>OZ035881.1:3033697-4405087 GCA_964034835.1 Muscina levida | reverse complement strand
TTTGCTATTCTGTTTTAAAAATCTTGTATTGATTAGTGGGCTGTGATTTAGTTGCACTTTTAGCCATCACGTCGTTTATTTATAACATTAATTTCTTGCTCTATGACGCCGTTAAGTTTCACATTACTCTTGGGCCTTCTATGGTCCGTGGTATCGTGGTCTTGGCACGCTTGGCACGTGCCTCAACACTTTTTCTCTTCCGATATTCATATAGGAGTACACCAAGTTTTGGCATTTGTCCTAAGGCCACAATAAATATACGTGTCAATTTATCATGTGTCCTGTTCAATGCCACACGGACGGCAGCATTTAAACAACATAGGTTGTCGTATATGGAGACACGCGTGTACACATTTATGTGTGGGGCTATCTATTTACCTGTGTGGTATAGTAAACCGGGACAGTATGTTTGCTGTGTGTGAGAGCGAGGTATCGAGAATAAAAGCGAGAGGAGTACATCATAAAAGCCAATTGCTAGGGCAGTAAATCAGCTCATTAGGTAAACCGCCCATAGAGACACAGAGGCTAAACAAGTTTATGCCCCACATAATTCGACTACAGTTGCCACAATGAATCATACACACTAGGGTAATAACTTTTTGCATTTTTTGCAAATATCAAATCTCCCCCGACAAAATCGTGTAGGGCATGGAAAAATATTAAGAACTGCATTTTTAGTTTTTCGCTATCGTTAAAAAAGGTTACGCACCAAACGCGTTAAAGTTTTGAATCAAACAAAGTTAACAAAAAATATTTTATTGAAATAAAAACAGTACAAGATATATATCCGCTTTGTAAAACATCGCGTATTTTGAACCTAAAGTTTATATCTTACAATACCTACTTTTAATCATTTATTGTTATTATTTGTTTACATACTTACACATATATAAACCACATTTAAAAAAAAAATTATTAAAAAAAATTAAAAAAAATATATATTAAAGGCATTTTAGAGATCGCTGTCGGTGCGTAAGGTTTTTTTAGCAAATTGAACTGAAATAGTTTTTTTTATCATTAATACAATATTTGCCATTAGAAAAGCCCTGGGGAGAAAGTTGTCCAAAAATAGTTATTACCCTAATACACACGTCGCACAATAGTTTCAACACACGCATATTCATGTGCAATAGCATATGGGCAATAAGTATCATAAGGTGAGTGATAGAAATTGATAACGAACATATTTAATATTATTTAATATTTAAAATTATAAGAGGTCGTGTGGATTATGTTGATGTGTTGTCTTCGTTGATACCAGAAAGCACAGCGAAGAGTGCTGATGAGCTAGTTTGGCCACTATCGAAATAGCTATCTGCCCTGTCATCTGTAAACATAATCCATTTCACACAACTCTTGTAAAACAAATTCTATTAGCAATAATAGAATAAATCTTGAATCGATCAATGAAACCAAACTCATTATTTAAATTTTTAAAACATTTTTTACTATTTCTAAGATTTTTAATATTTTCAGTATATTTAATATTTTTGATATTTTCAATATTTTTAATATATTTAACATTTTTAATATTTTTTTATTTTTGATATTTTGAACATTTTTAATATTTTTAATATTTTTAATATATTTTATATTTTTAATATTTTAAATATTTTCACTAATTGTAATGTTTTTAATATTTGCAATAAATAAAACTAATATAAAATATTTATAAAATATATAAATATTTTTAATGTTTTTATTATTTATTTGTAATATTTGTAATATTTGTAATATTTGTAATATTTGTAATATTTGTAATATTTGTAATATTTGTAATATTTGTAATATTTGTAATATTTGTAATATTTGTAATATTTGTAATATTTGTAATATTTGTAATATTTGTAATATTTGTAATATTTGTAATATTTTTAATATTATTCATATTTTTAATATTGTTAATTTTTTTAATTTTTTTAATATTTTTAATATATTTATTTTTTTAATATTTTAATATTTTTAATATTTTTAATATATTTGATATTTTTAATAATTTTAATATTTTTAATATTTTTAATATTTTTAATATTTTTAATATTTTTAATATTTTTAATATTTTTAATATTTTTAATATTTTTAATGTTCTTAATATTTTTAATATTTTTAATCTATATATATTAAAAGAAGTGTACATTTTGATTGTCACTCCATAACTCAAGAACGGCTCGACCGATTGCCATAAAATTTTTAGGGAAGGTACAGGGAGGAGTGATGATGGTTAGTTGATTTTGAAATCCAAAATCGGTCTAGCCATTCTCCAGTTATGCTCCATCATTATCTTTATATATAAAAATCTACCGTACGTGTGTTGTGACTGAACTCCTCCTAAACGGCTGGACCGATTTGCATAAATTTTTTTGTATGCGATTGGTTGGCGCCCCGGATGGTTTAGATTTACAATTCGGTCCAATTGGACAAAGGGGCGTGGCACCGCCCATACAACTTGAAAATCAAAAGGGCTGTATCTCATGAACTGTCAGAGGTATGAAGATGAGATTTGGTATATATGTTGTTGAAGCAGTATTAATTACAGCCAGCGTAGAAGTGGGCGGTGCCACGCCCCCTTTTGAAAAATCGCTCTAACGGATTTTCTAATAGACCGATTGATACGAAAATTTTACCAAGTGGTACTGTTGACCTGTTGATAGTCCCTGGCTATAATAGGCTGTGATTGGATAAAGGGGCGTGGCACCGCCCATACAACTTGAAAATCAAAAGGGCTGTATCTCATGAACTATCAGAGGTATGAAGATGAGATTTGGTATATATGTTGTTGGAGCAGTATTAATTACAACCAGGCTGGAAGTGGGCGGTGCCACGCCCCTTTTTCAAAAATCGCTCTAATAGCTTTTCTAATAGACCGATTGATACGAAAATTTTACCAATTGGTACTGTTGACCTGTTGATAGTTCCTGGCTATAATTGGTTGTGATTGGATAAAGGGGTGTGGCACCGCCCATATAACTTGAAAATCAAAAGGGCTATATCTCATGAACTATCAGAGGTATATAGATAAAATTTGTTACAGTATAAATTACTGCAAGGGTGGAAGTGGGCTGTGCCACATCCCAGTTATAACTGCCATAGTAATAGTTTGATCGTCCTCTAAATTCCATATTATATTGCAGTTCGCCTAGAGATAGGTAGAGTTTTTTTTTTGTTTTTAAATAAGCAAAAACCGAAAACTTCATATATATTTTTTGAAACCTTCTGCGGAAAACTGTGAAAAATAAGTTATGGCCTTTGAAAGTTGGCAAGCAGAAATTTAGTTTTTTAAAATCCTTGAATTTTTGCCTTTGGCGGAAGTCCAATATGTAGGGCGGGATCTCAAACAGCATCAGAAATATACTATTCTCTTCGTCTTGGTTTCCAAACATCTGAATGGTAGGTCAAAATTGGAGCCGGAGCACATGGGGTCAAAATAAGGGCCTCTTGGATTCTATGATGACCCTCTAAGTGCGGGTGTTGTTTCTTAGTGAAATTTTCGTAGGTTCCGATTTTGGTATACGATTAAATTGATCCGTCCTAATGAACAGGCTATTTGGAACTAAAAAAAAAAAGTGCCGAGGCGCTGCAAGCGTCAAGTGTTTGGTGACCGAATTATCTTAAAAAATGGTAACACGATTCGTTCTTGATTCGTGGGCGAAGAAGACATGGCGAAAGAGGTTTTTATGGCTAAAGGCATAAATCTTCAAACGAAATTTTTATTTGAGGTCATTAGGCGGAGAAGACATGCCAAAAATGTTTTTTACGCCCAAAGAGATAGTTAGTATACAGAAGATACCCGCTACTACAGAAAAAATAAAAATTGAATTTTGAACTTTAGCAGAATGTCCGATTTGAGAAATAAGTGGTTTTTCGCCCTACATACAGTTATGATAGATATGACTTTGCTGATGAACTTTTTACAATCGTCATAGAGCCTACGATATTAAGCATTTAAAACAATAAATCTTAATTGGTTAACTTCCATGTTAAGGATTTACTTGAAATTAGTTACATAAGTTAATAAACTCAACATATTATTGTCGAGCTTAAGTACCATTTTCAAAGTACATACTTTGTAGACCTACAAATGTATTAATTAGCGTTTATATAGCATTTAGGATGGCAAGAAATCTGAAATGTATTACAAGTTGATATGCAATAGCGAAGCATTGCCGGGCCCACTAGTATTTTATATTTTTTTAATATTTACATTTATAAAATATATAAATATTTTTAATATTTTTGATATTTTTGATATTTTTAATATTTTTAATATTTTTAATATTTTTAATATTTTTAATATTTTTAAAATTTTAAATAATTTCGATATTTTAAATATGTTGAATATTTTTTTTTACCATTTTTATAACCTTTGCTCACACACGATCCAATTGTAATGCCTATAAGAAGGCGTTGACTCGTTCTGAGTCGATTTTAAGATGTCCGTCCCTCCGTCCACCGGCCGTGGTTTGATGGTGAGAACACGCGACTCCAATCATCTTAAAAAAAGTAAAAATTTTCTTGCATTGTCGACTCCCCTCGAATGTTGTCGACAGTAACTTCGCAGTATCAGTGTCGAGTCAATCGGCATGTCTAGTAAGAGCTTCTCAAACAGTGACGTTCGGATTCGTCGATAAACAAGTAGGTGCCGTTAGTTGTTAATCTAAAAATAGAAAGCGTGTTAATTCATAACAACGCAAGCACTGTCCCATACCTCATTCATGGGATGTAAAGGGAAATTAAGTTTAAGTCCTTCCGTCTTGTATGCAAGCTACTATCCGCTAAGAGGAAGTTAATTCTAAGGTGAGCACACATTCACACTTTTTGGTGGATGTACGTCTGTCTTTCCATGCGATTACAGCCGTATTTTCAGAGTTATCGAACTGAAATGTGACATTCATAGCTTCTAAGCGGAGGTGAAATTCTAAGATAAGCAAGATCTGGAAAAACTAGTAGCACCTCCAGTACAAAATTTAGTTCGATAAATTGCAAAAGTAAGTGACGAAATTTCATTCCCGTCTTCAACAGTTGCTTATACTACCATCACCCCGCTGTAGCACACCCTCTGCAAGCATACAGATCTGCCATGACTTTAACACTTTATTATTATTATTATTACTATATTGGATGGCATGGACACAGATAGGGTGTGAGTGAGTGGCGGCATGTCTTTGTTAAGCTTCATTTAATCAAAACAAAAGTGAAATCTATGCTTTAGTCCGCCTGCATTTACCTCGATATGTTGGTCTTTGAAAAATTACATGTTTTAGATGTTTGGGCTTAGCCCAAACGATGCCTTGAATGCTAATAAATCTCCAAGGAACATGTTAAGAGTTTACACATGAACTGCTTTCGTTTCGTATTCAGCAGCACAAAACGAGCGAAAGGGTCACAAGGGGAACAACGAAAAGAACGACGAGGACAAGTAAAGAGAAACTCAACTTAAATCTTATGGGGTTGGTAAAGTTTTGATTAATACAATAAGCATAGAGATCAACAATTGGCTGACAATAAACTTCATATGGTAAAGCCATCATGTTGGTCAATTTTGATTTAGAAATTCAAAAGGTGTTAAATTAAAAGACGATGAAAGATTACCAATGTTAATCTTACTTAAATTCAAAAACGATTTGTGTAACAAAGCCATAGCCGTCAAGGGTAAAAGAAATTTTAAATCTAAAACAACAAGATGAACATTTACGTTAATAAAAAAACACAGAGTCCGTTAATAGCCCGTAACAACTTATCCTCTAACAACAATAATAATTCACAAAAACCCAAAAGTTTTCTCACGAAATAATATGCGAAGCCCTCGAGCAAGGCATGCCCTATAACGCACAAAGGGTTCTTGATCTGCATTTCCTTAAACATTAGCTGTAATCTTAATTACTTTTGTTTAATTACTTTAAACTTTACTCCATAATTTGGGACGCACAAAATATAAAACAGCTGAAAATGTAGTGGCACAACAGTTTTCGCTTAGTTGCTTGGCTCCTTAAGTAGAGTAATAACAGCAAGGTGATTATCAAGTACACTTTACCACATAGCCCCTAGGGCTGCACCCAAAAATGTATTATTTCCTAAAACTTTAAGGAATATTATTAAGGTTTCACCGACGTAAAGTATTATCTTAATATTTTTCTTTGGTTTTAAAAAGGAACCTTAGATTTTGCCTAAAAATTATGTTAATTTTGTTGTAGCCGGAATGGGATTAGTTATATCTTAGTTTAAAACAGATGTTTTCATGAAGATGATGTACTTTCTAGATTTGTTATTAACATCAATGTTGAACATATATTTACTAAATTTTTCTCAAACTTAACGGTCATCGTATTCTAGTTCATGGCGTAAAACATTTTATTATGAACTAAAATGTAATTGAGGACTTCATACAAAACCCATATTGCTCTATTCTAAAACATATAAAATCAAGTGGCTTGTAACAAAATGTAATGGCAACTATAAAATCATAAAACACTTACTTAGATATTCATAAAAGTTCTAAGAACTCTATGTAAGAAATGTCATAAAATCGTCAGAATGGACCGGACCATAGCAACAGCCAAGTTTAGTTGAATATCCTTGAACACTAGTGCAATGCATATGTGTGCTGCCTTTTTATTACCAATATGGTGGTGTTCAAATATTTTATATAAACATAACCGTAACAAATTGTTAAGGAATCTGAAAATAACAGAAAAAAAGGAAAAATATAAACTTAAGCCATCTAGTAACATACAAACAGTGTTAAAATCATACAGGTTTCTTCTAACTGCCTTAACATATACTATATGTTGTGCTTTTACTCCAAGCGCCTTATTGGATTGCTTTGACAAAAATACTTGTGTTTTCTGTTATTTAAGTTTTTGGTTGTTTTATTTTTCATCCTCTTTTTAAGTTTGATTATCTTAAAATATGTGCGCTGATGAAGTATATTATGGGGCTGTCATTCAAATGTAATGAAAACAACATTAGCACAATTTTCACACCTTTTCGCCGGTTCTTCTTTGTGTGTGCTTCGTTGGTCGATATTGTTTTATCTTTTAGATTCCATTGCTGACTATAAAAACAAGAGACTGATGGATACTTATATTATACGGATGGTTATAGTGTGTGTGTTTCAGACGAACAGTCTTTGTCTTCTTTAATACGGCAGCACCATAACACAACCACATAGATTATTTGGCTACACGGTAACTGTTAACGTGGGGGAAAAGAAACCAATAACATTCTTAGCTTTACCAAACTACTTTAAACCGCAGTCCGTCTTTCAGTGGCTGCTGCAGCACGTAAAAGTAACAGACAACGTCAACCAAAGCAGCAGCAACAACATGAAGGAGACTAGCATCGGTAGCCATTTTTTTGTGCTGTTTCGTCCTTACACTCGACAATCAGACGTGCTGCTGCTGGCTGTCTGAGGATGTTAAACACCAAGACTCTGTCGTAACGCAACGTTTTCAACACATGATAAAGTCAAGACTTATCTGCAGTTTAAGCTTAAATAGAAATAAAACTGCTACCCCCGCTGCCCTACACATCAAATGGTCGTAGTAAAGAGGTGTAACAGTTTAAGAAGGTTACATTTAAATTTTCTAATGCCAGCAAAATTAAAAAAAAACACATTTTATCGGTAGACCATGCAGCGTTATAAGTGTGGCATGAAGAGCATGTAACGGGTACTAAAGTGGCAGTGGGAAAAAGAACGATATTTTGCACATTAATTATATTTAGATTTACTGTAAAAGTAATAGTGGATAGGATACAATGGCTATTTGCGACATCGAGCGGTTTGGTAAGCCAGAGGCATTACTTCTTCCCATTGCCGAAAAACATAGATTATCACAGTGAATAAATAACACAGTACAACATTTTTCCGCTCAATGATTTGGGACTCAATTGTGAGAACTGCACGTGAAAGTAGCTCCAAAAATAAAGAGTTCTGCTTCATTCGTTTTGTCATGTTAAATGCCACAATAATTTAATGCCAATTTGAAGTTAGTAAGTATCCTATAGGAGAATTTGTCAAGTTTAAGGTTCTTTTGTAATATTGTTATATGGTGGCTTATGATTATCATATCTAATATTCCACGTAAATCATACGCCACGGAGTACAACAGTTTTATTGTACTGCTACAAAATAAACCCAAAATTCAAAATCATTTGATGAATGGAAAAGTGAAACTATTGCTTATGGAGGGAAACGTTATATAAACATATTAAAGGAATTGTAATTCTTAATTTTTTTAAATTTGGTTCAGCTAATTCGGACTAGTGATTCTCGATTGTTGTCAAACAAAAGAGCCTAAAACGTGACAAATTCCCCTATACTGTACTTATAACCTTTAAATCGATATTAAATTATTATGGCATGTAACTTGACAAAAAGAATGATGCAGAACTTCTTCTTTTTGGGACCACTTTCACGTGCATTTCTCAGAATTGAGTCCCAAATCAATGGGCTTAATAATTTTGTTCTGTGTAATGAATAATTTCTTTGTTGGAGTGCTATAATCGTTTTCATTACCAAATTTACAAAGACCAATATAAGTATGTGAAATGATTGGTGTTATCCTTTTACCCCAAACTAACTAAATTAAATTCAAACGATTGTATTAAAAATTTATTATTTAATCTATAAGCCGTCTATACTTTTACTCTTACAATTTAGTTAACCCATCTATCTATACCCTAACTCAAAACTAAAGCTCACTTAAACTTTCATAAATTTCCCTTCATTCATCCCCATTTCCTACACCTTAATCACCCTGTAGCTAAATTTAAAAAGCGAAAATGAAGTTTTCCCACGAAAGGTGTTAAGTAGGTGAAAACTACTAACAATAGACAAAGTTTTATAAGGACTCCCTCGTATACCTGCCACATCCTCCTACGTTTCCTATTCATCTCTTACATTTTGCGAACAAACATCTTTTGTTCTTTAGTTTGGAAAAAAAAACTTTGCCATTCATCCTGGCACATGTGAACGTTGTTAATGTGGCAAGTGCAGCAGCAGCAGCAGCGTTGCCTTGCCAGCCATACATCATGCAGCACCAAAGACCAAAGCAGCAGCAGCCGCCATCTCTTGTTGCATTACAACACAGCCTACTAGCATGATGGTTGTGGCAATTGAGGCGGCATTCTGTGGCGGATTGTGTGTTATCCGTGAGTGTGCCTATGTGTGTGCGTGTGGGGGTATTGCGAAAGCCTTCCGGTGGATTTTCTTATTAAATAAAACTCTTTTAAAACAATGGTAATGCATTATCCATCCCTCGTGCCCAGGTGTCGACAAATGTCTGCATACTTTTTGTGCGCTTTGTGTGAGTAGACTTTTCGTTTAAAGTTTCCCAAGTTTTCTTCATTCTTTATTTTTTCGTATTTAAAATATAAATTAAAAAATTGTCACTTTTGTCTACTGCATCCAGTTGGCCAACTATTGAAAATAGAATCGAGAGCATAACATGGAATTGCCAACAGAATGTAATTTATTCTTAGAACTTCCGTCAGCTGCTGTTGTGTTGTCATTTGGTATTTTGTTTATTTTAATTTCAATCCCATTTTCGTTTCCTTGCTCGAATTTTTTTTCTCACCATCATCAGCAGAGTATCTATAACATAGTGTTATTGATATTCGTATAAACAATTGGCATTTTTAAGTTATTGTATTTTTTATGTTGGTTGAAGACCAAAGTATCCTTTTGATATTTGCTATTAGTTGAAAAGTTTGTTTTCTTTGCTGTTTTTATTTGCTTTTAATTTTTCTACTATTGCTGTCGTGTTGGGAGTAGAGGTGAGGGGGCATCGCCTTTTGGCTGGCTATATATTGGAGTTTATTTGATATTAAATATTTTATGTTGCAATCACAAATAATTCCTTGGATGATTCTAGTGTTTTTTTTCTGCGCCGGGAGTTCAGATTGGCATTGCTAGTTCTCAATTCTGTTGTTGTTATTGTAAACTTTGTATTTAGTTTTTTAAATAAAGTGACATTATTCTATGGAAAGCAATGCGGAGAGTCTTAGGTAGTCGGTAACAGAAGCTCAACACAATGGCTCTATCGCAGACGTTGGTAGCCCCAAGAATCTAGTATAGGTTGCGCTGGACTAGCCCAATATCCTTAAAAAAACACCATCATTATGAAAACATAAAGGAAAGAAAAGACAAGAACTCCCAAATGTTGACGACCCCCGCAATGAAAACATAAAGGAAAGGAAAGACAAGAACTCCCAAATGTTGACGATTCCCGCAAACTTTATATAGACCATGATTAAAGGATATGTACCCGGAATGTCTGAATTTTTTTTTGCAGAGATGGCACCTGATCCAATTGTCAAATGTCTTTAACATCACAGCCATACAGTAAGAACTGTCACATCTGTTATAACTGTCATACAGAAAGCCGCGAATTTGGATGTGGATTATTTTTCAGAAAATCCATATATGACACAAAAATTGTTCAGGGAGTTATTCAAGCCAAACCAGGAAATGAAGATGCTATTAGTTCAGATGTCAGAAAAATCAGTTAATATAACAACAACTCCGACAAAGGATAAAAGCGGGGGTTTTATCTTACGCTGAGGTAGTATCAGCCGCCTCCAGGGTCTTCTCAAGGACCCTCAAAACCTTGCGAAATAAAAGAGTGGATTTTCCCTGACTAGGGCAGGATGTTATATATAGGAAATATCCTTATTTTATATTCTACAAAATTTAAATAAAACGAAACACTCCGGATCCTAAAGCTAAAGTGCTATTACTGGTGTGATATCCTTTAAATATTTGATGTCTGGTGATTATGCTTGGTCGGTGGCCTCGTATCGATGATGGTGGTGCCTAGAGTTGTTCTCCTTTGTACGGAGAAGCGGTCCGTAGACGAGCGGCGGTAATTCGGTGATTGGGTGGCGCCAGACGTCGAGGACTCGCAAGTAAATTCGGTAGGACCTTTTGGTGAAATTTTGTAAGGTCCTCCTTACGTACGTTGTCCTTACGTAATACTAATTATCCTTGCTTATAGACACCTTGCTTGAGGGACTCTAATAAGTATCCTAGCGGTAAAGCTCGTTATCCTTACGTAGATATAATTATCCCTGTTTATAGACACCTTGCTTAAGGAACTCTGATCAAGTATCATTGCAGTATAACTCGTTATCCTTGCGTAGTACCAATTATCCTTGTTTGTAGACACCCTGATTGAGATAGGCCTTGCCACTGGCCCTCGTAAACTTTCCTTCTTTCCCAGCCCAGCAGCCTCTCATTGGTCAGAAGTCGCCACAATGCACTGTTGACCAAGTCAGATACGAAACACCGCCCATCAATTACATCGACAGCAACATTTCGTTCCGTGCAGACTCATCACCTCACTACGAAGGACCAACCTCCGCTAGAATTAGTCCCCGTATTTGTAAACTAGTTTAAGGTAGTGCCATTTAATAAAGAATTAAAAGAAGAAAAATAACAACAACTGCTCGTTGTTTCTGACTAATAAATGGTATATAACGGACTCTGGACATCACTGAATCTATCCTTGCTCGTCGTTACAAAATAAAAACTCAGATCACCACCTTATTTGCAGTCAAAGTATGCACGAGATTAAGAAGAGCAAAAAACGCTTGTAACGATATGGAAAAGAAGAAAGACATCGCAAGGCTGCATATCACCGAGATAACCAATGCCTATTCTAACCAACCATCTCAACGACTGCTAACATACGTCCCTTATTTAGATGTTCCACTGACACAAAGATGGTATTGGGACATAAAAAAAACACCATTAGACTAGCTCAGGGTATATTGAAGAATGTCGAGTATTGTCTGAGGAAAAGGATGCTACATACAAGGCAGTTATGTAGTCAATGGTAACATGTGCTGTTGACGTACCATATGAGGAGAAGAGGAAATAGTGACAAAACGCGTCTTCAAACATAAAAAAGGTATGCCGGTATGCTGGAGAAGAGAATGGTAACACGTACTGTTGACGTACCACTTGAAGAGTAAAGGAGAGGGACGAAACGTCTCTTTAAACAAAAACAGCCTTTATGCTGGAGAAGATAAACTAAAGATATTGAAAAGTACAGTGATATAGGTGGACCGAATCTGCTAACAAAAGGTAAAAAGCAAATGTTTTAGAACAAGGATATCAAGGACAGAGTTCAAAATCTGGTCACGTATACGTAGAGAGGACTGCAATTATGGAGGGCAAATTTTGGACCGCAGCTCGTTCCGGAATTCTGCACAAATGACGAACGGAGTAGATTGTTCACCACCAAAAATAATAATGCTGCGGTTAGCAGCGATGCGCTAACAGCATGCATGCACCAGCTAGTAAACAATTTGACTAAAGGAATGTATGCTCGATTTTTGATATGTCCTGAGCTTAAGAAAGGCGATCCAAGTGTGAAAGACTAAAGCTCATCCTAGCGATTGTGATTGGACCTTATAATTGTGGCTTTAGACCTGGTAAATCCACGACCGACCTGATATTCACAATACAGCAAATCCTGAAAAAGACTTAAGATATTCAGGCCAAAACTTGTCATATTATTATCGATTACAAAGCTGCATTTGAGAATCAGAGACGACAGAATGAATGCCATGGCTTAGATTAGTTTCCCGGCGAAGCTGATGTTAAGTTAGTCAAAAATGTGACATTTCGTTTTTTATCGCTGCTATTTTGTTTGTGGATTATTCATAACATATAAGATAACATTGTTTAGGTCTCGACAAGTACCACATATGTCCTATAGATGTCGCTTATGTATGGCATCATTTTCTAATGAAAGTCTCACATTATGCAGTTTCAATCCCTTTCGAAGTATACAGTTTCATACAAAAACAAAAAATATACGTATGACAAGTTGTATTTACAGCATTAACACAAATTTTCTTGCAAATCATTGCATACTTTTTAGCGCTGTCGGAAAAAATTTTGTAAAAATGATAACATACTTTATAGCTCAAATTCTAGAATACTTTTTAGCGACATAGAAAAAAAGTTTAAATATTTTTCTGGGATAATTCGTATTATATCTAGTTACCGACAAAATATTGTTTGTTATTAAAAATGAAATCCTAAAAAGTGCAAAGATATGCAATTACAGCAAATCTTCGCGCGACTTAAGTTGCGTTTACGACTTTCTAGTTTTGGAAAAATATACTTCAGATGCTTTTCATCAGTCATTGCTAGCGCTGGCTCACTTACATCTCCTACAAATGTTCAGTGTTGCAAATGGCATAGGTGACGTTGAATATCTTCATTGGCATGCAATTGTAAACACTATTTGCGCTAAAAAGTATGCAATAACTTGTATTTAATTTTTTCGATAACACAAAAAAGTATGCAATAATTTTCGGTAATAATGCAAACAACAAGAAAAATATTTGTGTTAATGCTGTAATTACATTTTGTCATACATAACTTTTTTGTTTTTGAATAAAACTTTAAACTTCCAAAGCAAAATATTCTTGGTTTTTAGGGGTAGAAAATGCTTTGAATGAGGCCGTCATTAAAAAAGATGTCGTACGTTAGCGACATCTTAGCGACATCTATATACAAATGTAGTACTCGTCGAGACCTATACAGCGATGTCTTGTATGTTACGATTGATTTGGCTCGAGGTAATATTTTATATCTGCCCTCGACTATGTAAATTTTTTTCGTGTCCCGGTCTAATGAAAAATTTCTGGTTCAATGACACCTTCAACTCATATACAAAAATAAAGGACCTGAAATATTTACTTCTGTCCTGATAAAAATACATTTCCAATTCATAACAAATATAAATATTTTACATATCTGCTAGGAATTAGAAATGTCTTCCCATGAAACTTCTACAAAACAAGAAACGTGCCAAGCATTACATCACCATCAGCAATTTTACCTGCGACTTGCGACTTTTTTCCTATACTAGAACATAGACTACAATGATAAAGTGCAAATGTAATAATATGATTGACAGTTATTTGAATCATATTAATGTCAATCATATTTCATCAGTTTTCAGTCAAACAAAACACCCTTCAACGAAGCGCCACAGTGATAATACTAGTCTACGAACAACTAGCATATTTCTTTTACTCCTCCTTGATACACCTGTATGCCCTGCTGTAGACAAAGAGTATCCCCATCACATCCGGTGTGATATGATTTTTATTCCAGCATGTCTCTTTGTATTTAGTTAAAATCATGCCAACATATGTCACTTGTCTGTATGTGTCATAAAAAAAATTATGATTGTATTTGACTTTGCTCATGTGATGTTTGTATTTGATGATATTGGTATCCTGTAGTATCTCGGGATAATTTAAACATATACACTACGACAGTCACACGTATAAAGTTCATATTCATATGATGATGGTGTTGATTCAATACATCCATCTGAAATGTAGTAGATGAAGCGCGTGTAGGAGATTATTATAGACGAAGGTATTTTACACATACTGTGGACATACATACATAGGTAAGTATGCCACAAGTTATTTCGATTGACATCTCTAAGAAGCAACGTCTTTTACGATATAAATATGAAGTCTTATACAAATATAGGCTGTAATATTACTGCTATATATTTGTCTTTTGTCGCTGCTAGAGATAATATTTTATTGCCTAAAATGTAGATTTCTATTAGATTATGTAAAATTTCTTTTAGGTTTTATGAGAAATATAAAACAAGGACAAGCAAATGGCAATACGCGTATCAGGAACCTGTCATATATACTTGTTTTTTGGTTTTGTTTTTGCTTTATATTCCTATACTTAATATTTAGCACAGCTTCGATATTTTATTCTTCTTAAGTTACGTTAAATCTAGTAGACTTTCATAGATATGAGGAAGTATATTGAGTAGTATTAGTTATGCTTTCGCCTGTGTCAATCAATTTAATGATTTGTACGTGTTTGCCTTGGTGGAAAAGTTTCTTCTTCTACCCACACACTTAAAGTTTAAATTCAAACAGGAAAATCATCAATTCCTAAAGGAAATGTATGTGACTGTGTGGGGTTCGTATATACATACACCAGCGCACAAACACATGTTGGTTAAAACAATTTTGAAATATTTAAAGTGAGTAGAGTATATCATTGATAGAACGATTACGACTGTGTGAGGGAAATGTAGCATAGGATAGGATTGTAATTACTGTTAAGGGTTTGATTAGCTAATAAATCGATACTTTACTAAGGAA
The DNA here is from genome assembly GCA_964034835.1 of Muscina levida. NCBI lineage: Eukaryota > Metazoa > Arthropoda > Insecta > Diptera > Muscidae > Muscina > Muscina levida. Next base: position 4,389,925 of record OZ035881.1, on the reverse strand, counting down.
AAAAATTGTAAACTGCATAATTTTTCTAGCTAATGGTGCAGTTGCATTCCTCGTACCCGAATTAGGGTAAAACCGTCCTCTCCTGAATTGTCCAGTTTTTCGTCTTCCGCATTGGAATTATTATCTGTAGACAAATATATAAACATTCCATCTAGTTGATGCCTACCAAATTAAGCGCTGTATGAAGTTTTTGCAACGCCGCTTAATACAATCAAATAACGTCCATTCCTACATCCCCAAAGACTGCTGCCAAACAATGAGAGCTCAAACACAGCTTAATTTTATTTTAAATTCCCTAAATATAAAGAAAAGTTTTTCTGTGCGACAAGATAAACAAAACATATTTCATATTGAATTTAACACTTTCTCTGACAAATTGAGGAGCAGTGACCGCTTAAGAACTTTGCAATGCAACTTTTCCCTCTATATAGCTTAATAATTTTTAGTTTTGCCTTCATACAACTTTATGGTCCGGCACACAGTTGTCGTTGTTGTTGTTGTTGCTTTCATAGCTGAACAAGTAAACTTTTTGACGCATTTCACGTGCAACTTGAGACCGAGCAACACTTTAGCCGTACTACTTAATACACCTCACCAAAAAGTTCTAGCGTACGCTTACTCCCACTCCCTCTCACTCTCTCTCGCTCTCCACTGTACTCCAGCCCTGTCACAGCAAAGACTTTCCACAAACGATTCTATTGAATTTCCTGAAGTTTATAACTATTTCTTGATAATATTGTTGTCTGAAAATTATATGGCGCTCAAAAATATATAGTTTTTTTTTGTTGTTTTTGCTTTTTATTTTATTTTAATGCAAACAGCAAAAACAGCACATTAGAGCGCGTAACAAAACAAGTAAAACAATTTCGGCAATGTTTCATTTTTGTCTGTGCCCGGCGAAGCGGGAACGTAAAATAACGACAGCGACTTCGACTTCGATAACTTAGAAAAGTTTTCGCCGTGCAGCAGAGTCTGAATTTTAAGTGAAATTTTTCGATGGCCAGCAAAGCCAAGTTGTTGTTATTTTTGTGTTGTTTCAGTTTGTTATTGCCACGTTCAATGGGGCATGTTCAGCTCGTTTGGCTTAATACTAGAATCCTTAATTTTTAGTAAATTTTCTACAAAAATTTTCTATAAATTTAACAATGACCTTTGCGTATTGCGTTTTTTTTCTGTGATTTCTTTTGGTTGCTTTAAAAGTTGATTACGCTGATAAGTATAATGATTGTAATGCTTTTATCCAATTTATGGGCCACATATGTTTAAACAAAGAATATTTATGCTCCATTTAATTAGATGATTTGCTGCTTAATGCAGCAGCATATGGGCAGCGTTTGTTTATAAGTAGTGGTGTAGGTGAGGGGTGGCGTTGTCTTGCATTCAAGCGATGTAATCAAATGTAAATACACTTGTGGGTCAAGATTCTGCCTATTTGAAGGAAATTCAAATACATGAACATGCACGCACGCACTATTATGTAGTCAGGGGAAATTCACTTTAATTGTACTATGCGCTCAGTTCATGTGAAATCTTTGATACGATATAATTAAATTACAGGTCAATGTAATTACAATTTAAATTCAATATTGATAATGAAAGAAGTGCAATGAACATATAAATGCCTAAGAGGCCAACAGAATTTACTCCACTAACTGATTTTATAAAGTATGAATTCCAAGTCACAACAAAAATGTCACCAATAACACAGTACAACATGTGATTTTGGGACTCAATTCTGAGAATTGCACGTGAAAGTAGCCCACAGAGTAAGAACTTCTGCATCATTCATTTTGTCAAGTTGGCTGCATTAACAACACAGTACAATACATGCTTTTGGGACTCAATTCTGAGAACTGCACGTGAAAGTAGCCCCAAAAAGAAGAAGTTCTGCATCATTCGTTCTATCAAGTTACATGCCATAATAATTTAATATCGATTTGAAGTTAGTAAGTATCGTCAGGTTTTAGGCTCTTTTGTTTGATATAATATAAATACTATATGGTGGCGTATGATTATCATAAGTAATATCCCACGTAAATCATACGCCACGGAGTACAACAGTTTTATTGTAACTGCTACAAAATAAACCTAGTTAAAAATCATTTGATGAATGGAAAAATGTAACTGTTGCTTATGTAGGGAAATGTTATATGAACAGATATGAACAGTTGTTAATTTTTTTAAATTTGATTCAGCTAAACCGGACTACTGGTTCTCGAGTTATGTCAAACAAAGAACTTAAAACGTGACAAATTCCCCTTTACGATACTTTCTAACTTCAAATCGATATTATTAATTACTTTGGCATGTAACTTGACAAAACGAATGATGCAGAACTTCATTTTTTTTGGGGCTAATTTCCCGTGCGGTTCTCAGAATTGAGTCCCAAATCAATGAGCTGAAAAATGTTGTATTGTGATATTGCGAATTCTATGACAACTGCCGCATCAATCGTATTGGGTTGTAAAAAATTACGTTCAGACAAGCCCTGGTATAAAGAGGAATGTCCCGTAATGTCTGAGGAAAGGAATGCTGCATACAATGCAGCCAAAGGCAACGCGTGCGGTGACGAAACGATATAATGAGAAGAGGAGAGAGATGAAACTCCTCTTCAGGCGGAAAAGGCGTCTATGGAAGCAAAGAGAAACGCTTACTCAAGTATCGAAAACTAATCAGATAGGGGTGAAGCCCAAAACTTCTACCAAAAGGTAAAAGGTTTCAAAGAATTTAGAACAGGAGTCCCCACCTGCAACAGGGCATAGATAGAAACCTGGTTACGTACACGAAGAGTATGGTGCTAACATGAAGGGAACACAATAAAAATATGAAGGGAACACATATGTATGAGTGACGAAATCACGATAATCATCAACAACCAAGTAAGTTGCCCAACTAGACCGAGCCACGAAAAAAAAATTTTAAAATCGACGGCAAATATTAAAAAACACCAGGAGCCAACTCGAAAAATAAAATTATTTTTCTTCCCCCACCCGCCGAAAAACAGAAAAAATCTTTTTTTATCGCTGCTTTTTTGTTTGTGGCTCAATCGTAACATACCACAGATCGCTGTATAGGTCTCGACGACTGCTACATTTGTCCTATAGATACCGCTGATGTGGGGCATCAATTTTCTAATGAAGGTCTCATATAATGCAGTTTCTACCCCTTAAATTAAACATTTAGTCTTTGGAAGTATACAGTTTTATTCAAAAACAAAAACGTTACGTATGACAAAATGTATGTATATAAAGCGTTAAAACAAATGTTTTTTCTTGTTGTTTGCACTAATATCGAGAATTGTTGCACACGTTTTAGCGATATCGACAAAAATTAAATAGAAGTTATTGCATACTTTGTAGCCCAAATTATTGCATACTTTTTAGGCACATCGAAAAAAATTTTAACATTTTCCTGTGATAATTAATTTTTACTCTATTTACCGACGAAATATTGTTTTTATTACAAATAAAATCTCAAAAAGACCAAAGATATGTACTTACATGATGACATACGTCAGCGACATCTATAGAACATATATAGTACTTATCGAGAGCTATACAACGATATCGTGTATGTCACAAACAAAAAATTAGCGACAGAAAAAACTAAGTTGGCTGTATTATGGTGCTGTATTATGGAGAGTATAAAATCTTTTTTTATATTTGTCTCGAGGTGATCTTTAATATTTGCCCTCGACTTTTAAATTTGTCTCGAGACGATCATAAATATTTGCCCTCGACTTTGGGCATAAATTATATGGGGACCGACCCACCAAAGCAAAAAAGCAATAAAACTGCGGAAGCCGATGGACTTCCAGCCGAACGTACATACACCAGCTTTTAACCACGATTAGGCTAGAGCAATGCATGCCTGATAATTGGTCTCTTGTAGTTCTGTGTCTAATGCTTATGAAAAATAATCCAAGTGTGTGTATCAACCATCGCGGGATCAGCCTTTTACCTATCGCATACAAGTTCTTGTCTAGTGTGTTATGTGAAAGACTAGAGCCCATTTAAGCGAACCTGATTGGACCTAGTCTGTGTTGCCGTAGACCTGGTAAATCCACGATCGACCAGATATTCACACTATGATAAATCCTGGAGAAGACCCAAGATACAGAGGAAGACAACCGTTTATCGATCCGATCCATCCGTTTATCGATTACATTATATTTATTTATTTATATTATACTTCGTCCGTACAAATGGACAGTAAGTCTGTACAATCTGTACAACGAGTCCCCGTACTTGTAAAGCCAGGGCCTACTAATAGTTGTTCTCATTGTTCTGTTCCAGGACATATTACCCATCTTGTCAATCACCGAATTATCGCCGCATCCAGTCCGTCCTGTTTCCCGGCAACAAATTACCACCACTCGTCTAAGGACTGCTTCTCCGTACAAAAGACAACAACCCCAGGCACCGCAATACATTACACCAGATACCATCAACGATCCGAGGCCTCCGACCAAGCATGATCCCCAGACATCATTACCCGCCATCGAATATCTTAAGGATATCAGAACAATGATTGCACTGAAGCTTAAGAATCCGGAGTGTTTCATTCTCTTCAAATTTTGTAGATTGTAAAATAAGGAAGTTCTACTTCATCTATAATGGCAGCAACAACAGTAATGTATCTATCAGTAGCCGCACGTAGGAAAGTATTCCAAGCGGTTCGGTCCTTTGCGTTGTCAATTATAAGGAAATAAATATATAATATCTTGCCCTAGTTAGGAAAAATCCACTCTTTTATTTCGTAAGTTTTTGAGGGTCACTGCGAAAACCCTAGAGGCGGCTTATACTACCTCAGCCTAAGATAAAACCCCCGTTATAAATAGTCCGAATAACTTATTACATACTACGGCTGAGTTTGGTATCCCCGCGTATACGCGATACGACATCTGACCTAGTCATTTTCTATCAAGCAATGTGATTCACAACAAACCTACTCGACGAATGCGAACATCACTGTTCGAGAAGCTTTTACTAACCATCATGCCAAGGCCGGTCTCGAACCGTGAGAGTTATATGCTGTATAATGTAACAACGTAGTCTAACGCGTACAAGTACAAATGGAAAAAATGCTCCAGCACGACACATTTTCGGCAATAAACTAGAAGAGCGGCGCAGAAGGGGACGACAAAAGCTTCGTTGTATGGACCAGGTAAAAGAACTGTCATATAAGCTTGGTGTGACAAACTATCTGCGAAGCGCTTGGAATTTTTGTCTACGTACGGCTACTCATGGATGCATTTCTGTTGCTGCTGTCAAATAAGAACAAGAAGAAGTGTTTTGAAGTATAACTGTCAAACAAAACAATTTACTGAACGTTAGTAGAGCGATTATACCAAGGTAGCCTCGATCAGCCCTGTAGTGCAAGCAATAATTAGTTTTCTGGCTATATATTTTTATTGAGCATCAGTCATAACTATTAAGTGGCATAACATGTATCAAATGTTGATGATCTTAATACGGGATATTGTTTATTATTATATATAACTCATACGCCATATTGTCGTACACAATTAATAATACTCATACAACTAGCAGATATTAAGAATAGTGAATACACTGATATATGCAACAAAATTTGTTATAAACTGTTCAAATAATTTAATCGATAAAACATCTAAACAAAGATCTTTATAACTGACAACTTTAAATGTGGCACTCATTTTCGAACACTCAGTCCGGGGGCCCTGAAGGGAATGATTTTACTATAAGTACGTCAAAAGACACAGAAAAACGACTAGACAGCCCAACTTAATTTTGGGCTGTAGAATGACAAAGATTAGTTCATATTCAAGCGATATTCTATTTTTAAGTTTGTATTGTCCAGCAAGCGATTTTTATACAGTTTATGGAAAAGATTTCAAAGTCTTTTTAAAATGAAAACAAAAGCCGAATTCGTTTCAAGACATTTTGATGTAGTTTCATTAAAACACCCACAAATCACTTCAGTGACAATATATAAGATTAAAAATGGAATATCTCTTGATTTTGACCACTGTGTTCTACGGTCCAAAGTTAAGTTGAGGTGTCTCGATGTTTTTCTGTCTCATTTAAACTCGAAAGACTCCTCGCTATTTACTTACTAACCGCAAACCTATAATGCTATACAAATCATACGTATTCTCAAAACAGAAAGACATTTTAACGATAGACTTCAAAATTGGAAAAACCAAACACAAGTAAAAATTAATTATTACTTCACCAAAGAGCCGCCAAAGCTTACATTAAACATATGTACATTTATATATTTCCATATCCTAACATATATTACAATACCAAAAAATTATGTTTAACACCTTATCACATCCATCATCCATATTATCTTCGTCATTTCAAAACATCTAAAAACAATCTCAACTTCATTTAAAATACATATAGTCTAAAACAGCTGTTGCAACAACTCTACTTGCAACTCCAACACATTGTGTAACTTTAAAGGGAAATAACACTTATGTCAGACAATCACCAAACACTCATACCAGCTCCAGTACGAACGTGCAGCATGCAGCTGTTTCCGCTCACCTGTCGGCAAAGACAGGCCGGTCGACAAATGTGCTTGTGTGTGTGTGGATGTGGAGTGTTTCAACATTAACCTTAACATTTTTGACGCGTGTTTTGTGGTACGTTGTTGCGGTTGTGTGGTTGCACACAACAGCAACAACCATAACACAACCGCACTATAAACATCATTTCATACCAAAAATTGGAGGAAACAAATCCACCACACACAGCATCTCAACATGTGTGTGCAACAGCAATACACCCACACACACACACACACACACTTACTCTCTGTGCCAGTGCTGAGGAGGACTCGCTATCTCAGCTGTATTGTTGATGTCGTATATCTTCGTATTCTCGCATTCACACAACAACGTTCGCAGTTCGTTTGCCAACCTACGAAGCAATTGGCTTTTTATTCGCCTTTTGGCTGTGAGGTACTCGTGTGAGTCAGGGTTCGGCTATTTACGAAAATCATTGGAATCTATGTGTACTACTGGGCCTGTCGTCATCGTTGTCTTCTTGTATGGCATGTAATGACGAATGCCAGGATGTGAAATTAGTTACGTTAAGGATTCTGCTTGAAACGGTTGTCCTTTTTGTAAGCGCTTAACGTAAGCGTGTGTGCGTGTAGACTTGTAGACAAATAATAAAACATAAACGCAAACATTTCAAAAAAGGATTTTAACGGAAATAGTGTGAATGTTATTTTTAATCTGAATTAAAGAAAAAATTAATTACTTTAAAGTGAAATAACAAAGGAGCAGATAAATAGAAAGTGTTTTCGCAATATATAAGCATGTTTTCAGAGAGCTAAGCGTCGATAATGTCAGTGACAAAATAGTGATCGCCTTATCGATTGCCAAGAAAGCATTGAACGGTTTCAAATGTGTTGCATCTCGTATGATAAACAAAGAAAAATTATGTGATCATACATTTAGGAATTAATTGTGTTAATCATTCATTAGTAAAAGTGTTAAGTTCTTAAGAACCGAATTGAGTGAAAATTTATGTAAAGAGTTTATTTAAAAACTAGAAATCACTGGTAAATTATGTTTATTAATGCATAACTGTAATTATTTATATGTGATTTGATGATTTAGTCCAATTGTTCCAACTTTATTGGATTTGTGGGGGCATATGAAATAAAACTCGGATTTCAATTAGAAGAATATGACGAAATAGTATATTGTTGTATTACATAAAAAGTTATTGGAAAAGTTAGCTACTGGCTATAGATAGAATTCACAGTACAATGTTTAATATACATAGTGTACAATTATTTTCAACTGGAGCATATATTTAAATTTTAGTAATGTACTATATTAGATATTTTTCGCATATCTAAACAAAATAGAAATTCCCGGTGCACAACAAGAGTGGGATTTGAGGTGATTTCTCGCATTCTGCAAATTACAATCTATTCTATTTTAATACTCACTGAATTGTGCCTACAACATATCGAAGACGTCGAAAGCCGAATTTTTTGATATACTTTCTCAAAACACATGTCTGTTAATTGCTTAGATGACAGCCGCTAAGGGAATAACGTATGGTTTAATATAGTTTTTAATCATTTTGACGATAGTATTTATCTTTCATTAATAACAACTGTAATATAATTAATTGGAAAACAATAATAATTTCATGAGCATTAGTATCTAAGCCCATCAGCTCAGAACGATAGTAGAGCTATTTGATCACCGTGCCACGGCCAACCGTTTGGTTAATGGAATTTTAAGCTTTCTGACTAAATATTTTTATTAACCATCAGTCATATCTATTAAGTTGCAATTCATACAGCGATTGTTGATGCCGCTAACATGGAATATTTTGTATTACTTAATATTACTCATACGCCATAATGTTGTATACAATTAATATTACTCATACAACTTACTGCAGTTGTTAACAATAGGAAACAAATTTATAAGGGCACAGAAATTTGCCATTAACCCATCAAAGACTCCACATAGATCGGATCGTACGATTTTGATGAAATTTTAATACATTTGCCATGGAGACCTTAGAAGTTAAAAAAAATCTGTAAACGTAAGCTTGATATTACATGGGTATTTTAATACCTGACAGGGATTGGTGTGATTAATTTATCTTTTCACTCCTTACAAAATTTGTCAAAAATTGTATGTTTGTACCCACCATTGACAATTTTTAAATATGTAGCGTGTTCGTCGATAAACAAGTAGGTGCTGTTTGTTGTGGTTCTAAAATAGAAAGCGCGTTAATTCACAACGACGCGAGAAGTATCCCATACCTTACGTTTTAAAAATTACGTTTAAATTTTTTTATATAAGCTAATCTTTTCAATTTAATCCAAAGCAATAACTACCGGGATATGTCTCACCAGGCCCGCGCTGTATGTTTTTGAGTGTCACTACCTTCTTGGGTATTTAAATACCCAATAGGCTGTAATTGGTTAACTATTGAACAAATTGTCTACGTCAGATTGTTTAAGCATTGCTTTTCAATTGTTCAGTTTTGATCCTCTAACCAACACTAACTGAACCAACTTAGAGAACTGTCTTACATGATACTAATTGGCTCGGCAATGGTACACAATTGTCAACTTTCAATCGTATTACTTTATAAAAGTTTTTATTTTTGAAATTTAACTATTTCTTAGACATATTTTTACAGTTTTGGGGTTTCATTGCTTTTTGCTGTTATTTGTAAGTTGGAATTCGGTCATTTGTAGGGGAGGTACCAGGAGGGCAGGGGCTAATGTTTCGGTTTCCTTATGTATTTGTCTATTATTCGCAAATAATTGAACTGAACAAATTCAAATATCCTCCAGTTGTCCGTTTGGAAGTAATGAAAAAATAATAATTTTCAAAAAATAGTTTATTTTGTATGAGAGTCAAATTTTCATAAGCGTTCATCTTTTTTCAGTGTCCTAAGAAAAAAGATTCGTATGTAAAACTATGAGAGTGAATTCGGTCATTTGTATGGGAGATATCAAAAGGGGCGTGTCAAAGATTTCGGTTTTTTGAGGGTTCAATTCAATTATCCTCCACTTGTGCGTTTTGACCTGCCGTTGCATAGTGGTTAGAACACGTGACTTACATGCGGGAGATCCCGGGTTCAATTCCCGGCTCCAGTCACCTAAATTTTTCTTTCACTGCCAGCACTCTTGTCGACAGCAACTTCGCAGTATAAGTGTCGAGTGACGTTTGCATTCGTCGATAAACAAGTAGGTGCCGTTTGTTGTGAATATTAAATAGAAAGCGTGTTAATTCACAACAACGCAAGAAGCTTTTCCATACCTCATTCATATAATGTAAAGGGAAATTCATCAAATGATATAAACCATCATTCCTAAGGGTGATTGTATAATCAGCACAGTCAGGGACAATTCGCTATTTCAAGTAGCTTTCCCATAATATCAGTTTGTCATGAAATATTTTAATACAAATTGAGAGCATTTCACAAAATTTAAAAAAAATTGTCAGCTTATTATTTGTATTTAGGACCGGCCGTGGCATGATGGTAAGAACACGAGACTATTATGTGAGGTATCCATGGTTCTATTATTGTCTCAGTCATCTATATTTTCTTTCCCCTCAATGTTGTACACAGCAACTTAACAGAATAGTGTCGAGTCAATCGGCGTGTCCAGTAAAAGCTTTTCAAACAGCTAAACTTTGAATTCGTCTCTAAACAAGTATATGTCGTAAGTGTGGATCTATAAATAGAAAACGTGTTAATTTACAACAACGCGAGAAGCTAGGCCATACCTCATTCATGGGAAATTATATACCCAAAAAGTGTAGCCTATAGTATTTTTACACGTATCCTACTAACTGATAAGCACTTTTCAATAAAACCTTAAATGCCCTTTCGGAATGATTTAGTTTAACAAAGAAACAAACATACGTACTAAATTGGTACTGAGTACCAACTATGTTTTAATATTTATTATATAAATATTAAATGGTAATAAATATTAAAGTAACGCCATGAAACTTATTTGTGCATCATTTGATTTTAACTTGTGAACTAATTGACTCTTATATGGGAAAAGCTGTAGCTTATGTTAAATGCTTTGCAAACTCCTACTAGACAATACCAATTTCTGAGAACGTCTCCTCCTAAAAGTTAGCCTTCATCCCAATAATAATACCCAATAAAAAAATTAGTGAAGTTTTCATAACAAATCGTTTAGAAACACCAGTAATAATAATGGTTTTATAATAATGGATTTATAATAAAATTTCTAAATTTCAATTGTTCTTTTATGATATCAAGAAAAATATGTGCTTTCGAAAATTCTGAACATCGAGGTTTTTTTTCAGATTTTTAAGTAGAATTTCTAACTTTAAATTGGCCCTATCTGATTTTAATTTTCAATTAATCTATTTTGAATTGCAATTGTTAAAAATGTGCTTCCATGGAATTAAAATCAGAGTTATTTGTTTTTTGGTACGAATTTAACAACAATTTAATTTCTGGCTTAATCGTAACATACAAGATATCATTGCATAGGTCTCGACGAGTAGTATATATGTCCAAAAGATGTCGCTTACGTATGGTATCATTTGCTAATGAAGGTTTCATATAATGCAGTTTCTATCCCTAAAATGCGAAAATATTTTTTTCTACGATTAAAGTCCTTTAAAAAAAAGAACATTTTGCTCTTGAAGTATACAGTTTTATTCAAAAACAAAAAAGTAACATATGACAAGATGTATTTACAGCATTAACACAAATTTTTGCATTATTGCATTATTATCCCAAATTATTGCATAATTTTTAGCGCTGTCGGAAAATATTGAATAAAAATTATTGCATACTTTTTTACTACAAATTATTGCATACATTTTAGCGACATCAAAAAAAAATTAAATTTTTTCTGGGATAATTTATGTTAAATCTAGTTACCGACGAAATATAGTTTGTTATTACAAATAAAATCCCAAAAGAGCAAAAAAATTTAATTACAGCAAATCTTGGCGCGACTCAAGTTTCGTTCACGACTTTCTAGTTTTGCAAAAATATACTTTAGATGCCTTTTCATTAGGCATTGCAAGCGCTGATTCTCATACACCTCGTACAAATGTTTAGTGTTGCAAATGGCATAGGCAATATACATCAAGTGCAAAATTATGTTTATATTTTATTATTGTTACTTTCATTGTTTACTGGTATCTTTATAATTTCGTTATTTTGAATATTGGTGACATTAAGTATCTTCATCCGCATGGAATTGTATACATTGTTTGCGCTAAAAAGTATGCAATAACTTGTATTTAATTTTTTCCGATATCGCTAAAAAGTATGCAATACTTTTCGGTAATAATGCAAACAACAAGAAAAATATTTGTGTTAATGCTGTAAATACTATTTGTCATACGTAACTTTTTTGTTTTGAATAAAACTTTATACTTCCAAAGTAAAAAAATCTTGGTTATTAAAGGTATTTAATCCTAGAAAAAAAATATTTTTAAATTTTAGGGGTAGAACTGCTTTGAATGAGGCCATCATTACAAACTGATGTCGTACGTCAGGGACATCTATAGGAAAAGTGCAGCCGCAAACAAAACAGCAGCGATAACACAACGAATTTGGCTGTTTTTCGGGGAGTGGGGGATGAAAATTTTTTCAATTTTTCTCGGGCTGATCTTTAATATTTTCCCTCGACTTTAGAAATTTTTTTTCGTAACCCGGTCTACTGTATGCTATTTTTAAACATTTGGATTAAAAATTAATTAATTATTTTCTTGATACGCATGTCAAAATATTTGAATCTGCCAACGCTTTTGATAATTTGCCCATAATTTTGGAAAGTGGTAAAATTCTAAAATATAATAATAAAAAAATAAATTTGGTGATTGTTTAGCAAGGATTATATTCAAGTACTTCAATGTACTATAACATCAGATTATCACAGTAGGTAATATACTAAAATATATCACACTAAATATAGCCAACAATGTAACAAATTGTAATTTATTTGTTTTAGTCACTTTGAGAACTATGGCTTAGGGTGGGGCAATTTGTACATCTTAATGGGCGCTTCGCGTTTCTGATTCTTGGGATTGTACTGAGAAAAAAATTCCACTATACAATTCGTCTACGGTGAAAATCGAGCTTCCCTATTTTGACTTGAAGTTTTTTCTCAAACCTTATTTCTTTTGGAAAATTTGCAAATTTTCTTTGTCTCATATTTCGTAAACTATTTGAAATTTTAACTTATTTCTAAAAGTAAAGTATTGTCTCGGGCTACAATTTCTCCGAACATATTATTTAGAAAAAACATCGTTTTCATGATCAAAAAGTCGAAAATGTAGAAAATTCACCACTTTTTGTGACGTTGTTTTTTTAGATATTTTGGCCTATAACACCCAAACCATCGAGATTTTCGATCCAATACTAACACAAAAATTGTAGCCAAGACAATAGTTAAGAACTCTCAAGTACATCGCAAAAGCATTGGAACGCTCCTTCAAGCAGTTTTGGCCTTGTAAAAGTGCATATTTTTCGTGAAAATATTAAAAAATTACCATTTTCAGTTGTTCATAGAGCAAAATCATAAAAATGTTTTATTTCTTAAACAAAAACTAGTATGGTGGTTATCTTAGATCTCTCAGATACCCTTCACAATTTGTAAAAATGGTGGTAAAACCGGTTATTTGCACTATAACTATATTTTTTTTTAAACTTTGTACTACTTTTAATGCCCAGCAGCAAAAAATGGGGCTTTGCATGCCTTCTTACAGGCCTGCAATGGCAGTCAGAAGCCCTACCCTTCAAATGCAGTCTTCATTTCAAATTAACATAGGGTGTCATAGGCAGGCAAGGCCTGCACATTCCCTTTCTCATTGAAGGCGTTTCAGTAGGCATGCTTAGTATGTCTTGCTTGGAGTCCTAATAACAAGGGCCTTCTATGAGGCATTGCTACTGCAGACCAGCTTACAGGCCTGCAAAAGAGCATTTATAGAAGGACTTAAATAAAAAAAGCATATGCGAATTATTTCCATATTAAATGATTTCCTACTTTTTATTAATTTTTAATACAATATTTATTACAATTTGTAATAACTAGTTTTTTTAAACTCCAACAGCGGGAATCGAACTCGCGACCTCAGTACTCATAGTTGGGCATGCTACCTACTCGGCTATCACGTGATATAGTTGTTGTACGATAAATAACATACATGTGGTTTTCATAAAACAGCATCTGTCTTACCTTCCCTTAAGAGGCCTGCCAACAGGCCTAATCGGAGAAGTGACAAGTGCATGGCTATGAACGTCAATTCTGCCTTCTACTAATAGGACTGTCAACAGGCCTGTTTAAGGCAAGAAAGTTTGCTTGCTCTTTGAGAACATCTATGGTATTTTTGTGGGGTACACATTAGGGCTGCTCACAGGCCAGTTTTAAGAAGGGAAAGAGGCATGTCTGCGGGATCTATTCTCATCCTAGTAAGAGGCCTCATTGCAGGTCTCATTTGAGAAGCGAAATGTGCATGGGTATGGAATTTTTTATAAGGCTTAGTGAAGGACTTATTATAGCCTGTATACATGCCTGGAAAAGGAAGGCGTATTTGAATGTCAACAAAATGCCTTTGAAGGCATGTTTGCAGGCATATTTTTACAATGCCTCATCTTTTCCGCTGCTGGGTGCCTTAGAACATTCGTCGATAATATCAATGTTGAATTTGCATCTATCATTTTGGAGTTGGGCACTTCTTGCTGTGTCTAAGACTCTAGCCCCTTGTTTCTACCTATGACCGCTATAAACTTTAAAACCATCCAATTCCATACCAAAATTTTCCAAAATTTTAAAATTGTGAAAATTTAAAAATACAAGAAATTTCTGTCATTAAAAAATATTATCTTTTAATATACCACAACATTTTTTGTTAAATTTCAAAGAAACTAACACACCCCGAAGATTTATTCCACCCAAAAAAGTAACATTTCAGACAATACTTCTTTAGGTAAGACTGAGTCTGCCCTGAAATATTATCAAAATTTTAGTTTGTCATGCAAAGCAAAAGTGATAACTTTTCCCAGCTTTTGGGGAGAAGGTAGGATTTGTTAATTTGATGGCTAAACACACTTTTTTTTAATTTCAAGAGCCATGACCCATCTTAATGTCATTGAAATATTTTAGACAGTCTCGGGTTTTGTTGGCGGCAATATGCCCAGATGTAAAGTGTAAAATATTTCCAAATTTTTAGATAAACAAAATAAAATTTGTCGTATTTTTTTGGGACTTAAATTTTTACTTTTTCAAGGAAACGACCTTGGTAAACATTTTTTTTTTTTTAATTTCTTCTGACAAAAAATAATAAATTTGATTACCAGCCTATCAAATAATTTTCATAGATCAAAATATATGTAATTTATATTCATCTCAGTTTATTCATTAAATATTCAAAACTACACATTCTCCTCAAAGCCTTGCGATGCATAAACTCATTCTTCTCTAAAGGATATTACCAACATAAAAACCAATTCACGGTTCAATAAAAACAACTAACCAGAAAATCAATCAAGTTACCTTAAAAAGCCTGCTAAAACATACTACCTTAAAAAATAGCGTTTTCACGACCCAATAATTCACTTGAAGGTATTAAGAGATAGATCATTTAAGCGTAAATGTGCAAAACATTGACCATAATGGTTTTTGCTTTACCAAGAAGATGCTAATCTGTTGCATGCTCGTGGAAAAGCTACTTTACACATATAATGCATTACACACACACTAACAGGGACACATATTAAATACATATCCTTTTTTATAACCACATGGCACAACCACACACACACATACACCCACCTTAACAATTATCACACTTGCGTTGTTGTTACGTGTTTATGCATTAACAACAAGCGTTGCAACCGATGATGAACTTCACCACAAAAAAAAAACACTCCCTAATGCGCGTTCCGGCAATTCAGTGCGAACCAGTGAACAATTCAAATAGGCAAAATCGAAAAAATAAAGATGAGATGTGAAAAAATATGCAAAATATAGTACTAGTAGACAAAACAAACAATAACTAGAACTCACAGCGTTATAGAATATTATCAATGACACGAGGCTACTACTAACAGGTGAGATATATATGTTAGATAGATATGTGATGTAGGCAGTATGTGTGTGTGGTGATAGAGAAAAAGAGAGAGAGAAAGAGAGCGTGATAGAACTAGAGCTGTATCAACGACAACATATGTAAATTTTTTCACTAGAAAATTGTGTTTATTTTATCAGCTGCACAAAATTATCTAGTACTGTATAACGAAATAATATAATGAAATAAAAATTATATGCAGTGAAATGTGTATAGATGCAATACGACAAAAGGATAACGAATTTGAGGGTTTTTAGGGGCATCAGATGTGGGGGTAACTAAACCTAAAAAAGAGATCCATCGGTTTATTTCTCTTTTGTATCTAGTTTAATACAGTATTGCTTATCCTTTGAAAAGAATAATGGTATATTGATGAAATTTGACTTGATTAACTTTTTGTGATCCTGCTTTTTGTGGGGGCTACAAAAATTGGGGTTATCTGGAGACTAAATCGTATACATTGATGGGCGACACTTGATTTCGTTACTCCCTTTTCCTTTTAGCGAAGAATATAAATAACCGATTTAGTTTGGATGAATTCTGTTAGGTTATAAAAAGAACACTTTTAAAAAATTTATTGACAAAGTCATTGAAACGAATGCGAACGTCACTATTAGAGAAGCTTTTACTAGACATGCCAATTGACTCGACACTATACTGTGAAGTTACTGCCGACAACATCGGGAGGCCGACAATAAAATAATATTGTAGGTGACTGAAGCCAGGAGTCGAACCTGGGATCTCCCCGCATGGTATTCGCGTGTTTTAACCATCATGCCACGGCCGGTCCAGAAATCCACCATATCAATACTTTATTCCAATACAAAAATATTTCAGTGGAAATTCCAATATTCGAAACTGCCACCACTACTATAGATTACCTTTGCGTGGGCATATAGGGCTTTTAACTAACGCTAACACTTTTATACATTAAATTTACACAAATATGAATATTGGGAAATAACAAACCTAGTACACACACACACATACACACAACTACGTTAATACACTTACGTAGAGCCAACCTCTCTCTCCCCACCAAACAAAGGTCTATATGTTCAAGCAGCTTATGCCAGCGAGTCGACACTGCTCCATGTGTTATGTGTTAGTTCATTATGATGGCGAGTGTGTGAGTGTGAGTGGGAGTGTGTGTTGTGATGCCACCGGGTCTGTGTAGCTGTGCTATTATTATTTCAGCAACTCCCATCGATCTTCATTGACACTTGTATCGAATATTCAATAAAAAATGAATGAATTTAGTTTGGTTTGTTTTTGTGTTTACTTTTGTTTGTGCATAATAATAGCTTTGATAGCAAATGTTGTAGTTGTTGTTGCAGTGGCTAGCTGCTAGCAGCATCAGGAGTTAGTGTATTTTTATTAGCATCAACTAAATTTGCAACTGTGCGACCGACATGGGAGCATTGGCACAACATATGTATGTATGTATGTCTGCGGGCTGTAAAAGTTTTGCGTTGGCGGAGAACAGTGTTTTGGAAGGGAGTGTAGGGGAATGTTAAGCTAAGTGGAGTAATAAGAAAGGAGTAAAAGAGATATTTTTGATACGCATGTTAAATAATTACAAATGCACAAATGTTAAATTCTTGTCTTAGAGCAAAAATGAATTTTCTAAGCAACATTTTTTGTAAAAAAAGTGTAAAAATTAAATAAAAATTGAAGAAAAAATGAAGGTCCTTTTCAGACGACACATAATGACTACATTAGGTCTGCACCCCAAGCTGAATTTTCTGAGCAACATTTTTGTAGAACATTTGAATGTTGCAAAGTCCTACTTTAAGGCCATTTTCAGAAGTTTCTCAAAAAAAGGACGAAAGGACACGCATGTTCCACAAAAAAATCTTCGTCAAATTTCATTAGAGACATCTGATATCGATAATGTTGCTCAGAAAATTCAGCTTGGGGTGCTCTAGTACCAAAAATTGATATCTATTACTTTAACTAATCATTTTTTTTCTTTTCAATGCACTATGTGAACTGCGACCTAATGTAGTCAGACCATTTTCGATATCAGATGTCTCTAATGAAATTTGACGAAGATTTTTTTGTGGAACATGCGTGTCCTTTCGTCCTTTTTTTGAGAAACTTCTGAAAATGGCCTTAAAGTAGGACTTTGCAACATTCAAATGTCCTACAAAAATGTTGCTCAGAAAATTCAGCTTGGGGTGGAGAAACTTCTGAAAATGGCCTTAAAGTAGGACTTTGCAACATTCAAATGTTCTACAAAAATGTTGCTCAGAAAATTCAGCTTGGGGTGCTCTAGTACCAAAAATTGATATCTATTACTTTAACTAATCATTTTTTTTCTTTTCAATGCACTATGTGAACTGCGACCTAATGTAGTCAGACCATTTTCGATATCAGATGTCTCTAATGAAATTTGACGAAGATTTTTTTGTGGAACATGCGTGTCCTTTCGTCCTTTTTTTGAGAAACTTCTGAAAATGGCCTTAAAGTAGGACTTTGCAACATTCAAATGTTCTACAAAAATGTTGCTCAGAAAATTCAGCTTGGGGTGCTCTAGTACCAAAAATTGATATTGTAACAGGCCTATGCCTCAGGTTGTACCTTTTCATGAAAGAACAATAGGCGCTGTGTTTAAAATAATACTTTTATTACTTAATTTCCTTATTCTAGGAGAAAAGTGGTCGTCCGGAACTTATTACTAAGACTAGTCAAACCACTTTAATCTTTGAAGGCTAGATGTCAAGTGATCTTGTCTTTACAAGTTGCTCTGCTTTTATACACTTTCTGATCACAGGGTTGAACATGTCCTGTGTGTTATTTCTCATAAGAACAGAGTTGCATTTAATAGTAATTAACAAGAATGGCGGTTATTTTAAATAACCAGAGTTGTATTGTAAACAACGTCTTAAAATACATACGGGGTTACATATAAGGGAATTCAAAATAAAATGTAACCGAAAATGAATGTAAATAACTAAAACAATAAGATAAAAGGTAATTCAAATAATAAAATATACATATGGTCTGCTTCAGTCTCCCCCTCTGATGCTGAAAACGTCCCGATGAAGCATCAGAATACTTTTACTTGTGGGTCATCCTCTTCATCTTTTCTATTGGGTGACAATCGACACCCTCCCCCTGGATCTGAACTGCCTCTGGAGCATATCCGCTTTCGGTGACCATCTCTTACATGCGTATGTACACGATGAGCAGCAAAGGATGTACTACCTACTGGGTCGGTATAAATGTCGTCATTGAGCATTAATAGTTCTCTTCTCTGGGTTTCGCATAAAGTCACGCCATCGGCATCTTGAATCATCCGCACATCAATGGAATACAACGGCATAAAAACTGAATCTAAGTATTCATCTTGCTCCTTGCGTCGTGTCTTCATAGGTGGTGCGAATAATCTTGAAGAGTTGCCTGGAGTTAGTTGATTCGCGGGAATGGCGCTACGAAATATATCTTGTATCGAATGCGGCGAGTAATCGTTATCAGTCTTCTTCGCTGGCGGTGGTCTCTTCAGATTAGTATTCAAGTAAGGCGAAGGGAATAACACTGGATCTGGTTGCAGTGGTACGTTTCTCTCTTCTAGTGTTCGTTTGTGTAAACGCACATTCGGTGGAGTATATGGTAGCGGTGAGATTACGTTCTTACCTTCCACAAACTTTATAAAATGCGATACTTCCTCAAAGGCTTTTGTTGTTGGAGATTCTTGGTGAGCCTTTACATCCAGCGAGTAGATTTGCATTTCCAAAGGATTTGTAAACGCAAATTTTGTCCTTGGGTCATCCTCAAAGTGCCAATATCGCTGCGACATGTTCAAGACCACGCCAGACTGCTCCAAAAAATCCGCTCCAAGCAAAGTGCGATTCTTTGTGGCATTTGGAAGACAAACAAGTCGGATTTTCCTCACTCTCCTTCCAAAGGTGACATCACAAATCGTTGACTTCGCAACACATGTCGTCACAGAACCGTCAGCTAAGCAAACATCAGCATGCACATCTTGGAATACGCAACCATTTTCCTCCAGAATTCTCCTGAGATTCAAGCTGGCAACGCTAATCTTTGCACCACTGTCAAATATAGCTTCACCCATCAAACCGAAAAACACAACGTGCGTTGTTGGTAGTGTATGACCAATTATTCCCGATGAAATAGAATTGAATGCCAAATGTTGTGGACTGTCCTTGTTGTTGTTGCTGCAAGTGGTACAGTTTGATCGATACACACCAGGAGCCCCACACCCGTAGCATGCAATTGTTGGTTTTCTGATGTTGCTGTTTTGCAGTGTGCTTAATGGTGGTTGATTGTTCACCTGTTGTTGTTGTCTCTGTTGTGGCTGCTGTTGCGATTGTTGTTGTCTCTGCTGTTGTTGTTGTTGTCGCAACTCATCCTTTTCTCTCTTCAAACATGAATCGATGCTATGACCAAACGAACGACAAAATGAGCAGCGGCTAGATTTTGATTCGCTCTTTATCTCTTCGGTCGTTGATACTGGTGGTCGGATTTCCGATAGCAACAATTCGGCTTCTCTGCATGCGGAAAGTAACTGCTCAAATGTTTTCACACTCTCTCGTTGCACGCGTTCTCTTATTTGTGAGGTAAGAAGTCCAAATATCAAATTCAGTTGAACTTCCTCAGTAAGAGACAGTTTGAGTTGTGAAAACAAAAGCCTCTTTTTGCAAATGAAGCTATCTGTGGGCTCTTTCTTCTGCTGCTTGTTTTCATAAATGCTTGAAAAAATTCGCCAATCAGGAACAGATGGAGAGAACGTGTTCTTGATGAGAGTTTTAGCTACTTCAAACGTGCTGGCGTTCTCTTTTACGCCAATCCACCAATTAGCAGCCTAATCCTCAAAAAGTAACTGTAATCGCATCACTGCGTTAGCGTCGGAGATGTTTTCAATCTCTTTATACACCGTGATAGCTGTCAAAAACTCTTCTACCACAGCGGGGTCTCGTTGTCCCTTAAACCGCGCGGTGCAATGCGAAAACGAACCTATCCGTTGGTTGTTGCCATGCATTGTCCGGATGAGCTGTTGGAACTGAGCGTCTGTGAACTGCGCCATTTCCTCGTCTGGGTAGTGGAATTTGTCGCTGTCGGCTGCAAATTTATCTTCTTCTTCAATATGGTAGTGGTCCGTGGCCACTAAGTTGGGCGTCAATGTAACAGGCCTATGCCTCAGGTTGTACCTTTTCATGAAAGAACAATAGGCGCTGTGTTTAAAATAATACTTTTATTACTTAATTTCCTTATTCTAGGAGAAAAGTGGTCGTCCGGAACTTATTACTAAGACTAGTCAAACCACTTTAATCTTTGAAGGCTAGATGTCAAGTGATCTTGTCTTTACAAGTTGCTCTGCTTTTATACACTTTCTGATCACAGGGTTGAACATGTCCTGTGTGTTATTTCTCATAAGAACAGAGTTGCATTTAATAGTAATTAACAAGAATGGCGGTTATTTTAAATAACCAGAGTTGTATTGTAAACAACGTCTTAAAATACATACAGGGTTACATATAAGGGGATTCAAAATAAAATGTAACCGAAAATGAATGTAAATAACTAAAACAATAAGATAAAAGGTAATTCAAATAATAAAATATACATATGGTCTGCTTCAATATCTATTACTTTAACTAATCATTTTTTTTCTTTTCAATGCACTATGTGAACTGCGACCTAATGTAGTCAGACCATTTTCGATATCAGATGTCTCTAATGAAATTTGACGAAGATTTTTTTGTGGAACATGCGTGTCCTTTCGTCCTTTTTTTGAGAAACTTCTGAAAATGGCCTTAAAGTAGGACTTTGCAACATTCAAATGTTCTACAAAAATGTTGCTCAGAAAATTCAGCTTGGGGTGCTCTAGTACCAACAATTGATATCTATTACTTTAACTAATCATTTTTTTTCTTTTCAATGCACTATGTGAACTGCGACCTAATGTAGTCAGAGTATCATTGCTACTTATAGTTTTGGTGCTTTTTCGACATCAGTTGTATTCAAAGAACTTTAACGAGCATTTTTTTTTTCTTAAACTCCCTATCTCGAATACTCACGAGTCCTTTTCGTCCTTTTTTTAGAGGAAAGTCAGAAAAGGACCTTCAAATGAGTCATTGCAACATTCAAAAGTTCTACAGAAATGTTGCTCACAAAATTTTACTTGGGTTGTATAAGACCAAAAACTAATGTCTCTTACTATAACTTGTTTGTTGTCGAAGCACTGCTTAAACAGAAACCTAATAAAGTCAGAGTATCTATGTTCCTTATTGTTTTAGTGCATTTTGGATATCAGATGTCTTTAATGAAATTTAACAAGGATTTTTTCTTAAAATCGCTATGTCTACTCCTCACGTGACCTTTTCGTCCTTAGTTCGAGAAGTGTCAGAAAAGGACCTTAAAATGGGACTTTGCAACATTCAAATATTCTACAGAAATATCGATCAGAAAATTTCACATGGGGTGTTCTAAGACCAAAAATCTATATCTGCAACTTTTACTTGGTATTTTGTGTCTTTTTGAAACATAGTGTGAACTTTGACCTATAAAAGTCAATGTATCTATGTTTCTTATAATTTAAGTGCATTTCCGATATCAGATGTCTTTAATGGACTTTAACAAGGACATTTTTTTTAAACTCCCTATCTCGAACCTCACGTGTCCTTTCGTCCTTATTTTGAGAAAAGTCAGAAAAGGACCTTAAAATGGGTCTTTGCAACATTCTAATGTTCCACAAAAATGTTGCTCGGACAATTTTAATTGGGGTGTTCTTAGACCAAAAATCGATATCTCGAACTTTTCTTATAATTTTGTCTCTTTCAAAGCACTGGGTGAACAGGGACCTAAAATAATCATAGTATCATTGCAATTTATAGTTTTAGTGAATTTTCAATATCAGATGTCTTTAAATAACTTTAACGGTGTTTTTTTTTTAAACTCCCTATTTGGACTTTTCGTCCTTTTTTCGAGAAAAGTCAGAAAAGGACCTTAAAATCGGACATTTGCTCAGTTGCTCATATTTTTACTAGGTGTTCTTTTCCTTTATGAATGTTGACCAGACAATTTTTCTTAAGGTGATCTAAAACAAGAAACCACTGTTCATATGTTAGTGCAGCAGCTTCACGAACACACAATTTTTTGTTTTATCTGTGTACTAGCAATTTGTAGTTTGAGAGGCCAGTGTCACTACATATTGTCTACATTCGTTTCTTTTTTTTTCGCATACAACCTTAACTCTGGGTGACATGGATCCCCAGCATTTGGATACACTTGTACTTACATCCTGTCACCCCACCTACAAGCATTACAACTCCTCAAACTCCAACATAGAGTTACAAACGAACGAATTAACCTTAAACAAACACAATACGTACTAGTCCTATCATAATGTGTGTGATATGTTGGGTTACTTACTACGTTGATTCTGCTGCAGCAGGACGATTGCATTGCCATACCTATACACATGTACATGACGTTTTATACCTTTGTCAGTAGCTATATGCATTCGTCCTTTGAAATGTCCTTTGCAATTTGTATTTTTGGCTTTCTTGTATTGGTATAGATGTGTCATCCGTAGCCATCATTTTGTGTTATATCTCCAAGGACATTACACATAAGTTCTTGTAAGGTATGACACTTTTGTAGCTAGAAGAGAAAGAGACAGAGTGAAGTTTGTAAGTTTACGGTATGTCAAATAGGACAAGTGAATTTTATGGTGCTTAGCTAAGTTTTTATTGCAAATGGATAGAAATGCAGTGCAGATGAAATTAATGTGAAATTAGATGAGTGAGTTATTAATCGCAATAACAGAAATTAACGATAATGACTTGGTTAATTGAATGAATTTTCCATTTTTCTATATCCTTTACCACTTTGAAATTGTAGTCGTCTACGTTTGCGCAATGTCCTAAACGAGTAGATTATTTGATCAGTGAAAATAATAATAACGTTTTGCCCTCGTCAGTCAAGGCATCACCCAAACTGAGTCTAATGGTGAGACTTAGTTTAGTTGATTGCTTCTGTATACCTGATAAGGCTGCAGTCACATCTCAGCCAAATTATGTTTATATCACCAGTAAACGTACATAGCATGTGATTTCTGTTTAATATAGTGCCACTTGTGTTTTCTCATAAATATCTGTATAATTATGTTAAAGAGGTCATACATGTGATATAAAGCTTTGACATTCTATTGACTGCTTAGTCAGCGTGATAACTTCAATAAGCAAACAGTATTCATTTCAAACAGTATTCATACCACTTTGAAGTTGTGGTTGTGAAGGATCACGATGCGTTTCAAGCCATTTGGCTGTTTTTTTGTTTCAACGAACGATTTTGATTAGTTCTAGTTCCCCGCTATCCCCACTCCAAATAATTCCTTTTGTATGCCTGAGGATGCTGCAGTCACATCCAACTGTTTTCGTCCGATGATGTCTCTATCATCAGCGTACCGCAAATAGCATATGACTTTTTCTGAATATCGGTCCGCTCGTGTTACTGCAGCTTTCCTCATTATCATCACCATAAGTCTATAACTACTATACGCTGTCGGGTCGTCTGGTAAAGAACGGCTTGGTAAGGTCCTTATCATAGCATACCAAACTCATCCATGGCTTTAAGTAATGTCTGCCGTAATGTCAAACGTAGCTTAATAGTCGACAAAAAGATGAGATGTGTCGATAAGGACCCCATGCCAATAAGGACCCTATGATTGACGTATGGGATAGCTTCTCGCGTTATTGTGAATTAACACGTTTTCTATTTTAAGACTCACAACAAACGCCACCTACTTTTTTACTGATGAATTCGAACTCAGCTGTTTGAGCAGTTTGCGTAAAGTCGACAAAATGTACGTCCTTGATCTTACAGGTGGTAGACCCTGTGCCATTTCCTTTAACATTACCCATAATGTAGTATTTTTGGGCTTCACCTCTATCCCTGTATCGCTCTATATCCTTGCTCTCCCGTTGCTTCAATTTCTTTAGACGCCATACAACATTCGTCATTGTATTAGGACTAGTCTGACCACCGTTGGAATGCGCAATATGCCCATAATACTCACGCGCACTTCAATGGCACTAGAAAAGTGGTAGGCATAATCGAAAGCACGCACAGTGCACGCACGTGCTCTCATGCTCTCCCTACCATCGTTGAACATTATTTATCTGTATAGATATATGTGTGTCTCTTTTAGTGAAGAAGCGTGTTTGGTGTTGCTTGTATAACACTTAAGCACAGACTGAATGTTTTGAATCAAACAAAACTTTCGAGTACATGTGAATTGTTTCTCGTACCTGTGTGAAAAAAAAACGATTATTGCCTGCCTCGCGAGGCTATAGGATGCCTATCCCTGGTCTAAAACCACACTAAGAAGAGTTGATCAGGTTGTATAACACTGGCTTTAGACTTCCCCAGAACACACTAGACAGGACCTTATATGAGATTACAATCATCGAGCATGTCTTCATTACACCAAACCATATATAAGATCAGGTGCACTCTCCTAACCAGCCTATCACCAGCGGGTTTTAAGAGCTCTGCCGGAAGCCATGGGCATCGGCTGTGTTTTTTTTTTTCCTTGATTTTGCTCTCTTAACCTCGGTTTGTTTTGGTGGCGGATAATCTAAGTCGTCGTCGGCATTAGGTGTAAAACCATTTCGAGTGCCGCCTTCCGGAACCAGCAATTGATGGAAGTGCTCTGTACATATCTGCTGCATGCTCTACATATTTGTAACTTAATCTCTATCCTTGTCCTTGCAAGAGGGAAACCCAGTGCTAATAGCTTTCACTTAAACCTTCTGTTACAATTTTCGGGTTTAAGATCAGTTCTTTCAGTTCATTTAATTGATTTTTTTCTGCATAAAGAGCCGGTTCGTCTATCCGACTTTTTCCTTGTGCCGTTCCCTAACAACCCTGGTTTCTAGTATAAGCAACATCGTTTTCCTTAGAAGCTATCAGACATTCGTCATAGTAACATGGATTGTCTGATCTTTGTTATTCATATCCAAGTAAGGCTGTTGAGGCAGTTGCCATGAAATGCGCAATATGCTGCCATTGTGTAGCAAGGACTTCAGAAGTATAAACATCATGCCGTAGTAGTTGGGAGAGCTGGTTGGAATAGGCAGTGGCTATCTCTGGGATATGCAGCTTTGTAAAGTCTAGCTTTCTTTGTAACTAGGTACGTGTGTTTTTCCCTCTGCCTAATCATGTGACCCAGCTGCAAGTAATTCATTTTCGTGGTCAATGTAAGCATCACATCACGCGCTCATCCCTGACACCAGATGCCTGACCTCCTCCAATTACCACTTGATCAATTTGATCTTGGCATTTGATCAAGGGATAGCCAAGTTGCCTTGTGCCTAACTTTTTAATGAAATCTGAATTCACTCTTTACCATGTTCCCTGCCGCTGCCAAACTCACTAATCAGAACTCCTTATCGGACGTGTTCGTATGTAGGCTGAATATCCCGATCGATGGACTAAGGACATCTTCCCTTTTTATTTTTGCATTAAAATCTGCCAGGACTATTTAAATGCCGTGGCGGTAGCAGTGGTCGTATATTTTCTCCAGGCATTTGTGGAATGTATCTCATCTCATCTTCCATCAGGTCATGTGCACAAAGCAGCGTGATGTATAAATATTTCGCCTTAATGAGGATTGTGGTTATTCGATCACCAAAAAGATTAAATCGGCAGACAAGATGCCTGAACCTCTGGCCAGTTACAAATCACCATCCATATTCGTGTTCTTCTACATAGCAGCTGTAGTACATTTCTCAATCTATACATCGGCAGCACCCATGTCCTGTTCATCTCTTATCTTGCATAGTGATGATGTCAGTCTTGTTTTGATGATGACTTTCAGTAGCACCTAGTTTAGAGTATCATTTGAAAATCTATGCAAATTTGTCTGTTTGGTACTATGATGTACTTACTTTCTATGCATCGATATATTTGAAACTAAAATTTAGCTTTCTATGCTAACTTCCACTGTATATTATGTTATTTTCCCTTTTTTTTTGGTCCAGTTTCTCATTTAACCACAAATTGTATTTAAAATTAATTTGCAATATTTAAATTAACTTTCATAAGAACACTTCAACTTTCACACTCCATCCAACTTTTCTGTCACTACCGCAATTTAAAGTTTCTCTCTCCCCCTCCTTCAAACAAGTCAGCCAGGATCGTCAAGGAAATGTTTATTAAAATGTCATGAAATCAGAAATGAAATTAATTTTTTATTTTCCTGCGTCGCCAACAACGTCGACCAAGGCACGGCCCCTTCCTGCCGCCTACGGACAAGTGGCAGCCACAACAACAACGACAAAAAAAGAAATAATTATAAAATCGTAAATTATAAACACTGAGGCAAATAAAATTTATGACCTTATTACAAGGAATTTGTACATAACATTGCTAGTAGTTGTTTTTGTGGTGGGGAACCAATGTCAGCTGACAAACCACTTAACAAGCATTTTCTTACCTAGACTACCGTCCCCAAGATGAATGACAGCGGCGGCGGTGTTAGTATTGGTGGTACAAGTAGCGGTAGCTGGAATTACGCCTAGGAAGTGAGAAGCTCATCAAAAGCCACACGCATTCGTACATACATACATATCTTGGAGACAAAGCCTTAAGGTATTTCGCTGGACAAGACTAAGCAAAGCAAAGACGGACCACAAAAGAAAAAAGCCACAAACTTTTACTTATTAAGCCTCCAACAACATGACACGAATGCATAGCACAAATAAAGGACCTAGAGACCTACACACAGACAAAGACAGATGTGTAGGCGGTGTTCAAGTTGGGGAAAGGGAACCCTTCAAACTGTAACATAACACACGACAGATGTTTTCAATTGTTGTCTTGCTGCTTGGAGGTTGGCATTCATCTTGTATTAGTAACTTTGTAGTAGTTGTGTTTGTACACCCGTGTTTACGTTGTATTCTATGTTGTACGTATTGGTTTGTGCCACTGATTGTGTGCCGTAAATGTTAAGTAGTCATCATGGTAATGAAGATGTGGTCGTTGGAGTTTTTGTGTGGCTGCGTGTGTGTGTGCTTTGCATATTGTTTTGTGTTTTTGTACCCGCTACTAATTCTCTTGATGGCTGTTGTTTTTGGCCATGTAATGTCATGGTGATATTAAGCTGTAGTATGAACTTGGTCTAAATCTGTGTTGCGCTGGTTTTACCTTGTGAATCTCATTTCACACCAACTGCGAAAATAACAGCTTGGCCTATTAGTTGTTGTAGTGGTAGTAGACCTATTTACATGGCTTTAATTTCTTTGTCTGTGTGTGGTACGGGCTTCCTAACACTTTAACAAGCGAAACCAACATCCAACCAACGCGATAGAAGACCAACAGCGCCCCGACAGACTAGATCGTTTGAGTACTGCAGTGCTGTTGTGTTGGTCGTGTAGTTGAGGCACCTACTGCCACACTCACTGACATTGCTAGTTTGTTATAAAATTAATTTGCACTCTCATTTGGAAATCCTTTTAATTAGTCTGTGAAAAAGTTAGACATTTGGTAGCCTCTTATGTTTTATACGAAAGAACGTTGTAGTCTGTCTGTCTGTCTGCTATGTGAAATTTTTGGGTTGTTTTAACCCTTGTGGTGCTACAAGGACACGTATTAATAGGGGAGGTGACTGGAAATTGTAAGTGTTGTTAAATTTCGAAAAAAATGTTGTTTACAATTTTAGGGTAAATGTAGGCTTTAAAGTAAAGTAAAGTAGGGAATTACGTTAATGTTAACTTTATAGTAATAGCATCAGTTGTTTATCGAGGGGGTGGCGTATATTATGTTACAAATGAGATAGACTTTTGTGTCCCAATACAAAATACATGTCTTATTTGTACGGACATCCCCAAAAAGGGTTATTTTGTATGGGAGGTGGGAGTAGTTTTTGTCCGATCATGCCCATCTTAGAACTTAATCTCCGCTTAGAGGCTAGAAGCTTGCATACCAAATTTCAGCTCGATAGCTCTTAATCTACGACTGTAATCGTGTGGAAATCCTTTTGGTTTCATCCCATTCCGATTTTGGTTGTTGCACAGTGTTATCTAAGGCTTTTCGAAGTGGAACATTTTATTACATGTAAAACCACCAATACGTAACAACAACAACAACTCTTATCAATGGCGAACAAAGCTCATGATTAAATCGACTTTGAAATTGTTCGCACTGTTACCGATCTTTGTGAAAAACAACTTGAGCTCATTACGTAACAAGTAATACCATCACAATACCGCTAACCTTTAAGGCCACCTGGAAACCCCTTTAAGTACACCATCAAAAGATCTCTAAAGCGGTTGTTAATGGGTTGAATTATTACTGGTGATTGCTGTTTTTTTCTTTCTCTCTCCCTTATATTTGGTGATTTTACACGGTCATAAGTGAATGTTGGTAGCTGCGATTGTGTAAGCGCTACAGCGTGCGTGTGTGTGTCCCAGTGTGTTATGTTGTGGTTTTCCTTGCATCTGTATTTGTACGTGTGTGTGTATAAGTTTGGGCATGATTGTATTATGACCATTGTACAGCCTACTTTGTGCTGTGCTGTGAAGCTGTACATGTCTGACTGTCTGCCGGTTAATGTTATTGTTGCAAGTCCCAGCTTGCCACTGCAATGTTGTTGGCAGTGGCTTTGCCTTTGCCGTAGTTATTGCTGTTGCTATTGGCCTACTGTTGTTTCGCCAACGTAATGGAATTGAAGCGAATGTCCAAACTTATACATATAAGTATGCTCATAGCATTTTTAATGCCATCATCATCCATTTTTATCTTCAACTTCAGACAGTAGTTGCCACTATAAGCGCGAGTCCAGCCAGCACTTTGTTGGTCGCAGCAGCAGCAACATTTGTATGTTGCACACAACCAACTGCATTTTTTGCTGCTGGCTAGCTACAACTCCATAACCCTTTGCACGCTCTCCCCTCCTAACGCCCTCTTGCATTCTCTTTTTCTTTCACCACTTCCCTGAGCCTACGGCAAATGCCGCTATAACACAAACAGTGCAACAAACATTAATGCCGGAAAAATGCTTTTGTTGGATGCCCCCAACATTCGGGCTCTATGGTCCACTGCCTTTGTGTCGAAATTAATATTATTAAATTAAAAATTGACAGCGTACAATACTTTTGCTAAAAGTACCACACAGGCGAAGAATGGTCCGGGCGCCCTCGCGCCCTCACATCGCGTTAAGAATGAGAGCGAAAAACTGAGGCTAAAGGACCTTTAAGCGTTGTATGAGAGTGGTGGGTAGAAAGTAAAACAAATTAAAGGAAATGTGAAAAGGAAAAGGATGAGCTCATAGTTTTAATACCGCATAATATGCCTCAAGGATTTAAAATGGGATTTTAATTTAAAAAGGTGCATGAATGAATCATATCAAATTGAATTTCTCGTTGTCTTCTTTGCACGGCGCTTGTTATATTGTATACGTATACCGGCTGAGAATTCCTGTATGTAGCCCATGCCGATTATTGTAGATTGCTTTTCACATTCACTTTGGATAGCTGCTGACATGCATATCAGCAATAGATGGCGTTGAGCAAGTGAGTGCCGCTACGCATATTATCGAGGGCGGGAAAAGAAGTTGAAATTTTACAACTTTTGAATATTATTGGATATCTTGAGTTGAAACATTAGAGAGGACCGGGATTAGTTTCGAATCTGCAATAAAACTATTGAACAACATGAAATACCGACGACAGTATTCCAACTACCAGACCCACTTCTGCCGACTGCTTCTGGGTGTTGTTCTCGTCTTTCTTTGTGTTTTCATAATAGGTTACGTATTATGCCACCACGCCGATCCGTTCTATGGCCTAACCTAATGTCTTGTTTTCCAACAAGACCATGTTTCTTGAGTGTTCCTTTAACTGTGGATATCATACCTATAGGCAAGATAAGAAGTTGCTCTTATTGTTCTCCCGCGGCCAGGGAAACCTAGCTTGAAGAAGTGAGTCTCCATTTGCCGTTGGAGATATTATCGACATAGTTAGCTCTTCCGTTAAGTAATTGTCCGGAATGTCGGTGTGTTCTCCGGTACCCACATGAGTCCAATGGCAAAATACTCTGCCATCACCTTTTTGTGATGAATGGCATTCCTTCACCGTCAGAGATGGAGCACAGATGGCTTTCAAGGATATAATAGCAGCCTAGCTGTCTATGTATAAAAAGGAACGGTGATGGAATGTCATAGCCTCTATCTCGTCTAACTTTGATCCATCCGAGAAAAATCGGATAGGGATTTGTTTGAAGTAATTGAGAGAGTTTGTTGCAATAGGCATTGGCTATCTCGGTGGTGTGCGGCTTTGTGATGTATAGCTTTTGGTTTGGTTATGAGCGTTTTTGGCACTAATTAAAAGCGTGCATACCTTGGCTGCAACTAGGTGGTGATCCCAGTCAATATATGCCCTCTGCCAACACCCTTTGTGATGAATGGCATTTCTTTGCCGTTTCTAGCTGTCTATGTATATTAAGGACCGGTGAATGGATGCCATAGTCTCCATCTTGCTCAACTTTGATATATCCGTGAAAAATTGAATAGGGTTTTATTTTAAGTAATTGAGAGAGTTGGTTGGAATAACCATTGGCTATCTCGGTGTTATGCAGCTTTGTGATGTCTAGCTTTGGGTTGGTTACAAGCGTTTTTAGCACTACTTAAAAGTGTGCGTACCTTGGCTACAACTTGGTGGTGATCGGAGTCCACATTTTCCCTCAGCCATCACCCTTTGTGATGAATGGCATTTCTTCACCGTCAAAAATGTAGAAAACCTGGCGTCTAGGGATTTAAAAGCAGCCTAACATTCTGTGTATACTAAGATCCGGTGAATGGATGCCATGGACACCATTTCGTTCAACTTTGATCCATTCGTGAAAATCGGATACTACAGGTATCCTCCTATAGTGATTTTTTTTAGGTATTTCTATATGGAATAAAAGTCCTTATATAAGTAACTTTTATGCTCATTGTCTGGGGGTAGGGATGTGAAATTCCCAGTCAGGGTGAAGGTATAAGGTCATTATAGTAAAACCCCTTAAGGGTTTGTCGTTCTGAGACCAAACTTTTTATATTCCCTCTTATATTTTTTGCTTATCTTGATGTTTGTTTGATTAGTTATTCGGCTATATCTCAAGAACCATTCGTAAGCAGTATTGTGTAGAACGCTAAACCCTTTGGAGGTATTACTATATTGACCTACTACCTTCACAATGAAGTGGAATTTCACACCCCAAGATTATTGAATAGGTACATGATAAAATCCATTTTTATGGGAATTAAGTTGGTACGGTGTAGTGCTTCACCATGCCTACACATTCTCTGATTCTCACCAGAGACGCAGCCCCAACCGATTCGGTTACATTATACAATAGTCCATTTTTATGAAAATTAGTTGGTCTGGTATAGTGCTTTATCATGTCTACACTTCTATGATTCTCGCCAAAGATGCAGAGGTTGCCAATTCAGCCATGATATTAGGAATCCAGATATTACGAATTAAAAGCTATATCTGGCCCATTTACACTAATCAATGCTTATCTTAGAATATTTGTCAAGGTATTCAGAACGAATTTCTTATAAGAGAAGCATTCACCAAACTACGATTGCTCTAACTAATGCTGCATAAATCCACATAGAGACCTTTAGAGACAGTCTCTAGTGCTTGTCTATCGAACACATAAATCAATGAAATTATTTTCATTTAGTTACTCTAACTATTTTTGTCTCTATGCAATTACCTGCCGCTTAACTTTATAATAGCCCTCTCCTGGCCATGTGGTTTCAATTTGTTGGCTTACCATAGAATGCATCACAAACAATTTAATCAATATTAAATTACACCTAATAACTAAATACATAGTTAGATATAAATTACATCATTATCCTCAATGATATCGATTTAAATTTAATGACAAAACAAACAAAACTTGACAAATTAATCTAAACAAGAATAAACACACACACATACACACAACTGTAAACCGACACACTGACAGAGACCGACATAAACAAACACACACATAGTAAATACATGTAAACCAGGCACACACACACATACACACTTACGCACATAACGACAAATACTTGAGGGAAGACATAAAACGATTTGCAAAACAACACCTTAACAAAAGTTGAAGGTAAAAGTTTTGCAATTAATTTTCATAATTTAAATATAATTTAATTGCCTTCATTTGTGTGTGTGTGTGTTTTGGGGAAAACCAACCAACCTGCCACCCACTGCAAAAACAATAACAAAAAGCAACACGAACAAAGTAGCACACACACCTCAAAAATCTTAATTTCATAATACAAATACAAATAAAGACATGTGTCCTGGAGAATCATAAAGCTAAGCTACGCACACACACACACACAGTTACACTTACTCAGATAACAACTTATTTAATAACAAGCTAGCAAACAACACATATGAATTGCTGATGATGATGCACTGTGGATGTTAAGAGGAGACAACAAAACAAGATTTTAAGAAATTGGCCAAACAAATTATTCATTAGAACAAATTTTTTTAGACTATTTCATAATTTCGCAGGAAGTCAATTCAAAGTTCTTAAACATTATGAAGACATATGGCCTTATCAACTTTTTATATAGTAATTTGATAGACTTCCATTTACCTTCGACTTATCGTCATTTGCCAACTTGTAATAAAAATCATTAAAGATATATCAAATAAAAAATATTTGTCCATAAGTACAAATTAAATCATTTTACCGTCTTCAATAAAATAAAACCTAAAATAAAAGTTGAAAAACAATTACAAATTCCTCATCATAAATTTGGAGTATTGACTGTTTTTCACACAACAACATTGCATTTTATAGATATCGTATTATCTGTAACTAATTAATAAAAATGTTTGCAATCCAGTAAAATTATCCTGTGTCAATGAAAATATTCCTCCCACTAAAATTTTACACTACCCAACAACTTAAAATTCATCCCTTTAAACCACTGTGACCTCCCAAGAAAATTATAAAAGTCATCAACACACTTCAACTCATATTCTCTCCCGTTGTATGTGAAATTATATCATAGAAATATTTAACAATTTGCATACACACCTCCTCTACCCCTGACACCACCCTCCCCTCATCCACCCACAACAATACAAATCTACTCATTTGTAGCAACACCATCGACAAATATGATAAAAATTCATTTGTACATGTGTACACATATTTATGCACTTCCATGCCTGTGACTCGTTCTGGCCGTGTGTGTGTGTCGGTTTGTCTATGACACAACCAAAAAAAAAAGGATGTGTTTAAGTTGAAGTAACCGGAAAAACAATCACATACACATTCACACGCTCTCGTACATAACTGCACAAGAGACAAGCAAAAAAGTTTTTGCTAATCTAGCAAAGTTTATTTAATAAAAACCTTTATAATAAAACCAAAACATTTGTTTTTTAAACAAAGCACAAAAATAAAATAAAACAAACACAAAAAAAATTATAAAGAGAGCGCCAGTATACAAACAGCAAAACTTTTAGCACAAGAAAGATAAGTAAGCTTGAGAAAAGAAGTTGTTGTAGCAGAAGCAAAAGAAGAAGAAAGAAGCATAACAGCAACATTGAAATTAATTGCACTCATGAACAAAAACGACGAGAAAAACTTGAAGAATTCACAGAATAAAGATCTTACACTTTCATATGCCATAGGTGCCGATACGCACTCACACTCGCACACAAGTACACACGCACACATTTGGTCTTTATTTAATTTTTTTTGGTTGGCGGAAGTCGAAACAGTGGTTTGGTTGCTTGTTATACAGTGCAACCACCTATCTGGTGGTGAAAATATCATATCAGTGTGTATATACTAAGTCAGCATTGTAAACCCTTAAAGAGTTTGACGTTCCCAGACCAAACATTTATTTTCGTTGCTTTTATATTTTTTCCTTAATTTGATGTTTGTTTGCTAAGTTTTTCAGCTATACCTTAAGGATCATTGAGGATTTCTCATTTCATTCTTCGGCAGTACTGTAGCTTAGGCGGTAAGAAAGTTTCAGTCGGGAAACCCAATTTACATATACCTTCACCCTCAGTGAAACATATATTGATATTATTACTCGATTTCTTAAGTGGACGGAGTGGTACATTTGTATGAGAGGTACCAGAAGGGATGTGGCTAGACTTCCCGTTTTTTCTCCGAAACTTTATCCTGATTTAGCTTTACTAAATACAGAACTTGCGCGCGATCTCGTTGGATGTATTAATAATATTATTCGATGGATCTTTTCTATGGGAGGTACTAGAAAGAGCGTGGCTAGGCTTCCAATTTTTTCTCCAAAACTTTATCCTCGGACAGGCGGACATGGCTCAAACGACTTAAGAAGTCATGAATCGAATGTGGTGCAAAGAAGCCACTGTCTAACTACTTTTATGTGTTACACTTTTGGGACGTATCAAATGATATATACCCTCCTACCCGTAGGGTGAGACTATAATAATTTCTATTAATATATTAATTAAGTTGGGCTAATTTTATCGAATTAAATCTTCAAAAAATTGACTTTTATCATCTTCTTCATAAAATGTTTCCAAAAATTCTGGTCATATATAGGATGGGCTCCACGAAAAGCCCACCAATGAAATAACGCCCAGGAAATAAACCCCAAAAAATAGGAAATAACACCCAAAAATAGTGAATGAAATAACATCGAAAAATAAATTAAATGAACCCTAAAGCGAAAACGAAACAACCCCCAATATTTGGGAGTTATTTCATATAAAATATCACCCAAAAATGTATGAAAAAAATTTGGGGAATATTTCATTTCTCGTTTGGGCGTTATTTCATTGGGGGGCTTTTCGTGGAGCCTATAGGATGTCTCATCAGTGCTAAGTAGAAACTGGTAGTTTCTGATGGTATTGAATGACAACCCTGACCCAAGTACTGTACTGTAAATATGTAGCGAGTTTGCATATGGTACTCCGCACATATGTATGTATGTATGTATGTATGTATGTATGTATGTATGTACAACGTATGAGTAATCTTAATTTTATGTATATTTTATATAAATCATACGTACATCGGTCCAATATTGTGGAACTTTTGTGGAAGTTAAAGTTTATGTGGGACCTATTAAATTGTGCCAGAAAAACTTTTTTTGCATTCAGATTATTCTCTATTTCTGATATGGGCGGTGGGCGACCTCCAGGTACGACATTCATGTCGTAACCTGCAACCGCGCTACTCATGGCGTCTCTAAGAATGTCGTTTAAATCCTGCACAAATTTCGTATGCTCTACTCGTATACACTAAGGCTCTACCTAACATGTCTCGGAGGAGCATCCAACTGTGAGATGTTAAAGTTGGGATGACTCGTTCGGCGAAGTCCCAGGAGAAACTGTTTAGTTAGCATGACATAATGTTCCTTGATTGGGAGAACCTGCGTTTCCTCGTTAAGTTGCTGCTCAGAGGTTATTTGTATGCAACCCGTTACAGTCCATAAGGCAGCATTTTGACAGCTATTGTTTTTTAGGTAACCAAGAAGGTATTTTTGTTTCAATACCCCAAGTTCTCCCGGCTAGCACTTTGAGGATATTGTCCCTACTTTGCAATCCGTGTGCAGTTGCAGAAGGTAAACAGGCTGTCAGAGATGACCCCAACATTTTGTGTGGTTCGACTACGACGCCTAAATTTAGTTTTACCTCCTTCATGCAGGTGCTGAAGAGAGTTGCTGAAACACTCGGTTTGTGATAGTTTCAGGATAAATCCAGTGAAGATATCGTTTATTTTCTCGAGAAAACCATTTGCGATCGCATATCCCATCAACCCAGTTTGGCCTGACGCCATAATGTCGTCTGCATATGATATTACTATCACATCTTGTGGAGGTATGGGGGAGTTAAGATAGGTAGAAGCGGGAACAACACCACCCTGTGGTGCTCCTTGTTTATGTCTACGGAGTTTTGAACACCCAGAAAATTCCCAATCTATCTCTTCAATCTTCATCTGTTGAGCTTGCAGGATGTACTGGAAGAGTGTGATGTGGCTGGCTGCGTCGAAGGCCTCCGACAAGTCCTGTGTCACTAGGAGTGCCCTTTCACGAGGCCTCTGTTTATTTAAGCCCTGTGAGATCTGAGTGGTTATGGCGGTTAATGCTGCGTCAAGCTGCTGTTAGGTGGCTGGAGAGTTGCCTCAAGAGTCTTTGCTATTGGTGACATGAGTATTCTCATGACTCTACCCTTTTTCAAGGCAATGGGTGTTATCGGGCTTCTCGACGAAGGTTGAAAACTATAGTCAAATACTCTATACCCCGCTTCCCAAGGAGCTGTTGTTAGGTGGCTGGAGAGCTGTCGCAAGAGTCTTTGCGATTGGTGACTGGAGGATTGACTCCACCCCATTTTCCAGGCATTGGGTATAATCAGTATTATCTGCTTTGATGGCCTCTGCAACTTTAGATGATGTGTAGGGTGTTGGAATATCCGAGACTGGAAGATTGAGAAGCTTACGAACAACACTCTGGTTCGTCATGTCTCTCTCTCCCTCTTTTTCCTTCTCTGGGGGATCATTAAAAAATTGGCAAAATGCACGCGAGCCTGTCATCCTTATTCGAACGGGTGGACAGAGACCGATTTGTAGACCATAACTTACTCCTGACCACAAGTTGCAATACTTTTAATGATCTAACTATTTATTCCGCTTGTCATCATTTACTAAACTGCTGATATCGAGGTTTAGCTGGACAATACATGCACGTGAGCTTGTCATCCTTCTTCGTCGGGTTGGAGAGAGACCGATTTGCAGACCATAACTTACCAACTTCTGAGCTCAAGTTGCAGTTCTTCAAATGACCTAATCATTTATTCCGTGTGTCCTCATTAACTATTCTGCTGATATCAAGGTTCAGCTCGACAATACGTGGGTCGTTGGGGTTGGTGCTTCGGGTGTCATCGAGCTCATCTGCTAGCATCGCTGGCTCTGCTGGTAAGTGCAGTCGAACTACGGATACCCGACTCGGGGGAACAAGCCAGCTGCTACTGTAATGATAGTTTCACGGAATTTGTTCTCTGCTTGTTGCACCTTGGTGGGAGCTGGAAGGTCATTGAAAATGCGATCAGTGAAATCCTGAAGCGATTCTAGTTTGCTTTCTTTTAGTTGATGTAAATTCGGCGCTCAGAGATGATGAAGTCATTGGGTCGATCCAGACAAACGATTATGAGTAAGTGGTCAAGCTACTGCTATCTAGGTTGTGTAGTTAAAAGACAAGGGCTCGCATTTGTTATGTCCGGGGAGCTGGCTCAGTTAAACATAATCCGTGTTGGGGGCATTATCATTCAGGGTGTAGAAGGTGGATTCATCAATTTATTTCGCCAGTGACGCGCCTTTCCAGACTTCCCCTAGGCTAGAGTGCCAGAGCTGAGGGTGCGTGTTGAAGTCTCCGTCTAGTCAGGACATGAGGATTATAGAGCTCAATGTTGGTTTCCCCCGATCTGACTGCAATACATTGTTGAACTTCGAGGTATTGGTCTCTAGCGTTGAGATCGAAGGAAATATCTCTATACCTCACTGTGTAGTGTATGAATATGTCGACGATAATGTTGAGTCTTCGAAAAATTAAGGACCGATATACCTCTCACTGGCAGTGCTGTCCAAACAGTAACCTTGAGTGGATACAGGGGCTTTTAATGCTTTAATTTGAGATAAGTGCCTCTACGACCCCTGAAATTTTGCTTGTTTATTTAAGCATTTGGGTTAAAGTATGCCCCATCATTGAAACATGTTTGTGTACCTCTCTGGCATATCTTAGCTAACTAGAGCCTGTGAGCATGATCTTACGGCTTTAGTTCCTGAACCATTTTATTTTGAAAGGTTGGGCAAGTTTAAGACGCAACAGTGCTTTCGAGTAGAAAGTCTGGCTTGTTCACTTGTAAAGACACTCTTACACCCTTTACGTCTCGGGATCCCTTGAAGTTCTGCATATAATTCCGTCTTGTGCATTGTTAGCTCTAAACAATTTAATACTCCTTAAAAAATATTGAAAAGTCAATATTATTTTCAAATTCGGCACTTTTAAGTCGATATTAAACATATTCCTGTATATCCGATAGTTAAAGGCACCAATCTTAAATATGTTTCGAAATAATATTTTTTTTATTTCTTTATATTTTTTCAAGTTCCTTTCTTTATAGTTTTGGGGCAATGTTTCGTTAGCGCCACTGTTTGCAGATCCCATTTTATAAATTTCATATTGAAAAATTCCTTAACAAATCACTGTCTCTTCATAAAGTTCCCAGGCTAGAATCTACTACGTGCACAGATGCAGCAAGCAAACTCATTAAAGAAAGCACTCGACAAACTCAGAACTCATAATTCACACACATTTCTATAGTTAGACGTCATTCATAAAGCAAATCGTAATAGCACCCTGATAGCGTACAGTGAAATAGGCATTGTTGCCAATGTCACTGCTGGCAAAGGGATGGGAGGAAGATGCCACAACACACACACTCACATAGAGTAGCAACAGCAACATACGTTGTTGCAATTTCAATGGGAAATGTTATGATGATGACTATATTCCGCAAAAGATCCTTATGCGTATAATTATCTATGTGTGTGTGTGCTTGTGCGTGTGCGTGCTCGTATAAAAATATGAAGTTTAACAACAACAGGATATTGCAACATATGTATTTTTGCGTGTAGTTGTTGGCACTACACTTATGAATTGTTTGGTAACAGCGCGTTTTATTTTTTTGTTCTGCCCGTCCTTGTTGTTGCTCATACGCCATAACAGCTACAAACTTGCCAACACTTGTAGTACTTGTGTCTGTTTGTCTGCTTATACATATGTAATATTTCCGCTTTCTCTACCACATTGCATAGCATCTTGATGCATTCATTCATTTATTAAGTTTACTCAACCACTCACAAACATTCAAAATTAAACGCACACACACATGTTAACAACTTTCAGCAGACAAAGTAATAAAAAATTTGTAATAAAAACTCATGAAATGTAATTTAGTTTTATAATCATTTAATATAATTTGTAATGTCTAATCAAAAGTATATATATGTGTATTAAATTAATTTTAATGTGTCTGTATGGATTAGAGCATCATCGTTCGTACATGCACAGATTGCAAATTGGTTTGTGTCATTTACACTGAATGACAAAATAAATATTACATAGGAAATGTTTTACCACAGTTTATAATATTTAATTAGAATTGCGATATTTAGTTGAGTTTCATAAAAAAAGTTTCCTACCTTATTGATAACAAGGAGGAAGAAAATATCAGCTAGAGTTCGTATAACTATATTTCCTCTTTATGATAAAAATTTTACCAAATCTATAAATTTTATAAAATTTTATATGAACGGTTCACATTTCGTGTTTAAATTTCCTGAATCTGCCAATTGTTAACTGTGAATTCAAATATGTATTAAAAACTTTTGCCGACTCGTGTTATTGAAAACTTATTAACTGCACAAAATTATTACATTCGATAATCACGACAGCAGAAAATGTCATTTAATTAAAAACTCAACAAATTACTTATACATACGAAAATATTTCTGCAAAATATTTAAATAATTTTTAAAGTTTTTGCTTTAGTTCTTTTACATACAGCCAGACATTTGCAAACGCAGAAAAAGGAAACAAGAAACAGACTCTAGGACATCCTTTTGCAGATAACTAATGCAAATATTTTCGGAATGCATATAAATCCAAACAAACAAAAGACACAAGTTCTTTTTACTATCAAAGTAATTTCCACAAGTACCAAATGAAAAGCCAACGAAGACATAAAAGTTGCTTGGAATAACATTTGATACCATACCCAGCCAAACAAGGGTGTTTGTTGGGGGGAACATTTCCTTGCCACCAAAAGCCCCAACAGACTTCATCACTAATACTTTTATACAAGAACAAAACATATGTATAAACATATTATTCCAAAGGATTTGCTGCAATGAACTTTATTGAATCTCATCTAAAATATGTCCCAAAACTATTGTTACAGTTGCCAGAACAGATTTGAGCATTTGCCACACGTAGCACAGCTATAAGCCACAAAGGACTTATAAGATGGGGCAGCAGCCACAAAGATGTGGTAGGAGTAGTTAGACACAAATATTTGAAGTTAAATGTTTATTTTTATAAGAGACGGGAATTTCTTTAGAGCCGTACAAAAGTTATAGAAATATGGTTATATGGTTATATTGATATATCGATATATTGATATATTGATATCAATATATATTGATATATTGATATATTGATATATTGATATATTGATATATTGATATATTGATATATTGATATATTGATATATTGATATATTGATATATTGATATATTGATATATTGATATATTGATATATTGATATATTGATATATTGATATATTGATATATTGATATATTGATATATTGATATATTGATATATTGATATATTGATATATTGATATATTGATATATTGATATATTGATATATTGATATATTGATATATTGATATATATATATATTGATATATTGATATATATATATATTGATATATTGATATATTGATATATTGATATATTGATATATTGATATATTGATATATTGATATATTGATATATTGATATATTGATATATTGATATATTGATATATTGATATATTGATATATTGATATATTGATATATTGATATATTGATATATTGATATATTGATATGTTGATATATTGATTTATTGATATATTGATATATTGATATATTGATATATTGATATATTGATATATTGATATATTGATATATTGATATATTGATATATTGATATATTGATATATTGATATATTGATATATTGATATATTGATATATTGATATATTGATATATTGATATATTGATATATTGATATATTGATATATTGATATATTGATATATTGATATATTGATATATTGATATATTGATATATTGATATATTGATATATTGATATATTGATATATTGATATATTGATATATTGATATATTGATATATTGATATATTGATATATTGATATATTGATATATTGATATATTGATATATTGATATATTGATATATTGATATATTGATATATTGATATATTGATATATTGATATATTGATATATTGATATATTGATATATTGATATATTGATATATTGATATATTGATATATTGATATATTGATATATTGATATATTGATATATTGATATATTGATATATTGATATATTGATATATTGATATATTGATATATTGATATATTGATATATTGATATATTGATATATTGATATATTGATATATTGATATATTGATATATTGATATATTGATATATTGATATATTGATATATTGATATATTGATATATTGATATATTGATATATTGATATATTGATATATTGCAACATTACAATATTACAAAATCAATTTTTAAAAAAATATTGTCACTTGATCTATTGATCAAAGCTGACTTATATATATGTCAAAAAATTTGAATACTGCTGTAATAAAATAATGTTTTGTGTAAAGTATTGTCATCTGCAGTTTAAGTAAACTATTGATGCATTTACAACTTTTGTCGCGCGTTCTTACTCCTGAAAGCATGCTTCAATTATTCTCTTTTCATCTCATCAGAGACGTGAATACAAAAGGACTTTCGCATTGTCCTTTCACGTAGGAATTCAATCGATAAAGTGTTGAAAACAACAGCACGACATCCAATGCGGACACTTAAAACGAAACGTTGCACTATCCGTACCATTGTTAAAAACTAAATTAATGTCATCGCAGTTGTTGCTTCGACTTCAGATATGATGCAGCCCACAACGTAACGTCGGTGCATGTTTTGTTTGTGTCTTAAAATAATGTTGTTGCAGCATTGTTGCAACATTGATGGTGGCATATGCTCGCTTGGTTTTGGCCAAATCAAAAGTGTAGTACAACAACAGAAGCAGCAGCAGCAACAGCGGAGACAAAGGCAACGACGTATAGAGCAGCGACTACAACAAAGGGACACAGGACATCAACACCGACCAGAGCAGCTGCTGCATCGACAAAACGCGTTGCTGAGTTGATGGGCCCCTGGTATTTAATTGGGGCCCTCCTACTGCTATCAGCAAGAGCGGGGGACTCCACAAATAACATTATAATACCACAACAAATTGGCAGCGGCGGCCTTCTTAATTCAAATGCCGCCAACGGTGGTGGCCTCCACATGCATCACATGGCAAAAACCTCCATTTCAACGACGGCCAACAAAGGTACAGTACTCAGCGGCAATGGAGTTATCGTAGCAGGCGGCTCAATTGGC
The DNA here is from genome assembly GCA_964034835.1 of Muscina levida. NCBI lineage: Eukaryota > Metazoa > Arthropoda > Insecta > Diptera > Muscidae > Muscina > Muscina levida. Next base: position 4,347,011 of record OZ035881.1, on the reverse strand, counting down.
CCATCATCGTCGCTTAACAGTAAGTACTCGCTCCCTATACAATTTGATACAGTTGATGTTTTTCCACATTTGGTCCGCTTGTTTTTTGAGTTGAATATGATAAATGTTAACATATGTATATTTATTCGAGTGCGGCACGAGAGATGATACTCACAGTTGTCCACTTGCGACCATTATTTGTGGCGGTGGCCTGGAAAGTGGCATTTATGTAAATTGTGTTTGAGTGAGGCTGAAAAAAAGAGAACAAAACACCCCCACCCCTGGCAACATGAATTCTATCAAAGCAGTTCCACTCAGTGCATTTCAATGCAATTCGGTTCTCATTTAATAGTGGCCACCACCAACAGCATACACATCATCATCACCGCCACAACCCTCACCAGCAAATTGTTATTATATTGTGTGCTCATTTTTTGCCACTCTTTTCGGTGATGGCAGCTGGTGGCATGTGGCTATAGAAAAACTATCAACAGATGTTGTAAATTCTCGATGATATGTGGCATCTGTGGATGGTTGGTCAATTATTCACTGTTACGAATATGTTTCGCATATATATTTGATCGGGGTGCGCCAAGGGGGTGCCTGTGAAGTGTCCACTTTGCATGTATATTGGGGAACAACACAGCAGCCCGACAAAACGCAATACAAAAACAAAGACTAGCAACGCTGTTTTATAATTTTAAAACAATTTTTTGCACATTAATACATAAATGTGTCATGTGTATGATACGAGAGAGAGAGCTCGTTGGTTGAAATGGTGATCTATGTGAGGGAATTGGGTGTAAAAAAAAATTACGGGTATCGCGTCGAAAGCATGAACTTACATCATAGGGGTCACTGGGCACTGCTGCAAAGGGTTGTTAATTTAAATTGAATTTATGGGAGATTGAACATTAAGGGAAAATTGGCGAGAGTGAAGGATACCATGATAAGCAAAATTGAAAAATTGGTGTGGTTTCTGATTTATGGTTAAATGTGGAAAACCATGTTTTTACAGCGATCTAAACTAACACAGTACAACGCACGATTTGTGGACTCAATTCTGAGAACTGTTCGTGAAAGTAGATCCAGAAAGAAAAAGTTCTGCATCATTCGTTTTGTCAAGTTACATGTCATGATAATTTAATATCGATTTGAAGTTAGTGGGTATCGTATAGGGGAATTTGTCAAGTGTTAGGCTCTTTTGTTATACTGCTACATGGTGGCGTATGATTATCATAAGTTATATTCCATGTAAATCATACGCCACGGAGTACAACAGTTTCATTGTAACTGCTACAAAATAAATCCAGTTTAAAATCATTTGATGAATGGGAAAGTGAAACTGTTGTTTATGTAGGGAAACGCTATATGAACAGATTAAAGTAATTGTAATTCTTATTTTTTTTTTAAATTTGTTTCAGCTAAATCGGACTAGTGGTTCTCGAGTTATGTCAAACAAAAGAGCCTTAAACGTGACAAATTACTTACTAACTTCAAATCGATATTAGAATATTATGGCATGTAACTTGACAAAACGAATGATGCAGAACTTCTTCTTTTTGTTGCTACTTTCACGTGCAGTTTTCAGAATTGAGTCCCAAATCAATGAGCTGAAAAATTTTGTACTGTGTAAGGCTAGTCTTGAAGGAACTATTCTCTCAAATGTGTTATAATTTACAGGGGAATTTTTTGTATTCATATGTGAATAATTCCTATGCCAGATGAATGTATCAGGATAGTATAGTTAAACCGGCAAAGGGATTGATCCTGTTTGGGAAAAGTAACATTTTATGACCGGTTTAAATTTTGATTTTTATGGCCAAACAGTCCAGGTTACGCACATTAATTCATATGCATAAACTTCAAATTTAAAGTTTAAATAGAAAATATATTACTTAGTACTTACCACTTTGTAACAAATATCATAGATTTGTGATGTACAACCTGCAAGGATAAAGAGAAAAGTTACTTGTCTATAAATTACATTTAACGTTTTAATACAATTTATCTTTAAATCAAATTTATAACATTGAAAACAGAAACTAATAACCACTTGAAGAATCAATCACCCAACTTGTAATGATTTACCAACTGTTGTCCTTGTAAGCATGTAAGAGATGCTACATAGCATTGCTACATATTTAAATCAAACGTCAAAGGACAATTTCCTTTTAAGAATCTTAAATGTCCATAACATTGCATCACTTAGGTAAGAAGGCTTGTCGTCAACGACGTTAGGCCTTTTGACATTTCCTAGCATAGATTTCTAATGCAATTTATATAATATTGATTTCATCACAAGTTGCCAACCACTTAATCCCTTAGATAAATTTTATAAAATTTAATAAACATGTATATATCAGACAACAAACCTTAACGTAATATTGTAATAACATAAATACAATTGAATGATTTATGTAAGCACCATATAAACTTAAATATACGTTTAATTATGATGTTATATCAATAACTAAATATGCGTACAAATATAGCTCTATAGTGTGTACAACATAGTCACACACTCACACACAGTTATGCTTTTAATGCTTTGGTACATTTGGTGCATTGTCTTTGAGTCATTTTCTGGTTACAAACTTATAAATATGTTCGTTGAATTGTTAAGTCTGCTGCCAGCAGCAGTTGGTAATACTTATAGTACAATATACTGGCAAGTGGCAATTGTTGCATGTGTGTGGCCAATTCTTATGTACATACGTACAAAGCATCAATTGCTATTATGACTTTTAAGTCAATAAACTTGAAGTCTTAATAGCCATTATATTGTATAAACGTTAACAATATGTTTCAAAGAAAATCTGCTTTAGCAATCTAACAATAGTATTCGTTACTTTGTAAGGACATGCAATTATGGCAGTTCATTGTGTTGAGAGAAATTCCATATATGGTAACTGTTGGTCATTTGCAATAACGATTGTGAAGAGTAAAAAGAAGCATTGTATGGAAAGTAAGTTTTTATATTAAAATAAATGCTTAAGCTAAGCAGCATTTAGATAGTGGGCTCCCAGCAAACCAAAACTTCCGACGTGTCGGACATCAGATATTTCTCTTACATTTCATTAGAAAATTTGCCGAAAACGAACGATATCGTCATAAATGCTTTCAGAAATAAGACCGAGTTTTTCTGCACACTCTTCCGAATTTTGTCCGCAAATTCTGCATGTTTTCTGAATTTTTATACACTTTAAACGATTTTGTCTACACATTCTCTAAAGGGTGTTTTTTGTTCTTCTTCTTCCCGCAAGAGAAACCAGTCGCTAGGGCATTTTTTGTTTTGTTTTCTCTCACAAACAACAACAACAAAAGAAAACTAGTTTAGCTATTCCTAAAACGGGTTATTGTTGTTTGTTGTTTTTTAAGTGCGTTGCGCATTCCAATGTGTGTTTTTTATCCCCATTATCAGTTATGATTGTGCAATCAATATATTAAGACGTCACGTCGCGGAAAGTGTTATAAACATTTAAAGGTGAATATAGCATGTATCAGATAATAAGAAAAGAAATGTTTTGTCGTTAGGCATTTAGAAAAAAAGTGAAAAAGACGCTGAAGTCCTGTTAAAAAAATGATTGCCAGAAGAAGGCTATGAAATTAGTAAAACTAGTAATGAAATGACTAAAAACTGAGAAAAAATAATTTTTGGAATTTTTGTGTAAACAAAAAAAACAGAACTCTCTGACGATTTTCGTACATTTATTCAGAATTCTGTCCGAAAATCTCACGAATTCTCGTACAAAATATCCGTATACTGTCAGATAATTCTGGTAATATTCGGATTATTTGCCAGAGTTACTTCAGAAAAATCCAAAAGTCCCTTCGAAATTTCTCCAAATTTCCTTCAGATATCTGTCCGAATTCTGACCGAAAAGGCCGCAAAAGTTATCGAATTTCCCCAGACATTTCGGTCCGAATTCTTGTCAACCACCCATACAACTTTCGGACAGAATGCTGACAGAATTCGGCATCAGAATCGGCAACTTGTGCAGACTTTCTGTCAGACATCTGACCGAATTCGGAGAAAATCGTTTGTTGGGCTATGACATAAGTTGTATGCATTTTAAATATTTTGGTGCATACTTTGTCACAAAATACTTTGATTAACATGCAACCACATTTATATTTTAAAAAACTTTTCAATGGTCCTTATAAACGCTGTCCAATAACCGACTAATCCAAACTGATCCTCAAAAATATTTTCAATATGCCAAAAAGTACTTTTTTGTCCAAGAAGTAGTTTTATTGTATCAAGTAGTACTTTTTTGCATCAAAAGTACTTTGATTGTACTTTTTCTGTACTAACATTTACATTAAATGTACCAAATACTATTGTTGTATTAAAAAGAACATTTATTGTATCAAGAGTACTTTATTGTACCAAAAAGTAATTTTATTATATTTAAGAAGTATTTTTATTGTCTCAGAAATACTCTTAACATACCAAAAAACAATATTACTTTCTTAAAAGTACTTAAATTGCACCAAAAGTACTTTTGTTGCACCAAAGTATGCATTGATTGTTCCAAAAAGTACTTTTAAAGTACTCACAAGTGATTTTATTGTATCAACAACAGCTTTTGTTGTACCACCAAGTCCTTTTATTGTAGTAAAAAGTACGTTTATGATAGCAAAGATTTCTTGTCGTACCAAAGAGTACTGTTATTGTATCAAAAAGTACTTTTTCCAACCAAAAAGTACTTATTCTGATTAAAAAACTAATTTCATTATACTAAAAAATACTTTTATGGTAACAAGAAGTACTTTTGTTATATGAACCGAATATAACATTTATTGTACCAATATTACAATTATGCAATCAAAAAGTACTTTTGCTGTATCGTTCTGATGTACAAACAACTAAATTTATTGTACAACAAGTACTTTTATCGGAGCAAAAAGTACTTTAATAGTACCAAAGAGTACTCTTGTTGTACCAAAAAGTATTTTTCTTGCACTAATAAGTAATTTTCCAATACCAAAAAGTACTTTTATTGTACCAACAAGTACTTCTCATTATCCTTATTCGTGATTCTAAATTGGCCATTGGCTCAACAATAAAAAAAATTGTGATAGTTAAAGTTCTTTCGCTATTTGAAAAAGTACTTTCATTGTTATAAAAAGTACTTTAAAGGTACCACAACGTACTTTTATTGTGCCAGAAATTACTTTTATTCTACGTAAAAACATTTTTTTGTACCAAAAGTACATTTATTATACTACAAAATACTTTTACTGTACCAAAAAGTACTATTTTTGCTCCACGAAGTACTTTTATTGTGATCACAAGCTTTCGCTCTTACTCTTTCTAACTCTTAAAATTCGAATTTCGAAAAATTCCTTTAAATTATTTTTATTGCACCATAAAGGTACATTTTGGTGCATAAAAAATACTTGTTGTATAAAAAATACTTTTTTTGTAACAAAAAGTACTTTTGTTGTACCAATATGTAATTTTTTTAATGTAATTTTTTACGCAAAAGTATTTTGGTTGTGCTAAAATGTATTTTTTTTGTTTGCAAAGGTATTTTTGTTGTACTAAAAAGTACTTTTGTTGTACTAAGAAGCATTTTTATTGTAATAAAAAGTTATTTTAGTGTTCCAAAAAGTACTTTTATTTCTACGACTCGCCTTTGCCCCCCGGTTTTTACACGTGAACAATATGTAAGTGATATAACTTTAGTGACTCGGTTTGGGTCAATGGTTTCACTTTGTATCCTTTTTATCTCAAAAAATAAGGATTTCGAAAATCCCTTCGTATCGCACAAATACTCTGAGTGGTGGGACCAGTTTAATTCCTTTTTCTAACTTTTTCGCCCTAAAAGTACGAAACTCGAAAAAAGTCTTCATATCTCAAAACTACTCCTTACAATAAATACTCACCCTCATTTTCGTGATTCTATCTTTATCCGTTTGGTCTAGGTGATGGCACAAGTTTTATTCCTATCCAAAAATACTTAACTTAAAAAAAAACTTAATTTTCCTTTACACCCCATGAATGAGGTATGGGATAGTTTCTCGCGTTGTTGCGAATTAACATGCTTTCTATTTTAGATTCACAACAAACGGCACCTACTTGTTTATCGACGAATGCGAACGTCACTTTTTGAGAAGCTTCTACTAGACATGTCGATTAACTCGACTCTTATACTGCTGTCGACAACATCGAGGGGGCCGGCAATGATAGAAAAATGTAGATGACTGGAGGCGGGAATCGAACCCGGGATCTCCCACATGGTAGTCGCGTGTTCTAACCTCTATTCCACGGCCGGTGCCAAAAATATCCCTTCCTAAATCTATCTTATTCTATAGTGAGAATGCCTGTAAAGATGTTCGTGATTCTACCTTTAGCTGTCTGGTCTGGGTTATGGTACCAGCTGTTTCCCTTATTCGTCCTTTTTACCATTAAAGTATCATAAAATTTAAAAATCCCTTCGTGCAGCTCTCAAAACCTACAGGGAGCATGCGTATCTTTAGCCGTTTCGTTTAGCAATTGGTAAAGTACGAAATTCAAAAAATCCCTTCCTAAATCTACCTTATTTTCTGCCTAAAGAATGTCCACACAGATTCTACCTTCAGCCCTTTGATCTGGGTGATGGTACCGGCTGTATCCCTTATTCGTCCTTTTTACACCTTTAAGTACGAATTTCGAATAATCTTTTCGTACAGCTCTCTAAACTTACAAGGAGCATGCGTATCTTTAGCCGTTTCGTCTAGATGATGGTACCAATTTTATCACATTTGCGGCCTATTTACCCCAAACGGCAAAAAAGAACAAAAATCCCTTCTTATCGGCCAACTACTCTATAAAAAGAATGTACTCTAGTTAGGGTCGATAAAGAATATACAAAGGTATTACTTTCATCATCCAGCTTTGTAGTCCGAGGATAATTTAAGGACATTTAAATTGTTTTGTGTGTAGGCATTTGATGTCGGATCGAAACTAACGGATCGAGACGTTCACCCCTCAGATTTATAATTTTTCCTCACCCAGTTTAAGGACATCAAAACTTTTTTTGATTCGTGTCTTACGACCCCCCGATATACTTGTATATATTATACTGTATCATCATTTGATGTCCGATCGAAAGGAAGCGCATATTCATGGTTATTCATAGGCTACATGTTGCGTATTGGACATTTTTGATATCGACTTTAATATGAGTTTTTGACTTCTTGGCGGAGTGTTACGTATTGTTACGGTTACGTATTGATTTTTTCGACCCTTTCTATTGTACACTAGTATGGATCGGTCCCACTTCAAAAACAAAAACATTAAGCCTAAAACTATGAACGGCCCTAATATGTTTTATTGAGCTACCTTGTTATTTGGTGTCACATCACCATCACATCTTCGTATATTAAAGTCTCCGTTTTTTCCATTGATCGCTTTTGATTTTGAAGTCAATTTTGACTATTGACTTCCTGTACTTCGTTTGTCCAAACTATGAAACTTCTGTTTTAGAAGTATTTATTTAAATTCATAAACATAAAAGTTATGAAGGTAAAAACAATGTTTAGTCACCCTACACCAACAATAATTGGTGTCCTATAGGTACGAATTGCTTATCATTGTTCCTTCCTTCTTTTCGTTGCTATTTCTAGGTAAGCTCTCTTTATTGCTGGGCGCCCTGTAATTTTTACGATTGCAGCAATTAAAGATTTATCTTCTACATTGGTCAAAATAACATGATTTATTGTTTGTTCGGCCCCATAAAAATCATAAAGAATTTCATTTTATTTGATTTCATTTCATTGCTGGCCTGTCTGGCCAATATTTGTTGTAGCCAATTGAATTTCATGTCAACACGAATGTAACCTTTCCATTTATCAACACAAGCCCGGGACAGACGAGCCAGACGTTATGTGAGCCAGCCCCTTAATGAATAGCGACGGCAAGAAACCGACGACGATAAGACCTTAGCTATGTTTTATGGTCCCAATGTGATATTATCACAGTCAAAAACAAAATGAACGATAACAGTCCTACTGCCAAACTCTAATTCGCATATGTGTTTAACATTCAAACTATTCGATATACCTCAAACTAAATGGCATTCATATGATTGAGATACATACGAGAACATTTGGCTACATCACACTCATGTACAATCAGCTGTATGAAACTATACTTCTTCGGTTGTAAGTCTTGTCCCTGTGGCTTCTATTCACGGTGTGTGTGTTACGTTTTTTTGGGAAACTGTCGTGTAGAAAACCAATTGAGAAACGTGTTTGGCATACAAAAGTTTTTCATCCTACAAAATTTCAGTCGATCTATCCCTATCATGTAGGAATGTAGGTTTTACTAGTCTAATCATACGTTTCATAGGATGACCAGGCAAAAAACAAAAAGACCCCCAAAATATATAGGAAGGATGTGCCGTTGTACTCATGTAATGTAACATGTGTAACGAACCAACATATTTTCGAATGCTATGAAACATGAATGTTATTGCTTTTACGCGTTGCCGGGTAATTGTAGATATGGGTACAGTGGTGGGGTCTACTACGCCCTGGATTGTGTGAGTAGCGTGGGACTACATACTGACTGGGTGTTTTTGGTTGGGTTGGTGTTGATAGTAACTGTACTATACGCTTTTAGTTACAACAATATTCAATTATATTAATCATTTAAAAGACCATAAATATTTTAAAGTAAGACAAATGTTTATTGAATGAGTATAAATTGCGGTAACAGTGTAGCGCCGCCACTAACAGTGATATATTAAGATAGTCCAATGGTGTAACGGGCAAATGCATAAAAACTTTAGAGTTACACATTGAAATGATATTTAATGAAAAATATGTTAAATTTTGTCGTTAAAGGTATCCAAAATTTCAGCCTGATGTTGAGTTGTTTTTCTGCAGCATCTATATTAGACCGATGCAAAATGTGATGTTTATATTTATTTTTTGCTGATTTTAGAACATATTACACTATGTGTCCTTATTGTTTCATAGTCATGCGCTCCACTTTATAATCAATTTAATTATAATTACTCTAATTGTCCACCTTAATTCCCCATTTCCTAGTTCAATAACATCCTCTCTGATTTCTATTTATCAGCTCTTGTCTAGTTAATTTGTGACTACCGGCATTTAACTCCAAAACTGATGTGTCCCCTATGACCACAAATGGCCCGTCCTTGTTCTCCTGCTCGTCCCCATCCACAGGAGCATATCTCGATGTCAGTTAGTTGTTGTTTTCTCTTCAACTCTCGGAGTTGCTGCAAATGTGTGTGAGTTTAAGTCCCATGTGTAACGCATACAGATCATTTAATGCAACAAAAAGTTGCATTTTATGCTGCGTGCGTGTTGTGGCATGCAACTATTGTGTATGCGAATGAATGTGTGTGCGTAGCTTTGTGTGTGTGTAAAGTCAAATGTTAAATTCAGCTACGTGACAGGACTAAAATTGAACGTGTGTATGACATTATGTTCGTGTGTGTGCGTAAGTGTGAGTGTTTGTAGTAACTGTTTATAAATTGGAAAACCAACCACTTTAAAGCCACCACCATAAGTATCATGAGCTACAAATCCACCGAACATATTTTTTTCACTTTGAAACTTATACTTGCGTCGGTTAAGGCAATTTGGTCTAAAAAGCATAGCAACTTGCTTAAAAAAAGGCAATATTATAAAAAAAGACAGCTATGTTAAACAACCAATATGGATTTATGAAATTTTACAAACGATTTTAAATCACCAAAGAGATGCGATGCTTTTGCATACATTTTCTTAAATTAAAAATCAGAGACAGTTTGAAATCATGGAAATATTTTCAGTCATTCTACTCAACGTTTTATCTTTACAACAGTGTTAAGAGTAAGATAGTATAGTTAACCGCCTGATTTTGGCCATAAATCCAAAATATTGGAACCTAGTACGTATAATTAATATAAAATCTGCATAGCATAAATATTACTCATACGTTGTACAAATGCAACTTTCATTTCAAATTAACATAGGGCGGCAAGGCCTGCACATTCCCTTTCTTATTGAAGGCTTTCAGTAGGCATGCCAAGGAAGTCCTGCTTGGAGCCCTAAATACAAGAGCTTTCTATTAGGCATTGTTCCTGCAGACCAGCTTGCAGGCCTGCAAAAGGCCATTTCTAGAAGAACTGCAATAAAAAAACATATGCGAATTATTTTCACGTTAAACGATTTCATACTTTCTATTAACCTTTAATGCAATATTTGCATTAATATGGCCATAAATCCAAAATATTGGAACCTAGTACGTATAATTAATATAAAATCTGCATAGCATAAATATTACTCATACGTTGTACAAATGCAACTTTCATTTCAAATTAACATAGGTCGGCATAGGTAGGCAAGGCCTGCACATTCCCTTTCTTTTTGAATACCTTTCAGTAGGCATGCCAAGGAAGTCCTGCTTGGAACCCTAAATACAAGGGCCTTCTATGAGGCATTGTTACTGCAGACCAGCTTGCAGGTCTGCAAAAGGCCATTTCTAGAAGAACTGCAATAAAAAAACATATGCGAATTATTTCCACGTTAAATGATTTCATACTTTCTATTAACCTTTAATGCAATATTTGTATTACAATTTTTAATAATTATAACTATTTGTTATATACTCCAGCAGCAGGAATCGAACTCGCGACCTCAGTACTCATAGTTGGGCATTCTACCTACTCGGCTATCACGTGATATAGTTGTTGTACGATAAATAACATACATGTGGTTTTCATAAACAACAGCATCTGTCTTACCTTCCCTTAAGAGCCCTGTCAACAGGCCTAATCGGTGAAGTGACAAGTGCATGGCTATGAACGTCAATTCTGCCTTCTACTTATAGGACTGTCAACAGGCCTGTTTAAGGCAAGAAAGTTTGCATGCCCTTTGAGAACATCTATGGTATTTTTGTGGGGTACACAGTAGGGCTGCTCACAGGCCAGTTTTTAGAAGGGAAAGAGGCATGTCTGCGGGATCTATTCTCATCCTAGTAAGAGGCCTCATTGCAGGTCTCAGTTGAGAAGCGAAATGTGCATGGGTATGGAATTTTTTATAAGGCTTAGTGAAGGACTTATTATAGCCTGTATACATGCCTGGAAAAGGAAGGCATATTTGAATGTCAACAAAATGCCTTTGAAGTCATGTTTGTAGGCATATTTTACAATGCTTTTCCGCTGCTGGGTGGTAAAGGAAGGCATACTCGAATTTCAACAAACTGCCTTTTAAGGCATGCTTGAAGGCCTATTTTTTTACGGCAAGGCGAGCCGTGAATACTAGTATACGCCCAGCAGCGAAAAAGCCGAGGCATTGTGAAAATAGGCCTACAAACATGCCTTAAAAGGCATTCGAGTATGCCTTCCTTTACACAGGCATCTATGCAGTCTATAAAAAGTCCGATATTCTTACGAATTTAAGCAATACAGGTAAAATGCAAACGTTTCATTGGTCTGAGTGATTGTACCGCTTTAGTCCCTTTTGTCCCTGAAATTACGAATTTAAAAAGATACATTCGTATCGCACAGCTAGAATGGACTAGTACCTCCTTTGAGTCTATAGGGAGCATGTTCATATATGATTATAACTTTAGCAGTTTAGTCTAAGTGATGGTACCAGCTTTATTATTTATTTTTTATAATTATTTATTCCTTTTTGGGCTTTTTATCCCTAAATCTTCGAATTTGTAAAATCCCCAACTGGCGGCTCTCTAATTCTATAGGGAGCAACCCTATATACATTTTCGTAACTCTACCTTTAAACATTTGGTCTGGGCGATAGTACCAGTCTTATCCCTTTTTTCGGTATTTTTAAACCTAAAGAAAGAATTTCGAAAAAATTACTTCATATTTCGGAAAATTACTTCCCTCCTTGCCTCGTTCTAATTCTATAGAGAACAAGCCCATATAAATTATAATGATTATATCACTAGCCGTTCGCTCTGGGCGGCAGTAACATTTATATCTTACTAGCTGACATGGGGAAACGCTGTTTTGCCTTCAAATTTTAAAAATTAAAAAAAATATGGGGTCATCTGACGGACGAACTTCAAACTACACAGAAACACTACTCACGGCCCATAGAGCATACATATAAATCGGTCCAGTAGTTTATGAGTTTAGCGATCACGAACATACACGTAATTTATATATATGTAGAGATTTTTGATTCTTCTTCCCAGAAATAGCGGATTTCGAAAAAAACTTCAAGGCAATTTGATAATGAGCATGCGCATATCAATTTTCGCAATTATAGTTTTAGCCGATTGGTCTAAGTGATGGTACCAGTGTTATCCCTTATTGGTAATTTTTACCCTAAAAAAGTACGAATTTCCAAAAATTCTGAGAAGTTTACTTGAAAAGGGGAAACCTCCCCAAATTCCATCATCATATTATCGACAGCCATTTCACCCAACACTTTTTTTAAAAGGCACCGCGAGGCACCGCTCTTTTTCCAGCGAGACGTAATCCCCATATACTCGTACCATATACATATGACCGATTGCAATTTTGGTTTTTGTGTGTGTAATTATGTTTTCATCTAGCCTATGAAAGAGGCGCTGCGAATAGTATTAAAAGGGGCGTGGCACCGCCCATTTCACAGAAAGACGTCCTTCTTGAACCAGTCATATATGTAGTTAATCTAATTTTTAACAAACAAATGCAAATCTTTTGGGAAAATGAACCTCATGTTTAAAAGTTTGTTCTGTCAATTGCTTAAGGTCTTTTTTACAGCCCATAAGCCAAAGCATTGATCCTTCCCCTCTCTTAATTTTAATGGCGTAGTCCCATCTTTGCTAAGGCCAAGCACAATACATTATAAAGCAATTACAATTAACCTATCAGTGAAATTATGAAGAAAACACACGTACACTACCAGTGTAAGGACATGACCCATTAAAGTTATTACACTAATCCGTATTATCAGCAATTGACCGACTTATGGGGTCACATACAGATGAGATTCCTGGCTACTTTGCCCCCAAACCCCCCTCATCGCTTGTGGAAACTTTATATTAATCAAGATAAGTGCATTGTCGTTATGCGATATTTGAGGCACACACACACACACACAGCGACGTGTACATGTATACACCTCTTTGGAAACATAAATGTACTTATAATTCATTTGTGTTTATATTCGTGTATAAGATTTAAGTATATCGCACACATACATAAATATGTAGTCAACATCGCGTCCTTACAACTTCGCGTACATAAATGTAGGCAAACATAAGGGTTCTTATGTGTGAGTGTAAAACCATTGTCCCCCTCTGGCTAAGGCGGCAAAAGCGTCAGAGGTGGTGCTGGTCATGTTAAGGTGGATGTCCGCGGATATAATAAAACTTAAAATTTCCACTCACCACTACTAATACAACAATTTATGGGTCACATACGAGACCTATACACAGGCCTCTGTAAAGTGCTAACCTTAGCAGCATACAACTGTACAATGATTCACTCACGTAAACCTAAGCAATTATGTATGTAAGTGGTATCTAAGGGAAAGTTATAATTAAATTAAGTGGACCAAGACTATCACGAGTTTTGAAGGACTCTAATAAACTAGTAAAATAACTTAAAATCTACGAAATAATTAAAAATCTCAATGAGGTATGTGGTGTGAGCGTGTTCGACGCTACACACGTATGGCGCGAAAGGAAAATGCACTAAAGAAACTGTGCGAAGATACATGAAAATCCCCCTAAGATTGTGTGCAGGTACTTTAAAACAATTAGCAGGAAAATATTAGCAAACTTTCGAGCAAACGAAGTAAACGGAAAAGAGAGGTATGAAGAGGAGACAAAGAGAGAGAGAGCGTTAGAAGCAAAGGATATGAGTATGTTGTAATACTTTCAAAGAACTGCAACGTAATATGCTTACACGTGATTTAATAATTCATTGTAATTATGTAAAGAGAGTAATTATGCGTTAATTGCATCACTGTAATGAATATCTTATATTAAACATATAGAAATAGTTGTTATGGCTTATGAAAGATTTTAAAGGAAAGAATAAAATATGGAAATAGACAAGTTATTGAATTACCAGCAGTTCATAGAAGCGGTTAGTAAGTTGTGGCATAATTAAGATAATTCTTGTTTAGATGAATAATTTATGATTTTTAAACAGTATGTAAGATAAAGGATTCAGTTCTTTGGTGTTGCACTAGTGTCAATTACCCAAATATTAGTAAAATTGTTCACATATGTAAATTATGCTATTAGATATGTCTGAATTAATAATAAATTAAAAAATTATAATCATTATTTTACGGCCGGAATATGGACCACCGCAAAGTACATCCAGGTTCAAACTAAAAGCATGAGCCCAAATTAGCAGTACGTTTTCACTATGAAGGTGGGCCCCAAATCCCAAAATTATATAGCTTTAGGGGAATGAAATCACTCCCCATATTCGGGGTCCAATAACATTATGAAAAAAGACACCAGGAAATTACACCCCAAAATGCTACGAAATTAGCAATGAAATGTAGATGACTGAAGCCGGGAATCGAACCACGGTTCTCCCGCATGATAGTCGCGTGTTCTAGCCACTATGCCATTTTCTTTGGGGCGAAAGTTCGTAGTAGCCCCAAAAAGAAGAAGTTATTATTTTAGTTTTTAATTAATTTTTATTTTGTAATTTTGTAATTTTGTAATTTTGTAATTTTGTAATTTTGTAATTTTGTAGTTTTGTAATTTTGTAATTTTGTAATTTTGTAACTTTGTAATTTTGTAATTTTGTAATTTTGTAATTTTGTAATTTTGTAATTTTGTAATTTTGTAATTTTGTAATTTTGTAATTTTGTAACTTTGTAATTTTGTAATTTTGTAATTTTGTAATTTTGTAATTTTGTAATTTTGTAATTTTGTAATTTTGTAATTTTGTAATTTTGTAATTTTGTAATTTTGTAATTTTGTAATTTTGTAATTTTGTAATTTTGTAATTTTGTAATTTTGTAATTTTGTAATTTTGTAATTTTGTAATTTTGTAATTTTGTAATTTTGTAATTTTGTAATTTTTTAATTTTTTAATTTTTAATAATTTTTTTTTTAATTTTATATTTAATTTTAAATTTTTTATTTTTAATTTTTAATTTTTAATTTTTAATTTTTAATTTTTAATTTTAAATTTTTAATTTTTAATTTTAAATTTTTAATTTTTAATATTTAATTTTTAATTTTTAATTTTTAATTTTTAATTTTTAATTTTTAATTTTTAATTTTAATTTTTAATTTAAAATTTTTTATTTTTAATAAATTTAAAAAAAAAATTAAATTTAAAAAATTTAAAAGTTATTTTTAATTGTTTATCTCTAACTTTAATTTCAAATTTGAGAAATTGTTGAATTTCGACAAATTTTTCACGATATTAAGATATTTTTTGTATGTTTTAATAAAAAAAGGTATTTTTTCCTCTACTTACTAAAATTTTAGTAAATTTCCCATTTATTAATCGTTTGATAATTATGTAATAATTTGAGTGCTTAAATTCCCTTTATGTAACCATTTCTAGCATCCTAAGCAGTAAACGTTAACAGTAATAATTGCATTGGAAATGACCCCATTTTAAAACAATGAACTCCTTTGTTAAGATTTTACTTTTCAAATTAAATGCCACAAATAAATGCGTAACATACAAACTCCTACTATTCAACCGCAGTCATTTATAACTTGCCATTGAGTCTCACGTGTTCACTCACTCGCTCGCTCTCCCCCTTACTCACTCACTTCTCTCTCATATGTCAGTCACAACACGAAGTGTTCCCTAATAATTTCAATCATTTGTGTTTAACACATGTGTAACATAGACTTGTTGATGTTATTTATGTTGCGAAAATTCAATGAATTTTCTCCACAATTCCCCTTGTTAACCGTTCCCCTCGGCTTTCACTCACTACTGGTATAGTTTCCCCTCCCGCCAACTAACCTAACTAACTAACACAGCAAAGTTTTATTTAATACAAGTGAACGAGCAGTAGCAGCAGCAGGCAATGTGAAAGAGTGTTTACTTGTGTATGAGTACTACATTGTACGTATTGTGCACGTGTGTGTGTGTGGGCGAGTCTATAGGGGCGGAGAGAGTGAATGTGTATTAAAACATTTAACAACATCGTTTACATATCATTAGGTTTTCCATGTAAACACGAATGTGTGTGCCTATGTGTGTGTGTAATAAGTGCTTTGTGTGCTTGCATGTGGTGTAGGAGGTGCTGCCATACGGGAAACGGAAGCGGATACAAGCTCATGCCTGTGTCTGAATGTAGATGTGTATAGGTGTAGGAAATGCTTCTGTTATTGTTGTTGGCGGTAAACATTTTGTGTTTATTGCCAGTTAATTTATTAGTTCAATAATTGAAATTTGATTGAATTTAATTACAAAGCTATATATTATTATAACGAGCTTTTGAGTGCGAGTACGAGAGAGCTGCATTGATGCTGACGACAATGAAACCACCACTTGTAAAACCACAACATCACCACAGCCACTGTGGTGTGTCCGTGGCATCAACACCACCACCACCGTCGCCGCCTCTACCTCTGCCGCTATTATCACTATCACAACGATAATGAATCCATTGACCATAATGTGCTATTGTTGTTATTAACATTTGATATCGCTTGACTTGTATCTGTGCCAAATTATATTGCTATTAAGATAATTAAACCATTTGAAATTTTGATCATTTTAATTTTTGGCAAACAATGCGAAATTAATTTGCTGCTAATACACACACACACTCTTAAGCACACAGACACTGCCATAGTTTTAAATATCATTATAAATTCATGTAAAATCTCTAAAATTCATTGGTTAATTAGTAAATATGTGATTTTTTCATTCTGTTTTGTCTAATTACAGCCATTGTAGAAGAACCCGAATTTACTGAATATATTGAAAATGTTACTGTACCTGCTGGACGCAACATCAAATTGGCGTGTTCTGTTAAAAATTTAGGATCATATAAGGTAAGAGACAAATTTAAAATAGCAATAAAATTTAATATACTTATACATACTTATACTTATATATACTTATATATACTTATACTTGTAGTTGCTTAAATTTAAAACGAGACAGGGAGAAAAGGTAAAGGACCAATAGCAATTTTTGGGAAACGTAAGATAATTATGAAACAGGATAACAGTGGAATGTTATATTATGACTTCAAATGCAAAGAAATGAAGCATATTCAGAATTTATACACATAAAATGTACAACATTTTAATTGGGCTGTGATAGTTTTTAGCAACGTTTTTATCCTAATTCGAGCAAGTGATATCGAACTGTATCATTAGTATTTTTTTTTTGACTCACTAATTCTAGCTAGTTGGTTGTACCGGTACATTTTCTTCAATGAAGTTTTTTCAAATGTCGTGGGCTTCAAATTCTGGCACAAACCTTGTCTCTTAAACCAAGTTTGATGCAGAAAACCAGTAAAAAGTAAATCTTTCATAATTGGAATTTTATACCCAATACAAAGTATTTGACATCAGGCAAAATTATTTATGACCCTTGAACGAAACGATATACAATTGGTAGTGGTGACCATGTATGATATAACTGCATACTCACTTTTTTATTTTTTAAAGGACTTTTAATCTATTTGAAAGAGAACTATTTGAATTCCTGTATTCTTTACAAGTTGGGAGTAAATTAAAAACTTTAAACGCGTTTGTCTCGCAATATAATTTTTTGACTTCTGCTGGTCTTGCACTTTCGCAGCAATCCTCCGAAACAGCTCAACCAATCTTTATGAAATTTTGTATGTATTTGTAAAATACTATAGTTACTATTGTATTATCATAACGCAAGGTGGCGTTGGTGTGGATATATATCGTAAATTTTAACTAATAAGCCTATTTACCTGAAATTTAAATGTATATTTGTTTGATCATGACAAAAAATTTCATGTACAAATGCACCCGGTAGGTGGCGCTGGGGTGGATTTATATCGTAAATTTAAACAAATGGGCTAATTTACCTGATATTTGAAATGTATATTTGTCTGATCATTACAAAGAATTTTGATTACAAATGCACAAATGAATGGACCAAATTAAGCGAAATTTAGAATGTAGGTTTGTTTGAACATAAGGAATTTTTTTTTACAAATTGACCCGATAGTTGGCGCTGCAGTGCAATTATTTCGAGAATAGAAGAAAGAACTGCTTCCAAAAGGGTGCATGGCATAATAAATGTAATAGTACTTGATACAGATATAAGGAAAGTACAGATTTGAATATACAGATGAAATTGAACATATGAGTTACAGATGAAAAATGTGGTAAGTTTATATGAGGCTTCCATTCTTATGTTTTTGGACTACTTTCCCCTAAGACATATTCCATTTGTGCCCTATGAGCTTCTCTCACGTATTATGTATTTAAAAATCTTGTAACATATGGTACATTAACAAATTCTACTTAGCCTTATGCTCTGATACATTGGGATACTGTCTGTCTGTCCCCCCGATTACAGCCGTAGTTTATGATATGCATGCTTCTATCCTTCAAAATAAAGGTTATGTTCTAAGATGAGAAATATCGCACAACAACTGCTCCCACTTCCCACAAAAACCAACTTTTTTTGGGGATAAAAAAATCAATACAATAAGAAATTAAAAATGATTGGGCTATTCACGATCTAAGGTATCTGGAGTATTATTAGTACGCATTTTAAATAATTTAGAATTTTTTTGGACTTTAGTATTCCTTTTTTTAACTGTATTGTTTGTTAGTTTTTTAGTCGATCGTATTGATTATATATCACAATTTACGTTAGTGTATCAAATGACACATCAAATTCGGCTAACGATCAGAAAAGTTGTAGAATTATGTATATAATTTATTTAACAACTTAACTGATTTCAACTTGTTATATATTGAACAATATAGTTTCGATAATTCCATTATTATTTTGTCAATGTTAAAATTTCTACGAAAATTTTCTCCTCACTCTGCTTTGAACCTTCAACAATAAACGTGGTATTTTGTTTTATAAAACCACAAGTCTTGTTAATTTAACAAAAGTGTTTTTTACTGTTTGATATTGTTGGTCAAATTCAGTGTGTCACGCACTAGGATGACGCGTTTTGAACTCCATGACGAATTCATCTCTTTTTCATTCCTTTTTTGTTTATCAAAAATTTTGCCATACTTGGTTAAATTCTTATGATCGTGAGTACCCCTAATATTTTTATCACATGTTTTACAAATGGCAAAGGGAACCTAAGCTTTCACAAAGCCGCAGATTATTTTACCTTACTAGTTATTATTTTTTCACGATTTTTTATGGTTTTGGCATTTGAGTGGAAATTTGTGCAAAAGATGTCCATTCAAATTACACTGTGCAACAACCAAAATCGGAATGGGATGAAACCAAATGCAAATGAAAGTTGTGATAATGTATAACAAAATCCTCAAGGGATTTCTTAAGTTTAGTGCTAGATTTTTTTTTACACGCATTTGAAGTTGATGATTTTTGAACGCTGGCTAACAAGAAAAATTCATTAAAAAAGTCATAAAATAATGCTATTTATCCCGGAAAGTTGTGGTATCTTACTGTTTTTGCGGTCGAGGAATCCATTTTTGACATTTATTTTTATTTTTAAGCGCCGCTAGAGGGCGCTTTCGTAAATTTTTATGGTTTAGATCGAATTTTTTGTCTTTCCACACGATTACAGCCGTAGATTAAGAGCTATCGAGCTGAAATTTGGTATGCGAGCTTCTACCCACCAAGCGGAGATTGGGTTGTTTGATGGGCATGAGCGGACAAAACCTACTCCCACCTCCCATACGAATTGTACCTTTTTTGAGGTCTGTCCCTGCGATCACAGTCGTAGATTAAGAGCTATCGAGCTGAAATTAGCTAAGCAAGCTTCTATCCCCTAAGCGGAGTTTAAGTTCAAAAATGGGCCTGATCGAACAAAAACTACTACCACCTCCCATACAAACTTGCCCTATTTGGGGGTGTTCGTCTGTTTGTCTTCTCAATTACAGCCTTAGATTAAGAGGTGTCGAGCTGAAATTTGGTATGCAAACTTCTATCCTCTAAGCGGAGATTAAGTTCTAAGATGGGCATGATCGGACAAAAACTACTCCCACCTCCCATACAAAATAACCCTTTGGGGATGTCCGTCTAATTTTCCTCGCTATTACAACCGTAGATTAAGAGCAATCGAGCTGAAATTTGGTATGCAAGTTTCTAACCTCTTAGAGAAAGTTAAGTTCTAAGATGAGCATGATCGGATAAAAACTTCTCCTACCTCCAATGCAAACTTCCTATATTTTGGAGTTTAAGGAGTTTTTGTCTGATCTTGCTCTTCTTAGAGCTTAACTTTCCCTAAGAGGTTAGAAGTTTGCGTACCAAGTTTCAGCTCGACAGCTCTTAATCTAAGGCTGTAATTGAGAAGACAAACAGACGAACACCCCCAAATAGGGCAAGTTTGTATGGGAGGTGGTAGTAGTTTTTGTTCGATCAGGCCCATTTTAGAACTTAATCTCCGCTTAGGGGATAGAAGCTTGCATAGCTAATTTCAGCTCGATAGCTCTTAATCTACGACTGTGATCGCAGGGACAGACCTCAAAAAGGGTGCAATTTGTATGGGAGGTGGGAGTAGGTTTTGTCCGATCATGCCCATCTAAGAACCCAATCTCCGCTTGGTGGATAGAAGCTCGCATACCAAATTTCAGCTCGATAGCTCTTAATCTACGGCTGTAATCGTGTGGATAGACAACAAATTCGATGTAAACCAAAAAAATTTACGAAAGCGCCCTCTAGCGGCGCATAAAAATAAAAATAAATGTCAAAAATGGATTCCTCGACCCCAAAAACAGTAAGATACCACAACTTTCCGGGATAAATAGCATTATTTTATGACTTTTTTAATGAATTTTTCTTGTTAGCCAGCGTTCAAAAATCACCAACTTCAAATGCGTGTACAAAAAAATCTAGCACTAAACTTAAGAAATCCCTTAAGGGATTTGTTATACATAATGTCAACTTTCATTTGCATTTGGTTTCATCCCATTCCGATTCCAAAAGTTCAATTTTGTGTCACAGTGTTATTATCCCCGAAAAAAAGGGAGTCTACATGTTGGTGGCTTTGGCATGTGTTGAACATACTAAAATTTTTGTAAAACTACTTTTACTACTTTAGAGTAATCGTAATAAGATCTATGCTCTGGAGACTTTCCTATATATGTGAGGGAGTCTTCCATAATATTTTACCTAGTGCAATCCTAAACAGTTCAGTGACTCACCTAATTGGGATGTATGCTAGTGGAAACAATATGGAAACAATAGTCATAGCTAAATGAGGAGGGGCCATTTGTTGGGATCGTTAACAGAACGACGCCTTAGTGAGGAGTTCTGTCTTCACTTCCTCGGTTAACCCCAATCAGTGAACTGTTTCTCGAAAAAGAGATGGCCTGATGCCAGTATTTGCCTACGCTGATGATCTTGCCATCATATGTACGGGTAAAAACCTCAATTTACTAAGCAATCGCATAACCCTTCTACTTAATATAATATCAAAAAACGGCCGCCAACAGCGGACTATCGTTTAACCCACTTAAAACCGATCTTATCCTATTTTCTTGGAAATATAAAATGCCAAAATTTTAAACACGTCGGCCCCCTCGATGTTGTCGACACCAACTTCTAGGTATAGTGTCGAGTCAATCGGCATGTCTAGTAAAAGATATACGCATTCGTGTATAAAAAAATTAGGTGCCGTTTGTTGCGAATCTAAATCTAGAAAGCGGTTTAATTCATAATAACATTCATGGGGTATAAAGGGAAATAAGTTAAATTTTTAAATACAGAGTGGACCAAAAGTCCGTTAACATTTGAATTGGTAATCGTGTCGATAGCAGCAACAGCAGGTCGAAAAGGAAGTGTTACGAAATGCAAGAGCAGTCAATGGGCATGCGGTGCTATGGCGTCATTCAGCGATGCATAACATGCATTTAGCGTATGAGAATGATATCAAAACAACGATTATTCACATATAACGAAAATTTAGGGGTCATTACAATATACGACATAGGAATGAAGTTCAATCGTTTCATTTGATAAGAAAATGGGATAAGAACTATGAGGACAATCAACCACTGCTGTAGGGCCAGCATTGTTACCCAGATGCATTGTTGTTCCTTTCTTTCATCAATAAGGACATGTTGTTGCAGTGAATCTAGAACAGAATATTATCATGATTCAGAAACTTTAGCGGAAAAAGGTTTCAATGGTCTTAATCATCGAACCTGGTTTCACCAAGATGGGTCACATGCAATACCACCAATGAGTCAATGGGTGCAAAAATTTATATTTTCCAAAATTGTATTGATCCAAATTAGCTTCAATTTTTCTCTGATGCATTAGTCACAACAAAAATTTTATTTTCACTTAATAATAAAGATCACATATGGATGATGGATGTAATTTTGAAAAAATAACATTCCTTTTTATGTACTTTCATATTAAATAAAGTTTATGATAAAGTTATATTTCGGTTTAATATAATTTCTATTGGTATTTTTTTGCAGTTATTAAAGCCAATTAGTTGTGTATTGTTATCTACCTTAGGTCCGACGGCAATGACCCTCTAAATTATTACTATACAAAACTATAAGATACAGTTAATAAGGGTAAAATTTGTTATAAATTGTATTGTGTAACTTATAATTTTTTTTTTGCTGTCGACAACATAGCTCTTGCCGACCGATGAAAGAAATGTAGGCGAATTAGACAGGACTCTATCCCAGGTCTCCAGCATGATAGCCGCATTATGCTACGATTGGATTCATTGTATCGCTTAACGCTTTCATAAATTCCAAAGTAATTGGCGAACCTATCGAAGTTATCTGATTGCCATTTGAGCACTTACATACATTTATTGTATATTGTTATCTCTCCACCAATTTCGGCAATGTGTGAAAACTAACAACCACCCTAATATATACGTAGAATTATTTGCTCAACACTTCTCGCTTAAATATCCTTATCAATGTTTTATTAGTTTGTTGATTTGCTAAATCACTCATTGTCAATGTTACGACAGTGTTAAAACATCCTTTAAGATTCCTTACTTCCTTCCTTCTTTAACCCACTAACTCCCTTAGCAATACAGCGAACACAGCTGTACATGTGTTTTTCCTGTTGTTGTTTTTTTTTTTGGTTTTCCTGTCTCATCAGTGCTGCTTTCTTGAAATGTTTCAAGGAATCTTTAACAAATAAAATGCCATCGAAAATAACAAATAGTGACAGTATTACAGAGAACAACAGAGAAACACTAGTAGAAGACAGACAGACAAACACACAGTGTGTGCTCAAGCACTACGCATAGCACAAGGCAAGAACCAAACGTAACTGACAGACAAATGACAGTTGTTGTATTGTGACAGAAAAACGCATAAAAACGGGAATAAATCGTAGAACAACAAAAACAATTGTCGAACAACACTACTTATGCTTACATGCATCAAGTCTTGTTTTGTGCTCAAATGTGAATAAGTATTAAAAAACAAGGAGTCCTGACGTTACCCATTGCTATATGTTTATGAGGCTTCCTGTGAGTGAGTGCCAGTATGTTTTTGTGTGTGTTTGCATATGTGTAATGTTTAACATTTACAATTTCACATTAAAGACCGAGATTGTTGGTGGCAGCCATTGGCAAAGGTGATGGTGGCGGGCCAACGTTACAGTAAACGGGTTCAGTTTTTTTGTTTTTTCCTTTCCCTCTGTTTTTTGTATTTTATGCACCCTTTGAACATATTGTCAGTGTTAAATGTGGCAAGAGTATGTCTGTTTGTCTGTCTGTCTCTGTTCTCGCCGCATTTGCATTCTCTGCACAATTGCAACTTCAATAACAAAACGATGATGAATGCACTGATGAATCCTGTTGAATTCCCCGTTGCAATCCTTTTTTTTTAATGCGACACATACTCGTCATGCTTATGTGTATTTTTTATTTGTTAATACTGCAAAATTCCATCTCATTCACCCAATCTCTCTGCGGGTATCACATCCAATGTGTGAAAAACACTGTGATATGCGGTGGGAGTATATATATTTGTTTGTATTCGCTGCAGTAAAGTGATTTGAATGGCTGCGTAGTGGAAATTGTGTAACATTGTATTATATTAGGCCATCCAGAATTTCATAAACACCACTGTGCAAAATCTCACTTTGTAGGCAGTTAAACGTGTGCAAATTCAGGCATCTGACCATATGTTGTTGCGGCATCTTTTTTTGCCTCGCTTTTGAATGGGAGCTTTATTAATTTCGTTTCGTTTTTGTTTTCTCTCCTCACATTTTTTTAAATGAGCATTTAACTTTGTAGGGACCTATATAATATATAAAAGATTAATTGTCTGAAAAGTCAGTCATGCAAATGGTCACAGGTATGGACGGTCTCACTGCAGCCATGAGAACTTCCAAATGAATTTGCAGAGTACTCCAATATTAATTCCATACATGTCCAAAATGGACTTCAAGTAATCGGTATTATTATTTATTATATTTCGCTATGGAGTTTCTGTTTTGTGTTGTTTTTTTTCCTTCTGTCATTTGTCAGCATCGCATTTATTTTTGTCATTGAAGCGTAAAATTAATTTGTTGCCGCCATCATCATTGTCACCATGATGAGGAAGCAAATGATCGTCAGTGTAGTCATCATCATCATCAGTCTGGTTGTAAGTTATGCGGCATTGTATGGCAATGATACCGAAAAAAGTACGAGAATGTCATACGGAGACTGGTTGGTTGATGGCAATAATGATATGCATTTATTGGTTTTGCCTGGATGACAGGGATATTATATAAAAATTAATATTTGTCACAAAAGTACTTCATGCTGTATATTTTATACGAGTAAAATACAATGAGCATAGAGTTGTAACAGTTCAATATAGGGAATGGATAGCATTGTGTATCTGTAATATGTTTAAACTCAGAATTTGAGAGAGAGTTTTTTTACCTCGACCTACAGTTAAACGACAAAACATTTTTGGGGTCATTGTTTGGGCGGGGGTTTTGTGGGTTGAGAAATTTCTAGTCTGAGTGAAGGTACTAGGTCGGTATAGAAAAACCCCCCCCAAAGGGCTTTGCGTTCTCGGGCCAAACTTTCTGTTATGATATTTTATATTTTTTTTTCCTATATTCATGTTTACTCCCTTAGTTTTTCAGCTACACTCAGGGACCATTGATGATTACTCATTTCATTCTATACGCAGCCATATGTACAACATATGAGTAATATTTATTGTTTGTTGATTTTGCATTAATCATACGCACATCGTTCTAATATTGTGGCTTTAAAGTCAATTTGAGGTGTGAGCAATTCCAGGTCAGGGTGAAGGTACTAGGTCAGTATAGAAAAACCCCCAAAGGGTTTGGCGTTTATAGGTCAAACTTTTTTTATGACCTTTTATAATTTTAGCTTATCTTTATGTTGGTCACTTAATATTTCAGCTATAACTCAAGAGCTATTGATGATTTGTCATTTCTTTCTTTAGCAGAATTGAAGAGAACACCAAATTCTTTGGGGGTTTTACTGTACGTAGCTAGTACCTTCATCCTGACTTGGAATTTCTAACCCCCCAGATTGGCTGTTACACTGTGTTATTAAACCATGATGTGCGTATGATTAACATAAAATCCGTATAAAATTAATATTACTCATACCTTTTTCATACATGCACACATACATACATATGTAGAGAGTATCATGTGTAAACTCGCTACATATTTACAGCACAGTACTTGGGTCAGGGTCGTCATTCAATATCATCAGCAATGACCAGATTTATATTAATGTTTTAACAAAAATATTGGAACGAAGCGCATACGATTAATATAAAATCTGCATAAAATAAATATTACTCACACGTTGTACATACAAACATACATAAGTAGCGAGTGCCATATTTATTTTATATTTTCAAAAAATACTATATTTTATACTAAATATAGTCTTTTTCTTTTAGTCTTTTTCTTTAAATATAGTCTTTTTTTATACTTAATATGGACTTTTTCAAAAATTTAAAAACTTCTAACCATTTCAAAAATGTCTCCCCACAATTACCACTCTCCAGATAAAAGCAGCATCACATTGTTTCAAACAACTTAATTCTGCAAACGGATGTGCGAGGCCACCCAAAAAGGTTATGGAATATGGCAGGAATGCGTGACAACAGTGGCTGCATTTTAATACGCCTTATGATAAAGAAATTCTTTTTAAAAATATCTCTCTATTTGTGGTTAGGGAAGAAGAGAAATTTTTCGGTTCCGTTCTTTTTTTTGTATTTTTTTCTAACAGCTATAATAAAGTACATGAGCGTTAGCAAGTACACGTACATACATATACGTATACATAAGTTACACTTGCAACTCGAGGCAAAGTGTACATGTGTCTCCCTCCCACCACTAGTGTATGTGAGTGTTAAGAAGGTGAATATGAAAAAAATACAACAACTCAGAAGAAATTTAGTATTCATAACATCATAAGACAGAGAACATGAGTCTCTATGTGCGATCTACATAGAGATAGACATATGCTATGCAATGGTTGGTACGTATATTGGTACATATATACATATATGTATATGTAAATGCATATGTGTCAGTTGTAACATATGTGTAGAGAGGGTGTAGATATATTACAATGTACATAAATGGCATTTGCCGCTGTCTATATGAGGCAAACAGTGGGTGGAATTTGCAGAATGTTTTGTTCAAATGAAGGGTATCTACAAGGAAAAATGTTCATTGGCAATTAGACTGGGCTTCGAAGTGACTATTTAGTGTCACTTTATTCGATTAACAGTTTTCGTACAAACGCTTTACGAATTGCACTCACTGAGTCTACTAAGGTGGGACAAATTTCCCTTACCTTGTTGATGTAAAAGTGAATCTTTGTGAAGCATGAAGTTTAACGATGTTCTTGGACATTTAAGATGACTTTGAGTAAGGAATCTATGTTGTTGACGAACAGATGCTCTTACAAGCAAGATCGCACAAAAACAACTCCCACTTGCAGCGCAACCTCCCTTTTTGGGGGTATCCATCTAATATGGTACAACATTTAATGAAATATAGTTAAAGTTCTAATAACCAGTTTTATTATTATTTTTGCAAAAGGTTCAGCATAGCCGACTTTATTCATTGACTTCGAACACACGCGATCCAAAATTAAAAAAATTTGGACCGTGGACAGATAAGGCGTGGCAAAAAGTGTTATTAGAGCCAAAAACACGTTTTTGGCCGGAAATTAGTACACATTAAGTGTTTCGACACACAAAAATTATTGTTTTAAAAGCATATATTCGGGCGTGTTCCAACTGATCTTAGAGTTATAATATATAGAGTACAATATTAACCGATTTTAAATTTCCTAACGCATTTGGAAAGAAGAAACTGCGGGCTGTTCAACTATATATATATATTTAAATATATTAAGTACTTGTCATATCTGTATGTTGCAAATATCACACTATATGTTGTCCTTGA
Source organism: Muscina levida (assembly GCA_964034835.1). Lineage (NCBI taxonomy): Eukaryota > Metazoa > Arthropoda > Insecta > Diptera > Muscidae > Muscina > Muscina levida. The sequence goes on along the minus strand of OZ035881.1, from coordinate 4,319,529 downwards.
CATTTTTAACCGAAAACTTCGTATCGGTCATGGTCAGTCCGCAAAGACGTATCAGCTTCACAGGAATACCAAACTCAGCCATGGATTCAAGTAGTTTCTGCAGTTTCAGCACTTTAGCTGTTTCGTTTCGTATACCTGAGAAGGCTGCAGTTACATCTCGCAGTTTTCTAGGAATAAGGTCTATATCATCGGCGTACGCAAGTTGTGTGTGGCTTGTGTTGAATACCCTTTGCCATTCTCATTAAGTAAGTTAATGATATCACACGGTAGTCTGTCGTCTTGTCTAAGACCTCGTCTGAGAAAGAATGGCTCAGTAAGGTCCTTTGCCAATCTTCACCTAAGGCTTCGTGTCGGTCAGGGTCATTCCTCGAAGGCGTATCAGCTTCGCAGTAATACCCAACTCAGCCATGGATTCATGTAAATAGTTTCTGTCATATCTTGCTGTCAAAGGCAGCTTTATTGTCGACACAAAGCTCTATTTTTCTAGGATCTTTTGCAGTATGTGTTCTAATGTGAGTATCACATGCAGAGTTGTTGTTGATTTAATAGATATTAAGTATCACAGAAAAGGTTTGACCAGTCAATGTCGATCAAATTGTCGTTGATGTCTGTATAAGCGACATGTCACTCACAAAATCGTACACTACCTGGTGCCTGACAATATCGACAAATTGTGGTAACCAGGGCTTAATAAATTCAAATCACAAATTGGAGTAGTTTTATTGATAACGTACGATACATGAACCATCGCGCACTGCTGTTTTTAGATTCACAACGAACGTCACTGTTTGAGAATCTTTTACTAGAAATGCCGAATGACTAAACACTTCACTGGGAAGTTGATGGCGGCAACATCGAGAGGGCCGGCAAAAAAAGAAAAATGTAGATGTCTGGAGCCAGGTTTGAACCTGCAAGAAAAAAAAGAAAAAAATAAAAAAATAAATAAAATTTTCTTTCATTGTCGGCTCCCCTCGAATGTTGTTTGACAGCAACTTCGCAGTATTAATCGTCGATTCAATCGTCGTGTCTAGTAAGAGCTTCTCAAAACAGTGACGTTCGCATTCGTCGATAAACAAGTAGGTGCCGTTAGCAGTATAAGTATAGCAGTATAAAGTTTTGGATAACAAATTGGAAGTTCAGCCACGCCCCTTCTGGTACCTTCCATACAAATGTCCCATTCAGACCACTGTAGAAACCGAGTAGTAATATCAATACACTCGACACGATCGTGCTCAAATTCTGTATTCAGTAAAGCTGAAGCAGGATAAAGTTTTGGACAAAAATACAGAAAGTCTAGCTACGCCACATCTGGTACCTCCCATACCCATATTTTACCACCCACTTTATAAATCGAGTAATTATATCAATACACTCAACGCAATCATGCCCAAATTCTGAATTCAGTAAAGCTAAAGCAGGATAAAGTTTCGGAGAAGAAAGCTGGAAGTCTAGCCACGCCTCTTAAGGTACCTCCAATACAAATGTACCATTCCGCCCACTGTAGAAAGCGAGTAGTCATATCAATACACTTGACACGATCGTGGCCTAATTTTGTATTTTGTTCAGCTATAACAGGATAAAGTTTCGGAGAAAAAACCCCCTTCTGGTATCTCCCGCTTTAGAAATCGATTAATATTATCAAAATACTAAAAAATTGTATGTTTTGCTGAGGATAAATATATATAAGTCGGGTTTCCAGACTGAAACTTTCTTACTGGTTCTCCTTAGATATTATTGATTGCGTCTAAAGCACGACAACATTAATATTTTTTCGGTCAGCTTGTAATCAACTGAGTGTTTTGACGACAAGTTCATCAATTTTTCAGATTTTGTCTTGAGGACATAGTCGTGTATGACGATACTTCCCACTGGCACGTATAGATTCCAAATACATGTCAAACAGTGTGTAGGAGTTAATGCATGCTGGTTATCAACTCATCGCCAACACACTTAAAAAGATCTAATGGAGGTCTGATCTATCTGCTGCGGCTCCCATATTTCGACATGATACTAGTTTTTCCACCCAGAGGGGCTTTAGACAAGACGATAGTCTGTTTTGCGATATATTAAACGTCGTAATGGAGATGATCATGCGGAAAGCTGCAGTAAACATGAATAGTGCCATCTTCAACAAAAGTCACATGCTGCTCGCGTATGCCGATGTTACTGCGGTTTTTTGAGCATTGAAAAGCAGTCGACGAAAGTGGGTCTGGTCATAAATGAGGACAAACCCAAGTTATTTGTCCAAAAAGTCCACTCTTCTGGGACGCAGCGAGAATGTTGACAACTATATCTTTGAAGTGGTAAGTTATGTTATGTACCTTGGCTCCGCCATAAACAAAAGAGAAGTATAAATCGCAAACCACTACTACTATGCCCTAAGCAAGCGATTTAATGACAAAGCGCTTTCTCGGAGAACAAAGATCCAACTCTACCAGATTCTGATCCTACCTGTCATACTCTACAACGCAGAACCCTGGGTAATGAGACAAGCAGATCAATATATTCTTGGAGTCTTCGAAGAAAGGTACTTTGCAAATTATTTGGACCCATCATCGATAACGGCGAGTATTGTCGTCGAAAGAACCAAGAGCTGTATAAGCTGTACAGCGATATCGACGTAGTGAAGCGCTTTGAAATAGACCGAATGCGCTGGCTTCTTCAGGAGGGAGAGACGAAAATTTCGTTGGATGGACCAGATGAAAGAGTTGTTATCTACACTTGGTTGACTATCCACGAAACGCAAAAGACTGAAGCGTTTGGAATTTTTTTCTACATGCGGCTACTAATAGATGAATTTATGTTGCTGCTGCCAATTAAGTAGTAGAAAAGGTTTTGTACCGACGGTGTATACAAGGTTTTATTCATCTGCCCTTTTTATGAATTTTAATTGTCACTAAAGTCTTAATACAAGCCAAAATTTAAGTCCAAATTCAATCAAATTTAACTTTGTGTATAGACACCACATCGAAGATTCTTAGTACTTTGCTACGAATCCATTACACATGTGAGGTATTATTCCCTAAATCACTTTCTCTCAGCCTAACACCAAATTCATCGAAATTTCCCCCCACTGTGCTGAGATTAGTCTCACCACGGTGATGAAGCCTTCCGTCCTTTTAAATTTTAAGTGAGAAAACATGTTAGCTGAATGTAATAAGTAGCTCACGGGTTGCCTACTGACAAATACACCTATATGTTCTCTCACACACACACATCCACACACACACAATCAAAGATATTTTATTCGTGTGTGTATGTGTGTGTGTGTGTGATTGTACATATATAGCTGTCTCTATAGGTGTACAATAACACCATCAACGTTTTGTAGAAAATAAAATTTGCCATAAAACTCTAGTGGTTTTATGTTTTGCAACAATTGTAAAAGTTGGCAAAGCGAGTGAACATACTCGCACACATAATCCTAAATATTGAGTGTAATAAAACATATATGAGCCGGTGGTGTTGCAACTATTGAAAAATTTAATACATTTGTTTCTTTGTAACAGCAGCTACAACACCAACAACAACAAGACCTACCACAATAATAGCTTACAATATGAATTAGTTGTATGCACCAGCTTTCGCCGCCTGTGTAGAGGCGGAGCAGGAGGTACTGTGGAGGAGGGGCAGGAGGTACTATTGCAAATTAACCGAAACAATGAGGCAAGTTTGCTCAATCCTTAGCCACACAATGAACCATACAATTCCAACACACAGACACACTAACTTACTACTCTAGCATATAAAATTGGAGCAACAAATGCGCTTAGGATACACGAGCGTTTCCTCTACAGCTGTACAGTTATCTCGAAAGGAAATTGTGAGAGTATACAATGCATTTCTAACAACAACAACAGCTTTAGCCTGCAACAAATTGCACGTTATATGAATTGCTTAGTTTTCTTGTTGGCTATTTCTTATGCACACTCACTTGCTTTCAATTCTGGGTTTTTTTGTACCCGTCGTATTCCCATTAGTGGGGCAATAATGGCAATCCTTACACACGTTTGTTTCATTTCATTGTATTTTTCGTCGGAATATTTTGTTTAACAATTGTGGTGGCGTTTGTTGTGGTGCTGTTATCAGCAGTTCCTCCCGCTCTGTTGCGCGTTGCTTTCATTGCTCTTTCGCGCTGCAGCACTCAGCACTTTGTCTGTGTGCTGTGGCAGAATGGTATAATGCTCGTACTAACTAATAATATATTCAGTCGCTTTAAGGTTTTTAAAGAGAGATTAAAATAAAAAATTCTAAATGAAATTTGTTATTAAAGGAGATTAAAATTTTGGCCAGAGCTCTTGATTGTGTACAACAAAACTAAAGCCATGGGAGAAGATTATAGAAATTTAATTGTCATCGATTTGTAATGTTAGTACATTTGAACAATCCTAAAGTAATTCGGCTTTATAGAAGTTATAAAAGTTAAATGACATTTGAACAATATAAACCATTTAAAAATTAAATTATGATGCAAATGATACAAATTTAGATGTGGAAAGAATCGTATAAGTGCATAATGTATACAAGAATAAAGTTATAAAGTTTGAATATACCTTTCAAGTTAATTAGTCTTTACTTGTGCGGTTTTTCGATATTGTTTCAAAAAGTGTCAAAAAGTATAGCCAGATTTTGGGGAATAGTATATTCTGCTTCTATTATTCAGTACAACATTTTTCAGCCTATTGATTTGGGACTCAATTCTGAGAACTGCACGTGGATGTAGCTTCAAAATGAAGAAGTTCAGCATCATTCCTTTTTTCAAGTTACATTCCATAATAATTTGATATCGATTTGAAGTTATTTACTTCAGTTCAGTACTTCCACAAGACACCACTATAATTGCCCGCTGGCCAGACTTTCTTTCAATTCGCTTTAAAATCTCTTTTCTCCTTTATACTTTATTGACAAAACACACGACACAAACAGTCATTATCATTATTTTTAATAGACATCGTTAGATTTAATGTCAGTATATCTTATTTACATCAAAACTACATCATAGACTAAACGAACACAAGATAAACTGTCATCTAAACATTGCCACCACAAGATGTGATGGCACAGACAAAACCACCATCTGTTTGTTGCCAGCATATCGTTTTTGTCACTGTTGATGTTGATGTTATACAATAAAGTTGATAAATCTTTAATTTTGAAATCTTGAAGGATATTCAAAGTAGGAATTTACAAACGACACAACACACAGCTTATAAGAGAGAGAGAAAAAACTCAGCTCAACTCAAAATGATAAATGACAAATCAAACATTTAAGTAAATGACTAACTTGACAATATGGAAATTCTTTTTGCTTATTCCTTAGTTAATTTTTTTTGCCAAGACATGATTGTATGTATGAACAATACTTCATGATGGTTCCATTGGTTTTATTGTGAGTGTGTGTTATCCTTTATGCTACTCCATTCGTTGTCTGGCAAATATGCAATGTCATGTTAATGTTTTCGATACACTTCTTTAGACATACACATATACTATAGTTGTAACGGACTCTGTAAACATATGTGTGTGTGTGTACTATTAGAAGATGACATCGAGAAAACATGTTGCCACTAAAAAATAAGAATGGCAACAAAATTTTATTTACATATAAAACATGTAAAACATGTTGTGCTCAATATACAGTATATGAACTAATGTTTTTAAGGAAGGGGCCAGGGCAAAGCTTTGCCATATTTAAATTTATTCAATATGATGATACATCATAGCCACATTGAGTGAAAAGTGTTTAATCGTATGCACAAAGGATGATGATAATGATAATAATGATAATGGAAATGGAGAAATGGTGGGAGAGGAAGTTATAGACGAAAAATCAAAAATTTGTATTCTGTAGGGACATACACAATTTCAGGGAATTGTATTGAATTTAATCAATATTGATTTTGTTGTTGTTGTCGCAAAACTTTAATTTTGATGAAACTATGATACAAAAATTTTTAAGAATTCTTATAAATTACTTAAAAGAAAACTGTTTGATTTCTTTAAGGAAAAAATAAATAAAAAGTAAAAAGTTAAGTCTTAAAGAAAAATAAACAAATTTTCAACATCAGTAAAACGTATGAGTAATATTAATTTTACAGCTCAGCGTAAACGTACTGACAAGTTTTTTTTCTGGTAATGTAATATGTAATGTAATGTAATATTTTAGCATTTAATTTAAAAAACTTGATCAAACTGTTATATTTCATATTAGTAATTCATACGTATGATTACTATACATTAAACTTAAAGACGAATCAATGATATTAATCATACGTACTTTAATTTTGATAAAAGTAAAGTACAAACATTTTTAAAAATCCTTATAAATTGCTAAAAACATAACTGTTTTTATTTCTTTTGAATAGAAATAAAAAAATCCCTTAAACATTTAGAAGCGGAAACAGTAAAGTCTTAAAGAAGAATAAACAAAATTTGAAGAAGTTTTTTTCTTTGGGCTCACAGTATATTGTGCTACAAGGACCATTTTTTTGAAATATTTTATAATTTAATAAATAAAACTATCAAACCGTGATTTTTCTTATCAGTAATGCATACGTATGATTACTATAAAGTACACTCAAAGATGTACCATTGATATTAATCATACGTACGTTCTGCATGTATTTATGTCGCATTTTAATATCCTACAAAATGTACTTAAGTCCACTTATCGTGTTCCTTGTTTTAAATATCAATAAGATTTAAAGTAACACGATTTGATACGCGAAAAAGTGTAATGCATTAAAGTCAAAAAACGAAACTCGTTTCAGGACTTTTAAAGATGATTGAGCTATGTTCGTCTGTCTTGCCGGCTGGCTGGTGCACAGGATAACTCGAGTAGACATTCACTGATCCGTATGAAATCCCCCTTATAATGTAAGTCGTAGTCGCTTCGAATATTTGTCGTTATTCAAATGTAGCATCGCTGAAGTTGTTTGTAAGACTGAAATTCTGCTTGTCCTTCCTCCTATCACGTTCTTCTTCATCAAGTGATGAAAAATTCTCAACACTAAACATTTCTGTTAATTTTTACTAATTTCGTTCGAATAAAAAAAACTATCGAATGTTGTCGAAAGTCGACTACGACGTACGTAATGAGGGGAAATATTTTCGAAAACAGAGTTATGGGTTTGCAAACTGGCAGAAAAGACCTAGCCCTTCTGGCACCTCCCATACAAAATTACATCTTTCTACTTATTTGGAAACAGCGACAGAAATTCATCTATCAGTAGCCGCAAGAAGAAAATAATTCCAACCGCTTCGTATTTTGCGCCCCATATACCCTTATCCATAGGTATGAAGGTATATATGATTTGATAAAGTGTATAACATTGTCGGAGAAGAGTTTGGCCATAAGTTTCTTAAGACGAAACTCGTTCAAGGACTTTTAAAGACGATTGAGCTATGTCCCTCTGTCTTGGTGGCTGGTGAGCAGGATTACTCGAGGGTACCTTCACTGATCCTTATGAAAATTTACCGGTATTAATTTTTTCGAAAACAAAGTTATGAATTGCAAATTGGCAGAATATCTCAAACCCTTCTGGTACCTCCCATACTAAACTACATTATTCTTCTTCTTATTTGGCAGCATTAACAGAAATTCATCCATTAGCAGCCGCACGAAGAAAAGAGTTCAAAGCGCTTTGGTCTTTTGCACTACGAAAATACTTTGTTATACCAAGATTATATAAAAGTTCTTTCACCTGGTCCATCCAATTTTTTGCTCCACCAAATCTGAGCCGCCCATCGAGTTTATTGCCGAAAATTGTTCGAGCTAAAGCATTTTCATACATTCGTACAACGTGTTCACAACGCATTCGGCCTATTTAAACGCAATTGACACGTCGATGTCGTTATACAGATCATAGTTCATACAACAACGGTATGCGCCGTTAACGATGACTGGTCCAAATATTTTGCGAAGTATTTTCTTTTGAACACTCCAAGAATAGAATGATCCGTTGGTATCATTATCAGCATTCTGCGCTGAAGAGTAAAACAGGTAGGATCAGTTTCAGGTAGAGTTGGTTCTGTGTTAGTCGAGATAGGGCTTTGTCAATGAATAGCTTACTTAGCGTATAGTAGCAGCATTTTGCAATCACTACTCGTCTCTTGCTCTCCAGACTGGCATTGTTATTTTTGTTAACGGCGGATACAAGGTAGACAAAAAAGTCTACCACTCCAAACTTATAGTTGTCAATTTTCACGCAGCTTTCCAAACGTGTAGACTCTTTATTCGTTATAACAAACAACTTGATGTTGTCCTCATTTATCACTAGACTCACTGTAGCCTAACGCTTTCAATGTTTGAAAAGGTCGCAGTAACATCTAGTAATCCTCGGCCAATGATATCTATATCTACGGCATAGGCGAGCAGCAGGTAACTTTTATAAAAGATGGTGCCAGTCGTGTTTACCCCAGCCTTTTGTATGATCATCTCCATAATAAGGTTAAAGGGCTCGCTGGCTTGGTAGAAAATGACTCTTTTGCCTATATTCACTGAAGACTTCGTGTCAGCCAGTGTCATCCCGCAAAGTCGTATCAACTTCGTGGGGTTACCAAACTCTGCTATAGCACATCGTTATAATTGCCGTTGTATCGGATTGTCGAACGCAGCTTTGTAAATGATAAACAGATGTACATCTGTATTTCTTTAGTCTTCTCCAGAATTTGTCGTAGTGTGCTAATCTGGTCGGTCGTGGATTTACCAGATCTAAAGCCATACTGCTATTGTCCAAACAGGTTCGCTAGAATGGGCTTTAGTCTTTCATATAACATAATAGACAGGACCTTGCATGCTATGGTTATAGGCTGATTCCGCGATAGTTCCTGCACACACTTGGATCACCTGTTTCACAACTTTTGATTTTTACCTTTTGAGGCTTCACCTCTATCCCTGCAATTTTTCATATCCTTGCTCTCTCTCTCATTTTCTTCCATCTTTCCGATTCGCACCCGTTTCCATTGCCCGGCAGTTTTACCTTGTATGCAGCATCCATTTTATCAGACATTACGCGAGATTCCTCATCGTACCAGAGCTTGTCTGAGAGTGGTTTTTCAAAACCCAGTGGTCGTTGCGACAGTGGTCATATAATTCGCAATTAGCTGTCACTGTGTGTCGGGAACATAAGAATTATGGAGTTTGTTTGAAGAAATTTAGAGAGTTGCTTGGAGTAAGCCTTATCTATCTCGTTGGTATGACGTTTAGTAATGACTATCTTCTACTTAATCGCATGCGTACCTTGCCTGCAAATAGCTGGTGATTCGACCCAATATATGCACCGCGCATCACACGCACCGAAACGAAACCGAAACGGTTACCACGTGATCAATCTGCTTACTTAATATCCATGTAACCTCGTGTATATCTTTATGCGGGAATCTGGTTTCACTTACTACGATGTTTCTTGCCGACGCGAAGCTCACCAGTATAAATCCAATATCGTAGGTGTTGTAGTGTAGACTAAACCAAGAGCATGATCTCTTTCTATTTTAGCAATAAAATCTCCCAGAACAATGTTACAGTCGTGGCCAGGGCAGTGGTCATATATTTCCTTCAGGCTCTCATAGCATATATCTTTAATGTCATCTTTTTTGTCTTCCATCGGGACTGGAACACGTATCAGAATGACCAGGCGATGATTTTTTTGCCGACGAGATTGTCTAGATTGAATTTTCCAACAGCTAACCCAAGAGCATCTTCCATTCCTAATTTAGCAATAAAATCTCCTAATACAATTTTAATGTCAGACGGGGCAGCGGTCATATATTTCCACCAGGCGCTCATAGAATCCATCTTTAATGTCCTCATCTTTGTCTTCCGTCGGGGTGTGTACACAAATCAGCGTACTGTAAAAATATTTCGCCTTAATGCGAAAAGTGGCTATTTGGATCAAATATCGATGTATCTTCCCGACTATGAATCCACATCCAAACTCGTGGCTTTCTGCATATCAGCTGTAAAAGATGTCATAGTTTTTCCGCCGTGTGCATCCCTGTCCTGTCCATCTTATTTCCTGTATGACGGTGATGTCAGCCTTGTATTTGTAGAGGCAACATCTCTGTATAGAATTTGTACATTCTAGGTGCATATCCCTAAAGTTATTTTTATTACTTAAGGAGACTGGCTTATTAGGTCCCTGATTCTGATCCTTGTTTCTTGGGACTACCAAAACCAAAGAGATCCTTTGTGTTGAGCTCAGATACTTCTGTACCTATTCCCAAAGAGTCATCGGTGGTAGTATGCCATTTAAGTTGCTCAACATTGCGCTTTCTCACAGGTGCTACCACACATTCTTCTTTTGCGCTGTTGATCGCCAACTACAATAATTATCAGTATAAAGCTTTTATATTATAAAGTATAAATAAAATTTCATAAAATTTGAATACTTAGTGCAAATAAATAGCATTTATTAGACTAGTTTAGTATATTGTTTAATATAACGTATGCGTAATATTATTTATTGTCCATAATTAATATAAATTATACGTACATATATCAAAACTTAAATTTTGTCTACTTTTGCATTAATTTTAGCACTGACAATGCCAATTTCTAGTCATCGTTGTAATCCTTTGCTATGCCACAATTACTCATCATTAACGCCATTATATTGACACTAGATGACATATAGCAAAACCCTTCATACAGTTCTTAAAATGAAAAATGATATATTTTTCTAAAACGCAAAAAGCAAATGTGCCCTTAAACAACCTCATCATGACAACATCAAAATAAAATTAAACCGTTTTGTTCCCGATATTGCCTGTATGATTTTTATTAAAAATTTGAACAATAATAAATTTTACCTTACTCATTGATATCGATGCTTTTTGCTTCGTCATTTCTAGGTAGTTTATTGCTTGCATTGCCAGCAAAAAGTATCTACTTTTTTCGTCTATTCTCTGTTCTTTTACTACCATTTGCCTTTCGCTCTTTTTGACAAATTGCCTAAATTACATATCGTTTACCGCATTTGATGAAAAAGGTTCTCTACATTATGTATAGTATATTCATGTTTTTTGTTCCCCCCCTGTCCAACTACTCCTTGCCTTGTTTATATGGGGATAGAAAACGTTATTTGCATATTTTATAAGTTGCTTGAATGTGTCATCAAGCTAAGCAAAAAAAAAACAAATGGGCTGCGCTTAAACGGTCTGTCGCACTCGAGATAGAGTGGGAAAGATCACAGTGTGTGAGCAGTGGAGAAAAATTATGGCAAATGTTGGCATCGAGTGAAAAAATCATTATTGTACGCAAAAAATATGGACTTAGATCCAGATCATTGAAACTTTAGCAAGCTGATTCAAATTGTATGAATTTCTCTTTAGTGTTATATAGAAACCATAATGAATTTTTATGCAATACGATTTATATATAACTAAGCTGCAAATTTTAATTAATTGTTAGTTTCAATTCAATTCAAACAAAGAGCTTAAAACGTGACAAATTTCCCTATACGATATTTACTAACTTCAAATCGATATTAAGTTATTATGACATGTAACTTGGCAAAACTAATGATGCAGAACTTCTTCCTTTTGGGGCTACTATCACGAGCAGTTCTTAGAATTGAGTCCCAAATCAATGAGCTGAAAAATGTTGTACTGTGTTAGGTATTCTTTCGACACTTGTTCTTGGTATTTCTAATCTTTTGTTGCCACAATTCAACAACCTCAAATTTAACTCAACAATTAACTACCTTAACCCACTGTTCATCACTTTATGCATAGTCGTAGTGGTAGTGGTAGTAGTAGTTGTAAAGTGACACTAGTGGTTGCCGAAGAGAAAAGCAAAAGGGACACAATGACATTTTGCTGTTCATACAGTCATTTATCAAACTGAGTTTTTTTTCTCGTCGTTGTTGTTATTGTATATGTCAACCAACGTTCTGTACTACAACAATAGTTCGAAGAACGAGACGACAAGTACAAAGTCCGTAACCTTTGGTTATAATATATACCAAGAACAATTTCCATTACCATTACCGGCAAAGGTAAAACATGTTATCTAACAGCCACCAATATACAAGATGGTTTTATAGTCAACTTAATAATGCTTAGCTGTATGAGCAAAAACTGATAAAAAAGTCTAAGCTAAAAAAAGAAACTACACAAAAAACCTAAGAACAAAAAAGTATATTAGAACTCAGAATATGAAGAATTACGAAAACGTTGACCAATATAAAAAACACAATTGTTAAACTAAACTATTCAATTATATTGAAATTTATGTTAATAAATAAGTTCTTCAAATGATTATTAACTTTACATATTTGTCAATCATAACAATGGCCCCCAACAACCGCTGTTTTGTTTCCTAAGTTAAACAAAGCTTCAACAACTTCCGTTTCCTGTGGTAAACAAAGTTGTTTACACTAAGTGGTGGCGGCATCCAGCCCACTAAGGCTTTGTAGTGTGTGTGCGCCCCTCTAAGGTTTCAATTTGCATATTGAACTTTATCGGCAGAAAACACAAACAAAATTGCCACAGCCATCGACTAATGTCCAGAAAAACGTAACATATTGTATAACAAAAGGCCCAAAATTGTTTTGTTTTATTTGTTAGCCATTTAGCAGCAGCAGCAGTAGATCCGATAGCCCTGTTAACAGCCGGTCGATTTTATATGACTATGCCAACCAGCCATCCATCCATTCGTTCGAATAACCAAAACAAAAAAACATTAAATGACAACGTTTTTGTGATCAATGGCAACATATCCCTCTTTGTTTCTACTGCTGCACTGTTGTTGTTATTGTTGAAATGTTTCATCAAAACAGCAACAACTTATTCCCCTCACAATACCATCATCATATTAAAAGTTTTGTTTTTGAATTGTTGTCCCGGTTTTTGTTGTGTTTTTTTTTGACGTTTGTAACAACAAAATTACCGGAGTAAATTTGTTGCGCACTCACACAAAGGGCATAGGATAACATAGGCGCCGGCAATACAAAGCGTTTTTTTATGACCGCGCATAAATCACTTTGAAATCGTTGGCAATTTCAATAGACGGCGATTTTATGGCTGCGTGCCACCACCAACAAAATGTGGCCAAAGTCGTTAACAATTAGAAAAGTAAAGCAAAGCCGCAATTGAATGGCAATTGCACCCACCCAACATCAAAGCATTAAAAAACGACTAAAATTTACGTAAATCAATTATGTTGTTTACCACCTATTTGAGGGATTTCATCTTGACATAATATGACACTTTAAGGAACTACTTAGGATTTTGCTCACTGCGTGGAAAATTTGTATTGTTTATGGCATATTATGAAAGCCATTGCACAGAAGTTACTTAATAAATTTAGTTGATGCAAATAATTTTTTAAGTAACAACTAAATATTGGGAAACATTTAGATACCAACTAAAATTTTAGGATTTTGAGAAAACTCTAATGTTTTATGTTTTTACTGAGGGTGAGGGTATATGTAAGTCGGTTTATTCGACTGAAACTTCTTACTTGTTATTATTACTGAAATGTCCAATTCTGAGCTTAAATTTCTTACATCCAATTATAATATTTTTTTCTTCATTAACCCGCAAGAAGGGGGAGTTTGTGTCGAAGGTGGGAGCAAACCACAAACCAAGTTTAGCTCGATAGCTCTTAAACTATGGAAGAAGTAGTAAGGGTTAGTGGGGGAGGTGGGTGAAGTTTCTATCCGATTTTCTTCATCTTAGAACTGAGCCTGCGCATAGAGGATAGAAGCCGGCATACTAAATTTCAGCTCGATAGCTCTTAAACTACTACTGTAATCGCGGGAAAAGACCGGCGGATGGTGGGAGGTGTGAGTAGATTTGGTCAGATCTTGATCATCTTAGAACTTAACTTGCGCATGAAGAATATATTAAATTTCAGCTCGACACCTTTTAAACTACCACTGTAATTGTGGGGAAAGACAGATGGAAACCCCAAAAAGAGGATACTGTATCAGAGGTAGAAGTTGTTTGGTCCAATCTTGATCATCTTATAACTTAACCTTAGCTGAGAGGATAGAAGCTTATATACTAAATTTGAGCTTGATAGCTCTTAAACTACGGCTGGAATCACGGGGACAGACTGGCGGACGTCCCTTAAAAGTAGAAGTTTGTACATGAGGCGGGAGTAGTCTTTGGCAGAATAAAAGTCATTTCCGTCACAAAAAATCAATTGTTTGTAGACAATAATAATACTTTTTGGTGCATTGAAAATTCTTTTTGGTACAATAAATGGCTTTGTGTGTACAATAAAATTACCTATTGTGTATGATAAAAGTACTTTTTGGCAAGTACAATGCAAGTACTTTTTAGTACCATAATAATACTATTTGGTATATTGAAATAAATTGTACTTTTTTGTACGATAAAAGTACCTTTTGGCACAATGAAAGTACTTTTGTTGCAAAAAATTTAATATTTTTTACAATAAATTGCACGTTTTGTGTACAAGAAAAATACTTTTTGGTAAAATAAATTTACTTTTTGAACCATTGTAAGTACTTTTTTTTACCATAAAAGTATCAAACATTGAAAATACCTTAAGGTACAATATATTGTACTTTTTTGTACAGTAAAATTAATATTTGGGACAATGTTTATATCTTTTGTACAATAAAAGTTCCTTATGGGTACAATAAATTTTACCTTTTGCTACATTTGTGATACATTGAAAGTACTTTTTGGTACAATAAATTCCTTATTCTTACACTGAAAGTACTTTTTGGTACAATAAATTGTACTTGTTTGTACATCCAAAATTCTTTTTGATACAGTAAATTGTACCTTTTGTGTACAATAAATATTACATTTTGTGTACATAAACTTACTTTTTGATTCACTAAATTTACCTTTTGGAAAGTACTATTTGTACAAAAGTAGTTCTCGGTACAAAAAAATTAGCTTTTGGTACAATAAAAAGTACTTTTTGGTACAATAAATGTTCATTACTTTTTAGTACAGTAAATTGTACTAATTGTTACTTACTTATTGTTGGTTTTTGGTGCACCAATAGTAATTTTGGTACAAAAAAGTACTTTTTGGTACATTGAAAGTACTCTTTAGCGTAGTACATTGTCCATTTTGTAACACTACCCTTAGGAATGAGGGTATATATTATTTGATACGAGAAAAAGTATAACGCATCAAAGGAGTCAAGTTAGACCCCAAGTATTTTAAGACCAAACTCGTTTCAGGACTTTTTAAGACGATTAAGCTATGTCCGTCTGTCTGGCTGGCTGACTGAATGGCTAGATGGCTGCTGAGCAGGATCACTCGAGTAAATCTTAACGAATAGGTATGCAAATTTACCAGTATTATTATTTTCGAAAGGAACTAATGATATTTTTAATGGGCGGAATAGCCCCACCCCCTTAATTAATATTTCTTTTATAACTTCCAAACGGACGACCGGAGGATATTCGGGTTTGGTCAGTTTATTTATCTTGCAAAAGTTGACAAACCGTAAGAAATCCGAAACCTTTGCCACACCCCTTCTGATACCTCCCATACAAATGACCGAATTCACCCTCATAGTCTTACAAACATATCTATTTTGTGAGTACACTGAATTCAGTCAAATTTTGCGTAAGTTATACGGTTATGAAAATTTAACCCAGGAATGCATATGGGCCTTTCTGGTACCTCCCATACAAAATGACCTTTTTTGAAAAATTAATATATCTCTCATAACTTACAAACTGGCACCTGGGGGACAATCATATTTGGTTATCTTGTAATAGAAGGTAAAACCTCAGAAATCCTAACTATTTGATACACCCCTTCTGGTACCTCCCATATAAATAACCGATATTGCCCCTTTTACATACAAGGTGGGCCAAAAGAAGTCATCCGATGTTGTTTGGCTCTCATTTTTTTCTAAATGGAAAACTTTGATTCTGTTTTTTGATTATGTTTATTTAAATCTTAAGAATTTTATTAGTTAAGTCGAGAAGATGATATCTGAAAAATAAGTGCCGTCACAATTGTTTGCAATACGGCTTCGTTTTATGGCATTTTTCATTAATTTAGCAAGAACTTCGGGCGACAGATTCTCGTACTCGTGTCGAATGTTGTCCTTGGGGGCTTCCAGGTTCTCGGGCTTGTTCACGTAAACACGGGATTTTAAAAAACCCCACAAAAAATTTATGGAAGGTCAAAAAAGAGCGTCTTTCAATAGGCTGACTTCTTTTGGCCCACCTTGTACATAAGAGCTGACCCAAGAATTCCTTAACCTCCACTAAACTTTTATTTAAATCCTACACCATCATTTCACAGCTTTCAGCTTAGCCCATTTAATATTTACAAAACACATTGTAAAATTACGACACTGATTGTGAGAAGTAACACTCAAAGAACATTCCCCCAAATAAGTCCATGCACAATTATCGAGCACTTTAACAAACAGAATAAATCAAAGATGAAGATGATGCATTATAAGGATATGCAGCACTTGAATAGCTGATGAGAGTCTCTGTTAGATATCCCCCTAAAAAGCTATGTCAACTAACTGCAGCAGCTGCTGCTGCTTCGATCCCCTACTTCGTCTGTGTCAACAACTCTATAGGAATTCTACTACTACTATTATAAAACTAAAAGTAAAAGGACAAAATCGAAACGACATATAAATTAAAAAATAAAATAAACAGGATATGAACGATACTTCTTTTAAAGTAATGCAGTAGCTTTACGCTTGTCCTAACGAAGGAATGTGTGACAAGTAAGTTGGTCTGGTTGTTGTGCTGTTGTTGTTATTGCTTACATATATAAAATTGACTTGTCAAAAATTTGTATGTGGCAGTGAAGTGTCATTGGACATGGTCTATACCTCTCCCCACTTTGCTCTCTCTAACTCTCTCTCTCTGTCCTATACAAACAAACTATGTGTAGTTACTTTTATGCTGTATCTTAAGGTTCAAAGTCACTTCGCCTGAACTGCTGCTGCTGCTACTGAAGTAGTAGTAAGTTCTTTGTACCATAAGGAAAGGAAAAAGCAAATTTCCCATGTTGATTTGGTATCATTTTTAAACAAGTACTAGGAGGGGGCAAGGCTTTCTTACACTTTAGTTGAACCGGAGATATTTGCTCTCAAGTAGTGGTAGCATCCGCTGTACTGTTGCCTTTCCTACTTTTTACGTGAAGCTCCTCCATGATGATGATGATGCTGCTGACGAGGTTCACCAGAGACTTTGGCGTGAGCTATGAGTGACAGTGATCAAAAAGCATTCACATATTTTTACACATTATCACTGCATAACATGGTACACGTTCCAAATTGTATGCCATGGCACATGTGTGAGCACAATAAGCAGGACGTGCAGTGTACATGGACGTACATGAGGACGTCTTTGGAGTGTGAAGATAAGTGTGTGTATGTGTGTGTCGGCTTCATCCACTCATATTTATTACGTTTGCATTTCTTTTGCATATTTCTTAGTTTTCATATTTTTGTTAGCGCGCGTTTTCGTTTTTTTTTCGGGGATATATATTTCACTTTGTGCAAACGTACGTGAATGTATAATAGCATCACTAGAAAATACCATGAGATATTTGCTACAATATTTGGTTATATGTTTCGGGTATTTTTTCGTTTTTTTTTTGTGCAAGTGTAAATGTGCTTGTGTGTGTTTTATACAATTCCAAACTGATATTTGTCTTTGTATACATTACCTTGTAGTACATGTAGTTTTTTTTCTTCATCTCCTTGTTCATTCATTCAATATATGCTCAATTCATACCTTGACTCAATTATTTCCCTAGAGTGTTGACTTTTTCATTTCATTTTTTCCGCTTCTCGCTTTTTTTTGCTAGCGATTTTTTTGTTCGCCACAATGTTAAGGGAAATTCCTATATATTTCTTCCGTTTGGCTTTATACCGTTTCTCATATTTATTTTAATTCAAGCGTGAGTTTCTATTTCATTTTATATTAAGTTAAACAATTCCGAAGGATACATAGTATACACTGGTACTATAGCTGCTGTAAACTATGTTGGCAATTGTATTGGAGTTTATTTTTTCTTTGTGATTCCTTCGTTCCTTCGTCGCCGTCATCAGCGTTGTCTTCATACGTATTGTTGTTCAGTGGGTTGTTAAATATTGAAGGATTTATGGTTGATGATAGAGTGAAAGAAAATTAAATGGTAGTTGGTTCTTGATACAAATATTGCCTTTGCTAACGATAATTGCTGAATCAAGTCATGTGTTTGGAAGAATATCATCGTAGGTTATTATGTACGAGGGTGGTGCCAAACCCTACCAATCTGACATATCAGGTTGAAATATATATGTAGTTGAAATCAGTAAAGTTTTTTTTTTGCAGTAATTTTGAAATTACGAACAAAATGGATCATCGTTATATAATAAAGCGATCTAATAAGAGTAGTGATGTGATCTATGTACAATGTTCCTCAAGATTAAGATAATAATTAATAATATTAAATTTATATTTTATGTGCAATATAAGTCCTTTTTGATGCAATAAAAGTTCATTTTGGTGTAATAAAAGTACAGTCGAACTTCTCTATAGCGAATTTATGTTAATAACATTTTTTTTTTAAACACAACGTTTTTCCCACATTTTTACCTCTCTATAACAAATTTTCTCTATAGCGTAGAAATCGGCGATCACCAGTGACTACGTTATATAAGTTCAACTGTACCTTAAGGTGCGATGAGACGTACTTTTGTATAGAATGCTATTTATGAACTTATTCGTATAGTAAAAGTACACTTTGGTCAATTGAACTAACTTTTGCCGCAATATATGCACGTTTTGGCGCATTAAAATTTTTGTTAAAAAAAGTAATTTTAGGTACAAAAAATATCTTTTGGGCACAATAAATAGTAGGTAAAAGTACTATTTGGTAGAATAAAAGTACCTTCAAACACAATGAAAGTAATTTTTGATTTAAAAAATTCACCTTTTGGCCCACAAAAACGACTTTTTGGAAAACAAAAAGAACTTATTGATACAATAAATGTACCTTTCGGTAAATAAAAGTACTTTCTGGTACCAACAATTCCTCTTTGGTAGACCAACCATACGTTTCTGATGCAGTAAAAGTACATTTTGGTACAATAAAAACACTTCTTGATACAGTAAAATAGCTTTTTCGCATAATAAAAGTACTTTGAAAGTACTTTTGGTACAATAAAATTGGTATAATCCTTTATGGTATAATAAATATACTTTTTAGTACACTAAATGTACATACAACAATAGTACTTTTTACTTTTTTACTTAAAAGTAATTTATGGCAAGTTAAATGTACTATTTGTTGCACTAAATGACTTTGTGGTGCACTAAATGTTCATCCAATAAAAGTACTTTTTGGTGTAATAAGGTAATAAGGGGGACCGGCCGTGGCATAGTGGTTAGAACACGCGACTACCATGCGGGAGATCGCAGGTTCAAACCTGGCTCCAGTCATCTTAAAAGAAAAAAATAAATAAAACTTTCTTTCATTGTCGGCTCCCCTCGAATGTTGTTTGACAGCAACTTCGAAGTATTAAGCGTCGATTCAATCGTCGTGTCTAGTAAGAGCTTCTCAAAACAGTGACGTTCGCATTCGTCGATAAATAGGTAGGTGCCGTTAGTTGTGAATCTAAAAATAGAAAGCGTGTTAATTCACAACAACGCGAGAAGCTATCCCATACCTCATTCATGGGGTGCAAAGGGAAATTAAGTTTAAGTTTGTAATAAGGACTTTTTACTTTTTTACTTAAAAATATTTTGTGGCAAGTTAAAAGTACTAGTTTTTGTAATAAAGTGCTTTCTGGTGCAATAAAAGTACTTTGTGGTACATAAAAAGTTCATTTTTATACATTTTTTGTTATTTGGTAGAATGAAAGTACTTTTGTTAGAAAATAGACTTTCTAACATACTTGTTATCGGATTGTGTTAAAACGAAAGAACAAACCAGTAAGAAAGTTTCAGTAGGCAAAACCGACTTACTCTCACCCTCAGTAAAACATAAAATTTTCTAATACATAGGTATAATGACTCGATTTCTAAAATGGACGGAGAGGAACTTTTGTATGGAAGGCACCAGAAAGGGCGTGGCTAGACTTCTAGTTTTTTTCCGCAAAACTTTAACCTGATTTAGCTTTACTAAATATAGAATATGGGCACGATCGCGTTGGGTGTATTGATATTATTACTCGATTTCTAAAGTAGGCGGTACCAGATGGGGCGTGGCTAGACTTACGGTTTTTCTCTCCAAAACTTTGTCCTGCTTTAGGTTTACTAAATATAGAATTTGACACAAACGCGTTGGGTGTATTGATATGATTACTCGATTTCTAAAGTAGGCGGTACCAGGTGGTTATGGGAGGTACCAGATGGGGCGTGGCTAGACTTTTTTTTCCAAAACGTTATCCTACTTAGCTTTACCAAATCGCTATGGGTGTTTTGATATTATTATTCGATTTCTAAACTGGACGGAATAATATGTATTTTATAGGAGGTAACAGAAGCGGCCTGGCCATATAGCCCATTTGTAATACCGTAAGTAGTTTTGGGAAAAAATTGTCTTGTGCAAAGTTTCAAAACATTTGGTTGCGCAATGCGAAAGTCATCGTTCGAACTAGCCGGACAGCCAGACAGACAGACATGTCTCAAACGATTAGAAACTCATGAACCGAATTTGGTTAAAAGAAACCTAGGATCTAAAGTGACTCATTCTAAGTGTTACACTTTTGAGTCGTGATATATCATAAAAAGAACTTTGTGGTTTAATAAAAGAACTTTGTGGTACAATAATAGTACTTTTTGGAACAATAATAATAAGTACTTTTATTGTACAAAAAAGTACCTTGTGTTTACTTTTAATCTAAAAACAAAAGTATAACAAAGTACTTTGTATAACAAAAGTACTTTTTGGTACAATAAATGTACTATGTGCAAATCTAGATATTCTTTTTGGTACTTTCTTGTTATATTAAAGTACTTTATGATTCCATAAAAGCACATTTTGGTACACTAAAAATACTTACTGCTACATTAAAAGTAATTTAGTACACTAAAAAGTAATTTTTGGTAAAAATTAAAGTACTTTTTTACACAATTATACTTTAAAGTACATTTAAGTAAAAGGACTTTTGGGTACACTAAACTGAGTGTAATACTTAAAGCTCTACTTCGTACAATAAAAAATGTTTTGCATCTCCTCCGAAGAGGAGGTCACTTAGGTCAATATATACCCATTGTGATACCCGTTGGGTATTTGCGACATTCCGTCAACCTATGCTATCAGCGTGTGTGCTGCCTGAATGGGTCCCTAGTGGTCGATTGGGAATCCGGAGTTTCGATCCAATGATGATTTTTCAAAAGTTTTTGATCCTTCCGATATCCAAAGATTCCAGTTCCTCCATACCATCCAGTCTCTTTCCATATAGGGTTGGGCAGTACTATTTTGCGAATTCCTTTCTGTTCGCATGTCTGCCTATGGGTTCATGTCCCGTCAGGAAGGTAGTTTTGGTACAATTATTGGAAATTTTTTTATAAAATTTCTCACATACAATTTCGGTATTGTTTGTTCGTTGTAAAAGTTAAGATTAAAAAAAAATTGTTTTTATTCAATAGGTGAACTTCTATACAAAAATTAACTAAAACGGAAAGACTTTGTTTTGTTATGTTCGACGATCGTCTTTGCTACTTATTACGCTTCGTATTTGCAAAATTTTTTAATGTCAAACCCATCACTTTTACTTTTTTTTTGTACATTACTAAAATATTGACGAAGGACCCAAAAGATTCTGACAGAGAGAGATATAAAGCCCTTCCTACATTTCATTCCCGAACCTGCCAACCACAGATATTCCTTAAAGTTTTCGAAAAATTTTCATTATTTTAATGCCATTAAATTTTAAAAATATTTTTTCTATGCGCCTGCTATAGCTATGATATGCTTCTGTTAGCGCTTACTAGCTAACGCTAATATTTATTTCTAAATTTAATTTTTTCTTACCCCAACAAGTTACCAACATCCTTCTCCCTCCCCCCTCTACTTGCACTTATTTATTTAATACATCCGAAATTTTCACTTTTCATCAAAGTGTTAAAGGAAATGTTTTAGCATTTGTAGAGCACATTGAAATGCTAAACAAAATTAGCATTTGCAAACAACGCAATGTTTTCAGCCATCCGCTTATATTTTTTCTCGCTCTCTCTGGGTTACTCAACTTTTGATTAAATTCTTTAAAAACGCTTTAAGCAATGACCAAAAATATGTTTGCATGCAGCATTAGTGGCGTACTGAGAAAAAAAAAAAACAAAGAAACCAGGAAAGAGTTTTCCTTCATTTACCGAATGCAGCCAGCCCCGGCCCCCTGCCGCTGTTAGCCAAAAGGGGAAGTGAACCAAATTGAAAAAAAAAACTAAACAACTAAACCAGGAAATACAAGCGGGACCTTAAAAAGCATACCAAAAATTCCGCCTAACTGTTGAATTTTTGTTGCTATTTTTTTTTTTTTGCTTGTTCGAGAGGACTTTGGCATTACTGGCAACACTGACTAAGCTTCCTAAGAGAAATAAATTTGTAAGCATCGTAGCTGATGCGAACCCATCCCGAGGCTATAAAAACGTAACAAGAGCCAGCCAGAACCAGTTTTCCAGCAAATCTCAATTTGTACTTCTCGATTTGGTTTTTTTTTGAAGCTTTGTCTGCACACTTTTTTTGTGGAATTTTTACCAAGATGATTTCTCTTGGAATTTTTTCACCACCCGCGCGCTGCTATGGTCTTAGGCTGTGTGAAGTAAGTGGTGTATTGAAAATTTGTAGCTTTAATTTTTACCGCTTTTTTAGCTGTTGTTGTTTTGCTTTACTCTAAGGCATTTGGTGGCAACAGGAGCAGGAGCGGTGGCAACATCAGTGGCTATAAAATTTGTTGTCTATAACACAATCGTCAGTTATGTTTTTGATGTACGAAATTAAGCCTATCATCATCGTTGAGCCAAAGAAATTATTATGGATAGAAATTCCTGCTGGCACAAAAAATGCACACGAATGAACAGCAAAAGAATGAAATTATTTTATATTTTTTAGTTCTATCATTTGCTTGTGTGCCTGGTTGGCAAGGGAAGGCCATAATATGGCACGACTGGTGAAGTGTCATAAGACGAAAAGTGGTGAAAATAGTGAAGGAACGGGGGCAAATTTAAATAAAAGCTGTCCTTTAGAAGGGTGTTGAAGAAATATAATTTTTTTCCAAAAATAGGTCATTCTGTATGGGATGTACCAGAAGACTTTTATTTGTTACCGAGTCACACTTTCACAAGCGTATATCTTATACAAAATATGTCTGAATTCAATGTACTGCCATAAATTTAAAATATATATCCGAAATGCAAAATTAGGTGCTCACCAAATGATTTCTCAAAGCAGCCCTTGTTACGTGCGAAATACAGGTTGGACCCAAAGTATGTTTACATTTAATGCGGTGGAGGTGTCGAGTTGTCAAGACCAGCTCTGGATAGGGATTAAGAAATGTAAGAGGAGTCAATGGGAATTCAGCCCCATGGTGACATTCAGTGAAGCACAACGTGCATTCTGCATTAAAAAATTATGAAATATATGTACAACTTCTAGGAGTCAGGTACACCGATGAACCTAAAACTTTAAAACCAGTTTTTATGAATATCAAAATACTGAATGTCCAGTTATAAGGAAAAACGGCAATTAACGACCCTGATTTCAGCAATTGCATTGGTCGAACTTTTCCATGAAACTTGAGAAATTAAAGAACGTATCCGCGAGGAAATGAGGCCGGCCGTGGCATGATGGTTAAAACACGCGACTATCTCAGCCATATACATTTAATGCATTGGCGCCCACCTCGGTGTTGTCGACAGTATTCGTCAAATAACAAGTATGTGTCATTGTGTAAGTCTAAATCAGTGGTAGGCATAACCAAACGCACGCACACAACAATATGGTGTGCTTGTGTGCTGATGAATTGTACACGGTGCATTTGTTGTGCTCTCTCAACAAATGTGTTCTTATGCTCTCCCAACAATTGTTGAGCATTGTGTCTCTGTACTTGTGTCTGTTTTTGTGTTGAATGCGAAATAAGCGTGTGGGCTGGTACTTCCAAACCACTTAAGTTGGTATTGGCTTGAATCAAACAAAACATTCGAGTATGTGTGAATAGCTGATCGAGTCTATGTAAAAAAAACTATTATTTCCAGACGCGTGAGGCTTCTGGTCTAAATTTACAACAGCGCTAGATGTTATTCCATACCTCATTCATGGGGTGTAAAGGGAAATTACGTTTTTTTTGTTCGCGAACAGAACATTTCACTTGCAGGTTGCAGCAGTGTCAAAATGATCAAGAATCAAATCTGATATCGATATTTTTCGGCCAAATACACACATTAGTGGAATATGTGCTAATATAAAGTTTCAATGCTCTCACTTTCATTTTGACCAGATAATGAGTTTTTGTTGATAGTATCATATAAGCAGGGCCACACCCCTTGTTCCGATCCAGCCCATTTTTATACCCTCACCCTTAGGGTTAAGGATATGTATAATTTGATATGAGAAGAAGATTAAAGCATTAAGGGTTGAAACTGCCCTTGTAGCATAAGACCAATTCGCTTCAGAACTTTTAAGGACGATTGAGCCATGTCCGTCTGCCTGGCTGGTGGGCTCAATAACTCGAGTAAGTCTTCACCGATCCTTACACAGTACAACATTTTTCAGCTCATTGATTTGGTATTTAATTCTGAGAACTGCACGTGAAATTAGCCCCAAAAAGCAGAAGTTCTCCATCATTCGTTTTATCAAGTTACATGCTATAATAACTTAATATCGATTTGAAGTTAGTAGGTATCGTATAGGGGAATTTGTCACCTTTTTGGCTCTTTTGTTTGACGAATAGATATTATATTATTAGGGCATGTAACTTGACGAAACGAATGATGCAGAAAATATTCTTTTTGGGGCTACTTTCAAGTGCAGTTCTCAGAATTGAGTCCCAAAAAAATGTGTTGTTCTGTGTTATGAAGATTCCTATATTCCAACCGTCTCCTAATATTTTCTCCACAAATTCGTGCCTTTGGTTTTAAACCTCATACCTTTTACCACATGAACATTCTTTTTCAATCCTATCTCTTCGGCTGCTTGGTTTTGCATTCATAAGCAATATTCATAATTCCTCCAGCGAAATTGTTTGCAAACGAACATTGAACATAGCTATGAGCAGTGCTACCAACAAGGTTACACCGCATAGTACTGTGAGAATCTGTAAGAACTTTAAAATCCATTTACCAACACATATTTAGTACTTAAAAGTGATAGAAAAATTAAAGGATATGATTTACTGACTAACATACTAACAGTCAATTCCCTCATTTTTCTTGTTGTTGCTGTTGTTGTCATTCTTTACTCTTTTACAAATTAGCTCATCAATGTAAACTATAAGTTTTCATTATATTCTATGTCAGCCCCTGGCCACAGTATTCCTCATCTCTCCTTCAGTTATGTGTGCCAGAGCGCATTGTTTTGTATCCTTTGGGGAACAATCATGGTTACATGTTACCAACTACGACTACATCGATGTGTGTGTCTGTGTGTTCCTTTTGGATACGATTTGCCGTTTTTGGTTTTTGTGGGGTGTTAATGCTGCCTTTAAAAAATCTGTACGTGGAGTAGTTAAGCGATAATAAAATCACTAAGTCACGTTCTCATAAGGTTTTTATGAGGATATTTAGGTTAGTGCTGGTGCTGATGCTGGATACTGGATGCTGCTGCTAGAGCCAATGTCCATCATTTACGACAAACTACCGGAAAAACGAAGGGGGTTCGTGATTTTGCTTGGTATTTGAGTTTTCCGGTCAATAGATAGATGAACAGAACAGATGAAAAGCAAAAAAACACCATGTTTTCTGTCTGCCCAAACAGTTTCAGTGTTTGTCTTTAAATCATCATCAATATTTGTATGTACTTTTCATCAACCCCACCTCACCATCTCTTGTATGTTTTAGTTGTGATAGTATAGCAATGATTTCCTTGCAATCGTCATCATCAGCTTCTTGTTGTACATCATTAGTATGACTGTGGCGCACTGCGGTATTTGCTATTTAATGTTCTTGCACGTTAGTAGAACGTCAAACAGCCACAGCTTAACCATAATGAAGCCTAACCGAGACATATGACTTTGATTTAATAAAACTATACTAGTATAAGTGAGAATTCATTACTTGACTTTCACTGGTCATCTAATAATTCTCTTTTTGTTTTTGCTGAGGCCAACAATAAGTAACCTGCTGTGCTGTGGTGGGGGTAGGGCTGGTGTGAGTCGATTCTTTTAGTTTTTATTAGAAATAATGAAGAGGAAATAATATAGAGAGGACAGCAACCAACGACGAAAAGTTTATATAAGTCGTGAGATAAATTCTTAAATGTTAGCAGCATAAATAGTCGTTTTGGTTAATATATGTATAGGAGACACGTAAAAAGGATTGGCTCTTAAAATAGTTAACAAGTTCTTATGATATAAGATTATTTATAACTTTTTCCAAATTGCGGAAATAATTTAAATTTTTTTTTAATAATTTTTAAAGTTTTTGTGAAAAAAACCTTGGTAAGAAAAGTAAGGAAAGTCTTAGTAAAAAATAACTTTAACAAACAACAGCAGTTGAAAAAATCTTTTTAACTAAAAACTGCATCAAAGTAATACCTAATGAAAGCACAAAACATTTCATTGATATATGAAGGAAGACTAGGCAGCTGCAAAAGTTTCTGGATTATCAAGATTTCACAAAGTTCACAATTACAAACTACTTGATACAAATTTTCGAATCAATTTTAATGTTACTAGTGAAATCTAACTATATCTTAATTCTGAACTATGCTAAGTGGAAAATATAAGTTTTACAGGAACCGCGTGGTGCAAAGATTATAAGTCATATTGATTCCACTTATATGTTACGATTACATTTCCCTTAAACTTCTGCATTCATAGACATACTGAGATTTATATATTGTATAAAATAATAGAAACTGAACAAACACTCTATTTAATAGAAAACATGCCGATATATAAAAAAAAAAAAAAGTTCTACCTATGTCTATTATAGACTTTGAAAACATCCAAACGATGAGACCCAAACTGGTTTAGTCAGAAAGGCAACAATGCAAAGATGGCTTTAGACCACAAAAACAATGCATAAAACACATTTGGACCATTCTTGAGTTTTGTCTTACAAAAATTTTCACTATTATTGAAGTAAAATGTAATTGTGTCTTTTTGAATCTTATATAAAGCTCACGATTTGGCAGCACATATTAGTATGGAAATAACAAAAGGCTATATGAAATTTTGATAAAACAAGTGGGCGTAGACCCAACCATGGGTCCATATTTTTAAAACGCAATATCAAAAGAGCTATTGCGCCATTCGTCTTGAAATTTGGTACGGTGTCATTTGAAATCTGGGCGGGACAAGATCAAGGGGTGTGGCCCGCCCCTATGACCCCATTAAAAAACATTCAGCAGCTGACGTACAATCAACCTAGGTAAAGTAAAATTAGATAAGCATTTAACAACAGAATGCGTGATCAGGCCATAAATGGTCGTATTCCTCTTTTAAAGAGTCATATCTGTAGACTGTAGCCCCATTCATGCTGAAATTTTATATGGATTCATTCAAGACTAGTGTACTTATTTTAAAAATGGCTCCGCCCATATGATAGCTTGCACAAACATAAAATATCTGGCGAACTGTTAACCTGGGCGACTGGAAATTAGGTGTGGATGGATTGAAGAGCAACAATGTTATAGGGAATCGCCCACAGCACTATATATTTTATAGCGCAATTTCTAAAGGACTTTAGCACCTTTTGTCTTAAAAATTTACCAGGATTCATTACCCAGGATTCTGCGCTGTAAAGCAAGACATGTAGGATCATAGTCTGGTAAATTTGAATATTTTGTTTTCGTGAGAGCGCTTTGTCATTAAACCGCTTGCTTAGCGCATAGAAGCAGTGGTTTGCAATCAATACTCATCTTTTGATTTCCAGGCTGACATTATTATTTTTGTTTATGGCACAGCCAAGGTAGGGAAAATCGTCTACCAGGTTAAAGTTAAAGTTGTCAACGTTCACGAAGCTTTCCAGACTTTCCATTTGTTCGTTGAAACAAAACACTTGGTTTTGTCCTCATTTATCACCAGACCCACTTTCGCCGACTGCTTTTCAATGATCGATAAAGTCGCAGTAACATCCCGCAATTTACGGCCAATGATATCTATATCATCGGCATACGCGAGCAACGAGTGACTTTTGTTAACTGCAGCCTTCCGCATGATCATGTCCATTACGATGTTAAATGGTCTGTCGCATGACAGACTATCGCCTTGTATAAAGCCGCGCTTCGTAGAAAATGGGTCGGTCAGATTTTTAGCTCAGCCATAGCATCCAATTCTGTCGCAACGGACTGTCAAACGCAGCTTTGTAATCGATGAACAGATGGTAGGTGTCGATCTGCATTTCTTTGGTCGGCGGTGGATTTACCAGGTCTAAAGCCACACTGATAAGGTCCAGTCAGGTTCGCCAGCAGGGGCTTTAGTCTTTCACATAACACACTAGACAGGACCTTCTATCCGATGGGTAAAAGGCTAATCCCGCGATAGTTGGTACACACTCAAGGATCTCCTTTCTTAAGCACGGGACATAGGACACTCAGACTCCAATCATCGGGCATGCACTCCCTAAACCAAATCGTGTTTATGAGCTGGTGCATGCATGTTACCAGGTCATGGCCGCCGGTTTTAAAAAGCTCTGCCGGCAGTCCATCGGCTCCCGCAGCTTTATTATTTTTAAGCCGCGCAATTGCCGTGCTGATATCGTTTTGGCTCGGTGGTGGACAGTCTACTCCATCGTCGATGATTGAGTTTCATCTCCCTCCTTTTCTATTTATAACGCTCCGTCACCACACGCGTCGCCATTGGCTGCAGTTTTGCCTTGTGTGCAGCATCCATTTCCTCAGACATTTCGCGACATTCATCATCGTACCAGGGCTTGTCTGAGCGTGGTCTTTCATAACCCAGTACGGTTGTTGCGGCAGTGGTCATAGAATTTGCAATATGCTGCCACTGCATGTCGGGAACATCAGAACTAGGGGGATTTGTATGGAGTAATTGAGAGAGTTGGTTGGAGTAGGCATTGGCTATTTCAGTAGTATGCAGCTTTGTGATGTCTAGCTTCCTTTGAGTTTGGTTACGAGTGTTTTTAGCACTTCTTAAACGTGTGCGTACCTTGGCTGCAACTGGGTGGTGATCCGAGTCAATATTTGCACCGCGCATCACACGCACGTCCATAACGCTTGAGACATGCCTTCCATCAATTACCACGTGATCAATCTGATTTCTTGTATTTTGATCGGGAGATATACAGGTTTCCTTGTGGACATCTTTATGCGGGAATCTGGTTTCACTCAACACCATGTTTCTTGCCGCCGCGAAACTAACTCAGAACAATTTTAAAGTCATGTGCAGGGCAGCGGTCATATATCTCCTCCAGGCGCTCATAGAATGCATCTTTAATGTCATCGTCTTTGTATTCGATCGGGGCGTGACCACAAATCAGCGTAATGTTTGTCGTGTGCATCCCTGTCCCGTCCATCTCATTTCCTGTATGGCGGTGATGTCAACCTTCTAATTGTCGAGGACATCCGCCAGTTGGATAGATTCACCATCTCTATATAGGGCTCGGACATTCCAGGTGCATATCCTTAAATCATGGTCCGTATAACATTTGCGAGGTTCGTCAGCATTTGGGGGGATTCCTGTCTATTCTTTTCTTTGTGTGTTCATAATAATTGTTTTGTTTGTATTAGGCCATCCCGCCCGATCCCAGTTTATTGGGGCTGCCAAAGCTCTAAGAGAGCCTCTGTGTTGAGCTTACATATTTGTATAAGTCCTTTCCAGTAGCCAAGACCTGACATACATTTGGTTTTGTTAGAATTATACGTTAGGCACAGTGGACTAAATTTTTTTTATGAGGACTAAATTTTCCGAAGGTCCTTTATAGTATAGTACTTTATCATATGGCACCGATACAAATGAGATCTAAATTCATCTACTTTTTCTCATAATAGTACTGACATGATACCTAATTAAGTTTATCTGCTGAACAACTTAATTTACTCCAAAATGATGATGCCCTACAGCCTACTTTAGTATGATAAGTAACATCTAACTAGGTGCAACGAATTCCTTTAGCATCGTCCACTTCAAAATTTCCACTACATTTTAATTAACTTGAAAATGATAAAGTCCAAAAGACCAACTGGTGTTTGATACTCTTAACTCCCCCGAGAATCTATTCCTTTAGCGTTCTCCTGTGTTTCCTAGAGACGTGCGTAAAGATGAGCTTACCTTAGTGCCTGGTAGCACTTCAGATTTGTTTTCTCTTTTCTTCTATCTAACGCTTTCTCTTTTTTTTCAGCTTGTTAACACATACTATTAAGCATTACCGTTAAGTGCAGATATCGTATGAAACGAATAGTTGTTAGTCTCGGTTAAAAAATCGTTAACACACCTACGGAAACACCTACATAACTAGATACAGACAGGCATATGAGGAAGGATGCTAGGAAAACCGAACAGTACATACATACAGACACAGACATACGGAAGGCAAGGAATGACTGCCAGCAGGAAGAGCGACAAGAAGGCTGCTTAAGTTTTAAGCCATCGCCAGAAAGGAATGTTGCATTCTTGGCAACATTTTGTTGGTGTTTTTTTTTGCGTTTGTTCTTCTCTTAGTTTGTTTTCATTACACTTTCTGGCGTATGGTAGTAGTAGGGTAAAGAGATGCAACAATGCAAAGACACAAGGATATGTGAGAATATAGACTACAGCACACACACACACACACACACACACACACACACACACACACACACACACACACACACTTAACATTTGTTAGGAATTTTCTTTATATAATATTTACACATTCTCAGCTACTTTTACTATGGTTACACATTTCAATGTCTAGTTTTATCGTCAACTTAGCATTCCTGCTGCTTATCTAAAGTCAAGAAAAATGAATCGAATTTTTTGCTAACGTCTGGTTAGTATTTTGCTTCCTTGACATTTGTTGCATTCTCGGCACGTTTCGCATGCAACGCATATACGTTTCAAACGTATTGCTGTAAACTAATACATATAGACAATCATTAGCACAAGCGATGATATTGTCAGTCAAGTAATTTTACTCCTTGCCATGTTAACGGCAGCATTGAAGCACTTAGACAAAACTGTACTTTAAAGTGTCTCATGTAATTTAAACATAGAAAAACATTGAAATTCGAAACTTAAATATTGACTTTTACGTTGCATTTCCATTTGTGTAATACCAAAAAAAAAAAAAGGTTTTGGTCTCGGTAGTGTCAAGGCATCCTGTGTTTGTTGCCTTACACTAGTCTTGTTCGAAGCATACATTTTTTGTGTTTTTCTTTTTCGAAAAACTTTTTCTGTTTCCTGTTTTTAAAGTCTACTTAAGTCTGTTTAAGTTAACTTTCATATTTTTACACTACAAAATGCGGCGGCAGCAGCAGGAGGAAACATTATGCGGCAAACGGCAGCAAAGTAAAGTTGCCTCTGCTCCAAAGGAACTTAATAATCAATGACAAGAAATATGCCAAACACTAAAAAGTTCCATTGAACAGTCTACCAAGTAATCGAGTAAATGAAATAGAAAGAATAGAGTATTAAATGTAAATATCTCAATTGAAGTTGGTAAGGAGAGTAGATGAGGAAGGAGAGAGAGAGAGAGAAAAGCTTATGGTTAACTGTGAAACAAGTAATAGTTTTTCATTTCTAAACTGAGGACTTTAAAATTGTGTGAGTATTTACTACATCATGTTTTGGTATTTAAATTAAAAGAATATATAAATTATTGTATTAAACCAAAGAGAATTTTTATTGCATCAGAAAGTACTTATATTGAAACAATTGGTACCTTTATTGTACCAAAAAGTACTTTTATAGCAATCGTAATATAAATCAGGACATCTGCCTTAAACTCGGCTAACAGCATTTAATTTAATTAAGATTAACTAAATTCTAATCTAATTAACTAATTATTATTCAAATGGTTATATGAAAAAAGTTTGTCACGGATGAACTCAATAACTAATGAATAGATTTTAATAATTCTTTCTTTAAAATTTCACTATTTGGTTATCAAAATGAGTAGGATAGTTAAATTTTTTTATTTTCATTTATTTATATTGTATAAAGCGAACATTTGTGATGAGCTTGGCATTGATATCTTATGTTGTAAAGCAATGTTTTCACGTGTTTTGTTGTTGTCTCTCAGTGAGTTTTTGCGGTTTTGTACAACAAAAGAACTTTAATGGTACAGTAAAAGTAATTTTAGATACAAAACAAGAAATTTTGGCACAATAAAAGTACTTTCCGGTACAATAAACGTATTTTTTTTAATAATGAAAGTACTTTTAAGGACAATAAAAGTATTTTTTTGGTGCAATAAAAGTGCCCTATATGGCACGAAATTTACTTTTTTAACACAAAAGATGTACTTTTTGATACAAAAAAAGTAGCTTTCGGTACAACAAATTTACTCTTTGGTAAAAAAAGTACTTTTTAGTAAATAAATATATGATTTAGGTGCAAATCACTATGTTGTGTCTTAAAAGTACTATTTAGTACAACAAAAGTACTTTCCGATACATTTATACAATAAAAGTACTTTATGGTACATTAAAAGTACTAAGTAATACAATTTTTTACGATAAGAGTACTTTTTGGTACAATAAAATTACTTTTTGGTACAACAAAAGAGCATCAATGGTAACTAAGAAAGTACTTTGCGGCACGTTAAAAGTACTATTTGACTCAATTGAAAGTACTTTATGGTACATTGAAAGTACTTTTTAGCAAAATATATGTAATCTTTTACAATAAAAGTACTTTGTTACAGTAAAAATACTTTAATCTTTTTTCTGTAATCTTTGTACTGTAATCAATTACGATAAAAGTACTTTGTTACAATAAAAGTACTTTTTGGCACAATAAACGAAAATTTTTGGATAAAAAATAATCTTTGGAGCAATAAAAAGTACTTTTTGGTACAATAAAAGTATTTTTTGGTACAACGAAAGTACGTTTTGATACAATAAAAATACTGCGGTTCATTGAAATTACTAAATGACATAATTAAAAGTACTTTATGGTACATTGAAAGTACTTTTTAGCAGAATATAGGTACTTTTTTGTACGATAAACGTACTTTTTTCTACCAAATAATAATCTTTAGTGCAATAAAAGTACTTTTTGGTACAATAAAAGTACAAAGAACTTAGCTGTACATTAAAAGCTGTAACATTAAAAGTACTGATTGGCACAATTAAAGGTACTTTATGGTACATTGAAAGTGCTTTTTAGCAGATAAAAGTACTTTCTCGGTACAATAAAAATCCTTCTTATTTCAAAAATGTACTTTTTGGTGCAATAAAAGCACTTTCTGGTACAGGGAAGGTACTTTGAGGGACAATATGAGTACATTTTGGTAAAAAAATTAGTTTTTGGTAAAATAAACGTACTTTTTGGTACAATATGTTTACTTTTAAGTTAATAAATATATCATTTTGGTGCAACAAAAGTACTTTGCGGAACATTAAAAGTGATAAGTAAAGCAATAAAAGTACATTTTGTCACAATCAAAGTATTTTAGAGTAGCACGAAAGCACTTAGGGGTACATTAAAAGTACTAACTAACACAAGTAGAGTACCTTTTGGTACAATAACAGTTCTTTATGGTACATTAAAAGTACTTTTTGGTACATAAGAAATACTTTTTGGTACGTCAAAATTACTTTTTGGTACACTAAAGTATTTTTTGGTACAAAAAAAGCCCTTTGTGGTACAACAAGAGTACTTTGCAGTAAAATAAAAGTTGTTATTGATATAATAAAATTACTTTACGGTACAATAAAAATACTTAGAGGTACAACAAAAGTACTTTGTGGTATAATAAATTTACGTTGTGCTACAACAAAAGTACTTTTTAGAACAAAAAATAAAAGTACTTATCGGTGCTATGAAAGTACTTTGTGGTGCATTAAGTGAACACCTTGGTACAACAAAATTACTTTTTGGCACAATAAAAGTACTTTTTTGTACAACAAAAATACTTTTTGGTACACCCAAAAATCACTTTTGGCACAACAAATGTACTTTGCAGTACAACAGAAGTACTTTGTAGTACAATGAAATTTTGTATTGGTGTAATCAAATTACTTGGCGGTACAATGAAAGTACTATGTAGTACAATAAAAGTTCTTTTTAGTATTACCAAAGTACTTTGCGTACTCAAATCTTATAACATCGTTCAATTTTAATACAGTCAATTTTTTTATATGTTCTCTTTTTCCTGCTGAGCTGACTAAAATCATAGTACGAGCTCCATATACACCGACAAACAACATAGTTATATGTAACGTTACTCAACAAAAATTTTATACATTTTAATACATCTTTATTTGACATCATTAAATATTTGACATACATAGTATCCTTGCAAGATATAACACTTTAATTGCATCATAGCTGTTAGCATTTTCATATGGCGTCAGTTAAAATGATGTAACTATAGACTAAGGTGAATATTTACATAATGTAATTAAATGGCTGGCCGTATGTACAAAAAACAAGAACGCTGTCACACAACTTTTCACCTAAAGGATAGTATGGACATAACCTCATTTGCAACCTCAACTGTCATTACCAACATCATCATCATCGTATGTCTCGTTCTCTGCGTCACACCCACATACAGAGAAATACACACACTACTAACACAGCGCTTATCACCAGTTTTGATATAATGACCCAGTGTTTGCAACTACAAAAAAAAAACCCCACTTAATTCATTTGTTCATCTCGTTCTCGCTGTTTTCCTTTCATTCCAGGTGGCCTGGATGCATTTCGAGCAATCGGCCATATTAACCGTACACAATCATGTGATAACCCGTAATCCACGCATCAGTGTGACTCACGACAAACATGATCGCCATCGCACCTGGTATCTGCACATAAACAATGTCCAGGAAGAGGACAAAGGTCGCTACATGTGTCAAATCAACACGGTGACAGCGAAAACGCAATTTGGCTATCTCAATGTAGTGGGTAAGTACCGCACGGATATCCTTGTTTTTAATTGCAATAGAGCAAAAACAGAGAAATGTCCACGTTATGTTTAAAGCCAAATCCCAGTTGGATCTAGAAGAAAACTGCACTCATAAATAAATTAAAAATAAATTTATTCCATCAAACGTTTTTGCAAAAACCATCCATTTTCTTACCGTCATACATATAGTCAACGCACTAGTCGTCGTTGTCGTCGTCTCTGCCTTGTCTCTTTGGGTACCTTCTAAAAATCAAACATCTTTGGGGAGATTCCAGTAACGCAGCCAAGCGACATTAAACAAAAAATTTATGCTTCAATGAGTCTAACTTTGTATGCGACAACGACGACTACAGCGACGCTCAAACAAAATATGACTTTTGCCAAAGAGACTCGGAGCAAATAACTTCGCATCCCATGTTCATGGCGAATCACTGCTCCAATGACAGACGAGCACGAGTGCGTTGAAGTAGAAAGGAAAGACGCGTCGCATCTCATTTTCATTGAGATTTTGTGGCATAAGCATATGCTTGAGTAAGAGTAAGTGAAGGCAGAAAAAAAAGAAGAAGGCTGTAGAGGTGGGCGTTAAAGGACTTTTGCTGCCTTATGGCCATTATTGTGTTATTATTTATTATGATGTTTAAACATATTTACTCTAAGGAAAATTTGGCTTGAAACACACTGTTTCTGTATGTTTTCATTCTGGTTTTCCTATTTATCCTCACTTTCTTGCTCTTTTTGCTTGGTTTTATTAGATGTTGGTTTTTCTCAAATCCAATCCAAAACAAATCAGAAAAACAATCATAATAATTGAAATCATATGCGCACTTTAGATTTATTCAATGTCATGGAAATAAACTGTGGACAGGTATATGTGATAATAGAAAGAGAAAGAACGTGTAAATGAGTTTAAAGTCAATAATGTTACTTGCGAGGTATCTTAAAAGTGTTCTGACAACAAAATGTAATTTATCATAATTGTCCTTGATGACTTTGTCAATGAACAAAAAGTTTTAGTTTATTAAAAATAATTATTTTGCCCAAATGTTGCTTTATTTCTCTAGATTCAAGACTCACATTAATCTTAGCCAAATGAAAACTCTCTTTAAAGATATTGATAGGTCAATACCTAAGTGATGTCTGTAGATTAAATAGCATTTCCATATATCTAGTCAAAATTAAACATGATTTTAATTTTAATAAAATTCCATATTTGAAAGAAATAAGAACAAAAAATTTTACAAGACACAGTACAACAAATGATTTTGGGACTCAAATCTGAAAAGTGCACATGAAATAGAAAAAGTTCTGCATCATTCGTTTTTAGGCTCTTTTGTTTGATAACTACTACATGGTTGCGTATGATTATCATAAGTTATATTCCACGTAAATCATACGCCACGGAGTACAACAGTTTTATTGTAACTGCTACAAAATAAAACCAGTTCAAAATCATTTGATGAATGGAAAAGCTAAACTGGTACTTATGTAGAGAAACGTTATATGAATTAAAGGAATTGTAAGTCCTAATTTTTTTTAATTTGTTTCAGCTAAATCGAACAGGTGGTTCTTAAGTTATGTCAAACAACAGTGCCTAAAACGTGACAAATTCCCATATACGATGCTTACTAACTTCAAATGGATATTAAATTACTATGGCATGTAACATGACAAAATGAATGATATAGAACTTCTTCTTTGTGGGGATACTTTCTCGTGCAGTTCTCAGAATTGGGTCCCAAAATCAAGTGTTTAACTATGTAATGCAAGTTTAAAATTACAAAATAAATAAGTATTCCCAAATTTTCTGCTACACTTTTGAAAGTAAAAAATAAATTTTAGACAATCCAGGGCCCTCTTTCTGTTGGTATCCATATCGGTATTGCAAGGACTGGCAGGAAAAATACGACATGTTTTTTTGTAGCATTGTAATACTTTTTAAAGTGAAATTGCATATTTCTGTAATACTTTTTAAAAAGAGTACGATAAAAAACACTAAATAATGTTCATATACTTATTTGACATTTTTCATCTGAATAGAAAATTCAAATGCTTTTAGGTATGGAAATCGTTTTTCTTCTCTTAAATTAAAGTACCTACAAATACAATATTCTATAAAAACAAAATTAATGGAACTTACCAATCTTTACTTTAAACTAGACGTCTTCGACTTATCCTAAAAAGAAAAAGAAAAAAACAAAACCAGTTATTAGTAGAAATCTTACTGTATTTTTAAGTTCGTTCATCTCCCAGTTTCTATTCCAATACCTATCAGGTAGTCCCTAAAAAACACCCACCTAGCGTTGGAGACGCACATACGTCATTAGAATCATAATATCCATTTAGGGGTAAATATTTTCAGACCTCTTGAGGTACCCAGCAAAAAAAAGAGCTTAAAGAGAAGTTGTAAAACACTGATTTTAGTGAATACTAACTTATGTTACTTACTTCCTTAAGTGGCCCTTTACAACTTACAAACGTGGTTCATAAATTAGAGGCCTGAAGTATTAAAGAATTCCACACGGTTCGGTCTTCTGCGTGCCATCTCCAGTTAGTCCTACCAGATGGTGGCACGTCGACAACCACTTGGTCGTTCCAAAAAAATTTGGGTCTCCCTGCTCTCCGCCGCCCTTCAGATTCGCCTTCAAACACCTTTCTTGCCGCAACATTTACATCCATCCTGACAACATGTCCCAGCCAATCGTAGGATTGTGACTCTTTAAGCTTCCTCGATGTCGTGGTAAAGCTCATACAGCTCATGGTTCAATCTTCGCCATTAACAGAGCTAGTTCCATATATTTTTCGGAATACTTTTCTTTCGAATACTCCCAGGTTTTGTATGTCCGTTGTCGTAAGCACCCATGATTCGGCAGCATACAACAGATCGGATAAAATTAACAGCTGGAATAGCTGTTTCTTAGTATCCCGAGATAAGGTGATATTACTAAAGAAAGTGCTGCCGAAGTCCCTAAAAACATCTATTGGCGAGCACTTTTTTCCGCTTGATTTCTTGGCAGGCATTATTTTTCTTGTGGACGAAAGATCCGAGGTAGGTTAACTCTTCTAAACTTACCTTAAAACAATAATTGTCAACGTTCACGGTGCGTCCCCAACGAGAGGACTCTTTGTTCGTCGAAATCATTATTTTTGTTTTGTACTCGTTGACAGCTAGACCCAGTTTTGCAGACTCCTTTTCTAGTAATGAGAAAACTGCAGTAACATCCCGCAGATTTCGGCCAATGATGTATATATCGTCGGCATAGGCTAGTGGCATGTGGCTCTTGTGGAATATGGTGCCAGACATGTTGACACCAGCCTTTCTCATCACCTTCTCCATAACTATATTAAATAGTGTACAGGACAGGCTATCGCCCTGCCTGAGACCTCTTTCCGTGTTGAATGGTTCAGACTGATCCTTACCAATCTTAACCGAGGATTTGGTGTTGTCAGCTTTGCAGGAATACCAAACTCAGACATGGCCTCATAAAGCCTATTCCTTATCGGAGAGTCGAAGGCAGCTTTGTAGTCGACAAAGAGGTGGTAGGTGTCGATCTGCTTTTCATGGGTTTTTTCCAGGATTTGTCGTAAAATGAATAGTTGATCCGTCGTCGACTTACTAGGTCTAAAGCCGCACTGATTAGGTCCAATTAGTTCTTCTACAATTGGTCTGAAGCCACACAATATGCTCGAAAGGACCCTGTACGCAATTGGTAATAGGCTTATTCTACGGTAGTTCTTACATTCACTACGATGTCCTTTCTTGTATATGGGACATAACAGACTGAGACTCCAATCCTCGGGCATGCTCTCCTCTTGCCAGATGTTCTCCACGAGCTGATGGATGCTCCTAATTAGCTTCTCCCCACTTGCCTTAAACATTTCAGCAGGGAGACCATCGGCTTCAGCCGCTTTATTATTTTAGAGACAGGATATTGCCACACGTATCTCGCTCTGGCTCGTAGGTACACAGTTAATACCATCATCATGGATTGGAGCGGGGTCTTCTGGAGTGGTGTCCGTATCCAGTAGATTTCTGAAATGATCTCTCCATATCTTTAGAATGTTGGCCGGATCCGTCACTAGCTGGCCATCGCTGTCCTTGCAGAAGGGCAATCCTGTTCCATGCATTTTCGCCTTAACTCTATGGAAGAATTTCCGGGCTTCACCTGTACTTCAGAGCAACTTTGTGCACTCATCCTGCCGTTTCTTCAGCTCTTACTTTTCCCGTCTAAAGATACGAGTTGCCTCTTGTCTCTTCTTCCTGTGCAGATCACGAACAGCTCTCGATGCTATTGGCCGCAGTTTCGCCCTGTTTGCAGCATCCGTCTCTCTCGTGGCATTGCAACATTCATCATCGTACCAGGCATCATCTTGAGTACCCAAGTACGCTTCTCGCAGTCCATTCTATGGAGTCGGCTATATATTTACACTGCGAGGTAATATTATCGGGAGTTGGGGCATTTCGTAGCAGTTGTGTTAGATGGTTAGAGTAGGCATCCGCTACCTCTGTGGTCAGCAGTTTACCGATGTCCAGCTTTCTTTGTGCGTGGTTACGTACGTTTTCACCAAGCTTGTGTGTAACTTAACTGCTGTAAGTTAGTGAACGGAGTCAATGTTCGCACCCCTGATCACTCGTACGTCCAGAACACTCGATGCGTGCCTTCCAATGACTACCACGTGACTACAATGTTGCCTTATGAATATTTCTATGGTCAAATCTAGAGCTGCTAACTATCTTATTTCTTGCTGCAGAGAAATCAATCAGAAAGATGACTTTGTTCGGCGTTTTGGTGTGCAGACTGAATTTTCCGATGGTAGGCTCAAATGCGATCTCCCTGCCTATTTTAGCTCGCCTAGCACAATTTGGGACCGGCCGTGGCGAAGTGGTTAGAACACGTGACTACCATGCGGGAGATCGCAGGTTCAAACATGGCTCCTGTCATCTTAAAAGAAAAAAATAAATAAAATTTTCTTTCATTGTCGGCTCCCCTCGAATGTTGTTGACAGCAACTTCGCAGTATTAAGCGTCGATTCAATCGTCGTGTCTAGTAAGAGCTTCTCAAACAGTGACGTTCGCATTCGTCGATAAACAAGTAGGTGCCGTTAGTTGTGAATCTAAATAGAAAGCGTGTTAATTCACAACAAAGCGGGAAGCTATCCCATACCTCATTCATGGGGTGCAAAGGGAAATTAAGTTTTTTTTTAAGCACAATTTTTATGTCATGGCTTGGGAGCATGGGCTTATATAAGTGATATGTGGAAAAACTTTGTTTTTACTCTTATGGTGGCTATTCGTTCACACACCGGGTTAAAACCGTGAGACAAGGTGTCGTAATATCTATAATATCTATATATAAAATACTTTTTTCACTGCAATAGTTCAAACCTCAGTGGCGGTCCCGAAAATAATTAACAACGAACAAATAAGTTTTTCACTTACTTAAATAAACAATTTGTGGATATCAACAATTGATCATTGTTGTCAAAATGACCCAGTATCAATTAAAATTTATTACAATCTTCCTCCTTAAACTTTAACTATGTATTTGAAATTGAGCTATTCCTTGGGGTAACAATTGTAAAACCTACAAAAGATTTAAATTAACACTGCCATAAGGAAATTGTCCTTTAAATGAGACTCACAAGACTAATAAGTGTAATACACTAATTATGATAACAAAAGAAAATTATTCAAACAAATGATTTGACGGCAATCAAGGCAGTACAGTTAATAACTACAGATATTTAAAACATAAAAGTTCACACTCTGTCTGTAGGAATGCTATAACAAAGATAGCATCATCCTCATAACTCAGCTCAGGCAAAGATGGAATTCGATTCAATTGATGAATATCTCACCAGCTCTCTCTCTCGTAAACCAAAACAAGACCAATGACAAAATACTTCACGCTTCTCTTTTCCGCACCGTTATATTTAAAAGCTTTTCAGAATTTTTATTGAATGTCACATTTTTGGGCCATACTCGTCTGTCTTCCAGATGACAAAGAGTACCAACAGTAGCAAGGACGTTGTCATTTCCTTACCACTGCCCTCTAGCTGTACACAAAACTTATAGATGCGAGGCGCCATTTTATTATAAGCAAACAAATATAGTCATAATAACTTAACATTATAGCTTAAAGAATAGCATAGTATAGCAATAGCAAATTGCTTGATGTAAAATCTTATCAGGACAAGTCATCATCACCATCATCTTGGCCATAGTCTTTGTCATTAGGTTAAAGAAGGCACAGTGACGATGAATAAGCAAAAGTTCTTGGAGGAAAGAAAAATTTTTAAAGTATTGCTGACTTTCGATTGGGGCTATATGTATTTGGCTTAAGATATCACTTTCGCACCACTGTGTTCTCTTTGAGATTCGTCAACTATATAATCTTCATCGCTGGCAATGGCATCAACAGCAGCAGCAGCACCATTAATGTTGCGGTGGCATTAGTGTGGAGTAAATAAATGAGATGCTCCTCATCCAGTCACTTTGAACAAATCACACTGAGGTTATGTAGGTCTTTTCATTCATTCAGCCATCCAATCATCCTTCCGTACTTCCTTCTGTGTGTGTTTGCGTGTGGCCGTCATCGTTTGTTGGTTATTTATTTAGTTTGTTAAAAGTACGTCACGATGAGAGTAAGTGGCAGCATAACAAGTCAAAAACTCATTTAGCCTCTTGGCCAAATAAATAAACAAGTGTTTTTGCGAACAACCCCAACCATCAGAGGCTTCATCATCATCATTATCATCATCACCATCAACCTCATCACCGCAACATTGCCTTTGTGACTTAGAGCGACTTGTGCATACCCTGAATGTTTCCTTTAAGGTCCTGCCTGGCCGCTCTTGTTGGCAAAGAAGCTGTTTGGGGTTCTGCTGTGCTACTCAAGTGCTAGAGGTAGCTGTGTCTCAAGTTTATTTTAAAACTACTTTATTACCTCCTTGGTAAGTTGAAACAGTGATAGAAACTCATCTCAAGAGTCAACAGATATATTTTCTATTAAAACAACACAAGAGCTACAGAGAGAGAGTGAGAACGCAAAAGTATCACA
This sequence comes from Muscina levida, assembly GCA_964034835.1. Lineage (NCBI taxonomy): Eukaryota > Metazoa > Arthropoda > Insecta > Diptera > Muscidae > Muscina > Muscina levida. Next base: position 4,277,333 of record OZ035881.1, on the reverse strand, counting down.
ACTTCAACGATAGCAACATAGTCATCATCATGACAATTATCTAGAGACTGGGTTATATTAAGCTAATGATATTGTTAACAAATTGAGGTTGAGTACTCCGGCACTTATAACATAATAATATCCTTTCTTTGTTTTTGTTTTTTGCTTACAGTGCCCCCTAATATTGACGATTCGCTGAGTTCAAGTGATGTCATCGTTAGGGAAGGCTCCAACATATCACTGAGGTGTCGAGCCAGCGGCAGCCCTAAGCCTCTCATCAAATGGAAGAGGGATGATAATTCAAGGATAACAATAAGTAAAAATCATATAGGTAAGTGGGGAGGAAAAAAATATAAAAATTAATAATATAAATTTGGTACTAAAAACACATATCACAAAAATTAGATTTGGATAATCTATAAAAAAAATATATATTAAACAAAAGTTAGATTTTGCTAAAGTAGATATTTGGTAATTATCCTTAATACCCTTTATGTAATGTTTATATATGGCATTCATGCAAAAAATTCTAATTCTTTATCTTGCCAGCATATATTTTATCATTTTCATTTGTCATTTCAGTCAGCGAATGGGAAGGAGATACTTTGGAAATAACCCGAATTTCAAGGTTGGACATGGGCGCCTATTTATGCATAGCCTCGAATGGAGTGCCACCAACGGTTTCGAAGCGTATCAAAGTTAGTGTAGACTGTAAGTAAACAAACTATTTTAAAAAGTCTGATAACTTTACGTATATCATTTGGAAAATGTTGACCTTATTATGAATAAGATATGAAAAAAGACACCATTGCGTGTACTTTCTTGTTAACCCTAAGTATTTGTTAGCACTCATACGCCACAGAGTGATCTGCTGGTATTAACATTTTTGTCCCGTTAAGAAATTTTAAGGGGGAATTAAATATCAAACCAGTACAAAACTGTTTGTCAGCTGAACTGATTAATAAATAAACTCACCCTATGTCCTTTTTCCAAAACTCTGCTGGATATTGTTAAATTCTGAGTTATTAAAGCTAACCGATTTTTAAGTGAAATTCACAAGGAAAATACTTGCACATAGGTCCTTAAATGGTTGTAGTTAGGACCTTCAGTCGTACAACCAGATGTTGTTTTGAGAACTAGGGAAAAAGTTGAAGAGTGCTAAGTTTGAATTAATTCAAAATAAATCATCATTTCTATAATTCTAGTTTCTATGAGGGATAGAGGGTGGGGTAAATCTCTCAGCCTCTTAGGTTTTATAAGAATAAAAAATTATAAGAATTATTTAACATACTTTCTTTTAGTTATTACTAGCTGGCCCGGCAGACTTCGTCCTGCCTCCAAATTTTTGTAAAATATGTTGAGTGTAGTTGAAATCTAATAACGATTGGTTTATTTCTTTGACCTCTAAAATATTTCAATTTAAAGGACGAGGTTTCCCGGACAAATTCTGTTCTTCATATATCTTAAAAATTACTATATATTATTATAAGAATTGGTAAAACGGATCAGCAGTGTCGTCCATGATGTGATGAAAACTTACTTATTGATAGGCATATATTCTAAAACCACATTTTTAAGCCGATTGACTGACATATAACTTTCTGCGTTGGTGTACTGGGTGATTGTATCTTTTTATCCCAAGGAGTACGAATTTCCACAAATGCCGTCATGAGGCTCAGCAACCCCATTATCCGTATGGTCTGGGTGATATCAACAGTTCTTCCTATTTTCGTTATTGTCCCCACTTTGTGAAGCTCTCTAATTCAGTAGGAAGTGCGCCATTATAAAAGTTAGTCGTTCTTCCTTAAGCCCTTTTGCGGTCTGGGTGACCATCTACAGCCAATCCTTAACTTTCACTGAAATTTTGGGACAAATGGGGTCAACCGTTTTCACAATTAGTGGTGACATCAAAATGTAAATTTTTTTTTATTTATATAGACTTCTGAATAACTATGATGTTAAAAAAAGTGACTTAATGACATTCCAAAAATTAAGTGTATCATAAGTTCAACACTGGCAACTGGTTCAAACATACATTCAAATTTTTCTCATGCCAAAAAAATCATATATTTTAAGTTTAAGTAAAATCGGACAATCGATATAAATTTTCGAAATAATTCAACCCCAGCCAAATCAACTGTAGGTCCATATATACAAAAAAAATTCTCATAATAAAACAAATATACATTCTGAATTTCAGTCAAATTGTTTAATTCGTTAAAATTTTCATTATAATTCCACCCTAGCGACACCTACCGGGTCAATTTATACAAACAATTTGTTCTCAAGGTTCCACAAACATAAATACTAAATTTCAGTTAAATTGGTACATGCATTCAAATTTTCGATATGAATCCACCCTAGCGCCATCTACCGGGTCCATTTGTACATAAAATTTTTTCTGATGATCAAACAAACATAGATTCTGAATTTCAGTTAAATTGGCCCATTCGTTAAAATTTTTATTGTAAACCGACTCCAGTGCCACCTACCGGGTCCATTTGTACATTAAATGTTTTCTCATGATACAACGAATATCCATTCTAAATTTCAGTTGAATTGGTACATGCATTCAAATTTTCGATATAAATCCACCCTAGCGCCACCTGGATTTGATTTTTTTCAACACAAACAATCTACGGAAAATTTCGAATCGAATAAAAAAAAAATCAGCCAAATCGCTCCAGCCGTTCTCAAGTGATGGTATGACATACGTGGACCATTTCATTTTTATATATATAGATTTAAGTTTGAGTAAAATCGGACAATCAATATTCAAAATTTTCTCATGCTAAAAAATCATATATTTTTAGTTTAAGTAAAATCGGACAATCGATACAAATTTTCTGATCCATATGTATATATAAAAAAATTCTCATAATAAAACAAATGTACATTCTAAATTTTAGTCAAATTGTTTAATTCGTTAAAATTTTCATTATAATTCCACCCTAAAGACACCTTCCGGGTCAATTTAAACAAAAAAAAATTTCTCAAGGTTCCACAAAAATAAATACTAAATTTCAGTTAAATTGATACATGCATTCAAATTTTCAATATAAATCCACCCTAGCGCCATCTACCGGGTCCATTTGTAAATACGATTTTTTCTGATGATCAAACAAACATAGATTCTGAATTTCAGTTAAATTGGCCCATTCGTTAAAATTTTGATTGTAAACCGACCCCAGCGCCATCTACCGGGTCAATTTGTACATAAAATGTTTTCTCATGATCAAATGAATATCCATTCTAAATTTCAGTTGAATTGGTAGATATATTCAAATTTTCGATATAAATCCACCCTAGCGCCACCTGGATTTGATTTTTTTTCAACACAAACAATCTACGGAAATTTTCGAATCGAATAAAAAAAAAATCAGCCAAATCGCTCCAGCCGTTCTCAGGTGATGGTATGACATACGTGGACCATTTCATTTTTATATATATAGATTGGGAAAGAAAATAGGCTAATTTATGTGAAAGGTGTCAGTAGGGACACCACAATATAGCCCATTTCACAGTACAACACATGATTGTGGGTCTCTATTCTGAGAACTGCATGTGAAAGTAGCCCCAAAAAGAAGAAGCTCTGCATTATTTGTTTTGCCAAGTTCATGCCATAATAATTAAATATCGATTTAAAGTTAGTAAATATCGTATAGGAGAACTCGTCACGTTTTAGGCTCTTTTGTTACGTAACCAGGCACAACGAAAGCTGGACATCGGCAAACTGTAGATCACAGAGGTAGCTGACGCCTACTCCAACCACCTACCTCAACTGCTGCGGAATGCTCCAACCCCTGATAACGTTACCTCGCAGTGGCAATATATAGCCGACTCCATAGAACGGATGCGAGAAGCGTACTTGGGTACTCAAAGCCGTCTCAAGAAGATGTCTGATACGAAGATGAATGTCGCAATGCCACGAAAGAGACGGATGCTGCATACAGGGCGAAACTGCAGCCAATGCAACGCAAGCTGTTCGTTCGTGAACGGCACAGGGAGAAGAGACGAGAGGCAACTCGTAATTTTTGTCGGAAAAAGAAGGAGCTAAAGAAGATGCAAAATGAATGCACAGAGTTGCTCCGAAAAAGAGGGAAAGGCCGAAAATCCTACAAGAGAGTTAAGGCGAGAATTTGTGGAACAGGTTTGCCCTCCTGCAAGGATAGCGATGGTCAGCTAGCGATGGACCCGTATGACGTTCTGAAGATATGGACAGATAATTTCAGAAATTTACTGCATACGGACACTATCCAAAAGAACACGCTCCAATCCATGACGATGATATTAACTGTCCACCTCCGAGCCAGAGCGAGATACGTGTGGCAAAGTCCCGCCTTAAAATCAACAAAGCTGCTGGAACTGATGGTCTCCCTGCTAAATTGTTTAAGGCTGGCGGAGAGGAGTTGATTAGGAGCATGCATCAGCTCATGGAGAACATCTGGGGAGTGGAGTCTCAGTCTGTTATGTTCCATATACATTAAAGGAGATCTTAGTGAATGTACGAACTACCGTGGAAAAAGCCTATTACCAATTGTGTACAAGGTCCTTTTAGGCATATTGTGTGCACGTCTAAAGCCAATTGTAGAACAACTAATTGGACGATATCAGTGCGGCTTTAGACCTGGTAAATCTACGACGGATAAAATTTTCACCTTACCATAAATCCTGGAAAAAAAACTCATGAAAAGCTGTTCGACAACTACCACCTCTTTGTCGACTACAAAGCTGCCTTCGACTCTCCAATAGGGAATAGGCTATATAAGGCCATGTCTGTTTCGTTTTGCAGATGTATCTTGGAAAACACCAAATTGTCGGTGTAGATTAGTAAAGATCAGTCTTTGCAACATAATGCAAAATGGTGTGTGGTCTTAGATTTAATCTAGCCATAAAACTTGAAACAGAGATAATTTCTAATTAGTTCCTAATGAAAAGAGTAGTTGAGGACCACCTCTGGCAAGGATAAATATCTGCCGCAAACTAATCCAATAAGACATGTTAAAGCATTAACTAATTTCAATGAAATTTTGTGAGTGTGTATGTTTGGTTCTAGTTTGAATAATTGTTAAGATAAAATGTTATTTTATAAATCAAATCATTATTATAGGCGCCAACTTGAATTGTAGTACAATTTCTATAATAAAAACTTCCCTATTACTCCCACCCAAGCAACTCATATTTAATAACATCACTCAAATTTATATTTTTGCATCTACAAACTCTAAACCCTCTCTCATCCCAACCATCCCATCCACCATCTAGTTACCAACACCATTGAATGTTTGAAAAACTTCAAATTTCCATGAAGCTTGCAACGGCAACAAACAAACGACTTCATGCAACAACACTTGTTATGACTAATACGCATAAGCTCTTAGATCTGTAGTCACATGTCGTAGTTCTTGTTGCCGTCATGCCGGGAGCAACGGTTCGACGGTTTTTGTTTTTTGCCCAAGTGTTTTGTTATTTCTGTTTGTTTCGTTGCTGCTGCCGAAAAGTAAACCGGTAATGGATGCAATACCCAGAAGGGAACTGGCGTAAACAAAACAGTAGGACAACGATGACGACGATGATGATCAACAACAAGAAATGAAAGCGCATAAAATCGTGGTAAATGTGTGTTGAGTACACGGATACAAAAATGCAGCTCTTTCACGACTTCATGGTATATGTAGGATGATAATAGTGACTATGTTATATTACACAGTACTACATATGATTTTGGGACTCAATTCTGAGAACTGCACGTGAAAGTAACCCCAAAAAGAAGGAGTTCTGCATGATTCGTTTTGTCAAGTTACATGCCATAATAATTTAATTTTGATTTGAAGTTAGTAAGTATCGTATAGGGGAATTTGTCACGTTTTAGGCTCTTTGACATAACTCGAGAACCACCAGTCTGATTTAGCTAAAACAAATTTAAAAAAATTAAGAATTACATTTTCTTTAATATTATGGCATGTAACTTGACAAAACGAATAATGCAGAACTTCTTCTTTTGTGGGTTACTTTCTCGTGCAGTTCTCAGAATTGAGTCCCAAATTAATGAGCTGAAAAATTTTGTACTGTGTTATAACTGAATCATGAGAGTTTAGCCATAACAGTCGAACTCAAGATGGATTTGTATCAAATATTGCGATCAATTACAATAAACATCTCTTTTTTAAGAAGTAATCAAAACGTACGTTTCTTTAGACTTTCTTCAAGACGTTGATTCTACTGCTCTTCTAAAGAAAAGGAAACACATTAAGGCTGTTATGACTTGTGATCAAAGATATTATCCTTCTTTGAAAAATTACGATATATTTTAGTAAACATTTCCTAGTGCAAATTCATTCAATTTTTATACAGAAAATCACTCTTGAAATATAGTCGTCATATATGTACATCCTACGGGAATAGTTGTAGTAATGCACCCACTCTTTTTTCTCAGTGTTTGTTCCATAGCATGTATGCACATAAGTACCTGGTCATGTCGGACATGCACGCAAAGGTGCTTTGCACCATTTTCGGGAACTAAAAACAAATAACGCATAATCTCTAAATCAAACTGTGTAGTTGATACGAGGAGCACAGCAGTATTTTGTGCAAGTAAAGAAGTTGGATTCTAAATTGCATATATAGGTTAAAATCTCTTCAGTCCATATACAATATAGTTTTTAATAAGATAATTAAACCAATTAAATTCCTTAAACATACATATTAACGAAGAAAAGAACAAATAAGAACCCCACCTGAATATTGATGACCCCCAAACGATATACGGTCCATGATTTACTAATATGCATCTGGAATGTCCGAACTCTATACAGAGATGGTGCCTCTATCCAAATGTCATGAGCATCACTGGCTGACATCACTGTTAGACAGGAAATGAGATGGACGGGACAGGGATGCACACGACGGAAGACCTGTGACATCTTTTACAGCTGCCATGCAGATGACACGAATATCGATGTGGATATATAGTCGGCCAGAGACTTCGACATTTGGTCTCACGGTTTAACCCTGTAAGTGACCAAATAACCACTATTCGCACCAAGGCGAAATAAATTTACATTAGGCTGAACTGTGTACACAACCCGACGCAAGAAAAAAATGAGGACATTAAAGATGCATTCTATTAGTGCCTGGTGTAAATATTCTTCAGCCTACACAACAACACCTCCGATAACGGATTCAGACAGTCGTCGGCAAGAAACATGGTAGTGAGTGGAACCAGATTCTCGCATAAACATATCTACAAGGCAACATGGATATCCTCTGATCAAAAGACAAGAAACGAGATTGATCACGTGGTAGCCGATGGAAGGCCTGTCTCTAGCGTTATGGACGTGCGTGTTATGCGCAGTGCAAATATTGACTCAAATCACCATCTAGTTGCAGCTAAAGTTCGCACGCGATAAGTAGTGTTAAAAACGCTTGTAACCAAACGCAAAGGAAGCCATACGTCATAAAGCTACATACTACCGAAATAGCCAATGCATACTCCAACCAACCCTCTCAACTTCTTCAAACAAACCCCCTAATTCTGATGTTCCCGACAACCAGTGGCAGCATAATGCGAATTTTATGACCACTGCCGCAACGACCGTACTAGGTTATGAAAAACCACGCTCAGACAAGTCCTGGTACGATGAAGAATGTCGCGAATTGTCTGAGAAAAAAGATGCTGCATACAGGGCAAGACTGAGTGTTAAAATGAGAAGAGGTGGGAGATGAAACATCTTTTGAGGCGGAAAATGCATCTTTGGAAGAACAGCGAGAGTCAGAGACAAAGGTAAAGACCGAAAGTTTCACCAAAAGGTAAAGAGCAAACGTTTTGGAGTAGGGATCCCCACCTGTAAGGACAGAGAAAGAAATCTGGTCACGAACACTCAGGGTGTTCTGCAAACATGGAACGAACACTTTTGTTCTCTTCTCGTTTCCAAAGAAACGGTGCATGCAACATGCATGCACCAGCTAACAAACACGATTTGGCTCAAGGAATTCATGCCCGATGACTGGAATCTGAGTGGACCAGCCTTTTACCCATCGCATACAAGGTCCTGTCTAGTGTGATATGTGAAAGATTAAAGTCCATCCCACGGAATCTGATAAGACCTTATCAGTGTGGCTTTAGACCAGGTAAATCCACTGATATGACTTTGCGGGATGACACTGACTGACACAAAGTGTTCAGTAAAATTAGGCAAAAATCTGACGGAGCCATTTTCTACCAAGCGAGGCTTTAAACAAGGATATAGGCTGCTATGTGATCTCTTTAATATCGTCATGGAGATGATCATGCGGAAGACTACAGTAAACAGGACTGGTATCATCTTAAACAAAAGTCACATGCTGCTGACGTATTCCAATGATACCTAGGCCGTGGACTGTGGGATGTTACTGCGGCCTTTTCCAACATTGAGAAGCAGTCGTCAGGAGTGGGTCTGGTGATAAATGAGGACAAAAGCAAGCTAATTGTTTCAACGAACAAAGAGTGTATTTGTTTGGGACGCTGCGTGAGCGTTGAAAACTATAACTTTGAAGTAGTAGATAACTTAGTCTACCTTGGCTCCGCCGTAAACAAAAATAATAATCAGAAAGGAGTTAATGACACAAAGCGGATCAATCTATTCGGGGAGTCTTCGAGAGAAAAATATTTTGTAAAATATTTGAACCCATCATCGTTAATGGCGAGTACCGTCGTTAAATGAACCATGAGCTGTATAAGCTGTACAACGACATCGAAGTAGTCAAGCGACTTAAAATAGACCAAATACGCTGGCTTGGACACGTTGTACGATTGGGTGACACTGCTCCAGCTCGAAAAGTCTTCATCAATAAACTCGATGAGCAGCGTCAAATTATCTAATATACATTACCCAGTAGAGCAAGAGTGGTATAGGTTACATTTTTCTAGTTTCAATAGATTACAGACATTTATACTCCTCCGCACGTACCGAAAGATGCATTAAGTATGTTCTTCAACTTGTAACGCCCATAACCAGGCGTGATAGATATGACAACATAAACACAAATGATCAGCGTTAATTTCTGAGTAGAGTTAAAGATGTCCGTCCGCCCGTCTGTCCCCGTAATTTCAGCCATAATTACCAATAATCTGTCCCATCGATTACAGCCGTAGTTTAAGGTCGATCGAGCTGAAATTTAGTAAGCAAGCTTCTATACCCTAAATGGTGGTTAAGTTCTATAATGAACAAAATCGGACAAAAACTAGTCAAACTTCCCATACAAACTCACCTATTTGGGGTTGCCCGTTTGTCTTTCCCCAAGATTACAGCCGTAAGAGCTATCGAGCTGAGATTAGGTATGCAAGCTTCTAAGCGGAGGTTAAGTTCTAAGATGAGCAAGATCGAACAAAAGCTACTTCAATACAAACTCTTAATTTGTCCTTATGCCATAAAGAGATCATAAAATTTTGAATTTGTTTCCTATACAATTTCGCAGTATGGACATTTAACCTTTTTATCATTACGGTATATAACTATTCTCTATTATAAAATAGTAAATCACATATTCAATGGAGGCTACAGAAACTTCCACTGCTACCACCGTGTGTAGCCTTTTCTGGATAGACCTTTTTTAACACACGCATAAAGTGGACAACTGGCCTCAGTTAACCATTTTCTATGATGTATGCACCAGTGCACAAATCGGGAATAACAAGCCCCATAAACAGACCTTACACCAACGGCTAAAGTGATGTTGTTGCACAACTTCTAGGGAGCAAGAGAGTTTATGGACGAAAGGATTCACGAAAGGTTCTATAACTACCAGTTGCTAAATGAAAAAACTGCACTCATACCAAGTAACAAATTTTGAGTGATGGCCAACAAATGCAAGCAGCGCTCATGTGTAATGGAAGATTTTTTCACATGTAACGCTTGCATGCCGTGGATAACAGCCCTCGAGTGTTCTATATACTGGCTTTGGTTAATTAAGAAATGTTTTAATTGAAAATTAACGACAAATTGAAAGAGATAACAAGGAAATGATTATATGTATAGCACAAAATTGTCTTAGTTTATGGTTTTAATATGTATGGAACAAATTTGATGCCTTATTAAGATATCACAGTGTCCTGGATTGTGATGTTAGTTGATGTAACAGAAAATTGGGTTCTATGTTTATTATTTATGTTTGTATGCTTTGTTAATATTCTACTTTTCTTAGCTGTGAGTACAAATATATTGTGACATTAGTCCTTTTCGCACACCAATGCTCTCTTTAGCTCTTCTAGTATGTTATTGCCAGCTAGTCAAGGCATTAATGCCACAATTCGTTAAACAAGATGTGACAGCTGTTGCAACATGTCCTTTTTAACTGACCACGTTTTGTAGTTCTAGAGTATGTTGTTGGTGTTGTTGTTGTGTTGTATTGTTTTATTTATTTAACATTTTTATATGTGTTTATTTGTATCCGGTTCCTGCTGCACCTCTTCTTTTTTGTGTATTATTTAGACTTTGTATAGTTTGAGCTGAACCATCTACGCTTAGAGTGAAGTATGAAACAAAACGAAATATTTCTCGTTTGCTAAAAGCGACATCTGTGTTTTGTTTTACCCGTCTGCGTTGTTTTCTATTTGGTTGTGTTTTTTTTGCTGGATAGTTGTACGAGTTTCTTTTACAAATACGTGCGTCGCTTGTTACGACAAACAACAATGTTGGAATCCTTTGTTGTCCTAGTGCCACTAAGACTTCAACTATGAACAGTGGTTGAACAGGGAATCGACAGCAAAAGATTATGTAGGAAATTAGAGTATACAAATCGTGTATCAATATAGTTCCATCGGAGTATATAATAAAGAAACTTAAACGGTTAGTCCTTAGCCACGACTTACAGTGAAATAAAATTACCTACAAGGTACTTTTTTTGTGGGGGAAGGGGGTTGATTTTAATTACCTCTATACGATTTATTTGTTGGAGAGTTGAACGAGTTTCAATTTCTAATACTGATCAAATCCAGTTCCCTATATAACTCTTTCTAAGCCACTGTGCTCTCTTTATTACCGAAAATAGTCGCAACAGTGTCAGCTTAAGAGCCACTGCCACAATCAGACACACGGACATACACACACACGTACCTTTCTTGCCTCGCATGTGGGCTATGAATGTGATCCTACTCTGATGGTTTGTTAGATTGCATACTGATTTGTTGCTTTTGTGCAACAAACTGACGACACATGTTATTTGCTAACTCTATACACACCGACACACACGCACATACACAAATGGACAACCACGCAAACACAAACCCATTGCATGAGACAGAACGACGGACAAGCGAACATACAGACAGATAGCTATCGACCAGAGGCAATAGAAGGAGCTTCATTTGATTTTCAAATAGTTTCTTTTTGAAGTTGCAACATTTGTTGTGTCAGTGAGGGGCTGTTGCGATGTCGCTCTGATACGTTGCTGTGAGTTTCAGCTCGGGCATTGTCAGAGGCTAATGTTGCCCCTCTATTAATGGCGAAAAAGTTGTTGGGTATACACATGACATTTGTTTGGTGGCGATGTTTTTCTTTTACTTTGTATTAAGATGTTTTTTTTGGGTTTTATTAAAATTTAAAGAAACAAAAACATAAAAAGTTTGCCAGGACGGTAAAAACAGACAGAGCCATTACAGAAAAGGATACCCTTAATCGCTATATAATCAATGTGAATTGAAGGCAATTGGTCAGGCAATATGTGGTTTTAATAACAAATAAAGTTTTAACACGATTTTAAAAGGTAAACAGTTACAAAGTTCAACAGAAAAAGGATGTAAACTTTAATAAGTAACAAAGTTTTGCATAAAAAGGATATCATAACATATGTTAATACGAATGAATAGAAGTTAATTTAATATAGATATCCAACATGTGCTGTCTTAAGTCTTTCAATGCCAATATAATATAGTTTTATGGCAAATATGGTTATTTTTATATGATACCCTTATAATTCAATCAACGAACTCGTTAAAGCTATAAACACCATGGTTAACATTACAACCGCAAATGTTAATACACAGGATCTAGGACACTTTTTTGTTATTCAATTTAAAATTCCATTTGTGTTAAAATTTCAACCCTAATTCCCTTTCCATAGACTTGACAACTTACACCTCTCATTTAAATAATTGATACTTAATATCAGCCTCTCGAACAAAGGACATTCCACCGCCTCCATGTCCATTATCCTGTTATGCTTTTACAATTCATTTTGCAATTAGATTTACACCAAGGACTTTGTTTAAATCCCATGCTAACTAATGAGACCATAGAAACAGATTTTGCTTTTCTAAAACACTTACAATCCTTTTGTTTAACCTCGCCCACAATCCATGCTCATTATTTTCTACCACCTCTCTCTCTCTGCTTTGTTAGCTTTTTGCACTGTTTGTCCTTTTGCAGGCAGAAATGCTTCATTAAATCTTTTATTGGTTCACAAATTAGCTGTAAGGATACGCTTCATTGTACTCGTGGCTGTTGGAGTATGGCCACACTAATAAGCACTCCATTACAACACTCTTAGTTAGCATTAAGCTTAAGTGTCCTTAGCGTCTGTCCCTTAAGGACGAGCATGACGAGAGTGAAAAGGAATAGCGTAATTTGTAGACAAACAGAAATGTAAGGTAAATAAAGGAAAGGAAGGAAATGTCAGCGTCAATTGTTACAACGGTCATGTTCCACCAGGTGGACAGGTAGGCGACACAATGTCCTTACCCGTGTTATCCTGCGGAGGCAATAAATGTCTCAACACTTTTGCTTACATGATGAGGGCACAAAGTTCGCATAGGGACACTACTCCCAACTGGACGACTAAGCAGGTGGGCAAGGGGACACTGAATAACAGTAGAATTATACATTACAAAAATAGTTAAACAGTAAAATAGTAAAATTGTAAAATAGTAAAATAGTAAAATAGTAAAATAGTAAAATAGTAAAATAGTAAAATAGTAAAATAGTAAAATAGTAAAATAGTAAAATAGTAAAATAGTAAAATAGTAAAATAGTAAAATAGTAAAATAGTAAAATAGTAAAATAGTAAAATAGTAAAATAGTAAAATAGTACAATAGTAAAATAGTAAAATAGTAAAATAGTAAAATAGTAAAATAGTAAAATAGTAAAATAGTAAAATAGTAAAATAGTAAAATAGTAAAATAGTAAAATAGTAAAATAGTAAAATAGTAAAATAGTAAAATAGTAAAATAGTAAAATAGTAAAATAGTAAAATAGTAAAATAGTACAATAGTAAAATAGTAAAATAGTAAAATAGTAAAATAGTAAAATAGTAAAATAGTAAAATAGTAAAATAGTAAAATAGTAAAATAGTAAAATAGTAAAATAGTAAAATAGTAAAATAGTAAAATAGTAAAATAGTAAAATAGTAAAATAGTAAAATAGTAAAATAGTAAAATAGTAAAATAGTAAAATAGTTAAATAGTAAAATAGTAAAATAGTAAAATAGTAAAATAGTAAAATAGTAAAATAGTAAAATAGTAAAATAGTAAAATAGTAAAATAGTAAAATAGTAAAATAGTAAAATAGTAAAATAGTAAAATAGTAAAATAGTAAAATAGTAAAATAGTAAAATAGTAAAATAGTAAAATAGTAAAATAGTAAAATAGTAAAATAGTAAAATAGTAAAATAGTAAAATAGTAAAATAGTAAAATAGTAAAATAGTAAAATAGGAAAATAGTACAATAGGGAAAAAGAAAAAATATGTTTTTTTCGATCTTGCTTATTTTAAAACAGATGGACAGGGGACACCATACAATGGGGAAGATTGTATAGGTGGGAGTAAATTTCGTCTGATGTTGCTCATTTTAGAATTTAACGTCCACTTAGAGGATAGAAGCTTGTGTACCAAATTTCGCGGATGCAGATAGCCACCCACAAAAAGGTCAGTTTATATGGAAAGTGGGAGCTGTTTTTGTCGGATCTTGCTCATATTAGAACTTCAGAAAGAGAAAGAGAAGAGAAGAAATTTCAGCTCGATATCTCTTAAACTATGGCTATAATCGTGGGAACGAACACCCCAAAAATGGGCAGTTTACATGGAAAGTGGGAGTAGTTTTTGTCCAAACTTGCTCATCTTAGAAAGTAACCTCCGCTTGGAGGAGAGAAGCTTTCATACCAAATTTCCGGTCAATGGATCTAAGAATACGGATGTTGCCGAGGGAACAGAGGGACGAACACCCCAAAAAAGGGCAGTTTACATGGAAAGTGAGAGCAGTTTTTGTCTTATCGTGATCATCTTCGAACGTAACCTTTGCTTATAGGATAGAAGCCTGCATACCAAATTTTAGATCGAAAGCTCTTTAAGACAGGCTAATGCCCCGAAAAAGTGGGAGTTTGTATGTGAGGTGAGATTTATATTCGACCGATGTTGCTCATCTTAGAACTTAACCTCCTCTTAGAGGATAGAAGCTTGAGTACCAAATTTCAGTTTCATACTTCTTTAAATACGGCTGTAAACGGCAACAGATAGACGAACACCCCAAATCGTGGCAGTTTACATATAAAGTGGGAACAGTTTTTGTTCCATCTTGCTGATCTTCGAACTCAACTTCCGCTTAAAGAATAAAAACTTGCATATCAAATTTCAGCTGGATATCTCTTAAACTACAACTGTAATCGCGGGGCCGGATAGACGGACACCCCAAATAGGGACAGTTTACATAAAAAGTGGGAGTAGTTTTTGTCCGATCTGGCTCATGTTGGAACCTAGCCTGTGCTTAATGAATAAAAGCTTGCATATTAAATCTAGATAGCTCTTAAGCTACGGCTGTATTCGTGGGGGACGGACAGACGGACACCTCCAAAAAGGGGCAGTTTGTGTGAAAGGCGGGAATATTTCTTGTCCTATCTGACTCTTCTTAGAACTTAAACTCCGCTAATAGATTATAAGTCTGCTTATCAAATTTCATTTCGATAGCTCTTAATAAACTGCTGTAATCGCGGGGAGAGACAGACAAACATCCCCAAAAAAAAGAGTTAGATGGGAGGTCAAAATAGTTTTTGCCCGACCTTGTTATTTCTTAGAACTTAATATCCGGTTAGAGGGTAGAAGCTCATATACCAATTTTCAGCTCGATGGCTCTTAAACTACGGAAGTGCTAGCGAGGAAAGGACACCCCAAGGAAGAGTTTTAGGTGGGGAAGGAGTAGTTTTTGTCCGATGTTGTTCATCTTGGAACTTAACCTCCGCTTAGAGGATAAAAGCTTGCATATCAAATTTCAGCTCGATAGCTCTTAAACCACAGCTGTAATCGCAGGAACAGACGAACGTACGGACATCCTTATATCGTCTAAGAATTAGACATTGATATATTATATAATATATATACATTGTCCCACCTACCACGCCTCTTTATGGGCGTAACAAATAAAAGAACAAACTGAAAATACCCTTAGTTCTCCTTTTAGTCATTTTACATCTTCCTCCTTCTCCTTTGCCTTTGCCTTTTCTTTATGCTGCCTTCTCGTCCCTTTTCAACCAATTCAATTGTAATTTAAATCACCATTCAAGTGGCTTTTACTGTTTGACAATTACACAAATGACCACTGAAGGGATCTCATGGCTCCAACACTTGGTCCCTAAGCCCAGCGATTATAGAAAACAACATTCAAGTGGCTGAGAACACAAAAGAAATCCCCAAAGGATAAAGTGACACAATGACAAGGGATCATTTCAACAAATTGGAAGTGGTCAAGTATTTATTTAAATCAGGACTAAAATACAAATGGAACAAATCATAGAAATCATAAATTCTTGTCATCTGCTACACATTCTAAACTTCAGCAAAGGCAGTCGTCATCACTGAAATTTGAATTTTATTCGAACAATGTTGCCTTTAGATTTTTACTTTGTTAGGCAAAAATCATAGACAACAAAACATTAACTCAACCATATACTATAGAAATTGATTTTCAACAGATTTCTTGCTAAGGCCACACAATCAGACACACACACATACAACTTACAAAACACAATAAAACTATATGTACGATTTGCATCAGATACAAGATGGCGAACAGGATATGCCAATGTTAATGGGGAGTTCCTGCCATGTTCAACAGCTTCGACCGCAATCAACCTCATTCCCTAACCAAGTAAAACGTTATCCAGAATTGTTGTGAGTTTTCCTTGAGATATGGATACTATGATAATGATGTGTTGAAATGTTATCTCTAATATGTACTTGAAAACAGTGTGTGTGTGCACATAAATATATTCATACAAAACAGACATATGTTTGCTTATATATGGATGGTAAACTAGCACAAGTAATGCGTAGCACTATTTCAGGCAATATGGGGAATATTACAAGCGTAGACTACCACATACTACCACATTACATATGCATTACATTTATCACTTTTGAAATGTATACATACACTTACACATTCATATACATAGGGAGCATAACGCTATGCTTCTTGTAACGTTGTATGTTTAGATTTGAAGAATTTTAAACTGCAAATATAAGCAGATAAGTAGTAGTATGTAGTAGTAGTAGCAGCAGCAGTAGTCGTAGTCAATTGTAGCTGATATTCGATGAACAGTCAAGTGATTGTATTGGTCGTGGTGTATCTGGTGTTTATGCGAGAGGATATGTTCACATACATGTTGGCAAATCTGTTAGCAAGTGTATGTAAATTGAATGTAGTGTAGTGTAGACTTTAGCACACTGTGGGAGAATAGGATTGTGTGCGAGAGGAAAGCTTCGTGTAGTATATATAAAATCAATGTCGTTCATAGAGAGTACCACTATAGTATTAACAAACTGCAACAACAATATGATCGAGCTTTTTTTAAAATAACACCATTGTTGAACTTTATATTCTTAATAGTTTACTCCTTCAAATCCTTTTCCTCCCACTGTACCTACAACAACCGAAAGGCTACTTCATGGCATATAAGTAGAAAAACAAACATACAAACACAATAACTGGGTCTTAAGTTTGGAAC
Organism: Muscina levida; assembly: GCA_964034835.1. Lineage (NCBI taxonomy): Eukaryota > Metazoa > Arthropoda > Insecta > Diptera > Muscidae > Muscina > Muscina levida. The sequence continues at coordinate 4,260,385 of OZ035881.1, read as the reverse complement.
TAACACAACACAATACAAATACAAACAATAACAACACACAGAACAACATCAACCGAACACAGCAAAAACATGAAATAAACAAACAAACAAATGAACGAACCAACAACAAATCAAAGTCATTGCAACAAATTGATATGGACCATACTCTTTTATTATCCAGACTAGGATCACCATCATCATCACCATAAGACAACGACGACGACGACGACTTTCTCACTCAACACATCCTCAGATTAAGGAGTTGTCTAAAACCAAAACAACAACAACAACAAACTAAAAATGAAAAAAAAAACACAAGCAATGAAAACTAACAACTAAGAAGATGATGATAAAAAGTAAATAGCATCCATAAAATTTGATACAAAGAAAACAAAACACCCAAAACCGATAGATAGCTCTGAAATTGTACTGGAAGAGAAAACAACAAAAAAAACTAGTTAACACAATAAATTCTATATCCTGATGAAAAATAAAAGCTAACGAGAAAAAAATTAAGACACACAAAAAATCAAGCAGACTATATTAACTCATTGTCTTTCATAGATACAGCAGAGTATTAGTATTTTCAGGTAAATAATAAACTTCCACTTCCGTAAGTTAATTAGGAAATACAACCGAAAAATACAACAACACAAAAGTGTTGAACAACAACAGTATCAGCAATACAGAATACCTTTTGAGTATTTTATGCAATTAGTCGACGGTTAGTCCGTTGCAAAAAAAAAAACACACGTTTTAATTATTTAACAGATTTAAGTGGGAAATATGATTTTGTTTTCGCCGCTTTTTTTTTAAGGGAAACTTTTTGATTTTATCTCACATTACCTTGAATGTTGATAATTAATGTTAATATAAAATAAAATTGTACAAAAAAACTGTAGCACAAAAGGAGAATTTTCGTGGTTGTGCTTTTTGGAAAGAGAGGACACAAAACAGTTGGGGATAATTTTTTAGATAGACGACAACGACTTTATGAATCCGTTTGCTAAAACTTTTTAAACCTGTTGCAATACTAAAAATTCTATAATGTATTTGATATTTTAAACGGAAAACTAAGACAAGTACTTGTTTAGGGTTAACTTGATATAAAACAGTTTATTTATATTAAAAGTCCTTTGGTTTTATAACAGACTACAACACAAGGACTCAATTTTGGGAACTGCACGTGAAAGTAGCCCCAAAAAGAAAAAGCTCTGCATCAATCGTTTTGTCAAGTTACATGCCATAATAATTAAATATCAATTTGAAGTTAGTAAGTGTCGTATAGGGAAATTTGTCACGTTTACAGTTATTTTGTTTGACTACAAATTTAAAAAAATTAAGAATTACAATTCCACCTACTTTCTAGGCTGACATTATTTTCCTTAATGACAGAAGAACCGAAGTAGGTAAACTTCTCTACTACCTCAAAACAAACATTTTCACAACAAACGTCCCTATCGACAGGACTCTCTGTTCGTCGACAACATTATTTTTGTTCTGTTCTCGTTGACCGCTACACTCATTTTTGCTGACTCCTTTTCTAGCGATGAGGAAACCGCAGTAACATCCCGCAGATTACGGCCAATGATGTCTATATCATCGGCATGGGCCAGTGGCATGTGGCTCTTGTGAAATATGGTGCCAGACATGTTGACACCAGCCTTTCTCATCACCTTCTCCATAACTATATTTAAAAGTCTACAGGACAAGCTATCACCCTGTCTGAGACCTCTTTCCGTGTTGAATGGAGTTCAGAGTGATCCTTACGAATCTTCACCGAGGATTTGGTGTTTTCCAACGTACATCTGCAAAGTCGAGCTTTGCAGGAATACCAAATTCAGACATGGCCTCATATATCTAACTCCTTTTCGGAGAATCGAAAGCTGCTTTGTAGTCGACAAAGAGGTGGTGACGTGTCGTCAAGTGAATATTTGATCAGTCGTTGACTTACCAAGTCTCAAGCCGCACTGATAAGGTCCAATTAGTTTTTCTACAATTGGCTTTAGTCGTTCATACAATATGCTCGAAAGGACCTTGTACGCAATTGGTAATAGGTTTATGCCACGGTAGTTCTTAAACTCACTACGATCTCCTTCCTTGGATATGGTACATAATACCTCAGTCTCTGATTCCCTGGCATGACCTCCTCTAGCCAGATGTTCTCCATGAGCTGATGCATGCTCCTCCTCTGCATGCAACTCCTCTTTACCTGCGTTAAACAATTCAGCAGAGAGACCATCGGCTTCAGCCGCTTTGTTATTTTTAAGGCGGGATATTGCCAAACGTATCTCGCTCTGACTCGGAGGTGCACAATGAAAACCCACGTCATGGATGGGTGCGGGGTCTTCTGGAGTGGTGACCGTATTCATAAGATTTCTGAAATGTTCTTTCCATATCTTTAGAACGTTATCCGGGTCCGTCATTAGCTGGCCAACGCTGTTCTTGCAGGAGGGCAACCCTGTTCCACGCATTCTCGCCTTAACTCTCTGGTAGAATTTCCGGGCTTCCCCTCTACTTCGGAGCAACCCTGTGCACTCATCTTGCCTCTTCGTTAGCTCTTTCTTTTTCCGTCTAAAGAGACGAGTTGCCTCTCGTCTCTACTCTTTATACCATTCACAAACATCTCGCGTTGCCATTGGCTGCAGTTTCGCCCTGTATGCAGCATCCGTATCTCTCATGGCATTGCGACATTCATCATCGTACCAGGCATCATCTTCAGACGGCTTTGAGTACCCAAGTATGCTTCACGCGGTACGTTATATGGAGTCGGCTTTATATTGTTACTGCGAGGTTATATTATCAGGGGTTGGAGCATTCCGCAGCAGTTAAGTAGATGGTTGGAGTAGGCGTCCGCTACCTCTGTGGTCCGCAGTTTATCGATGTACAGTTTTCGTTGTGCCTGGTTACGTACGCTAATCGCAATGCTTAGCCTCGGAGACAATGTTCGCACCCCTGATCACTTGTATGTCCAGAAAACTCGATGCGTGCCTTCCATCGACTACCACGTGATCTATTTGATTCCTTGTAAATTGATCTGGATATAACCACCATGTTTCCTTATGAATATTTCTGTGGTCAAATCTAGTGCTGCATACTACCATGTTTCTTGCCGCAGAGAAATCAATCAGTGTCATGCCATTGTTCGATGTTTCGTTGATCAAACTGAATTTTCCGGTCTCCGTGCCGATTTTAGCATTAAAATCGCCTAGTACAATTTTGATGTCATGGCTCGGGCTACGGTCATATACATTTTCTATGCTCTCGTAGAGCTCATCTTTGTACTTATCGCTTTTCTCTTGTGTCAGAGCATGGGCACATATAAGTGTTATGTGGAAAAACTTTGTTTTGACTCTTATGGTAGCTATACTTCACATACCGGGTTGAACCTTAAGACTAGGTGTCGCAATCTCTTGCCAACCACAAATCCTTATCCAAACTCGTGCTTGTCCGCATGACCACTATAGTAGATGTCGCTCGATTTCATGCGTGAGCACCCGTGTTCGGTCCACCGGATATCCATAACTCGTTTGCGGTGGTCTGTGGGGTGTCCGTATTATTATTTTCTTATTTCTTTTCATTGAAATAGTTTAAACGTCGGTGGCGGGTTGCGAGACAGCGCACCACGTCGCAATATTCTCATCCTGCCAGGATTTTATTACAGCCGTCCATTTTGGGTCAGACGCTGACCAGGGTACCGCTCACTCTGAGCTGACGTGCCTGGGTTTTAGGTTTCGCTGCTCACAGTTAGCCGTGACCTCCATGTGGAGGTATTCCGTCCGCAGTAGCGCTAAGGAACACCTGGGTTTACCAAATTAAACCAATCAGAAGCTTTACCTTGTATCACAATCCCGAAGCCTTCAACAGTATGACCGCTCCCTAGCGGAAGTTCTATATGTCTAAAAACTACGATCTTTATATATAGATACACCCATTTTCCCAAGTTTGTATCCAATTCCTCTTACATCGACTGTTGTGTACTTCCTTGTACCAACAACTGACCATAGCGTACTTTTGCCAAATTGCATTGCTAATAAACACCATCAGTTGTTGTGTGACAAAGGAACACCCTCATACTGTAAATATCAAGTTACCGCTATTATGTCCAGCGGTTTTTCTTCACTTTAATATTAATGTAATAATAATAACAGCAAATAATTTGCAACACTCCAGCCCAACACACCAACTGCCGCCTCCACCGCTCTAGGCCACTTTTCCCCTCTACAGAAAGAAAAAAGTGGCAAAAACAGATACACAAACTTAAGTCACTTAAACCCACTTAACAAATAAATGAATTTGTAATAATTTTTGCCTTTGCCTAAAGGACAGCATAATAACCCTAATTTTCGTGGACATCCTACTTCTTCATAATAAAAGGACTCTTTGGCATTGCAATTAGGATGTAAACTAAATAATACAACGCAAAAAAAGACCCAAAACCCGTCCGCCTTTTTTTCTGTGTCCATAAATACTCATGATGAGTTAAAATTTCATAACATGGACATAGCTGAAGTGCTCTTCAGCTTGGTGGTTGTCCTTTGTGTGTGTGTGTGAGCGGGTAATAAACAAAAGTGGCAGCAGTGGCGGTATGGCAGAGGACCTATTTCATCACAGGTAATAAAGTTAATGACAAAAAAGTGGAAAACTTGCAACGAAAAACAACTCAGTGGTAATTAACAAAAGCTCTACTTTGCTTTTCTACAGAAATCCTTAACACAATAATGACAATACGAGGACGATAATGATGACGACGATGGCGATGGCAAAACAGCAAAATTAATCCGCGATATTTTTTACGAGTGCTATTTTTCAAGCCATTCATTAATATTTTATGGTTAAAGATTTGAAAAGGGGTTTGTGTGTGTAAGATGGCATGGCAGTACTTGTATTTGATTTTCTTATTTTCTACTTCTGCCTCACTGGCGTTGAATTCTAGGTAACGATTTCAGTTATTCCTTTTTTTTTAATTAAGTACCACAAGCTCGGCAAGACGACACAACAACAGCATCCCCTCGTGCAATTCATGCATTTCAAAATTACCATTTTATTTGTAAGGTCTGGGATTTTCCTTTTTTGTTTTCATAAGAAAACTTTCACACCTCCAGTTGCCTGCATTCATAGTTGGCATAAGTAGCGAGTGCTATACAACTATTCATAAGATTTTTCAAGATGTTATTTTTTCTCCCTTCGTGTACTCTTTGTACGTTTATAATGCCGCCTGGGGGGAAGGAACAAGTTATGCCACACCGGTGCACAGGGGTTAAGATATGTTTTGGTTGGGAAAAAATTGTGTAACTCTTGACTTGTTGGAGGTGCCCCTTGCATGAAGAGGTGATGCAGGTGAAACCAAACGCCGGCCCATACAATAATAGTTGGTGGTGTATGTGAATTCAAGGCAAGAGTTAGTGAGCAGAGACTGTCCATAGGCTGTGTGAACTTCCGATCGAGTCTGTGTGAAATATACGATTATAGCCGGCCTCGCGAGGCTATGATGCGCCTGACACTGATTTAAAGGTTCGCATTTAATAATATAAGAATCACTTGAGTGATAAAAACAAGGATATATAGAGAACTGTTTTGTCAACTTCGCCAGTATCGCACAAAATTAATTTCAGAATCTTATCGAATTTTATCTTCAATAGACTGTGTGAATTTCCGACCGTGTCTGTTTGAAATAGACGATTATGGCCAGACTCGCGAGGCTATGAGGTGTCTGGTACCGATTTAAAGGATCGCATTTACTGCAGAACGTCAATAATATAAGAATCACTTGGGTGATAAAATCAAGGATATATAGAAAACTGTTTTGTTAACTGCGCCAGTATCGCACAAAATTAACATTCAGAATCTTTTTGAAATGTATCTTCCATAGACCGTGTGAATTTCCTATAGTGTCTGTGCGAAATATACGAATATAGCCGGCCTCGCGAGGCTATGAGGTGCCTGGCGAATTTACCATAGGACGCCAATAAAAGAAGAATCAGTTGAGTGATAAAACCAAGGATATATAGAAAACTACTTTGTTAACTTCGCCTGTATCGCACAAAATTAACATTCAGAATCTTATCGAAATTTTTCGTCCAAGACCTCTCTGAATACCTTTGATTTTATTAAAATTAACTATAACGCCCCCGCTTTTTACCATTTAACCCCTGTTCCAATTTAACATAATCTGCATCACCAAAAACCCAGTGTCACAACCTCTCCCCCTTAGTCCACCCGACAACATAACTGAACTATGTCTTACTTATGATGAATTATGGCAAAAGGAAATATTTGTTTTGTGGCTTTCCGCCTTTTATTTCCTGTGTATTCATTCGCATTATATGCGAACACGAAAGACAGACACATATAAAAAACCAAGATGCTTATTTAAATGAAGATTTCTGCTAAAGAATCAAATGGAAAAACTTGCTTAAGCCGCCACATCTTCAGCACCCAATGCAAAGCAACAACAAAAACCACAAACTCAGGCCACAACAAAAACTCTCAGCACTCAGAGTATTGAAAAGATATATCTTACCTACTAAGTACATCCTCTAGGAGTTTTCTCTTGTGAAAACAAAGTTTTTTCCTTCCCAGCCCCCCCTTCATATATATGTGCAGTGGTGACATCTTTGTGTGGTTTTTCTACGCTTGTTTCTACTGCGTTGTTTTTCTGACTTTTCATTCTTAAGGTGCAGATAGGGATACTATAGTTGTAGTGGTACGAGGACGATGCTGATTATTTTCTTTATTTAATTTCCATAATTGATTTTACAGGACTTTAACAAAGAAGAAGTGCAGATAAAAAGGTTTTCATAATTTAGTTGTTATGAACATTTGGAAACTTAGGCCTTTGACTTGAATTGCGGTGGTTGCGGTGCAAAAGAAGAAAAGTAATCAAATCAAAATAGTTTTATGATGTGGTTAGGCATCAGCTGATGTTATAATTTAAATATATTAAATGGCTATGGCATAAAAAGGAGAATGGCAAAGGAAACACATATATAAAGTTTATGTACATTAAACTGGGGTACACTGGCAATCAAAAGTTGCAACAAAATTATGATGAAATTACTAAGAAGATGAATTGTGCGTTATTTCTACTCTGAAATTGTATTTAGGTCTTATTAGGTGTTATTATAATTTGTGTGTCCTTTTAGGGACCGACCGTAGCATGATGGGTTAGCCCACGCGACTATAATAAGGGTGACCTGTCCATTTCTAGTAAAAGTTTCTCAATTAGCCGAAATACCCATAAGAGAAGCTCTCTCTTATAGCATTAATGGAATGCAAAGATAAAATAAATTAGTTGTATGTCCTTTGACTCTGGGTACGTATTACTGCCTTATAAACTATAAAGTTTTAAAAAATATAATTGAACTCGTTATCCTTATGTAGTACTAATTATCCTTGTTTAGAGAGACGCTGCTTGAGGGGACTCTTAATCAAGTATCATTGCTGTAGAACTCGTTGTCCAACTGTTGTCTCTACGTAGTACTAATTATCAATGTTTAGAGACACCCTGCCTGAGGGACTCTTACCAAGTATCCTGGATGTAGAAATCGTGATGTAGCAACAATCAAGCATCCTTGCTGCCGAACCAGTTGCCCTTACGTAGTACAAATTATTCTTGTTTAGAGACTCTACCTGAGGGACCCTAACCAAGTATTCTTCCTTGGACACCGTTATCCTTGCGTAGCCGTAGTTTTCCTTGTTGAGAGCCACCCTGCTTGAGGGACTCTATTCGAACGTCTTTACCATCGACCCCGTTAACCTTTCTTCGTTCCCAGCCATCGTCCCTCGCAAAGACTCGACGTCAACCGAGCAAACTCCAGCACCAGCCATCAGCAGCAGCGTTTCGTTTCGCGCCGTGTCGCCACTTTGCAACAAAGTTAGTTTAAGGTCGTGAAATTTAAATATAGAATTGAAAGTAAGAAAATAGAAATCAACTGCCCGTTCTCTCTCACTTTAATAAATGGTATGTAACGGACTCTAGACACCATTGAATCAATCATAGCTTTAAAGAGGGAAAACTCGTCGTTACAAAGTTTCGAAATCGTAGAAATTAATATCCAAATTCCGAGCTCTGTTCACCAAACTTATAGAGCACTGCGTCAAATTAACGATGCCCACAATCCACCATCTGAGCAGCTAATACGGTATTGGTCTTTTAAAATGAAAAGCACACCACTTAGCCTACTTTTAAAACCGCATTATTTTGGTACATATGCAAAAAATTGCATGACGACCTTCACCGGTTTGGCTTATTTTTTACAGACATTTCCAGGCTATATGTTAGGTTTTCTTTTAATCGGACAATAATTATGGGCAGGACACCGAGTTAAAGTGTGAAAATAGTGCCTCCAAATATTTACTTGCAGTTGAACCCAAAAAAATTTTTTCTCTTATTTTTTCACTGAGTTTATTTCGTAACATATGTTCACTTTAATTGAGGTCAGATCGTAATTTTTAGGACACGTAGTCCAAAAAATATTTAACATTAAAGTCAAAAATTATTTTTGCATCGTCTTTGATAAATTTTAAAAAATTTTGAAAATCGGTCAAGAATTGCGGCCTAAAATTTCAAATGTCCAAATTTTTTCGCCACTGTGTATCAGTAGAAGCCTACTATTGAAAAAGCAATATCAGGGTGACTACTATACTATTTTTATTAAATACTACACTATGGATTCGTTGGAGATCAGTATAAACTTTTTAAGGAAAAATGGTCGGGATCGGGGCAAGGGGTGAGGCCCCGCCCATACGACCCTTACAATATCTGACAATCTATTGAAATTAGGTGTGATCTGGCCAAAAATGGGCGGCATTATAAAAGTAGGCGTGGTCTTGCCCATAGCATTCTCTTTTTAAACTTTCGAGGACTATTCAGCCAGTCAAACAATATGCTACATCAAGTGAGCGAGGTCCACCCATTGGAACCTATTGTTGAAAACTTGCAGTTCTGATATACCAATTGGGCGTGGCCCCACTTATAGAAATCTATTATGAAAACCATTTCTCTTGATATTTGACATGGATTCGTTAAAGTTCAATTTATTTTAACAAAAATGACAGTGAATTGATCAAGGGATGTGGCACCGCCCATATGACACTCTTTAAAAAACCAAGCAATATCATCAATCAGCAATATATATCGTCTTGAAATTTGCTATTCAATTTAGATCAGTGTACGTATTTTAGAGAAAACTGGGCTGAATCGAGTCTACGGCTCTGGCCCCGCCCATACGATACTATTAACAAAAATGCAATATCTGTAAGAGCTTTAATAAGAAATTGAGAGCTCTGCTAATTTGTATGAGTTCATATTCCACTAATTGTTTTAATTGACCGAAAAATAGGCGGGATAGGAGTGGTAGGCGTGGCAACACATATGCATATAAATAAAAATGAAATGCAGTTCGCTGGTAAACGCATCGGTTGAGAAAGCTTAATCTAATTTGACTAATTTTTTTAACGTTAGGGATAGTCCGCATTATGTTTTTGGAAAAAGAAAAAATGTCCACGCCCATTTTAACGCCGCCTTTTTCCATTATATCTAAAATTCCTATTTACGATCTATGAAAAAATATTACAATGAAATGTAATCTAATATCTAAACGGCTTGACCGATCCTCATGAAATTTTGAGAGCATATCGAGTAGGTCTGAGAATTGGCCAACTGTTTCCTAGAAATAACATACATGGCACAACAACGTTTGCCGGGTCAGCTAGTCTCTTTATAGATTTCCCTCTAAAATTTAATATATGGAAATTTTCACCGGCTATATATATATTATAAATTCATGATCCAATAGGCGAAGTGGGCGTGGCGAAACTTCTTCTAAGCTAGAGAGATAACATGTGGTACACAGCTGGTATTTGGCACAACTGATTGAAATATGCAGCCGAAATTTGTGTTTTCACTCAGTGGGCGAAGGGGCGTGGCAAAACTGTATTTAAGTCCTAGAGAGATGATAGAGATAGTACTCTGCAACACTATTATGAATGTGCAGACGAAATTTTAATAATCGATCAATGGGCGGTGTGGGCGTGGCAAAATTAGGTTTAAGCCCTAGAGAAATACAATTTGTTATCCTGCTAGCACTCTGCAACACAATTATGAATATACGTATGAAATTTTAATTTTCGTTCAGTGGGCGGTAGGGGCGTGACAAAATTATATTGTAACCCAAGAGAGATTATATTAAGTATATAGATAGTACACGACAGGACTGGTTGCAACTTTCATACGACATTTTTATATTCAATCAGTGGGCGGTCTGGCGTGGCATAACTGTATTGTAGTCCCAGAGAGATAAAATTTGATATCCTGATAGTACTCGGCAACACAATTATGAATATGCAGACGAAATCTTGAATTATCGATCAGTAGGCGGTATGGGCGTGGCAAAACTATATTTTTGCCCTAGAGGGTAAAAATTTGATATCCTGAAGGTACTCTGCAACATAATTATGAAAATGCATACGAAATTTTTGACTATCGATCAACGGGCCGAGGGGGCGCTGCAAAAATATATTTTAGCCCTAGAGAGATGATATTTGATACTATTGATTAATTGGTATATGGGAGTGACAAAACTGTATTTGAGCCCCAGATAGATGAAACAAGATATATTCTCGTACTCGACGGGACTGGTTGCATATTGCATACGACATTTTTATTTTCAATCAGTTAACGGAGTGGGCGTGGCAAAACCGGCGCAACAATTAAAAGATGTCGAAAAATAGTTTTAAGGGTTAAAGAAAAGTAATAAAAAATTATACGTAATGTTTTTTCTGATCAGTGGCGATTTTTATGTTACACAAAGTTCGCAAAAGAGTCCTTTGTTTTAGTCATTGCCTATTAATTTGATCGAAATTTCCCACCACCGAAGCGAAATAATTGCGCGTTGCTAAATCTGGAGCCTATGCTGGATGCAGTGGCAGTTCGTAACCCTATGTATTTTCTTTTGCAATGGTTACAAAACGTATGTACATCGAAGCGTTTTCTTAACTAGAAAATCACATTCTTTCTTTCCCAAATGCTATCGATTTTGCTTAAAATCAATATCGAATCAGTCCAAGAACCATCAAAAATATTCGTCGTTTATCGCGGTTTCGATGTACATGGTTGATCGAAAGACCTACATTGTTCTTTATGAATTTCCCCCTAACCGGAACAAATCCACTGCTTGGACTGTTACTTGATATTTAGTGTGTTAAACATCGCTAAAGACTACTTTGAAGTGTTCACACGATTGTTGTTAGGGTCGAGTGTAAGCAATAGCGGCACCCATCTGGCGTTCTACTTTTTTATTATTTTTATGTGAAACGATATATAACCGCCCAAGTGCCTCCATGCTCAGCCACCTCACGCACTTCATGGATTTAAACTGATTGCTCATAGACGACCTAAATATTTCTTAATTTAATACTAAAAAAATGCAATGTTTTACTCAGCCTCGCCACAGTATTTTCACTTTAAAATCCGTCTAGCAAACTAAAACAGAGAAAAAAGAACAACTCCCTCATCACAACCACCCCCTCGTTGTTTTCCAACAAAATACATTTTATTTTTACATATTAATCTGATAATTCCCCAAATTCATCTGTTTTTATCTTTATCCTATCATTTTCAGTCCCTCCCATGCTTTTGATACCACATCAACTGGTGGGTGCTCCCGAAGGTTTCAATGTAACAATCGAATGCTTTACCGAAGCTCATCCCACGTCACTCAACTACTGGACAAGAGGCGAGGGACCAATCATCCATGATTCCAGCAAATACAAGTGAGTTATATACAAAAGAAATGCCAACACATTCAACAATACCGTCCTGATAATACAATGCAATATGCCTTCGTCCTTTATCCTTTTCACCAACTTAAACCTTTTAGAGTTGAATCCAGCGTGGGAGTGCCTGTATATAAAACTCACATGAAATTAACCATCCTCAATGTGGGCAGTGGAGACGATGGCATTTACAAGTGTGTAGCGAAAAATCCACGTGGTGAAACGGATGGCATCATAAGATTATATGGTAAGTAGTGCACAAATCGCAAAAAGAACGCAACAGAAATTGATTTCTCTAATATGTTGCTAGAGAAATTGTAAAGTTGAACGGTTGCATAGTATATATACATATATTTCAATTTATATTAAGCCATTGCTGAATGGCTTAATAGCTTGTGAGAGAAGTAAAAAAATAAGGAAAACACATCAAATGAACAATGATGACTATAAATATCATTATATATTTGCACAAAACCACGAAATTTCGAAATCATTTACTACACACACACACACATACATCATCAATTGCTACATTGCACAGTGGCTGGAAGTGGAATATTATGTAGAAAACAAAAAGGAGCTAAACTAAAATATGTAATCTAATTTTGTATGAAGTGAATGTGATAAGTCCTGCTAGAATGACTTCTGATGACCTTCTACGGCCTTTTAAAAGATCCTTCACTCCTTTTCCTCCGTATCAAAAACAAATCCGTCTAGCAGGCATTCCACAAATAAGCAGTATAGAAGGTGTCAATAATTAAACTCTAAGAATAAAACTTGACAAATTCCGCTATACCATACTTAATAACTTCAAATCGATATTAAATTATTATGGCATGTAACTAGACAAAACGAATGATGTAGAACTACTTCTTTTTGGGGCTACTTTAACGTGAAGTTCTCAGAATTGAGTCCCAAATCAATGAGCAGAAAATTTTGTACTGTGTAATTTTCTGCCCCAGTCACCTACTGTGCAATTGTTTGTTGCCCAGATTGCCAGATCTTTGTCGGTAGGATTTTACAGCCAAGCGCAACACAGACAGAGTATATTGAAAATAACCATCAAATTGTAAATGTATGTGCAGCAAGTATGCATGTGTTGGTTGGTATGTATGTATAAATATCCTGTTGGCACAAAATGACGTTAAACAGCAATGAGCAATAAAACTTTGTATATTGAATGCAAACTCTGACAAAAAAAACACTCGCACACACACACACTTACCAAGCCAACGTGCACAAGGAAGGAAGGAAACAGCCAACAGGCAACAACAACATGTAAAACCACTGAAATGCTTGAAGGCAGCCAGGCGATTGAGTCGACAGACATACAGGGAGACAAGCAACGGAAGGTTATAGGGGAATACTGACAGAATAATGACAGCAGGACCGACAGTTGGGGCAGGCAGACAAACGCAGCCATGAATGGACAGACAGACAGACAGATATGTAACTGGCAAGAGATGAAATGCAATACATGTGGCATATTCGCGTTTCCCAAAGGGCGGGGTGGGGGCTCAGAAGAACTCTAGCACAATGAGCAGATTTGCTGCTGCTGCTGCTGTCGCCGCAGCTGTATCGTTGCAGATGCCTGAGGCTGCAATGTGTGCGACAGGCAAAGAGAGAGGGGTCTACGGCTATATGACGGTAACCCAAAAATATTTCCACATGTTGGTCGCGTTTTGTGGATTTTAATGAAATTCATGAAATTGTTGTCATAAATAATTAAATTGAGCAGTTGCATACAAAAGAGCATAACCATGTTCAGTGATAACTACACGCACACCTACATACATATGCAATTACTCAAACACACACACACACATAGAAATGATTGCCTTGATGCTATTAACTACTGCCACATCAACTACTTCCACTACTACTACTACTGCCACGTCTACAATAACAATCACCACTACTTGCATATGCATACAAGTACAACTCAACAGCTATTGTTGAACCGGTTGTTATTTGTTGCCTTAAGGACCTGTAGTGGGTCCTTAAATGTGATACGGTTTGGCCTGGTGTTGAGTTGCACAAGGAGGAGGGGCCGGAAAAATCACTAAAATTGGATTTTCAACTCATATTTTTGTCTATCTACAGCTGCTTTGTCTATCCGTCTGTCTGTCTGCCTGGAATTTTATACATACGTGTTGGGCGACTGGGGATATGTTTCACTCTCTATTCATATTAGTCTTTCAATGGGTGTCTGTTACAGGAGCAGCAGCATTATGGTATCTCATAATAGTTTTCAATTTCTTGCTTTCATGTTGTTTTTTTATCAAAAGCAATTTACTAAATCTACTAACTACTTTGTCGGCTAACGGACTTGTTGTGTGAGTGTGTGTGCGCATATTTACTTTGTAGATAAATTATCAAAATAGTTTTACATTGGCTTTATCACATGGCTAGGGAGAAGTTTTGCATTTGTAAGTGTTGGGGTTATTTTTTGGAGAAAATTAAAAGAAATAACTAACGAACGTCTGCCGATGCAAATACTAGTTTCGAAAGCATTGATGTGTTTTCTGTGTTAATTAATCAGTTACATGACTATTAAAGCAAACATTATTCTGGAAAATTTTGCATATATCAAATTTTCTAAAGTGCAATATGGGCTGGGTAAGTGTTTGTTGACTTATATTTTGGCCCTAGAGAGATAAAATTTGGCACACAGGTAGTTTTTGGCATCACGAATGTAAGTATGAAGATAACATATTTATTATCGATCAGTGGGCGAAGAGGGCGTGGCAAAACGGCTCCACGAAAAGCCCCCCAATGAAATAACGCCCAAACGAGAAATGAAATATTCCCCAAATTTTTTTCATACATTTGTGGGTGTTATTTCATATGAAATAACTCCCAAATTTTTTGGGTGGTTTTTCATTTATTTTTGGGAATTATTTCATTCCTCATTTGGGGTTTTCAAATTATGAAATAATCTCCAATGAAATAACACCCAACAAATTTTTAAAATTCGGGGCTTGTTTCATGGCGTGTATAATTTAGGTGTTATTTCATTTTTTATTCGGGGGTTATTTCATTTTTAAAGCTGTTGGTTTTTGGGGGTAATAATTATATAATTATATAAAAATAGGCCTTTTACAAGAAAACTTTTAGTCTGTGAATACAATACAATATCTTTTGAATGTTTACAGATATTTCCATTTGTGTTCATATTTACGGATAGAAAAACAAGAATATACTACGTGCATTTTTCATATTGAGAATGATATCTAAGAATGGAAATTTTTTTAAATTTGTAAGAGTTCTTCAGAAGGAGAAATTCAATTAAAGCAGAGAGTTTGATTTATTTGTGAACAGTGTAGGTGGTTGTGTAAAGGCCAAACGTAAAAGGCAAATTGTCTTCAGAACTGCAAAAGTAGAGCAGGGCTACAATGATCTACGATCCACACGATTCATTTCAATAATTTTGCGACTTTGCTGTTGGTCCATATTGACTTCATGAAATCCTTGTTGAAACTGACTCTTTTATGAATTTTGGGCATAATTTCATTTTTGTTGCTGGTGGGGTTTATTTCATCGGGCGTTATTTCATTTTCGTCATTGGGTGTTATTTCATATGAAATAACTCCCAAATATTGGGGTTTGTTTCGTTTTCGCTTTGGGGTTTATTTCATTTATTTTTGGATGTTATTTCATTCACAGTTTTTGGGTGTTATTTCATATTTTTTGGGGTTTATTTCATTGGGGGTTATTTCCTGGGCGTTATTTCATTGGGGGGCTTTTCGTGGAGCCGGCAAAACTGTATGTAAGTCCTGGAGGGATAAAATTTTATATCCTGATAGTCTTGGCAACACAATTATGAATATGCAGACGAAATTAAAATTTTTGATCAGTGGACGGAGGGGGCGTTGTCAAACTGTATTTAAGCCCTAGAGATATAACATTTGATATATTGGTTGTATTTGGCAACACAAATATGAATATGCCGACGAAATTTAAATTTTCGATCAGTGGGCAGAGGGGGCATGGCAAAACTGTAGAGTAGTCCTAGAGAAATAAAATGTAGTACACAGATAGTACTCAACAATACGAATATGAATATACACACCAAACTTTGATTTTCGATTAGTGGGCGAAGGGGGCGTGGCAAAACTTTATTTTAGTCCTAGGGAGATAAAATTTGAAATTTCGATTTTCGATCAGTGGGCGAAGGGAGAGTGGCAAAACTGTATTTAAACCCTAAAGAGATAAAAATTTGGTACACAGATACTACTTGGCACTTCAGAAACAAATTTGCAGACACATTTTTATTTTCGATCAATGGTATTTAAGCCCTAGAGAGATAATATTTGATATAGAGAGTACTCAGCACCACAAATATGAATATGCTAACGAAATTTAAATTTTCGCTAAGTGGGCAGAGGGGGCATGGCAAAACTATATTTAAGTCCTACAGAGATACAATTTGGTACACAGATAGTCATCGGCATTACAGGTTTGAAATTGCAGACTAAATTTTGATTTTTAATCAGTAGGCGAAGGGGGCGTGGCAAAACTGTATTTAAGCCCTAAAGATTCAAAATTTGATATATAGATAGTACTCAGTAACACAAACATGAATATATCGACGAAATTTAAGTTTTCGAGCAGTGGGCAGAGGGGGCGTGGCAAAACCTATTTTTCGACCTAGGGGGATTAAATTTGATACCCAGATAGTACTCGGCAACAGGAATATGAATATGCCGACAAAATTTAGATTTTCGATTAGTGGGCGAAGGGGGCGTGGAAGACTAGTAGTAGTTTAGCCCAAGAGAGATAAAATTTGGTACACAGATAGTCATCGACATTTCAGGTTCAAAATTGCAGACGAAATTTTTATTTTCGATCAAAACTGTATTTTAGTCCTAAAGAGATAAAATTTGGTACAGAGATAGTACTCAACAACATGAACAAGAATCTGCAGACGAAATTTACATTTTCGATCAGTGCCCACTTCGCCCACTGATCGAAAATGTGGTATAGTGGTTAGAACACGCGACTACCATGCTGGAGATCTGTGGTTTGATTCCTGGCTTCAGTCGTCTACATTCTTCTTTCATTGCCGACCCCCTCGATGTTGTTGACAGTAACTTCGCATCATAAGTGTCGTGTCAATCGACACGTCAAGTAAAAAGCTTCTCAAATAGTGACGTTCGCATTCGTCGTTTGTTGTGAATCTAAATATAAAGCGTGTTAATTCACAACAAGGCGAGAAGCGTTTTCCTTTACACCCCATGCTTCATTCATGGGGTGTAAAGGGAAATTAAGTTTTCTTTAAGGAAGCTCTTAAACTACGTCTGAAATCGGGGGACAGACAGACGGAAACCCCCAAAAAGGGAGAGTTTCTGTGGATGCAATCTTACTAATATCAAAAACTTAAATTCCTTTTAGGGAATAGAAGTTTGATAGCTCTGAAACTACGCTAAAATCCTGGGACAGACAGACAGACAACCCCACAAAGGGAAACATTGTATAGGATGTGGGAGTAGTAATTATCCAATCATGCTCGGAGAACAGACAGAATATTTTAACTCTCTACCTCATCTCTTTAAATGACCTTTTCATCCCTATTTCCAGGAAAGTCACAAAATTACATTAAAATTAGACATTAGAAAATACAAATTTTCTACAAATACGTTGCTAAAAAAAAATTTACTTGGGGTGCTCTTGGGCCACAAGTCGAAATATCCAATTTTTACTAATCATTTTGTCTCTCTTTAAAGAACTGTGCAAACATCGATTTAAAATAGTCAGAGTATTTATATTTCCTACTGTATTAGTGCTTTTTAAATATCAGATGTCTTCAATGAAAATATAGAGCATATTTTTTGAGAAACATTTTAACTTTCTACGTCAATTAGTAAAAGTTGGAGATAACGATTTTTGGTCTTAAAACACCCCCAGAAAAATTTTCTGACCAATATTTTTGTAGAAGGTCCTTTTTTGACTTTTCTCGAAGTAAGGACAAAAGGACACTTAAGAGCACGAGGCAAAGAGTTCAAATGTTCCACAAAATAATCCTCGTTAAATTTCATTCATCTGACTTCTGATATCAAAATTTAATTAAGCAATATGAACCATAGTTTTTTAGGACCTATTTCAAACTCTTTTTTAGTTAAACGACCGGGAATTTTAATATACTCACCATATGCTTTCATTGGGTGAGGAAATTATTGCGCCCCCAGATAACAAACTTCATTTTGTGTCACAGAATAATTGTGAAATGCATTTCCGAAAACATACTTCCGAAATTATCTTTTCTGTATGACTTCAATGATAGTTGTTGTACACTAACAAGAAGTGTCCAAAAAATTTTAACATGTTATGAGATAACCAGCCGGAGGTTATCAGCTATATTGACAGCTATCCAAATACCTATGCTACTACATGTTATCTTTTAAGAACACTGAATATCTGCTAACGCGTTTGCATTCCCAAATTCATGACCTTTATTCAATGTAATTTACATTACCACAGTACGAGTCATATCGTAGTCATATGTAAGCAACACCTTTAAACTTTCAATTGTATACTTTGGCGCTTTTAACCTCCTCCTGTTGCTGCTTACATTTTAACCACAACAGCCCGCAAACAAATAAACAACTTAACAATTTTCAACTCTACTCCCAGAGAGATGCCAGTAGGCGAACAGGTGGCTGGCTGAGAAGTGGTGGGCCAACGAGTTGGGGTTAAACATAGTGGTCGTCTAGCCAGGTGATTTACAGCCACCGCCGCCTGCCGCAAGTGACTATGATGCAAACTAGTATCAACAAAGAGCTCGAGCAAGTACTAGATTGAGAGAGGGTGTAAGTGGATTTCACAACCAATTCAAACAACAAACGATGCACATATCCACACATAGAGGGAGATGGGAACAACTAACAAACAACTCGGTAAATTATCTAACTCTTTCGGTGTACACTAAAGTGTGTGCTTGGCTGTGTGTGTGTGTGTGTTTGCAAAAGGATGTGAGTCCTTAGCAAAGGATAATGTTGCAAAAAGGCTGTGAATGCCAAAGCGCCAGCAACAACATCAGCATTTTCTTGATACACTAAGCAGTAGTAATGCTATTTATCCTCTCGTCCCCTGTGGCGTCTATAGCAACAGCAACAACATCATGGTGCTTTATGGTTATTACCGCCATGGTTGTTGTTGCTGCTGTTGTTGTTTAGTATCCTTTAATAGGAACAGTCAAACTATTTTCCATTGTAATAACGCTGTTCCTGTTGATGCTGCTGCAGCCATTGTTATTGTTGCTCTTGTTGACGCCTAAGGCAATTTTTTAATGGCTAACAGTCCCTTTACTTCTTTCTCAATGCTCACCACCAGCCGCAGCCATCACCGCTGCACTGAAGCTCATTCCTAGTTAAAGGATACGTTTAATACGATTGTCGAGTTTAGTTCATATCAAGTAGCACATAAAGTGGTTAGTGGCCATTTTAGCCCTTTACTTCCTTGTAATAGCTAAACAATTTATATGCCATCATCAGCAGCAGCTAGATGGAGGGAGGTAGGAGTGATTCGAAGGGATCGAGCGTGACTGGGTGACACATAGAACGAGAGAGGGAGAGTGTAGTTGGTAGCTACAGAGAGTGAAATCAGTTACATCATGGGAAGTAGGGTAGTAAAGGTCATGAGGGGTGGACAAATAAATTATTATTTTGAAATTAATCACAAAGTAACAAAGGATGAGAAATGAATATATGACATCTTGAGGCAATATGCTTGACTTTGGCAGACGGAAATGGAGATTGTTTTCATAGCTATTATTAAATGGGGTTAATTAGATGTGGCGGTCGTGGTTAATGGGAAATTCTTTAGTTGCGGCGAAAGTTTAGGTGCTGTATGGATGGAAGACAAGATTTATATTGGCGCTCTAAAGCAAAATGGAGGAAAGTTAATAAAGGTGATAATGTAGGTCAGTTGTAGCATTGCAATAATAGCACAGTGCAATATTTTTTAGCTCATTGATTTGGGACTCAATTCTGCAAACTGCACGTGAAAGTAAACCCAAAAAGAAGAAGCTCTGCATCATTCGTTTTGTCAACTTACATGCCATAATAATTTAATATCGATTTAAAGTTAGTGCGTATCGTATGGTATCGTTGTACTTCGTGGCGTATGATTTACGTGGAATATTACTTATGAGAATCATACGCCACCATATAGTATTTATGTTATGTGAAACAAAAGAAACTAAAACGTAACAAATTCCCCTATGCGATACTTACTAACTTCAAATCGATATTAAATTATTATGGCATGTAAGTTGACAAAACGAATGACGCAGAACTTCTTCTTTTTGGGGCTTCTTTTACGTGCAGTTCTCAGAATTGAGTCCCAAAATCATGTGTTGCACTGTGTAATTAAATTGAACATACGGGAGAAATATTCTTTTCCGAAAAAACGGTAATTATATATGAAAGCTACCAGAAGTGGTCGACCTGTGAAGCCCATATACAAAGCTTGTGCAAAATAAACTCAATTCGTCATGCCCGAGCGGAATATTGTGTCAGTTGTCATAATACGGCTATGTTCAAAATTTGATCAAAATCGGACAACTTTAAGCCATGCTTCAAAGAGATCAAAGGTTTTGAATTTCATACCTGTAAGGACAATGATGGAAATCTGGTCACGGATACGCAGAGTGTGCTGCACATATGGAGAGAACACTTCCAGCAACTACTGGTTCCAGAAGGCAGCGCACGTGAAGTTATTACGCCAATTGTCGACGACGGCTTAGATTGCCCACCACCAAGTCAAGCCGAGGTAAGAAGAGCAATATCGCGGCTGAAAAACAACAAAGCAGCCGGTGCCGACGGTCTGCCCGCAGAGCTCTTCAAGTGAAGTGGCAAGGACCTGCTATCGAGCATGCACCAGCTGTTAAACACGATTTGGCTCAGGAAGTGCATGCCCGACGATTGGAATTTAAGCGTATTATGTCCAGTGCTGAAAAAAGGTGATCCAAGTGTGGGCTCCAACTACCGCGGGATCAGCCTTTTACCAATCGCATATAAGGTCCTGTCGAGTGTGCTATGTGAAAGACTAAAGCCAGTGTTATCCAACCTGATCGGGCCTTATCAGTGTGGCTTAAGACCTGGAAAATCAACAACTGACCACATTTTCACACTTCGGCAAATCCTGGAAAAGACCCAAGAGAAACAGATCGACACGTACCATCTTTTTGTCGACTAAAAATCTGCCTACGGCAGAAATTACTCGGAAGAAATTACTCTAAGCCATGGCTGAGTTTGGTATTCCAGCGAAGCTGATACTTCTTTGCGGAATGACGCTGACTGACACGAAGTGTTCAGTGAAGATTGGCAAGGACCTTACGGAGCCATTCTGTACCAGACGCGGCCTAAAACAAGGCGTCGACCTAACGTGTGAATTCTTCAACATAGTGATGGAGATGATAATGAGAACAGCTGCAGTAAACACGAGTGGCACTATATTCAACAAAAGCCACATGCTACTCGCGTACGCTGATGACGTCGACATCATCGGTCGAAAACAGCGGGATGTGACTGCAGCCTTCTCAGGTATACAGAAGGAATTAGCGAAAATGGGCGTAACGGTGAACGAGGACAAAACGAAGTTATTAGTTTCAACGAACAAAGAAGCTACTCGTTTGGGAAACAGCGTGAACGTTGACAATTATAATTTCGAGGTAGTAGATAATTTTGTTTACCTAGGCTCCGCCATCAACAAAGCAAATAATGTCAGCCCAGAAATCCGGAGAAGAATCCTGCTTGCAAATAAATGCTACTACGGACTAAGCAAGCGATTCAATGACAGAGCCCTCTCTCGACGAACAAAACTCCAGCTATTATAGATACTGGTTCTACCTGTCTTAATGAATGGCTCAGAATCCCGGATTGATCACGCAACTATCATGCGGTAGACCAGGGTTCGATTCCTGTCTCAGTCATTTACATTTATCTATCATCCATCGGCAGTCCCCTTAATGTTATCGAAATCAACTTAGCAGTAAAAGATTAGTAAATGTTTCTCAAACAACTAAAGTTAGGAATCCTCTATAAAAAGTTGATCCCTTATTAGAGTTCACAATAACGCAAAGTTTTAAATTCATAATTTTAAATTCTTAATGCTTTATAAAATATGAATTCGTTTCACTCTTCTTCCCGAGGACCTCATCCTCATATTACTAAATTTCGATCACGTTCAGAACAATGTAATCATAATTTTTCTACTATAACTGCTAACTTTTTCTTATCGCTAACAATGCCGGTCTCTTTCCCCCTTAATAACAAATTTTGATGACTTCCTGTGAATCCCTCTCTCATTATAGCACTAACTTTCTCATCTATCTATTGTTGGCAAACATTTGTCCTTCACGCAGCCAATTACGTTTCATTCTCTGCAATTTACTCAGTTTCTTTGCCAAGTTAATCTGACGACGAGTATTTAAACTACGACGACGATGACGATGACAAATCAACCAATATACACCACCAATACAATTGACAATAAACGACACACAAACCAAAACTTTCAGGACTCTAAGCAGGAACAATTGCAAAAACAACAAACTTTTTGCGCAATTTTTTCGTTTGTTTGTTTCTAGCATTGCCCGAAAACATAAAGTTTTGCGTCTCCTGGTGTTTTTTTCTCAGCATGGACGCATGCCAACCTTTCCCTACTCCTTAGTTTTTCTTCTTTCTTTCTTTTTTTGGCAATCCAATCGATAATGTCTTAATTGGACACCTTTATACGCCATAGCCATGTGTACGGAGATGATGATGGTCATGGCAGACTCTGTAGATTACACCCAGAATTCATACAAAAGTCACGTGCTGCGTCGCCAGCACAGAGATGCGAAAGAAAAACTCTTGCTGCTGCTCGTGTCGAAATCAAGCTAAACAACAAACTTTGCCGCACGAAGCGCAAATGACAACAAAAACAGAGAAAAAAAACACAAAAGCACAAATGAAACGGAAGTTGGAGAGAAAAACAAATAGAAACTGCCAGAAGAGCTGGAAAAATTGGGACAAAATTTTAATCGTTAGTTCTCCAGCGGCACAACTGGTACTAAATCAAACTCCATCTACATATTGAGGTAAAGCTCTGTCGTCTTCCCCTCGCACAAAAGTCTTTGCACAACGAGTTTAGGTAACTGAGATTAAAGCAACATTGAAAATGGCACAGAGACGAAGGAAGTGATGCTATAGAGCTTTGCACCATTCAAGTTAATATCACGTAACATTATGTAATTACGTGACCATCTTAAGTTTCCCAGCAGCAGCAGCAGTAGCACCAACAAAAGGGTTGCGAGTCTAAGGGAATCCCCTACCAAAAAGAAAAAGAATGCAAGCCACACACTTTTCAATAAAGCTGCTGGTGCAGTTGCAGTTTGTGGCTGTTTACCCTTACCTCAAGCCGCTACGCTGCCAAATGTTCCCTGCTGCTCGCCTTTTGTTGAGTTTACGGTACCGACGACTTTGATTTGTTTGCTTGGTGCAATAAGGTTAAACTTGTTGGTTTACAATCACAAAACGTGTAACCGATTTCTCTTTAGAGTTTTTTCTCTTTTCTTTACTCAATTCAACTGTCTGACTTGGGTCCAAAACGAACAAAATGGATAAAGTTTTGCCAAACAATTCCGTAAACAATGAATGAAAGCCAAGATAACTAAACTAACGTATTTTCTTTGGGAAAGTAAAACACAACTCTTTATGTGTGCTGCGTTAGCCAACATGAAGTGAGCGAGCGAGCGCATGGCCAAAATAAATAACCACTTTATGTCCATCAGCCAATGCTGGCAAAGAGGTAATATTTAGTTAAAGTTTTGAGTCTAAAGTTTGAGATTTATTTGAATGTGTCTTGCCGGTTATACAGGTGTAGAGAGGCTATTGAAGTGGTGTGATGTAAGGTTAGGGTGATAGTTTGGTAGGATGATAGTTTTATTGGGAACATTTTTATTGGATACTGTTATATGAATGTCAATGATGCCGTTCGATTCCGAGGGGTTCTGTATCAGGACCTGAAGGGATTTGGATTCATTTGTAGAACATCGTAGAAAGATCAGTTGAGAGTGCTCTGAATGACGTGGTTGGTTTTACGAAACGCAACCTAAAATCAGGTGACTTCAATTTAGCTGGCTTCATGAATATAGAAGGGGATTTCAATAATGTGACGTCACGCGCAATAAGTAACTCTTTAGAGAAGATTCATGCGTCACATCTGCTAGTGAATTGTGTGGACTGTATGAAGGAAATCCTGGATACCTAGGTGTGGTCCTTTACCAAAAGTTATATTGGAAAGGAATATCGAGGAATGGTTAAAGAGGCGTGTCAATGTAGCTAAAAGTAGGGGAAGGTCACAATGTAGCTTTCTACTGCGGTAGTTCAGCCAATTATTACAAATGGATGTCTAGCTTCATGGTTAGGGTTAAGGGTAAATTATTAAAAATTCTCAGCAAGATCTAAAGAATTTTTACAATTAGGATTACTTAGGCCAGAAGGAGCACACCGCAAGCGGCTTTGGATGTGTTCCTAGGCCTTCCTGGACTTGGACGTCAAGGTTATTATCTCCATGTCTATCTTTACTGGCGGTTCGAAAATGGAACAGAAAATGGAACAACATCCAACCAAACACTATCATGATACGACATAACAAGGGAAAGTGTTAATCGTTGCAATTTGATGTGATATAAGCCTCATTACATCGAGAGCTCCACTTACTTAAGTGATCCAGCATTTTTCTTGGTAAATTGGTCGGTTGCTACCGCAGAAGTTTTATTAAATCGGACTTCGGTCTGTTGAATTTGACTTCGGTCTGTTTAATCGGACTTCGGTCTGCTGAATCGGACTACGGTCTGTTAAATCGGATTTCAGTCTATTGAATCGGACTTCGGTCTGTTAAAACAAACTTCGGTATGTTGTCGGACTTCGGTCTATTGAATCGGACTTCAGTCTGTTGAATCGGACTTCGGTCTGTTAAACCGGACTTCGGTCTGTTAAATCGGACTTGGGTCTGTTGAATCGGACTTCGATCTGTTGAATCCAATTCCGGTTAGTTATACCGATTCGTCAGTTTCACAGATGTCAGTCTGATACACGAAGATACTATTCGTTCCTGTAGCATTGTATTAGAAATAAGCACCGTAACATCTTGATCCGTTGGGTACGATTATTAGTTCGGTCGCGATTTCGGATTCTATACAACTACGAGTTGAAGAAGTCGATCTACTGAAGAACACGAGTCATCAGCACGATCATGATTTGCGGGTACCAAACTGATTTACGACTAAAGCCGAATCATCGATAGAACCATGAGTTACCAAAGTCGATTTGCTGAAGAACACGATTCTGAGTTGCGGATACCAAACTGATTTACGCCAAAACTACCATGAGCTGCAGAAGTCGATTTGCTGAAAAACCCGAGTCACCCATACGACCCTGAGTCGCGAATTCGAAACTGAATTACCAACAAACCCGAATTGACAATATATTCCCAAATTGCTATTATAACCTGACCCACCGACAAATCCGAATCATCAAGATGACCAAGTTTTGGTGATATAAACCCGAATCATCAACAAAACCCGAATCACAAATACCGTTCTGAATTGTTGACATTATCCCGAACTACCGACAAACCCGAGTCATCAATCATCACTTGCTAATATTAACCTGAAACCCCGACAAAACCCAAACCACCGGGCTTACCACATACTGCTTATATTAACCGTAACCACCGACGAACCCGAATCATCAATATGCGGTCGAGTTCCT
The DNA here is from genome assembly GCA_964034835.1 of Muscina levida. Lineage (NCBI taxonomy): Eukaryota > Metazoa > Arthropoda > Insecta > Diptera > Muscidae > Muscina > Muscina levida. The sequence continues at coordinate 4,234,868 of OZ035881.1, read as the reverse complement.
GAATACTGAAACGATCCTGACCTATCAGACATCAAAAGTTTTGGGAGTATAGTATAAAGTTCCCGATTATCTTAAATCGACCTGAGTCCCGAAACCTGTCTTTGCAGTCATAGCCCACCTCAATACTCTTCGAGCGTATATTAAAACTTCTGCATCATCTAAAATCGGCCTGGGCACAAATTACCGGACAAGACAACAACGCTAAAACTAAATCCAAATCTGAATTGTTTTCGTATCTAAATACTTTATCCAGTAGATTATAAGTTTGAATTACACCATCAATAAACAATACTGTTATTTTGCCCTAGTCAGGGAAAATCTACTAAGTTCTTATAAGGTAAGGTTATGTTGATCCTTATGGCGACCCTGGCGACGACTGAACTGGAGGCTATTATAGGAGGTGGAATTGATACTAGCAGACGGATATCGATCTGTGTGGATAGCATGGCTGCCATATAAGCGATAAATTCTACATTGTGTAAATCATCAAAGTTGGTAAGGAGCTGCAAGTAGTAGTTAGATGAACTAAAACCTATGGATCTCAGCCTCGGTTGGGTCTCAGGACATTGCAAGATTCCTAGTAATGAACCAGCCGCCCTATTGGCCGGAGGAAGTTGTACTATGTCTGATCATGACTCTCTGGAAGATGTTCATTGTTGGATCTCTAGAACCAATTGTATAACTGCTAGATGGCTGTTGCCCGAATACCGCAGATTCCGTTCGGAGTACATGGTTGGCCTGTGCAGGAGTAATCTCAGACTGGCCTGTGGAATTCTAGCAGGCCATTGTAATATCAGGCAGCCGACAGGAAAATGGGATATATCCATACCGAACTGCTGTCGGGGGTGTGGACGCTAAGATACTTAGGGGAAAGTTATATAGAAGACCTCCTCAGTCCCAGTAAGTTTCATGCGGCGTCTTCCACTACTAACTGGGCCAAGGTGGTGGTTGGGGTTCCCTCGATTTGCTCTTCTTTCTCTATCCCTCCCCTCTTTTCGACTTTCTCTTTTCCTTTCCCTGCTCCTTTTTATAGTGGAGAATCACAATTGATCAGCAGATTTCACTGTGTAGTGTGATCTGGGTTTTACCAGGTTACTCGTGTCCACAACCTAACCGAACCTAGCCATTACTATATGAAATGTAGAAAGAGAAATATTCATGATTATTGTACTTATGCACTGAGAAACACTGAGCAAACCCCCTTTAGGGTTTTAACTATACTAGCCAAGTATTTTAAACTTTACTTGCAATTTCCGACTCCCAGGCAATGACACCGAAAATATTCCACAGTGTAATGTGTTCAGGATTACAGTCACTTTTTTAAATTCTTCTCTTTTTTCCATCCTTCTCACAATTATGTTTAACACATCCCAAAAATGTTTGCCCATAAAACCATTTACTTTTTATCACTTTATTTTTTAAACAAATTTCCTAAACATCTAAATGCTCTTTGCGGTTGTTTTGCCACATAAATCATTTTTTCAAATAATTTAAATTATTAAAATTCTCCACACATCTTTGATGTATAGCACACAATCGGAAGCTATTATCCACGAATATTAACACACGCACTTTTTGCCATTTAAAACATCAGGCCTTAAAGGCATCCAGGCCAGAGAAGAAAGCAAAAAAAAATAAACATATGCACGTATACCGGCGTGAGCCCTTAAAAGACACATGTTCCAGTGCAAAGCTGACAACGGTGGCTTTGCCTTTGCCACCACAAAATCAAAGGCAACATTATATCTTTAGCATGATCCATCATATACATTAACTTTTTGGCGGGAGCAATAAAACGAATGAAATTTGTGGTAGTGGGTGGAGAGAGAAGGTAAAAGGCAACGGTTGTTACCGGTGTATTACTCCATTGTTGATGTTTATCTGTATCAATGTACAACGACTGAGTCTAGGTCTCTAGTGTGACAGAGTAGGTGGGGGAGAAGAGATGCGTTTGTTGTATCAACTTTTTAATTGTCTATTACAAATGTTGTCGTTGTTATTGTGGCTGCTGATATTCTAATATGTTTCTCATTTAGCACAAGACTGCTGCAAGCTGTGTTGTGTGTGTGTGTGTGTTTGTTAAAGTGTCAAAAATTGCTTAGATTTACATAGACTAACAAGGAGAGCAGAGCAAAGAGTGCGCTAAAATTGTCACAGTGGGTGGAATGCGAAGTGTTGTCAAGGACTGTTTTTTTTAGAAATTCGAAAGCTTGAAATTCAAAATGGTAATTGTATAAGGAAAACAACTTTTAGTTGGAAAGTGGTCAAAGGCACGGTCCATTTATAAAAACAGTTTTATCCGCCAAATTAATGAATCGTGAAAATCTATTTGAGCGTGCGAGAATTAGAGAGCTGTACGGAGAGATTTATACAAGCTTCTGTCCTCTAAGCAGAGGTTAAGATCTAAAATGAGCAATATCGGACATAAATTACTTCCATACGTGCATGGGCCTCTCTACTGAATGCGACGGAGACGGATTTCGTGCTACCGGTACAATTTAGGCCTACCATTACGGCCATCACGAATTTTGAAGAGGCAAGGCCAGCTAAGATCTGTCATATTCAGGAGGTTGATGTGAATGAAAGTTTTCGAGGATTTTGAGGGAAATAGGGAAATGGAGTAAAGAGTGTCAATTAGGAATATATGTAAAAAATTTCATGATGTATTCAGGTAAGAAGGTGATAAATTGTCATGCACCACAGAGGTAAAACATAACCTTCCTGTGCAGCCGAACCACCCTCATAAAAAACGGAGGCAGTATATAGCACCACAAATTCATAGAGAGCAAATAAATCGCCAAGTTCGTAAACGTGAGGAGGATGCCATAATTACACATAGTACAACCTCTTGGAATTCACCTTTGTTATTGGTACCCAAGAAGGGATCTAAGGATGGAGTCAAAAAGTGGCGTTTGCTTATTAACTTCAGAAAACTTAACGACGACACGGTAAAGCTTTCCATTCCCAGAAGACAAGATTCTCGAGGGGAATCTTGGGGGGCAGCAGGAATATCTCTACTTTGAATTTGGCGAGCGGTTACCATCCCGTGGAAATGGATGAGGCAGATAAGGATAAGACGGCGTTCAGTACGGCCCTTGGACATTTTGAATACAACCAGATACCATACGGCTTGACAGGTGCCCCTGCCATTTTCCAGAGGCTTATGAACCATGTGGAAACGAGACTACAAGATTCGGAATATTTTGTCTGCCTGAACCACATTGTGATCTATGGAGCAAACCTGGCAGAACATGAAACGCGTTTGTGCAACGTGTTAAAATTGTTGAGGAAGAACATTTTGAAACTGAGAGCGGACAAATGCAAAAGTTCAGTCATTTCTGGGTCTAAGTAAACTACTACTGTAAATTTATTCTAGGGACGGCTGAAATAGCACTATCGATAAACAGATTGTTGCATAAGGACGCGTTATTCCACTGGACAGATGAATGTCAGAGGGCGTTTGAGAAGCTAAAGAGGGCAATAATTTATTTACCATTTTTAGCATATCCCATCTTTTCTAAGCCGTTTATACTCACAACGGATGAGAGCTGGTGTGCCTTAGGGGCGGTTCTATCTCAAGTTATGGGGGAAGCCGATCGGCCTATTGCAGAAACTCACTATCCTTTAAGCGGAGGTTAGGTTCCAAGACGAGCAAGATCGAATAATAGCTACTCCCACACTCAGAAACTCTCCCTTTTTGGGGGTGTCCACCTGTCTGTCCCCCGATTTCAGCCGTAGTTCAAGTGCTATCGAGTTTAAATTTTGAATACAAGCTTTTGTCCTCTAAGCGGGGATCAAAATCTAAGAAGAGCAAGATCTGACAAAAACCACTTCCATCTCTCATACAAACAGCCCCTTTTTGAGGTTCCCCTCATTTCAGCCGTAATTTACACATCCCATACAAACTCCTCCTATTTGGGGGGGTGACCGTCTGTTTGTCCACGCGATTTCAGCCTTAGGTCGATCGGCCTATTGCAGCAACTCACTATCTTTTAAGCGGAGGTTAGGTTCCAAGACGAGCAAGATCGAATAATAGCTACTCCCACACTCAGAAACTCTCCCTTTTTGGGGGTGTCCGCCTGTCTGTCCCCCGATTTCAGCCGTAGTTCAAGTGCTATCGAGTTTAAATTTTGAATACAAGCTTTTGTCCTCTAAGCGGAGGTCAAAATCTAAGAAGAGCAAGATCTGACAAAAACCACTTCCATCTCTCATACAAACAGCCCCTTTTTGGGGTTGTCCGTCTGGCTGTCACCGCTATTACAGCTGTAGTTTAAGAGATATCGAGCTGAAATGTGGTATGCAAACTTTTATCCTCAAAACGGAGGTTAGGTTTCAAGATGAGCAAGATTGAACTAAAACTACACTAACCTCTCACACAAACTCTCTCTGTTTAGAAGTGTCTGTCTGTCCCCGCGCTTACGGCCGTGGTATAAGAGATATCTAAATGAAATTAGCTGTGTAACCTTTTAACCTCTTAGCGGAGGTTAAGATTTAAGATGAAGAAGATCGGCAAAAACTACTTCCACCTCCCATACAAACTCCCCCAATTTGGGGGTGTCTGTCCCAGCGATTACAGCTGTAGTTTAAGAGCTATTAAGCTAAAATTTTATATGCGAGCTTCTATCCTCAAAACGGAGATTAGGTTCTAAAATGAGCAAGATCGGCCAAAATATACTCCCGAGGTCAATTGTATAGTCTTATTATCAGTTTTTACTTTACCACACTCAATATTGCCTACACAGTGCCGTGCAATAGGTCATGTGTTCCAGTAATGGTGTTTTCTTTTTTCACGCTCATGTTATGTTGTGTTTAGAGATTTACCTTCTATTATTTTAAATTCCTTTAGGGAAAACGACTGGCTGCCTTTTGTGTGTGTGTATGTGTTCTCCATTCACAAACACTTTGGAAGAGAGAGCTAGAGTGGAGGAAGACCTAACGCATACATCCAAAACTCTCGCATGTCTATGCTCTGTCTGCATTGGTGAGAGTTTGCGGGGTGTCACTGTACACGCTTGTATAATAGCTTTGTTAGCTTGTTCCTTATGTTGCTGCAGATTTTAGGACTGATTTTGGGTACCTCGTATTTATATTTCATACGCAACGTTTATTTAAATGTTAAGATAAACATTTTGTATTTTATTTTATAGACACAATTAATGGTTTAACGCATTGAGAGGAAAGGCGGTAGGGTGGGCGTTGTATTTCATTGGTTTTAATTTTGTAAAGAAGCAATTAAAGATTATGAATATTCGGGATATTCATTCGTTACAGCGAATGTAACCAAATCACGTTGCGTTATCTTATTGTCTACAACAAATATACTACGCGATGTTTAGTTGGCAAAAGTTCGCTAGCAATGTTACACAAGTTTGCTTAGGAGCTTTAGTGAAAGTGAATGCATAAATTATTGTAGTGGTTACCTATATATAAATGTTATTCTTATTTTTGTCATATCTTAGTTTGTTGAACTAAAGATAACGATTTTGAAGAACTCCCATGATATGTTGGTTGTTTTTTGGAATATTTTGTAACTAAGTTTAGAAACCAATCAGACTACCGTGACATGATGATTAGAAAATGCGACTGTCATATTGCTGATCTAGGTTCGAGTACTGTCACAAACATGTATATTTCATCGTCGGCACTTTCGGTATTGTAAACAACATCTTTCGTGCAGTCGAGTTAATCGGAATTTATCCGGTAACAGTTACAATAAAACTGTTGTATATCGTGGCGTATGATTTACGTGGAATATTACTTATGGGACCGGCCGTGGCATAGTGGTTAGAACACGCGACTACCATGCGGGAGCTCGCAGGTTCAAACCAGGCTCCAGTGATCTTAAAAAAATTGTTCTTTCATTGTCGGCTCCCCTCGAATGTTGTTGACAGCAACTTCGCAGTATAAGTGTCGAGTCAATCGGCGTGTCTAGTAAGAGCTTCTCAAACAGTGACGTTCGCATTCGTCGATAAACAAGTAGGTGCCGTTAGTTGTGAATCTAAAAATAGAAAGCGGGTTAATTCACAACAACGCGAGAAGCTATCCCATACCTCATTCATGGGGTGCAAAGGGAAATTAAGTTTTTTTAAGTTTTATTACTTATGATAATCATACGCCACCATATAGCATTTATGTTATGTCAAACAAAAGAGCCTAAAACGTGACAAATTTCCCTATACCATACTTACTAACTTCAAATCGATATTAAATTATTATGGCATGTAACTTGACAAAACGAATGATGCAGAATTTCTTCTTTTTGGGGCTACTTTCACGTGCAGTTCTCAGAATTGAGTCCCAAATTCATGTGTTGTACTGCGTAATGGAAATAGTTGTATAAGGTCAAGGTCCTGTTTTATATGAACTATTTCGTGACCATAATATGCATTATATAAACTCATCTCCTCTTACTTCAATATGATACCTTCCCTACCTTAAAAAATTCCAACTTCAAAAAAGTTCCTAATTTATTTCCAACTTTTATGCAAAGTGCTAATAACATATCAATACCCCAAAACTCATTAAACATTTAGTTTCCATTTTCCTCTTTATTATGCGATGACGCAGCGGATGTTATTAAATATTTTGTTAAATTTAGCAAAATTTATAATGCTATCGCTTCCATATGAATTAATCGAATCAATTTGAAACGCCAATATAGGCAAAATTTCAATTTTAAAGCAATTAAGTCGAACAACAGCCGCCATCAGCAACGAATATAAAACAAAAGCTGGGAGAGCTGAATGCAGACAACCATTACCAAACATTTACGATGATCGAACTAGCGGGGCAATAAACAAACTCACGCACACACACACACACACACACACACAGTAGTAGCTATAAAAGTCAATATTAATCCAAATATGGAAATTACACAAGTGGCAGGCACATACACAGTAAGCAGAGAGAGAGAGGAGGGAAGGGCAAGAACGGTAACGATTAAAAAAGAAGCCAACGCCGCGAATTGGTTTCATAGCCCCAATTGCCATAATGCCTTTGGCCTGGCATCATCAGCCAGCGCCACGGCAAAGGCAGACAAATATTTGGACAATATTTTAAAATATTTTCATAAAATATCGATGACTGCAAGCGAATTTGTATGTGCAAGTGTAAGAGGGTTTATAGTAAACACATACATATATCGTCATATATTTAAATATATGTGTAGTATGTATGTGTATGTGTGTGTGTGTGTGTTTAAGGCCAAATAAACACTTGACTAAAGCTAGTTGTAGCAGCCATCATTCATAAACTCGTAATTGACACATTATTTCCAAATTTGTTCAACTCCAAACAATGGCGGGCACAAAAACATAATTAGCATTTCATACACTAATAGCAAATACATGATGAGCATGTGTTTGTGGCGTGGGGTGGAGACTGTATAAATACATGTGTCTGTGAGTGTGTGTGTGAGCCTACATAAATAAACAAACAATAATAACAATCATCACAATATTTATGTATATGTCTATGAGAGATTTGTATGCATATCTATAGAGAAGGAGAGCGAGGGGCGATAGAGGGAGTTAAAGCCATACACAATACATTAAATAACAAGGGCAATCTTGTAAAATCACTCTACGGGTGTTGCACAGTGAAAAGTTACATAAAAAAATAAGTTAATTTTTATGAATTACACTAAGCCACAATTTAACCGAAATATAGTTTGAAGAAGCAGAAAGAGGTATTGAAATGGAATACTACAGAAAATCTTTGTGACGTAAAGGGAAACTATTAAAAGCTTAGATAACCGGAAATATGCCCTAAAAATTTTGTGTTTAAAAATCAAATCAAATGAAATCAAATCAATAAACATTGAAGAAATAACTCACGAATAAAGTGTTGCAGCAGAGAATCTACATATGAACTGGTTAAAACGTAATGGCCTCGGAAAGTTGGCATAGATAAATTAAGTTTCTATAAATACTTGAATACTTTGCCTTAAGATGAAGTGCAGAATATGGGGGAGGTAGTCCAAACAACAACAAAAATATACCATTCCTTTCATCTTGGTCCCTAAACATCGAAATGGTGGGTCAAAATGGAAGCCGGAGCCCATGGCGCACTTGGGAGGTCAATAAAGGGGCTCATTGACCGCCTATGTGCGATATTTTTTAAGACTCCTTCGGGTCCTAGGGAAACCAAAAATGTGTCCCATCGGTCTTGTGGTGCCTTCTATGTACGGACATGATAATTTTCACTTCTAAGACTAAGTTGAATATGATTGCCGCTTTCCAAATGCTGCTTCACTTGAAAAGTTACTGCGATCTGCTGTAATAACTTTGCAGATTTGGCTGATACATTCGAAAAAAAAGCAAAGTCGCAATGACTTGTTTTTACATGTTTAAAAGGGATATTTGTTAAAAATTATGCTTAAAAAGAATGTTTCTGTTTTTTTTTAATATGCCGAAATATGACCTTATGGGTAAAATATGCTCTAACAAATAGATCTCAAATCACTTGTAAGACCATGAAACATGTAAATACCATACCCATTTGTTAATATCTCGTTCTAAAAAAACATGCATTTGCATATTTCCTATTGCCCTGATCATAAATATTTGGTCAAGTATTGCAATATTTTCGGTAAATTTTGTGTTTAAAGTAAATTTTAAATTGTACTTACAAAAACAAAACATATACTTCAGACAAATAAAATCGAGAAAAACCCTAATATCTTTTAATAATTGTTTTATGAATTGTTAAACCCTGAGAGGTAGAAGTAGTTGTTGTCCGATCTTGGTCATCTTAGAACTTAACCTCAGCTTAGAGGATAGAAGAATATATATTAAATTTAAGCTCAATAGCTCTTAAACTACGGCGGGGCAGACAGGCGCACACCCCAAAAGGAGGGAGTTTGTATAACCTCCTCTTAGAGAATAAAAGATTGAGGGACACCTCCAACTCCAATTTTCAGCTGAATAGCTCTTAAACTACGGCTAAATATGCGGGGATATGAATATTTTAACCCCCAAAAGGGGGGAGTTAGTGCAGGAGGTTTGACTAGGTTTTGTCCGATCTTGCTTAGGTTATAAATTAACCTCCGCTTAAGGGATAGTAGCTGGCATACAAAACTTTAGCTCGACAACTTTTAAAATGTAGCTGTTATCAGGGGAACAAACTAACGGACACCCCAGAAAAGGGAGAAGTTTGTATGGGAGATGGGAGTAGTTTTTGTGCGATCTTGTTTAGCTTAGAACTTAACCTTCATTTAGAGGATGGAAGCTGCACACCAAATTTCAAATCGATAGCTCGTAAACAACGGCTGTAGTCGCGGTTGTAGACAGACTTTAACCCCCAAAAATGAAGGAGTTTGTATGGGAGGTGGTTGTAGTATTTGCCCAATTTTTTCATCTTTGATATTAACCTAATCTTAGAGCTTTAAAGAATGCATACCAAATTTTAACTCAATGGGTATTAAACTAAGGCTGTAATCGCGGGGACAGACAGACGGACACCCCCCAGGGAAAGTTTGTATATGAGGTGGTCATAGTTTTGGTCCGATCTTGCTCATGTCACAACTTAACCTCCGCTTAAAGAATATAAGCTTCAGTCGCGGGGACGGAATATATCTCTTCCCTACCCTCACCCTAAGGGTGTAAGCGTATATATCATTTGATATGAGTATAACGCATTAAAGGAGACGTGTTAGACCCCAAGTATCTTAAGATTAAATGCGTTTCAGGACTTTTGAGACGATTGGCCTAAAGTAAACCTAAACCGACCCTTTTGAAAACTTACCGATACAAATATTTTCAAAATGAATTAAGGGGATTGCAAATAGGTAGAATAGCCCCACCCCCTTTAGTACTCCCTTTAAAAATGACCTATTTATACCCTCACCATATGGGTGGGAGGGGTAAATATCATTTAATACAACCCAAATGTGTAACACATAAAAGAAGTCATTCGATAGATGACTTTTTAAGTCGTTTGAGCCATGTCCGTCTGTCTGTCCGGCTGCGTACCAGCAACTTTCGAAAAACGTAACCAATTGTTGTGAAACTTTGCATGGTTTAATATTTTCCCAACGTACTACATATGGCGTACATGGTCACGCCCCTTCTGGTATCTCCCATACAAATGTGCCACTCCACCCACTTTAGAAACCGAGTAATAATATCTAGTATACACCCAATGCGATCGAGTCCAAATTTTGTAATTAGTAAAGCTATAGCAGGATAAAGTTTTGGAAAAAAACTGGAAATCTATACACGCCCCTTCTAGTACTTCCCATACCCATTTGGTACCGCTCACTTTAGAATTAGAATAAAATTATTAACGCCATCGGATAAAGTTTTGGAGAAAAAATCTGGAAGTGTAGCCACGCGCTTTCTTGTACTTCCCATACAAATGTACCATTCCGCCCACTTTTGAAAGCGAATAGTAACATCAATATACTCAATACGATCGTGCCCAAATTCAGTGTTTTGTTAAGCTGTAATAGAATAAAATCTTAGACAAAAAAGTGGAAGTCTAGCTACACCCTTTCAGGTACCTCCCATACAAATGTGCCAATCCGCCCACTTTAGAGTTGGAGTAATAATATAAATACAACTTAAACGCGATCGTGCCCAAATTCTGTATTTAGTAAAGCTAAAGTAGGATAAAGCTTTGGAAAAAAATAACTGGAAGTCAAGCCACGGCCCTTCAGCTACCTACTACACAAATGTACCGTCTCGCCCAATTTAGAAATTGAGTAACATTATTAATATACTGAAAACTGTTATGTATTACTGAGGGTGTGAATATATGTAAGTTGAGTTTCTCAACCAAAATTTTCTTACTAAGTTCTTGGGAGAAACATACTTCACATACTTTAGCCCAACTCGAGAAGCAAGTTTGAATTTAAATTTGTCCACATATGGCAAAACCTGATATGTAAAATTTTCATAATTTTGCAGGTCATCGATCTAAAGTTTTGTAATCTCATATATAATCTATATAATCTCATATATAGGCATATCAGCTTTTTATAGCAACAATTTAATAGACTTCCACATATCTCAGACATGTCATACTTTACCAACTTATTTTAAAAGTCCTAAAGGACTTTTGAGGTACAAAATATAACAACTTTTGCCATAACGGTGTAGAAATTTTATGCAATTTTCATTACGATTTCCAACCACTGTCCAGTCAGTGTTGTGCCAAGCTGAAGTAAAATGAGAAAATCATAATGTATGCATCATGCTGAACGTACCAAAAACCACTCACACATCCATACCCTCACACTCACCACTAACTCACACACTCTTGCACACATGCATATCGTTGATGTTTTCATTTCATTGATATTTAATACTATTTACCCAAAATGCAATCAATTATTTATATAATTGGTATTGTTGTTCACTTTTGTAATGAATCCCTTCCCTCTCACTCTCTCTATCTATTTGTATTTGCAGTTTCATATCCACCCACCACAGCGCCCTCAGGTAATTTCCTTACCGATCCTACACGATGGGATGGTACATATGGTTCAGACTCATCGTCGCGCAATTACCATGGAGGCGATAAAAGTAAGTATGACTAGGCCACAGCTGGGCGTAATAGACAATCTCATTACAAATCATATATCATGATTTTATTTTTCTCACACACACATCCCATCGAATGTCTCTCCGCTCATTACCCATCGTTACTCATCATCGCATTTTCATTTAATTGCATTGCATTTCATTGTTTTGTCTGCCACCAGATAATCGCTATCAATCGAATCTTAATGAAATCGCTTTATCTGAACAAAAATCACTCTTAGATAAGACCACGGGACAAAATGACGTCTATGGCTTACCTGGTCAGGGTGAAGAGCTATCGAGTGCTGGCGCTGCTACAGTTGCTGCAACAAGGACAACAACAACAACAGATGCTTTACGTAAACGCTTGCAAAGCTGGGCATTGTTATTAGTTTTGTTTGTATATTTAAACTGCAATGATATTATATAAAATCCAAATTAGTATATTTTTTACCTGAAAATAGAAAAAGAAAACGAGAAAAAAACACAGATGTAAGTTAATTTAATCATAATTTTAAATTGATTTAGTTATATATATGTATAGGGATAAGAGTTGGTGTGAAAATTGTTATAAATGTGGTACAACATGATTTGGGACTCAATTCTGAGAACTGCACGTGAAAGTAGCCCCAAAATGAAGAAGTTCTGCATCATTCGCTTTGTCAAGTTACATGCGATAATAATTTACAATCGATTTGAAGTTAGTAAGTATCGTATAGGGGAATTTGTCACGTTGTAGGCTCTTTTGTTTGAGAACCACTAGTCCGATTTAGCTGATTAAAATTAAAAAAAAATTAATTAAACGTTTCCTAAATAAGCACAAGTTTCACTTTCCATTCATGAAATGATTTTGATCTGGGTTTATTTTGTAGCACTTACAATAAAACCGTTGTACTCCGTGGCGTATGATTAACGTGGAATTTTAACTATGATAATCAGACGCCACCATATAACAATATAACAAAAAAGCCTAAAACGTTACAAATTCCCCTAAACGATACTTACTAACTTCAAATCGATATTAAATTATTGTGACATGTAACTTGACAAAACGAATGATGCAGAACTTCTTCGTTTTGGGGCTACTTTTACGTGCAGTTCTCAGAATTGAGTCCCGAAATCCTGCGTTGTACTTTGTAATGTATGTCTTTCTTTTGGGTTGTTGCAGCAAAACCCCACAATGACCATATCTTGTTACCCACACATATCGTTGGCACGATATCTAAGTTCTTTTAGAATTTTCATAATCAAATTATTATTACTTCCAATTTAATTATTGTACTTTTTAAAAACTTATATAATATTTAATGGGAAATATATTTCCAAAAAAAAACTTACTTATAAAGAAATCACATACAAAGCTACTCAATGCGTATATATAATTAAATCAATTACGTTTTGTAATCGACGCATACTATATCAAAGAAAATCCTTTAAACACATATAAAAAAAATGTTATACATCTAACCCCAAACACACCTACACACACTCACACAAACTTACACAACCCAATAATATTACACTAATACACAACATTCTATGTCACACATAATCATCCCTACCTCCCTCCCTGCCTCCCTCTTCCAACAATACTATTATTAGCCTTTACATATCTACGTATATGTATATATATATATATAATGTACTATAACTTCATATCATAATGTAATATATAGTTAAAAACAAAAATATTAAGAAATCGTATGAAGCCCAATGCCCAATTAAATAATAATAATAACAATAATGCAATGCAAATATTATATTATGAAAAACACAAAACGTAATAAAGAAAAAAAAAACAAGTGACGACAAAACCCCGATTGGATATTTATAAAGTATAATCGCATAAATGTTAAAAAGTATTAATTTTAAGCTTAACATAAATACGTAAATAAAAAACACAAACACACACATAGCATATAATTCAATTCAATTATACAAATTACATATTAAATATTTAAAAAATTACCGTTAAGTTATCACGCAGATTTTCTAGCATGATCCCCTAGTTTGGCTTGCTCGCATAAAGCTTTTAAGTTTGTTAACAAAAAACAGAGAAAAAAATAACAAATAATATTTAACACAATGGTAAGAGAAAAATAGGTAATATTTATAAACGACAACAACAAAAACATTCATACAGATGCAGGGTTATTGTTTTTATGTTTTCAAACTTTTTGAAATCATACTACATATACATACAGATACAGAATATTTAACAACAAATATTATACATACGACGTACATACTATATTAGCAAAACCAAAATATATACACATATGTATTTGCTAAAAATATGCAGTGACATCATTTAAAGCAGAATGTTAGCAAGAATAACAAAAATGAAAACACACAGGTAACAAATATAAGAAACCAATAAATAATACCAACGCAACAAACACCCCCGGTTGCATATACATACATACATATATTAACAATAAAAAAAACCGCATTTAAATATTATATAATCGCCATCGTAAGAATGAAACCCTAAATTAAATATAGAAATGAAATGATAATAGACACATCACAGATACACACATACACATACCCATATACACACATGACCACGTAACAAATTAAATCAATTAAATACTAAATCCCCGTATACGGGGACATGTGACAAAAATACACACACACACATACACATTATTGCATAATACGCATATTTAATATTTTCACAAAATTTTTAATTTTACACATCACAACAACAATGTACAGTGGGATGGAATAGGCAACTTTTTGGAAAAAGCGAAGGCTTTTATTTTTTTATAAAGGATGTGTGGTTTCAACTAAAAGGATGATAGGGTCTGTTCCCATACCCAGTACAACACATGATTTTGGGACTCAAAAGAGCCTAAAACGTGACAAAATGTCTCATACGATATTTACTAACTTCAAATCAATATTAAATTATTATGGCATCTAACTTGACAAAACGAATGATGCAGAATTTCTACTTTTTGGGACTACTTTCATGTGATGTTCTCAAAATTGAGTCCCAAATCAATGAGCTGAAAAATGTTGTACTGTGATATAAAACGTTTTAAAAAAATGTCAATTTAAACAAATAATAAATTAATAAATTAAAAAATTTCTGAATGATCACTAAAGCGAGAACCTAAAAATTAGGTTCTTTTGTGACATAGGCTCGCAATTAGAAGGGATTTTTGGAAATTCGGACTGTAAGGGACCCCTACAGAGGACTTCAGGGAGTATCGCCACCATTTACCTGACAGAACCACCAGTGGACCACTTGGCCAGTCCTGCGGTGGCAAAAGGCGGTAGTAGAGGCCTATGTTATTACAATCTCCGACCAGAGAGTATAAAACTGGTGGTACAGGATACCAGGTGTCGCCCAAGGCAACTTTTTACCTGCCTGGTCGTTTGTGTAAGGAAGCACTTTTGTGGAGCCACGTTGTGGCCTTTTTTCCATTACCCCTCTTGGGAGTACAGGGCTTCCACAAAACATCTCCATCTTACTCGATTTGCTGCTGTTATTTTAGCTTCTTCCCATGTAACATTGCACTGTTCCAGCTTTTGGAATATCTTTCGTCTCCAGGTGTTCTTGGATCGACCACGGCTTCTTGAGCCTTGAGAACTCCACTCTAGAGCCATCCTTGTGATACTTTTCGGCTTTTTCCTGATGGTATGGCCTATCCATCTGTATTTTCTGCGTTTAATTTGCTTCGCTATGGGTTCCTCGTTGCTTATGTTCCAAAAATTTGTGTTGCTGATGGTGCTGGGCCAGAATATTCTGCATATGTCTCTGAGGCACTTGTTAATAAATAAGTGTAGTTTTGGAGTAATTGTTTTCAAAACTAGCCAGTTTCACTTCCATACAACATAGTAGTGGCCTATGTTGATGCATAAGCATTGCTCAGATGCATTGCATGAAGAAGATTAGATAGCTCCGGGTGTACCTAATATCGCAGAAAATTATGTAAATTGTTGAGACGCAATATAAATTTCTGATGCCATTTGTATCTGCTGTAGGGGCAATAGTTCTGTTGGTGTTGCATGTGTCTTATTAAACCTCTAATTATTCCACAAAGAGGACAAGTACAACGGCATTGTAGTATGTTCTATTGGGATGGAGCCCACTATCTGTTTAGACCGTCAAGGTGATACTAAATGTAAAAAAAAACGCAGAATTCTTCCAGAGGTGTTTGCTTTCAGACTGTTTGTACAACGTAGAGCTATAGAGTGACCTTGCGGGTCACCAGTTCCTAAACCTGGAAGTAGTTCGACCAGGAGGTCTTAGATTCAACACAGCCATGTTCAACACAGCTCACATGTGGCCTTCGGTAACTCAGTGGAAGCGACGTAGATTTGCAATCCGAAGGTGCCGGCACGCTGGCATCAACATCGATTAAAGATTACGTAGGTAATTAAATTACATTCGAGTTCTCCAGCCAACAAAACTCATCCTAGATCCGTACACTACAAAAAATCCAGACTGTGCAAGGATTAAGGACAAAAGGAAAAGACTTATCAACATCTTAAAAATAACTAGTAATCATTGACACAAACCTTTTTATCTACAAAGGAACGAAACAGAGTTGCCAACAAACTATTTTCTATTTCCGCAAAAATTTCCGTTCGGTCAACGTCACTATCAAGTAGAGTGTTCAAATACCTAATTTTTTTAGAAACCCGGTTTCCGAGTTATTCGAAAAATTGATTTTTTTAGAAAAATCGGATACAGCATTTTAAAGAAAACCGGTTTAACCGGTTTTTTTTTTCGGTTTTTTTCCTAAAAAGTTAAAAATACTTATAAAAAATATAATTTGGTTTAAAAAAATTCATTTATTTAGTATGTTATATCAATCGGATTGGGTGATCGTGCCCAAATCCTACATTTAGTGAAACTATAGCAGGACAAAGTTTTGGAGAAAAAACTGGAAGTCTCCCATACCCATCAGGTACCACTCATTTTAGAAATCGATTAACATTATTAATAGATCCAACGCGATCGTGACCAAATTCTGTAAAATTTGGAGAACCAATTTGGAAGCCTAGCCACGTACCTGCTGGAACCTCCCATACAAATGTTCCGCCCACATCAGAGATGAAGTAGTAATATGAATACACCCAACGTGAACGTGTCCAAATTCTGTATTTAGTAAAGCTAAATCAGGATAAAGTTTTTAAGTCTAGCCACGCCCCATCTGAGACCTCCCATACAAAGTACTATTCCGCCCACTCTAGAGATGGAGTAGTAATATCAATACACCCAACGTGATCGGGCCCAAATTCTGTATTTATTAAAGCTAAATCAGGATAAAGTTTTGAAGAAAAAAACTTTAATTCTATCCACGCCCCTTCTGGTACCTCCCATACAAATGTACCACTTCGCCCACTTTAGAAATCGAGTAATGATATCAATATACTAGAAAATTATATGTTTTACTGAGGGTAAGGGTTACCCGACTGAAACTTTCTTACTGGTTAAAATAGTATTTCAGAAATAATATGCAATTTAAGTGTTAAATTTTGAGTAAATTCTTCTGTTTCGTTTTTATAAAGCTTGATACAGAAAACACGCGCTCACTTATTGTGGGCGAAGGATTTATTGGCAAAAGAGCGTTTAGAAGGATGTTGAGCTTTTCTGTCCTTTTATTAAATCTATCGAAATAGTTGAAATCATAATATAGGCTTGTGTCATTGCAATTTGTTTTCACTGGTGGATTTTGGATGTTATTTATTGTCATGTTTAAATCGTTGCAAAGACTACCATTAGGAGATACCCCCATCTCACAATCTGAACTGTTAATAGACTCTGTCGTTGTTGGGGAAATTGCAGGATAGTCTTTTAAAAAGCTCGTTAGCAAATTCCATCGTGTCCGCCTTTTTAGACTACTTTACACAGGATTAGCTTGTAGAATATTTTCCGGTCCTAATACATGTAATTAGGGTATTCAATGTCTGTAAACGAGAATGTTTTTAGAAGCTTTTTAAAGTTTTAAAATTCAATTTCAAATTAATTTAGAAAATACTTTTTACATTTTATTAACAAGAATGTTTTTAGAAGCTTTGGAAAATTTTTAAATAAAATTTCAAATTTATTTAGAAAAATCTTTGTAAAATTTTTAAATTCAAAACTAATTTAAAAAAAAAAACCGAGTACCCGAAGGAAAAAACTCGGTTAAACCGGTTATTCGAAAATGGCATTTTTGCAAAAACCGGCATACGGTTTTAAATAAAAAAACCGGTTTACGGTTTTTCGGTTTCGGTTTTGAACACTCTACTATCAAGCCATTTGGTTGCTCTGATGAAGGCAAATCGCCTACTGAAAGACAGGTGTCATCCAAAAGTGTCCAATGACCAAGCTTTTCATATGTCAGTTCACCAAAAGCAGGGCTGTGACATAAAAGTTGCTCCATGGTCTCCTCTTCTTCCTCATCATTGTTGTAGGGTAGTTTCAATCTTATCGTGTTTACCAAATGTCCAGTGTCCGGTTATTGCAGCTATGATGTTCCTCAGTGGGTTCTCCCACCCATCTATCCTTAGCTGTTTCGCCCTTGTGTGTTCACGGTTGTAGCGGCACGTTCTCCAGGGAGTTGTACGTGAAAGTAGCCCCAAAACTAAGAACTTTTGCATCATTCGTTTTGTCAAGTTCTAAATGGCCCGATTCTAATAAAATGTTCTCAGTGTGGTACCGTGGGTAGGGCGTCTATCATAGGCTATGTTCCCTATAGAATTATAGAGCTGCACATAAGGATTTGCGAAATTCGTACTTTAATGGATAAAAAGACCGAAAAGGGAATAAAGCTGGTACCACCATCCAAACCAAACGGCAAAAGCTATAATCGCAAAAATCTAAATGGACCTGCCTCCAATAGAATTAGAAAGCTGCACGAAGGGATTATTCGAAATTCGTACTTTCGGGGGTTAAAAGGCCGACGAAGGGATAAAATTTATACCATCTTCCAGACTTAACGGCTATTGGTAGAATGGCGAAAATCAATAAGATCATGATCCATATAGAATGAAAGAGTTTCGCGAAGAGTTTCACTTCCCAGACTAGACGCCTATTGAAGGAATCACGAAAATTAATAAGATCACGATCCGTATAGAATTAAAGAGTTTCGCGAAGGTATTTTTCGTACTTCGTTCTTTTGAGGGTATAAAAGCCGAAAAAGGGATAAAACTGGTACCATCACTCAGCCCAAACGGCTGCAGGTAGAGTCGCAAAATGGGAGTGTATATTAGTTATATGGAGTAGTTGTGCGATTTGAAAGGATTTTTCGAATTTTGCACTTTTAGGGGAAAAGGCCAAAAACGGGATGAAATTGGTACCATCACCAGACTACATGACTCAATAAAGAATTTTTCGAATTCCGTACTTTTAGAGGGAATAAGGCCGAAAAAGGGATAAAACTGATACCATTACCCAGAACACACGGCTAAAGCTAAATTCGCCAAAATCTTTATTAGCTGGCTCCCTATGCAAATAGAGTGCCAAAAAAAGGTATTTTTTGAATTTCGTACTTTTATGGTAAAAAAGGCGGAAAAAGGGATAAAATTAGCCCTATCATCCACACTAAACGGCTAAAGGTAGAAACGGGAAAATTGGGATGTATATTTATTTATTTTTTAGAGCAGTTGTGCGAAGTGTAGGGATTTTTCGAAATTCGTACTTAAGGGGCAAAAAGCTCAAAAAGGTATAAAACTGATATTATCACCTATACCAATCGGCGAAAGGTAGAATCGCAAAAATCAGGGTGCATAGTTATCTGTTGGGTTAGTTGTGCGATATGAAAATATTTTCCGAAATTCTTGATTATCGCTGAACAAAAAGGAAAAAGTGGGTAGAAAACAAACAGTTTGTTATATATATTTTAAAATATAAATTGTGGCACAAAATGTTAATTTATTCCAAAAAGTTTATTTTTGTAGCTTTCCACGTTTTTTTTTACAAATTGTGTGAAATTAATTCTTAGTTTTTGTTATTAGATTGAATAAAAAAATTATAATGTTTTTTTGAAGTTAAGGCAATTAGCCTAATGAAGCTGTAAATGTTCTATTCTATTCATTTCCACCCACTGTGCCTCATAGTACATCACACAGTTATGCAGTTCAGTAAAGAATTTATGTGTTATGGTCACATTCAACAACAACAAAACCACACAAATTGAAATCATTAATAAACAATTACGAAATACACCATAAACCACATTATATAAAATCGAAAGCGACAACAATAACGACATCATCATCAGCAGCAGTACTACAACATCAATAATAAAAATAATAATAACTTCAATCATATAATTTGTTTCCAATACACAACAACATGCACGCACACACACACAAATACACACCTACATCATATCGTCAAATCAAAAAAGATTCATAACAATTTTCAAAATGTATTGAAAGTTACATATAAACTACTTTATTCTCCCCTATACCCCAAATCCAAATCCCTATCCACACCTTTAACCACATATCACAATTATAGAATATAACAACAGCTACAAGTATAAAGTTTTGTAAAAAAAAAAGATCGTCATTATTGCAAAAAAAAAAAAAAAAAAAAACGACAGCAACATCCAAAATCCAGTACCGAGAGAGAATATGAGAAAAACGTACATATAACACAAAAAATATCAACATATGAGAAACCAGAACAACAAAAAAAATTGAAATGAAATGAAAAGAAAAATACAATAAAGCACGTTTTTTGTAAACAAATTGTTTTATTCAATTAGCCAACGAGAGTGACTTTTAATGAGTTAATATACAGAGCGAAAATCACTGGCTGGCAGGGGGAAGGTAAAGTAAGAGAAGGGAAGAGGAAGATGCCCCATGCAGTATCCGCAAGGACACCATCATGTAAGTACACTGTTGTTTGCGTTATTTTGTAACCATCGACCAACGCCACATTCATTCATTAAATATTCACCAGTGGTCGCCGCTGCAGCGTTCATTAAAGTCGATATTAATGAATATTTAATTAATAAACATTATAATACAATGTTAATATTTTTGCTATTTACATAATTAGTGGTTTTTCAATTCAGTGGTAAATGTAAATGATTATTACAACCGAAAGCCATTTGTCGCAAATATTTTAAATTGGGGAAGTTGTTGATATTTTGCCCCACCACCGCTGGGAGGTTTGCTTATACATTATTACAGATTTCATGAGAAAATTTCGAAATATTAAATATAGCAATTTATTAGGGGTCGGTTGTGGGAAATTTCAGTTAATCAATGTTAACAGAAACTTGTTGATTGTTGTTGCTTTATTATAGAAAATGCTTGTTAATATTGACGTATGAGTAATATTATTCGTATAGTATGTATAACTCATACGCCTTGTGATTCTGTTAAATGTAATGACACGATGTTAAGTATCAGTAAGTGCGCACATATACAATAGCATCGCCCGGTCATGTGGACATACTCTAAAAATTTTATAGCCCAAAAAGATATTTATAGGTTATCTAATAAAAATATGAAAAAAAAATTGCAAATTAAGGAATATAACGATAGGAACTTCAAAAATACACGTTGTTGGCAGTAAACAAGGCTTTGTAGAGGCGAAAGAAAGTTATCTTTCTGTTTCTATTGTGAAATTTGGTATTGAAACTAATTGGTGTTGAAACAACTATACTATTCAAAAACTCAGCCGCAAATAAAAATAATAATGACAGCCTGGAATACAATCAAATGGGTGTTACTATGCACCAAACAAGCAAATTAATCTCAAAGACCTCTCTCGACGAACATAAATCCAACTTTACCAGATACTGATTCTATTTGTCCTTGACAGCACTGAATACTGGCAATGACACAAGCGGATCAATCTATTCAGGGAGTCTTCGAGAGAAGAATACTTCATAAAATAGTTGGTCCTATCATCGTTCGAAGTACGGAAGTGCATCATCAAAGTGCCATCGTCGAATGAACCATGAGCTCCATATGAACTGTATAATGATATCGACGTAGTGAAGCACGTTCAAATAGAACGAATGATTTGGCTTGGACATGTTGTTCGGATGGATAAATATGTTCCAACTAGAAAAGTCTTCGGCATTAAACTCGATGGGCGGAGCAGGAGGAGCAACCAAAACTTGGTTGAAAGGACAAGGTGCATTGGCTTTTTTAAAAAATACTATTACATTTTTTAAGTATGTTCTAATGATTGAACCGCTCGAGTAGACAAAAACCACTACCACTTCAAAGTGATAGTTGTCCATGTTCAAGCAGCGTCCCAAACGAGTAGACTCTTTGTTTATTGAAACAAATAACTTAGTGTTGTCCTCATTTATCACCAAACCTCATAGAGTCTACCAAGTACATCTCAAAGCTCGAAAAAAAGGCCGATCCTATAGTGGTAACGTAATTCTTAAACACAGGACATAGAAAACTCAGATTCCAATTAACGCTCATGCATTCCTTGAGCTAAATTGTGTTTATAAGCTTGTGGATGCACGTTGCCAGCTCATCGTCGCCAGCCTTAAAAAACCTTACCAGCAATCCACCGACTCTTGCAGCTTTATTATTTTTATTCCGTGCCGTACTGATCTCCTTTTGGCTCGGCGATGCAGTAGATTGCATTGTCGATGATTGTTGCTTTCGGGGATGGGAAGAGTACGAAAGTGTTCCCTTAATATTTGCAGCACAATTTGCGTGTCCGTGATTTTCATCTCTGTCCTTACAGGTGGGGAATCCTGTTCTAAAACCTTTGCTTTTTACCTTTTGGTAGAACTTCCATATTGTCTTCCATAATTGCAGCGCACTCTTCGTGTCCTTGACCAGATTTCCATTTCTGTCCTTACAGGTGGGGATCCCTAATCCAAAACCTTTACTTTTTGCCTTTTGGTAGAATTTCGGGCTTCACTTCTGTTCCTGTTATTTTCTATATCCTTGTTCTCTTTTTTCGTCAAAAGACGCTTTTGTAGCCTGAAGAGGCGTTTCATCCACCTTATCTACTCATTATAAGGCTCCGTCACATCACGTGTGCAAATGGCTGTAGCTTTGCTCTGTATGCATCATCCTATTCCTCAGACATTGCGCTACATTCCTCATCGTACCAGAGCTTTTCTAAATGTGGGTTTTCGTAACCAAATACAGTCGTTGCGATGCCCTTGGTACAAAAATCGGAAAACTTTGTCTATAAAACTAAACCTCTCAGAAGGGATTTACCAGGTTTAGCATTTACATCCATCTTGGACCTGATTCCATCTTGGATTGGATTCTGACTCTTAAGTAGCAAAAACGTCGATGTCATGGTAGAGCTCATACAGCTCGTGGTTCATCCGATGGCGGAACTCGCCGTTGTCAAAGATAGGTCCATATATTTATCGGAGTATTTTTCTCTCGAATACTTCCAGGTTTTGTATGTCCGTTGTAGTAAGCACCCACGATTCGGCGGCATACAACAGAAAGGGTAAAATTAACACCTGTTATAGATGTTTCTTAGTATCCCGAGATAAGGTGATGTTAAAAAGTGCTGCCGTAGTCCGTAAAAGCATCTATTGGCGAGCACATTTCTCCGCTTGATTTCTTGGCTGACCTTTTTTTTCCTTTAAACGGAAGATCCGTGGTAGGTTAATCCATCTACTACCTCAAAACAATAATTGTCAACGTTGACGGTGCGTCCCCTTCGAGAGGACTCTTTGTTGGTCGAAATCATTATTTATGTTTTGCCTCGTTGACCGCTTAGCCCATGTTTGCTGACTCCTTTTCTAGTGATAAGAAAACTGCAGTAACATACCGCAGAGTATGATGTCTATTTCATTGGCATAGGCTAGTGGCATATGGCTTTTGTGTGGAATATGGTGCCAGGCATGTCGACACTAGCCTTTCTCATCACCGTCTCCATAACTATATTCAATAGTGCACAGGACACGCTATCACCCTGCCTGAGGCCTCTTTCTGTGTTGAATAGTTCAGAGTGATCCTCACCAATATTAAACCGAGGATTTGGTGTATATTAAGGTACATCGTGCCCCCCACCGCATTCGTCTTTTAATAATGCTAAAGAGAGAGTAGCGAAACTAATAACGACGTATGCGGCGGGGGCGTAATTTTTGGAGAAAGTTTCGTTCTTGAGTTTTGGGACATTTTTCGTTTTTTTTCGCCCAATTTTATTTTGGGTAATTTTTCGTTTTTGTTTTGGGGCATTTTGCATTTGGGGCATTTTTCATAGAGCCAGTTTTGTAGTCGACAAAGAGGTGGTGAGGTGTCAATCTGCTTTTCATGAGGCTTTTTCAAGATTTGATTCGTCGTAGATTTTCCAGGTCTAAAGCCGCACTGATAAGGTCTACAATTGGCTTTAAACAATTGGCTCGAAAGGACCTTGTACGCAGTTTGACTTATTGCACGGTAGTTCTTACACTCATTACGATCTCCTTTCCTCCTATATGGGGCATAACAAACTGAGACTCCAATCCCCGGGCATGCTCTCCTCTAGCCAGATGTTCTCCATGAGCTAATGCATGCTCCTAGCCGCTTTGTTATTTTAAAGACGAGATATCGTCACAAGTAACCCGCTCTAGCTCGGAGGCAGACAGATAATACCGTCGTCATGGATTGAAGCGGGGCCTTATGGAGTGGTGTCCGTATCCAGCAGATTTTTGAAATGTTCTCTCCACATCTTCCGGGTTCGTCACTAGATAGCTATCGCTGTCCTTGCAGGAGGGCAACCCTGTTCTACGCAATCTCGCCTTAACTTAAAAACTTAAAAAAACTTAATTTCCCTTTGCACCCCATGAATGAGGTATGGGATAGCTTCTCGCGTTGTTGTGAATTAACACGCTTTCTATTTTTAGATTCACAACTAACGGCCCCTACTTATTTATCGACGAATGCGAACGTCACTGTTTTGAGAAGCTCTTACTAGACACGACGATTGAATCGACGCTTAATACTGTGAAGTTGCTGTCAAACAACATTCGAGGGGAGCCGACAATGAAAGAAAATTTTATTTATTTTTTTCTTTTAAGATGACTGGAGCCAGGTTTGAACCTGCGATCTCCCGCATGGTAGTAGCGTGTTCTAACCACTATGCCACTTCCATCTCGCCTTAACTCTCTGGTAAAATTTCGGTCTTCCCCTCTACTTCGGAGCAACTCATCCTTTCTCTTCTTCAGCTCCTTCTTTTCCGCCTAAAAACGACGAGTTGCCTCTCGTCTCGTCTTGTCGCCCTGAGCTGTTCACGAGCAGCTCGTGTTGCCATTGGCTGCAGTTTCGCGCTGTATGAAGCATCCGTCTCTATCGTAGCATTGCGACATTCATCATCGTACCAGGCATCATCTTGAGACAGCTTTGAGTACCCAAGTACGCTTCTTGCAGTCCGTTGAAGTCGGCTATTTATTTATTATTGCTATTGGGAGGTAATATTATCAGAGGTTGAAACATTCCGTAGCAGTTTAGTTAGGCGTTTGGAGTAGGCGTCCGCTACCGCTGTTTTCCGCAGTTTACCGATGTCCAGCTTTCATTGTGCCTGATTATGTACGTTTTTCACCATGCTCAGTCTTGTGCGTACCTTAAGTGCGGTAAGGTAGAGATCAGAGTCAATGTTTGCACCCCTGACCACTCGTACATCTAGAACACTCGATGCGTGCCTTCCATCCACTACCACTTGATCCATTTGATTCCTCGCCAATTGATTTTGAAATAACCATGTTGCCTTTTGAATATTTCAAGTCTAGGTCTACTGACTCCCATATTTCTTGCCGCAGAGAATTAAATTAGTCTAATGTTATTGTTCGACATTTCGGTGTGCATACTGAATTTACCAATGGTAGGCTCAAATGTCGTCCCCTGCCTATTTTAGCATTAAAATCGCCTCTATATAATTTTTTGTAACCATCTAAACAATTATTTTTATAGCCGACTTTTATGTAATAAACCACAGAACAGTTAACTTAACATTTTGACAAGACCAACTTTTTAATTGGGGACAAGAGATTTGCATTAAATTGATTCGTCCGGCATACAGACAAAATAAATGTTAACAAAATCAAATGTTAACCTCTAGAATATCGTAGGTAGTAAGTAGGTCTATGTTTATGTATATGGGTAATTATGTACTAACTTTTTTATTTTGTTATTAAGGCTAAAAATTATATATAAACAATTTAAATTACAATTTAGGACTTTTCCTAAATTGGCTTGTATATATGGCTTAGTTGTATTGTTTCTTCCCTTACAGTCAAACGAAGACAGAGTGTTATGTAGAGAGGGAAGAGCAGTTTAAACTCTGTGAGAGTTTCTCTCGACGCAAAAGTCTCATGAATATAATTTGTCTTTATTTGCATTTTATGACTTTATATATATTTATGCAAAATCTGAGCAGTTGTATGTGTTTTTCTTGTCGTTGAAGTTGCCAAGTAATAAACTACGACAAGATGTAGTTGTGTCCGTACTCCTCTGTGGTGGTAGTAGTGACAGGAACTTGTGCCCTGTTTCCGTTGTTTCCGGGGCATAAACGAACTTTAGTTTATTTTAGACTTAAAGTACAAGGTAGTTTTTGGAATTTACCAAACAGCTGGACATATAAGTTTACGGTAAAGTTGAGTTTTTTCTTTCGTTTTCCTTTTCTTTGCTGCCTTTTCCGTCTAGATGTGAGGCGGCGACGGCAAATGTATAAATAATATTTTTACGTAAATTTGTAAACTTTTGGAATGAAAAACAAAACTGTTTTCCAAAACAAATTCATTCATATATTTACTTGGCCAAAAACTTTTGTTGGCGTTCGGTGCAAAACAAACTACAGTTGATCTTTATTAAAGTAGTTGTGTTTTTTTCTTTGGACTTGTTGCTGTTGTTGTTTCACTTATGCAAATGCATTTGCAGCAAGAAAAACAACAGCAACATCAACAACGAAATGGGAGAAAAGTTAAGCAGAACAAACAAACCTTAACAGGACCATGTGTCCAAGCTGGGCGCAAAAAACAAACAAACAAACAAGCAAGTAGAAAAACAGGCAATTTCCTTAGTTTTTAATGTGATTTCTTTGTTAGCATTGGGCTTGCATTCATTCCTAATGAAATTGACATTTCCACATTACTCAGCTATTCAAAACACGACTGACTATAGTCGACGTGGCGGTCGTCGTGGCATCGTGCTGTTTGGTGCTAGTGCTGCTGCTGTTGCTGCTGCTACTGTTGGTCTTCATTAGCATTTGCTGCATATTTTTCATATTTTTCTTATGGTCCTTCTCACTTGTTTGTTTTGTTACTTTTTTCATTTCTTATCCATTTGCTGGCGTTTTGTTGCAATTTAATTTCCGTTGTTGTATTTGTCATTTCATTGTTGAATACAAATCATTAGTTAGCGAGTAAGGACAAAAAAAAACTTGCAAAATTTTTATAAAACAGCTAGAAATTCAAAAATTCTGTGATTTATATTGCAGACTTGGTAGTAGCTTATTTTAAAGCATGACCTGATCTAAGAAGGAAATCATAATCAGGATATTATCTCGTTTAGTTTTGTTATTATGAGTTTTCATTCGCAATTCTTTATCATTCGTTAGATTACCATGAATTATTTATTAAGTTATTTCCTTGATTTTAGAGCTGCGATATATTCATGTTATTGTGGAATATTCTAGCTTGATTATATGACAGCGTGTTTGAATAATAAAATAAATGACTGAGTTGTGTTGTGTCGTTAAGAGGTAAAGATTGTTGTATTACAACTTATTATGTTCATAAAGGTGGTATATGGTATTTAAGAGGTAATACATAATCGTAATGGGCGTCGTAAGTGGATGTAAGGTAAGGTAAAGCTTCTAATCTAATCCAAAGTGATCCTTCTCAATAACATTTCAAGTCTACTCACAGAGCTCTATATTCGTGGTACTACTGCGGACGGAGTACCTCACGTGGTGACGCCTGAAAACGTGCCATTGACACCCGTCAGAGCACGGCTAATTGTAAGATTCGAAACCGAAAACGCAGGCACGTCGGCAGTATTCTGTTCAGCGTCTGATCCAGATTGGGCGGCTGTAATTATGTCCTGGCAGAAAAAGAAAACTGCGACGTGGTGCGCTGGGCATGCAACCCGCCACCGATGTTTGAACTATTATGAAATGAAATAGTTCAATGAAAAGAAGTAAGAAAAGAATACAATGGACCCTCCAAAATGTTGACGACCACCGCAAACGAATTAAGGACCTTGATTTAAGGATATGCAGCTGGAATGTTAAAACAATGTAAAGACCTGGTGCCTCCATCCAACTGGCGGAAGTCTTCAGAGAATACAAGGCAGACATAACAGCTTTACAGGAAATCCGACGGAGGGGACACGGGTGCTCGCTCATGAAGACGTGCTACATCAACTTAAGTGGCCATGAGGACAGCACGAGTTTGGATGTGGGTTTGTGGTTGGCAAAGATTACGACACCTTGTCTCACGGTTCAACCCGATGTGTGAACGAATAGCCACTACAAGAGTCAAGACACAGTTTTTCCACATACAATTCATACGTGCCCAATGGGAGAAGAGAAAATGAGGATAAAGACGAGTTTTACGAGAGCCTATATAATTTTTATGACAATAGCCCGTGCCATGACATCAAAATTGTGCTAGGCGATTTTAATGCTAATATAGGCAGGAAGACCGCACTTGAGACTACCATCGCAAAATTCAGTGTGCATACCGAAACGTCAAACAATACCATCAGACTAATTGATTTCTCTGTGGCAAGAAATATGGTAGTAAGCAGCAATAGATCATGACCATAGAAATATTCGTAAGGCAACATAGTTATCTCCAGATTAAGTGATCTGGAATCAGATAGATCATGCGGTAGTCGATGGAAGGCACGCATCGAGTGTTCTGGACGTACAAGTGATCAGAGGCGCGAACATTGACTCTGATCACTACCTTACCGCAACTAAGGTACGCACAAGACTAAGCATGGCGACAAACGTACGTAACCAGACACAACGAGATCTGGACATCGGTAATCTGCGGACCACAGCGATAGCGGACGCCTACTCCAACCACCTATCTCAAACGGAAAGATCCAACCCCTGGAAACCTTCAACCCCTGATAATATTACCTCTCAATGGCATTATATAGCCTACTCCATAGAACGGCGAGAAGCGTACTTGAGTACTCAAAGACGTCTCAAAATGATGCCTGGTACGACGTTGGCCATGAGAGAGACGGATGCTGCATACGCAGACAATGGCAATGCGAACTGTTCGTGAAGGGCACAGGAAGAAGAAACGTGAGGCAACTCGTCATTTGAGACGGAAAAAGAAGGAGCTAAAGAAGAGACAGGATGAATGCACCAAGTTCCTCCGAAGTAGAATCGTAGTGAGTGTAAGAACTATTACCAATTGCGTACAAGGTCCTTTCGAGTATATTGTGTGAACGTCTAAAGCCAATTGTAGAAAAACTAATTGGACCTTTATCAGTGCGGATTTGGACTTGGTAATTTTAGTACGGATCAAATATTAAATTTACGACAAATTCTGAAAAAAAAACTCATGAAAAGCAAATCGACACCTACCCAACTCTTTGTTGACTACAAAGCTGCCTTCGACTCTCCGATAAGGAACAGGTTATTTGAAGCCATGTCTGAGCTAAGCTAATTTGTCTTTGCAGATGTACCTTGGAAAACACTATTCAACATGGAAAATGGTCTCACGCAGGGAGATAGCTTGTACTGTACACTACTTTATATAGTTATGGAGAAGGTGATGGTGTCAACATGTCTGGTAACATATTCCACAAGAGCCACATGCCACTAGCCTTTGCCGAGGATATAGACATCATTGACCGAAATCTGCAGGATATTACTGCAGTACTTCCACACTACAAAATAATTTAGGAAAAATGGGTTTAGCGGTCAACGAGGACAAAACAAAAATAATGATTTCGACGAACAAAGAGTCCCCTCGATGGGAACGCACCGTGAACGTTACTGGTTTAAGGTAGTAGATGAATTTACCTACTTGGATCTTTCGTCCATAAGAAAAATAATGTCAAATAATAAATCAAGCAGAGAATAGTGCTCGCCAATAGATGTTTTTCAGACTTCGCCAGCACTTTAGTAACACCACTTTATCTCGGGATACTAAGAAACAGCTACACCTGGTGTTAGTTTTACCCGTTCTGTTGTATGCCACCGAATCGTGGGTGCTTACGACAACGGACATACATAACCTTGGAGTATTCGAGAAAAAAGTAATCCAAAAAATATTTGGACCTATCTGTATCGACGGCAAGTTTCGCCATCGGATGAACCATGAGCAGTATGAGCTTTACCACGACATCGACGTAGCTAAAAGAGTCAGAATCCCTCGACTTCGAGGGCTGGAACATATTGCCGGGTTGGATGTAAATGCTCCAGTGAGAAAGATGGCGAACCTGAAGGACGACGCAGAGTTATGAAACTCTAGTACAAAAATTAGACTTAAATAACCAAAAGTAAATTCAGTGAAATTTCCTTTTGATTTTCACTTGCATTTTATTATTCCTAAAAACTTTTGATATTTCATGTTCATTTTATATACACTTTGCCAATCTGTCTTAAGCATGTTCACCTTTAAGATTCTTGCAGTTGCAGCCATTTGGATGGAATTCAAAATCCTTTTTCGCAAGAAATTTGCCATTACCTTCGATTCGCTTTTTTACTTTTACCCACAATCATAATAACAAGAAAACGAGAGCCAAGCCATGGCATCAAACTAACCAACCGAACCATAAAGACAGTCCTAACCATCCTTACGAGCAAATTGTTAGCAAAAGCTCAAGTACCAGGCGAGCAAATGCTCAAATACTCAAATCATCTTCGGGCAGACAAAAGCGACTACGAGTGTGCGAGATGGAATTTCAGCATTCAACATCCACTTTAAAGCAATCACAACAAATCACAACACAAGTTGTAAAGCTTTACCACTATATACAGACCATTCCCATTGTTGTGCCATTTTTCTGTTTTTTTGTTTGTTGTTGCTTTTTTTATCAATAGTCTTGAAGCAGTGAAAAGAACACTAAGTTGATATTTAAGACGAGTGGGTGCAAGAAAATAGACAAGCACAACAACAAGCCAAAATCGAATGGTAATACGAACGTTGGTTTAGTCCTTGCAGTGTTGTCGTAACGGGTAATCATTGTCAATGTCCTACCCGCACGCCCGCGAAGGACCATAAGTAGTCCAAAGCAAGCAGGCTGCGGGTGGGGTTGATGGTGGTACAAAAAAACTCATGATGATGATGATGTCGATAGCGAAGACGACTTTGTAGCCTTGAAGTCTGTTTTGCTGCCAGTGTCTAATGTCCTTAGATTGTAAACTAAATGCTGTGACGAGTTCTGGTAATGATATCGATTTTATAGCTTAAAAAAGCACTTGACTTTTTGTGCTTTTTTTGTGTGTGTGTGTGTGTGTGTTGCTATTACTACTGATTATTGTTATTGGGTTGTCGTCATTGATGTTGTCATTGGGTATTGACAATCATTTTTATTGTTAAACGAAGTCCCTGCGTTTTATTTTATTTTCCTTTCTGTTGGCTGGCTCTGACCATTGTTATGGTCTTTTAAATCTGTTTTTTATTGGGGACTAAATTATTATTGGTGTTGTTATTGTAATTTTCATTGTTATCCTTGTTGCTGTTATTGAATAAAAAAAAATCATAATTTTATTATGAATTTTATTGAGCTCATCATTGTATTTTATTGGACAACGAACTGGGGTATTTATTGCCATGTGGGTATATAATTGAGCAGTGGACTATTAAAAGGGCAAAGCATTAAAATCTTTGGTAGACAAGAGAGCAGACTAGACTTAAGGTATAGAATTGAAGAATGTGGAAGGGTTACATGTGATGGAAATTGGTAAGGCTTGTACGAACCTATTTGATTTCTCACAAGTCTAGACCATTGGGAAATAATGTTAAAGTTTGGTAAAACATTAAACTTAGCAGACGAAGAAATGTTTCATACTTTAGGACAAAAACAGTACCCGAAATATGTGTATTATCGCAGCAGCACAAAGATTCTTTTATATTGCCAATTCAAGGAATGTTATTCTGAGAGAAGAGAAGAGAAGAGAAGAGAAGAGAAGAGAAGAGAAGAGAAGAGAAGAGAAGAGAAGAGAAGAGAAGAGAAGAGAAGAGAAGAGAAGAGAAGAGAAGAGAAGAGAAGAGAAGAGAAGAGAAGAGAAGAGAAGAGAAGAGAAGAGAAGAGAAGAGAAGAGAAGAGAAGAGAAGAGAAGAGAAGAGAAGAGAAGAGAAGAGAAGAGAAGAGAAGAGAAGAGAAGAGAAGAGAAGAGAAGAGAAGAGAAGAGAAGAGAAGAGAAGAGAAGAGAAGAGAAGAGAAGTTTTTTAAGTTAAGCATGCACCAGCTCATAATCAAGTTTTAGCTAAAGGAATGCACGGCGCTTATCTTTATAGAAATCAAACTGCAATACCAGCTATTATACTCTTTAATAACTTGTAATAGTTTAATATTTCCTTCCACTTCTCGTTCTTCTTCAGATCCTCCTTAGAGACAACATAACCCACCCGAAAAAAACCCCTAAAATACAAGACTAACAACAACGCCGTGAATGTAAATGTAACCAATGTCAACTGTATGATATTTGCCTATTTTTGGCTGCCAACAAAGTCCCTAGCAAAGGTATCCTTGTTTATCCTTGTTGTCTTGTCACAACAAAAGGACGACCCGGACCAGAGACGAGATGATACGTATACACAGATGGCACAACACAAAATAAACAGTAGCGAAAACTGGCAAGCTGAAAAAACAAACAACAAAACAAAAAATGGGAAAACAAACGTAACCGACATAAAAATAAACAACTGATCCGATTAATGTCATGGCTAGAAATCGAACAGTACGCGGCGCCGATGGGATGTTGCTGATAAATGAATGAGCAATTTCATGGATAAATACTTAAAGCGAACAAGGACATGCGAAATATAATAGAACAGCGCAAATAAAAGAAACAAAGCCTAAATAGCTTTAAAGCAAAACAACACAAAGTTTTGTTTTTATCTTTTTAACGAAACGTGCAGAGAGACAGCGATTTCCATTTATTTCTTTACTACTTGATTGTATAACAATGTCTCGCAGTTTTAAACAGACACCCATGAGTTTTCTTTACATTAATTGTCATACCCCTCTGGGTTCGAGAATTTCTAGAGTTCAATTATCGAATTTTCGTTGCTGTTACTTGTGTAAAGTATTCGCATTTTTAGGCAAAACCAATTGCGTTTCGCTTATCAATTTTCTGTGATTTCATTTAGGAGTTTTTGTTTCGTTGCGTGGTCTTTTCTTCTTCTCAATTTTTAAAGCTAAACATTTTTCATATAAATATTTTTTGCAATGACTGAAAAGAGTTTTTGTCTTTCATCTCCCACTGCTAACTTGGAGAGTACGCAAATTCATATTTTGCCATCAGGGGAAATCAAAATGAAATTTATGCATATTTCTTTTTATACGAGAATTATCTCTCATTTACAATCAGTCCCCCGAAATAAAATAAGAAAAAAAATGGGAATCAAACGAAATGGAATGCAATTTGAATTTGTTGGAAATTTGCGTGTATTTGGACGGCAACTGATGAAACAAATGGGTATTGGAGCAAAGACATTAATGATTAGAGAAACCTCCCGCAGGAGTATCATCGTATACATATGTATGCCGTCAGGCTGACAGCAGCAATTGATGTTGTGACCTTTGAATTAAGGCGAAATTGTTGTCTATGATTATCTGTTGTATGGGGAAATGGTGGAGGAGGGAAAACGCCTTAGAAGTATTTTGAGTAGTTTTGTTTATAAGGGTTTTAATAATTTCCTATTAGTAATATGAAAATGTAATCTCTTGTAGTATACTTTTACAAATAATTTTTGACATGCATAAGTACGTACGGTTAGTTAATTTGGCAGCCGCATACAGCATAGCTCTCTCGGGTCCTTATATAGGACCCGTTGTGATTTTACTATTTAAATTATCTTCAATTCTCGTCAATGTCACTCTCAAGCCATTTCTCATGGCTCTCATGTATGTAATGTATGAAAAGCAATTTCTAATACAAAAAGTCTTAATTTTTCTACGAACTGCATAACATAGTACAACATTTTTCGGCTCATTGATTTGGGACTCATTGCTGAGAACTGCACGTGAAATTAGCCCCAAAAAGAAGAAGTTCTGCATCAATCGTTTTGTCAAGTTACATGCCATAATAATTTAATATCGATTTTAAGTTACTAAGTATCGTATAGGGGGATTTGAATTTAGTCGTGCTTGACTACTTTGACGATGTTATACTGCTCTTACAGCTCATGATTCATACGACGGCGGTACTCGCGGTAAAACATTGATGGATCCAAATATATTTTGGAGTATTTTTCTCTCAAAGCCTTCCAGAACAGATTAATCTGCTTGTGTAATTATCTAAGTCTATGCTTAAGATGAATATAGTTGAGATCAGTGTCTGATACAGTTGGATCTAAGTTCGTTTGAGAGAGGGCTTTGTCATTTTTATTTACGGGGGAGCTAATTTAGGTAAAATCTTCTACCACTTCACAATTATAATTGTCAAAGTTCATGCAGCATCTTTAACTCAAAGGCCCTTTGTTGTTGAAACAAATAAAATGGGTTTGTCCTCGTATATTATATATATTCTGTCGACTGCTTATCATTGCTTGAAAAGGTCGCAGTAACATCCCGCTGTCCTCGGCCAATAATGTCTACATCTTCGGCATATGCGAACAACATGATACCAATCGTGATTACTGCAACTTTCTGCATGATCTCTTGCATTAGGTTGTTAAGAGATCTCATGGAAGACTATAGCTCTATTTAAAGCCTTGCTTCTCAATGGTTAAAAAGGTCGCAGTAACTTCCCGCAGTCTCCGGCCAAAAATATGTATATCATAGGCATACGCGAGGAGGAGCATATGACTCTCAATAAAGATTGTACCAGTCATATTTTTTAAAATTTTCCACATGATCATTTATACTCCATTATGATGTTCGCATGATCGCATGATAGACTATGGCCTTGTCTGAAGCCGTGGTAAAAACTGAAAATCTTCACTGAAGACTTAGTGCCTTTTAATAAAGCTGATACCAGTCGTGTTTTCTGCAGTTTTCCGCATGATCTTCTTTCGCTCTAACTAAAGCCTCGCTTCTCAATGCTTCAAAAGGTCGCAGTAACAGCACTTACGGGAACAGTAAGTGACTTTTATCAAAGATGGTACCAGTCATGTTTACTACAGTTTTCCGCATGATGTTAAAGAGATCGCATGACAGATTATCATCCTGTCTGAAGTCTTGTTTGGTAGAAAATGGCTCCGTCAGATTAATGCATATCTTCACTGAAGATTTTTCGGTGTCGGTCAGTATCATCCAGGAAAATCATATTAGCTTCGCAGAGATACCAAACTCAGCCTTGTCATCTACTAGTTTTTGTAGTATCGGACTATCAAATGCAGCTTTTCAGTCAATGAAAAAGTTGATAGGTGTCGACCCGCACTTCCTGGTTCTTCTCCCGGATTTGTCGAATTGTAAATATTTGGTCGACTGTGGCTTTCCTCTGTCTCTAGCCACACTGTTACTGTCCAAACAGTTTCGATGAGATAGACTTTATGTCACAGTTTGAGAAGCTCTTACTAGACATTCCGATTGACTCGACACTTACACTGCGAAGTTGCTGTCAACAACATTCGAGGGGAGCCGACAATGAAAGAAATTTTTTTTTGTTAATATGACTGGAGCCGGTTTATCCTGTGATCTCCCGCATGGTAGTCGCGTGTTCTAACCACTATGCCACGGCGGTATATGGTAAACACAATTAGGTCCTATTTTTTAAAAACATGTCATAGATTACTTTCGGACAAGCATTCTTTTAGAA
Organism: Muscina levida; assembly: GCA_964034835.1. Classification (NCBI taxonomy): domain Eukaryota; kingdom Metazoa; phylum Arthropoda; class Insecta; order Diptera; family Muscidae; genus Muscina; species Muscina levida. Next base: position 4,199,507 of record OZ035881.1, on the reverse strand, counting down.
AAATCGTGTTTATGAGCTACATAGTCCATCTCAAAACAGCCGACCTTAAGAAGCTTTGCCGGTAATCCATCTGCTCCGAGAGCTTTATTGTTTTAGAGCCGTGCAATTGCCTTGCTGACTTCGTTTGGGCACGGTGATGACCAATCTATACCGTCGTGGATAATTGGCGTGATTGCATCATGTGTGTTGCTTTCGCGAATGAGGAGAATAAAAAAATTTTTCCTCTATATTTGTAGTACACTCTGCTTGTAAGTGACCATATTTACATCATTGTCCAGGTGGTGACCCCTGCTTCAAAACCATAGTATTTTATCCTTTAACTGAGCTATCGGGCTTCAATTCTATCCCTGTACTTTTTGCTATCATTACTCTCATTTCTCATCTATAGATGATTTTTCTGCTTAAAGAGGTGTTTCGTCTCTCTCCTCTACAACTTGTACCGTTTCCTCACAGCACTCGTTACCATGGGCTGCAGTGTTTTCCTTTATGCAAAATTATGTTTCTTATACAATATGTGACATTATTCACAGTAGCAAGGCTAGTCAGTGCTTAGTTTTTCATACTAAAGTACAGTCGTTGTGACAGTGATTATAAAATTTAGAAATATCCTGCAACTGTTTGTCGGAAACATTAGTTGGTTGAAATAGGCATTGGCTATATTATTGGTTTGCAGCCGTGCGATATTTAGCTTCTTTTGTGTTTGGTTACTTTAACTGCAATTAGCTGGTATCCATTTCGCTTGAGACATGTTTTCCATCGATTACCACATGATCAATTCAGTTTCTTGCCTTTTGATCAGTGGATATTTAGGTTGCATCGTAGATATCTTTATGGGAGAATCTGTTTCTACTCACTAACACGTTTCTTGCCGAAGCGAAGTTAACCAGTCTAAAAGCATTAAAGGAATTGTTGTTGTGTGACCTTTCAGTTCACTGTTGAACCATCTTCCTCTCTTTTTTGCATTTAAATCTCGCAAAAAAATTTTACTATCATTGGCCAGGAATGCATGCTCATAGAATGCATCATTAGTTTCCTCGTCTTGACTTCCGTCGGGGTTTTAACACAAAAATACAGTTCCAAGAATATACGCGTTTCTAATACGCTTATGATAATAACTTTTAACATTTCCATACAATTCAAAATTTACAAGACCTCTTCAGAATCCACTTCATTATAGTAATGGTATAAATATCGCACCACTCCTGATGTTGTTCACTCCTATGCACGTTGTCCTGCTTACGAATAATCACTCTACGCTAATTGCACAACAAAGGCCCAAGCACCCGTCTCCGACATCCCCCGGCCCCTAACAATTTGTAGAAATAACTGTCTCAAATTACCATTTAATATTTTGGCCTAATGAGTTTAAAGGCCATGATTGTATACCAAAGGTGTTGGTAGCGACAGAGAAGAGCGAGCAACAACGCCAATAATAAAGCAAACTAATAATGGATAGTCGCTCGTTCCACCCCTCCGCCCAAAAAGTCCACTGACTTACTAACCACAGGAAACGTAGAGGGGAAGTGACAAATAGACCACCACCGATATTTACCACTAACAGCAGTGTCTGACATTTAAGTGTTTATTTATGTTAATAAAGCAAAAGGACTCACTGACGCGCTCATCAAGGTAAAATGAAGTTAAATGATGATGATGTGGAAGGAGTGGGAAAAGAGAGGGTACTGACATATAAAAGAAGTATCGGGGAAAATGTAAAGTCACTCCGATGTTGTGGTTGATTTTCATTTACTTCACTGCTGACGATGATTGAAATGTGCTAAATGTTTTTTAATACGGAAGCTATCGATGGCTACTGCCAGCGAAAGTTAACGCCATCGTTATATATGTTAATTACAAATTGATGCTGTTGCCACGGAGGAAGTACAAAGTTTCGCCGAATCTTGTGCAAATTGTAAAATTCGTTTCCTTAATTTCCATTAATTTCTGTGCACAATACCAACACAAAGGCAGATTAATACATATCCTGGCCTCGTTTGCTCTTCCTTTTTCAATGTTGTGGGCGCGCACAACCCATTTCCAGTTAGCTCGGTCAGCTGTAGATTAGAGACTCACAGCTTAGTTTTATGCCCTTAGGAATTTCTAGTAATTTAACGCCAGCCTTATAGCCAACCAAAAATGCCGCGCCTTTGCAATGCAAACCACTCTCACAAATAGCACAATGAACAAACGCATTTGCCTCCAAACCAAAAAGGATATGAAAATGGAAAACATAATTTTTTTAGGATTTAGGGAAAGTAAAACAAAAACGAGAAAAACTTTTGCAACCACCTAACAAAACTTAAATTTTTCGTAACAATGGCTTTTTATAGGTTTACAGCTCATCCTTGCCGTATGTCCTGAGACACACACACACAATCATTTGCACAAGAAAAGGGAAACAGGAAAAAAGCCTGCTTATTTTCTAGCCCAAAACGCAAATCGAGTCTTAAACTAAAGTTGTATAGGCAAAAAAGTATAAAAGAAAAAGTCTCATAAATACAAATTTCAAAATTACTAACTGCAAAGTTCTTCGTTTTTTGTAACCTAACACAGATTATGCAGTCCATATTTCGGCAGGAGCAGCTCGAACTGCTTAAACCTTAAGGCAAAGGACATACGTAGAAGGGTGAATGGGCACAAAGAAAGTGTGAAAGTAATGGCCATATTTTGTAAAGAGAAAACTTTGCATTAACTCTATGATCACTACAACATTTTATGTCTATATATAATTTTGTTTAACCCCAAGAACTCTTGTAGTAGTTTCAGGAAGTTTGTATGTGTGTGTGTGCGTAATGAAATATTTCACTTAACTACTTTAATGATGATGTAAGTGCTCTCTAACTGTCATAGAGATAGAAAACCTACACTACACTAGTGTATACTTCTTCTATGTACTATGTAAACGAAGACGTCTTCTTCGCAGGACACTTTTTGGTCACAACTTGTTAAGTGTGTAAAAGAGAAAATTAAATAGCAAACTACCGCAATGCGTTCACTTTGTGGCGCATATTTAACCAATTTAAGATTGGCATACGGGCATATGTTATGTAGTGAAAAAGTGCAAAACTTATACCAACAAAACTTATACCAATTTAGGTCATTAAAGGCTATTTGAGATATGATGCCCACTCCTAAAGAAGTTGTTTGCTATTATAATGAGAAGCTTTTAATGAAGTTTCAAAACAACATATAAGTTTTCAAAATGACTACTAACAAGAGTTGCATAAGCAATAGCTTTTTGTTGTTCAAAGGCTATCATATAAAAATCGTTATAAATGTAGAAACATATTTTTACACACAATGAATAACTCGTAAATACAAATTGTTAATTTAATTTTGGTGGGGGTGTGAATAATTTTCTAATTCACTTGGGAATATTCACTTAGGAATAACCAGAAAGTCTCTTCTGCTGAGATCTCTAAGCAGCCCACAACGTCCGAAAGATCAAGGATCCCGCAGTTGATGCCAAAGGACATCTGTTCAGTGGTGGCAAATGTGAAACGACGCAATGTTGAGTAACACGTTGAGCATGACAGGGAGCGTTGGCCTTATAAGCCACTATCCTTTAGTAAAACCTATTTAAAAAAGACATGCCAACAATCGCCCCAAATGTTGACAACTCCCGAAAATGTTACAAGGATCACGGTTTTAGGATTTGCATCTCGAATGTCTAAATTCTCTACAGGGAAGGTAATTCTATTCGACTGACGGATGTCCTAGACTAACACAGTGCAACAAATGATTTTGGGACTAAATTCTGAGAACTGCCGGTGAAAGTAGCCCCAAAAAGAAGAAGTTCTGCATCATTCGTTTTGTCAAGTTACATGGCATAATAATTTAATATCGATTAGCAGTTAGTAAATATAGTCTAGGGGAATTTGTCACGTTTTAGGCTCTTTTTAGGTATGTAACTTGACAAAACGAATGATGTAAAACTTCTTCTTTTTGGGGCTACTTTCACGTGCAGTTCTCAGAATTGAGTCCCAAATCAATGAGCTGACAAATGTTGTACTGTGTAAGATAAAAAAATGCCTCATATAGTCTGAGTAAAGAATGCTGCATACAAAGCAACACTGCAATAAATGGATATGTGTGATGTGAGGGAATGATATAAGGAAAGAGGAGAGATACGAAACCCCTCTACAAATAAAATATAGTCTATGTATGTGAGAGTGGAAAAAGTTCTACCAAAAGCAGGGATTCCCCGTAAGGACAGGGATGGAATTCTGATCACGGACACGGCGAGTGTCCTGCAAAGGGAACATTTTTGTACTCGGCTCGTTTCCGAAGGTAGCACAAGTGACGAATTCACTTCAATCTTCCATGACGAAGTGAATTATCCACCTCTAACATCCCATGAATGAGATATGGGAGAGCTTCTAGCATTATTGTGAATTGGCACGATTCTATTTTAAGACACACACAACAGGACCTACAGTTTAACGATGAGTTTGAACTTCAGTTGTTTGAGAAGATTTTTCGAGACATGCCGATTGACTCCAAACTACTGCGAAGTTGGTTTCGACAACAACAACGAAGGAGTCACCGATGACTTGTGCAGGAATCCCGCAGAATAAAGACGCGTTTTAACAATTATCCCACGACAAAAAACAATAAATCTGGCATAAACACATTTGGCTAAAGGAATTCATTCCAGATAATTGGTATATGAGTGTTCTACGTCTTGTGTTTGAAAGAGGCTTTCTAAATATGTGCTCTAACTACCGAGGAATCAGCCTTTTTATTCCATATCGTAAAAAACCCTGGGGACGAGTGTGTTATGTGAAAAACTAAACTTTATCTTAACAAACCTGAATGGGTCTTCTACGACAAATCCTGGAGAAGATCCAAAAATGCAGATCGAAACTTAACATCTTCTTATTCACTACAAAGCTGCATTCGACAGTCTGATACAACAGAAACTATGTAACGATAATGCTGAGTTTGGTATCTCTGCGACGTTTGATACGACTCTGCGGGATAACATCATCAGTGAAGATAGGCAAAAATTTGTCGGAGCCAATTCCTACAAAGCGAGGTTTTAAACAAGACGATTGTCGGAAGGCTGCACGATTGTTACCATCTTTAAAAAAAAAGTCACATGCTGCTCGTGTACGTCGATGCTATAGATATCATTGGTAAGGACAAGGATATGTTACTGCGGCCTATTCAAGCATAGACAAGCAGTCGGCAGAAGTGGATCTGATGATAAGTGAAGATAAAACCAAGTTATTTTTTTCAACGAACAAACAGTCTTCGTTTGGGACGCTGCACAAAGAAGTATTTTCACGATCTGGGCGGCCAAAAAATTTTTAATTGTTTATTGAGCTAAGAGTAACGTTTGAAACATAAACAATTGATTTTTATAGTAAAAACAATTATATTTTCATATATTGGACATTTTAAACATAATATTTCCATATTTTTTTTTATTCGCCATCATCGCAAATTTCGTCGTCCACATCACTTCACTTCACATCACTAGATTTGGTTGAGCTGAGAGAAACATCTCTATAGTTTCTGGCAAAAATAAAGAAAACTTTGTTTTATTTTTAGTTGTTGAGGCACTAAGAAGTAGGTCTGAGGTCAAGGGAAGTCTATTTAGTATGTCCCGATTGCAGGATTCTGGAGAATTTTCTTGCAAAATCCTGCCTGTTAGTTCCAAAATGTTTGTTTCGAGCCTCTTCAGACAGACGATCCTTGTATGACTACTTTATGTTGTGTGTAGGTGTAATTGGGTGCCAAGGATAAAATTTTACGTATAGTATATAGTTGTGCAGTTGTCCTGTGACAACAAAACATTTTAATGACAAATACTCTAGTAGCAAAGGCTTCCTAACGAAAACGCACAGACGTATTGTTGTAAAGTAAATTTTTTTGTTATCGCTCCCAAATTATAATTTTTTGCATAGAATTTCCTATTACTTCTTGGTTAACGGATCATAAGAAAATATGATTAATGTAGTTGGTATTTTTGAATGACTTTATTACCGAGAATTAGCGAGAATGTGAAAAAGCTAAATATTGTCAAAAATCAGTGATAGGCAACTCATAGCCTAGCGAGGCAGGCAATAATTATTTTTATTTCACACAGACACCATCGACAATTCACATGTACTCGAAAGTTTTGGTTAATTCATAACATTTAGTCTCTGCTTAAGTGCTATGAAAGCAACACCACACACGCTTCTTCCGCATTCAACACAAAAACAGACACAAGTACACACAGAGAAACAATGTTCAACGATTGTAAAGAGAGCACAACATTTCCACCCTGTACAATTTTACAGAGCTGACGCTTCTTCAACGATAGCAGACAAGCACAACATATTGTTGTATGCGTGTGTTCGGTTATGGCTACCACTGAGCTAAACAGACAACATAATATCAATGTTCCAAAAATATTGTGAAATTTTAGCACCAAAAATTTAATTTTTATATATTTTTTTATAGAAAAAAATGGAAGATTGTCCTCGAAAACTACAACAAATGTGCCATTGTAGAGGAAATAAAAGCAACCAAGTGACCAATATTTAGCACTTTTTGTAGCCACATAACTGCCGGGCAATGAAATAAAAGGAGAGGAGATGAAAAAAAAGCCTTTGAGATGAGTTTAAGGATTTAAGAAACCCACAATGCAGTACACTACACTGGAACATAGACAGAACTAGTATATGAATTTTAAAATTTATTTAAAATTTATTTAAAACTTAATATTCCATTACACCCCATGATTGAGGTAAGAAATAGCATATGGTGTTATTGTGAATTAATACGTTTTCTATTTTTAGACTCACAACAAACGGCATCTACATTTTTTATAGACGAATGCCAACGTCAGCTGTTTGAGAAACTTTTGCAAGACATGCCGATTGACTCGACACTAAACTGCGAAGTTGCTGTCGACAACACCAAGACAGCCGTTGATGTGTAGATGACTGGAAAAAGGAATCAAACCATGGATCTCCCGCATGATAGTCGCGTGTTCTAACTTTTATGCCGCATGCTTCTAGACAAAGATAAAAGGTTCTAATACTAGCTCGACCATGCTATTTTTACCTTTTGTAATATATTAATAACACACAATTTTTCTGATTCAGTCGGCTCTACGGAGAAGGTTAAGTAACATCCAAAATTACTATCTCCCTCTCCCTTCAAGAGAACAAATCTAATAACATTCAGTTACATTTTTCATGTAACCATCCTAGAACTCCTATACCTTTGTACTGCTTTTACAACGAGTTATAATGGAAATTGCTAACTACCACAATGTCCTTAAACTTGAATATGTATATGTTTCCTACCGCACCTTGCTTTACCTATAACTCCTCCGCATCCGGTCTCTCCCACTCTCTCCCTTCTTTTGCACTACCATCGTAGCTGCACTTAAAATAAACATCATCACCACCACCAAGTGTTGAAACAAAACGACAAAGCCCCACACAACTGAATGCTAACGAAAATGTGCTGAAAAGCTAAAAATATAAGTGGAAAAACATGGCAAAACAAATTATTTATGTTTCGCTGAGTGTTTATTGCTTCAACACCCGAACACTCAAAAGATGCTAGAGTTAAAAAGCCACATTGCCACACTCTGCTGCGCTCTGCCACTTTCGCTTATTTGTTTACTCCTGCCACTGATGACACTTAAATTTACATACAGCGGAAGTAGTACTACTACTGTTGCTCTCTGGCTTCTGCTCCCGCGGCCGGAAGCTGCAGCACCGGTGCTTCTAGTGTAACTATTTCACGAGTGTTAAGAGTCCCATTGTTTCATTGAAAGCAGCATGGCAAGGACATTCCAGAGGAGCACAAAGGTGGCTACGGTGCCCTATGGCATTGAAGCTGCGCCTGCTGCTGACTCACAAAGATTTGCTAAGTGCATAAACACCTGGCATTTTGTTTTATTTCATTTGCATTTGTTGAAGAGAAATTTTGGTATTTTTCTTGTTATTTTTCTGGGTTATTTTGCATAAACTTGCGGATTTGAGGTTTATTTTTGGAATACCTTTGTTGCTGTAACAGTAGAAGAAAAATCTCAGTAATATTTTGTTAAGCAAAAGCTAAAAAAATATTCATTGTAAATTGGTGCACATAAGAAGGATGGCAATGGAAGTTACCGTAGCGTAATATGAAACTTCAATCATTATTAAAAAACAAAACCTCTTTTTTCCGATGATTTGTAAAACTTTTTGTAATATTATTGCTTTTCCGCTATCTATATACTAATTACCCGTTCTGATCACTTGCTTTCTGATCATAGATATTTATAGTTTCGCATAGATATAGAAACTCAGAAAATGGAGGCCTTTTAAAGTGTCGCCAAAATAACCCAGAAAAAGGCTGGCAATAATAGTTGTTTTCCCAAAGACACGATCGGCAATTCACGCGTACTCGAAAGTTTTGTTTAATTTGCACCCATCAGTATCTGCTTGAGTGTTATGAAAGCAATACCACACACGCTTGTTTCATATGCACCTCTATTATCAAAGGCGACGTGAATTGGCCATCAAGATAGTACTATTTGACACCGGTAGATTTTATTTGTGGGGTTTTCTAAAGTCGCAGGTCTATTCCACAATCGACGGAAACCCTTAAAGTCAATATAACCCAATCCACCGCTGAAATTCAATCAGATCCATGTGGCAAAGTCGTTGAAACTTAGTCTACTAGGATAAGGAGTGCCGTGAGACTCAACGACACACATTTGAACAGCTTTTACTAACGTCGATTACTGCGAAGTTGCTGTCGACAAGTTCGAGGAGACCGCCGATCAATGAAATCAAGATTGCTATGACATTGCACCAGCCTCAAAATTACAAACATTGTTAATGTTGTTAAAGACAACAAAAAATAGTTGTAAATAATTACTTTTGATAGAGTCCTAATAATTTTTTAAAGTACTAATCCTATAAATATACAAAATATGGTTCTAATTCAGTGATAGGCAACTCATAGCTTCGCGAGACCGGCAATAATCGTTTATACTTTACACAGACACGGTCGGCAATTCACACGTACTCGAAAGTTTTGTTTCATTCAAAACAGTCAGTTTCTGCTAAAGTGTTATGAAAGAAACACCACACGCGCTTGTTCCACAATCGTTTTAGGCATTCCGTCGCCTCTTGATGCTGACAATAAGAGTTGTTTTCCCACAAACACGATCGGCAATTCACGCAACCTCCAAAGTTTTGTTTTATTCAAAACTGTCAGTATCTACTTGAGTGTTATGAAAGCTTGCTTCGCATTCAACACAAAAACAGACAGAGAAACAATGTTCAACGATTTTAGCAAGAGCATGAAAGCACGATTGTTGGGAGAGCACAACATTTTCATCGTGTACAATTCGACAGCCCAGACGTTTAACTTCATTGAGGAAGCTAACTTTCCTCCTATCTCTCGTATGATATCCGATAGGATCCTTATACACTATCCCAGTGCCCCCACCCAAATTCTAACAATACCCCACAGTTCCCGAAATATGTGACTTCGTATGTAAATTACAAGAATATAGAGTGCATGTGGTAAGTTCTGGTTGCTCATATGCCGGTTGAGTTATGTTTCTCCGAAACACTTGTGAAAAATATCCATATACTGAAAAGTAGCAAACAAGGATTAAAGGACCCCTTGGCATGGGTAGTAGTTGATAGTGGTTGGGCTGCGATATCTTTGTGCAAACGAAAAATGGCGGCAACCAAAACTAGATTAAATTTTCAGATAATGATTTTTCACTTTATTTGCATTCGGTTAAGGGTTTGACTTTTTGCCGGCACATCTCACAGCATAAAATACTCCACTCTAACCGTGGCTGATATATGAGGCCAAGTTGCGGTTTATAAGCTTATGGTATGTGTGGTAAGCACGTAGCGAAACAACAAAATCAAAACTTGTAAAACTCTTAAAGATGTTGGTCGGTTTGCTCAACAGCAACGTAACCCTTTAGCCACAAAGAAAGGGAAGACAAATGGGTAAATGGGTAAACAAGATGTGAGTTGTGAGATTTGAAATCTTAGCTAAAAACTATTTAAAATATTTAAATTCGTTATAATAATTTTACTGCAAACCCATTGTTAGGTAATTTTGTGGCTCATATGTGTTAGAGGTTACTAGAATATCATAATTCATATGAATTTATGTCAGGAAATTTAAACAATTTGTTACGACATAGAAAATATTCACTTGTGTTTTCTTAAATTGTGCACAAAATGGAAAATAAATGTAAATGCTCATGTATTTTTTTAATACAGTGATTTAGGGGAAGTATTTGGGAGTTAAATAATTTTATAATAATCGTACATTTAACACAGATACAATCGGTTATACACACGTACTTGAATGTTTTGTTTGATTCAAAACACTCAGTCTCTGCTTGAGTGTTATGAAAGCAACGCCACACACGCTTGCTTCGAATATTTACTTAAGTGGCCCATTACAACTTACGAACATGGTTCATAAATTAGAGGCCTAAAGTATTAGAGAATTTCACACGCTACGGTCATCTGCGTGCGTTCTCCAGTTAGTCCTACCAGATGATACCACGTCGCCTACAATTTGGTCCCTCCCTGCTCTGCACCGTCCTTCAGGTTCGCCTTCAAATACATTTCTCTCTGGATCGTTTACATCCATCCTAGCAACATGTCTCTGCCATCGTAGTCGTTGGATTCTGACTCTTTTAGCTAAGTCGATGTCGTGGTAAAGCTCATACAGCTCATGGTACATCCGATGGCGAAACTCGCCGTCGATACAGATAGATCCAGCACTCGGAGTACTTTTCTCTCGAATACTCCCAGGTTTTGTATGTCCGTTGTCGTAAGCACTTAGGATCCGGCAACATACAACAGAACGGGTAAAATTAACATCTGTCATAGCTTTTTCTTAGTATCCTGAGATAAGTCAGTGTTACCTAAGTGCTGCCGAAGTCCGTAAAAACATCTATTGGTGAGCAATTCTCCGCTTGATTTCTTGGCTGACACTATAATTCTTATTGACGGATGATCCGCAGTAGGTTAACTTATCTACTACCTCAAAACATTAATTTTCAACGTTGACGGTGCGTTCCCATCGAGAGCAATCTTTGTTCGTCGAAATCATTATTTTGTAACATGACGCAGAATTCAGCCAATGATGTCTATATCATCGGCATAGGCTAGTGACATGTGGCACTTGTGGAATATGTTTGTTGTTTTGCAAGTTACATCTTGCAGGAATACCAAACTCAGACATGGCTTCATAAAACTTATTCGTTATCGGAGCTTTGTAATCGACAAAGAGGTGGGGAGGTTCATTCTGCTTTTAATGGGGTTTTTCCAGGATTTGTCGTAAAGTGAATACTTAATCCGTTGTAGATTAACCAGGTCTAAAGCCGGACTGACAAACTACAGTTGGCCTTAGACATTCACACAATATACTCGATAGGACCTCCTACGCAATTGGTTATAGGCTTATTCCACGGTAGTTCTTACCCTTACTACGATCTCCTTACTTGTATATGGGACATAACAGACAGAGACTCCAATCCCCGGGCATGCTCTCCTCTAGGCAGATGTTCTCCATGAGCTGATGTAAGCTTCTAATCAGCTCTCCCCCCCTTCATTAACCAATTCAGTAGGGAGACCATCGTTTCATTTACCGCTGGATGGTGTTCGTAAACTATGTTTACAATTACATTCATGATCGGTTTTCGTATTATATAACATTGAGTTAATATCATTTTTTAAAACAGAATAACTAACAACCCCCTTACAAACTACTGTCAATAGTCAAAGTTACCAATGGAATTTTTGGCCAAAATTCAAAATGAGCAGCAGACAAATGTGCCTTGCGGAATTATCTTGCCCAAATAACTGTGTGTATGTGCGTGTTTTACATAAATGTCATAAACTAGAGAATTTAATTTTTCAAATCATAAATCACAGCAACAATTATTACAACTATGTTTTCTGTAAGTCAGCATAAGATTATCACTGCATTTACATGAGTACATGAGTGTATGTGTGTGTTACACTTGTATAGTGTAAAGTCATTTGTTTCCTTCCTTCCCAAAAATATCTGGTACAACACAAGATCATCATTTGCTCATAATGTAACCGGATGTTGTGTTTGTTTGTGTCAGTGTGTTTGTATGTATGTATGTGCAGACACAGAACGGACTGGTGCTAGTTGTGTTGCTTTATGGATTTAGCAAATTGTAGTTTTTGCATAATGTAATCATAATCAAATAAAGCCAAAGACAACAGATTCAAACTCTCACACACACACACACACTCATGCTTACTAATATCCTTTGCAGCTAGAGACGATAAAAACCCACAACCTACGACAGAACGACATTGTAAACAAACTTTAGCAACCTCATGGCTTAGACAAAACTATTATAAACCTATTTGTCAAGAACATTTATCATTTCACACTTTCAGGGTATTAAAAACAAAAACATTTCACACCAAAAGCCCTACCAACCAAAAGCAACAACAACAAAAAGCATCAACAGCATGTACAGTAGGTGGGACAGACACAAACTATGACTGATGATAGTGGTCTGTGTAATAAACACCATATAGTAGACGAGTTGTATGCAGGACCGCTGTGAAAGTTTGAGAGCGGTGGAACAACAAGTTCAAAGTAATTGTGGCAGTGTTGTTCTTGTTTTTGAACAGCATAGGTCATCGTTTTGAAAAAATTTACGTTTTTGGCATTTGTTGAAAAACTTTTCGATTATGCGGAAAAGGACTCTCTGAGTATTACTCATAACTGGGTAGGGACCCGAATTTATGCAGTAGCTATAAGCCTATATCACTGTCATCCTTAGGTAAGCTTGTTTTAGAGTAGTATCCTGAATCGAATTTCGTCACTATTATGGATAACACTTGTTTTAGGACTCAATTCTGAGAACTGCACGTGAAAGGTGCCCCGAAAAGAAGAAGTTCTGCATCATTCGTTTTGTCAAGTTACATGTCATAATAATTTAATTTCTATTTGAATTTGGAAATTTTAGGTTCTTTTGTTATATTGTTATATGGTGGCGTATGATTGTCATAACTAATATTCCACGTAAATCATACGCCACGAAGTACAACAGTTTTATTGTAACTGCTACAAAATAAACCCAGTTCAAATCATTGAATGAATGGAAAAGTGAAACTGTTGCTTATGTAGGGAAAAGTTATATGAACAGATTAAAGGAATTGTAATTCTTTCATTTTTCTTTCAGCTAAATCGGACTAGTGGTTCTCGAGTTATGTCAAACAAAAGAGCTTATAACGTAACAAATTCCCCTATACGATACTTACTAACTTCAAATCGGTATTAAATTATTATGACATGTATTTTGACAAAACAAATGATAAAAAACTTCTTCTTTTTGGGGGAACTTTCACGTGCAATTCTCAGAATTGAGTCCCAAATCAATGAGCTGAAAAATGTTGTACTGTGATATTATTCCTGATGTCCAATTTGACTTCAGGGGAGGGCTCTCAACATCTCATGCATTGAAGGTCCTTGGTGACTTTATAAGTAGTGCCCTTAAGAATGGTATAGTGGTTTGGAGGTTAGTCTTGACATTGCCAAGGCATTTGAATCCAATTGATTACAAAAAGTTGCAACTTGGTTTCCTTGGGGATTCTATGGTGTTAGATTCTCGGAGGAATCGCTTCTTCAAGTTTAAGGTTGGTGATGTAGGTGCATCGGTCAGGAATATTGTGGTGAGTGTGTCCCAGGGTTGCCTCTTAGGAGATATTGCATAATTTATGTATGTCCGATATCCCGCAACCTACTGGGGGTGAACTTCTTTCAGTTTATGTGTACGACATTTTTGTTGCCAGTACTGAGTGTAGTAAAAAAGTTACCAGGGCTCTCCAACTGAAGTTCATATTAAGCCTACTTACTTGTGTTAGCTAAAATTTATAAATGTTGTTTAGGGCGGATTTTAAAAAGAACACACCATATTTTTTAATAACGCTTTTATAATGTCCTTTCCCAAAAACTTAAAGAGTAGACTGGCTTTACCCGCCAACATTTGCGACAAATGACTAAAATTAGCTAGACAGATATGGACCTAGATAGACAACAGCGACGGCCAAGTGTGTAAATTATTTCCCCCAACCAAAGAACACAACAACAACCTGATACATCCATGTATGTATGAGTCAATGGATGTCCAAAAATAGTTTCACACTAGAGCTGGGGGACACCAAACTGCGTTATAATTTAGATTTCAATTTCGACCCTATAGCTAAGGCCAGGGCTAAATACAAAACAATGATAGCTTATAAAGACTGCTTTCTCTACCTCTTACCTCTTTCCTGTATTTCAACCTTCTCCGCTCCATCACAATTTGCTTTGTAATAGTCAACAACTTGCAGTTATCGTTCTTCTAATTCATTATTAAGCTATTTGCTTTGCTTTAAGTCTATCAAACTAAAACCCTAAACTAAGTCTCTCTGTGCAATCCTTGTGGTGTGACATTTTAAAGTTGGTTTCGGTTTGGTTTAAGTTTCATTTACTAATCATCATCATGTCGAAAATGACTTGGGTAAAATCCTTTTTCAAATTTTACAAACAGAGATTTGTTCATAATACCTTGGAGATTTTGTGGGTTACAACTAAGCAAGTAGGTTACTTATCATTTGATTGGTGTTATTTTGTGGTGGCAAGGAGCGGAAGTGTACACACACACACTGATTTTATGCATAATTTATTTAATTTAGTTTTATCACTTCTTGTGTACGGAACACAAACTTTCATCATCAAGTTCATAGCAATTGTCACTGTGTTGGCTCTGGCTTTACGATCCTTTTGATAATCCTTGGACACGCGCACATTTGTTCAATGTGCAGCCTAATACCCCAAACAATTTGCTAGTTGGCCTTTGTTAGTTTACCGGGATCTTGGTGAATGAAAGTAAGCCAGTTGTTGTTGTTGTTGTATTAGAAGCTGTGATAGCTGTGTAATATTATCTTCAACTGGTTTTATAACGGTATTAAAGCCACTCCCACACACCCACAGACAGTTATGGCTTTCCACGGACTTCAGCACACACAAACACAAGGATACTATCGTTATCACTGTGCCGACAATTGAAGTTTTACACAAAGGTATGCTCGTTTGTTTGGGCAGGTAACATATGAGAGTAAGTAATTTAAATAACTCAGCAAACATTTTGGCACTAGTGCTGTTTGGTACGATAAAAGTACTTTTTGGTAGAAAAAAGTGTTTTTTTTTTGGTACAACTGAGGTACGTTTTGTACGCTTTAAAGTTCGTTTTGGTACACTAAAGGTACTTTTTGGTACAATACATTTACTTTTAGATCAACAGTAGTACTTTTTGGTACTATAAAAAAAAACTTGTTCGTACAAAAGAAGTAAATTTTTTTACAAGAAAAGTATTTTTTAGTACAATTAATGTACTTTGCGATACCATAACAGTACTTTTTGGTACAATAAAAGTACCTATGGTATAACACAAGTAGTTTTTGGTACAATTAAAGTACTGTTTAGTACAAAAAAAAAACACTTTTTGGTACAACAAGAGTACTTTTTTGTACAATAAATTCAATTTTTGGTACAACGAAAGTACTTTGTGGTACAATAAAAGTACTCTTTGGTCAAACAAAAGTACTTTAAAGTATAATTAATTTATATTTTGGTACAGCAAAAGTACTTTATGGTTCAAAGAATTACTTTTTGATACAAAAAAGTACTATTTGGAATAATGAAAGTACTTTGAAGTGAAATAAATATATTTTTAGTACAATAAAAGTGATTTTTAGCACAATAAAAGTACTTTTTGTGCCAATAAAAATTTTTTTTTGCTGCCACAAGTTATTTTTGGCTACAATATATGTACTTTTTGGTACAAAAAAAGTACTTTGTGGAATGTCAAAAGTACATTTGGTACAACACTAAGACACTAAAAGTACTTTTTGGTAAAATATATATTCCTTATGGTACAATAAATGTACTTTCTGATACAATAAAAGTACCTTTTTATACAATAAAAGTACATTTTAGTACAAAAAAAAACACTTTCTGAAACAAGAAATTAAATTTTAGGTATACTAAAAGTACTTTGCAGTAAAATTAAAGGCCCAACAGGTAGTTTTTCAGGCTACCTTAGGTCACCTGGCCGCCCATCTTTAAACTCCTTGGTCGGAGCTTGTAAAGACGATACTACCTTTACGTCCTTATTTCGCCACTGCCGAGCTCAAAAGAGGTCCACTGGTGGTTCTCTCAGGTTCTTGGGTGCGATACTCCCCAAACGCCTTCGGGAGGCGGATGGATCAGGGTCATTTTAGTACTCAGGAACGTAGTAATTTGGGTACTTTAGATAATTCAGGTTCGTACCAACATCTCGGCAACGTACCAACGATTCTGGTTGGTCGGCAGTTACGATTAATAACAGCAGAACGTTGTCAGCTTAGTGATTCGGGTTTTGTCGGGGTATCAGGTTAATATCAGCAAGTGATGATTGAAAACTCGGGTTGGTCGGTGGTTTAGGTTAATATCAGGAATACGTGGCCGTCTTGGTGTTTCGGGTTTTGTCAAGTATTCAGGTTTATTTCAGCAATTCGGGAAAATATCGATTTTTTGGCTTTCGTCGGTTGATCAGTTTGACATCCGCAACTAAGGATCGTGCTGATGACTCGCGTTTTTTAGCGAATCGACTCTTGCAACTCGTAGTTGTATTGATTCCGAATTTGCGACTGAATTAATAATCGTACCCGGCGGAGTTTTAGTATCAAAATGCTACGGTGCTAGTTTCTAATACAATGCTACAGAAATGAAAAGTATTTTCGAGAACCAGACAGAAATTTGTGCAACCGATGCGTCGGTATTACCAACGACAGACCAAAGTTGGACTCAACAGACCAAAGTCCGATTCAACAGACCGAAGTCCGATTCAATAGACCGAAGTCTGATTTAACAGATCGAAGTCCGATTCAACAGACCGAAGACCGATTTAACAGACCGATATTCCGATTTAACAGACCGGAGTCCGATTCAACAGACCGAAGTCCGATTCAACAGACCGAAATCCGATTCAACAGACCGAAGTTCGATTCAACGGACCGAAGTCCGATTCAATAGACCGAAGTCCGATTTAACAGACCGAAGTCCGATTCGACAAACCGAAGTTCGATTCAACAGACAGAAGTCTGATTCAACAGGCCGAAGTCCGATTTAACAGGCCAAAGTCCTTATCAACAGATAGAAGTCCGATTCAACAAATTGATGTCCGATTCAACCGACCGTAGTCGAGTTAAACCAATGTAATTTGGGTTGGTTCAACAAACCAAAGTCCGATAAATCTAAAGAAAACTTCTTTCTATAAATTATTGAACTGAGAATGTCAGCATAGATCGGGTACAGAGCATCTTAGCAATAAACTTCGACAAATTTACCAAGCAAAATGTTCGATCATTTTAGTCAGATCGAAGTCCGATTCAACAGACCGAAGAGTTGCGGGTACCTATATTCTCGATGTGATGAGAATTATATCGCATCACAGTGCATCAATTAACACTTTCCCCTGTGATGTCGTTTCCTGAATGTGTTTGGTTGCGTTGCCAAACGCGTCGTTTGCGTCGGTCGTGTGATCGATGAAATTGTTATTTGCCTTTAAATAAGATACAGTTTATGCAGATTGAGTTGGTTGGTGATATTCAAAAGTAAATGAAGGGCTAGTATATTATTAATGTTAAGAGGTTAAAAGGTCATAATTGTGTATGTAAATGTGTAGATAGCGCTAGAACTGTATATGTAGGAGGCATATATGTAAGAACGAATTTCGTCACGTTACACGCTTTTGCTGATCAATACAAAACAACAACTAAAAATTAGATAACTGTATTTTTGTTGTTGTTGTTATCGATGTATTTTTACTTATTGTTTATTACTGCATCTAAATCTCAATCTCAACATTGCATGTTAAGCCAGCGATACAGGTTCTTTTAGTGTCTAAAAGGAGCATAAGGCTTCGGAGGTTTCGGTAAGCATATATTTTAGCTAATTGGATTTCAACACCCGAATTTAGACACTGCCAGTATATCCCCCAGAAAGTTACAGAAATAATCATTTTTTTTAATGTTTCACTCCCTTCTTCGGCACTCACTGTTGATTCCCCTCTTGACTTCTCCTTTTGCGCTGGGTAGCCCTTTATCATATCACTGGATAAATTACTACGATTTATGTTTGCAACTCTATGCTCAACTCGTTTCATATAAGCAGATGCAGCAGCAGCCGAAGCAGCAGGTGTAATTGAAGATTTACATACACATTCGTTCATATAAGCCCTAAGATATGCAACACTTTTCGCAGCCAGATTCCATAGAGTAAAGTGTGTGGCCACATCTCTAAATGTGCTGAAGATGATGAGAAAGGAGAACAATAATCGCTACGCTACGACAGCTTATTGCAACATCGCCTGACTGCTTGCTTGCTTGCCTGCCTGCCTGACAATAACATGTTATTGTGTTCTTGGGATTCTCAAAAAGTGATGATGATGTTGTCATCATTGTTGACGGTTACGGCTGGGGGTGGAAGGCAACAGAAGACAAGAAAAATAATTGAATTAATTTGTTTTCAGTGTCTGTAATTATGATGAGGTTTTTGAAAAACAAAGAAAATCACATTAAATTTGTAAAGACAATAGAGAAACTAAAACCACATAGTAATAGTGTTATAGGAGGAATTACGATTAGTTTCGACACTAACACATGGAAGAAGACTCGGTCCTCTTATATTCAATGCTCTCTTGGTATGTGCCTCCCAACCTCATTACTCAATGCAATTGCGTAGCATGTTGTGATAAACTCTTACCAAAGATGTGTTGTGGTAATCACCCCAAAAGGCTGCCTTGTCACGTTCTCCAATTGAGGGTTTCGCCTTAAAGGGAGACCATAAAATGCTACATTATTTTGCCTATCAGTTGTAAGTTGAATAAATGGATATTCTTGGGGAGAATTATTGCTGTTACGTAAGGCATCGTAGTACTCGTAAAATAGCATCAACTTTATGTTAATAACAACACACAGCAGGCAGAGTATTAAGCATTGAAACAAAACAGATTTGAAATCTTTTCGATAAACATTGATAGCCGTTTGCTGTCTGTGGAGCTCATTAAACATTCGAAATGAATAGGACGTATAACGTAGAACATAGTTACTTATTAAGTAACACACATCAGAATCTACAAAATATAATATAAATGTTGGTGAATTACCTATTACCATTACTTAAACGAAATTTTTGAACGTCTCGCCACTTCCGGATATTGTAGACCTTTCACAATAAAACATTATCATATTTTGATTTATATATAAATTTAGGAAACTCTATCAATCCAATAGCTGCCATCCTTAATCCGCCTCCATTACACTCGTTTACAAATATGTTACCTCATTCCTTTTGGCCTTTACAATTTAATTTTCCTCACACACACACATATATACAAGTATTTTCTATTTTCATAACCTAAAGTTATAATCAACATTGACTTATCTTTGAAACGTGATGTTAAATTTCGCAACAACAACAGCGAAAAAAACACAATCTCATTTACTTGTCACGTTTTTTGTGTTGTGTTGTGCCATTATTTGTTTATCAAGAACGCAGCAACAACAACATCGACAAAAAAAAAACAAAAATCATAAAATACTACGATATAATGCATAATTAAAAAGCCTTAAGGCCTATTTCATAATTTGCTTTTTATAATTGTGTTATGCATTCGAATGTACATACATACACATGTATCTACTCGCATGTATGTGTTGGACATGTTGTATATTTTACAAAAATAAACACGATTTATACATATCTACATATGAAAAACAAACATTATTAAACAATAATGCACATATCCCTGACCTTTTGCGCGCGAGTATGAAAATCTCCAATTCCACACCAGCGCGTTACGTTGTGTCATTGTTGTTTTTTCGCCCTTTGGCAATTATGTTAATTGCTTAAATAAACAAAAAAGCGTATGAGTAAACGAGAACTCGCGAGAGAGAGTAAGGGAACTAGTGGTAGAGTTACATAATATAGCTAGTATAAAATATAAACAAGAACACACAGTATATGTACCTATAAAGGCAAACACACACACACATACTCTAGTGTAATTAATACATCTACGGAAGTGCATCATGGACATACTGGTGGTTTATACACATGCACACACACAGTGGCACGCACACAACTCTCTTCTAATAGCCAAACTGAAACTGCGACAGAAATGACAAATAACAGACAGTAACTGTCATTTAATGCCACCAACTTTCACACTTTAACTTTATTATAGTAGATACTCTACTATCCGCACAACCACACTGACACACACTGTTACCCTTATCCTGGTGCTCTTTAGAGACAGAGTAGAGAATAGTGCATTGGGGCCACCATCATCATTAAATAGGTTGCAATGCATCACCATGGGTTTGCTGCTTCCTGTGCCGCACAAACACTCAGCAGATGACACACATATATTGTTTTGTACATTTTGGTGTGTCAATGCGGCAACCAACAGCTGTCAAATATTATTTTGATGCCTGATCATATTGGCGTGTGCGACCAATTTGTGCACCAAATGCACTGTGGCATAGAAGAGATACTTTGTGGGATTGGGGTCGACCGTGCCATGTGGATTAGAACAAGCGACTATATGCGGGGACCTGGGCTCGAACTTTGTCACGGATGGCTCCGTCATTTCTCTGACCTGCGACTACCTAGATGTTGTCAACAGCAACTTCTGAGTAGTCAAGTCAATCTGGAGGTTTAGTAAAAACTTCCCAAAAAGCTAACGTCCGCATTTGTCGTTTAACTGTAGGTCCGGTTGTGTGAGTCTAACAAATAAGAAGTGTGATCACAAAGGGTAACTCTGATAGTAGTATTAGTTAAGATTGCACTGTTGTAGTCGAAAAATGTATCAACGTTCTAGCTACTATCGGTTAGAAGCAAGCCTACTGAGTTGATCGAAATCTATCAAATGTCTGAATTACGTCATAGCAGACACTTTTCCACTGACCTTTTGGAAATCTTGACAATGCATTATATGGGGTATCAAGTGGGCGTTACCCAGCCATAGGACTTATTTTTGAAAACTAAATATCTGAAGGTCTTACTTAAGTGGCCAATTACAACTTACGAACGTGGTTCAAAAATTTGAGGCTTGAAGTAGTAAAGACGCTTCGGTCTTCTGCGTGTGTTCTCCAGTTAGTCCTACCAGATGATGGCACGTCGCCTACCACTTGGTCCTTCCAACGGCCTGAAGTAGTAAAGACGTTTCGGTCTTCTGCGTGTTTTCTCCAGTTAGTCCTACCAGATGATGACACGTCGCCCACCACTTGGTCCTTCCAACGGAGTTTGGGTCTCCCTGCCCCACGCCGTCCTTCAGGTTCGCCTTTAAACACCTTTCTTGCGGGAGCATTTACATCCATCCTGGCAACATGTCCCAGCCATCGAAGTCCTTGGATTCTGACTCTTTGAGTTACGTCGACAGATATGTCCATATATTTTTCGGAGTACTTTTCTCTCGAATACTCCCAGGTTTTGTAAGTCCGTTGTAGTAAGCAAAATATCTGAAGGCCATTGATACCATTTTTCTTGAAATTTGGTACGAAATCGTTAATGAACAGTATATGTTAGGGTGGCATTTTTGATATACCAAGTTGGTATGGCCCGCCCATTGCACCCTATTTTTGAAACTGCAATATCTGGATTACTGTTTCTCCAATCGCCTTTAAAATTTGTGTGAATGCATTTGGCAGCAATATTCGCAATGTGATCCGCAATGGGCGGGATTGGATCAGTGGGCGTGGTATAAACCTTAAAACTTCAAACGGATGTATCTCATGAACTATAAGAGGTATAAAGATGATATTTGGTATATGTTGTTGGTACAGTATGAATTACAGCCAGGGTGGAAGTGGGCTGTGCCACGCCCCTTTTAAAAGAAACCATTATTATAGCAATAATAATAGTTTAATCGTCCTGAAAATTTTACAGTTGGCAAAAAGGGTCGAGGCGCCGCCACGCACTTCAATATTTGCATATTACAATTCCTTAATCGAATACAAGTAAAAACCCTGACCTTTGATCTCTTTAGGTCACGGGAAGTAGTTGTCCGATCTTATTCAAATTTTTTATATCAAGTGGCGCAATATTCCGGTCAAGCATTTTTTTGTTTCATAGGGGGTCCAAAAGGTTTGGCTCCGCCCATACGACCCAATTAACAAAGACTTGAAAAAAAGTGTGGAATTAATAGTATGATCATCAAAATCCCCAGTGTGCGGCACTATAATATCTGGCTTAACATAACAGTGAAACATTAAAACTTTGTGTAAGTTCGGAGGACCGTAGAAGCATTTATTAGCAAGCAGGATTCTTATACAAATTTCGATGCTGATATTATTTGTTTTGTTGATGGCACCGCCTAGGTAGATAAAATTATCAACCACCTCGAAAATATAGTTATAAACGCTCAAGCAGTTTCCCAAGCAATTAGATTTTTTGCTCGTTAAAACTAATAACTTCGTTTTGTCCTCGACCATTTTCACTGATTCCTTCTGTATACTTAAGAAGGCTGCAGTCACATTCCGCCGTTTTCTACCGATGATGTCTACGTCACCAGCTTCTGCGAGTAGTATGTGGCATTTGTTAAATATAGTGCCACTCGTGTTTACTGCAGCATTCCTCATTATCATTTCCATCACTATGAAGTGACACGAATGGCTCCGTAGGCTCCCTCGCTGGAATACCAAACTCAGCCGGCGATATGAAATAACTCCCAATGAAATAAGTCCCAATGAAATAAATCCCAATGAAATAAGTCCCAAAGAAAATGAAATAAGTTCCAAAAAAAATTATGAAATAAATCCCAAAGAAAATGAAATAATTTCCAAACAGAAAATGAAATAAGTCCCAAATTTGGGATTTGTTTCAAATTGAAATAAATTAAACACCAAAAATATGAAATAAATTCCAAATTTATAAATACATATTATTTAGAAAAATATATTGCATATTTACTGAGTGTAGTCATTGATATCTTCGTGTCATATGTAGTCATTAATACCTTTTTCGGCCTAATCTGCAATAATATCTTATTGCAATTATAACAAACATTCTTGAGATTTTTTTATTTTTGAACTTTGATTTGCTCAGGTTTTAATAATTATTCACAATTGTTTAACATTTTTCCTGCTCCGGTATATTTTTATTATACGTATGTACAACAAATAATTTTTAATTAACGTTTTTACACACAACAAAGTGTTAAAAATTTTCGCCTGCGGCGCCTCTGCTACGATGGTCTTCGTGAGAATCCAATTATAATAGGATGATGTTTACACAATAATTACCAATTTCTTCTGCGCCGGATTATTGTTATTATATGTATAAACAAAACCGAATAATTAAATAAATTTTTTACATACAACAAAGTATGAAAATTTTTAATAAAAAATAGCGCGCCCACGGCTTTCTTATAAGATATCATATACATACATGTTTTTTGCTCCCTTATACAATTTTTATACAATAAATAATATGAAAATTTTACATAAAAATCATATGATTTTCCCTAAATTCATTATTTATTATTATAATTACTAATTCAAATACCAATACAGATTTTTAAATACAGAAAAGTTGAAGAATTAAAAAATACATTGGTCACTTTTATAATAATATACATATATACAAATAAATCAATACGTGCTCATTCTAGGTTAACTATATTGTTATTTTTTTCCGTAAAACTCAAATTAAACTCAGTGTTATATATTTTTCGCTAATAAAGTAAATCCCAAAAATTACCATTATAGAATCAAATAAAACCCAAAAAAAAATTGTTTGGGACTTATTTCATTTCAATTTTTTTGGGAATTAAAATTTGATGAAATAAATCCCAAATAATAAATGAAATAAATTCCAAAAAATATGAAATAAACCCCAAAAATTTGGAAGTTATTTCACATGAAATAAATCCCAAAATATATGGGAATTTTTTGGGACTTATTTCATTTTTTTTCTGGGACTTATTTCATTGGGAGTTATTTCATAGAGCCACTCAGCCATGGCTTCGAATAATTTCTGTAGTATCGGACTGTCGAAGACAGCTTTATAGTCGACGAAAAGAAGGAATGTGGATTTGGAAGTGTTCTCTCTAAACATACAGAGCAGTCTGCGTATCCGTAACCAGATTTCAATCCTTGTCCTTACAGGAGGTGAGTCCATTACCATAGACTTTTGCTTTTACTTTCTGGTGAAATTTTCGTGCCTCACCTCTATCCCTGTATCGCTCTCTATCCTCGTTCTCCCGTTCCATCATCTGACGTTTCTTTCGCTTAAATAGCTCCCTAACAGTCCGGGCTACAATTGGCAGTAGCGTTGCCCTATAATCAGCATCCTGTTCCTCAGACGCTATGCGACATTCTTCATCGTACTAGGACTCGTCTGACCGTCGTTTTTCATATCCTAGCACGGTTGTTGCGGCGGTTGCCATGGAATGCCCAATGTGCATCGGGAACGTCAGAAGTAGAGGCGTTGTGTCTTAGTTGTTGGGAGAGCTGGTTGGAGTAGGCAGTGGCTATATCTGGGGTTTGCAGCTTCGCGATGTCCAGCTCTCTCTATGTTTTTGTGCGTTTTTCGCTCTGCTCTATCTTGTGCGCACCTTGGCTGCAACCAGGTAATGATCCGAGCTAATATTAGCACCACGGATCACGCGCACGTCCATGACACTAGATGAATAGCGGCCATCAATTACCATGGAATCTGTTTCCACTCACTACCATGTTCCTTCCTGCTGCAAAGCTAACCAGCCTAAACCCGTTGTCTGACTTATCGGCAGGCTGAATTTACCAATCGATGGACCAAAAAAATCTGCCCTTCCTATTTTTGCATTAAAGTCTCCCAGACAAATGTTAATGTCGTGGCCAGGACAGCCCTCGTTTATTTCCGCTTTAATCTCATCGTTTTTATCTTCCGTCGGGGCATGGACACAAATTAGCTTGATGTAAAAATATTTCGCCTTGATGAGGATTTTGGCTATTCGATCACTAAGAGGATTAAATCGCGAGACTAGTTGTCTGAGTTTCTCGCCAAGTTCAAATCCACATCCAAATTCGTGCTTTTCGGCATGGCAGCTGTAATAGAATTCGAAGTTTTACCGTCGCGAGCATCCTTGTTCTGTCCGTCTCATTTCCTGGATGGGGGTGATGTCAGCCAAATATTTTTTGAGGACATCTGTCGGTCGGATAGTGGCACCTTCTCTATAGAGAGTCCGGACGTTCTAGGTGCATATCCTTAAATCATGGTCCTTATTACGTTTGTGGGGGTCGTCAAAATTGTGGGGTTCCATTCGTTACTTTTTCGTTCTCGTGTCTTCATAGCCAGTAAAGGACCTGTTAGCTGGTAGCTAGCTCAACCATCAGGAGTTGTCGCTCACTATCTGCCGCTATTCAAGTTAAAAAACTAATATCACGAAAAATGTTGCCCAGTTGCCAACACGAAGGAGTTTGTGAGTCGGCTTGATATGCAAGATTCACTTTGCTTACCCAACGGCACCTTAAGCTTTTTAAGAAGCTTTTACTTGATATTTACTCAATTATTACTACTGCGATGTTGCTGTCGACAATAACGAGGGGGATCCCGATGAAAGAAATGTAGATGATTGAAACAAGAATCGAACGCAGGGCTTCTGCATGGTAGTCGCGTGTTCGAACCATCATGTCACGGACGGCCCCGTAAATTTCTCCCATAATTTAATTAATGATTTTAAAGAAAACATTATGTCCATTATAGAAGAAAAATAATTAACAATCACAATAATATTAATACGATCAGCAACCTTCAGCACAACAGTTTACAAAATCGGACAAAGTTCAAGTTTTAGAAATGTTGGTTATTTTACAAACTAACTGCAAATATAACACAAATTCTATGTAATAATTTTCATACATCCCAACAATTTTATGTATTTTCACAACAATTTTACATTAATGTCTCACATACCTTGAGATTTGTATTCCATCGTAATGTTGAGGGGGGATATTCTGAAAATAGAAAAAAAGATATGAGTATTTTCAAATAAGATTTTAAGATGAACAAAAAAAAATATTTTGGTAAAAAAATTTAAAGTTGGTAGGGAAGGGAAAAAGCTTACATCAATCCATGCAACTGCCCCGGAGTCGTCCCTAGAGGGGTAAAATGTTTGAACGATCCTTAGTCATTTTTTCCTCCAAACATTTTCCCCAAACATACCTACCCCTCATCTTATCCTCTTATAAATTCTATAAAATTTGTTCCCAGCGCTGTAAATGCCCCACAAGTGCCCCTAGAGGAGTCAAATGTATGACCGACACCCAATATGTTTGCAACCCTAGCAGTTTCTTAAAACTTATCTTCCATATATCTTTAACCATTATGGTAATCTCCATACAATTTTTTTATATTTTAAAATTTGTTGTTATGACATCAGCTCTTGCCGCTCTCATGGTGCCTTCTAGAGAGGTAAAATGTATGACAGACCAGCAGTCATTTTTCCCTCCTAACATAACAACATTTTCAATGTGCACAATTGGTCTGTGCTGACGATTCTTGCGCAATCGCACACCAACACACCATATTGTAGTGTAAGTGCGTTTGATTATGCCTACCACTGATTTAAAGACAAATGGTTCGATGACCGCTGCCGCAACAAACATTGATTTTTTTCGGGATATATTAGAGTCTTATAAAGATAGTGTTCCCTTCGAAAAGGACAATTCTGCGTGTTAAGCCAGAAATGAAAATCTGGTTAAATGTACAGTTAATTTTCAGCCCATTTACCGAATACACAACGCAATTTGTGCTCCGCTGGGTTTAATTCTTGCAGCAGTTTTATCTTATATGGATGATGCCCATATAGCTTTCCTCAAAATTGACGCAGTAGTGGACGAGCCGAGACCGAGTTGCTAAAAACGGCGTCTGATCGATAAATTCTTTTCCTATATCACATTCATGTATACAGCGTCGATGACTTCTTCTGTCTGCACTATTGGGGCTCGAATTGGATGAATATTATCCACATGAGTAAATGTGGTCATGAATCGATCCGTAGTAATGTATATTAGCTGATCAGATGAACGATTATGCGCATTATCAATTTGACGTAGTGCTCTTTAAGTTTGGCGAACAGAGCGCGAATTTAGGAAACAATTTTCCACGATTTCTATACATTATTCTGGTGTAAGTATTTGGATAATGATTTGCCAAAGTATATAGAAAAGTCACTGTGCCTTAAAGTCATAGGTCGTTGGTATGCATTGTGTCCCCTGCTGCATCTACTGCCGAAAAAAAAACTTATACATCCCTTATCCATCTGCCCTCCTAGACTATATATTACAATATGCAAACCCCTTAAAAATGCGACCGTCAATTGTTTATATTATTAGAAATTGTTCCCAATTTAATATTGAACTTTAGCAAAAATATGTCCAAAATTTTTTGCAACGTTGCCTGCCAGTCTAGCTATGTCGCCAGATTTACGTGTCGCAAAGTAGTTGGTGTGTGTGTGTGTGTTTTAAAATTTAATACGCCACCAAAATTACCACATTTGACACATTGACAGTTACCAGAGAAGACACCAAATAACCGGGAAGCAGTCAGGTTCGAGTGGCATCGTCCGCCAATTTATGCCGCAGTATATGACAATGATGTGATAAATGCCACCACCACCATGGAAGAATCATCATCAGCTGTGAGTTAAGACCAAAAGAAAATTAAACGCGTATTGTTAATGGAAAATTTACAATGTGAGCGAATAACAAAAGAATCGATGCAAGTAAAATGAATTTGTGGTTCTTTTGGTCATTTTTGGCATTAAAGAGGATTGCGACACAATGAAGTGGACGCATATTAAAAATGAGCATCTGAGATTGCATTCAAGAAAACTGAGCTATATTGATGGGTAAGAAATTATTGCGGAAAATTCTTAATACTCGTACTTATGGGAAATCATTGGTGGACGAACACAAATGGTAGGCAAATTGTCAAAGATGAATAGTAAAAAATATTTTCAAATGGGAAATCATTCCCATTATTTGTTAGTTGTAATGACGAGTGGTAAGAGCAGTTATGAAGTGATTGCTTCTGAAGTTCGTTCAGTCTATGATGTCAATTAATAATTCTCCTTGAAATATCAAAACGAGAATTATTTCGCATACTATATTGATCATATTGTCGAAAGTATTAGACTTAGAGTTTGATTTCTCACAACGAAACTTATCCCCAATTTGAATGAAACTTTAAAACAATACCTTGTACAGTACATCCCCCTTATGTTCATCCTTTCGATATTATTACACAGTGCAATATTTATCAACTCATTGATTTGGGACTCAATTCTGAGAACTACACGTCAAAGTAGCCCCAAAAAGAAGAAGTTCTGCATCATTCGTTTTGTCAAGTTACATGCCATAATAATTTAATATCGATTTGAAATTAGTGAGTATCGTATAGGGGAATTTGTTACGTTTTAGTCAACATTCTAATTGTAATAATAATTTCCATTTAAACTATAATTTCTTCCTTTGACTCAGCTGCTGCAGCAACTTAATGAAGTATCCAAAAAATAACTTACACTACAAGACTAACGTTTGTAGGCCAGCACCCATAGATACTTATATACCCCTACCCTTCTCTCCACAGCGTGCCTAAGTGTGAGTGAAGCTACTTGTACTATCGCTGTATTGATAGATGGATGACAACATAGACCTGAAACATATTCCAGTGTTGCATGTCATTTAATTAAACTCTTAAAACTCAGGCTGGCTAACGTAACATATTAGAGATGCAAATATTTCATACTTTTGAAAATATACGACAACAACACGGACAACAACTGCCCGAGTGGAGTTACAACATAGCCAGTAGTGTAGCAATAGCAGCAGTAGCAACAGCAACAAACCCCACTGGCTGCTGCATCAATAGAAGTAGCAACAATGATAAATGGCTAACTTTCAGTTTGATTGCCACAAATGCATCAATGTTTGCACCGGAATAAACAACACGTAGCACGTACGTGTACCACATGTAGTTATTTGCAGTCCTTTGGTCTGGGTTATCCTCTCTGGCCCCTTTCTCATGTCCTGTGCTCTCCTGTGTATGAGTATACATCAATTTTTGTATTCCATTTTGTATGGGAACATGTGACTGAATATCTCTATCCTCTCTCTCCCCCTGTCCCTCCTCTACTCTCTTTGAAAGTATTTTAAAGGGATTTTTCTAATAGTTACAATTATTAATGTCTACTGTAGTCACACATCTAATACCTGGGACCATAGTTGTGCCTTGTGCGTAGTTAGCCACGTATATAGGTTGTGCTACTCTTCGAGATTGCTAAAGTTTTATGAGTTTATGTTGTTGCCGGCTTGTATGAGCATGAGGATATAACTTTGGTAAGATTTACATTTATCTGCACAATATAATAGATTATGGCTTTAGGAGATATGCATAACAAACTCTGGGACTTGGTTATTACTCAAGTTATTCATTTACAAAATAAATCAAAAATTTCGAAATTTCAATAGACTTTTGTGAGTCATAGCATAGAAAAGTCAATTAGGGCGAGACGAACAGTGGGGTAAACTATACAGAATCTTATGATAATAAAAGATGTATAGAGAAAATGAGGATATAACATCCTTGATAGTAATTAAGTTTCCTTTATGTAAAAAAAATAATATTAATCTTAGTTTCAAAGGGGTGTTGCACCGCCCACACAAACTTCAATTCGAATCGGCCATATCCTACAAGCCATTAGGAGTAATAAGCTACAGCTATAATCGAGAAAATCTTTATTAATATGTTCCCTATAGAATTAGAGAGTGGAATAAATGGATTTTCGAAAAAGGGATAAAATTTGTACCATCCGAAAAAGGGGGACAAAATTATACCATCACTCAGCCTCACGGTCAAAGGTAGCATCGAGGTAATTGGGGGTAAAAATTAATAGCATCACCCAGACTCAACGTATAAAAGTAGAATCGCGTAATTGGGAGAAAAAGGGAAAAGGGATTTTTCGAATTTCGTACTTTAAGGATATAAAAAGGACGAAAAAGGGATAAAACTGGTACCATCACACAGACCAAACGGCAAAAGGTGGTATCGCGATTATAAGGCGGAATACGTATTTCTCGGGGTTTTTGTGCGTATGAAGGTATATTTCGAAATTTGTACTTTTAGGAACAAAAAGGGAAAAAATGTGTACAATCGGGTATAAACTAATACCATCACCCAAACTGAACGGCTAAAGGTAGAATCGCGGTAATTTGTGGTGATTATTAATTTCATGGAGTAGTCATGCGTTATAAAGGCATTTCTCGAATTTCATAATTTTAGGGTAAAAAGGACGAAAAAGGGATAAAACTGGTACCATCACTCAGACCAAACGGCTAAAGTAGAATCACGAAAATTAGGGGAATACTTATTTGTTGGAGTAGATATGCGATTTTGAAGGGGGTTTCGGAAATTTGTACTTTTAGGAAAAAAAATGGTGCTATTCGTAAAATACCGAAAAAGGGGTAAAAACTAATACCATCATCCAGACCATACGGTTAAAGGTAGAACCGCGAAAATTAGGGGGAATACCATTTTGTCGGGGTTGTTATGCGATTTGAAGGGGTTTTTCAAAATTTATAATTTTAGGGATAAAAAGGGAAAAAATTCCACAACAGGATTTTCCTAAAAGGCATAAAATTGGTACCATCATCCGAAAAATACCGAAAAAGTGATAAAGACTAGTACTATAACCCAGACTAAAAGGCGAAAGGTAGAATCATGGTACTTTTATCGTTCGTACTTTTAGGGTAAAAAGGACGAAAAAGGGATAAAACCGGTGCCATCACCCAGACCAAACGGCTGAAGCGAAATCGCGAAATTTAGGGGGAATACCTATTTGTCGGGGTTGTTGTGCGATTTGAAGGGGTTTTTCGAAATTCGTACTTTTAGGGATCAAAAGGGAAAAAATTAGTACCATTGCCTAGACCAAACGGCTAGAGATACAACATCAAATATTGTGGTAAATATTTATCTCATCGAGCAGGTAAACTGGTACCATCAAGAAAGACTAAACCGGTGAAACCTGTGCGATATGAAGAGACTAAAGCAATCATCGGCTTAATATAGCCGATGGGCGGACGAGCCACACACAAATTCGCTCACACATTGAACGAATGTGCATTCGTCCGACGCTTGTTGTCCTTCACTACAGTGAGAGGGGGAAAAGAGCAACTCAACAACACAAACTTATATTGTGGTTGTACTGATCAGCCGTTCACTGGGCTAAAGTTAAATCATTCATAGATTGTTTACGTGTAATTACACAGTACAACACATGATTTTGGGACTCAATTCTGAGAACTGCACGTGAAAGTAGCCCCAAAATGAAGAAGTTCTGCATCATTCGTTTTGTCAAGTTACATGCCATAATAATTTAATATCGATTTGAAGTTAGTAAGTATCGTAGAGAGGAATTTGTCGCGTTTTAGGCTCTACTTTCACGTGCAGTCCTTAGAATTGAGTTCCAATTCCATGAGCTGAAACATTTTATACTGTGTAAGAGTTGTGTAATTTTAATATGGATGGGGCTATCTAACTCTTTTAATGGAGTCTGTGTCGACGCGTTCTATCGTAGACTTTTGGAACAGGGATATTTTCGATCATTTGCAGACATAACTCAGCCTACAGAATAGTTATATCTAAAAGTGCTCAACTACATCGTCGTCGGCCTACAAATTGGGGGCATTGTATAATTTATACAACACACAGATGTCAGCAGAATGTTTGTCATACCCATTTTAGAGCGTTGAATACAAGCAATATTAAAAAATTACATATAGTGGAATCTGTCTCTCTTCAAAGTTGTGCACAAATTTATTATTACTCGATTTCTAAAATGGGCGAAGAGGTACATTTGCATGGAAGGTACCAGATGGGGAGTTGCTAGACTTCCAGATGTTTCCTCCAAAACTTTATCCTGCTTTAGCTTTACTAAATACAGAATTTGGGCACAATGGCGTTGGGTTTAATAATAATATTAATTGATTTCTAAAGTGGGCGGCACCAAATGGGTCGTGGAAGACTTTCAGTTTTTTTCTGCAGAAATTTATCCTATTATAGATTTACTAAATACAGAATTAGGGAACGATCGCGTTGGGTGTATTGATATTATTACTCGATTTCAAAAATGGGCGGGGTGGGACATTTGTTTGGGAGGTACCGGAAGGGGCGTGGCTAGACATCTTATTCGTTCTCCAGAACTTTATCTTGTTATAGCTTAACAAAAGACAGAACTTGGGCACGATTGCGTTGGATGTATTGTTTTTATTACTCGATTTCTTAAATGGGCGGAGTGGTACATTTGTATGGGAGGTACCATAAGTGGCGTGGATAGACTTCCAGACTTTTTCCTCCGAAACTTTATCCTGCTTTAGCTTTACTAAATACAAAATTTGGGCACGATGGCGTTGGGTGTGTTGATAATGTTACTCGATGTCTTTGGTTGTAATAACATTTCTAAGGTTGGTTACGTCTTTTAAAAGCTATCGTGCGTACCAACCGGACAGACAGACAGACGGACATGGATCAAACGACTTAAAAAGCCATGAATCGAATTTGTTTCAAAGAAACCTAGGGTCTTAAATGACTCCTTCTATGTGTTATACTTTTGGGACGTATCGAATTATATATACCCTTCTACCCTTTCTAACTGTTATTTGATGCAACGGCCAGTTATATGTGACTCTTCTATGTTTTTTACTGAATTTTTCGTAGTATCTAAAGTCATTCAAATTACATAATTTAAATTTAAATGCAATTGTTCCAAATGATATACATATTTTTCTTGCTATACAACCCCATTTTTAATAGCCCTTTACCCCCGACTGTGCAAAACGCATTATCACAGGCAAAGACGACATGAAAAAGTTCAGTCTAAATTGATTGATCATCATCAGTCTTGAGTTCTTATCGATACTGCGGTAACACTACACATCAAAGCGAGCAACAATATTCTCCTTTTCCTCCTCCACCCCATAACTAACCACACACAACGTTAAATTTAGTAACCACATTTGAATCAGCACTTTCGTTATAAAGCTATAGAGAGGCCAAACTAATATCAATTACACTCTCATAATTTTAAATTCTCTCTTATTATCTGCTACAAAATGTAATAATCGAATAAATTCCCTTTCTATACCTTATCAGGCGATTTAAA
This sequence comes from Muscina levida, assembly GCA_964034835.1. Classification (NCBI taxonomy): domain Eukaryota; kingdom Metazoa; phylum Arthropoda; class Insecta; order Diptera; family Muscidae; genus Muscina; species Muscina levida. The sequence goes on along the minus strand of OZ035881.1, from coordinate 4,166,251 downwards.
ATAAAAAAAACACACAATTATCAGATATAGAAATACATTGCAATTTCAGGGCGCTGAATGTTTATTGCCCCTTGGCAATCACAGTAACTTTTAAAAATGTTACCTTATTGATACAAATGTATTTCAAAATCGATCCATTATAGTTTGTCAACAATACTTGACTAAATATCAAGATGATATGTCATACAAAATTGATGGGATCTTATGGATGGATGTGTACACCTGTCCAAAGTGGGTGAGACTAATTTAAAAAGTAGTGCAATTACAAACATATACATTAAGTATACATTTATGTCCAAAATACGCATAAGATGAGTCATACAAAATGTTTGAATAGATTAGATTTTTTTCTCTAAGGTATGACTAATAGAAAATTTATTTAGCATTGGCAAAATGTTGTTTTTTAAATGTCGCATTTTTGCAATGAGATTAAACGATAGCAATATCACAATAACACTTAGCTATTAAGTGAAATTTTGCTATTCTTAAATTTAATTTTTACACTTTTTTTTAAATGTAATTATTTTTCTATGGTAAATTTTATTTTTAAAATAAAATTGATAAGGATGCACCACAGCTTTGAAATTTGGCATGTAGGTCCATTTTATGGCGTAGACTCGCACTAAGAAGGGGTTTATTGGAAATTCTGACTGCAAGGTGATAAAAAAGGGCATGACACCTCCCACACTACTCGAAATTTGCAATGGCTATTTCTCATAAACCATTACAGGTATAAGATGCGATTAGGTTCATATGTTGGTTGTATAATGAAAATTATTTTTTGATAGAAAGTGGGCGTTTCCACACCCCTTTTGAACAAATGATTTTATAGGACAAATAAATGAAACGGTTGCAATTAAATTTTCACAGTAGTGGTACTGTTCGTAGGGTACTTACTTACTTTCCCTTTACACTCTATGAATGAGGTATGGGATGCTTCTTAAGTTGTTGTGAATTAACACGCTTTCTATTTTAAATTCATAACAAACGGCACCTACTTGTTTATCGACGAATGCGAACGTCACTGTTTGAGAAGCTTTTACTAGACATACCGATTGACTCGACACTTATACTGCGAAATTGCTGTCCGCCCACATAAATCGAAATTTGAATCTCACGAGTCACTAGGGGTGATTTGTTACATATATTACTAGTATAGGGAGAACAACGTCTTTCTAAGAAATGGGTGGTGCCATGCTTCTTTTAAAAAACGTTATATCGGTCATATTAGTGGACCGTTTATAATAAGAATTTTTCACAATTTCTATGATATGACTGAAAGATCACTCCTCCACCCAAACGGCTTATCCTAGAGATTGAAAATTAACATGTAGATTCCTACTTTGACGTAAGTGAGAGGAAAATGAACCTGTAATGGCGAGTAATATCTGTATACTGTTTACTAAAATTGTACCAATTTAGGCATAGAACACAGTTTGACCACGCCCACTCCACCCACTGATCGAAAATTTATAATTGTTGTGCCGAGTAATATCTATCTATCAAGTTTTATCTTTATAAGACTAAAATATAGTTTTTCCACGCCTATCCGCCCACTGATAGAAAATACAAATTTCGTCTGCAAATTTTAAACAGTCCTGTCAAACACTATCTGTGTACCAAATTATATAACTTTAGGACTAAAATGCAATTCGGCACGAAAATAAAAATGTCGTCTGCATATTTTAATCTGAAGTGTCAAGTACTATCTGTGTACCAAATTATATCTATTTAGCTCAAAAAAATGTTTAGCCACGCCCACTCCGACCATTAATTCAAAGTTTACAAAATATAAAACCTATTATATTTACCAGAGCGAAAAACGCACGTAACCAAACACAAAGAAAACTGAACATCGCGAAGCTGCAAACCACACGATGAAGAATGTCGCATAGCATCTGAGGAATAGGATGCTGCTTATAGGGCAACGCTACAGCCAATTGTAGCCCGTGCTTTTAGGGAACGGTACAAGGAGACAGTAAAACAGGCGAGACAGCTATTTAAGCGAGAAAAAAAAACGTCAGATGAAGGAACGGGAGAACGAGACTATAGAGCGATACAGGGATAGAATTGAGGCCCGAAAATGTTATCAGAAAGTAAGAGCAAAAGGCTACGGTAATGGGCTCCTCTCCTGTAAGGACAAGGATGGAAATCTGGTCACAGATAGGCTGAGTGTGCTGCATATATGGAGAGAACACTTCCAGCAACTGCTGGTTCCAGTAGGCAGCGCACGTGAAGGTATCACGCCAGTTGTCGAAGACGGCTTAGACGGCCCACCGCCAAGTCAAGCCGAGGTAAGTGTGCTATATGAAAGACTTAAGCCAGTGATCGGGCCTTATCAGTGTGGATTTGGACCTGGTAAATCAACAACTAACCAGATTTTTACACCGGCAAAAAATGGAAAAGACCCTAGAGAAACAGACCGGCACGTACCCATCTTTTCGTCGGCTATAAAGCTGCCTTCGACAGCCCGATACGACCGAAATTACTCGAAGCCATGGCTGACTTTGGTATTCCAGCAAATCCGATACGCCTTTGCGGAATAACGCTGACTGACACGAAGGTTTCAGTGAAGATATGCAAGAACCTTACGGAGCCATTCTACACCAGACGAGGCCTAAAATAAGGCGACGGACTATCGTGTGACCTCTTCAACATAGTGATGGAGATGATAATGAGGAAAGCTGGAGTGAACACGAGTGGCACGATATTCAACAAAAGCCACTTGCTACTCGCGTACGCTGATGACGTAGACATCATCGGTCAAAAATTACGGGATGTAACTGCAGCCTTCTCAGGTATACAGAAGGAATCAGCGAAATTGGGTCTAACGGTGAACGAGGACAAAACGAAGTTATTAGTTTCAACGAACAAAGAATCTACTCGTTTGGGAAACTGCGTGAACGTTGACAACTACCTAAGCTCCGCCATCAACAGCCTCGAAATCCGGAGAGGAATCCTGCTTGCTAATAAATGCTACTACGGACTAAGCAAGCAATTCAATGACAGTTTTCGAAATTATTTGTAAAAAGTTGCAGATCTGCCTCCAAAGCGGGCAAAAATTTATTTATTAACCTTGATATGTTTTTAAACTTTCACAATAATCTTTTTACGTTTAATTTAGTTTAAATTTACAATTTAAAATTTTACTTTGTGTATTAAATAAAATTTGGTTTTTTTTTATTTTTTGACCTGCTGTGATTGTACTATAGTTCATGAATAAAAAGAAATATCATAACTTTCAGACTTATACATTTCTTATGCATACTTAGATTTCTAAACATAGATTCAATTTAGTTTACGATGCAAAAACCTTAGCCAAAGCCCATATAACTATTGTGGTTCCAATACTGGATGTATACAATTCAACTGAATTGGTGCTGTTGAATTCCTGAGTAACGGCACTATCGTACTCCGTGAGATTCAGCATAAAGGAAAAATTACCATCAGCTAGTTTCATATTATCTGAAATTTGTTAAACGTTTTCAAATTATAATTGTAGCCGTAACATAACCTTACCCATATGGCTGTAGTGTAGTATATCAGCACTGCAAAATTTCTGCGCTGGCGTTGGTAGAAATATTCTAATGGCATCTGAATTAGCTTTAGCACACAGGTGTATTTGAATATTTTGATGCAGATACGAATCGAAGCTGGCTGTATATTCCGAAGATTGCACTAAACAAACAAAATAGTATAATTAAAATTTAATCGAAGCCAATTTTTTAACTGGGATGTTTTACACAATTCAACGGTGAAAAACGTATAGAAGAGTAGCAACCATGGCATTACTTTAACGTCCAACATTGCCACAAATTGCTATTGCCTACTATTTCGAGTCCAAATTAATACTGTTGAGCTACCAACTGGTCTATGACTTTCGATTGTTAGAAAAAAGCAACTTATCACCGAAACGCAACCTCATAAATACCGAAAACCGAGCATTGAATCATAAATTTCTTTAAATTATACCAATAAATTGTCCGGTGTGACGTGTAATCTTGGGAACGTTAACAATAAATAGAATTCTGTGGTTTCTTCAACTACCAATCACATATGATTATGACTTCTTCCGAAGATAGCACTACTAAAATCAGATTAGAGTTGTATTTTAAATAATTAATCAAGTTAGTTGAACACAGATATCTACATTCTACAATCTGCTTAAAACTTTAATTTACCTGGGTAACTTAAAAAATTTTAATTTTGGAAATAATTAAAAAAAAATTTCATAGACATATAAGATAAAGATAAGAGATATTTTCAAACTAGACAATTTGTTTAATGGTTCTACTTTATGAATTTATTTTCATCGTTCGGTTTAAGACTTACTCTATTATTGCTAGTAGAGTTTACTTTATAAGGGACCGACCGTGGCATGATAGTTAGAACACGCGACTACCATGCCGGAGATCACAGGTTCAACTCCTGGCTCCAGTCATCTTAAAAGAAAAAAATGTTCTTTCATTGTCGGCTCCCCTCGGATGTTGTCGACAGCGAATTCGCAGTATCAGTGTCGAGTCAATCGGCATGTCTAGTAAGAGCTTCTTAAACAGTGACGTTCGCATTCGTCGATAAACAAGTAGGTGCCGTTAGTTGTGAATCTAAAAATATAAAGCGTGTTAATTCACAACAACGCGAGAAGCTATCCATATCCCCAAGGGTTGTGTGAAATGGATATTGCGAAAGCTGACAAGGCGGATAGCTATTTCGATAGATGACAAACTATCTCATCAGTACCCTTTGCTGAAACTTCTCCGCTATCATTACAATTCTTATGGTGTTAAAAGCTCCACCAACGAACTGAGAAGCCAAACACACCGGTGCGAAGATAGCATCAACGAATACGACACGTTCTGAACATTTTATAAGCGAAAAAACTTAACAAGTCAAGGTCATTGAAAAGGCAAACCAATAAATACCAGTTCACCGTACAAATGACACATTAATTTGTTTTCAAAAGCTATTACGAAGATTAAGAGGCCAACCGTGGCATAATGATTAGAACACGCTGCTATCATGTGGCAGACCAGAGTTCGGTTTTTTACTCAGTTATCAACATTACTTTAATCGCAGTCAAACTCTAGTAAAAGCTTCTCAAACAGCTGACGCTCGTTTTCGTCCATATACTGCAAGTCTAAAAATAGAAGCCTGTAAATTTACATTAATTCATTCATGGACTGGCACTTCTTTGCAATCCTATAGAATTCTTCTCCAGTTAGTCACACCAAGTTCAGCAAGGTTCTCAGTAACCTGATATTTCCACCGTTTTTTTGTAGACCTCTTCTGCGCCTGACATCGTCAATGTCATGCAGCTCATGATTCATACGACGCCGATACACTCCGTTAACGATGATGGGCCCATATATTTTACGGAGTATTTTTCTCTCGAATACTGCCAGAACCGATTCATCCGTTTGTGTTATAACCCAGGATTCTGAATCATACAGCAAGACAGGTAGAACAATAATCTGGTATAGCTGGATATTTGTTCGTCGAGAGAGGGCTCTGTCATTAAATCGCTTGCTTAGTCCGTAGTAGCATTAATTAGCAAACAGGATTCTTCTCCGGACTTCGAGGCTGACATTATTTATTTTGTTGATGGCGGAGCCTAAGTAGATAAAATTATCTACCGCATCGAAATTATGGTTGTCAACGTTCACGCGGTTTCCCACACGAGTAGATTCTTTGTTCGGTAAAACTAAACACTTCGTTTTGACCTTGTTCACCATTAGACCCATTTTCGCTAATTCCATCTGTATACTTGAGAAGGATTCAGTCACATCCCGCAGTTTTCAACGTCATCGGCGTACGCGATTAACATGTGACTTTTGTTGAATATCGTGACACTCGTGTTTACTGCAGCTTTCCTCAGTGTCATCTCCATCACTATGTTGAAGAGGTCACACGATAGGCCGTCGCCTTGTTTTAGGCCTCGTCCTTAAGAAATTTTCAGTTTAAATTTAAAAAAAAATAATAAAAATAAAAGTTTAACCCTTTCTTGCACAAAACAACTTCTTAAAATCACATATATTCATAAACAGAATAAACAGAACAGTGTTTATCTAATGAGCATATTTTTAGTTTTTCCGGGCAGATTTGTGGTGGCCCTGGTTATGATACCAGCGGATGAATCGGTTCTGGCGGTATTCGAGAGAAAAATACTCCGTAAAATATATGGACCCATCATTTTTAACGGCGAGATTCGTTGTTGTATGAACCACGAGCTATACAACGGCATTGACGTGGTCAGACGTATTAAGGTGCAGCGGTTGCGTTGGCTAGGTCATGTTGTACGCATGGACGAAAATGCTCCAGCTCGAAAAGTCTTCGACAATGACCTCGATGAACGGCGACCAAAACTCTTTTGGAAAGACCAGGTTACTAAGAACCTTTCAGAACTTGGTGTGACTAACTGGAGAAGAAGCGCAGAAGATCGAAGCGCTTATAATATTTTCCTACGTGCGGTATGCAATCCAATAGGATTGCAAAGAAGAAGAAATTTTTGTTCCATAAATTCACGCGATTTCTATATTGCATTCAAATTGCTAATGGCCAAAAGCTATGGCCTATATCTATACAACAGACCAACAGCCAATATCAATGGAATTAAATGTCTACTCTACATATCACATTTGTGTCTAATATCTGTTCGATTCTCGACAGTTCTAGTAATCGTTTGCTATTGATGTCTTTAATAATATATGGGCTTTATTCGCATATGATCGCATATGATCACATGTGATATATGGTGCTGGCAAACAAATCAATGTGAGGCAATGACATCACTGCAAGTTCTGTTGCCTAACAACCACAGCGAACTATAAATACAAAAAATTTCCAAACACACCCTGAAGTATGTGTTATTCCCCTTATATTTATTATTGTTTTCTCGCCATAATCTTATCGATTTCCCTGGAAACTGATAAAACAAATTGGGAAAGGCAACACGCTGGTGTTTGTGGTGTTATTGATAAAGATAAACTAGAGCGCTTTCGGACAACAACAGGTTGATATACTGAGAGAGAGAGATAATGCAGCCTAATGACAGGTGAACAACTAGAAATAATAAAAAACGTATATTTTAATAAATATAAATCATAAATTTGTAAAGAATTACAATATGGTTAATATATGAATTTCGAGGTAATTTGTTTTTAAATTTAAACACCCTTGATAGTTAGATAAACTTAAGACAACATCAATGAAAGTTATAACTTTTGATAGCTCATATTTAGGCGCCCAAAAGTTTTTGTTTGAAATTGAATTTGACGAAACCCATTTTCTTGTAGCGGAGTGAAATATAACATTTAACCTTTTTTCTTAAGTGAATCCGAAAATGTGAATGGTATTAACGTTTTCAAAAATTGCAGGACGAGCTGGAATTTGAATCTTAAACTTTATACCCCATGAATGGGATATGGCAGAACTTCTCCCATCACTTTGAATAAACATGGTATACAGTTTTAAATTCATACAACGGCACCTACTATTTGTTGGCTAATGCTAACATCAGCTGTTTAAGAAACTTTTTCTAGACTTTTACTGCGAAGTTAACGGGCCGCCATTGAGACAAATCTGGATAGCTTAGATAGGAATTGAATGCTGATCTCCCGCATGATAGATGCGTGTTGTTACTATCATGCCACGATCGTACCCATTAGCTACAATGCCAACCATATTTTTAGCTAAAATGTAATAATGCAATCTTTAAACTCCTTTAACAAAAATATTTCTCACCGTTCTCTATAAACTTATTCGTGCGAAATACACACTATTCCTTCCAAAATACATGTACGGCCAGGCTTAAATTCATATTTGGAATTCTAATGCGTATGAAACTCGTAAACGAAAACTGTTAACACCCAAACTTGTATTTCCAATGCAGATTTTTTAGATAAATATAACAAAGTATTTCCAAAAGACCACCGACGTTTTAATTAAATAATTTTTTTATTTTTCTTTCAATACAATAATCAAACTATAATAATACAACTATTTTATAACACTACACGAAGATTTTTCAATTGGCAAGAGTTTTGCCCAATACTAACATTGCGATCATCGCCACAATACTGGACGAATAAGTGCCCACCGAATTTTTATAGTTGCACGAATCCGATTTGCACACCTTGCAAGTGTGCTTAACCAGTGTCTGGTTCACCATCTGAGTGTTGCAGTCCAAGGCTCCTGTCATTATGCAGCCACGTACTTCCACAAAAGCGGTAGAGGTATTTTCTAATGAAACAATATTGAAATTCAATTAGAAATCCTTAATGGTTTCATCCCAATGTCTCAATATCTACTTACTTGCATTGTAGCGACTAATGAAACATGAAAAATCCGTGGAGTTTAGATCCTTTACACCGACATAATGTTGCTTCAAGACGTCACGTGTGCTATTAGCATTTGATTGATCACATTGGACAGTTGGAACGCTGCCACTGCAGCTGTTGACGTCATTGCACGAATAACACTTTAAAGATTGAGCTGCACAGTATATATATTAATTTTAATAAAGTTGTTGTAATTATTCACTTTGATTGAGATTGCTCTGTAGTTACTTTACCTAATGGCACTGAGATTACCGCCAAAGTGGCCAAACACATAATCACTTTTTTGTACATTTTGCAAGAGTTTATTTTGGTTATTTTGATATGTCGATTTTATTCTTTTTTTGGTCTTCTTATTGAAATCCAAACTTATACTGTCGCTTTATATTATTGTGCAAATCAATTTATATGTGAATTATATTTGGATCATATCAAAAAAAGCTTATCGCCTTCGTTTATATTATCTCAAAAGCGATTAGGGTTATAAACTTTATTGCCGCAATGATATCACTCAGAGAGTTATTTTTCAACAATATGTAGCATTACTCATGTATGAACTGTATCAGGGGATGAAAAGGTAAACCACACCTATTATCTATTATCTAAGTTTACGAAATCAATGAAATAATAACACATACTACTTTCGAGAGCATGCCGCCAGGTTTTGTAGTTCACACTGAACTGGTGGTAAGGTAAAAAATTCTTAAAACATTAAATAGAAGGCGCCGTAACATAGTTCAGTAGTTGCTTAACGTGCACTGATGTAATATGTTACACCCCATATTTTGCAACATACATCTAACCATCATGCCACTACGATCCCTAAGGCGACATCTATGGTGTCATAATTGCACTAAACTATTTACTAAAGAATAATTTAACTAAGGATCCTATGCAATAAGATAAAGTTCACAAGTTGGATATATATAACATATATCGAGGATGTTGTCGATATCATAAGTAGGCAGTACCAGCTTCAAAATTGGAGCTGCTTTTTTTTGACAATCAGCTATTGAACTTTATTTTATTGCATATTATCCTTAGTTAAATTGTGGTAAAGTGGATATTATTTTAGTACATTTATGCCCCCATAGATGTCGCCATGTTGGCGTGGCATCATGGTGAGAACACGCGACTACCATGCAGGTGGTCTGGGTTTGCCTGTAACATCCATCTACATATCTTTGATTGGCAGCCCCCTCAATGTTGTCGACAGCAATTTCTATGAAGTCGATTCAATCGACATATCTGGTAAGAGTTTTCCAAGCAGGTAACGCTTGAATTCGTCGAAAGGTATCCTAAAGCCTCTCGAGGCCAGCTATTATACTTTTACAATGCAGCAACGAACATAGGGCCTTCAAATACTCAGAATTTTCCGCAGACAACTGTTGACAAAGGCCTTGAGCTTACGTGACATTGCAGCCGTGGGCGCCCACGACTCACATCTGTAGAGCAGAATAGTTTTAACATTAGAATTAAATATACGTAGTTTGGTGTTACGGGATATCTTTTAGAACCAGACTATGTTCATCATGGCGATTGCTTGTCTTCCTTTGTTGATGCGCGAAGTGACATCGAGTGAGGTACCGCCTTCAGGGCTAATTACACTGCCCAGATAGCAGAAGTCAGAATTGCGTATGATTTTTTTACCGTAAACGTTTAGGTTTATATTGGAGTCGCTGGTACAGATGTATTCCGTTTTGTTGGTGTTAATATGTAGGCCGACAGCTTGAGCGTTTTGGCTAAGACGATCTAAATAAGTATGTAGGTCAGACTTCTTGACGGAGAGAAAGCGATGTCATCAGCATAGGCAAGTTCTTCTAGGTGACTGTGTAGGTCCCATGGCAAACCTCTTGTTTCAGCTAGCACATCGCACACATCGTCAAGAACAATTATGAAGAGTAGAGGTGACATAAGGCAGCCCTATTTGATACAAGAGTTTGTTGGAATTGGTGGGGTCAGCTGATTGTTGTGTAGAACCCTTATCAAATTTCCGTTTCTAATCTGTAGGGATTTCTATATGGATTCTCTGCATATACTGTCGAAGGCTGTGCTGAAGTCCACGAAACAGACATGAAGATTGGGCTGCCATTCTTTGACTTGCTCGAGTATTACATGGAGCGAGACGATGTGATCCGTGCAAGAGCGATTGGTGCGGACACCATCTTGCTGTTTGCGGAGAGTTAATTCCGGCTTGTCTTGAATTCTGTTGAGTAACAGTTTTGGACCGGCCGTGGCATAGTGGTTAGAACACGCGACTACCATGCGGGAGATCGCAGGTTCAAACCTGGCTCCAGTCATCTTAAAAGAAAAAAATAAATAAAATTTTCTTTCATTGTCGGCTCCCCTCGAATGTTGTTTGACAGCAACTTCGCAGTATTAAGCGTCGATTCAATCGTCGTGTCTAGTAAGAGCTTCTCAAAACAGTGACGTTCGCATTCGTCGATAAATAAGTAGGTGCCGTTAGTTGTGAATCTAAAAATAGAAAGCGTGGTAATTCACAACAACGCGAGAAGCTATCCCATACCTCATTCATGGGGTGCAAAGGGAAATTAAGTAAGTAACAGTTTTGGACGTAGCGTAATGCCCCTGTTTTTCCTACATTGAGAAAGATCACACTTTTTCGGTACTTTGATCAGGGTTCCAACCAGTCAGTCCTCTGGAATATTTTCTTCCTTGCAGATAGCTACAAAAAGAGGTTGAAAGTATAGCGCCGTTACTCTAGAGTCAGGCGTTAAAGCTTCGACGGTGATTTAGTCATTTCCCTGCTTTAATTGTTCAACGGCTTGGGTGATCTAATTGGTCCTGGGGGTTAATGAGTTAAAAACTGCATCAGTTGTAAATACGGTCGCCGACGTTTTTTTGTTCGGATAGTTGGACTTGAGGAGAGCAGTTAAGAAACCCCGAAAAGTGTTCATGCCACCTTTTGTGTTGGTCATTTTCGGATGCAAGTAGATGACCCACTTTATCCCGTATTGGACGTGTTTTTGTCCGCTAGTTTGGAAGTAATGTCGTAGAGGTATCTGAGGTTGTTATCCCTAGCGTCTTGGTTTGCGAGAGATGAGAAGCAATTCCGTTTGTCCGTGTGGCAAGAATGTTAGATCGCTGTGCAGAAAGCTCTACATTCTAAGTAAAGATGGGCCGTTGCGTGACGACTGCGGGCTCTAAATCTAGCAATTTTCTCTGATTTGCGCTGTTCGATGAGGGTTAACCCTTTGAACCCCACATTTTTGTCTGTGTATCGAAAATTTTGTTTTTGGTTTTTATCTTCATATATCTGTCTCAGAAGTGTTCATACAAAATTTGGAGACATTTCGACCCCCCGTTGTGGAGCTAGAGAAAGTTGCTTGTAGGTAACTTTGGCCCATTTTGGTACACAAAAAATGGACAACTAAGATATTTGATGTATGAAAAGTTTGATATTTTTATTATTTTATGTTTTTATAATAAAAAAACTAGTAATCACTATTGGAATTTATTTAATTATGATTTAGAACAAAACACTTCTTTTTAACACTTCAATTTCGAATAACTAAATTATGCTGATCGCTCTGCACAAAAAATAGAATCAAATCAAATGGTAACAGTAAATTTGTATTATTTGGTTCGAGGCAGATGGGAGATTCTGTCTCAGGTAGGGATTGCTTGCGTATCTCCATTACCAGCATGCGGATTCTCGGGATGGCCAGGAAATAGTTGGACGCGACATCTGCGCTCCTAAAAGTTCAGATATCAAGTAGGCTTCTTCTTCTTTCTAATACAAAACTGGTCGATCTGGTTTTTCAGTTATATTATTCGTTGAGCGCCAGGTCACTTTATTGATCTACTGACCACAAGGTTGTTTATTGTTGCACGGCTCAATAAAAAGGTCGCCATTTTTATTATGTTGACATAATCCATGTCTGCCCAAAATTTGCTCCAGTCCAGTGTTATCCGATCCGATTTGTGCGTTTAGATCACCCATGAGAATAACAATATCCTTGGCGCTGTCGGTACATACACTTGTCCTACTGGTACCGGGATACGGGTGAGCAGAAACGTGCTAGCAAGATTCTGGATGAGATTGGTTTCCAGTTGATCTTGGACTTATAACTTAATTTAAATAACACACCATCGCTATGATACAAAAAAATTGCCCATATTCTTACCAGCTAAGGATTTTCAACACTTGACAATCATAATATTGGCAACATCGTTATAAAATATTCCGCCTCAGTGAATTTCTTTGTTTCACTTATTAAATATAATGTTATATATAATATTGCACATTATTTACGTTAAATTTCCAGAACTGTTTAAAATTCATTGTCTTTTTATCTAGTGGACGGACAGGTATCGACGACGATTGAATCACTCGAATTGTTGTTTTAAACAAAATGTTTCAATTAATAATATTTCTTAAGTGAAGTTTATCTGCAATTGTTTTTCCCCTGGGTTATCTTGATTTCTTAATAATTTTAATACATTTTTTTAATTAAGTGAAATTTGTGAAATGTCTTATTTTACGCTCCACCCGCAATGCACTTAGGGCAGGAAGTCATTTAATGTGGACTGCACTCTAGTTAAGCAAGAGGGTAAATTATAAAATATTTTAAAGTTTAAAGAAGACAAAGAACTTAAGAACTGTAGAATTTGCAAAAGTGATAGTAGTAGACCCTTTTGCATTTTTGCTGACGATATGTCTCATCTGGCCATACGACCGACAGTCCTATCTCATACCCTTAAAGCAGGCAAATAATAATTCCGAAGTAGTCTCAATTCAAAATTGATAAATAAATGTGACAAATTCCATTATGCGGTACTTACTTACATCAAATCGATATTAAGTTATTATGGCATGTAACTTAACAAAACGAATGATGCAGAACTTCTTCTTGTTGGCGCTACTTTCACGTGCAGTTCTCAGAATTGAGTCCTAAATTAATGAGCTGAAATATTTTGTACTGTGTAATGCAAACCACATTAAAAAATGTTGGAGTTAATGCAGTAAATAATGCAGTCATACATAACTATTTTGTTTTTGAACAAAACTGTATACTTCCAAAGGGCTTTATTCCTACTTTTGAATTTTAGGCGTAGAAACTGTTTTAAATGAGGCCTTCATTACAAAATGATGTCATATGTCAGCGACATCTATAGAACAAATGTAGCACTTATCGAGACCTATAACGATATCTTGTATGTTACATTTAAGCCACAAACAAAAAAGCAATAATTAAATTCGACTTTGGGAAATTGGGACATTTTTTTCGTAAACCGTTCTATTGTACACTCAGTGATATCATTACTCAAGCTAGGCTATTATCGTGTGTGACCTCTAATATATAGATGATGTTATTTTCCCCATTTCGGAACTTTCTTAACATACAAACAGTTTTTATCTCATTAATCCAGTTTCTTTTTAATCATCGTTTGAAAAGTGAAAAGACTTTTGGGTCATTCTATATCTGAACAAAGTTTGTGTCATTGTAGTGGTATCAGTATAGGTAAATGTACGACCACAACAAAATCCAATCCATCCACTTTAAAATAGTTTGCAGTCGCTCGTAGATAAATATGACCCCTGAATATTAGCCAACTTGGCTTTATGACCAACTATTCTACTATGTTTTCAGTAAAAACTTTTCACTTTTATTAGAAAATCTTGCATTTTATTACAATTTACTCTGTTTTCTTTCGGCAAACATCACTTAGTTAACAAATATTTTGGACAAAACAAACATCACGACCATAGTGAAAATACTGGAGGAATAGGTGCCAACAGAATTCGAATTGCATTTATCCTTTTGGCATACAGTGCATTTCTCCTTAACCAATGTTTCATCGATAAGCTTTGAGTTGCAATTAATTGCTCCGGTCATAATACAGCCACGAACATCCAAAACAGTAACATTTTCTACAAGAAAAATGACAAAGATTTTTTTAAATAGTTCCAACGCCAACGCCTTTAACACTACACTTACGTGCTTTGTAGCGACCGATGAAACAAGAAAAATCCTTAGTGTTCAATGAATTCAAATCGTAATAGTAACGAGCCAATATATCACGGGTTGCATTGGCATTGGCTTGATCGCACTGAATGGACACGGGTTTAAGGCAACCCTTGACATCGCTGCAGGTTAAACATTTCAGGGACTGAGCTGAATGTAGTACAAAGATTTAGAAGGACTCCTATATTTCTTGGTTATTTTTGTATATTACCAAATGGAATTGACACAACAGCCAGTAGACACACTGTAAAAATTACTTTGCCGAGCATTTTTGTTGTTTTATTCTTTTAATTATCCTTGGTTAAACGCAATTGTTTATGGCTTGTAAGTAAGATCGTTACTAAGACTGAATTTTCTTAACAACTATGAATTTATAGTTGCATTGGCTTAGCTAAGTTTTATTTTAAGTACATGTCCTCAGTTTACTACATGATTACTAGAGGCAATTTTATTATATGGAGATGCATTTTATTGTACTTTTTTTTAAGTTTAAGTTTTTAATAGAACAATCTATATTAGTCGACAGTGGTCAAGTGGTCAAGACCACACTCAGTATAAGTAATGGAAATATAGAAACTGTTGTTGTGTTGTTACGTATTGCAATTACTAATAACTTTGCAAATATGAAATAAATTTAAAAAACTGTAACTGATATTGAAATCTATAACACAGTACAAAATTTTTCAGTTCATTGATTTGGGACTCAATTCTGAGAACCGCACGTGAAAGTAGCCCCAAAATGAAGAAGATCTGCATCATTCGCTTAGTCAAGTTACATGCCATAATAATTTAATATCGATTTGAAGTTAGTAAGTATCGTAACATGTAGAACTTCTTCTTTTTGCATTGAGTCCCAAAATCATGTGTTGTACTGTGTAATTGTACTGTTGTTGTAGAGACAATATTAGTGTCCTCTTAACATCACTGCCCTTGAAATTCATATGTATAAAGATCGTTTTTATGTGATTGAATTACAATCGGTCATAAAACTTTTTAACAAATTGTCATAAGCACCATTGTGATTACATTGGTGGCGACATTGTCTGGCCCTCTAAAATTGTGTATACGTTAGAATAGATCATATCACAAATTGTCATATTATACTAAGATATAAATATATAGATAGGCAACAAATAAATTCGCACATATACTCAGAATAATATCAATAAAATATGATAAGGGCATTGAAAAAACAACACGTGCTTCGATGATTGTAGCACCAAAAATTGATAGCTTATGGGCAAAACA
The DNA here is from genome assembly GCA_964034835.1 of Muscina levida. Lineage (NCBI taxonomy): Eukaryota > Metazoa > Arthropoda > Insecta > Diptera > Muscidae > Muscina > Muscina levida. The sequence continues at coordinate 4,150,680 of OZ035881.1, read as the reverse complement.
AAAAAGCTCACAAACGACATGTCTTCAAGTACAAGAGATTTCCATACGATTGTTAGTATAAATATATAAATAAAAATACAAAATATATTCTACAGCTTAGGATGATTAATCACACTGTGGAGTGTCTTTAAACATATGTTTGGAACAACAAAAAGGTTTAATAATAAAACGCAACACAATACAATATACTTCCTACTGCAAAATGTTTACTTTTTATCCGCGTCATGAGTAATTGTGTTTATATATATATATATTAATAGGTACTAATCGTAAATTCGTCATACTTTCGCATTCAGTTGCGGTTAAATTTTAATCAGTTTCCATTTATAAATCGCTACGCTTCATAATTATCGAGCACTGTGGTTTATTCTGAATTCAAGCAGTCGAATGTTGTCAAGGAAAACAACATTGTTGAAGCAACAATCGAATTTCGCACAATTAAGATATATGCTGAACTTTTCTGGAAGATATGTTTCTAACTAAATTAAAGCCGGTTTTGAGTAACACAGTACCACACCTGATTTTAGGACTCAATTCTGAGAATTGCACATGAAAGTAGCCCCAAAAATAAGACTTTCTGCATCATTCGTTTTGTCGAGTTGGCTGCATTAACAATGTAATGGCTATACGATGAAAAAAATTCGTATGGCCATTAAATTATTAATGTACCTACCTTGGCAAAACGCATGATGCAGAAGTTCTTGTTTTTGGGACTACTTTCACGTGCAATTCTCAAAATTGAGTCCCGCATCAATAAGCTGAAAAATGTTGTACTATGTAATGTATATGATATACTCAAGCCTAATCTACATTCTATCTACCTTTCTATGCTTAATGTTAATTTTAAATTTAAAATCTGAACAAATCAAAATCGCAGACTTTTTATAATCTGTTACAACAACTTCTTGGAAACCTATAACTGTCACATAAAATTCAATTGGCGATGTTCACAAGTTTGTACTTAAAAATATTTGATAAGGAACTGTGTCGAGTGCAATAGATAAAATTGAAATTACTCATTTTAATGAAATGTTTGCCATGTGTACAGTGGGACAAGAAATATATTTTGCCGGTCTTAATGTAGTAAAGATTTGTTCAAAGGGAATAAGAAGTGAAAGTACAATGTATAAAAGCTAAGGATAAATGTACAATGTACAAAAGATTTAGGTACATGTTATTCATATGGAATCGTAAAAGGATACATATATGGAAAATATTACACAGCACAACACATGTTTGGGACACAATTCTGCACGTGAAAGTAGCCCCAAAAAGAAGAAGTTCTGCATCATTCGTTTTGTCAAGTAATATGCCATAATAATTTAATATCGATTTGAAGTTAGAAAGTATCGTATAGGGGAATTTGTCACGTTTTCAGCTTTTTTGTTTAGTACTTCCTACATATGTATGTGCAACGTATGAGTAATATTAATTTGATGTGGATCTTCTATTAATCATTCTCGCATTGTTCCAATATTATGGATTAAAAGTTTAATAACACAATTAAGCAGCATATCTAGGGGATGATAAATTCCATTGCAGGATGAAGGTATTAGGTCAGTAAAGTAAAATCCCCCAAATGAGGGCAAAGGCGAGTTATACGAGAGCCTAGAAAATAGACCGTAGCCCGATCCATAACATCGAAATTGTACTAGGCGATTTTAATGCTAAAATAGGCAGGCACACCGTATTTGAGCCTACAATCGGAATGTTCAGTCTGCACACCAAAACGTCGAACAATGGTCTGATGAGATTGATTTCTCTGCGGCAAGAAATATGGTAGTTACCATCACTAGATTTGACCATTAAAATGTTCATAAGGCAGATAGATCACGTGGTAGTCCATGGCGGGCACGTACGAGTGATCAGGAACATTGACTCCGATCACTACTTTACCGCAGTTAAGGTACGCACAAGGCTAAGCATGGCAAAAAACGTACGTAACCAGGCACAACGAAAGCTGAACATCGGTAAACTGCGGATCGCAGAGGTAGAGGACGCCTACTCCAACCACTTAACTCAACTGCTGCAACCCCTAATAATATTACCTCGGAGTGGCAATAAATTGCCGACTCCATGGAACGGACTGAGTGAAGCGTACTTGTGTACTCAAAGCCTTCTCAAGATGATGCCTGGTATGATTATGAATGTCGCAATACCACAAGAGAGGCGGATGCTGCATACAGGGCCAAACTGCAGCCAATGGCAACGCGAGCTGTTCGTGAACGGCACAGGGAGAAGAGACGAGAGGCAATTTATGTATTTAGACGGAAAAAAAGAGCAGAAGAAGAGGCCGGATGAGTGCACAAAGTTGCTCAGAAGTCAAGGGGAAGCCCGAAAATTCTACCAAAGAGTTAAAGCGAGAATGCGTGGAACAGGGTTGCCCTTCTGCAAAGACAGCGATGGTCAGCTAGTGACGGGCCCGTATGACGCTCTAAAGATATGGAGAAAACATTTCAGCAAACTCCTGGATGCGGACACCACTCCAGAAGACCCTGCACCAATCCATGACGATGTCATTAACTGTCAACCTCCGAGCCAGATACCAATTGCGTACAAGGTCCTTTCGAGCATATTGTGTGAACGTATGAAACCAATTGTAGAAAAACTAATTGGAACTTATCAGTGCGGCTTTAACCCTGGTAAATCTGAGCCGGATCAAATATTCACTCTACGACAAACCCTGGAAAAAATCATGAAAAGCAGATCGACACCTACCACCTCTTTGTCAACTACAAAGCTGCCTTCGACTCTCCGATAAGGAATAGGCATGTCTGAGTTTGGAAAACACCAAATCCTCGGTTAAGATTGGTAAAGATCTCTCCGTACCATTCAACACGAAAAGAGGTCTCAAGCAGGACGATAGCTTGTCCTGTACGATATTAAATATAGTTATGGAGGAGTTAGTGACAAAGGCTGGTTTCAACATGTCTGGCACCATATTCCACAAGAGCCACATTCCGAAGATATAGACATCATTGCCGAAATCTGCGGGATGTTACTGCAGTTTTCTTATCACTGGAAAAGGAGTCAGCAAAAATGGTTTTAACGGCCAACGAGGACGAAACAAAAATAATGATTTCGACGAACATAGAGTCCTCTCGATGGGGTCGCACCGTGAACGTTGACAATTATTGTTTTGAGGTAGTAGATAAATTTACATACCTCGGATCTTCCGTCAATAAGAAAATAGTGTCAGCCAAGAAATCAAGCAGAGAGTAGTGCTCGCCAATAGATGTTTTCACGGACTTCAGCAACACTTTAGTAACACGACCTTATCTCGGGATACTAAGAAACAGCTATACTAAGAGTTAATTTTAACCGTTCTGTTGTATGCTGCCAAATCGTAGGTGCTTACGACAACGGACATACAAAACCTGGGAATATTCGATAGAAAAGTACTCCGAAAAATATATGGACCTATATGTGCCGACGGCGAGTTTCGCCATCGGATGAACCATGAGCTGTATGGGCTTTACCAAAACATCGATGGCTGGGACAAGTGCCAGCATAGATGTAAATGCTTCACCGAGAAAGGTGATTGAAGGCGATCCTAAAGGACGAAGCAGAGCAGGGAGACCCAAACTTCGTTGAAAGGACCAAGTACCATCTTGTGGTAGGACTAACTGGAGAACGCACGTAGAAGAACAAAGCACGTTCGTAAGTTGTAATGAGACTCTCAGGTTTGTAAGTAAGTAATGTTTTAGTTTGTATATTCCTTATTTACTTTTCTTCATACACAGACATTTGTGCTCTACACAAGTTGAAACAATACGGCACTACTACTTGAAAAATATAATCGCCTAAATATCTAATAATCGAAATTTTTAAGAAGAGTTTGTTCCATATAGAATGGCAGAACAAAACACATTGAGCTTTAAGAAGATTACATACTAGGGCGGTTTGATAAATAAATAACTATTTGAATAAAATTGGTATATGTTTTTCGTACTTTAAATGTGTTAAGCTGAAATTTATTTAAGTATTGATTAAGCCGAGTTCATCTATATGCAAAGGCAAAAACTATATAACCAAAGGTTTTGTGCCATGATGGTTAGAACCCGCGACTACTATGCGGGAGATCACAGGTTTAACACCTGGCTCCACTCGAATGGTGTCGACAGCAACTTCACAGTATCAGTGTCCAGTCAATCGGCATGTCTAGTAAGAGCTTCTCAAACAGTGACGTTCGCATTCGTCGATAAACAAGTAGGTGCCGTTAGTTGTGAATCTAAAAATAGAAAGAGTATTAATTCACAACAACGCGAGAAACTATCCCATACCTCATTCATGAGATGTAAAGGGAAATTAAGTTAAGTAAGTTAAGTTGTCAACAAAAACGAGGGAGACGCCGACAACTAAATGTAGATAACTAAAACTGGAATCGATCTCTCGTTCTCCCACATGATAGTCGCGTGTTTTGACCTTCATGCTACGGTCGTCCCCGACAGGCCTGGTTATTTTACTTAAATTTAAAACCAAATAAATAACAACAAATGCAAGTTTTTTTTTTTAATGACATTGATTTAGTACTTCAACCAATAAGATAAGATACTTGTTAAAGACTGCAGACTTAAAAGACAACACCGCTTCTGTTTCCCAGTAACAACGTTCATATATTTTAATATCAATACATTTATTTAACTAAACTTAACAAATAAAATGTCTTTTTTTAAACAAATTACTATTTACACAATAAAAGCCTTGGCCAGTACAAACAATGAGATCACTGTCAAAATACTCGACGTTATAGAGGCAACCGAGTTACATGAATCCTTTTGGCAGACATGGCACGACTTTTGCGACCAAGTTTGATTGAACACTTGAGAATTGCATTTCACGGCACCGGTCATAATGCAACCACGGATATCCATTACAGTGACGTTTTCTTAAGAGATCACAAGAAAAACAAAACACAATAATTTAAATTCTTCCGCTCAATTAAGAATATTGGCACTTACTGGATTTGTATTGAGCATCAAAGCAGGAAAAGTCACTGGTGTTAAGAGCCTTCACATCGGTGTAGTATGTCCTTAATACATCACGGGTAGTATTGGCCGCCGCAGCATTACATTGTTGAGGCAAGGCCTTTTTGCATGTCTCGACATCATAGCACGTATAACATTTCAAGGAATCGGCTGTGTAGACAATATGACTTTTATATAAAATATTCCCATTGGGCAAGATTATATTGTGCGTAATTACCAAATTGTATAGACACAAAGGCAAATAGAGCCAAAGACAAAATCACTTTTCCGTACATTTTTTTTTTCTATCTGTCACTGTGCGTTAACTGTTTACGAGTACAAGTAATTATGGATACTAAATGGTTTCTTAATAAAAATCACGGTTTTATAGTAGCCTACGGAATTCTTCCTTATGTTGTGGGTTCTTATCTTAGTATCACTTCATGAATACAACAGTATATTAATTTATATTTAATACAAACAAGTACAGATATAAATAAAGAGTTCATAATAAATACGTTGTGACTAATTGGGAGTCGTACATTTTTGTATATGTATATAAATATAATGGACATTTTAAACGATCTTGTCTTGGTACACTTCACAGTATCTTGAGGCTACTTTGTCGTTATAAATCTGTCATATGAATAAAACTGTGTACGCCCTTTAAGAAAATCACTCAAGGACAATTCCAGATAACAATTTCTATACTTAATCGATGTAAGCTGTATAGGTAATCATAATTTTCCTAATATAGTTAGCATGTATTAACAATGGCATTTGCCATTCATTACCCCTCCTCTACCTAAACTATGATATTATTGGCTATGTGTCAGTGAAACAAGTAAAGACACAACATCTAATAGAAATTGCCTGCCATAGACAAAAATTGGGATATTTTTTTTATATACGTATACATTTTATATAAATAATAACATGAAAAATATAACAAAGATGAGAGATGCTACGTGATAGTAATACATTTCACTCACATGCTGCAACAACTATATGCCAGGCGTTGTGATAGCACAATGCGATAGTATACCATATGATAGGATGTGATGCGATACGATGCGATGTGACATGTATTGAGGAGGAATGCTATTAGATCACATGTTCACATACGTTCCAGAAATTGAGGGCGACCATCTGGTATGAGAGTAGTTGTAGTCAACCCCTTAAAGCAAACATTTACATAGTCGGCAACATAATATTGTGAATGCGAACATTTGTATGGTAAAATGTTGATGAATGTGACCAATGCTTGAAAAACATATAAGGCAATAGTTGGCACAGTGTTTTAACTTGAAAATGTTACACAGTTATTTAAAGTTGTTATTTTTAATCTATACCAACTCCATTTATTCGCAATTTCTTTAAATTGCCTACAATTCAAGTTTCAATGGGTTTTGAAAACTTCATCAGTTAAATTAAATATATAAAAAATAAGTTAAATTAAAAATAATATAACCTCGCAGTGGCAAAATATAGCCGACTCCTTAGAACGGGCTGCAAGAAGCGTACATGGCAAGAAGCGTACATGATGAATGTCGCAATGCCACGAGAGAGACGGTTGCTGCAAACAGGGCGAAACTGCAGCCAAAGGCAACGCGAGCTGTTCGTGAACGGCACAGGTAGAAGAGACGAGAGGCAACTCATCCTTTACAAGAGAGTTAAGGCGAGAATGCGTGGCACAGGGTTGCCCTCCAGCAAGGACAGCGATGGTCAGCTATTGACGGACCCGAATAATGTTCTGAAGATATGAAGAGATCATTTTAAAAATGTAATAAGTGCGGACACCACTCCAGATGACCCCGCACAAATCCTTGATGATGGTATTTATTGTCCACCTCCGAGCCAGAGCGAGATGTGTGTGGCAATCTCCCGCCTTAAAAACAACAAAGCTGCTGGAGCCGATGGTTTCCCTGCTGAATTGTTTAAGGCTGGCGAGGAGGAGCTGATTAGGAGCATGCATCAGCTCATGGAGAACATCTGGCAAGATGAGAGCATGCCCGGGGGTTGGAGTCCCAGTCTGTTATGTCCCATATACAAGAAACTAGATCGTAGTGAATGTAAGAACTACCGTGGAATAAGCCTATTACCAATTGCGTACAAGGTCCTTTCAAGCATATTGTGTGAACGTCTAAAGCCAATTGTAGAGAAACTAATTGGACCATATCAGTGCAGCTTTAGACCTTGCAAATCTACAACGGATCAAATATTCACCTTACGATAAATCCTGGAAAAAACCCATGAAAAGCAGATCGACAATTACCACCTCTTTGTCGACTACAAAGCTGCCTTCGACTATCCGATAAGGATTAGGCTATCTGAGGCCATGTCTGAATTTGGTATTCCTGCAAAGCTGATTCGATTTTGCAGATGTACCTTGCACAACACCAAATCCTCGGTTAAAATTGGTAAAGATCAGTCTGAACCTTTCAACACGGAAAGAGGTCTCAGGCAGGGCGATAGCCTGTCCTGTACACTATTTTATATAGTTATGGAGAAGGTAATGAGAAAGGCTGTTGTCAACATGTCTGGCACAATATTCCACAAGAGCCACATGCCGACGATATAGACATCATTGGCCGAAATCTGCGGTATGTTACTGCAGTTTTCTCATCTTTAGAAAAGAAGTTAGCAAAAATGGGTTTAGCGGTAAACGAGGACACCGTCATGGGGACGCACCGTGAACGTTGACCATTATTGTTTTGAGGTAGTCGATGAGTTTACTTACCTCGGATCTTCCGTCAACAAGAAAAATAATGTCAGCCAAGAACTTAAGCGGAGAATAGTGCTAGCCAATAGAGGTTTCAACGGACTTCGGCAGTACTTTAGTAACACCACCTTATAGCGGAATACTAAGAAACAGCTATATCAGGTGTTAATCTTACTCGTTCTGTTGTATGCTGCCGAATCATGGGTGCTTACTACAAGGGACATACAAAACCTGGGAGGGTTCGAGAGAAAAGTACTCCGAAAAATATATAGACCTGTCTGAGTCGACGGCGAGTTTCGCCATCGGATGAACCATGAGCTGTATGAGCTTTACCACGACATCGACGTAGCTAAAAGAGTCAGAATCCAACGACTACGACGGCTGGGACATGTTGCCAGGATGTTTGCAAATGCTCCAGCGAGAAAGGTGTTTGAAGGCGAACCTGAAGGATGACGCAGAGCAGAGAGACCCAAACTCCGTTGGAAGGACCAAGTGGTACGCGACGTGCCATCATCTGGTAGGACTAACTGAAGAACACACGAAGAAGACCGAAGTCTGTGGAATTCTTTATTACTTCAGGCCTTAAATTTATGAACAACGTTCGTAAGTTGTAATTAGCCACTTAAGTAAGTAAGTAAATATAAAATGATACAGTTTATGTGCGATAGGTGTCGCAGGAGGATACGCACTTTACATAGCGTATATTTGGGATATGGTAGACGTGATCGTATTATGCGACCTACATTTTAACGCAGAAGGATAAAATTAAATTAAATTCGATATTCATATAAGAAGACACTGAAAATGTTCTTAAAAAAAACTTATATACTTTCCCTTTACATCACGTATGTATGGGATATAGGAGAGGTGCTCGTATTGTGCGTCCTACACTTTAACGGCAAAACCGAACGTCAGCTGTACAAGAAGCTTTTACTAGCTCGAGTCAAATGACTCGACCCGACTGCAAAGTGGCTGTCAACGTCAACGAGACAAACAATGATCAACAAACAGTAATACTTGGTATATTGCCAATATTCTTAAAGCTACAAAACATCATCCCCAACTTATAACACTTTACATAGTAACCAGATACTTGCCTTAAATCATAATTACTCAATTATTTGTGCAACAATAAAATAATTTTCCTTTTGCAAGTCTCTCCATATACCGCATTTCCCCCTCCAATTCACTGTACATTGCTCTCCATGAACATACAAATTCATACAAAGCCAGTAACAAGTACGAACATAGAGAACAAACGCTAGCATTATGAACTATAATAGGAAGTGACACCAACGTAAAATATAAATGTTTTCTTGTTTTGCATAACATATCCCACCTCTATCTGCCATCACATCTCACTCATATCGCATCACATCACATTTCATTCCTCATCAACTCAAAGACGGAGAGCGAGAGATTTTTTTAACAAAAAAAAGGGAACTTTGTTGTAAACCGGCACGTCCAAATGCGTTGTATTTTTTCGCTGCTGCAAGTCTTTAAAATTCCGTTAAAGTCTTGTCTTCCCAGCTCGTGGTCTCTGCCTTTTCTCACACAGACACGGACGATCTGATGTGAGCGCGCTCAATTTTTCTTAACTGTGTCATTTCTATATTGTCATTTTCTTTTGCTGTTTTTTCGCCTTTGCCTTTGAGTTGTCGTTGTTGCTAATATTTGGCCGTTCATAACCCCTCACATTCGTAAGAACGCTCAGACGCCCTCTACGCCCGCTAAAAACTCATTGTTTCAAATAGTTATGTTTTCCTTTTGATGTTTCAAGTCACGTATCCTTTTTAATCCTGACAAGAATATTATTTCCATAAAATGACACCAAATGGAAGAAGCGAAAACCACTAGTGCAGCAGAAACAACAATAACAACAACGACGACATCTAACAAATAATAACATTTTCCAACTTGTCAAGTCTTGTTTTTTGTTATGCAGGAGAGGAGGTTGTTGGTGGGTAATCAAATTATTCGGGGGGAAACGAAATAATCGACGAGGAGTTTTAAAAGGAATTCGGTGGAACAAGATTCGGTGCAATTGCGAAAATAATCTCTAAGAATATTTTCCGAATATGTATTTAAAAAAAGGATTACAAGCATTTAAATGAGTTTAAACGTGATCGTACATCCACAAGTAAGATAAATTGTTCATATAGCGATGGTGATTGAAAAAGAAAGATGATTATGATTGATAATAAAATATAGATAGAACACGCAGCTACCACGCGGGAGACCAGGGATTGTAGCTGACAGGTCACAGTCAGAAAAATGCAGTTGTTCTCTGAAATAGCTGAATTTATGCAATTTTTCTCAATAATGTTGATCCGACAACCACCATTTTCGTTGTTTTTTTACATTAATCGGAAAAAATGCCAAACAACTACTAAACTAAAATGCCTACAACTAAATACGAAATGCTTTTTTGGTGTAAAAAGACTATTGATGTTATTTATAATTTTGTTACCAAATTTATTCGGTCGTTTTTACTAAGCCTTATTATTTTTACACATTTACATCTCACCTCCTTCTTCATATTCGGTCGGCCATTTAATATTTTTTGCGTTTACATCTCTAAGTTTCTTCTATGGCTTATAACAAACAATTCCAGTTACAGGTTAGTACATAGGGCACACAAAATACCCACACACTTCTTTTCTCCAAATTGGAAGGACACCACCACCATGAACAATATTTGTACACGCAGTTGTATATAAAACGTTTTGCATATATTTATGGAATATTTTCACTGTCCCTAACCCTGTCCCTATTGCCCACATCATAAGCTTAAGCTTTTCTTAGATTTAGAATCAATTTACAAATGGAATACAAAGTACCAACCTTATCGCGTGTACGAGACAAAACTCACAGAAATCTTACGGAATACTAACTATTTAAGATGTTGTGTGTGTGTGGGTTTTTTTTTTTGTTTTTCTTTTTTTGACACAAGACTTTTTGGTGTCACTTCGTCAATAGTCATGTTAACCACAAAGGGGGATACAAGGTGCAATGTCCTTAAGTCACAGGAAGTAATATATGCAAACATAAATATATAATATATGTATTATATTATCATGTACATATTTAGGTCTCGGCATAGTTCTACAGCTTATAAATAACAGTAATTTCAAATTTGAAATCATGTGATGTGACATTTCTTTTAGCTTCTTCAGCTGCAATAACAAAATGGCCGCATTACTATGATCTCACAAATATGACATTACCTGGAGGCCAATACACAGCAACCTGAATTATTCTACACATACACGCATACAGATGGCAAGTTTGGGTGGAGAGGGGGGATTGCAAATCCCTGGAACATATGTATGCAAGTGTGCAAAAAGTAAGTGCATATATATGTATTATGCATTCAATTCTATGTAACTGCCAAGGTATCGTCGGGTGCAAGCAGATATGTGTGTGTATAGTATATGCCCTGAGTATGTAAATCATTCCAGAAATCCATAGGATTGTCCTGCTGCATATGGTATGAGGTTACAGCTCTAACTCTTCTAAACGCTTGACTTAACACAAATAACACGTAGCGCCTGCAGCAAAATGGTCATCATGTTTCATGTTTTTTTTTTTGGTTTTGTTTAGTTTTCGGCGGGAATACTCAGCCGGCGTACGTGGTCATACCTACATAGGCACTGTCTCTCCCTTTCGCATACAGGAATTGCTTGAATGTGATGCAAACATCTAAGAGATGCTTAAAATGTCCTAGGGCCTAATAGAACAATAGGCTGTAATTCTTAACACAGCTGTGATTGCTTATAATATTTGCGTTTTATATATTTGCTGATAGTTTAGATGTTGACAAGATTTCAAAGATAGCAACCAGCATTCGCAGACCTTTGTTAATTAAAGAATGAATATTGAATGGCTTTTTAATGCCCATTGAAGTTATTTATCAACATTTGATTATTAAAAAAAAGTTATATATTAATTATTAAATAAAATTTGGAATAAGGTGAACCAAACTGATAATTCGCAAAACACCCATTCATGTGAGAAAATGCCAACTTATTTCCAGGAAATTGATATTAAAAGCACAAAGGATTGGAGAAAGCTAACTTTTTATAAAGAAAATAACATTTTGTATTGAGAATATCGAACGAATAAAAAGGTAACAGAATCTCCTATAAGGAAAATGCAATTTCTATTGTAGACCACAATAATTATTAGGGAGAACACAAAATTCAAACGAAATGCGAAATACAAAATAAAATAGAGAACAAGGCGCATTTCCACGTAAAACGGCCATATACAGGAAAAAATATATATCCATACACAGTACAACACATGATTTTGGGACTCAATTCTGAGAACTCCACATAAAAGTTGCCTCAAAAAGAAGTAGTTCTGCATCATTCGTTATGTCAAGTTACATGCCATAATAATTTAATATCGATTTGAAGTTAGTAAGTATCGTATAGGGAAACTTGTCACGTTTTAGGCTCTTTTGTTTGACATTACATATAATACTATATGGTGGCGTATGATTATCATAAGTAATTTTCCACGTAAATCATACGCCACGGAGTACAACAGTTTTACTGTAACTGCTACAAAATAAACCCAGTTCAAAATCATTTAATGAATGAAAAAGTGAAACTGTTGCCTATGTAGGGAAACGTTATATGAACAGATTAAAGGAATTGTAATTCCTAATTTTTTTTAAAGTTGTTTCAGCTAAATCGGACTAGTGGTTCACGAGTTATGTCAAACAAAAGAGCCTAAAACGTGAGCGGCTGGAGCTAATTTAAAAAAAAAATTATAAAAATACAAAAATTTTATGGAAACTACCTTAAGGGTTTAAAATATGTGGTAGATATGTTTTGAGAAACTATTAGGGTTGCAAAAATATTGGAGGTTGGTCATACATTTGACTCCTCTAGGGTCTGTTTTAGGGCAGTTAGAGCTGTGGGAGCAAATTTTATAAAAATTAGATTTTTTTATGGAAGCCCCCTTAGGGAGTGAAGATGAGGGTTAGGTATGTATTGGAAAAATGTTAGGTGGGAAAAATTACTAGGTTCGGTCAATTATTTGAACCCGGGGCAGTTGCGGGGCTTGTTGTGGATTTTTGCCCCAATACGAAAAGATTCTTGTTAATAACCGGGAGCTCGATTTTGATGTTATGAGATTTTGATTTTGAGACAAAATTTCGACAACCGCTTTGTCAAGAAAAAAAACAATTCGATAGTACAGATAACAAAAATATATATCTTATTATTTTCTTATTTGTTTACCTTTATGTTTGTTATAAAATTAACTCCATAAAAACTTTAATTTCTTCATACATTTGGTTTAATTTGACTAGGTCACACCCATCGTTAAATGGGGTCACACCCGTCTTTTTTCTAAAAAAAAAATTAATTAAGAAAAAAGTTTATTTTATGCGAGCACAATCATAAACAATTACCTACATAACAATAATTGTGGACGTTCTACGGAAAATTTTACAGAATTTAACCTGAAGGGCATAATTTTGTAAAAGCTCAAATTCCTAAGTTCACACCCGTAGTTGTTTTCTAATGGATATTCTAAGCAGAAATCAAGTCCTTTCAGTATCTTCCTGTACCTAAACTTTTCGAAACTTAACATTCTTGGCAATCAAAGCTTTTTTTAATAATAAATTTTCTATTTATGAATTATAACCAAAAATTTGAGTAGTATGGTCACACCCGTCCCAATGAAATTGACGCAATACAAATTGTAATTAAAATATAAAATTTAAAAAATATAGTAAGAAAATTTAATGAAAAAAAAATATCATAACTTATATTAATATTGATTTATTATTAGCACAAAATTGAGTTACAGTGAGGCCTCGATTATCAGTGAATCGGTATATAGAAAAATACAACTTTTAAGTTTTTTGCTTCGATTTTTATTTTTTGGGTCGTTTATCCGTCATTACCTCTATTATCCGAAAATATAAGACCATTTTTTGGTTATTTTAAAAAATTAAAGATACAATATTATACATATTATACATTTTTACAACAATATTCATTTATTAGTTCAAAAATATATAAAAAAAACACTCCAAATTGTTACTCAAATTATCGGAAAAATCGATTATTCAGAATTTTTCCGGTCCCGACCATCACGAATAAACGAGGCCTCACTGTATTAGTACCATCATGTTGAGCGTGTCTTAATCTAAACGTCATAAATTCATCGTGCGAATAAATTTACTAAATGTGATGGGTTATGGGAATGTCCAACTAAAGATTTTGGGGGTTTTGGCACATTGGCACCTACCAGAAGAATAGTAAAATCGTATGTATCCGTAAGGCACTTTGTATAGGTCATAATTTTAAAAACAACTTTTTAAGTAGTTTCATTAAAAGGACATTAAAGTACTGTACAAAATCGAATCTTTAGAGAAAACAACAAAATAAAAAAATGTGCGTCCGCAACGCTAGGAAATACCATATATCAATACTATTCTTTGTTTTAGACAACTGACAACTGATTCGCAAATTTTCGCAAAAGAGTCAAATAAAAAATGCATTAATGTATTAGAAGAGTCAAATAAAATATGTATTGTATTATATTTTTCTTTAAATCGTTTAAAAATGTTTTGCCTTGATAACAATTTCGCATGATTTAGTGCAATTTAATGGAATAATAATAACAACAGTTGAATGGGCAATGAAAAATAACAGCCTAATGAAATGTTCTACCAATAACAACAATGTCATAAGAAATGTTAGTCATAGTATTGCAATTGTGGAATAACATACCTGCACATTGAAGACTGAACTCATTGTTGCAACTGTGGTTTGAATAAATGATGGCGACGAACAGAGTTCAATTGGCAATATCATAATTTTTTTTTAAAACTTTTTCACTAATTTTTAGATTATTATATTTGTTATTATTTTTTACTTTTAACATCTATTTTGAATTTATATCGCTTCTATCACTATAAACAGTTTTATATGTTACATTATTGTATCTCCTTTTTGTTTTTTAATTTTTGTAATTGTATCGCTTTTCACAGTCTTATTTATAAATTGCTTTATATTCTATTTGTTATTTAGTTTAAGTCTAGGCTAGTAAGCATTTTTGAGGTCTGGCCATACAACATTTGTTTCTTGCTGTTGGCAATGTGTTAATGGTTGTTGTCTTAACTGTACAAATAGTCTACCACTAAAATAGCAGTCAGCCGGAAATATAAATACTCCAAGATGTTTGGCATTTAATGATCTGGCAACTTCACATCTATGATGGTCGAATATGGTAACCGGCGAACTTGCAAAAACAAATATGAGTTGAAGTTATGCCATCATGATTTTGCTTGCATTTGCATTCACTTGTAAAAAGTTTGTTTGTTAGACGCACTTTTACTAACTATATCACAATTTTATCACGTTACATGTCACAATACTTGTTACTTTTTATCGTATTAACTTTTTTGTTATGTTTTCCCTTAAGAAACACATCACAAGCGGCAGAGACACCTGCAAAGACCTGTTGGTCTAATAAGCGTAGTTCTTCTTATGCTTTAGATCCACTACCATTGTTTTTGTGGTTTTGTTGCTATTTGATCTTTGATTGTTGCAAAACAAGTAATATTTGTTTATTAAAACTGTTTTAATTGCACTAAAAATGTTGACCGATCGAGAAAAACGTTCATTGTTGCAGAAAAAATCTCGGGACTAATTGTTTACATCAAAGCGTAGCCACATGGTTAAAAATTCATTAACGCATTTTGTACGTGCAGAGTTGCCCGAATACATTAAGAAAAAGCATTTTCTATTACAGAAGTGCTAAAAGAAAACTTAATAGGAAAATACATTAAGCAATTTACAAAATACCTAAAAATAAATAAATATAACCATAGAGCCATAGAATGTTAAAATTGGTGGTAATTCGTGTTTTTATTTTTATTATTCGGCTTTTGATAAACATTTTTTATAAATTATTTGTTATGATCATTAAATATTGACGAAGAAAGAGTGAGCATACCCTGGAGAAAATAGAACCATAAGGCGCAGTCGTGGAGGGCATGAGTCAGAAATTATTTTTAAATAAATTTTATAGTATAATTTGTGCGTTAATAAGTCAAATTTTTAAACATTTCCCTGATTTATTGTGTGTTTGGCTCTATTGCAATTATCTATTTCTCCGTAACTATAATATTTGCAGCATCTTGCGGCGTTCGATAAGGAGAAATATGTATGTTACGCATTGCACAAAATTTGAACAAAAATTAATACTGTTATTATGTTCCTGTTTAAACAAAATAAAACCAACGATGACAATAATGTGAAATTACATGTTGCTGAAGATGAATCTGCTTCCTGGGCGGTAAAATTCCGCAACTCTTGCATAGTATTGGACTATAGACGAGAGAATGTGCACAAATATGTTATAATATAAGGAAGCTTCTTGCCTCCTGATGTTGAAAATACAAATGTAATATTAAACATATGTGTGTGACCAAATTTCAGGTGGATTTTAAAGCGTCATGTTCTGACGCTCTCTTTGCGAAACCGCTATATCCCGAAAATTTAATAAGCTTTAATGGACAGCTGATTGCGAATTTTGTGTACCATATTAATAAATGACAACTTAGAAAAGTCAAAGAAAAAAGGTATTATTTGATTGATACGATGGACAACCCACATATATTTTTTGTATATCGTAAACATCTCTTCTGTCTTTATAACTATTTCACAGGATGTAGTGAAATTTAATAAAATAATAATAACAAAAGTAGAATGGTCAATGATAAACGACAGCCTTGTAAAATGCCCTACCAATAACAACAATGTCATAATAAAATTTAGTCATATTATTCAAATTGAGAACATACCTGCACTTTGAAGACTGAATTCATTGTTTCAGCTGCTGTTTGAGTTAATGGGGGCCACTATCACAGTACAATTGACAAAATTACAGCTTGTTCAGACTTTTTGACTATTTTTTCGGTCATGATATTTTTTTTTTAATTTTTTTTTACTTTTATATTACTTGTATTACTTTTCGCAGATTTACATTATTTTACATTATTGTATCTATTATTAGTTATTTAATTTTGTACTTTAATCATTTGTACCAAATTTGTATCACTTGTGTTGCTTTTCACAGTTCTATTTATATATTACATTATTATACTATTGTTATTTAGTTTAGGTCTTGGCTAGCAAGCATTTTTTATGTCTAACCATACAACATTACTTCTTGCCGTTGGCAATGTGCTGCGTTTGTTGTTTTTCCTGTACAAATATTTTACCACTTAAATAAAAGACAGCCGGAAATATAATCCAATATGTTTTGTATGTAATGATCTGGCAACTTCACATCTATGATGGTCGAATATGGTAACCGGCGAACTTACAAAACAAATACGAGTTTGAAGTTTTGCCATCATGATTTTGCTTGCATTTGCATTCACTTGTAAATAGTTTGTTAGTTAGACGCACTTTTACTTTACAATTAGACTACTTTATATCACAATTAGATCACAGTACATGTTAATCACTTGTCACATTGTATCATATTAACGTTTTTGTTATGTGTTCTTATAAGAAACACATCGCAATCGGCAGGTACACCTGCAAAGACCTGTTGGTCTAATAAGCGTAGTTCTTCTTATGCTTTAGAGTCACTGCCATTGTTTTTGTCGTTTTGTTGCTTTTTAAACTTTGATTGTTGCAAAACAAGTAATATTTGTATATTAAAACTGTTTTAATTGCACTAAAATTTTTGACCGTTCAAGAAAGACGTTCATTGTTGCAGAAAAAATCGCGGGACTAAGTGTTTACATCTAAGCGTTGCCACATGGTTTAAAATTCATTAACGCATTTAGTATGTGCAGAGTTGGCCCTACACATCAAGAAAAAGCGTTTTCCGTTACAGAAGTACTAAAGGTAAATTTTATAGGAAAATATATTAAATATTTTACAAAATCCCTTAATCTAAACAGAGAGTTCCGTAGATTATTGAGATGGGTGGTAATGCATTTTTCGATAATAACTAAAATAAATTATGTAATTTTCTGATTACATTTGATGTACCAAAAATCACTTTTATTGTACTAGAAATTATGTTTATTATACCAAAAAGTACTTATATTGTAGTATAAAATACATTTATTGTCCAAATGTGTACTTTTATTGTACCTGCAGCTAAATTTATTGTATCACAAAGTGCTTCGATTGTACCAATAAGTACTTATATTGTACAAAAAAGTTATTTTATTGTCCAAAAAAGTGTTTTTATTATAGCAGAAAGTACAATTACTGTTCCGAACAGTGCATTGGTTGTACCAAAAAGTACATTCATTATATCTAAAAGTAATACTATTACACCCAAAAGTACATTAACTGTACCAATAAGTACTTTTATTGTATCAGAAAGAGCATTTATCGTACCAGAAAGTACATTTATTGTACCAAAAAATACTTTTATTTACCAAAATTTACTTTTATTGTACAAACAGTTAATTTATTGTACCAAAAAGTACATTTATTGTATCACAAATAACTATTATTGTACCAAGAAGTACTAATGTTGTACCATAAAGTACATTTATAGTGATAATAAGTACCTTTATTACACCAAAAAGTACTTATGTTGAACCAAAAAGTACTTTTATTGTACTAATATGTAATTTTGTTATAACATTCTTATATTATGACTAAGAATTATTTTATTAAAAAAGTATTTGTATTATCTGATAACATCCAAACAATATAAATTTGTTAAATATTTTTTATTTGGTTCGGTTTTTTTTTTAATGAATATGTAAATTTATTTTTAATGATCATGCCCTAATATTTAATATCGCTCAACTGGCAACACCAATTGTCTGGCATCCCTTGTAGTTTTCTATCACCTGCTCAGCTGTCTTTCCACAGCTTTTACCTTTTGTATACTATGCCCATCTACTGCTGACATCTCGACGACACAAAAAAAATACTAGTAAAGAATCAAAGAGCAAAAACAGCAAGCAGAAAGAATAATTGTTAAGTTTCTTTGACTTATTTACATAACTGCTATAAAATCCTAATGAGTTTATTTATTTCGAAAGTATAAACAAGAGATCAATAAAACATTTTGCCACTTTTCTAACACGGAAATGTTCTTAAATACGCTACATTTTGTATATTAAAATCGAACAGTGCAAAATCTGAAACGTTAAAAAAAAGAAAGTTGATTAACAAAAAACACCGTCAGAGAGCTCTGACAAGAGAGACCGTAGCAGCAGCAGTAGCACGTACGAGGCAGCAAAAGAGCACAAAAAAATTAAACAAAGCAAAGTAGAAGAAATTCAATGAAATAGGCAAAAAACGAAGAAGTGGTAAAACAAGATCTGTTTCGACACAGATTAGAAAAAGAATTCCAAATTTTTTCACTTCAATAAAAATTCCAATTCGTATGCAAAGAGCATACAAACATAGAGAAAAAGAAAAACAAGACGAAGTAGGAATAATAATTAACAAAATAAAAACTATCTAGTGTGTAGATAAACTTGGGAACCTCAAGTAAAATCAAAGGGCCATAAGTCGAGCCAGAGCAGAGCACCAGCGAGCAGAGAGGAGACGTCGTCAAACGAACAAAAAAAAAGGTTTAGCTGGCAGCAAATTGTAAACGTAGCGTAAAAAGTCATACAAAATACAATTGAGAAGAGTGGAACAAGAAAATCTACACATATATTTTTGTGGTGTGAATGCAGTTGCGAAACAACAGCAAAAGCAACAACCAACGACGACGACGAACAATAGCAGCAATAAGCAACAACAACGACGAGGAAGAAGTGGCACACAAGACCCCAAGAAGTAGCAGACTCGGCCAAAACGTTCCCGTTTGATTCCCAATTTTGCCACTGATGACTGCTTGACTGTTAGACAGACAGGCTATCATTGCTGTCCGCCGAAGAGCAAGAAAAAAAGTGTTGTGTTGTAACACACAACACAAAAGGGGTCCCACGATTACAAGTTCTCTTTGCCCCCTGCCAGGTAAATCAACGTCTCCCACCCTGCGACAGCGAAAATTCTGTCATTCGATCGCGCTCTTTGCTTACACCGCGCACACCTTTCCTCTTGCAGCGATAGCCAAAGCGTTGAGTTGAGTCTGTGATTGGGAGCGTACGAGTGTGTGTCCAAGAGTTTCTGCGCTGACGCTGCTGCTGATGTTTACGGAAGTGCTACACGTCGTCGTATTGCTGTAGTGGATCATTGTTACTATTAAGGGAGAAGAAGTGTCTTGTTTTGTTTTTTGTATCTGCACTAATAACCGAAAAAGGCGGAAGAGGAAACCGTAGCCGAAACAAGGAGTTGAGAAAGCAGTGTGCGCAGCTTTATCGCCAACGCCACTTAGTAGCAGGCAAGTTGCGGTTAGCACCTCTGGAAGACATTGCCACCGCCATCATCGTCTGGCCACCATGTCGTGGACAGAGGTAAGTAGCCATTGAATTTTCTAGGAAACTGAATGCATATCTTTACGGGCTACTAGAAAAGATAAGGGCCGCCTTCACCCGCCGTCCTCATCAGCACCCCAAAATGAAATGAGATCATCAATCAGTATTTGTTTTGAACTTTATCGCAGTTTTTTGTTGCTT
Organism: Muscina levida; assembly: GCA_964034835.1. Taxonomy (NCBI): domain Eukaryota; kingdom Metazoa; phylum Arthropoda; class Insecta; order Diptera; family Muscidae; genus Muscina; species Muscina levida. The sequence continues at coordinate 4,130,408 of OZ035881.1, read as the reverse complement.
ACTTTTTGTGTGTTAACCGCATTCTTTCGAAATTTTTGTTTTTCTTACCGGGGATAAAAACAAAACCGTAATAACCGAATGTATCGCAAAGGTACAAAGCGATGGTTGCAATGGAAAATGTACGATCTTTTGTACGACAGCTTTAAAGTGGTTTTCAAAAAAAGCATAGTTAGCAGATCACAAGTACACAAAGATTATGGCAATACAACAGTTAATGGCAAAGAACGGATTCAGCGATATTTAGTCATAAATAAAAGTGCAACGGCAGCGATATAGAAATCTTATGACGATCGAAGTGAATTTAAAAAAGTGCCTAACAAAAGTTGTGGTTATTTCCAACTTTTTTAAAAACATGGTCTTAAAATCCTGGTCCTAACGGCGGTTAATTGTTCAACTGTTTGTTTTTTCGAAAGTGCTATGGTAAATACAAACCCAGTAGGGAATCGTCAAACTAGTTCAAAAACGTACTAGTTCAAAAGTATGGAATTGTGAACTACTCCCAAAATGAACTAGTCCTAAACTATCGAATTTTGAACTAGTTAAACGTTATAAGCTGATGAATAAGAAATAGGGAATTTTTTAATGATTTTTTAGATGAAAAAAAAAATTAAATTGTTATATGCATTTAATTACAATATTGTATTTTTCACCCACATTAAAATGAATTTTGAACTACTAGCTCAATTTTTTCTAGAATATAACTAGTTCTTATTAACCTTTCTTGAAGTAGTTCCATACTAGTTCAAAGGAGACAATCAACTACCGCCCGACTAGAATTTCTGGACTAGTTCTATTCTAGCACAAAAGGGACAATTCCCCCCAATCCTAGGACAACTACGTGTTAAATGAGACAGTTGCTTGTATGGAAGGTGAACTAGTTCACTGCCCTATAGGGAACTAGTATTATACTAGTTCCGAACTAGTATTTTTCCCTACTGGGAAATAAATAAATAAATGTCGGGGACTTAAATTGTAGGCAGGAAATTACTGCCTTATCTTATCGCGATGAGGGGCATCATTTTTAGTTATATTCTGGCCGACCTCATATTTATAAAAGACAGAGCTGAAACCTATTAAGGTTACCTTAGATCCCAAGAGATTCACTTTTGTTTATTGACGTAGTAACTGATCAAACTTTTGCCAGAAAAAAATGAAAAGCGTCGATTTCGGATACATCTACACAATTTTAAGCCGATGTGTCCGGCTAAGCCTTTTCTTTATGGAGTAACAAGCAATATATAGCAAAAATTTCTAGGAAGTTCGATCTATCAATGAAGCTTTACAGGGAAAAAGTACAAGTACATTAGATATTTTGAGATTTGATATGACATTAAAATTACAACCAAAGGTAACTCAAACTTACCTATGGTGTTTTAAAAGCTGATCCAATAGCTTAATTTGTTTTTGTATAATTTATAGTGAATAACCCTTTCATTGAAAGTATTTTGTTTTTGTTTTTTTTTGCTGTTCGTACAAATATTCGATCGTGATTTTTGATTTTGCTTTTACTTTTACTTTGCATATAAATTGACACATTTCCAACAAACTCGTTTAAGTTGAACTATTTTTACAATGCAATACAATTGGAATGCCATAACAATTATCTTTCGATTCAATAACATTGGATTTCGTGAAATACTTTTTTAGCTTGTGTCGCACGACTTTTTCTCTTCAGATGCGAAGTATGATTTAAGGTTGGATTTGAGGAATGTATACATACATATATATGAAGAAAATAGAGTGTAGCATGTACATATTATGTAACTTACTTGTATAAAATTAAACTTTGCCCCAAAAAAATTAAAAAATTGCCAACTAAATTTATACTCTTTTCGATACTAAATAAAATCCTTTGCAAAAAAGGACCTGGTCAATGGAAGAAAGTAGTTTAGTACGGCTTGCTGTAATCCCAAAAAATCAACAGAAACTATATAATTATAATTGTGTATATAATTGTGTACATCTCTGACCTATAATTAAAGTTAATTAATTTTGATAGTATCTAGTTTGCTTGCAAATAAATTACCAGGCAAAAAATCTTTAATTTGCGAAACACTTTAAAATTTATATTCTAAGTGGCAAACCGGCATCAACTGTTTTGCCTGATATGATAAAGGAAAAATAAAACAAACAAAAATATTGTATGAAACAAGCTGAAAGATTCTTATTCTTATTAACTGAATATATCTTATTGACTTTTATACTTCGTACTGTACGGCATATAGTGTTTTAAGACAAATTTGCTCTTTAGTTATGAATACTTGTGCTAATATATACCTCCTTCCCTATGCATCTCTTTCTTTGAACTTTTGCAAAAACCAAATTTTATCCGATCAATAGCTGATTTATATTTTACGATTAACGATTAAAAGTAGAATTAATATTTTGGATTTATTATAGTCAATGACAGTTCAATTAGCCATGTCCATTGTTTGTTTGAATAAATGCAATGCATTAGCGATAGCCCATAAGACATTTTTATAGATTCTCTGCCGGTAAAATAATTTCCTTTTAAGGCAATATTATAAAGCGTTATAACAAACTCGAGTTAGAAGAAAATCGCGTGTGTATTATTAATATCGTGTTTAAATGCATATATGTATAAACATATTTTAGGAAGTATGTAAAAGAATACGTGTTCTTAGAATCTGCTAGAAAGTTAAGCCAAAAAGAAACCGACACCTGATTTTAAGTGAGAATTTACATCTGTTTACTAATCTCCGAATGGAAAGCACGCTTAGGCTGTTATGAGCTTTGATTACAGATATGGGCAAGGGTGAGGATTTCAATGTGCTACATAATTTTTTATTTTACGTATTGTTACCGTCCCTTCGAGTGAAGTGTATATTAACTTCTTTGGACTCCATTTATGGTTTCTAGTGTGGCGAAGAGATGACTAAATGTCAGCATAATCCACTTTTAGGAAAAGATAATCCCCTTTTATGGAAATGAAGTTAAATCAGAGGTCCCCAAATTTTTGTACCTTCTGCATAAGAACTTCTCAGAAGAGTTCTTCAGTTGGAAATCTATTTCCTTTTATTTATTTTGTATTGTGTTCTAATAATATAGTACATTCAAAAAGAATTTTTTTAAAATAATATTTATAAAACAAAAAATAGAAAAATTGTGTTTTTTTCTCTTAAAAACTATACATTTTAAAAATAATAGTTTGTTTAAGAAATCGGACTTATTTTTTGTTTTGCAGCCAAATTAATGATTTTTCATCAAAATGTTTAAATATTGGCAAAAGCAAATAAAACGGTCCTAAACAAAAAAAAATAGTATATACTTATTTTTAATAAAAATTGGTCAATTGAGGTGTACAAGAAAACGAATTATGGACAAATGGGAAAAATGCACTTTTATTATTTTTATCAATTTCAAAAAACTTTGAAATGAGACTATACCGAACAACACTCTTTCCTTCATTACACGTTTGAACTACCTTTGACCATTACTTGTATTCCCTTTCTCCTTATTAACTAAAATATTAAACTCTTGTTTGTGTTTCGTTGATGTTTCGACTTTATAAATTTTGTTAATAGAAATATTTGAATATTTGGTCACACCCGTCACAGTACATATAAATTTTTTTTTTATAAAATCATACTCACAATGAGTAGTAAGTAATTATATATTAAGTTTTTGTAGTTATCCGCCTAAATATTCTATTGTTTCGATAAGAAAATTGTTGGTCACACCTGTCACATCAATTGCAATTTTTCAATAGATGTCAAAAATAAAAAGCGACAACTAAGATAGAAACTGAAAGGACATAAATAAAAATAGAGAAATAAATAGAAAAGTAGAGATTGTAAGAAAATTAAAAAGGATGAAAATCAAACTTAAAGCTTGTTGAGTAGTTTAAAGTTGGTAGTTTGAAATCACACCGTCCATTAAAGTTGGCCTTCGATTAGATCCTGCAAAAAATACTGTTATTAGGCAAATGTTTAAAAAAGTCCATCTCAATATGTGAATTTGCATCTATCAATATGCATGATTTTAAAAGACGTGATGAAGTCTCTGTGTATGTAAGCTAAATTTAAAGAAAATCTTTAAAACATACTTGCCTTTGTATTCTGTTGTCTTTGTCTGTAGTTAGAGAATAAGTAAATGTCTTACTATTTTCTTATGTGTTTCAATTTATAAGTCAATTTCTTCAATTTTTGTGTTTTTATACTAGGTCACGCCCGTCACATATTTTAAAATTTTTCGAAAAATGTAAATATTATTTTTGAGAATTTTTTTTTAGAAATGAATATTTTATGCCTGCGATATATATTTAAAACTATCCAAATCAGATTAAACAATAATCTACATCAAAATAATTCTGTTCATTTTACAGAATACTTCCTAAATGTCATATTTCTTTAATCTCAAATTTGTAAGGTCACAAAATTGTTAAAAAATAAAATTTTTCAATATAATTTTGTTAAAAAATTTTTCATTATAAGAACACCTATACCGCATACTAAATGAATTGGTATTAAAGCACTTTTAAAAACAATTGTTTATATGTTTGTTTCTTGAAAAGGTTTATCAATTGGAACTTGATGTTTGGGAGAAATGTAGAAACTTAAAAAAATACATATTTGTCAGTTGAATGTCAATTTAGCCTTATGTTAGTTGACTTCTTCTTTAAAAAAGCACCGCAGTAAATTTACAAGGCATTAGTCCTGAACAGTACATCATATATCATAAGTATTCAATTACGACTCAAGATTTAGTATCGCAAACTATTACGTTATTAAAAAACTATCGACAAACTCATATTAAGCAACAACAAAAATACTTCAAATATGTACCACTATGAAAAAAAATATTATTATGTATAAATTAATATAAAGGTGCAAATTGATTCATAAATATTTTAAAAATAGCTAAGAAATTGATAACGCTGTTTATGATCCCAGTTAATTAAACATGTGAAATAATGATCTACCCATAATTTCTAATTACCAACAAAAAGACGTGATAGAAAGAGAGCGCGAGAGAGAACAATAAAACAAAACACCTGTGGGGCTTATGGAGTAGAATAAAACTGAGCACATGTATAAATTTTCTTGCAGTAAGATAAATTGTAATAATAAATTAAAATGACAAAACAAATGAAGTTCATTAAAACAAATGACCGAAAAGGCAAGAAAAATTAATTAGTCATTAAGGAATGTTTTAGTTTTTATTTGTAAATTAAAAGCTTTTTAAATAGTTATAATATTAAATACTACAATAATACAATTATAATATTAAAAAACACAAATTTGTATAAAAGTTTACCCATAACAATTTCATATTTTTTAAAATTTAAATTTTCGTGAAAAATTTCCTTATTAACATTCTTTAACTAATTTCCTTTATTTTGTTGTTCTTATTTTTTTAGCAAAAAGTCGATCCGGAGTTAATCTTCACAAAGCAAGAGCGCATAGGCAAAGGTTCATTCGGCGAGGTCTTTAAGGGTATTGACAATCGCACTCAACAGGTGAGTAATTCCCCCACCCAATTATTATTGGCCCATAAAAAGCTCACAAATTCGTTCACCTCCTCCTTAGGTGGTGGCCATAAAAATAATCGATTTAGAAGAAGCTGAAGATGAAATCGAAGATATCCAGCAGGAAATTATGGTGTTGTCGCAGTGCGACTCTCCATTTGTCACCAAATACTTTGGTTCGTTTCTCAAAGGCACAAAGCTATGGATTATCATGGAGTATTTGGGTGGCGGTTCAGCTTTGGACCTAATGAAAGCTGGTTCTTTCGAGGAAATGCACATAGCCATAATATTGCGTGAGGTTCTTAAGGGTTTGGACTATTTGCATTCGGAACGAAAGTTGCATCGTGACATAAAGGCGGCCAACGTACTGCTCAGTGAGATGGGCGACGTAAAGTTGGCCGATTTTGGTGTGGCTGGTCAGTTGACCAACACCACGTCAAAGCGTAACACATTTGTGGGTACACCATTCTGGATGGCACCCGAAGTTATAAAACAGTCCATGTATGACTCGAAGGCCGATATCTGGTCGCTGGGCATAACGGCTATCGAACTGGCCAAAGGAGAGCCACCCAACTCGGAACTGCATCCTATGCGTGTCTTATTCCTGATACCGAAAAATAATCCGCCACAATTGACGGGAAACTACACGAAGTCATTTAAAGATTTCGTTGAAGCGTGCCTTAATAAGGATCCCGAGAATGTAAGTAATTTGATGAAACGATAAAACTTCGGATTAATATCTTATTTTCACTGTTTACAGCGTCCTACCGCAAAGGAGTTGCTCAAGTATCCTTTTATCAAGAAAGCTAAAAAGAATTCGTACCTTATTGACCTAATAGACCGCTACAAGAAGTGGAAACTTCAAAAGGGCGATGAGAGTGAAACGGAATCCGAAAATTCAGATTCGTAAGTTGTTGTCAATTTGCGCTTTATAATAAATACTTAATGTTTTTGTCCGATTTTCAGCGACGATTCCAAGCCGGGCTGCAATACCGACGAACCCTGGATTATGACTGTCAAGGGTTTGCATGTAAATACTGAATCAACACACAAACCAATATCGAGCAATCATTTCAATAGACTTGACCATGAGCATGAACTAAAAATGGACAAATTGTCACAAGGTGTTGACACCTTGACTGCCGTCTCCCACCAAAGCGGCAATAAACACCAACAAAGCAGTGCCTCGGTTACTGCTACGTCTCAAAGCAAACGTGACAGCCTCAGTCCCGGCTCTTCAGCTTCACCAATGTCCTCAGCGTCCTCCTCCAATGCGGCAGCTGCGATGAATTCACGTGAATCGAATCATCATCATGCACCACAACAACAGCATTCCCATCAACTACCAGCCAACTCCGTCTCCTCCTCATTGTCGTCCTCCTCCTCATCTTCGTCCAATGCCAATTCATCGCAACACAAACAGCACATGGCCTCAACAGGAAATCTACTGGATAGCGTAACAAAGAGTGCCAGTGGTGGTGGCATGTCAAATTCATCGAGCACCAATTTCAAAGAGCAACAAAAGGTCAATCTACGGCAGACGCGTACATCGTCCCTGGATGCGGAAATTGAAAGGCGCTCGTCGGTAAGTGTTGATAAATAAAATATAAAATATATAATATAAAATATAAAATATAAAATATAAAATATAAAATATAAAATATAAAATATAAAATATAAAATATAAAATATAAAATATAAAATATAAAATATAAAATATAAAATATAAAATATAAAATATAAAATATAAAATATAAAATATAAAATATAAAATATAAAATATAAAATATAAAATATAAAATATAAAATATAAAATATAAAATATAAAATATAAAATATAAAATATAAAATATAAAATATAAAATATAAAATATAAAATATAAAATATAAAATATAAAATATAAAATATAAAATATAAAATATAAAATATAAAATATAAAATATAAAATATAAAATATAAAATATAAAATATAAAATATAAAATATAAAATATAAAATATAAAATATAAAATATAAAATATAAAATATAAAATATAAAATATAAAATATAAAATATAAAATATAAAATATAAAATATAAAATATAAAATATAAAATATAAAATATAAAATATAAAATATAAAATATAAAATATAAAATATAAAATATAAAATATAAAATATAAAATATAAAATATAAAATATAAAATATAAAATATAAAATATAAAATATAAAATATAAAATATAAAATATAAAATATAAAATATAAAATATAAAATATAAAATATAAAATATAAAATATAAAATATAAAATATAAAATATAAAATATAAAATATAAAATATAAAATATAAAATATAAAATATAAAATATAAAATATAAAATATAAAATATAAAATATAAAATATAAAATATAAAATATAAAATATAAAATATAAAATATAAAGTATAAAATATAAAATATAAAATATAAAATATAAAATATAATAAAATAAAACATATTAATCAAAATCTTTACGAGTCTTTTCCCAAACTAAATGTGTTTATTTGGCAACAAAATTATATGACCAACTTTTTCTTTCAGCTGCAACTTATGGATCACAGCAAACGTGACGAAGATGATGAGAGATCTCTGCGGCGTAGTACTATGGCAGCTTCTTTATCTTCCGTGTCCGTGGCTCCTTCAGGTGGTGGCGGTGGTCATATGTTGGCCACCAGCAGCAGCATGGGCAATGTTTACAATGGCAATTCACATGGCGCCAATGAATTCATACACCATCATGAATCGATGTCGACGGCGGCAGCCTTATCGCCCACATCTTCATCAAATGCCAATCATAAAAGTAGCTCATCAGCGGCTGGAAATCGTAGTGTACAAAGCAATAGTGCATGTCTTAACAATTTCCTATTTCCCATACTATCTGATGTGAGTTCAGCGAAAATAACAAATAAGAAACCAATGCAATTCAATCTAAGCAATTAACAACCGATTATTTCTTCCGTTTTATTCTTTAGATTCAACGCAAATATAGTAATAACAGTAAGAATATGAATGTTTTGGATGTAGCTGATTTGACGTCGGTCTTCCAAATGGCCGAGCGCAGTCGTCCGGGTGTCACAGATCTGTTTCTGAAAGAAATCATACACAAACTGGTACCGGGCTATTCGGAAACACGCATTAACAATATCATGGATAGAGCAATTAGGTAAATTGCTATTATATCATCAGATAACAAGACTCTTATGCTATCTTATCTTGTTATCATGTATATCGTCATGTATAATATGTATTTACTTAATTGTTGTTTCTTTTTTTTTTTTGCAGAAACAAAAAGTAAATTATGTGTGGCCTCAACGACGTCCAAGTCCGGTTTTGTTGTGGATTTTTTTATGTTGATCATTTTCTTAACGGTTTTTTATAATTATAATTATTTGTATTTGTATTATTATTACTATTATTATTATTATTATATTCGTTCTTTACGATGTTATGTTATCATTTTCTACCCAAACTATCCACTATTCGAAAAAAGCAAAAACAAAAAACAAAGAAGATCAAACAATAACAAAATCTACAATCTACATGTATCAGCACGTATAACTAATTAAAAAGAAACACAAACAACCAACCAATATCGAGAGAGTCGAGACATGTGCAAACCTGTAAGAATTGCTGCAGACTAAATCAGCAGATTCAAATCAATCATATTTACAAAACAACAGCAAAATGCCTAGATTAGAACTAATACAATTCAACACCACACCACTCCCCGTTCCAAACAACTGCAACAACACCAACAAGATAAAAGTAAAAAAATAAACAGCCAACCAACAAACCTAACAATTTATCACAAGAAGATCTAATGTAGAAATTTTGCAATCGATCTAACGATTGTTTACACACTATTGTTTGCCAACAGGATAAGATGCAAGCAGAAAAAAAATGCCTAAACAAAATATTTGGTTCTTACATAGCATAAACTAAATGCTTCATTCATCACGGCAAATATCCCAGCGGTATATGATCCTAGCATTACAATAGTAATGATGATGATGATAATGATGAAGAGTTAAATAATGTGTCAATCAATTCCCTATTGTTTAGGATATCATGATGTGTATGTAGTTAAATATATGAAACCAATAAACAAATAATGAAGAAGAAGATAGTAAAGCAAACAAACAAACAGACAACAAAATAAACTTAGTACAGAAAACGTATACACCATAAAATACTAAATTATAATAATACACAATGTTATTAGAGACATATAAAATTAAATTAATATAAATAAAAAGAAACAAGAAAAATCTAAAATAATAAACAAATTGTGTACTAATATCATTTGTGGATCGAGGGAACTTTAAATGGAACTATCATTTGTGGGCCGAGGGAATCTCCAGATGTTAAAAAATCTACGGAGCTATAACTTAAAACTGCTGTTGGATACTGTTAAACCAATAAAGAATTTCCCCGCATAGCACATTCCGTAGCGACGGTAATTATTTTCGTCACGCTGTATATGTGTTAACAGTTAAATAGGCTTAACAAAACAATTAAAGCTTTCACATTACGTATAATTCTTCTCAAATTTTATTTATTATTCTCTGTAAATAGTAATATTTGTACAAAATGTGTGTGTTTCCGGGTCATATTTTGGAATTTACAATAAACTTACAAAAAATGCATTGGTTATTTGCTTCCCGCCTTACGCTCTACAACTTAAACTAATAGTCTTTCGATTTCCTGTTGAATGGAAGTAATTTGAGACTTCAGCTGAGAACCCTCGTTGGTGGTCACCGAACAGGCGACAATGGGTCGTGAGACACCGCAAGCACGACCCAAAGCCTGCTTGGAACGCACAAATACATATGGTACATTCTTGTCTTCACACAGCAAGGGCAAATGCAAAAGAATTTCAATGGGTTCAGCGTCAGCAGCCATCACAATAATATCGGCCAAACCACGATTGAGTGTCTTGGTTGCCTCATTGGCACCCTTGCGGAGTTGGCTGTAGTTCAAGGCCTGTTGCAAAAGGTTCATAATCTTAGCGGTCAATTGGGCATCGGCCAAGGGGAAAGCTTTAGGATTTACTTCTTCGGTCTGAAAATAAAAACATAGTCCATTAGAAGATGTGTCGTTGAAAACAACAGTAGTCATAACTTACCATGTTGTTGTTTAAGATAAACTCTTGTTTAAAACGTTTGATGTGGTTTTTTATTTACTCTTTGTTAAGAAACCTCTCGGCTCGTTGCTTCACTGAGGATCTATCGGGAAATGTGTGTATAAAAACGTTTAACACACGTGTTTTTGTTTTTCTCAAACCTGGCATTACTTTTTCAAGGGCATTCTATACAAAAGCTACGTGCTGTGGTTTAGTGTTTTAAGTTGCCAGCTACAAATAATTTTGGATTTTTGGTAATTTTCATCGTATTCCCAGAGTTGCAGCTGGCTTAACAAAAGGTATATACTGATAAATTTGTGGGTGAAATGAAATGAAAGGAGTGAAAGAAATCAAAGTTTGCAAATAGGAAATGAGGTACGTGCCGCCGGTAACACGAATTAGAGTCAACATAATATCATATAACGTTTTAAATGATTCGAGAAATATGTGAATACATATAGAAATGTTGAAAAATAATATATAAAACGGTTGTTATGGGAAAATGAAGGTAATCCAAAAATTTTGTTATTATTTTTTTACTTGAAATAACTTTGAAGTAAAAAGAGAAAAAAACTTAAGTTGAAGGAAAATGCTGTTATCGTAATTCTTTAATAAACCTTAATAGAAAAAAGTTATGCACAATTTAACTTTAAAGATAACACTTTATTTCAATGTAAAATATAATCCGATAATATAATTTTAATTTAATACATATAATCTAATAATAATAATATAATATTAAATTTAAGTTTAACATTTCAAACACTTTGTGTTTTGTATACAAATTATTAAAAATATCATAATAATGAGAACAGAAAAGAGCCACAAGATTATTATACACAAGCTTAACTTTTCAGTGTCTATTCTTTCAGTGGCGTATAAGGAAAAAGTTTATGATACTTATTTTGAAAATTGTATTACATTTGTATTTTAGAAAATAATATTTATAAGGAAAAAATTAAAGGTCCAGAAGAAATTTATTTGTTTTTGAAAGAAAAGTTTTAATTCTATTTATCTTATAAAACGTGTTCTTAATAAATGTGCATCCCTATTTTGTTAAAATGAACATTTCCTTTTGGTACGAATTACAATACAACAACAACACTTGATTTAAACTAGGAACTTGCAAACTTAATCAAATTAGCAAACTTAGCGAGGAAACAGCTGTAATAGAACTTGGTTATACATGTCCAATTTTTTAAGAATTTTTGTTTTAATAAAATTCATAATATGATATAATTATTTTTTAATTTTGAAACTTTTGAATTAATTAAACTGTTAAAAATTACTTATTTTAAAATGTAATTTTATAATTTATTTTTGAAATTCCCCAAATTTTTTTTACGAATTTTTAAAATAATTTTTTTTATTACAAATGTACCATTAAAAATTATATTTTTAGTCGAAATTTAAATATCTGCGTAAACTTTATATTTTATCTAAATATTTATTTTCCAAAATGATAATTTTTAAAGAAAAAATTTGCTTTTTGTGATATTAAATATAAAAAAGATTTTTTTAATTTTTATGTTAAGGTGCTTTAAAATATCTTATGATTTGATAAATGCTATCTATAATATAAAAATAAGTCGCTGAATGTGTTGCTAAGCGCAAAACTCGAGAACGGTTGGACCGATTTGGCTCAATTTTTTTTTCAGTTATTCGTAATTGCCAGGGGTAGGTTTTTACGAAAGAAAATTTTGGAAAACTCTCCGGAAAAGCCGGAAAATTGGAAAAACCGAAAATTTGCTTTTTTGTATGGAATTTTGTGTACAATTGTTACAAATAATTTTTAGAATGGAAAAATAAAAAAAATTTGTTGGAAATCGGAAAATTCCGGAAAAATTCGATAAATTTTAGTACTATTTTTCGACGAAATTTAGCTTTTTGTAGTACGATTTGATAGTTTTGAACGAAGAAACTTGCGAAAAATTTCGGATAATTACTTTCCGAATGGAAAAATAAATAAATTCTCGGTGGAAAACTCGGAAAATTCCAAAAAATCGATAAATTTGCATTTTTCGGCAAAATTTGGCATTTCATCGCCTGATTTGAGGTAAATCGCATATTAAATTTTTGTCGGTTTTCGAATAGAAAAATAGAGAGTTTTAGTTGGAAAATACCAAAAAAAAGTTAGTTTTTTTTCGACAAAATTTTGCATCTTATCGTATGTTTTTGTAATTTTTGGCGATGTAAATGTGAACAATTTCGAACAATTATGACTTTTGAAATTGAAAAATAGAAAAATTCTTGGTGAAAAACTCGGAAAATTCCAGAAAAAAATCGAAGACGACGTAAAGGTGAAAAATTTGTTGTGTTGCTGAAAAATTTCGGATTATTGTGAAATATAGTGTGAAAAATGTATAGTAATTTATCAAGAAAGAACGTTGTCCCAGTTTGCTCAATTTTTTTTCAATTTTTCATAATTGGAATTTCGGAAAATTTAACGGGATAAATAATTTCTATATATATAAAAATGGTGTAATAGTAATTCATATAGTCATTCATCAATTGAGAACGGCTGGGCCGATTTTGCTCAATATTTTTTTCAGTTGTTCGTAATTGCCAGGAGAATGTTTATGTGAAAGAAAATTTGGGAAAAATCCTTCGGAAAAGTCGGAAAATAGGGAAACTCGAAAACTGCCTTTTTGTATGGAATTCTTACGGAATGGATTTTCGAATCGAAAAATAGAAAATTTTCGTTGAAAAATTCAAAAAATTACGGAAAAATTAAAAAAATTTAAATTTTTTTTTCAACGAAATTTTGCATTTTGGATAATTATTCCGAAACGACTTTTTGAATTTAAAAATAGAAAAATTCTTGGTGGAAAACTCGGAAAATTCCGGAAAAGCTCGAAAAACTTGGATTTTTTCACCGAAATTTTGCATTATATTACTTGATTTGATGAAAATCGCAAATTGAATTTTCATATAAAATTTTGTAAGCCATTGTTCCGTAGTGGCTTTTCGAATGGAAAAATGTTTGTTGGAAAATTACGGAAAAATTAAATAAAAATTGAATTATCTTTTACGACGAAATTTTTTATTTTAATGTTTGATTTGATAATTTTGGACGATGTTAATATGGAAAATTTCGGATAATTATTCAAAAATTACTTTTCGAATGGAAAAATAGATCGTCCTTTCGAATTCAAGCGAATTAAATAAACCATTCGATTGGCTTTTGTGATGACAATCAATAAATCGCAAAGCCAATTGTTGGAAGTTTGTGGGATCAATCTCGAATTCCCCTGCATTTCGCACGGTCAGCTGTACGTTTCCTGTTCGCGTGTCGGCAAACCGTCTTCAATGTTTGTTTTTGCGCCGGAAAACAAATCGAAATACATTATTTATCAGATCGCTCTTCACTAATTTCGAATAAATTCAAATAAATTACATTAAAATTTAAACTATCTGTATTAATATTACCCTGGAGCTTATATGAAGGCGTTTACTTTGGACCGAGACAAAGTTCGCAGGGTACGAAGTTGTATGGCAGAACAACGTTTGCCGGGTCAGCTAGTTTTGAATAAAATTAAAGATATTTGGTTGTAAACAAATTTTGTACATATTTAAAATCATTTTCATAATTTATTTGTTTTTGTTTTGTATTTTTATAATAAAATAATTTTATTAATAACAAAGTTATTATAAAAAATTATATTTTACTCGAAATTTTTTAAATGTAATTTGATAAACTATTTTTGATTTCTCCCAAATTTTTTTTAATGGATTTGTGAAATAATTTTTTTATTAAAAATGTACTATTAAAAAATCGATTTTTGGTCGAAATTTAATTATCTGTGGAAACTATAAATTTTATCTAAAAATTTATTTTCCAAAATGAAAAATCTTAAAGAAAAAATTAGCTTTTTGTGAAATTAAATATTAAAAAATCAATTTTTATAATTCTTATGTTAAGATGCTTTAAAATACTTATGATTTATAAATGCTATTTTAAATAAAATTAAATATATTTTGTTATAAAAAATTTTGTACATATTTAATCATTTTTATTATTTTTTTTTTTTTTTTTTTTTTTTTATTTTTGTAATTAAATATTTTTATTAATAAGAAAGTTATTATAAAAAATTTAATTTTAGTCGAAATTTTTTAAATGTAATTTGATAAATAATTTTTTGAATTCCCCTAAATGTTAGTATTAATTTTAGTATTTAGTATAAATTTACAATTAAAAATTGTGCTTTAGTCGAAATTTAAATATCTATATATTTACTATATAATTTTTCTAAAAGTTTATTTTCCAAAATAAAAATTCATTAAGCATAAATGAGCTTTTTGTATTTAAAAATATTTTAAAAAATTAATTTTTTTTATTATTGTTTTTCAATTGTTATATTTTGTTTTAAAAAAATTTTATACATATTTAATTTTTTTTATAATTTATTTGTTTTTTTTTTAATATTTTAAATAATGAAATAATTTTATTAATAACAAAGTTTTTATAAAAAATTTTTTTTAGTTAATAATAATATATTTTCTTCAAATTAATTTGTTTTCCAAGAATTTGATATTCAAAATGAACACTTTTAAATAAAACATACCATTTTTGAAGTAAAAAAGTTATTAGAAAAGTCTACTAATCTTCGCCGAACATACTTATATTTCACTATTTAAAAAAAATATGCTGTAAAATTTTCATGTTAATATTTGAATTTATTTCAATTGTCTGGTTTTGGGAAAATATTAAGTTTTTGGCACAAAATACATTTTTTAATATTGGCTTTTTCTTCATGACTCCTATAAAATTATAAAATTTATACATTTTTTTTTTATTTCAAAAAATATATCAGTATATAATAGTAAATTCTAATTGGAAGTCCTTGTTTCTACAACTTTGCATATAACATCCACTCGTATAGGCCCGTTTTATTCACTCCAATTTGCCGCCGTTACATATTACTTATGCCTCCCACGACAAAGGTGGCAACTACTGCGCCGCCACCTCTTATTAAAGCATCGGCTTCGCTCTTTTCGCTTTTCCTTTCAGTTTTCTGTCTGTATTCCGAAGTGTACGGGTTGGTTCGCGGATTTGTCAAGTGTACTACTGCTATTTTCAATACAACAAAAAAAGAGAAAAATCAAAGCCAAAAATTGAAAAAAATTACAACAAATTCAAATCACAAAATTAATTACACTTTAAATAAAACAAATGTGTCTCTAATTTTAAGTTGCATTCACACAATCGCACAGAAAATTCTATTTTTTACTTACGACTCAGTGCAAAAATTTCTAATAAGAAAAAAAGTAACAAGTAAAAGGTTCGTAATGACGACGGAAAATTCAACATTTTCCTGTGCAGTCTAATTGGATTGCAAAAGTGGAAATTTTAGCTGAACAAAAAAAATCGATTATTCAATAAGTAAAAGAAAGAAACGCTCACACTAAACAGAAAGAAGAACGTAATAGCAAAAGATAAATGAGATCTCAAAGCGCCCTCAACAAATATGGATTTCAATAAAAAAATAATACAATACAAATTGTGAATAAATATTTGAAGGGAATTTCAGTGTGAAAATCCAGTGTAAATATAGAAGAAGAGAAAAAAATCGAGGCTAAATTAGTTGAAAAATGTGTACATAGCGAAAATATAATGAAAAAAGATGATAATCGCACACACACACACACGTACACTCAATCAAATTCAAACGCACACACACACATCTTAACAGCAAGAGGTACACACACACATACATGCAACCAAATTTTCTTTACGCAGCCATTCGTATAAGACGAACAAAAAAAAATGATTGTAATAAAAACGAGTACATAGCCAACCAACCAACCAGCAGCAGCAGCTCCAGCAAAACGGCCATAAAGAAGAAGCAACAGACATAGCAAACGTTGTAAAGAAACCCAAAAGAATTAACTGCTAAACTAAACACAACACACGGGACAAGTGAAAATGCGAAAATGTTGAGAGAAAACACAGAAAAAAATAAAAGAAATCAAACAATAAAATACGAAACGAAGGAGAAAAAAACAACAAAAGAATAAAAATCTGACAAACAAGTGTTTTGGCCGTAAATATATACGCATGCACACACACACACATGCACGCATTATATACGTATATATGTATTAACCTGTGGGGGAAGTAATGGAATGTTGTTGGGCTGTATGTGCTTGTGTCTACAACAAAAATAGCTTTGTCCTATTACGAAACCCAAGAATTGCCAAAATGTGCGTAAAAACATAACATTTTATGTTTTTATTCTTTATCTGCTCGTCGCTAGTTGATGATAAAGGAATGCAAAGGAAAATTTGTAAATTTGGTTGCTTTAATTTGTTTGCCTTTCCCCTGTCTGTTAACGACATCAGCTGTTTTGATATTTTCTTTTTGTGGTGTGTGCCATTTGTCGACGGATGCAGTAACAACAATAAATAAACGATCACTTGATACATAATAAGAGAGGAAATGTGTGTGCAAGAGAGTGAGAGAGAGACACAGTGTGAAGTAGAGGTAGAGCGTGTAATTAGAATCAAATTGTTTTCTAATTGGTTAGTGTTGCCATATTGTTGATTGGGAGAACGGTTTAAGACAGAGATAAGACAAATTGGAAATTTTGATCTATTTTACAGATGTTAAATATAATTAAACTTTTCAAAAGAAAAACTTTATGGTCAAATCATTTAAAATCTTGCTAATTGTTAAAAAGTCTTGCGGATTGTAATTTTGTTATTTTGCTGTTGAATCATTGTTGTACGATCAGATAGATAATTCGGCTTAAGGGCAAAATGCGAGGCGGACCCTTCAAACAAAATGTCACGGCCGATTATATTTGAAGCAAAAATATTATTCATTTAATTTATTAACAATTTAAACGTGAAGAAGAAAAGTAAAATGTTGCAGAAAAATTCATATGTATATATTTTTTTTTAAATACAGATTTGTGTACATTTATCAGAAACGGTAATAGAAAAAAGGAAATGGGTATTCGTTTTTTTTATCGGAATTTGTATTAGAATAAAAATTTATGAGGAAGGATAATAGAAATGAGGAAATAAAAATTTATTGAAACAGGTGCGCAGTAGTAAATTTTTTTTAATGGCTGATATACCTATAACTAGAAATAAATAAAGATTACATCTACTACCGTAAATGAAATTCCCTTACCAGTGCCTTACCAGCTATCCAAACATGGCTAATTTTTCAAGCATCAATTTTCAAATTATATTTATTGAGCCTTTTTAAGTATTTCTAAAAAATTTCTACTACAGTAAATCATAATCGCATATAGCTTTCGAGTTTATCCTTTACCAGTTATCCACACATAGCTAATTTTTCAAATAATATAGATTGACAACAAAAACTAAATTTATGCTTAAGACATTAAACTGCGCCGACCAAAACAGTCATATGTTTTTAAATAACTTTTCAGGAGAGGCCATTTTGACCTTTTGTTTCGGAACATTTCTCATATATTCTACACATTACTGATATAAATAAACTCCTAATCAATATATCGCGTAATGGATTTAAGGATCGATGGACAACCAAAAGAACATGAAAAATGCAATAAAAAAAATTCGAAAAACTGATTTGGTCGGCGCAGCGACGGAATATGAATTACATTTGAGATAGTATAAAATTTCTAAAATATTCTTCCTGGTTTTGCTTTTGATCTCAAAATCTGTATTAAATTCCATATACAAATTTACTTTGTTTAATATCAATATAACACATTAATTTGCGTAGCTTCCTTATTATTGACAACATAAGAACATCCCTACTGCTCTTTCTAACATCCAAATGTTTTACATTCCAACTAGATTATCTATCTAACCACACTTAGCTTAATACGATGGCATAAGATCAACAAATATGTCTAATCTTCTAAATACCAATAATACGGCAACACTTTATCTTATTAGATTTCTGCGATATATTCGACGATGACGTGCGTGTGAGTGTGTGTATTCATGCTCGCATCAGTTATGTTTTTATGCAAAAATATCTCTCTCCCTCTCCACAACATTGATTAAGTCTAGGTGTGTCTGTGTGTGTGCGGTTAAATGCATTATTGATATTCTCCAAAAAAACACTTGACATTTTGAAATAAAAACGTCAAATTTGTCTGATTGATGTTCATAACAATCAATCTTTTATTTTTCCCGCCACCTTTCTTTGCAGATTAGAAGCAAATCATAGCTACAACAAAAACAAAAGTGAAATTCAAATACCAAAATAGCATAAACGAAGTTAAACTAGTGTTAAGAAAAGAAGAGAAAACACAATATATATATAGAATAAAAACAAACATCATCTTCCGCCTAGTATTGACCGGCAGTTGGGCAACTTATAAAAACAACAAGCATCCAACCCATCATTGGCATCAACATTGCCAGTTGACAGCAGCGAATGATCGTTCCTGTCTCACCCTGCTCTATTGAAAGCGTTAGTGCAGCCTTTGCACCGCTATCGTAATTTCGTTTGGCCCCAGTTTAAGGAAAATTATTCAAAATTGCGAAACATATTTTGAGCTTTTTAAAAAAGAAAAAATCTCCTCAGACCTCTAGCACCGGCAGCGAGGAGAACAAAGCCACCCAGCAGCAGGAGTCCGGTCAGCTCGCTAAGCAGCTTGAGACGCCAAGCAGTCCCGGCGCGTCGTCTAGCAAGTCGTCGCTGTCGCTGACGACCGCGACCAAATCGGAGACAGCAGCTGCTGCAAGGCCCCAAGCGTCTACATCGGCCTCGGCGTCGCCGGCGTCATCGCTGCTCTCAGGTGCTGGAGCGCAGAAAAGCCACAAGATATCACCTCCCACAGGCTCTCAGTCAACCACTTCGTCGCCTACTGCGCAGGCAACCGCCGCCGGCGATAGTTCGACACAAGTGTCGGCCACAGCGACCTTCCGTCTCTCATCGCTAACCGGTACCATCTCCAAAATGGGCAATAACGCCACCACCTCCAACAAGAAAGTCGACGCTGCCGAAACCGTCAAAGAGTTCCTCGAACAGGCCAAGGAAGAGTTCGAGGAGAAATGGCGCCGCAATCCCACAAACACCGCCTCGCTCGATGACTTCGAGCGCATCAAGACCCTCGGCACCGGTTCCTTCGGCCGTGTCATGATCGTCCAACATAAGCCAACAAAAGACTACTATGCCATGAAGATCCTAGACAAGCAAAAGGTCGTCAAACTGAAGCAGGTCGAACACACGCTCAACGAGAAGCGCATCCTGCAGGCCATCTCGTTCCCATTCTTAGTATCGCTGCGCTACCACTTCAAGGACAACTCCAACTTGTACATGGTACTGGAGTACGTGCCCGGCGGTGAGATGTTCTCCCATCTGCGCAAGGTTGGACGCTTCTCCGAGCCCCACTCGCGTTTCTATGCCGCGCAGATCGTACTCGCCTTCGAGTACCTGCATTATCTTGACTTGATATATCGTGATTTGAAGCCAGAAAACCTGCTGATCGACTCGCAGGGCTACCTCAAGGTAACTGATTTCGGTTTTGCCAAACGTGTCAAGGGCCGCACCTGGACCCTCTGCGGCACGCCCGAATACCTCGCCCCCGAGATCATTCTCTCCAAGGGCTACAACAAGGCCGTCGACTGGTGGGCTCTTGGTGTCCTCGTCTATGAAATGGCCGCCGGTTATCCTCCCTTCTTCGCCGACCAGCCCATACAGATCTACGAGAAGATCGTTTCGGGCAAAGTGCGATTCCCTTCACATTTTGGCTCCGACCTAAAGGATCTGCTGCGCAACCTGTTGCAGGTGGATCTAACCAAACGTTATGGCAATCTGAAGGCGGGCGTAAATGATATTAAGAATCAGAAGTGGTTCGCCTCCACCGACTGGATAGCGATCTTCCAAAAGAAAATCGAGGCTCCATTTGTGCCACGGTGTAAGGGAGCCGGCGATACAAGTAACTTTGATGACTACGAGGAGGAGGCGCTGCGGATCTCAAGCACCGAAAAGTGCGCCAAAGAGTTTGCTGAATTCTAATTTATATTACAACAACAACAACAGCAAGAAAAACAATTGTACGCGTACATATACTATTTCTTTTCTATTCACCCCTCGTACATCATTGAGCGATTGATTGATGGAACGATCGATCGATTGATCGATCGTCTGCTCGTTCGCTCGCTCGTTATTCGTTCTCATACACTCGCATTCACTAACAACAGGTTGTTGTGTTTGTGGCACGTACGTTCGTACACGTTCGTTTCGAAGTCGTCATCAAAGTCGAAGTTGGTCGTCCGTCGAAGTTCATTGAAGTTCGTCGTCGTCGTCGTTGTAGCTCGTAGTTTTGTGCATTATTATTATTACTATTATGATTATATAACTTTACAACATGAAAACGCGTTCGTTGTCGTCATCAATAAAACAACAACAACAACAAAAAGAAAATGTCACCGGTGCCGGCGTTGCTGGTGATCGATCGTTCGTTCCACACGATTTGTTTTGTTTTTCTTTAATTAATTACCTAAACAAAACGTTAAAAAAAAAACTATAACAACAACAAATGAAACACTCGTAACTGTATAAGCGAACACTACCTACCGTTCATCGATCGTTCTTTGTCTCGCACGATTATGGAATAAATTAATTGGAAAATTCAGTATAAATAAAATAACTAACTACAAACAAAAAGTGTTCGATAACAACAACAACAAAAACTATAGTGACATTCGGGTTCGGTTAATTTTCGTTCTAATGTCAAATACATATATACGGGAAACGTTCGTTTCTTAACAAAAACAAAAAAAAAACTCTCTCCATCTTTATTAGTGCAAATCGTTAACGATTTTGTACTGATATTTCTGTGCAACAAATGTGAAATCTGTGAACATCATCTTAGTCTGGGATTTATTTATAACACCAACAACAACATCATCTGATAAAATGATCAGCCTCAATAAGAACAAGAACAACAACAACAGCATTACCACCACCACCACCTCTACTACTAAAATCTACAACATCTGCATCAGAATCAGCATTATTAGACCCTCATCATTGTTAATAAGAACAACTATATGGTAAGTTGTGAGATTTTCTTAATAATTAATTGATAGTACATAATGTATATTATCATTGAATCATTATAACATTGAATCACTATAACACCTGCTTTCATATTTTCACCTATCACTAAACATCACTTTCGTATACATTTTTATTTTTACTTTTGTTTCGTGTTTGTACAGTTTTTAAATGTTGCGTTTTATCTTAGAACATTTTGATATGATTATGATTGACTGCGTTTATATTTAGATATATGGGATATTATTATTAGTATTTTTTTCTTTGAGATTTTTTTTTACCGAATTTCTCTTATCTGTGCTCTTATTATTTGTTTCCAATGATTGTTGTTGTGAAGTAAAGAAAATGCTTTGGCAAGAAATATAATTGATTGTCATAGTCAATACCTTAATATCCTTCATCATGTCCTTCAGACATAAGCATATTTGGATCATATTATTTAGTGCTTCCTAAATGTTTAACTAAATCACCAAAGTATGTTATTTGGTACATCCAAGTTGAAAATCGTATCCCGACCTATCACAATTTTTAATCCGAGTTTAAAGCCGTACGAATTTCTTAAAATATAGGTCAATACTAAACAAGGGTGTCTGTAGTTGATGGCTATTTTGATAAGCTTTATTATTTTTTTAGCCGCTATATCAAACTGTTGATATTATATTGATAGATAGAATAGGATAAAATAAGAGAAATATAATTATTTTGTTGTTCATTCTGATTATAATTTGACTTTCTAATGCCGACCGTGGCATTGTTAAAACACGACACCGTCATGCGGAAGGACAGGATTAGGTCCTGTCTCAGCCATTTAAATTTTTTTATCGGCGCCCTCTTCGATGTTGTCAACTGTCAATAGTAGTGCCAACTCTATCGGCATGTCTTGTAAAAGCTTCTCTTGTTGTGTAAGTCTAATAGGGACGTGTTAATTTACATTAATTCGAGAAGCTCCACCATATGCCATACATGGGATGGATGTAAGGAAAATTAAATTACTTCTTTCGAAAGTATTTACGAAGTGTAATAAATGTATGTATAATAAGTAATTCGAAACGCTTAACTTGATTTATAAAACATTAGCAAGATATGGCTAAGAAAATCGTCATATATATCACATTTTTTGGGCAAATCTCAGATAATGCATCCATTAAATATTTTCTTACACAATACAAAAATATGTTCGAAAATATAATGCTAGATGACACTGTCCTATCATCTTGAAATGTCCGTGAAGATAGATTCGGAATCTAACTAGCGGAGACAACAACCATTTCGGTTAACATAATTCTGTTAACTAGTTAACAGAGCTCTGTTAACCTTTAAAATCAACACTCTTTAAATAAAAACGCTTTTTTTTAATTTTTATAAGCAAAAGAAATGTTTTTATAAATTAATTATATAAACAACATATCAAATATGACATATTCCACGCAAAAGAATAACAATTGTAAATCACAATAGAGTTACTTATGCTGCAACAGTCACGACTTTTCGAAATATAAGTCTTAATAAAACAAAAGCAGAGAATTCTCCCGGTAGCTCACCTATACCATGACATTGTACTTAGGAAAAGCTATCAGAAAAATGTGTCCCCAAATTTCAGAACAGCTCCAGAGCTCCAGATTCGTCACTTTTATATGGCCCCTATGAATAACAGAATCTCCCACTGTGCGAAAACGAAGAATTCTCCCGGTATCTCACCTATACCATGACATTGTACTTAGGAAAAGCCATTAGAAAAATATGTCCCCAAAATTCAAAACAGCTCCAGAGCTCCACATTCGTCACTTTTATATGGCCCATATGAAATTTAGAATCTCCCACTGTGCGAAAACGAAGAATTCTCCCGGTATCTCACCTATACCATGATATTGTACTTACGAAAAGCTATCAAAAAAATGTATCCCCAAATTTCAAAACAGCTCCAGAGCTCCACATTCCTCACTTTAATATGGCCCATATGAAATTCAGAATCTCCCACTGTGCGAAAACGAAGAATTCTCCCGGTATCTCACCTATACCATGATATTGTACTTAGGAAAAGCCATTAGAAAAATATGTCGCCATAATTCAAAACAGCTCCAGAGCTCCACATTCGTCACTTTTATATGGCCCATATGAAATTCAGAATCTCCCACTGTGCGAAAACGAAGAATTCTCCCGGTATCTCACCTATACCATGATATTGTACTTACGAAAAGCTATCAGAAAAATGTATCCCCAAATTTCAAAACAGCTCCAGAGCTCCACATTCGTCACTTTTATATGGCCCATATGAAATTCAGAATCTCCCACTGTGCGAAAACGAAGAATTCTCCCGGTATCTCACCTATACCATGATATTGTACTTAGGAAAAGCCATTAGAAAAATATGTCGCCATAATTCAAAACAGCTCCAGAGCTCCACATTCGTCACTTTAATATGGCCCATATGAAATTCAGAATCTCCCACTGTGCGAAAACGAAGAATTCTCCCGGTATCTCACCTATACCATGATATTGTATTTAGGAAAAGCCATTAGAAAAATATGTCGCCATAATTTAAAACAGCTCCAGAGCTCCACATTCGTCACTTTCATATGGCCCATATGAAATTCAGAATCTCCCACTGTGCGAAAACGAAGAATTCTCCCGGTATCTCACCTATACCATGATATTGTACTTAGGAAAAGCCATTAGAAAAATATGTCGCCATAATTCAAAAGAGCTCCAGAGCTCCACATTCGTCACTTTTATATGGCCCATATG
The DNA here is from genome assembly GCA_964034835.1 of Muscina levida. Classification (NCBI taxonomy): domain Eukaryota; kingdom Metazoa; phylum Arthropoda; class Insecta; order Diptera; family Muscidae; genus Muscina; species Muscina levida. The sequence goes on along the minus strand of OZ035881.1, from coordinate 4,106,019 downwards.
AAATTCAGAATCTCCCACTGTGCGAAAACGAAGAATTCTCCCGGTATCTCACCTATACCATGATATTGTACTTACGAAAAGCTATCAGAAAAACGTATCCCCAAATTTCAAAATAGCTCCAGAGCTCCACATTCGTCACTTTAATATGGCCCATATGAAATTCAGAATCTCCCACTGTGCGAAAACGAAGAATTCTCCCGGTATCTCACCTATACCATGATATTGTACTTAGGAAAAGCCATTAGAAAAAATGTCCGTGAAGATAGATTCGGAATCTAACTAGCGGAGACAACAACCATTTCGGTTAACATAATTCTGTTAACTAGTTAACAGAGCTCTGTTAACCTTTAAAATCAACACTCTTTAAATAAAAACGCTTTTTTTTAATTTTTATAAGCAAAAGAAATGTTTTTATAAATTAATTATATAAACAACATATCAAATATGACATATTCCACGCAAAAGAATAACAATTGTAAATCACAATAGAGTTACTTATGCTGCAACAGTCACGACTTTTCGAAATATAAGTCTTAATAAAACAAAAGCAGAGAATTCTCCCGGTAGCTCACCTATACCATGACATTGTACTTAGGAAAAGCTATCAGAAAAATGTGTCCCCAAATTTCAGAACAGCTCCAGAGCTCCAGATTCGTCACTTTTATATGGCCCCTATGAATAACAGAATCTCCCACTGTGCGAAAACGAAGAATTCTCCCGGTATCTCACCTATACCATGACATTGTACTTAGGAAAAGCCATTAGAAAAATATGTCCCCAAAATTCAAAACAGCTCCAGAGCTCCACATTCGTCACTTTTATATGGCCCATATGAAATTTAGAATCTCCCACTGTGCGAAAACGAAGAATTCTCCCGGTATCTCACCTATACCATGATATTGTACTTACGAAAAGCTATCAAAAAAATGTATCCCCAAATTTCAAAACAGCTCCAGAGCTCCACATTCCTCACTTTAATATGGCCCATATGAAATTCAGAATCTCCCACTGTGCGAAAACGAAGAATTCTCCCGGTATCTCACCTATACCATGATATTGTACTTAGGAAAAGCCATTAGAAAAATATGTCGCCATAATTCAAAACAGCTCCAGAGCTCCACATTCGTCACTTTTATATGGCCCATATGAAATTCAGAATCTCCCACTGTGCGAAAACGAAGAATTCTCCCGGTATCTCACCTATACCATGATATTGTACTTACGAAAAGCTATCAGAAAAATGTATCCCCAAATTTCAAAACAGCTCCAGAGCTCCACATTCGTCACTTTTATATGGCCCATATGAAATTCAGAATCTCCCACTGTGCGAAAACGAAGAATTCTCCCGGTATCTCACCTATACCATGATATTGTACTTAGGAAAAGCCATTAGAAAAATATGTCGCCATAATTCAAAACAGCTCCAGAGCTCCACATTCGTCACTTTAATATGGCCCATATGAAATTCAGAATCTCCCACTGTGCGAAAACGAAGAATTCTCCCGGTATCTCACCTATACCATGATATTGTACTTAGGAAAAGCCATTAGAAAAAATGTCCGTGAAGATAGATTCGGAATCTAACTAGCGGAGACAACAACCATTTCGGTTAACATAATTCTGTTAACTAGTTAACAGAGCTCTGTTAACCTTTAAAATCAACACTCTTTAAATAAAAACGCTTTTTTTTTAATTTTTATAAGCAAAAGAAATGTTTTTATAAATTAATTATATAAACAACATATCAAATATGACATATTCCACGCAAAAGAATAACAATTGTAAATCACAATAGAGTTACTTATGCTGCAACAGTCACGACTTTTCGGAATATAAGTCTTAATAAAACAAAAGCAGAGAATTCTCCCGGTAGCTCACCTATACCATGACATTGTACTTAGGAAAAGCTATCAGAAAAATGTGTCCCCAAATTTCAGAACAGCTCCAGAGCTCCAGATTCGTCACTTTTATATGGCCCCTATGAATAACAGAATCTCCCATTGTGCGAAAACGAAGAATTCTCCCGGTATCTCACCTATACCATGACATTGTACTTAGGAAAAGCCATTAGAAAAATATGTCCCCAAAATTCAAAACAGCTCCAGAGCTCCACATTCGTCACTTTTATATGGCCCATATGAAATTCAGAATCTCCCACTGTGTGAAAACGAAGAATTCTCCCGGTATCTCACCTATACCATGATATTGTACTTACGAAAAGCTATCAGAAAAATGTATCCCCAAATTTCAAAAGAGCTCCAGAGCTCCACATTCGTCACTTTTATATGGCCCATATGAAATTCAGAATCTCCCACTGTGCGAAAACGAAGAATTCTCCCGGTACCTCACCTATACCATGATATTGTACTTAGGAAAAGCCATTAAAAAAATATGTCGCCATAATTCAAAAGAGCTCCAGAGCTCCACATTCGTCACTTTTATATGGCCCATATGAAATTCAGAATCTCCCACTGTGCGAAAACGAAGAATTCTCCCGGTATCTCACCTATACCATGATATTGTACTCAGGAAAAGCCATTAAAAAAATATGTCGCCATAATTCAAAAGAGCTCCAGAGCTCCACATTCGTCACTTTTATATGGCCCATAGGAAATTCAGAATCTCCCACTGTGCGAAAACGAAGAATTCTCCCGGTATCTCACCTATACCATGATATTGTACTTACGAAAAGCTATCAGAAAAATGTATCCCCAAATTTCAAAAGAGCTCCAGAGCTCCACATTCGTCACTTTAATATGGCCCATATGAAATTCAGAATCTCCCACTGTGCGAAAACGAAGAATTCTCCCGGTATCTCACCTATACCATGATATTGTACTTAGGAAAAGCCATTAGAAAAATGTATCCCCAAATTTCAAAAGAGCTCCAGAGCTCCACATTCGTCACTTTAATATGGCCCATATGAAATTCAGAATCTCCCACTGTGCGAAAACGAAGAATTCTCCCGGTATCTCACCTATACCATGATATTGTACTTACGAAAAGCTATCAGAAAAATATATCCCCAAATTTCAAAAGAGCTCCAGAGCTCCACATTCGTCACTTTAATATGGCCCATATGAAATTCAGAATCTCCCACTGTGCGAAAACGAAGAATTCTCCCGGTATCTCACCTATACCATGATATTGTACTTAGGAAAAGCCATTAGAAAAATGTATCCCCAAATTTCAAAACAGCTCCAGAGCTCCACATTCGTCACTTTAATATGGCCCATATGAAATTCAGAATCTCCCACTGTGCGAAAACGAAGAATTCTCCCGGTATCTCACCTATACCATGATATTGTACTTACGAAAAGCTATCAGAAAAATGTATCCCCAAATTTCAAAAGAGCTCCAGAGCTCCACATTCGTCACTTTAATATGGCCCATATGAAATTCAGAATCTCCCACTGTGCGAAAACGAAGAATTCTCCCGGTATCTCACCTATACCATGATATTGTACTTACGAAAAGCTATCAGAAAAATGTATCCCCAAATTTCAAAAGAGCTCCAGAGCTCCACATTCGTCACTTTAATATGGCCCATATGAAATTCAGAATCTCCCACTGTGCGAAAACGAAGAATTCTCCCGGTATCTCACCTATACCATGATATTGTACTTACGAAAAGCTATCAGAAAAATGTATCCCCAAATTTCAAAACAGCTCCAGAGCTCCACATTCGTCACTTTTATATGGCCCATATGAAATTCAGAATCTCCCACTGTGCGAAAACGAAGAATTCTCCCGGTATCTCACCTATACCATGATATTGTACTTACGAAAAGCTATCAGAAAAATGTATCCCCAAATTTCAAAAGAGCTCCAGAGCTCCACATTCGTCACTTTAATATGGCCCATATGAAATTCAGAATCTCCCACTGTGCGAAAACGAAGAATTCTCCCGGTATCTCACCTATACCATTATATTGTACTTAGGAAAAGCCATTAGAAAAATATGTCCCCAAAATTCAAAACAGCTCCAGAGCTCCACATTCGTCACTTTTATATGGCCCATATGAAATTCAGAATCTCCCACTGTGCGAAAACGAAGAATTCTCCCGGTATCTCACCTATACCATGACATTGTACTTAGGAAAAGCCATTAGAAAAATATGTCCCCAAAATTCAAAACAGCTCCAGAGCTCCACATTCGTCACTTTAATATGGCCCATATGAAATTCAGAATCTCCCACTGTGCGAAAACGAAGAATTCTGTAGATATGACACTTATGCCAGGATATTATACATAGGAAGAGCTTTCAGAAATATGTGTCCTTAAATTTCAGAACAGCTTCAGAACACCAAATTCTTCACTTTTATATGGCCTTCAGAAGTAACAGAATCGCCCACTGTGCGTAAACTAAGAATTCTGCAGATATGACACTTATGCCAGGATATTATACATGCGAAGAGCTTTCAGAAAAATGTGTTCTTAAATTTCAGAACAGCTTCAGAACACCAAATTCTTCACTTTTATATGGCCTTCAGAAGTAACAGAATCGCCCACTGTGCGAAAACTAAGAATTCTGCAGATATGACACTTATGTCAGGATATTATACATGCGAAGAGCTTTCAGAAAAATGTGACCGTTAATTTCAGAACAACTTCAGAACATGAGATTCTTAACTTTATAATTTGCCCCAAGAAATATTTTTTGCCCATTGTCCAAAAATTCTAACGCCTGCGTCATTACCGTTGTTCCAGTTTGATATCTCTTTTCTAGTAGTTAATGCTTCTATAAACTTATTTAATTTAACAAACTTTAAGTTTGAAGAAAATCCTTTTTTTCATACAAACATAATGGAAAAATAATAATTATAAATATTATAATAAATATAAAATAAAACAAAGGAATGACCTTAAGCCTAACCATATCAAACAAATAATATTAAAATAATTTATTTGAAAAATTCCAAATATGATATATTACTATCCAATCAATCAATTATTAACAAAAACCAAACATTTTGAAAAAATAAAAATGCTCCTTAAGAAGCATAAATTAACATAAAATTCTTAAAGTCCCATCCAGGTATCGAACTGCCGACCTCATGGCTCCTACGCGGACATGCTAGCACCTACACCACAACGGCCGGTGTTCATTTGCAGAAAATTTGTGTAATGTAGATCGTAAGGGTTGAATAACTGCATAACAAGCGAAAATTTTGAAGATGTCAAGAGCAATGTAATAAAACTTTATGATCTTGTTGTGTGTGCGCGTAGGTGAATATGTTTGCAAAATGTTCACACTACATACGTACATACACAGTACCACAACGGTGGTAGCATCACAACAACTGCATATTGTATTTGTTTTTAAGTAGTTATAAGGAAACTAAAACTTCTGTTGCGAACATAGGTATTTTATGATATACAATTAAATGACATAAATTTACTTTTATTTTATGTCTGCTGTTGTCATCTTAAAAATGTTAGCTTGTTATTAATGATTAACCTTTCGGTTTACATTCCCAGATCATTCTGATGGTGTGGAGAAGTCTGAGTTCGAATACTGAATGGGTTGAGATAATTTTTTTTACACACAAATAATTTTTCTCAACAACCAACAAGAAACATTTAACATTTTTTAAATGAAAATGGTTAATTTTCGAATTATTGTTATTTTTTTCGAACTTTTTTAATTTTCATCAAAAATTGTTTATCTACATATACAAATAACCTTTGAAATTTCTTAAAAATCTAAAAAAAACCTTAACTTATGTTGAGTAGTCACACTTTATTTTGTTAATAAAAAAATTTATTATGGACACATTAATTCTTTTGACAACAAAGACATAATGGGATTAAGACTCTGTTAAATACATTTTTCTATTTAGCAACAGATGGCCTACTTCTGTTAACGCACCATCTCAATTTCCAGCCTTATTCCTATATTGAGATGGTATCACAGGAATAAATAAGAAACATAAGAAAACATTCAAATACTACAAGAATTAAATGAAAAATATTTCAAAGTCGAAAATGTTTTGTTTACAAATCACAATTTCTTCCGTTCCCATGATATGGAATTCTGTTAAATCACAATCTAGCTCTGTTAAAACACCATCTCATTCTACCGCGCCCACATGTGTTTTGTATACAGAATGACGCAAAACACAACTAACAGGTAGTAGCAGAAACGGTTTATTAGCTGTAAAAAATTGCACAAACACGGTGGTGAAAACGTGATAACTGATGTTTTCCTGTAATAAAAAAAAACCTTTCTGCTACTACCTGCTAGTTGTGTTTTATTCATTCAAAAATTACACATAAAATGACCGAGATGCGTCATTCTGTATACAAAACACATGTGGGCGCGGTAGAATGAGATGGTGTTTTAACAGAGCTAGATTGTGATTTAACAGAATTCCATATCATGGGAACGGAAGAAATTGTGATTTGTAAACAAAACATTTTCGACTTTGAAATATTTTTCATTTAATTCTTGTAGTATTTGAATGTTTTCTTATGTTTCTTATTTATTCCTGTGATACCATCTCAATATAGGAATAAGGCTGGAAATTGAGATGGTGCGTTAACAGAAGTAGGCCATCTGTTGCTAAATAGAAAAATGTATTTAACAGAGTCTTAATCCCATTATGTCTTTGTTGTCAAAAAGAATTAATGTGTCCATAATAAATTTTTTTATTAACAAAATAAAGTGTGACTACTCAACATAAGTTAAAGTTTTTTTTGAGATTTTTAAGAAATTTCAAAGGTTATTTGTATATGTAGATAAACAATTTTTGATGAAAATTAAAAAAGTTCGAATAAAATAACAATAACTCGAAAATTAACAATTTTTATTTAAAAAAATGTTAACTGTCATTGTTTCTTGTTGGTTGTTGAGAAAAATTATTTGTGTGTAAAACAAAAAATTATCTCAACCTATTCAGGATTCGAACTCAGACTTCTCCACACCATCAGAATATTCTAGAATTGTAAACCGAAAGGTTAATCATTAATAACAAGCTAACATTTTTAAGATGACAACAGCAGACATAAAATAAAAGTAAATTTATGTCATTTAATTGTATATCATAAAATACCTATGTTCGCAACAGAAGTTTTAGTTTCCTTATAACTACTTAAAAACAAATACAATATGCAGTTGTTTTGCTGATGCTACCACCGTTGTGGTACTGTGTATGTACGTATGTAGTGTGAACATTTTGCAAACATATTCACCTACGCGCACACACAACAAGATCATAAAGTTTTATTACATTGCTCTTGACATCTTCAAAATTTTCGCTTGTTATGCAGTTATTCAACCCTTACGATCTACATTACACAAATTTTCTGCGAATGAACACCGGCCGTTGTGGTGTAGGTGCTAGCATGTCCGCGTAGGAGCCGTGAGGTCGGCAGTTCGATACTTGGATGGGACTTTAAGAATTTTATGTTAATTTATGCTTCTTAAGCAGCATTTTTATTTTTTCAAAATGTTTGGTTTTTGTTAATAATTGATTGATTGGATAGTAATATATCATATTTGGAATTTTTCAAATAAATTATTTTAATATTATTTGTTTGATATGGTTAGGCTTAAGGTCATTCCTTTGTTTTATTTTATATTTATTATAATATTTATAATTATTATTTTTCCATTATGTTTGTATGAAAAAAAGGATTTTCTTCAAACTTAAAGTTTGTTAAATTAAATAAGTTTATAGAAGCATTAACTACTAGAAAAGAGATATCAAACTGGAACAACGGTAATGACGCAGGCGTTAGAATTTTTGCACAATGGGCAAAAAATATTTCTTGGGGCAAATTATAAAGTTAAGAATCTCATGTTCTGAAGTTGTTCTGAAATTAACGGTCACATTTTTCTGAAAGCTCTTCGCATGTATAATATCCTGGCATAAGTGTCATATCTGCAGAATTCTTAGTTTTCGCACAGTGGGCGATTCTGTTACTTCTGAAGGCCATATAAAAGTGAAGAATTTGGTGTTCTGAAGCTGTTCTGAAATTTAAGAACACATTTTTCTGAAAGCTCTTTCTATGTATAATATCCTGGCATAAGTGTCATATCTGCAGAATTCTTAGTTTTCGCACAGTGGGCAATTCTGTTACTTCTGAAGGTCATCTGAAGGCCATATAAAAGTGAAGAATTTGGTGTTCTGAAGCTGTTCTGAAATTTAAGAACACATTTTTCTGAAAGCTCTTTCTATGTATAATATCCTGGCATAAGTGTCATATCTGCAGAATTCTTAGTTTTCGTACAGTGGGCGATTCTGTTACTTCTGAAGGCCATATAAAAGTGAAGAATTTGGTGATCTGAAGCTGTTCTGAAATTTAAGGACACATATTTCTAAAAGCTCTTCCTATGTATAATATCCTGGCATAAGTGTCATATCTGCAGAATTCTTCGTTTTCGCACAGTGGGAGATTCTGAATTTCATATGGGCCATATTAAAGTGACGAATGTGGAGCTCTGGATCTCTTTTGAAATTTGGGGATACATTTTTCTAATGGCTTTTCGTAAGTACAATATCATGGTATAGGTGAGATACCGGGAGAATTCTTCGTTTTCGCACAGTGGGAGATTCTGAATTTCATATGGGCCATATAAAAGTGACGAATGTGGAGCTCTGGAGCTGTTTTGAATTATGGCGACATATTTTTCTAATGGCTTTTCCTAAGTACAATATCATGGTATAGGTGAGATACCGGGAGAATTCTTCGTTTTCGCACAGTGGGAGATTCTGAATTTTATATGGGCCATATTAAAGTGACGAATGTGGAGCTCTGGAGCTCTTTTGAATTATGGCGACATATTTTTCTAATGGCTTTTCCTAAGTACAATATAATGGTATAGGTGAGATACCGGGAGAATTCTTCGTTTTCGCACAGTGGGAGATTCTGAATTTCATATGGGCCATATTAAAGTGACGAATGTGGAGCTCTGGAACTCTTTTGAAATTTGGGGATACATTTTTCTAATGGCTTTTCGTAAGTACAATATCATGGTATAGGTGAGATACCGGGAGAATTCTTCGTTTTCGCACAGTGGGAGATTCTGAATTTCATATGGGCCATATAAAAGTGACGAATGTGGAGCTCTGGAGCTGTTTTGAATTATGGCGACATATTTTTCTAATGGCTTTTCCTAAGTACAATATCATGGTATAGGTGAGATACCGGGAGAATTCTTCGTTTTCGCACAGTGGGAGATTCTGAATTTTATATGGGCCATATTAAAGTGACGAATGTGGAGCTCTGGAGCTCTTTTGAATTATGGCGACATATTTTTCTAATGGCTTTTCCTAAGTACAATATAATGGTATAGGTGAGATACCGGGAGAATTCTTCGTTTTCGCACAGTGGGAGATTCTGAATTTCATATGGGCCATATTAAAGTGACGAATGTGGAGCTCTGGAACTCTTTTGAAATTTGGGGATACATTTTTCTAATGGCTTTTCGTAAGTACAATATCATGGTATAGGTGAGATACCGGGAGAATTCTTCGTTTTCGCACAGTGGGAGATTCTGAATTTCATATGGGCCATATTAAAGTGACGAATGTGGAGCTCTGGAGCTGTTTTGAATTATGGCGACATATTTTTCTAATGGCTTTTCCTAAGTACAATATCATGGTATAGGTGAGATACCGGGAGAATTCTTCGTTTTCGCACAGTGGGAGATTCTGAATTTCCTATGGGCCATATAAAAGTGACGAATGTGGAGCTCTGGAGCTGTTTTGAATTATGGGGACATATTTTTCTAATGGCTTTTCCTAAGTACAATATCATGGTATAGGTGAGATACCGGGAGAATTCTTCGTTTTCGCACAGTGGGAGATTCTGAATTTCATATGGGCCATATAAAAGTGACGAATGTGGAGCTCTGGAGCTCTTTTGAATTATGGCGACATATTTTTCTAATGGCTTTTCCTAAGTACAATATAATGGTATAGGTGAGATACCGGGAGAATTCTTCGTTTTCGCACAGTGGGAGATTCTGAATTTCATATGGGCCATATTAAAGTGACGAATGTGGAGCTCTGGAGCTCTTTTGAATTATGGCGACATATTTTTCTAATGGCTTTTCCTAAGTACAATATAATGGTATAGGTGAGATACCGGGAGAATTCTTCGTTTTCGCACAGTGGGAGATTCTGAATTTCCTATGGGCCATATAAAAGTGACGAATGTGGAGCTCTGGAGCTGTTTTGAATTATGGGGACATATTTTTCTAATGGCTTTTCCTAAGTACAATATCATGGTATAGGTGAGATACCGGGAGAATTCTTCGTTTTCGCACAGTGGGAGATTCTGAATTTCATATGGGCCATATAAAAGTGACGAATGTGGAGCTCTGGAGCTCTTTTGAATTATGGCGACATATTTTTTTAATGGCTTTTCCTAAGTACAATATCATGGTATAGGTGAGATACCGTGAGAATTCTTCGTTTTCGCACAGTGGGAGATTCTGAATTTCATATGGGCCATATTAAAGTGACGAATGTGGAGCTCTGGAGCTCTTTTGAAATTTGGGGATACATTTTTCTAATGGCTTTTCGTAAGTACAATATCATGGTATAGGTGAGATACCGGGAGAATTCTTCGTTTTCGCACAGTGGGAGATTCTGAATTTCATATGGGCCATATAAAAGTGACGAATGTGGAGCTCTGGAGCTCTTTTGAAATTTGGGGATACATTTTTCTGATAGCTTTTCGTAAGTACAATATCATGGTATAGGTGAGATACCGGGAGAATTCTTCGTTTTCGCACAGTGGGAGATTCTGAATTTCATATGGGCCATATAAAAGTGACGAATGTGGAGCTCTGGAGCTGTTTTGAATTTTGGGGACATATTTTTCTAATGGCTTTTCCTAAGCACAATGTCATGGTATAGGTGAGATACCGGGAGAATTCTTCGTTTTCGCACAGTGGGAGATTCTGAATTTCCTATGGGCCATATAAAAGTGACGAATGTGGAGCTCTGGAGCTCTTTTGAAATTTGGGGATACATTTTTCTAATGGCTTTTCGTAAGTACAATATCATGGTATAGGTGAGATACCGGGAGAATTCTTCGTATTCGCACAGTGGGAGATTCTGAATTTCATATGGGCCATATAAAAGTGACGAATGTGGAGCTCTGGAGCTGTTTTGAATTTTGGGGACATATTTTTCTAATGGCTTTTCCTAAGCACAATGTCATGGTATAGGTGAGATACCGGGAGAATTCTTCGTTTTCGCACAGTGGGAGATTCTGAATTTCCTATGGGCCATATAAAAGTGACGAATGTGGAGCTCTGGAGCTCTTTTGAAATTTGGGGATACATTTTTCTAATGGCTTTTCGTAAGTACAATATCATGGTATAGGTGAGATACCGGGAGAATTCTTCGTATTCGCACAGTGGGAGATTCTGAATTTCATATGGGCCATATAAAAGTGACGAATGTGGAGCTCTGGAGCTGTTTTGAATTTTGGGGACATATTTTTCTAATGGCTTTTCCTAAGTACAATATCATGGTATAGGTGAGATACCGGGAGAATTCTTCGTTTTCGCACAGTGGGAGATTCTGAATTTCATATGGGCCATATAAAAGTGACGAATGTGGAGCTCTGGAGCTCTTTTGAATTATGGCGACATATTTTTCTAATGGCTTTTCCTATGTACAATATCATGGTATAGGTGAGATACCGGGAGAATTCTTCGTTTTCGCACAGTGGGAGATTCTGAATTTCATATGGGCCATATAAAAGTGGCGAATGTGGAGCTCTGGAGCTGTTTTGAAATTTGGGGATACATTTTTCTGATAGCTTTTCGTAAGTGCAATATCATGGTATAGGTGAGATACCGGGAGAATTCTTCGTTTTCGCACAGTGGGAGATTCTAAATTTCATATGGGCCATATAAAAGTGACGAATGTGGAGCTCTGGAGCTGTTTTGAATTTTGGGGACATATTTTTCTAATGGCTTTTCCTATGTACAATGTCATGGTATAGGTGAGATACCGGGAGAATTCTTCGTTTTCGCACAGTGGGAGATTCTGTTATTCATAGGGGCCATATAAAAGTGACGAATCTGGAGCTCTGGAGCTGTTCTGAAATTTGGGGACACATTTTTCTGATAGCTTTTCGTAAGTACAATGTCATGGTATAGGTGAGCTACCGGGAGAATTCTCTGCTTTTGTTTTATTAAGACTTATATTCCGAAAAGTCGTGACTGTTGCAGCATAAGTAACTCTATTGTGATTTACAATTGTTATTCTTTTGCGTGGAATATGTCATATTTGATATGTTGTTTATATAATTAATTTATAAAAACATTTCTTTTGCTTATCAAAATTAAAAAAAAAGCGTTTTTATTTAAAGAGTGTTGATTTTAATGGTTAACAGAGCTCTGTTAACCAGTTAACATAATTATGTTAACCGAACTGGTTGTTGTCTCCGCTAGTTAGATTCCGAATCTATCTTCACGGACATCATCTTGAAATGGTTGGGATTCTATTGATACTTACTTATTTCCTTACTTAGCTGGCACTTCTTTGCAATCCTATCTGCGCTTCTTCTTCAGTTAGTCACAGAACTGCAAGGTTTACTGAGAAACTTTCCTGGTCTTTCAAACGGTTTTTTAGTCGCCATTTTCTGCGCCGTCCATCGAGTTCATTGTCGAAGGCTTTTCAAGCTGCAGCATTTTCGTCAATGCAGCGGTTGCGTTGGCTAGGTCATGCCAACGCAACCGCTGCACATTAATGCGTCTGAACACGTCAGTGTACAGCTCATAATTCATATGACGACGATACTCTCCGTTATCGATGATGGGCCCATATATTTTACTACTAGAACCGATACATCCGCTTGTGTCATAACCTAGGATTCTATACCATACATCAAGACGTGTAGAACCAGTATCTGGTATAGCTGGATTTTTGTTTGCCGGGAGAGGGCTCTGTCATTAAATCGCTTGCTTAGTCCTGAGTAGCATTTATTAGCAAGCAGGATTCTTCTCCGGATTTCGAGGCTGAAATTATTTGTTTTGTTGATGGCGGAGCCTAGGTAGATTATATTTCTACCACCTCGAAATTATAGTTGTCAACGTTCACGCAGTTTCCCAAACGAGTAGATTCTTTGTTCGTTGAAACTAATAACTTCGTTTTGTCCTCGTCCACCATTAGACCCATTTTTGCTGATTCCTTCTGTATACTTGAGAAGGCTGCAGTCACATCCCGTAGTTTTCGACCGATGATGTCTGATGTTGAATATTATGTCACTCGTGTCTACTGCAGCTTGCCTCATTATCATCTCCATCACTATGTTAAAGAGGTCACTACACTATAGGCCTTCGCCTTGTTTTAGGCTTCGTCTGGTATAGAATGGCTCCGTAAAGTCCTTGCCAATCTTTACTAAAGACTTTGTGTCAGTCAGTGCCATTCCGCAAAGGCGTATTTGCTTCGCTGGAATGCCAAACTCAGTCATTGCTTCGAGTAATTTCTGCCGTATTAGGCTGTAGAAGGCAGCTTTATAATCGACGAAAAGATGGTACGTGTTGATCTGATTCTCTTGGGTCTTTTCCAGGATGTGCCGAAGTGTGAACACCTGGTCAGTTGTTGATTTACCAGGCCACACTGATAAGGCCTGATCAGGTTCGATAACACTGGCTTTAGTCATACACATAGCAAACTCGACAGGACCTTATATGCGATGGGAAAAATGCGGATCGCGCGGTTGTTGGAGCACACACTAGGATCACTATTTTTTAGGCACAGGACATTATAAGCTTAGATTCCAATATTCGTCCATACACTCGTTAAGCCAAAGCGTGCGTAGAAGTTGGCAAGAGCTCTGCCGGAAGTTCGTCGGCACCGGCTACTTTATTATTTTTCTTACCTCGGCTAGACTTGGTGGTGGCCAATCTAAGCCGTCGTCGATAATTGGCGTGATACCTTCCGGAAGTGTTCTCTCCATATATGCAGCACACTCTACCTATCTGTAACCAGATTTCCGTGTTTGTCCTTGCAGAAGGGGAGCAAATTACCGTAGCCTTTTGCAATTACTTTCACCTCTTTTTTTTCGCTTGAATAGCTGTCTCGTCTGTTTTACTGTCTCCTTGTACCGTTCCCTAACAGCCCGGGTTAGCAGGATCCGTCTGAGCGTCTTTTTTTTTCCAAGAACGGTTGTTGCGGCGGTCATTATGGAATGCGCAATATGCTGCCACTGTGTACCGGGAACGTAAGAAGTAGAAGTAGGCAGTGGCTATCTTTGGGGTGTGCAGCGCTCTGCTCAATCTTGTGCGCACTTTGGCTGCAACCAGTTATTGATCCGAGCTAATATTAGCACCACAGATCACACACACGTCCATGACACTAGATGCATGCCTGCCATCAATTACCACATCATCAATTTGGTTTTTGTGTTTTGATCGGGGACAAGTCAAGTTGCCTTGTGGATATTATTGTGCTGGAATCTGGTTTCACTCACTACCATGTTCCTTTCCGCTGCGAAACTAACCAGCCTAAAGCCGTTGTCTGACGTGTCGGTATGCAGGCTGAATTTACGGATCGATGGTTCCAGAACATTTCTTGATTTTATGACTACGTCGTTCTGAAAAGGAAATCGTAGTTCTTCTTCTTCTTCTTTTTAACATAGTGGTTTTAACAAATACATGGGCACAAAGACGGATTTAATAACGTCTTCTATTTTCACGACGACTAGAAATTTATATATTTTTGGGCCAGTAATTATATTTATATCTTCATTAAGTGGAGGTGTGTCTGTGTGTTGAGCATGGGATCGTGAACTGTCCACACGATTGCATTTATATTTGTTGGCAGTACGTTGGATGGATGTGTGTAGTATGGGCTTAACTAACCTTATCGATATTGTTTTAATCTCTGTTTTTATTTCACATATTCCTAATATTCTTTCTCATTTAAGCTGTATATTTAATTGCCCCCAGTACAACTAATTACTAATTGCTTTATAATACACCAAAATTAGTCGTAGTAGCGAGCTATTTAGCACCGTTTAAAATGATAACCTTTTTAACCACTTTCAACTAATGAAACACTTTTTTTATATACCTTAATTTGCGAATTTTGTATTCTTTTTTTTATTGTTTGCCTTTTTTATACAAATTTTCATTTCTTTGATGGTTTCTTATTTTGATTTGGATTTTCATTTTGTTTCAAGTAACTGGTTTTTTTTCGTATGTGTGTGTGTGTGGGGCGTTTAAGCCCGGTTTCATTAGCGCTCGGGCTAGTTTATTCTGGTCTCTTTAGCAATTTTCCATTTTGGTAGTGGCGATTAAAACGCGTTTAGAATTTATTATTAATTGTTGCTAAATTGTGTTTGTTTTTTTTTGCCGTTTATTATTTGTTGTCTGTGGGCTCGGTTCGTTGCGATGTCGTTGAAACTGTGCTTAGCCGTCTACGTGTATTTGGGGGCAGTGGTACAAGGCTATTAATTTTGATAGTTTAAACAAAAAAACCTGAAATATTTTGATATACATACATACATACATATAAACATTGAATGCTGAACTTAAATGTAGGCTTAGTATGTTTAGTTAACTAACAAAATTTATAAAAGAATTTGTCAACGCCAAGAATTAGAATTAGCACTTGTTCCGGCGGTTAATACACAAATGTGGGAAATATGTTAGTGGGTAAAGAGACGTAATTCCATAATTTATCACCTAATAACGATGGGTTTCGTTTTTGCACGCCTTCAGATTAAATGAAATTAATTAAATAATTGAATGAATAACTGGGACATATGAGAAGCGATTAGTATCCGCACGACATCGTTTGTAGAGTAATGTCTTCAGATTTTCGTTAGTTAACATATTTTAAAATGAAGTTTATATGCTCTTCTATTTTTCTATACGATTGGGGCGAACAAATTGCGTTCGTTTTATTTGCAAATTTTAAGGAAACGAGTTTTGTGCCATCGTCAGATACGTATATGAAAATTAAATTAGTCCGACAGAAAGATTTAAAGCAACTTTGACTTCGTTCCATTGCACATCTGCGCCTGAAACTATGACAATTTGTTAATTTCTAGCATGACTCCAATTTTGCTCTAACGAATGGGTACGCAAATTTTTTGGATATTAGTACTATTTTCAATAAAATTGAACATTATCTTTAATAAAATGTTTAAATTAAAAAAACAACAAACACAGTAAAATGAAAAAAATGCGATATAAAAAAAAGAAAATTTAACAAATAAATTAAATCTCAAAAAAAAAAATATATAAAAAAATAATTATATGTGCAAAATTCAAAATGTGAATTTGACTGTTAAAAAATATAAATTTAATTAAACCCAAACATAGTGCAGTTGCACAAATAAACTAAAAAAAAATTAATTCAAGACAAAAATAAGAAAATTAAAAAAAAAATATATAAGTTTTGATATCAAATGTACTGTAAGATCGGCTTACAAAAACAAATAAACATACACTGGCACGGCACGGCCTAACAAACTATAGATGCAAAAACTATATGCTTAGTAGTAGTAGTAAGCTTAGTTAAACAATATACCTTGTAAGAAGCTTGAGCTTTGTGGTGAAAAAGCCTGGGCTTTGTGGTAAAGCTTGAGCTTTGAGTTAAAAAGGGAATCGTGGGGATAAAATATCCTCCATTCTCATGTTTGATTGTGAATGGTCAAATTCATAACTATGCTGGACATTTTCGGCTGATATCTACTTCACATGCATATGTTTGACATAATTGTAGATATATATACAGCTGATGATGTACCATTGTGCATCAGTTCGTCACAAAGGGGTCTGAAGATGAACTCGTCATGGAGTTCGAAACGCGTCATCCTAATTTGACCAAAAATATCAAACAATAAATAAAAAAAAAAAAATAAAAAAAAATACTTTTCTGATCTTGAGCCGAATTTGTGGTATCATTTCGATACACTAACGTAAATTAAAATAAAAAAAAATAATTATTTTCTTTTTAATTAAAAAATAATTATAAAATAATACAACTGCAACAAATTAAAAAAAATAAATTATAACCAATGTAAAAAAAATTAATTGTAACAATAACATAATATAAATAAAATAAAAAATTTAAATCTGTTAAAAAAAATAATGTAATTAAAAGTAAAAAAATCAAACAAAAAGTTTAGATCTGTTAAATTAAAATAAATAAAATCAGTAAGAATTATGTGATAAATAAGAATTCTAAGTTAAAAGTTAAATAAATTAATAAAGTAATAAATATCAATTGAAATAAAACTTACAAAAGTGAAATAACTATAAAAACTTTTATAGAAATAAAACAAAAAAATGACAGATAATATTTGAAAAAAAAGAAAAAAAACTATAACAACAAAAATCAACAACAATTTAAAAAAAAATAGGGTAAAACTAAATAATATATAAGCAAAACAAAAATTAATAAATAATAATTTGTGTAATTAAAAAACAAATGTTAATGAAAAATGTACAAAATTAGAATATTGAAATGTTAGTTAAAAAAAATATAGTAATGAATATTACATTTTAATATTATATTTAATTAAATTAAATTAATGTTTTCAATAATTATAAAAATACATAATAGAATAAAAAAAATTTAAAAGTTACATTTAAAAAATTGTTTTAAAAAATGTTATCAAAAAATGTTGTCGACAGCAAACTTCGCAGTTTAAGTGTCGAGTCAAACGGCATGTCTAGTAAAAAGCTTCTCATACAGTGACGTTCGCATTCGTCGATAAACAAGTAGGTGCCGATAGTTGTGAATCTAAAAATAGAAACGTGTAAATTCGCAAAACAACGCGAGAAGCTATCCCATACCTCATTCATGGTGTGTAAAGGGAAATTTTGTTTGCTTTTATTCAAAAATAAGAAAAATTATTTTAAGAAATTAAAAATTAAATTTATATAACAAAAAAGTAAATTTAAAAACAATAAAAAATGTTTAAAAATAAAAAAAAATCAAATATTTGATAAATTATTTGACAGCTTTATAAATTTAGAAAAAAACCATATAGCTTCTTCCTGTTTTATTTTCGCGATGAAAACCCACAAAGATTTGCGAACATCCAATTGAATTAGTGTACAATATACGTGTCAATAATATTCCATACATACATCCAGTAAAATTTCTCATATGTTTTGTTTAGGGGTAAAATTTTCTCAATATACATCATGGGCTAAGAAGTCTTTAGCTTAGCGTTGGAAGAACATATTTTTTAATGAAAATATGCATTTTTTGAAAATCAATTTAACATAGAGTAAAGCATTTGTTGGAACGGTCCTCCAACATTTCGATACCGGATCAAAAGTGTAAACATTCGAGGCCTTTAAAAAAGACGTTTGTTTCCTTGTTGATCTACTCATTTGAATAAAATTCAGAGCGCTACATTTTTATTCTGGGAAAGATGAAATGGACGTATCACAACCTGAATGGACCGGTGATGGGAATTTTCTGTAAGTTTATATGATTAGGTTTCTAAAGGGAGTTAGAAAACACAAAATTTAGTATAATGCGAGTTGACTTTCAAAGTCCCACCGCCTACTGTTCCACTGCTATCTGCTTTGTCATTTTTTAAAATTTTAACGCTGATGGGCTAGATCTATATTATAGATATTATCTTCCCATATTATATAAATAAACAGGTCTTGCCTATACTGCGAAAAATATATATGAAAAGTAAAAAAAATAATAATAAAACAATCCTAAAACCCTCAAAATATGATTTTATATGCATAAACCTCAAAAACATGCCGTTAAGACTGTAATATGCATATGCAAGTATGCAATTCATACTTTTGTTGGTCTTGGTTATGATGTTACCATGTTTAGTCTATTGTCACAAATCTTGGCAGAAACAAATCGTTATTGCATTAGAACGGAGCTAGATTGTCCTTTGAAAATCTAACACGTTTGCCTTTTTTTTTATCGATTTTCAAAAAACGCGACGAAAATCACATGCATTGCTCTTTCATTTGAAAAATGCGTGAATATTACGAACTATTTTCTGACCTCGGCAGATTAGCCGAACATTTATCAAGTCGTTGCTTTACATCAACAGAGTTTATTCCAACAGCAAACAATGTTTTATCAAAACTAAAAAATATATCATAGGCAGTGTGAGTTTGAGACCAAAAAAATGGATGAAGTGTTATGAACATGTATGTTTGCCGCTTTCCAAATGCTCCCTTACTTGAAATCTGCGATATGCTGCAATAACTTTTAGCTTGCAAGTCAGGAAACTCTTCTGCAAGCGCCTTTAGTTTTGCTATTTTTGCACTTTTAGATTTAGGCATAAAGTCCAGGAACGAAATCGGAGGTTGTTGAAAAACTTTTTTTATGTTTTGTTCATTTATTGAACAAGAAAGCGCGTGAAAAAACAAGGTTTTTATCTGTTTTTTTTAGGAACAACAAATTAATGTGAAAAATATGAAATATGCCTAAAAAGGTATATTTTTTCTAGATAACATGCTCTAAAAAATATGAAATATGCTTAAAAAGGATATATTTTTTAAAAACATGCTTTTGAAACCGAAATTTGCTAAAATATGACTATAGGTAAAATATGCAAAAATATGCTCTAACAAATAGGTGCCAAAATACTTGTAAGAGTATGAAATATTTAAATACCTTACCCATTTGTTAATAACTCGTTCTAACAGAAACATGCATTTGCATATTTCCGTTTACCTTTGTTATGAAACTTTGACTGTATTCTAGTAAAGTTTAGTACTATAAGACAAGTGTAGAGATATTTGGTTTGTGGCGCAATCTCTCGTTCAAGCCTTAGACTATTCAGCACTGCTATTTTCACCGTTTATTCCGTATCCCATTTAAATTAAAAAATCTGTTGTGATTTTTTTATATACCACTAAAAGCCTTATTTGTTGGCATATTTTTTTTTTGTAATTTTTGCACTTCTAAAATAAAGTCATCTCTTTTTCAACTACAGCAGATTTCTAACGTTGCCTTAATAGAGAACACTCGTTATAAAGTCAAGACTCTATTGCCATACAAACAAATGAAGACAGTATTAAGACAATAAGATATATAAATATAAACAAAATATTCAAATTTTTTGAGCTATATAATAACCATAAAAGTCTTAATTTATGTTAAAATCATGAAATCTAGTTTATCAGTATAATGATTAAACAAATTTTTTTTTTTTTTTTGCAAATTTTTAGCATCTCTATATAATCAAGTTTATGATCTCAACAGGTTTAATTTTTGTTTAGCTATTTGTGAATTTTTTGCCGTCAATGAGGCGCCTAACAACTCTATTTTTATTTTGCATCTTTCAATAATTTAATTAAATTAGTCCTTTTTTACAAAAGTTTCATTCATTTCAAATATTTATGTATTTTCCGTTGAAAACATCATAATACTTTCATTACGATTAAAGGATAATCTACCCTTTTATTTTGTACTAAAGCTATAACCCCTCATTGTTAACCCCTCTAGTTGCCCCAGGGGCTTCATTGTATATGACCTTGTCTGTAAATATAGAACAGTTGTTGAATAAACTTTTAAACAGCCAGTATATACAGAGAAAATGACTCAAGAGTCTCTGCTGCTTTCGTGCACTCGACAACATTTTTGTCAATAATTTAACATTTTTATTAAGTAACAGCTGGTGCAAGAACTTTTGGGTTCATAGTAAATTGACAATATAACAATAAAAATAAAAAAGAAACAAAAACAAAATAGGAAAGCTCATTTGCTTTTAACGACTGTTTGTCAATAGATATTCTCTATAGCGTAATGAAAGAGTATAAAACGGTTTAACCGGCTGATACTCAATTATACAATGAACAATACATAGTATAGCTATTGTATTCGTTCATCTCCTCTGCTCTTATGCCAAATTTGTATCTTTATGGTTATCCAATAATTTAATTTTGTTTATATATATCAATATATATGTGAGTATTTATTGTTAACATAATGTCGTTTGCCATAGTTGTATACCACGCAAATTTTGCGGAATCATATTGCGAACCTGTGGAAAAGTGACACAATGTTGAGGCTACTTGAGTAGTTTTTTTCTTTCTATAATGAGACTGTCATTATCAGCTCGTAATGTTCTAAAAATAAATAATAGAGCAGGTTTATATTGAATGTTGATTAAAAAAGACAGTTTCAGATTTGAATATAAATACAAGTTTAAATAGCAGTGTGTCAATAGGGGTTATTTGGCAAGGACAAATCGCTGCATTTATTATGTTATGAATTTGATTTTTTAAATTTCTAATGCCGCACTAGTAAACCTTTATATGTTACAGAACAAAAATAGAGTTCAAAGTTCATGCTTAGTTATGACCAGTTGACAGTAATGCCCATATCACATTACTTCGTTGGATCAGCAAGTGTATTTGATCTTAGGTCTCAAAACATCATAGCCGCTATAGCGTCTAACAAATCTTCAAATTTCAGTCAATTTAGAAAATTTCAAATATACAACTGTCAAATTTTGTATCAATAATATTGCAATATACTGTAAACTTCATGTGCCAGTGTGATCACACATTTTACACGATTCGATTGCTGTCAACATTCGATTTTAGTCAACGCTTTTTTTTTTGGTAGCTAATAAATAAATTCACATAAATTGAGGCTGACAAAGTGATTTTTTATGTTGTCAATTCCCGGCTCATGTCTTTTTTTCTGTCCCACACAAAAATTATGTCGAATTCCATTTAACAGTCGAGTACAATATTGCTAAATGGAACTTGACACTTTACCATATCCCCCCCCCAAATTACTGTTGGTTGTCTGCAATTACCACCATAAATCAAAAGACTTACTTGTCTTGTATGAACATCCACAAAAAAGCCAAGTGGTAAAAGGGAAAGTGAGAGAGGATTTGAATGGATGACACTTTATGCAAAGTTTGTTGGTTAACATCGAGATTGACATACAAACATTTCTAACTGAAATATTCCAAAAATATAGAAAAAAATAACTGCTAACTAAACAGCAACAACAACAACAATGGCAAAAACAATTTTTAACTAAACAAAACAACACGAAATTTTTAATTGATTTGTCTAGAGGCAAAATTTCCACTCCAACAGTTGTGCGTACTGTTGTCGTCGTCGTCATTTGCTAATTCAAGGTGGGCATGTATAAGTAGTGCGATGATGTAGGGGGCGTACACGCGGGCATATACCCAATATTTAGTAGTGAAATAGCTGAAGAGGTCGTTGTTTTTTAAATGTTTCTTTCGTTTGTCTGTTATGTTTATTTTTAGCCAATTCGCGTAATTTTTCTGTGTGCGAGCGAAGACTATGGGCCTTTTTATATTTTTAGCATTTCATTTTAGTGCAAATGTAAATACAGACAAAAATCGATTTAATAATTAGTTTTTGTTTGTATTTATTTAAATACTTTGAGTGGTTTTATTTGTTTTCTGTTTTATGGCGTCGTTTTTGCTGTGCTTGGTTTTATGCAAACACCAGATGAAATTATTTTAGTGTTTTCATGATTAAATAGTAAAGAAATTAAACAAGTTTGGGAAGTGAGGAACTTTTAAATATATTTTTTTACACATGTAACAAAAATTTAATACCGCAAATATATCGGATGTCGAACGTTAATATTTGCTTGCTTTTTTGCGATAAACAGCTGGTTTGCTATACACATTTTAACTGTTTACAGTATAAAGCTTACAGTATAAAAATAATGAAATATTTGATATTGTCATAGTTCGGTTTAAGATCAGTTCAGATGAGAATTTTATCCTCGAAGCGCACAACATGGCAGCATAACACGCACAAGCAAAAATCCTGTGCAATTGTGTCCGATGGACACATGCATAGGCAAGTGCTTGTAAGTGTATTATGCTGGCATGCTGTGCGCTTCGGGGATGCTTTCTTCGCACCGTTGGGTAAAGTTCACATTAGCTTTGAAATGCTGTCTTCCCTTAAGGTTGTGATGATAGAGGAGAAGGCACAGCAAAGGGCGCTGACGAGACATTTTGGTTAATGTCGAATTGGCGTCATACGCCTAACCTGCTGTCACATAATAATACAAAATAAATAATTGCCAATAGAACTGATCTTAAACACAACTATGACAATATCATAATATATTGCAGATCAACAAAAACAAAATCAAGAACGAAAACATATTTTATTTTTATTAAATTGTTTTTAATATATTTTTCTTTTAATTTTTATAAAGCAAATAAATAATATTTCTTGAATTCTTTGATGTAAATTTTTTTTTATTTAAATTTACAATACATTTTTTTAAAAAATTTGAAAAAATTATTTTCTTGAATTTATTATTAAATAAAAACTTTTCTTATGTTAAATATTGAAAAAAATATTGAAAAAAAATAAGAAGATTATAACAAAAAATATAGATGTTTATTAAAAAAAATTAATACTTTTTAATTTGAATAAAAAATCTTGATCTTTTAATTTAAAAAAAATCTAATTTTTAATTCAAAATAATAAAATTTGTTCTGCTCAACGTAAATTAATTATAAAAAAGGGATAATTTTTTTAAATAAATAATTAACAGAAGATTTTTTTTTATATATTTTTTTTAAATATGTTTCATTTCAATAAAAAAATAAATATTTTTGTTTTAAATAATAAAAATTATTATAAAATTATAAACAAAGTTAAATAATTTTTTTGCGTATAAAAGTTTTTTTACTTAGACAAAAAAAATTTTTCCAATAATTGTAAAAAATTACTTTTTTTGAATTAAAAGGATCAAGGTCATTTTATTTAAATTAAAAAAACATTGATTAATTTTTTAATTAAAAAAATTAAATTTTTTTAATATTAAATTAAAAAATAAAAGCTAAGAAAATTATTATATTTATATTAAAAAATTTCAATTTTATAAATAATAAATTGTTTATTTTTTGTTATGTTTTTTTTTTATTTTTGTAATTTTTGTTTTATATAAATATGTAACTTAAGAAAAGTTTCAACTTCACACATCCCGACACGCATCGAGAATGATATCATTCTCGAATCACACAGTACAACACATGATTTTGGGACTCAATTCTGAGAACTGCACGTGAAAGTAGACCCAAAAAGAAGAAGTTCTGCATCATTCGTTTTGTTTTTGGAGTTACTTTCTCGTGCAGTTCTCAGAATTGAGACCCAAATTAATGAGCTGGAAAATGTTGTACTGTGTCATATATCATTCGCATTTTATTCTAGAACGATAGTCGCCAACGATTCGGGCGTGATATCGCGAGCGGAAAAAAATCTACCTTGTGTTCTTGAATTGTAAAAGCTAATCATTTTGTAATGTTTTCATTTTCGAATTTGTTTTAGAATCGCTTCCTAAGATTTGCTTTAGCGTATTGCCATCGAATCGTTAGCGAATCACCACTCGCCACATGGTTCGTCGGGATGTTTCAACTTAAAAAACATTTATTGGTAAAAATTTTTTTTATTTAATTCTTTTTTTAAATTGATTTTAAATTAAACAAGTTTTTTAAATAAAAACATTAAAAATAATTTTTTTTAATTAGATAAAAAATATTATTTATATTTTTATTAACGACAAAGAATAAGTTTTTTTAATTAAAAGGTCGTAACTAAGCTTTTCACGTTAGAAAAAAAAAATATTTTTTTACCGAAACGAAAAAAAAAAATTTTACAAAAAAAAATAATTTGTATTTTTATTAAAAATCTATTTTTTAGTTGAAACGAAAAAAAAATTATAAAAAAAATATTACTTAATATTTTTGTTTTTTCATAATAATTTAAAAAAAAAGAAGAAAAAAAGTTTTTTGTG
The DNA here is from genome assembly GCA_964034835.1 of Muscina levida. Lineage (NCBI taxonomy): Eukaryota > Metazoa > Arthropoda > Insecta > Diptera > Muscidae > Muscina > Muscina levida. Next base: position 4,081,284 of record OZ035881.1, on the reverse strand, counting down.
AATTAGAAAATATATTAAAAAATATAATATATCAAAATATTATTCTTAGTTATAACTTTTTATTTAATTTTTTTTATTATATTTGGTTTGTAATAAAAATATAATAAAAATGTTTTAATCTAATATTAATTTTTACCCTATTTAATTTTTTTTTTAATTCTATATTAATTTGTGAAATTAAAAAAAAACTGAATTTTTTTTCAATGAAAAATTTTATATAGAAGATATAGATCTTTAATGATTATAAAAAATATGAAATAAAAGACGTTCTTTTCGAAATATGTTTTAAGATAAAAAAAAATAAAATCAGAAAAAAATAAAAAAATCAAGTTTTATTAAACAAATGAAACCAAAATTTTTTTTTGTTTAATTTTTTATTTTTGTTTTTATAATTTTGGATTTTTGTTACAATTACGTAAAACTGTATCACATAGAAAGAATCACTTTAGATCCTAGGTTTCTTTGAACCAAATTTGATTTATAACTTTTTAAGTAGTTTGTTTCATGTCCGTCGGTCTGCCTGTCCTTTTGTCTCCCTTACCGGCTGGTACGCATGATACCTTTCGAAAGACGTAACCAATTGTTTTTTAAACTTTGCATTGGTTAATATATTCCCGAGAGAATTTACGGGATTGCATATGGGCTACATGTCCACGATCTTCTGCTACCTCCCCTACAACATTACAATTCCGACCACTTTAGATATCGAGTAGTAATATCAATATAAACGACGCGATCGTGCCTAAATTTTGTATTTTGTTAAGCTATAACTGGATGAAGTTTTGAAGAAAAAAATGGAAGTCTAGCTACGCCCGTTCTGGTAGCTCTCCGCTCACTTTAGAAATCGAGTAACTATATCAATACACCAGACGCGATCGTGCCCAAATTCTGTATTCTGTAAAGCTATAACTAGTTAAAGTTTAGAGAGAATGAGGGAGAGGTTATATGGAAGTCAGTTTACCCGACTGTTACTTGTTATTATTATTATTATTATTATTGTTATTTGTTATTATTTGTTTTTTATCTTATTAATTTTTTTATTAAAATATTTTTTTTATAAATTTATATTTATAAATTGATATAATTTTTATATAAAAATTTTTTTATTTAAAAAAATATATTCATTAATATAATTTTTTTTTTTAAAAAAATATATTCATTAATATAATTTTTTTTTTTAAAATATTAATTAATGATATTGTCATAGTTCGGTTTAAGATCAGTTCTATTGGCAATTATTTATTATTGCCAATAGTTTTTTATTCAAGAGCGTGAAATGTATTATGTTGACAGCAGGTTAGGCGTATGACGTCATTTCGACATTAACCACAATGTCTCGTCAGCGCCCTTTGCTGTGCCTTCTCCTCTATCATCACAAACCTTAAGGGAAGAAAGAATCTCAAAGCTAATGAGAACTTTTCCCAACATTGTGGTTAATGTCGAAATGACGTCATACGCCTAACCTGCTGTCAACATAATACATTTCACGCTCTTGAATAAAAAACTATTGGCAATAATAAATAATTGCCAATAGAACTGATCTTAAACCGAACTATGACAATATCATAATTCATTGCAGATCAACAAAAAACAAAATCAAGAACAATATTAATTAATCTAAATTTTTTTTATATAAAATTATTTTATTATTGAAGAAATATGTAGTTTTTTATTCGACAATAATTTTTGTATTATATTTATGTTTCTATTAAATTTTTCTTTATTTTTTCATATAAAAAATATTTTTGTACTATTTTATTAAGAAGTACTATTTTTTATATCATTTTATGAGAAATATATTTCGTTATTATTCTATTAAGACCTTTTTTTAAAATATTTTATTAAGAAATAATTTTTGTATTTTATTCTTAAGAAATGTTTTTTATGTTATAATAATATTTATTGTTATATTAAAAATGTTTTTTTCAAAATCCTGTAATAACACCTATATGTATTTTAAAAAATCAAGTACATCTTATTTAAATAACCTTTGTTCAAATATTTAAATTCAGTTTTTTTCTTCACTTAATCCCTTATATATGTGCATGACCAAACCACTGTGTAGAATCTTAATATTTCCGTTCAAACATTACGTGCTGAAATCACAGCGTTGAGCTTAAATGCCAACTGTCAAAATTATGTCGTCGCTTAAGTGCTCAAGATGAGTAACAATTTGACACAACTTGTACAAAACCACATATGTTGTCCCCCTTCTCCTCTATATACTCCCAAAAAATTATCGTGTAGTGTTCAATTGATTTTCGTATAAACAGTAATTCCGTAGTGACCGCTAATGGCACAATTTGTTAGTTCATTTTTACTCCTATAGCCAAAAACGACGAAAAGGCAAACTAAAAAAAAAAATTTATAAAGAATGTCATTGTGTGTAGGTCATATAAAATTAAACACAATATTTTGTTGTCTTTTCTTTTCACTGTTTGTGCTTTTCATAACGGCTGACTGTCTTTACACGTTCGTACTATGTGTGAACATGCTGAGAGTGTGGAAGCAGAGGAATTATGATTTGCGTGGGCTTTAGTTTTTTTTTTGTTGCTTCTTTGAGCAATGTGCCATCATCTGCGATAAACATATTTTTAATATTTCTATCTATCTACCTCCACTCTCGATACAAAACGGTACGATGGTACAACGTACATTTTTTTTATATTATATAAATTAATGGTGTATATGTTTATTTATATATATTTATATAATGTATATATAAATTTCTTAAAGATTAGAATGTTTGCATTATTTTTTTGCTGTATTAAAAAATAGAAAAAGAAAACATCGGAGACTGCTGCCGTTGCCTCCATTGAATTTTGTTATGACATATTTTTTTTGTGGTTTATAGAACTTGGTATAAATAAAACGAAAACTAAGGGAATTAATACCTCACAGTAAAGTGAGGCAGAAATTAGATTTGTTGAAGCAGAATCATATGTGTTTACTCAAAGATTTTCCCAAATAAAAATTATGAATTATTTATCTGTCATAAGGGGTATTAGTGAAATGTTCAAGTCATTGGGAAAGTTAATTAAATGAAAATAGAAAAATAAACATTTTTTTGAGGACAATGCTCTAAGGAATGAGATTTTGAGCAGAGGGAAGTACGACATTTATACGATGCCCGCAGTTAATCAAGTTCAAAGCAGAAATGAATTTTTCACAGATTTTTTTTTTAATTTAAAATGTTATGTGATTGGCTCATACTTTTGAATATTCTACTAAACTTTGGAACAAATTATATTATTTTTATTACATGCCTATGAACTGTTATGATATTACAAAATATTTCTTATATCCTCTATTTTGCGTAAGGCAGTTTTATTAACTAACTTTTACATCTAAACGTATGTCATGATTAAAGTTAGAAATTTTAAGCGGCCAAACTTTTTAAATTGACACAATTACTGTAAATACCACTCGAACAACAATCATTTTCTGCAGCAAAGGAAACACTTTGGTGTAGTTGAAATTTAATCCAAAGTTTCCTCTACATTGTTTCATGTCCGCCGGTTGAAATATAAACAACAACATGAAGCCGCCAGTACTACTACTTATAAGAACTAGGAATTAATTTGCTTTGGACATTCGTTAAATGTAATGACCTCTAATTACGATTAAGAACATGACACGATATTTGCTCTCACGCAACTGCAGCGGCCGCCGTCGCCACCGACGGCAACAAGGCAATCTATGAAATAGATCTACAAATAGAATATAATGTCTATATATTACACTTTTAACTGATAACTAATAAGAGAACAATAACTAATGAATAACTAGGCAATAGAAACCTTCATATGCATATTCAACTAATAATTAACTTTGAGTATTTGCGATTGTTATAGTTTGTTTTTATTCTTATTTTTGTATTGTTTTCGTTTTCCTCCTTAACAACAACATTAGTCGATTATTTATTCATTATTCAGTAGAACTTTTTCTTCAATGTGAAATATTTGTGCTGGAGGTGCGTGATAATTTACAGATTTTATATAGCAATTGTTTTGGTTTTTGTATATAAAATACAAGATTTATTAATCGCCGCAATCTGCTTAAGTAAAGATTGTATACAATACCACAAGTATTTAGTGGTTTTATTACAGTCTCCTATTGATGCATTTATTAAATGCTTACTATATAAGTATAGTAAGTCTGAGTAAATTTTAAGGTATTAAAGAAGTTAAGGTAGAACCAAGTATCTAAGGACGAATTGTGCTCCACGATTTTGTTGTTTCTGTAGGGATCGCCGATTGGTTGTCATGATTGTAATGGAAACTTGATAATTGTAATAATTTATTAAATCGTGTCTCGGCTTCTACTCACGTAAAATGACTGATTTGATAAAATTCAACTATCTCATATACTAATTTTGAGCTGAGTTGCTCGATTGCTTTTGCTTTTATTATTAGCCAAGTGCATGAACAAAACTTTAAACGGAATGTATAACAAAATGAATGTCTTATAAAATATGGCTTGCTTAAGAGCGTAACATAACTATGTATTTTTGTGCATCATTATTATCACTGCGAACTTTGCAAACATTTGGTGATAGAACTTCTGTTTGGTGAATTCTTTCTTTTTTTTCTATTTGATTATTTTTTTTGGTATAATGTTTTTTTTTATTAATTTTTTATGATCTTGTTTTTTATTATTTTTATGATTTTCCTTATTTTTTTTATTTTTATATTTTTCCTTATTTTTATGTTTTTAATTATATTTTTATTTTATTTTTATGTATTTATTTATTGATTGTTTTATTGTTCTTGGCTTGATCGATCAGTTTGTATAGACATTAGTAGTTTTTCTGGTCAAGCTATACATCAGTTGAAAGACGATTTTAGTTGAATGATATTCTGCAACAGAATGCATAGACTCTAAAAAGCATTCATCTATAAGAATTCATTGCTATCATCTTATTTCTATGTTACTATACCCTTCACCACGCGCTCGCGCTGATCGAATAAAGAGGCGTGGTATGTATGACAATATATCGTCGGTATAAAGGATAAACTGACCAAGTCCCTCCGCTCACTTGCCGAAATTAAAAAATCTTTTTACAAATTTATATCTTTAATGTCGAACACTATTTGTATACAAACACTACACTATGTTGTTTCCCACGTCACCATTCGCACTGCAATCGAAAATAAAATGTTCGCCATCATATGAATAATCCTTGGGACTTAAAACCAGCCCAGCCCTATTTTGCCACGCTCCTATTCGTTCGCCGATCGAAAATACAAATTTTGTCTACATATTTTTATCTATTGTCCCGAATTCTACCTGTATATTAATTTTCATCTCTATGGGGATAAAAAACATTTTTGCCATGCCTCATATGCCTACTAATCGAAAATAACATACTGCACTATCAGTATGCTAAATTATATCTCCCTAGGGCTCTAATACAGTTGGGATACGCCCACTCCGCCCACTGATCAAAATACCAGCTATATATCAAGTTTCATCTCTATAGGGGGTTTTTCCACGCCCCCTCCCTGTAAATTTAATCCAGTCCAAACGAGTTATATATATGTACCAATTTTTAACTCTATAGGGTTAAAATATATTTCAGTCACGTCCACTCCGCCCACTGATAGAAAATTAAAATTCGTCTGCATATTCATATTCCTGTTGCCGAGCCCACTCCGACCATAGGGTCAAAAATTGCAAAAGTACATAGTACACAGTAATTTCCATACAGTAATATATATTTTTAATAATTATTCGTTAAGTGTAAATATGATTTTTTTATATAATGGAAAAGTGGGCTCAGAAATAGGCGGGGCCTAATTTTTAATAAAAACCATTCTCTTGCTTTTACGAACATTGCACAACAGAAATTAGTCAAATCGGTCCATGCGGTTTCAAGTGATGCCCTTACCAACGCACAACAATTAATTTTTGTTTATACAGATATATTTTTTTTTATATTCTGTTTTCATTTAACTTAATTTTAAATTGTGTTTTTTATCATTGGTTTTTTGTTTGAAATTATTTTTTTAATATTTGTTTTTATTTTATAAAATTAATTTTTTTATTTTTCTTATTGAAATATTTGAATTTTTTTGGTTGTTGTATTCAATTTTAATTTAAATTTATTTTTTTTATCAATAGTAATTTTTTATCTTCATTTAATTTTTTTTTGTGATGTTTGGTTTGGTTGTTATGCAGTCATTTTAACACCCATTGGGTATTTACGCCATCTTTTTAACCTATGCTATCTGCGCGTGTGCTGCCTGATTGCGCTGCCAGTTGTCGTTTGGGAATCCGGGGTTTCGATCCAATCTGTCCAGCTGATGATTTTGCAAAAGTTGTTGATCCTTCCGATATCCAAGAATAGCTGTTCCTCTATACCATTTAAGAAGGGTTTCCAGACTCCTCCAGGGCTGGGCAATCGCATAGTTACATTCGCTTTTCGTTGCGAATCCCATTCTGTTCACATGTCTGCCTATGGGTCCATTCCCGTCAGGAAGATATTAACTTTCCTTATCTGGTCCCTCTCAAGACTGTTTTTTGGCCTTTCTACAGGTTTTTTCATTCTTTCATCTGTCGTTTGCAGTTCTTAACGTAAGATTTCCGATATTATGCTTACAGATGGATATAGGGTAAAATGCTACGTGCTCAACGTCACATTTCTGCGGGGCTGAGCCCCGTCGGACCTCTTCGTCCGCCTTGCAGTTGTTCTCATATCCGCTGTGTCCAGATATCCGCGTAACCATGGCTCTATTATTCCTGTATACCTCTTTTAAAGATTTCCGGCAGGCACTGACCACTTTTGATTTGATGCCATAGGACTTCAATGAGTTTACCGCCACTGGACTGTCCGTGAATTGGAGATTATCCTCCTGTGATACTCTCCTCACGTTGATCACGTCTGCGGCTCGTTTAATAGCAAGTATTTCCGTATTTGGAAAACGCAGCAGAAGTCTTGGAATCCTTATACTTATGCCTAGATTCGCTGAGTAGATATCTTAGCCGACCTTGTCATCCAGTTTAGACCTATCAGTTACAAAGTTTATTGGTCGTTCTCTGTCCACTCATTTCTGAAGGGCGTTCTAGTTTCATAAAGAATGTTTGATTTCAGTGCACTCAGTTTCAAGTGAGATATTGATATGGTCCAGGATCCTTAAGTGTCCGATGGAGGGATACCAATGTTCCATTTCGTTTAGTCGAAGGACTGATTTGAGGGCGGAGCATTTGCAGCTCAGATGAGTTTGTAATAGATAAAATGTGTACAGAGTGCCTTAGAGGGAGTCGATCTCATGCATCCGTTTGTTAGGAGACAAGAGGAATGTTGTACACAATCCATTTGTCTAACCTTGCTTTTCTTGTCGAGTGCATACCTCCAAACTATAAAGCAATATTGTAGTATTGGCTTTACTATAGCATTGTAAATCCGAAGTGTTACCTTGGGTTTTCCTTTCCGGTATGTGTATAAAGCTATGAATGATTCTGTCCAAGATGAGGCCCAGGTAGTTCGCTGTTTCGGAGAAGTTGAGTTGTTTATTGTGCAAATGGATGTTGGATGTAGTAGGCAATTTCTGTTTTCGACTGAAAAGTATTAATTCTGTTTTATCAGGTTTCGCTTTAGGACCCCTGCTGGCGCACCAGTTTGCCAGGACATTGATATAGCCTGTATCTTCCGTTCGAGGAATGGTAGACTTGTCCTTGAGACGCAGAGTGCTATGTCGTCTTCGTACGCTACTACCTTGCATCCTCCGTGCATCTGTTTAAGAAAGCAAAGCAAAATTTTTGATGTAAATGATTTTTATAAAAAAAAAGTTTGTGTATTTATTATTTAAAATATTTTTCCTAAAATTTTTTTTTTTTATAAATTTTTTTAAAGTGATGTTCATATTAAGTTATAATTTTATTAAGAAAATATTATTTATTTTAAGTGAACTATTATTAAATTTTATATATTTGTATATATTTTTACATTTTTGTATATATTTTTATATATTGTAATAAATTTGTTTATATTTTAAGATGTTCTATATTTTGTTTTTCTGTTTTCTTATTTTACAATTGTTTAATCTATTATTTTTTATTTTTCTTTATTTCTGTATTTGTTTATTTTAGTAGCTTTTTTCTGTTTTTGTATGTTATATTACCTTGTTTCATAATTGCGTTTGATTATTTTTTTTTTTTGTAATTGTATTTTTTGTGTTTGTTTTTGTTTTGAATTTGAATTTTTCTTATTTTTTATTTTTGTTGTTGCTTTATTTTTTTTTTAATTTTTTTCTTATTTTTTATATTTTTGTTGTTGCTTTATTTTTTTTAAATTATTTTCTTATTTTTTATATTTTTTTATATTTTTTTATATTTTTTTATATTTTTTTATATTTTTTTATATTTTTTTATATTTTTTTTATATTTTTTTATATTTTTTTATATTTTTTTTTAAATTTATTTAAAATATTAAATACGTATTATTACGTATCTTTTTCAATCTACATTTTTCACCTATTTTGTTTTTGTCAAACTGTATTACTTATACGTCATCGCTCTCTTCTCTTTTGCTTAAAACTAAGTGCATGTATTAGTGGTGATTTTTATAACATTTTCCTTTGATATCTTGGCTTGATGCTTTCCACTATGTGTTATTTTTTGTGTTTCCACTTAGTGATGTTTTCTGTTTTTCTTTAATGTAAATAAGTGTTAGAAATTTAAGTGCGTAAATATTTAATAAGTGTTTGTAATTTAAGTGCGTCTGTCCAGACAAAAAAAAAAACAATATGCTTAACAACATCTCTAACAATCAACTCATTTTACATCTACTCACTACATGTTAAGGCTTATACATATCACTGGCTACCATATCATCTTGCGCAAACAAACTAACAAGCATCCATTTGTCTCGTCCCCAAAACTATTAAGTAATAACAAATGTTTAATACCACAACTACTTTATTTTTGTATTGTTTAACAAAAAATATCTCTTTTTTTCTCTTTACAGTAAACACCAAAGCAATATTACAAAATATATATAGATGAAAAAATATGAAAACAAAAAAAGAAAAACAAATGGTTTTTTGATACTTTGCTAAACAAAACATGGCAATATTAAGGGACCGTCCTCCGCTCTTATGGGAAAACAAACATCAACCGACATTCAGTTAGTCGGACATTCATTCAGTCAAGCAATCAGTCAGACACCACACATTCACCTGCTGTAATTACTGGAAGATAACGCTTTGCTATCTATATATACTACTACTGCTGCTGCAATATCCAAAACCGTTCCGTCTCTACCCCTTTTGATCCTACAAAAGCTGATCCACTGCTGCCGCCGCTGCTGCTGCTGGTGGTCATGTTAAGCCTCAAAAATCCACTACAAGCGGCGATAATGAAGATGAAAAGAAGTCGAAGAAGATGCTCATATAACAACAGCTAAAATATCAACAACAACAAGAACAACACACCATTCTCATATCCTATAAGGATAGTGTGCGGAATATACGGGTTATCATTTCAAATCTTTATAATATTATATACAAAACATACAAACAGACAAACAAACAAAACAAACAAGATGAAAACAAAAAAAAATCATTATAAAAAGAAATCACAGTTATTCTTTTCTTTTCTTTCCTTTCTTTCTTTACTCTATGTACTATATGAATAATATATACGATATTTATTACAAAAACAACAAAACAACTTAAACAATCTGTCTCACACATCCATTAAAAGAAAAACAAAATATTGTCTCATACTTACCACAAAGACAACGTCATTGCATACAAAACAAAAAAAAAATACAAAAATAAAAAGAAAATACCAAGATTTTCCATAAGCTTTCTTGCTCTACATTTTTGTAGTATAATGTATGAAATGAAATCACACAAAAGCTAAGATGGCAACAAAGAACATTAAGACGATTCGTAGATATTATGATAGCTCTTAATTGTTAAATGGATTGTTGGTGGTAAAAAAGATGAGGAGCAATCAATATCTAAACAAAGTTTGGGACTGAGAGAGAGTGAGAAAGAGAAAAAAAAGGGTGAGAGAGCGAGAGTTAAGAGCTCAGCTGATTTGTGGTACTTCAAGCTGTAAGTAAAGCAGAATACAGTTTCGAAGTAATAGGTTTAAGGCCTTATTCATAAACCTTTATAAAAAAATTATCTTAGTAAACACTTCCTATAAACCTCTTATAAATTATTATCAATAAGGCCTTTACAATTTAAAATCACACAATTTTGGTGCAACATAGGGACTTTTCAGCATACAACTGAATAGTCTAATTGGTTAGTGTTATTCATAGAAATGCCTTAAGTTAATTTGCAATATCTAACTGGTCATCATTTAATTGAAGATCTAGTATATCTTATTTTTATATTGCTAAAGAAAATATTGAAATATTAAATTTTGATAGGATACTTTTAAATGGCAAACATTTGCTTTTTTTGATATTTTTTTTTTGATAAGTTTGACGTTTTATGTTGTGTATAAAATTATTTAGTTATTTCGCCATATGTTGGCAAACAGACATCACAACGTCTTAGCCTTCTTGGCTAGAAATTAAGGCCATTAAATTTTAAAACTATTGTGTAGAATTATGTTTCATTACATGAAGTTTTTCACATGACATTGGTTCTTCGAGCCTTAGCTGCAAGTAGTGTTTTTTTTTACATGTCTATGATGTCTGTAGTGGACTTATGGATTCTTAAAGTTAGTTTTGGAAGTGAATTTCTATTACCTATTTTTATTAATTAAAAAATCTCCTAACAAACCAGAAAATATCCTCTCTTTTATGTGTATGTTGTTACTAAAGGTTTTCAAGTTTTAATTTGTACCTTTTTTTAAATATTGGTTTTAAATTCTAGGCCTTACTTAACGACCGAACTGAACTTTGTTCATTTAACTTTCTACCGGGACTTGTTTTATGAAAAATAGTTCGTTGGGTTGTTAAGTAAATGCCGAAAATTATGTAGATGCTTAAAGCTTTAATAATAAAGTTGAATATCGTTTAATTTGATAAAAACAAAAATCATTAGGTTTGCTTGAAAAGAGACCACATTCTCTGGTTAGTTATGATGTTTTTTTTAATATACAACATGGCTTAAGGAACTCTGGCGTTTTTACCCCCTATCTTTAGTCCATTTTTTCAATGAACGTCTTGAAGGTCCTTCGAGCCGTAGTTAATAGTTTGGGGCTACATTTTGTAATCTTATCAGCTTTTTTGTTGTTGTTAAAGTTATTGTAAACATCTTACCATTGGTTGCCTTAATCGGTTTCAATGAACGACTTGTGGTCATTTGGGCTGAAGTTAATAATGGGCGTCTTAGCATTCATTTCTATACTAAAAATATAGCTGACTCGATATCATATTACAATTCTGCTTCCAGAAAAGAGCGATAGTGCGTGTGTAAGCGTTATAGAACCCAATTTAGGAATGCGAACAACTTTTCTGGTGGTGTAAGTGTAAGACCGTTATGTAAGGGCTGTTACAAAAGAGCTTTGTGATATCACATCGACGAGAGCCAATCAAATCACTATGAGTTTAGCCGACTCAATATCGTATCACAGTTCTGCTCTTGCTGAACCCCACATCTTAAAAAGACAGATAGTGCGTGTGCAAGCGTTATAGAACTCAATTAAGGTGTAAGTGTAAGACCATCGTCCAAACCATATGAATAATGCAAGAGCTTTGTGATACCACATCGACGAGAGCCAATCATATCTTAAAACAGCCAATCATATCACGATGAGTTTAGCCGACTCAATATCGTATAACAGTTCTGCTCCCATCCATCCCATGGTCCAGGAGTTAATAATAGGCGTCTAAGTATTCATTTCTATACTAAAAATATAGCTGACTCGATATCGTATCACAATTCTGCTCTTGCTGAACCATTTCAGAAAAGAGCGGTTGTGCGTGTGCAAGCGTTATAGAACCCAATTTAGGGATGCGAGCAACCTTTCCGGTGGTGTAAGTGTAAGATCGTTACACCGTCGTCCAAGCCATATGAACAATGTAAGAGCATTTACATCAGAGATATCACAGATCTCACAACAGCCAATCAGATCACGGCGGCAACAATGTTTGATCCTTACTTTGCAAAATGAACAACAACAAATTTTATGAGCTTTCAAAGCTGTTTACCGCATAACAACAGGCGTTTGAGCTAAGAATTTAACCGACTCAATATCGTATCACAGTTCTGCTCCTGTTGAACACCCATCTTACAAAAGAGCGATAGTGCGTGTGCAAGCGTTATAGAACCCAATTTAGGGATGTTAACAACTTTTCCTGTGGTGTAAGACCGTCGTCCAAGTCATATGCACATAGTAAGAGCTTTTACAAAAGACCTTTGTGATATCACAGATCTCACAACAGCCAATCAGATCACGGCTACAACAATGTTTGATGCTTACTTTGCAAAGAAACAACTACAAACTTTATGAGCTTTCAAAGCTTGTTACCGCTATAACAACAGGCGTATGAGCTAAGAATTTAACCGACTCAATATCGTATCACAGTTCTGCTCTTGCTGACCCCCCCTTTCCAAAAAAGAGAGATAGTGCGTGTGCAAGCGTTATAGAACCCAATTTAGGGATGGTGTAAGTGTAAGACCGTAACACCGTCGTCCAAGCCATATGAACAATGTAAGAGCTTTTACAAAAGAGCTTTGTGATATCACAGATCTCGTAACAGCCAATCAGATCACAGCGGCAACAATGTTTGATACTTACTTTGCAAAGAAACAACTACAAACTTTATGAGCTTTCAAAGCTTGTTACCGCTATAACAACAGGCGTCTGAGCTAAGAATTTAACCGACTCAATATCGTATCACAGTTCTGCTCCTGTTGAACCCCCCATTTTAGAAAAGTGAGATAGTGCGTGTGCAAGCGTTATAGAACCCAATTTAAGGATGTTAGCAACCTTTCCGGTGGTGTAAGTGTAAGACCGTTACACCGTCGTCCAAGCCATATAAACGATGTAAGAGCTTTTACAAAAGAGCTTTGTGATATCACATCGACGATAGCCAATCAGATTTCAAAACAGCCAATCAGATCACAGCGGCTACAATGTTTGATACTTACTTTGCAAAATGAACAACAACAAACTTTATGAGCTTTCAAAGCTGGTTACCGCTATAATAACAGGCGTCTGAGCTAAGAATTTAACCGACTCAATATAGTATCACAGTTTTGCTCTTGCTGAACCCCCCATCTTAGAAACGAGCGATAGTGCGTGTGCAAGCGTTATAGAACTCAATTTAATTGAATATTAAGTGTAAGACCGTAAGACCGTCGTCCAAGCCATATGCACAATGTAAGAGCTTTTAGAAAAAAGCTCTTCCATTATCTATATGAAATAAAATCTTGCCTGTTTTCAAATACTTTAGCAGCAACAGTCGTTTATTTTCAGTTATTATTAAGAAGCCAAGTTTTAGCCTAAAATCAGCTGAGCTTTGACCTCAAAACCCAGAAGAAGAAAAAATCACAACATTTAACAACAATATCACCAATACAATCTTTCATATACATATAATTATTGTTTATATATATGTATACTTTATATGTATATAAATATACATACAAGGCGAATCTGAAGATGAAACAGCATACAGAGAAATCATGTTTATAAAACACTTAACATTTAAAAGAGAAGAAGATAAAAAACAAACACAGAAAAAATCGAAAATAATATAATACAACAAGAAAAAAACACAAATTTAATCACAAGACTATTCAGGTGTAAAAAATACAGCAAAAAAAATATCTTATAACAAAAAAGTTATCCAACACAAGAAGAAAAGATTATAACTAACAGAAGAAAATTAAAACTCAAGAAACCAACAACAAAAGAAAACAAAACAAAAAATGTATTGTAAAGTAACGCTTTATTTTAATATTTATATTTACTACTGCTATATTTACTATATAATATATATATATAAATATATATAAACAAACTCCCTTTAAAAAAAATAAAAATCTTTGGCCCTTTTCCTCCCTATTCCCCCTCCCCCACATTCACCTTATGTCCGCCTTATTTGAAAACCCTTTCAGAAATCATCTTCTAATAACAAAATCTAAATGTCGTAAGGACTTAATATTTATAATTTCTGCCACCGCCCAACCCTATGTCTTACTTTTTCTTTAAGCAAAAACAAAAAAAAGTGAAAACAAATATCTGTGAGTAGAAAAATTATGTAATTTTTAATATAGAAATTTAAATTATAACTAAAAAAATGAAAAAACCGAAAAAAATACAAGAAAAGCAAAAACAAAACATCAACTGAGTTTGTATTAAATTCTAAAATAAATAAAGCAAAAGAAGAAAAATAAAAATAAAGCAAATAATTAAGTTAAACAAATACTAATAATTTAAAGCGATATGATGATGATGAGGCGAAAGATAAAAAACAAAATTAAAACAAATTTAAAAAAGCTTAAAACAAAAGTTATCGGTGTCACGTGTTAAAGAACATTTAAAACAAACCAAAAAGCAAAAAAAAGGCAAACAACAACAAAAAACACAAGCGAAACCCCCCAACAACAAATCTATTGAAATCAAGCAAAAGCAAAAGAACAACAACAACAAAATCAATACTTACGTTAAAAATGAGAAGCAAAAACAACAACACTAAGTACATTGAGATTATAAAAGACAAAAGACATTTTGTAAACTTAAGAAAAATAAATTCAAGTCATAATAATTTAATAAAAAAAAAAAAAAAAAAGAGAATCACCCCCTCTTTCTTAGCAGGAATTCCAGGAATGTCAAATTCAAAATGAGAAATAAACAAAAAAATAATAAATTTGAAAAGAAAAATAAAAATATAGAATTTCTGTCATCAAAAAGATTAGATTTTTTTTTGTTTATTATGAAAACAGAAATTTTGAGCTTTGAAAAAAAATTTATTATTTTATTTTTAAAAATTTCAGTTTTCTGAAATTTCAATTTTCAGTTTTTTGAAAATATAAATATTTTTTTATTAAACAAAAAGAAAAATTTTTAGATTTTTGGAAAATTAATTTTCTTATGCAAATTGATAAATGTTTAGTTTTTGTAAAGATGTTGTTAAGACTTAAATTTTTTTAAAAAAATATTTTTTTTCACAGAAGAACAAACTAGCACAGCGTTACTTTCCGGAGTATTAGAAAATCCATACCAATATTTCTTAAGCCGCAACAAACGCTTTTTCGTGGTTCGTTATACTGCAGTTGGATAGATTGGAATTAAAAAAAAAACACTTTTTTCTAGTTATACAATAAAATTGTCTATATCTAATCTTTACATGAACTTTTTCTTTCAGGAAAGAAAGTCTTTGTTGTTTCTTCCCATTGTTAGGAAAAATTACGATTAAGTTTTCGTAACATTGAAGAACTTTTCAATTTTATGATAAACATTGATCTATGATTTGAACCCAATTTTTTTTCTAACGATGTAGAATTTGGTTCCAGTCAAACATTCGAATTTATTAGTCCTTCGAGAAATAGTCTAGAGGGCAGTCTAAGGCATCCCATAGCCTCGCGAGATTGGTTATAATCACACGTACGTGAATTTGTGCTTGTTTTAAGGGAGTCAGACTCTGCTGGAGTATTGTGAAAGCAACATCACACACGATTCTTATTCACACACACAAACACATAATAATTGTGTGGGCGTGTATTCGGCTATGCCTGACACTGGTTTGGGTTATTCACCAGCCAAGAGTTCTGCTTTTATAATATTTTCCATATCGCTGACGTCAAGCAAAAATCAGATGCCAATCTCAGATTCGTTTCGCCATCATTATCATCATTTAAATTAATTTTGGATTGTTTTCAATTTTCGTTTAAAAAACCAATACAAAACAAATATAATAACAACAACCCCTGCCACCCTTCACTACTACTACTAGTATACCAAACACAAGAACGGGAAACGGAAGTAAATCGAATATAGAGAATACGACAGTTTCGCCACAAAAATGTGAACACAATCAAAGGAAAACAAAACACACAAAGTGAAATGACATTTTAACCAGATTGTAGAATGAAGACGACAACAAAAGTGAAAAAAGCAAAACGTAAACAAATTGTAACTACATAAGTTTTTAGATTACTATATATATATATATGTAAACACACAAAAACAGACAAACAAACTGACAGATAGATATCTCTACATACATAAAACCCAACCAATAACAACAACAACTACGATAAAACTATCTAACTTAAGGAAATTGAAAAGAAAGAGGAGTAAACCTCCAAGTATAAGTGTAATTTGAATAGCAGCAACAACTCCCCCGGCCCCACTTCTCCTATCATTCATACAAATACAAAATTTGGAACAGACGTAATCACTATATCCTCCCAAGCCCCCTCCCCCATCCTAATGATATAAGGAAAATACCAAAACAAAGACACAATGTTTGTTTGTTTTCAACACCACGGGCACCACCAACACTCTTAACCTTAATAAAAACGCCAAGTTTGATGTCAAAAATCTATCTAGCAATTGGCACTTACCAATGTTATAGATGGTTGCAGTGACATCTCAAGGGTTTTTATTAAGGTTACGAGCTTGTCCATGTATTTCCTTGATTTGTTTTTAGCATCCTGTTTTTTATTATAATTATTACTCTAAATACTATTATTACTAATATTACAAATAAACATATATATATAATTACAAAAGTATATGTATAATTAAAATTTTCCGTTTCTTAATTTATTATTATTTTGTATTATTTACCATAATGTTTATTTTTTTTGGTTTGTTCATCGTTTCTAGTAGGTTTTAATGGTTTTATGCAATAAGTTTTGTCGTAAATGTAAAACCTTAAGCAATTTTTAAGATACCTTTGAATATCGATCGCCCCGCTCCGCCCCTTTCTTTCTACCCTATAATTATTGTCATTGTATCTAAGTTTCGTAAGTTTAAAAAATTTGTTTTACGTTATACATCACATTTATTATTATTATTTTTTGTTTGTTTTGTTTTCATCATCGTTTTTTTTTAGGAGAAATAATAATAAATTTGAAAAATTTTATAATTAAATTTTTTTGTTTCAAAAATAATAAAAGAAAAATGTGTAATTTATATGCGCTGTGTGTTTTTGGTTTTATTTATTTGGTGGTGTGTTCTACAGGAGGTTGGTCTATCAAAACATAAGAATATATTGATAAGTAGAAGTCGTTTGAAAACCTATTAACATTATGTTTTAATTACACTGAATTTTTTGGTTACAATTTTTTTTATGGGGTTTTAATTTTAGTCTTAACAAAAAAAATATTTTTTTTAATAGTATTTTATTGTGATCTTTATAAATCATATTAACATTATTTTTTTTATTAGCTGGAGTTTGTGGTCATAAAAACCCATAAAAACTTGGGTAATTTTTAGCATTTTAAATAACAATTTTATTTCTAAAAAATTAAAATTTTTTTTAGTATTTATAATTTTCAAATTCGATTATCTTTGTGATCTTAATAAATCTTATTAACATTATTTAGTTTAGCTTGAATTTCTGGTCTTAATTTTTATGGGTTTTTAAATTTGATGATATTAATTAATTAGCTGGAATTTAGGGTTTCTCTAAATATTTAAGTTTTTTTTTGTAGTATATTCCAATTTTTAAAGAATTGCAAGAATTAAAAATATAAATTGTATTAAAATTAATTTTATTTGCTTTGTTAAACTTTATAGTAGTAAAAAGACAAAATTAGAAGTTTAAAATTTTTATATTAAATATAAAACGTTTTGTTCAATAAAGCAAGACATTAAAATTATTTTTGTTCAAATTAAAAAGGTTTACTGTTAATTTAAAATTTAAACAACTTTTATTTTTTTTAAATTTAATTTCTTTTTTAAATTTAATTTTTGTTTTTAAATTTTATTTAATTTTTTTTAACTTAATTTTTTTTTAAATTAATTTTTTGTTTAATTTTGTGTTAGTTAACAAAAATTTTAATATTTATATAAAAAATTTTTTTTATGATCGTTTTATATTTTATATAAAAATTTTTAACTTCTAATTTTCCTAATTTTGTATTTTTTAATACTTTAAAATTAAACAATTTGAAATTTTTTTTATATTTTTAGAATAAATTTCTTTATTTTTATAATTGAATTATGAAAAAATAAATTTAAAATATATGTAATTTTTAAGTTTTAATAATTAAATTAATTAAAACAACAAAGCATTCAAAAAAGAAAAATTTTAGGAATTAAAATCAAAACAAAAACATTGGCATTTGGACTCGATTGGGGCACTCTAAATGTGTCAAAGTGGAATTTTTTTAAAATTAGATCCAAAAGTTTAAGTCTAAAAAGTCTAAACGAATCCGAATTCGTTTTAGAGGTATGGTTCCTCTGGCAAAGTTTCTTATTTTGATCCCTAGAATACGATTTTCCGTGTCACTTGGGCGATTTTTAAATTGACACGCCTTCATACGTAATAAGGGGGAATATGATCGTTAGATGGTTCCTGCTGCGATTCCTGCCGTAGATGGCACACGAATTTCATTGCGATTCCCATTGAGTTCGTGTCCGGTTAAGGAGGTAATAAATTTCCTAATCTATGTACGATTGATGTACGATTCGGGTTGTATTCTGACTATGTCCTCCTGGCTTTCCTTTAGGTTTCTTCATTCTTTCATCTGTCATTTGCTGTTTCAACGTTAGATTTTCGATAGTGCATAGGCGGCTGGAACTTAGTTGACTGGCGAGTAGGCTTTTACCGAAGCTATAACCTACTTCACCACGTAAGTTAACCGGGACTTACACTGTTTGGCGCCTGTGACGAGCGCCTGATTGGTAATCGAAGTACATAGGAAATTAAAAATGTATAATTTACAAATTTTTTATTTTTGCAATTCTTAAAAATTAATAAATTATATTAAAAAAAAATTACAGTTATTAAAAAAATATGATACATTTTCTATTAGTTTTTATATCTTTTTAATTTTTAGCTGCTTTAAAATTTTTGTCAATTAAAAATTAAAATTAAAAAATTAATTTTTTTTTTGGGCCTCAATTCTGAGAATTGCACATGAAAGTAGCCCTAAAAATAAGTACTACTGCAGCTATCGTTCTGTCAAGTTGGCTACCTTAATAATTAAATAGCCATACGAATTTTTTTCCTTCTTGGACTTTTTCTATATTTTAACAGGGTTCTATCTCGGTATACTGTACGGAATATTTTTTTTGTGTCTGAAACAAAGTTGTAGATATTGAATAGGCGCCATAAATTGCAATTTTTGTTTATTGTACTTTTTGGTATCATAAGCTGTACTTTTTGTTACAATAAATTGCACTTTTTGGTACCATAAATAGCACTTTTTGGTACCATTAACTGTAGTTCTTGTACAATAAATTGTATTTTTTGGTACCATTAATTGTAGTTTTTGGTACCATCCATTGTACATTTTGATATCATAAGTGATACTTATTGGAACCATAAATTAAACTTAGATATTTAATAGGTATCATAAGTTACTCCTTTCGTTACAATAAATTTTACTTTTTGGTGTCATAAGTTGTACTTTTAGGTACCACAAATTAAATTTTTTGGTACTATTAACTAGTTTTTGATACTATAAATAAATTGTACTTTTTGGTACCATAAGTTGTACTTTTTGTTATCGTAAATTGTACTTTTACAAGAAATTGTACATATTGGTACAATAAATTTTACTTTTTGTTATCATAAGTTGTACTTTATGGTACAATAAATTTACTATTAGGTACCATAAATTGTATTTTTTGTTACCATAAATTGAACTTAGATATTGAATAGATACCATAAATTTCACTTTTTGGTACAATAAATTGTACTTTTTGGTATCATAAATTGTACTTTTTGGTACAATAAATTGTACTTTTTGGTACCATAAATTGTAATTATTGGTACCATAAATTAAACTTAGATATTGAACAGGTAACATAAATTTCACTTTTTGGTACCATTAATTGTACTTTTTGATACCATAAATTGTAGTCTGGTACCACAAATTGTACTTTTTGGTACATTTATATATTTTTTGGTACAATTAATTGCACTAGTTGGTACAATGAAAGTACTTTTTGTTACAATAAACTAAAGTTTTTTGATATGTAATCCAGTTCTTGAGCAAAAAAGGTAAAAAATTACGAAAAATGTTAAAAATGGGTATATCGGGATTTTTAAGGAACTGATTGTATTTTTTTGTCGGTTATTTAATATCTACAACTTTGCTTCAGGCACAAAAGAGATATTCCCTAAGTTATACCGGGATATAACCGTGTTAAAATATAGAAAAAGTTCCAAAAATACTTCTTGAACAAAAAAAAAAAACATGTGGCCATTAGATTATTAAGGCAGTCAACTTAACAAATCGAATGATGCAGAAATTCTTATTTTTGGGGCAAGTGCAATTCTCAGAAATTAGTCCCGAATCATTGAGCTGAAAAATGTTGTAGTGTGATATTAACATTTATTTTAATTAATTTTTTTATTATTTTTCAAATTTTTTTTTATTATTTTTTAATTTTTTAGGTTCTTACTTTTTTTTATTTTCTGTTCTTTAAGTAGGCAATTCTTTTTTTTGTAATTGTTTTATTAGTTCTGCTTATAATATTAGTTCTATTCATTATATTACTTCTATTTTGTGCTTTAATTGTAATAATTATTTTTTTTTTATTTTTTTTATTATGATTTTTTTTTTATTTTTTTATTATTATTTTTTATTTTTATTTTTTATTTTTATTTTTATTATTATTAATTTTTTATTATAATTTTTTTTATTTCTTTTTATTATTTTTTATTTCTGTTCTTTTAATTTTATTGTTTATTTTTATATATTTGGTAAGTTGGCAATTCTTTTTTTTATATTTATTAGTTCTACTTAATATATTAGTAGTATTAATTATATTAGTTTTATTTTAATATTTATTAAAAAAAATATTTTAAAACCATATTTTAAAATCTCACATTTTCTATTTAAAAGGGCAAAGGAACATTCAATGTTTTTTAGGCAATTTTCTTTTCGGTGAAATAAAAACCAGTGCAAAAATTTAAACGTTTAACACAATTTTTAAAATTTTTTAAAAAAATTACATGAAAGTTGAAAAGATAATATTTAAAAACAAAGCCAAGATGTATGATGTCCTTTTTAATAAAAGTGAAATCAACATGCAAAATACAACCAAACAACACAAAAATTCAATACCCTAAGGGTGTATGTTAAATTTAATGTATATGAATTTTAAAAAAAATTTAAATTAAAAAAAAAAATTAATTATATTCTTCATTATTACAGTTAGTTGTATGTTTTTTACATAAATAAATTTAGTTTTTATTGTAAAACATTATGTGTATTTTCTACAAATAACTCTCGAGTTAATTTTAAAAATTTCATTATTTTATACTCCTCATACTACTTGTTGCTGTACTATCCCTTCAAGTCCTATTTTTAAAAAATTTAGATGTTTCTTTTTTAGTTAAAATTTAGTTAAGTTTTAGCTATTTATTAATTTAACCTAACATACAAAAACGTAAACAAATTACAAATAATAAATAAATTAACTAGTAATGGAGAACAATTAAATTTATATTATTTAAATATTTAATTATTAAAGAGAAATAATAAATAATGATAAAAGGTGAAAAAAATATATAATAAACAGAGAATCTTAAAACTGATCCCTAAAACAAAAACCATACCGAATTTTTATTTCAACAAACCAATTTTGTGTTGCCTTTTAAACTCTCTCCCATAGTAGTAGCATAAACTTATTAAGTTAATTTCAGAGGGTGGTTTGTGGGCTTTTGATGTCTAATAATATTATTAATCTTATAATATTATAAAGTTGACTGGATTTTGCAGAATTCTTGGAAAGAATTTTTTTTTGGGAACTAGATTTTTTTTTGAAGTAGATATCAAAACATGAACAAAGCATGACCGGAAAATTATTTATATTCTCCCTTATTATGTATATCGTAGAAGACTTTCGCAACATTCGATTGTTTTTTTTAGTTGAATACAATTAGTAAAAATTAACAGAAATGTTTATTGTTGAGAATTTTTCATCCTTTGATGAAGAAGAATATGACAGGAGCAAGAACAGTCATATTTAAGTCTCACAAACGACATCAGCGATGTCATATTTAAAAAACGACAAAGATTCGACGTGACTACGATATACATAATAAGGGGGATTTTGTGGGAGTAGGGTAAATTGATATTTGAAATGTAAATGCCGCATCTGCGGTAATTTTTAAATTTTGTAAAAAGAATAACTGTTTGGTATTAGTTTGTAAACGACAAAGTTATAATCGTCCCGATAAGACTACAATCTAAATTCTCTTTAAAAAATGATAAACCGTTAAAGTTTTTCTATTTTCTATTTTGTATTTTGTTTCCAATCCCCTAACACTAATTTCATCGCCGTTCTAAACCATTAAAGTAAACGAAAATCGTAACAAATGTTACCACTGACAAATGCTGACATTAACAACCCATCAGCTATGGTGCACCACTACCACCCTCACCCTTATCCCAGCACACGATACGTTTACAACTCATTTCCGGAACAAAAACGGAACAGTAATAAATCTAAATTGGGTTGTGGTTGCCATTGACTTCCATTGGGGTGTGGGGGCCAACACATTCTTCTAGTTGAAATAAATGGACCATTTCTATAATTGGCAAATTTTTCTTTACTGTTATACTTATATAGTTATTTCTTAATAATTTATTATTAGTGTCAATAATTATAGCAAATATTGAATTTGTTTTGCATTTTGTGAAACTGTGTTAGCTTAACTTTGATTGCGTTTTGAATTTGCCCCAGAAATTGTTAGCTTGTTCGCATGTTTATTGACAATATCAATTGCAAAATTTGCATTGAATTGAAGTTGGTGGCCAAATACATGTTCTATGACCTAAAATTATATACAATCAAGTGTCAGCCCTTCAAGGCTATGTTTGTTTATACTTGTTGTAGTTTTTGTGGTAATTCAGTGTTGTTAGGTCATAAAAATACATAAATAACGAATTTGAATTATTTTGTGGCACTCTTTTTTTTTTTGAATAAATATAACAATTCGTTAAGGAGTTGGGAAGGGGGGAAAGAAGAGAACGTTTATTATTACGACTTTCGCCATATATCCATAGAAATTAGGGGACTTACAGCACGCTATGTTCTATTCTATTATTAAATATGGCATAATTAAACTAAAGAGAGAGGCATGACATTCTTAATATACACTTAAAAACATAAAATACTAGGAAGGGCATGAAGATGTCTAGAGGAAGCCACCAAATTTAATTTTTAATTTAAATAGCTATAAATCTCTATATCTATACCGTTATGGCCAAAGTTAGTATTTGTCGGTTTTTTTTTTATTTTGTTGAAAAATCGGGTATTTTTATTTCATATGTCCTTTAGTCCATTTTTGTAAAGTACATCCAAAAACAAGATCTTCTGCAACATTCGTTTTAATTTTTAATTTAATGGCCATACGATTTTTTTTTGCTCATGGTGGATTTTTAGTACATTTTCTATATTTTACCACAGTTATATCTCGGTATATCGTACGGAATATCTCTTTTGCAAAGTTATAGATATTGAATAGGTACCATATTTTGGCACAATACATTTTACTTTACTTTTTAGCACCATAAATTGTACTTTTTGGTACGATAAATTGTACTTTTTAGTACCATAAATTCCACTTTTTGGTATAATAAATTGTACTTTTTGTTAGCATAAATTGGCCATTAAATTATTAATGCAACCAACTTGACAAAACGAATGATGCTGAAGTTCTTATTTTTATGGCTTCTTTCACGTGCAATTCTCAATATTGAGTCCATAGAGAGAGAGAGGATCACCTAGGTCCCTGTGTACCCATTGTGTTACCCGTTGGGAGTTTTTGTCATCTCCTCAAGCGATGCCTTCAACGTATATAGCAACCGGTTGTTTGACTAGTTTCCCTCCGGGATATGGTGGTTTCCTTCGGTAGTTGATTGGGATTCTGGAGTTACGGTCCAATCCGTTCAGTTGATGATTTTGCCAAATTTGTTGATTCCTTTTGATGTTCAAGAATGTCAGTTCTTCTATACCATTTAAAATGGGTTTTTTCCAGGGTTTCCTTTCCCTTTCTGCACAGAGCCGAGCAGTCACATATAATCCCACTTATTGTATGTCGTAGTCGACTTTCGACAACATTTAATTGTTTTTTTTTTTGTAGTAATTAGTAATGATTAACAGAAATATTGTAGTGCCGAGAATTTTTCATCTTAAGAATAATATCATAGCAGTAAGGACAAGTCGTATTTTAGTCTCACAAATGACATTAGCGACGCCATATTTGAAAAACGACAAAGATTCGACGTGACTAGGACATACATAATAAAGGGGGCTAAGGTCGGTAGATGGTTCATTGCTGCTATTCCCATATTAGATGCACTCGCTTTTCGTTGCGAATCTCATACTACTCGCATACGACTACCTATAAGTCCATGTTGCATTAAGAAGGTAGAAATTTTCCTTATATGGTTCAGGTTGTATTCTGGCTATGCCTTTCTGGCCTTTGTTACAGGCAGAGCTCGCAATAATTGGTCTCTCTCGTTCTTGTTGTCAGGAAAAAACCACTCATCCACTGACACTATGCGAAACTGTCGCGAAAAACCCTTAAACTTCGTTCTTCTTTGGTTTGCTCTTTGCTCAACAGACGAGCATTTCTGTTCACTAGATCGGCTAATGGGTTTACTCGAGACACTTTACTTCGTAAAAACTCGTCAAACGGTCTTTTGAGCATGTATGTGTGCTGCGCGTGTGGATAGGCAAACGTACGCACACACATATGCACACTAATGATCCCCCTTTCCCCTTTCTTCTTCTTTCCTATTTAAAGCATATGACGCAATTTTTAAGGCAACAACACTATGCAAAGCAACAATAAGTAAGTAAGATAAAGACCTTTTGTGCAGACACTTTGCTTGCTTTGCTCACTTAATGATTCTCAGTAGGTGAGCGACGGAAGGTTCTGTTCGTATCGAGCGGTCAGTAAGAGACCGATTCATGTGTTACGTTCAACCCGAAACCTGAGAGCAAGAACACGAACAAAACGAAAAAATGGTTGCTGTTCAGACACTGAGCGATTCCGTCTCATTTGTTTCGGTCTTTTAAGTGAGCAGACCGCGTAGTAAAATTTGGTTGAGCATATTTTGCGAGCTCTGGTTACAGGTTTCCTCATTCTCCCTCCGTCCTTTGCAGTTCTCAACGTTAGATTCCTGCTAATGTTCTTACTGGAGTGGATATAGGTCGAACTGCTAAGTGTTCTAAGTCGCTTTCTTGCAGGCCTGAACCTTTTTCATCCGCTTTGCATTTGGTGTTAAATTTTTGATAGTGTTCTTTCAGGGGAAGGTATAGGGCGAACTGCTAAGTGTTCTAAATCGCTTTCCTGCAGGGCTGAACCTTTTTCATTCGCTCTGCAATTGCCCTCCAATACGCTGTGTCCAGGTATCCACGTGATCAAAACTATGTTATTCTTGAATATCTCATATAGAGCTGGCTGGCATATCCTGACCTCTTGCGATTCGGTTGTGTGGGACTTCAATGAGTTTACCACCGCTACACTGTGCGTGAACAGGAGAATATCCTCCTGTAATACTTTCCTTACGTTAAACTCGTCGGCGACTCGTAAATGCTTATTATAATAATTTTTTATAAATTTTGCTTATTTAATGTGATATATTTTACTTATTCATTTAAATTTTGTATAAATTAAAAATTAATAAAAATTTAAAAAAATAAAAATAATTATAAATACATGAAAAAATATTTTAAAAATTTAATGACAAAAATTAAATAGAAAATATAAATAAATTAAAACCAATTGAAAGAATAATTGGTATTAATTTTGTAATAAATTTTTGTGGTAATATTTTTATTTAAAAAAAATTAATGAAAAAAATTAAATAGAAAATATAAATAAATTAAAACGAATTGGAAGAATAATTGGTATTAATTTTGTAATGAATTTTTGTGGTAATATTTTTATATTTTATATTTTATTTTTTACATTAACGTTTTATTTTGTTTTTTCAATATTATTTGAAGTACATTTTTAAAGTTTTTAATTAATTTATTTGTTACCTATTATTATTTTTTTTTTAAATTTGTATTAACTAAAAAAAAATAAAAATTAAAAAATATTAATTAAAAATCATATGAAATAATTTTTAAAAGTATTAATGAAAAAATTTAATAAAAATATAAAAAATTTAATACAAATATTTTAAAAAAACATGCTATTAATTTTGCAACTAATTAATACAAAATATTTTTTTTTTCAATTTGTATAAAATTTTTTATTTAATTTTGTTCATTTAATATTATATTAAAATTTTAAAATATTTTTTCATGTAATTGTTAATTAATTTATGTTTTTTTCAATTTATAATAATTTTTTTTTATATATTTTTGTTAAATTTTTTCATAATTTTTTTTTAATTTTGTATTAAAAATTTATACAAATTTACAAATGAAAAGCAAATAATAATCAAAAATTAAAAAAAATTACATGAAAAATTATTTAAAAAATATAATATAAAATTAAATGAACAAAATTAAATAAAAAATTTAATACAAATTTTAAAAAAATAATTTTGTGTTATTTAGTTGCAAAAATTAATAGCAATTTGTTTTTTTTTTTGCAGTTTTTATTAATTTTTTATATTTTTTATATAATTTTTTTCATTAATATTTTTAACTTTTGCTTTATGTAAGTTTTTTAAGTTTTTAATTAATACAAATTTAAAAAAATAATAATAATATGTAACAAATAAATTAATTAACAAATTTATACATTATTTTTGTTAAATTTGTATTTATTTTTCTGCATTTTTTTATTTAAATGATTATAAATAAAAAATTTTAATTAAAAATTTAAAAAAATTTATTTGGAATAACATTTAAAAAAAATTTATGAAAAAAATTCAATAAAAAATATAAAAAACTAATAAAAATTTTAAAAAAATTTTTATTTAATTTGTTATATATTTTAATTTAATTTAATTTAATTTTTTTTCATTAAATTTAAAATTATTTTTTTAAATTTTTTTTTAACATTTTCAACTAATTTATTTTAATTTTTTTTTTTAAATTTATTAATACAAATTTAATTTTAATTTTTTCTAAAATATATTTTTCATATAAATTTAATTTTTTTAATTTATTTTTATTGTGATCAATATCTTATGATAATATGGCGTTGCAATAGATATATCTGACGTATATCGTATATACGATTTTCACGATCTAAGAAAGTTGGTTGCGGCTAAGGTAGACTATAAGTGTGTTTAATATTTTGGTTTTTTTTTTCAATAATTTTGATTTTAATAATTCTTTTTTATTTATAAAAGAAAAATACAAAATTGATCAATAAATTTAAACTCGCTAAAAATACAATCATTTATTTTACATAAAACATTTCCGGATTTACTTCTAAAACAGATTACAGCACTAAAATTTAAATAACAGAAAAAACTACACCTGTATGTATGTTATCAAAAAACAAAAAATAACTACGAAAGTAAATCATAAATTGTGAAAAGAAATTCTAAAGAAAATTCCCAGAAAAGTACTGTTTAAATATTAGTGAAATCTTGATGTCGAAAACTCTAAACTATTTAGATAAATAAATGATACACAAAACTTATATGGCATATACATAAAAACACTAAGCCAAAGAGCTTAAAGGAGGTTTGTCGCGACAAAAGCGAAAAAGATACCCTTAAGTAAGATAAGAAGCTCTCAAAAAATTAAAAAAAAAAATTGCAATCCCTGAACATGTTTTACTCATTAAAGCAAAAAAGAACATAAGATTGTTTAAGAAAAACTTCCCAAAAAACCAAAAGCAAAATAAAAAAAAACAAATAACCAAGCAAACACCAATACAAACTTAAGTTACCGTAAAAATATATATAAACATATATATATATAACAGTTAATGATATATATATGTATATATAACAATCCGATATATCGTCGTCGTTGTCATATAGCGCCATGTGAAAAATTGTCGTCGTCTCTGAAAGGAATTTTTGAAATATATAAAAAAAAACAAAAATATTTAATAAATAATAAATTTAGGATATACAAAAAACGTTAAGATTTTGCATAAAGTCACAAACTCATCGTCGTGTTTAATAAACTGATACGCAAAAACAAATAAAATTTATGTATACTTAATAATATTATATTAAAAAAAACAAATAAAACTATAACAATACAAAACAAAATCACACAGACATAATCATTCGCTAATAATTTCCCAGGCCCTGAAACTGAAATTCCCATTTAATAAAAATGATATTTAAAAGTTTATAAACTACAGAAAATTTAAAAATTTATAAGAAGCTAACTAAGTAGGGCAGAATCAAGAATTTTGAATGAGACAAAAAGGAAACAGGAAAATTTAACAAAAATAAAAAAATACAAAGACAGAACAGACAAATCAACCATGGTTTGTATTTACTTAGCATGGCCGGGTGTATTTTTTTCTATATTTATGTATTCGACAGATACATTTTTTATATATTAATTATGATATTTGCTATTTGTTTTATTTTATTTTATAATTTATTTACATAATATTCAAAATTATGAAATAAAATTAAAGAAAAAAAACATTTAAATGAAATAGTTATGTATATGAAATTGTAAATCTCGAAGCGGCGCGGGCTTAAAAATGTATTGTACATTCCTTATAAAAAAAATAAAATATTGTTTTATTTTATTATTTTTAAAAAATTTTCTCATATATGTATAGTTTTTTTTAAATACAATCTTAAAAATAGTTAAATATTTTATTAAGTATACAGAAAATTGTTAGTGAGGGTAAAATATTTAAACCATAAATTATATTATCATTTTATATTATAAATTTATATTTGTATATACATATTTTTTTGAAAAATATTTAATTAAATTAAATAATTTCTAATATTTTTTTTAAATATATGTATTTTTTAATTAAATATTTTCTTATTTATATATATTTTGTTTAATTATATATATTTTTTTATTTATATATATTTTGTTTAATTACACAGTACAACATTTTTCAGCTCATTGATTTGGGACTCAATTCTGAGAAATGCACGTGAGAGTGGCTTCAAATAGAAGAGGTTCTGCATCATTCGTTTTGTCATGTTACATGCCATAATAATTTAATATCGATTTGAAGTTAGTAAGTCTCGTATAGGGGAATTTATCTCGTTTTCGGCTCTTTTGTTTGACATAACTCGAGAATCACTATACGATACTTTCTAACTTCAAATGGATATTAAATTATTGTGGCATGTAACTTAACAAAACGAATGATGCCGATCGTTTGATTTTTGGGGCTACTTTCACTTGCAGTTCTCAGAATTGAGTCCCAAAATCATGTGTTTACTGTGTTATTTTTCAATTTAATTATTTTTGTTCAACTTATGCAAAATTTTTTGTACATTCAATAAAATTTTTTCAATATTTTATATTTCTATTATTTAGTTAACAAACACCTTAAAAACCATTACTGACCGAATAAATGTCTCGAGAATGTTTACTTAGTTGGCAAATTTCTTATAATTTAAAAAACAAAACACAAATGACAAATCTCAAACACACACACACAGCGTACGCTGTATTGTAATTACCAATGTGAAATTATTGATTTTATTTTTCAATTACACACACACACACAAATTAAAATCAACAACTGTATTGTATAAGTAAACAATCAGAGAGAAATACAAAAAAAATTCATAAAAAACATATAAAATATACATTTTCTTGAAAAAAAAAATCTTATAAAAAACCAAGAAAAAAAAGAAAATACAAAAAACAAACAAAGTAAAAAGTCTAAATAATATAAATGTAAAATTAGTAGCCAAAACAAAAAAATATTAATTACTATATATAACAACAACAAGAAAAAAATTGCAAATAAAAAGAACTTTCATAACAAACATAAACTTTAAAAAGAAAAACCAATTATTGTATTTAAATTTAAAAGAAAGACAGAAACAAATAACAACACCTAACTTTAAATAAAAAAAAAACATAAAAATTTATTATAAATAATTAAATAAATGAAATGAAAAAAACCAACAACAAAATGGTAAAAATAAAATTTGAATTGTAAAACACAAAAATCATACAACAAAGACAAACAAACAAACAAACAAACAAACAGAAAAAAAAATGCAAAAAGAATATTCTGAAAAATAAAAATAAGTAACAAACAACAAAAACAAATAAATAAAAACCAACAACAACAATTCTAATAAAATGTGTTTTTATTGAAGCAGCAGCAGAAAAACAAAAACAGTCAAACGCACAAACGCCTAAAAACACAGTTATACAAATTTTTAATAAATAAACATTGTACAGATACAACAACAACAACAGTCAGCGTCACACGAACAACATACAGGCGATATAAATATATTTTACTATATATGTATGTAGTCGCACACACACACACACAATCACATATACACAAGACAGGCGTATACAAATTATTAATTTAAAAATAGTTGGTCCCGAACAACAAAAACAGAAAATCTTCGACAGACGTGAAAGTTTCTCACACGTAAAAAGTGACTGTAATAAAAGCGCTACAGGCAGTCAGTCGATTTTGCGGAGGATATGTGTGCAATAATTAAAATTTATGGGCAAAACTGTGTTGGAAAATTATTTTAATTTAATGCGTATGATTGATTGCAATTCTCATATTACTTATACGTTCTGTAACAGATCATAGCAAAGGATGGAACTGGTACATGATACAGTTTTGTCGATATAATAACCATTTTTTGAGACATAAACATAAATAAAGTAAAATTACTAAGTGCCTATGTGTCAATGTATCATCCTACTACATCCAACAAGTCGTTATGGATTCAACTTTCTGAAGAAATTCTTCATTATTCTTCTATGGTTTCTAGGATACACAAATTACGGTTGCGAAAGGTGTGTATTATATCGAAGTCTTATGAATATTTACATCTTTCAAAGTCCTTCACTAGTAGTAGTTATTACAAGTGAAATGACAACCTTTGTGTACCTCAAACCGGGTGCAAAGGATAAAAAAGTTTAATTTGGAAGTCTAATATGAACATATCGGTTCTCTTGACAATTTGTTAAGGGCTTTGAAACAGATTTAGTCGGATATAAAAAATATCGCTTATATAAAATCAAAATGATGCATAGTAGTTCAAACTTGCACCTTGGATTACATATAAGATGAAATTTGGGAAGCAATATTTGATTAATTACTTTCTGAAATTGAAATTCAAAAAGTAATGTCTGTATTATGTTACATTTCTGATTTTTTTCTTCTTTTATATAGTTTTTAGTCGACTTGTAATTTAACACTGTTATAACACTGTTATATTAAGCGGTGTGGGTGGGCACACCCATCTATTGAAAACGCGTCGACTGATTAGAATATTTTTTAAATATTTGTAATAGTCCGACTAAGGTTTTGAGACAAAGAATACTTTTACACGCCCATCTTTCCAAATGTATCTAAAATTCGTATTTAAACTAAAAAGCTCTATAAAAATATTACAAAAAAATAGATTTCGTAACATACAATATATCGTTGTATAGGTCTCGATGAGTACTACATATGTTGTATAGGTGTCGCTGACTAATGACATCATTTTCTAATTAAGGTCTCGTAGTTTCTACCCCTAAAATGCAAAAATATTTTTTTTTCTACAAAAAACCTTCAAAAACCCCAAAAACATTTGTTTTGAAAGTATAGAGTTTTATTCAAAAACAAAAAAGTTGCGTATGATAAGATATATTTTCAGTTTTAACACAAATATTTTGTTATGTGTTATGTTTGTTATAATCAGGGCCAACACAAATATGCCCGGAAAATCTAAAAATATGCGCATTAGATAAGCACGAAAAACACTAAAAAATGTCTTTACAACAGATAAAAAATGCACAATAGATTTTGATTCGTAGTTAAATTTATTCACTGAACACATTTAATATTTAATGAATATTCATCACAAATTGTTAAAAAATAAATGAAGTTATTTGTTTACATTACAATTAAAAGATCCAGAATATTGACATATTGATCATCTGTAAACAAAATTACACGAGTGAATTCCATGAAGTACTTAATTTTTTAATGTATAATAAATATTATGTATACGCCCTCACCATAATTTTTCTCACATGTTCTTGATTACCGCTATTGAAATCTTGATCTATATTCTGTTTATGAATATATGTGAGTTTAAGAAACTGTTTGGGAAAGAAAGGATTAAACTTGCTTAGTGTTTTATATGTTAAAAACAGTTTTGTTTCCAATTTTTATGGCTCCTGAGGGAGTTAGAAAGTCTAAGTAGTAAAATGTGTTGTGGACTTTAAAAGTCGTAGAAAGTTTTTTTTTCGCAATGCTATCTGCTTTGTCACATTTGAAAAGATAAACTCTAATTCACTATTTATTTTTGGAAGAACGCTTTGGTTCTGCCTCCTCACTGTTACACCAATTCACAACTTTCCTTACGTACTTTAATAGTTCTGCCAACTATAACAACGAGTAATGGATGATAATGGATGGTATGGATGGATGGTAATGGAATTGAAATTCTTGACAACGGAATCCTAAATATAAACAAAAAAAAAATATTTCGTTTTGTTAGTACCGGAAACACGTACTTTAAATAAAACATCCTTTGTAGAATGTATTAATTCACTAATATTAACTCTTGACAAAAGATAGGTGCCGCCAGTTGAAAAAAATTATAGATATTATCTTCCAATCTTAAAGAAATAAACAGGTGTATGTACTGCGAAAAATTTATACGTAAAAGTAAAAGTAAAAAAATAATAAATAAATAAACTGAAAACCCTAAAATATGCATTTATATGCATAAACCCCCAAAACATGCCGGTAAGACTGTAATATGCATTTGCATATGCAAGTATGTATTGCATACTTTTGTTGGCCCTGGTTATAATAATGCATACATTATAATCGCAAATTATTGCATACTTTTTAGCGCTGTCGATTGCTCTGTCTCTTACTTACTAATAACGCCTCATTTTGTTTTGGACGTCTATGGTCTAAAATCAAATCGATCCCTTGGTTCTTAGCGAGAAACTTTTCGTATTGGGAAAAAAATCCACAACAACCTACCCTCCATTTTCAACCTCTAAGGGGACACCCAGAGCCGCCCCGGAGTCGCCACTAGAGCGGTGTAATGTACGACAGACCCCCAATAATTTCGCAACCCCAACAGTTTTTCTGAACATATTTATCCTTTATCTTCAACTCTTAAGGTGATCCCCATATATTTTTTTATTTTTATAATTTTTTTTTATGAAATCAGCTCCTGCTGCATCCTAGAGGGATGAAATGTATGACCGACTCTAACTAGTATTTCCCTTCAAACATTTTCACAGAGGGTAGGTATCTCCTACATTACGATTTTGATAACCGCTTGTTCGAGAAAAAAAAATTGACCCACTCTAATAATATATAGTGGGCCGAGGGGCGTGGTCAAACTCTATTTAAGTCCTAGAGAGATAAAATTTGTTATGCTGATAGTAATCTGTAACACAATTATGAATATGCAGACGAAATTATATATCTCGATTAGTGGGCGGTGGGGGCGTGGCTAAACTATATTTTTGCCCTAGAGAGATACAATTTAGTATACAGATAGTACTCGGCTGGCGTGCTTGAAATTTGCAGACGAAATTTTTATTTACAATCAGAGGGGGGGGGGGGGTGTAGGCGTGGCAAACTGTATTTAAACATGAGATATAAAATTTGATACACAGATACTACAGCTATTTATATGAAGCCGAACATTTTACAATTTACAATACGAAATCAAGAAGAGACGATGAAACTGGATTGGACATACCTTGCGAAAGCCACCAACAGAAACCTGTGGACCAGCCACGTGGAAAACTAAAAAGAAGAAGAACATTTTATTTTATTTTATTATCGAATAGTGGGCGAAGTGAAAAATATTTATAACTCATATATACTCTGAAAAACAGTCATGTATATACAGCCAAAAATTTGAATTTAATAAGTGGGCATGCAAAAGTGTTTTTTGCGCTAGAGCACCTACTTGTTTATCGACGAATGCGAACGTCACTGTTTGAAAAGCATTTACTAGACATGCCGAGTATCTCGACACTTATATTGCAAAGTTGCTGTCGACAACATCGAGGGGGCCGGCAATGAAAGAAAAATGACTGGAGTCGGGAATCGAGTCACTGATCTCCCGCATGGAAGTCGCGTGTTCTGACCACTGATTTCAGTAAGTGAGCAGAATGTGCGTGAGGAATGTTAGCAAACACTACATATTGTTATTGAGCTTATGAAGCGTTCCCGAAGTACAATATGGCTCAGAACTTATAGCTGAGATTTGTCGTATAAAGTTAATATTTTAATATTATATAAAAAATCATATTTTTGTTTTTATTAAATTATTTTTATCACTATTCACTAAATTATTTTTTAGTATTTGTGTGTTTTTTTAGATATTTGTTTTTTTTCTGTATTGAATATATTTGGTAAAATTTTTTTAATTTTCTTTATTGTTAAATATTTATAAAAAAAAAAATATTTCTCACTCTAAAAAATGTTCTTTGACCCAATTCTTAATATTGACTTTCCTTCTTAAAATTGCACTTTATTTAAAGGTTTTACTTTTCTGTTACATTTTAGAAATTACATTGTACATTAAAATTAGTTGTACTATATATTTTATCAAAATAAAAATATAATTAAAATTCGTAATCCGAACTATGAGATAAATATTTTATGTTTATAAACTTAATTTTCCTTTAGAGCCTAGCTTTTACTAGATATGCAGATTGACTCGACACTTTACTGCGTAGTTGCTGTCGACAACTTCTGGGGGGCCGCCGAAGAACGAAATGTAGATGACTGAGACAGGAATCGATCATAACAATTATGCTACTTCCGTTTCAGAAAAAGGTCCTATAGCCTTTCTTTAAAAAAAATTCACAAATTTGTTGACGGCTGGAAAATTAATACTCCTACCGTCCAGAGCTCTGTTATTAGCATCTTATGTGTCTGCGAACTACAGCGAGATAACAGAGAGAAAAAGGGTTGTTGACTACTATTTGACTAATTTCAGTGAAACAAAAAGTCGCAAAAGTACTATTTTTATCACCTCTCGTGGAAGTTTGTCTACAAAAGTTCGTTAGCACCTCGTTTTCAAGTCAACTTTTGACACAATATTTAACAGCCTGGAATCTTGGATGATCTTTATGTTATTTCTCTGTGTACTTCGAACTAGAATCCATGGTGGAGAGTACAGAAACATTGGCCAAATAATATATACATACTTCCTGCTAATTAGGCAAAGAAAAATGTAGAAAATTGGGTAATGGTTACAAAATGAATACCCCGAACTTAAATGATATTGGTCCGTCAATATTTTGTGGCTTCTGCCTAACTTTGCGCCCGTTAATTTGTTATAAAATTCTCTCTATTTCGTCTAAGTCTATCAAAAAACCTCATTTGAAATAGGAATATAATTATGAAATGAATTACATTATAGAGCAATTCCATATGAAAGCGATCACCTTTTGGACGACCCCTCTCCGATTTTAAAATAAATAGTCTCAATCGATTGCCCAGCAAAAAATAATGTACCTACATATATTTTTTTTTTTATATAGTGACTGGTTTAGTGGTGGTGTACACCACTGTCATGTGACAAAATTGAAGAATTCTTCATAAGGGACCTCATTGAAAGTTGTTTTAAAAAAAAAACTACTAAAGCGATCGCAACGAGTGATAGCTCGTTGGAAAGGTATTGAATCAGGCTTTAATTGAAAAATAAAATTTTCCTAATTTTTCTCAGAAATTTACCTTTTTTCCCATGAAAATTAAATTTTCCCATGAAAATTAAATTTTCCCATGAAAATTAAATTTTCCGATTTTCCACAGAAGCTCCTAAATTTTCCGGCTAATTTTATTTTTTTTGGATTCCTCATAATTTTTGCTTTAAGAATCAGCAATAAAAAAATGGGCCCCGACTCCTTGTTTGGACAGGAGAAGACCATTTAAGAGACCACCTAGTTCTCATTATTTTTATATTTTTTATAATTGAATTATTTTTAATTATTTTACATTATTTTATTTTATTATTAAAAATGCATTTTAAAAATTATTTTACAGTTAAAAATACATTTATGAAGAAAAAATCAATTTTTTTTAAGAGCCCCAAGTTGAGTGTGTAGTGAATATGGTCTGCCTGCCTTCACAAGATCGCACAGTGGTTCCTTTTTGGTTTTTTTTTGGAATTAATTTTGTAACTTTTGAACGGATAATGGTATCTTGATGAAATTTAAAATAGTTAAAGCTGAGGTGTTTTCGAGATGATTTGGAAATATTCGGCTCCCTAGGGAGTGTGGGGGCCACTGCGTGTCCCTCCAAAGTTGGTCACCTCGGGTGTTTCAATATTTCAAATGCTTGAGGAATGTGCATTTATGTACCGATTTAAAAGATTTTTTGCATTTGGATAGTGCGTCGAAAAACCTTCAAAAAACATGCTTACATGTACATGTTATCTCATTTAGGTCAAGAGATATTTGAGAAAATAAAAAAAATTGTGTAATTTTTGGACGAGTTTAATTTAGTATTTTTAAGGGTGTGAGCTCAGTTGTTACTTGATTTTAAAGATATTTATATCGTTAGTTAGCTTATAAAATTCTGAATGAAATTGCTGAAAAAATAATTCAAATATTTTGTTCCAATCAAAAGTTATAAGCATCGCAAGTAAAAGTTTCCAAAAAAAGGCCTATTTTTACTGTTTTTTTGCAAAAAGGCGACTATATTATTTTGTTTGTAAAAAAAAATTTCTTCCAGGAGGTGGCAATTTCTTTATTATTTCTCATAGAAATGTTGATGCAGATGCATTTAATGCTAAATTTGAATCAGTTCAGCAAAAAGGTTCCCCGGCAAGGGAAGTCAAAAATTTGGTCAAAACGTATTTTTTGGAGAAATAATATCTTATGATTGGAACAAAATATTTGAATTTGTAGGAAAGGGTATTTCCTATTATTGTATTTATTTATTTTGTAATATTTAACTCAGTTAAGAGACCAGTGTCTGAGTAGCCTTAAGGCTTCCTACAGTACGACTAGTATTAGTTTTTAAGCAGAATTGTCAAAGTCCGCAGTAGCCAAATGGTCTTCCTGCTCAAAGTGACAATCTGTGTGTTAATTTTTGCCTTTCTTAAATGAAAAAAAGCTTTAAAGTTTTAGACTGTTTATTGAACAATTTAAGTTAGCTCGAATAACAATAGTTACAAATTATGTTCTCCTTTTATACCAACTATGAGAATCTTTAACTCGTCTAGAACCGTTTTGCAGTGAGAGTTGATTTTACGAAATACATACATACAAATATCTAGTGCGAAAGGTTACGCCTTTAACAATAACTAAAAGTGCGTAAAGGAATACAATATAGATCTTATAAATAGAGCGAGCTCTCAGCGAGCGAGGTTAATGTAGGATGATTTATTTGTATTGTAATTCTCAGAGAGCAAGAGAAATAGGAAGAGAGAAAGAGCAAATTATTACAAGTTGTGGGCGTGATCTTACAAACATACTGGAGTATTACATCTAATGATATTTATGATGTTAATGAACCTAATTATGATGTTATGAAAGTAAATCATAAAATAAGTAACAGTTCAGTATTAATGATCATCTAATATTGGTGTATACGTTTGGTTACAATTAGAAATACAGTGCGTGCTACAACCTCCCCCTCTGGTGCATTAGTCGTCCCGATGATGCGACCAGAACATTTAGTTATGTGAAGAATTCGCCAACCGTTTTGATCTTCTTAAT
Organism: Muscina levida; assembly: GCA_964034835.1. NCBI lineage: Eukaryota > Metazoa > Arthropoda > Insecta > Diptera > Muscidae > Muscina > Muscina levida. The sequence continues at coordinate 4,043,409 of OZ035881.1, read as the reverse complement.
TGTAGTGTAGGTGTGTTGCAGGTTTGTGTTGTTGGTTCGTTGATTTGGTTTGTATTTTCTGATGATAGTTCGTTGGTTTGGTTTCTGTTTTGTGTTGATGTTTTTGGACGACCTCTCTTTCGCATTGGGTAAATAGGTGTATCTTTTTGTCCCTCGTATGGTGTTAGTGCTGATGTGTGTACATTTGCTAAAGGAGTGTTTGGATTGTCCAAAGACGATATAGTAACGCATGATGAGCCCTTCTTCGCAAGTATTTTATACGGCCCATCTCTTCGGGGAGTAAATTTTGCAGTTAATCCATCTTTAGCTTTGCTTAAAATGTGTGTAGATACCAGAACTTTATCACCGATTTTATATTCAATTTGGGGTCTTCGTTTTCTATCAGCATATTCTTTGTTTTTGTCCTGCATTTTCATTTGAGCTTCATTTGCTATTTCCAAAGTATCTGCCAATTTTAAAAGGTGTGGTGTTATCTGTGGTATGAAATTTTCAGCTTTTACTATGGCTCGAAAATCGTGTTGTACTTCCGTCGGGGTTCTTAACTCACGGCCAAAAGTCAAAAATGCTGCTGTGTGTTCGGTACTATCACACTTTGCAGTGTTCATGGCAAACCTTATAGCCGGCAACATTATGTTCCATTTGGTGTGATCTTTTCCAACACATATTGACAATTGTGTTTTAAGATCCCGATTTTTCCTCTCGACTGGGTTGGCTTGTGGATGGTAAATTGGTGTAAATGAGTGCTTTATTCCCAAACAGAAAATAAGTTTTTGCATTAATGCTGCTATAAATTGACTACCATTGTCTGTATGTAGTCTTCGTGGAACTCCAAATCGTAAAATAATTTCATTTAAAAGTATAAGTGCGCAGTTTTCGGCTGTTGCTTCCCTTAAGGCAAATAGTTCCACCCATCTGCTACAAATATCTTCTACGATGAGGATCCACTGATATCCTTCTTTTGTTTTTGGCAATGGTCCGAATAAATCAACGGCTATTATTTCAAATCGTTTATTGGTGGTTAGTGTTTGAAGAAGGCCGGCAGGTTTCATGTTCGTCGGTTTGTATCGCTTGCATTCCTCACAAGCCTTAACATAATTTTCAATATCACCTCTGATGCCTGACCAATAAAACAGGGGGGTAATTCGATGCGTAGTTTTATCGATGCCATAATGACCAGCAGTGGGGTCATCGTGATATTTTGCCATTATTTGTTGACGGAGAGATTTTGGCACCACTAACTGCCCATTTTCTGAATCTTGTTCAGAACAATATCTGTAGAGAACGCCGTCCACTAAAATGTACCCTCGATGTGTGTATCGCCTGACATTTTCGTCATTGTTCTCAAAGGCTGTTATAATTTTCTTCAAATCCTCGTCTAACAATTGTGCGTTACGGTACTCCTCTAGTCCCTTCCTTGGAAAATCGATTTCAATAGAGTTACACTCGCAGTTTTCCAAACATTGATCTTTTTGGCAAGGGGGTCGGGAAAGTGTGTCTGCAACGACATTTTGTTTTCCAGGTGTATAATTAAATTCCAGGTTATACCCCTGTAATAAAAGTGACCATCTCGCCAGTCTTCCTGTTGGAGATTTCAGGGAAAATAACCATTTTAATGGTTGATGGTCCGTGAGAATGGAGACTTTAGATCCTTCAATATACCCTCGAAATTTTTGTACCGCCCAAACGACGGCAAGTGCTTCGCGCTCCGTTGTCGAATAATTTCGTTCGGCCTGTATCAGAAGGCGGCTTGCATATTCTATCGGGTGTTCTTGCTCCTTCTCCCCCTGCAGCAAAACAGCCCCAATCGCATAGTTGCTTGCGTCGGTCCTAAGAAAAAATGGCTGATCTTCTTGGACCTGTTTTAAGATTGGAGGGGATGTCAGCAACTCCTTTAATTTTTCAAATGAACGATTTTGTTCAACATTCCACTTCCAAAGAGCATGTTTTTTAAGCAGACATGAAAGTGGCTTTGATATTTCTGCAAAATTTGGCACAAAACGCCTAAACCATGAGCAAGTTTGTAGGAATGATAAAAGTTGTTTTACATTCTTAGGCGGTGGACGTTTTAGTATTGCACCCGTCTTTTCTGGATCAATTTTAATTCCCGTTTTTGTCAAAATATGGCCTAAATACTTCACTTCAGCCTTAAAAAAATGACATTTGTCTTTGTTAAGATGAAAACCAAATTCTTTCAACCTTTTAAATGTTTGATCCAAATCTTTAAGGTGAGTTTTAAAGTCCGTTGAACATATGATCATATCATCCAAATATGCCAGGATAAGTATATTAGGCAGGCTATTTCGAAATCTATCGATAACTCTTTGAAACGTTGCGGGAGCGTTCTTAAGACCGAATGGCATTCTGTTAAACACATAGATTCCAAATGGTGTCGTAAATGCTGTTTTGAGTTTATCATCTTCGCTGACTCTAATTTGCCAATAACCGGATTTGAGATCTAGTGTAGACATATACGGTGTTGTTTTAGCAGCCTGCAACAAGTCTTCCATTCGAGGCAGAGGGTAAGTATCAGTTACAGTGATCGAGTTTAGTTTTCTGTAGTCCACGCATACTCTTATAGTATTATCCTTTTTGGGTATAAGAACAGTAGGGAAAGCCCAAGGAGACATTTTTTCCTCTATGATTCCTTGTGACAACATGTCTTCTAGTTCCATTTTTAGTTTTTGTTTCATAGCGGGTGAAATCCGATACGGTGGGCAAGAAATTGGTGGATGGTTCCCAGTGTCTATTTTATGATAGACGTCTTTAATGGGTGATTTAATACTTTCGAACATTTCGCTGTGATTTTCTAAAAATTGTAATAAATGCGTTCTTTGCTCATCCTCAAGGTCCGTTGCATTGTTTACACACATATTAAAGTTTATGGAGTTCAGATCAATTCTAGGTGAAATTGGTGAATGTATATCTTCCTTTCTCTTCTTTAATGGGGGAAACACAGCATTTGGACTAGGTATTTCAAAATTTTGCGGCAAGCAATCTTCGAATATACGAAGAATACCACCGGGGGAAAAATCATCAGCATTTGAGTAATCTGCTTGTATGGTGCGAGCTGGTGTAGACTCTTTGTTGTTTTCCACAAACCAAGACATAAAATCATCCATTTTGCCGTCGGCTGATGAACAACTCGGAACACTTTCATGCACCGTTGTTTCTCCAATTAAAATATCTTTCACTTTTGATGGTTTTGATAAGAATTCAAATATTTTTTGTGGTTCGTCCTTAAAGTGCCAAGTTCGCTGTGCCAGATCCATTACAATTCCTGCTTGCTCAAGAAAATCTATACCAAGCAAAGTCCTATTGCCTTTGGCATTTGGCAAACATATAAAACGAATTCTTTTAATTCGGTTTCCAATGCCAATATCAGTTATGGCAGAGAGTACAGTCTCCTTATGGGCAGTTCCGTCCGCTAAAGTTATTTCGGCGAATACTTTTTGAAATTTAATCTGCTTTTCTTGCAGTTTCTGATATAATCGGTGACCTGCGACACTTGTCCTTGCCGCTGTGTCTAAGTAAGCCTCTCCTTTAAAGCCGAATAGATTTACATTTACGGTTGGAACATTTCTCCCTATTACTGTTGTTTGGATGCAATTAAAATCGATTTCTTTTGGACTTTCCATGACATTTTTGGAATTACAGGTTGGGCAGTTGGACCTATAATAGCCCACAGCTCCACAACCATAGCAGTTAATTTTGGATTCCTCTGCTTTTCCTCTTTTTTCTGCTTCTATTCGCTTGTAGCAAACTTCAATCGTGTGATTTTTCTTTCTACAGAAAGAACAACGAATTTCCGAACTACCTGCCGATTTTTCAAGAGATTTAGCCTTGTTTTCCGTAATTGTCATTTCAATATTACGTGCCTGGGTAAGAAGGTCGTTAAATGTTGTAATGCTTTCTCGTGAAATTCTGTCCCGAATAGAAATCAATATTTGCGAAAATATCATATTAATGATTACAATTTCAGAAAGCTTTTCTTTAAGCTGAGCGAAAAGCCGTCGCTTCCGACATATGAAATTATCTATTGTTTCTGTTGGTTTTTGTTTGTCTTGCGAAATTTCCGCATATAGTCTCCAGTCTGGTTTAGGTGGAGCGAACGCATTTTGCATCATTTCGATTGCTTCAGAAAATGTTTTTGCCTCATGTTTAAGTCCCTGCCACCAGGTTGAGGCATAGCCTTCTAGTAATAATGGAAAACTAAGTAGGGCCATTTCATCTGAAATACACTCCGCTTCTTTATACACGAGAATGGTCGCTATAAAATCATCCACTTTCGCCGTATTTTGACCACCAGTAAATCTGGCACTACAGGTGCTAAATGTTGATTTCGCATCCCTACGTGGATTAATATTTCCCATCAAACGTCTAAATTGATTTTCCGTAAGTGCAATATTCGTAGAAGTGCTCATTTTAGGTGAAGCCTGATGGTCGTTGGATACTGCTGCACTGGTGTTTTGCACTAAAACTTCTTGGGCTGTATTTTGCGAATTCATTGTGTTCCTGGGCATATTCCGAACCTCGCGGTTTGTACTGCGTCAAGACCACACAACTCCTTAACCAAACACAACAACCTTTCAACACAAACCTGATTTAAACAGCAGTCAGCCGATGTCGCCAATCTTCTCCACAGCCAAAACTCCAACTCAGACGAAAACGCTTGCACAATTTGGTAATTTTTCCGTTGGGCGCCAGTTGTAGGAAAGGGTATTTCCTATTATTGTATTTATTTATTTTGTAATATTTAACTCAGTTAAGAGACCAGTGTCTGAGTAGCCTTAAGGCTTCCTACAGTACGACTAGTATTAGTTTTTAAGCAGAATTGTCAAAGTCCGCAGTAGCCAAATGGTCTTCCTGCTCAAAGTGACAATCTGTGTGTTAATTTTTGCCTTTCTTAAATGAAAAAAAGCTTTAAAGTTTTAGACTGTTTATTGAACAATTTAAGTTAGCTCGAATAACAATAGTTACAAATTATGTTCTCCTTTTATACCAACTATGAGAATCTTTAACTCGTCTAGAACCGTTTTGCAGTGAGAGTTGATTTTACGAAATACATACATACAAATATCTAGTGCGAAAGGTTACGCCTTTAACAATAACTAAAAGTGCGTAAAGGAATACAATATAGATCTTATAAATAGAGCGAGCTCTCAGCGAGCGAGGTTAATGTAGGATGATTTATTTGTATTGTAATTCTCAGAGAGCAAGAGAAATAGGAAGAGAGAAAGAGCAAATTATTACAAGTTGTGGGCGTGATCTTACAAACATACTGGAGTATTACATCTAATGATATTTATGATGTTAATGAACCTAATTATGATGTTATGAAAGTAAATCATAAAATAAGTAACAGTTCAGTATTAATGATCATCTAATATTGGTGTATACGTTTGGTTACAATTAGAAATACAGTGCGTGCTACAAATTATTTTTTCAGCAATTTCATTCAGAATTTTATAAGCTAACTAACGATATAAATATCTTTAAAATCAAGTAACAACTGAGATCACACCCTTAAATGCTCTTAAATGCTCTTCTCCTGTCCAAACAAGGAGTCGGGGCCCATTTTTTTATTGCTGATTCTTAAAGCAAAAATAATGAGGAATCCAAAAAAAATAAAATTAGCCGGAAAATTTAGGAGCTTCTGTGGAAAATCGGAAAATTTAATTTTCATGGGAAAATTTAATTTTCATGGGAAAAAAGGTAAATTTCTGGAAAAATTAGGAAAATTTTATTTTTCAATTAAAGCCTGATTCAATACCTTTCCAACGAGCTATCACTCGTTGCGATCGCTTTAGTAGTTTTTTTTAAAACAACTTTCAATGAGGTCCCTTATGAAGAATTCTTCAATTTTGTCACATGACAGTGGTGTACACCACCACTAAACCAGTCACTATATAAAAAAAAAAATATATGTAGGTACATTATTTTTTGCTGGGCAATCGATTGAGACTATTTATTTTAAAATCGGAGAGGGGTCGTCCAAAAATGTGCCAATTTTGATCGTTTTCATATGGAATTGCTCTATAATATTAGTCATACGATCCAGAGTTCTATAAATTAATATTAATCATACGTCACATCATTTGAGGTTTCAAAATATTATAAAGATTTAACAAAAATGTATCTAGAATTATACTGATTATCGCACTAGCGATAATTCACTAAGTTAGCCTTGTCTTATGGAGTTACTAAATCATATATGAGATTTTACCTGGAAACTCCATATGGATAAATTGCTACCGCATATGTCTAACTACTTTTTTTTATAAAATTGTTGAGTTTTTTTCTACCAAAAGTCTTCATCTTTTACCTATTGTTGACCTACCGACCTGGCATTCTAAACACTTTGGAATTCACGTGTGTGTGTGTGGTCTCTGCACTTGAATCATTTGAGGTGATCACCCTTGTCACCCCCTTGTCCAATCACACAAACCACAAAACTATAACCGTCTCAATACCTCCTTTCTAATTAAAGTCATTGCAAACAAAAACAATGCGCTTTACCAAAATGGCAACAGCAACAACATATTTAATTTGGCAATTTTGTTGACGTTGTTGCTGCTGCGTTTCTATTGTCCATAGACATAATGACAGATAATGCGTTCAAAATGACATTATGGAACGCATTTGTTGCCATTTATCAAATGCCACATGATTTGAGTGGGTGGAGAGCGGGGGTGGGGACGATCATACTAAGTACAAGCGAGTGCGAGTACATAAATGACACCCCCCTTCAAGTTGGGTGCACTGCCGCCAGTTCAGAGGAAAACCATTAGCTGCAGTTAAGCACTGGTCTAAAATTGAGGAAAATCGGTGTATACCGTTAGTTTTTTTTGTGCTTTGTTAAATTGACGTAATAATGACAATTTATTTGCTTAATTTTATGATGATGGCATTCGCATGGCCTCAGAGAGGGTGGCGGGCTGGGGAGCGGTGTGAAGACAAAGTGTGTTGGTTTTGTTGACGGTGATGGCGGAGGCACGCCGCGTGTGTTTTATGTATTCTTGGTGTAGAGGTAGGCGGGGCATTTGAGATGTCCGTTGTCTTTTCTTTCACTTGCATGTGTTTGGAATACACAAAACAAAAGGTTCTTTGGGCGAAAATAAATTTATGCGAATGTTTTCTTTATTTTATTTTTACAATGCGATGAGAATACGCCACTTGTTATGGCATGTAGTTCGACAGCTATCCCGGCAGTTGGTATGAAATTATATTTGGCACTGGTCGACAATGTTTGGGGGTAACATTGTATAGTTGAGTTGGAAAGTTCATATTATAATAAAGACTTTTTCAAAAACACAGTAGCACATTTTCCAACTTTAAAAGCTTGAACCAATTGAAAGCGTCTGGTAGTAGACAGTTTTGTTGTTTTGAGTAAGATATTGTTGTTCTTTTGATCTTATCTCATGGTAAAACTTTTAGATCTGTTTAAGATCTAAAATCCGAAGGGAGACAAGCAATATTTCGAATAGTTTACAAGATATTGACTTAAGAATCAGAACATGTTCTTTAAAAAATTTACTAAAATCCTCGCCTACTAATTTTTGGTTGTTTTGAAAAATGTTATTTTATTATATAACATAATGTTTAGCTGATATTGATTGTGATACATACAAATTTTTTGTGATCGTTTGATTAGTTGAAATTGTTAAAAGTTTAAAAAAATATTGAACAAATCGGCTAAACGATCAGTCAGTTTTTTTGTTGGTATCAACTGTGCCGTTCAAAATTTTTTGTATGTTCTCTTAAAAGACGTCGCTGTCGTCGACTTGTGTACTCAATTTCATCCAATTTGTATGGACCTTCTGTTATTCTTCCGCTCTCCCCTAAAATTTGCATGCAAATTTTATTTCTTAACATCTTGTCTTGTGTGTGTGTGTGCAAAAATGACAATGCCCAATTTTGTATTACTCGTCGTCGACCCATCGTCTGTCACATTTGTCCGTCCTTCTTATCAATTAACACATTTATGATAAATGGAAAGCAATCAAATCAAATCTCTTGACTACGGGCGTGAGTTTTTTTTTTTTTGGTATTTACTTACTCGACCTCATACGGCCGTTACGAAGCGGCACTGATTTTGTTTATCTCCGAGACATTATGGATTGCCTCTGTGTTAGGTTCCAGGCCAGGGTGACGAATGCTTGGTGGGGGGCGAGGGCCGCCATTTTGACTGCCAATTTAGGCACAGTGAGTGAAGTTTAATTGAATTAGTTAAATTTTGATTAAACATTTGCTTTCATTATTATTCATGTATTTTACTAGAGCGCTTACACTTTTCTTTATTCAATTCGTAGTGTTGGGTGGTGGCAGCAACAACATCAATTTAGAAGGGGTTTCCTTTTTGTTTTGTGTCGATTTGCGCGATAATTACAAAGTGAATTCAGCGCGAAATGGTTGTTGCGTTGGCGCCCCTACAGTACCTCGCACCAGCCCGACCGCTGCACCCATTTGTGAGACTATTAAAAATATTGAAAAATTGTTTGTTGATTCTCTGATACGTCCATTCAGACGTCGAAACGCTTATCGATAAATTCTGGCTAGATATGGATACAAATTTGTTTATATTTGCTAAACTACTCAGTCATTAAATTACAAGCGGTTTTTGCATGGCATCACGAGGGGTGGCAACAGAAGTTCGAGTGCAGGTCAGGTTTGCAAATTTTGTAGAGGTATTTGTTTCATTAGGTAAATAAGTGGTTGTGTGTCAAGTCAAATTTGTTGTAAGCGATTTGTGACAGTTTTGTATTCATTATGTAGCACTAAAAAGAGTTGGACAATCATCTCATTGAGTAAGTTAAAAGTTAAAATGTAGATACAGATAATATTCGGCAGGACTGGTTTAAATATTCAGACTAAATTTTTATTTTTAATCGGTAGACGCTGAGGGCGTTGCAAAACTTTATTTTAGCCGCAGAGAGAGAAAATTTTGATAGTAATCGGCACAACAATTAAAAATTTTAAACCAGTGGGCGGATTGGCATGGCCAAACTGTATTTAAGCCCTAGAGAGATACAATTTGGTACATAGATAGTATTCGGCACTACAGGTTCGAATTTGCATTCGAAGTTTTTATTTTTGATTAGAAGGCAGATATACGAAATTTAGTACACATGTAGAAAAAGACAAAATTTTTATTTTCGATTAGCAGACGAATCGGGGCATGGCAAAAGTGTTTTTTAGCCGTAAAGAAATAAAATTTGGTATACGGATACTATTGCCATTCATAAGAAGACATTCCATTTTTGAATAATGGGTGGAGGCTATAATATCTAATACACATACATATATACTCGGCAATACAGACAAAATATATAATTTCGATAAGCGCTAGTGCAATAGTTTTTTTTTAGCAATCTGTGTATCAAGATCACACTCGGCCCATCAACCGATGGGCGAAAGGTGGCTTGTAAAAATTTTGTTTTTTTAGGGCTATATAAGGTAATATTTGTACTTAGCACAATAGACATTTATTTGTAGACGGATTTTTTAATTTCAGTAAGTAAAATATTGTTATCGATCGTAGGAAGCGTTCTCAAAGCACTTTTAAAATGCATCACGAATAACTCTGAGGCAATTCCGTGAGATATTTTAAATAAAGTTAATTTTTTAATTTTATATGAAGAAATTTTGTATAAAAATAAAAAAATAAAAAAAAATATAAAATTTAATTTGTTTTTTTTTTAGTTTTAATTTTTATGTTATACATATTGAATTTAATAAATTAAATTTTTTAAATCTTAATCTGTTTTAATTTTAATTCTAGTTAAAAAAAATTAAACTTTTTTTAATTCTTTGCTTATATTCCAATATATCAAAAAAAAAAATATTTTTATATAAAAAGATGATTCACGATTTTTTCATTTTATTGCCATTTAACATAAGAAAAAAAATTTCAAAAAATGATAATAAAATGTAAGAAAAATCCCTTCTACGAAATTAAATTTTTCAGTTAATATGTTGGGCAATTCCACGTAAAACGGCCCTATAGAGGAAGAAATATAATTCCCTATTTCAAATAAAAATCGGTCAAATATAATATGTACAGGAGACAATTGTGGACAAATGGAAAAAATTATATAATTTTTTAATTTTTATCAATTTGCAGCAGTTTGAAGTAAGCATATAACCAACACTGTCATCTCTATCTTTATACGTATGGACTTACAATAACATTTTCAAAAATCCCATCTATCTTAATAAGTAAAAAACTGTTATCTCCGGAAAAACTTCTGTTTGCTTTCTTATAAAGTTTCGGCTTTGTAACTTTTATAAAAAAGTTTTATGAGTAAATAGAAATATATAATTATGTGTCACACCCGTCCCCGTAAATATAACAAAAGTTTAATATAATTGTTACTTTACATGCTGAAACATTAAAACTGTCAAACAATTCAATGTAAGTGCAATTAATAACGCAGTACAACACATAATTTTAGGACTCAATTCTAAGAACTACACGTGAAAGTAGCCCCAAAAAGAAGAAGTTTTGCATCATTAGTTTCGTCAAGTTACATGCCATAATAATTCAATATCGATTAAAAAGTTAGTAAGTATCGTATATAGAAATTTGTCACATTTTTTTCCCAGTACTGAAAGTTTCTCGTTAATAACCGAGGGCTCGATTTTGATCTTAGACCTATGGTTTTTTGGGCAAATTGTCTTAGAATTCATCGTAGATTACGATACGGATAACCGCTCGGTCGAGAAAAAAATTTACCCACTTTAAAGAGTTAGTACAGATAACAAATAAATAAATGTCTTATTATTTTCTTATATGTTTACCTTTATGTTTGTTTTATAATTGAAATCTATAAAAACTTTAATTTCGTCATACTTTTTAAGTTTAGTTTACTAGGTCACACTAGTCATAAAATGGTGTCACACCCGTCACTTTTTTCTAAAGTTTTTTTTATTAAGAAAAAGTAGTTTTTTTCGGACAGTAAGTACTTAACACAATCAAAAACAAAATAAACAATTACCAACATCACAATAATTGTTGACTTTCTACGGAAAATTTTACAGAATTTAACCTGAAAGTCTTAATTTTGTAAATGTTCAAATTCCTAAGGTCACACCCGTCGTTGTCTTCTAATGGACATTCTCATCAAGTTCTTTCAGTGCCTACCTGTTACTAAACTATTAATAACTTAATATTCTTGGTAATCACAGCTTTTTTTAATAATGTATTTCCTATTTATGAATTATAACCAAAAATGTAAGTAACATGGTTACACCCGTCCCTATGGAATTGCCCTTATAATTTTTATTATTTGTTTCGTTAAGTAAAAAATCTCAATATTTTTTCCACAACAATAATTTTTTTACGGATACAAATAATTTTGCTTTTATATTAATAACATAACATGCCGAGTACTATCTGTATTTAAATTATACTTTATATTACTCTAAAAACATTGTTTCGCTGATAAAAAATAAAAATGTTGCCTACATATTCATATGTGTTGTCTTGGTGTTATCTGTATACTAAATTTGATTTCTCTGCGGAGAAAAAACATTTTTGCCACGCCCCATCTGCCTACTAATCGAAATAACATGAAGTGGGGAGTACTACATATATACCGAAAATTATCTCCCTTAAATACAGTTTGGACACGATCACTCCGCCCACGGATGGAAATATGTAATTTTTGTGCCGATAACCATCCAAATATTAAGTTTTATCTTTCTAGGAATATAATTCAGTTTATCCACACCCCCTCCGCCCACTACTTGAAAATACAAATTTTGTCTGCAAATTTAAAACAGTTGTGCCGAGTACTTTCGATTTACAAAATGTTATCTATCTAACATATAGTTTTGTCACGCCCAATCCGCCCACATCCCCAATATAAAATTTCGTCTGTATATTCAAAATCGAGTTGCAGAATATTATCCGGCTATCAAATTGTGTCTCTCTAAGACTGAAAAACAGTTTTGCCATGCCCACTCCGCCCACTGATTCAAAATTTAAATGTCGTCTGTATATTCATATTCGTGTTGCCGAGTACTATCTGTGTACCAAATCGTATATATCTTCCTCTAAAAAAAAATTTCAAACGCCCAGTCCATCCATAGGGCTTAAAATTCCAAAAACTCATAGCATACGGCAAAGAAATGAGCGTGGCTAATTTTTTTTTATATGAACAATTCTCGGGCTAATATGAACATTCTAAAAACTCAAAAATTCATTCAAATCGTTCCATGCGTTCTAAGGTGATGCCCTTACCAACACACAACAATTCATTTATAAATATAATTTATTTTTCGATTTTTACTATTTTAATTGGTTTTCATATTGTTGTTAGTGCTGGCTAAAAACTAAATCAGTATCAGGTAAAGTGTATTTGAATATAAAGCGAGTGTGCGTGGAGTGGCTTTTACAATACTCCAGCAGAGACTGACCATAGACCGACTGCTTTAAATCAAACACATCTTCGCCTACATGTGTATTGTCAATGATTATTGCCGGCCTCGTGGGTCTGTGGGATGCCTAACACTGAACTAAATACAAACACATCGTGCCGATTTGTTGCCTTGTTCTCAAAATAGGCCCAATTATGAGAACAAAGCATTAACGGACCATATTTTAAGTTATTTTTGTCTTGAATCGATTTGAGATGACAGTTACACAGTCTATTTCTCAGTCATCCTAAAATAGTCCTTCGTCTAATAATTATTTTCTTACAGGATGTTACAACCATTGATCAATAATTCACTAAATATTGTCCTGCAAAGTTTCCCCTTAGATCTATGTCCATATCGTTTTCTGCAAATATATATTTCAAATTGCAATCCTAACCACTTTCCACCCACTTCCTTAGCCGACTGTGTATAGTAGAATTTAATGCTTTTTCCATTTTGCTCTTTGCTAAGTAAATACCATTAATCATTTTCCTAATTCCAACTAAACCACAATGTGTCCTAATCGATTTTCTTTTGTGTCCTTGTAATGTATCCGATTTTCTATATTTAACTGGAATTGTAAATGAAAAGCATTTCATTTCAATTTCTATTTCGATTTCGATTTCCTTAGGAACATCTGTTTATCCTTTCGTGTTGGTTGCTTGGTTGGTTAGTGGTTTCAATACGATTAATGTTTAACATTTCTTGTTCAATTTTTCAATTACGTGATTCGTGTGAACACAACATACGGACGTAAATACATGATGATGGCAATGATGGTGATGATGATGACGATGACGATGGAGAAGCAGAGAAACAGCCACAACAACGACATGATATTAGTTAGAGACAGACAAATTGACCTTGTAACATATATTTTTTTTTGCTTCGCACAAATCAAATTCTTATTTATGCAACGTCAACATTTACAACATGCGACAACAACAACAACAGTAACACTAACGCCAACATCTGCAGCAACTGATATAGTAACAACATAAATACATATACATATATGTGGATTGCTGCAACTGCCAACAGGTTGTATGCAACTACATACTACGGTTAGTTAAGTGGATGTTTGTGTGTGACACTTTGCTGCAAAAAAAAGGTGCTAACAGCTTTTATCTCTTTTTGCGTTTCTTGCTATGTGGCAGTGGGTGCAATACACTTAAAGTGTAATAGATTTTTCAAAGAATATTCTATATTATGCTCGAGGCAAAAGCTGGAGGAGCCGAATGTTCTGAGCATCTGTGTGTTGAGTATGAACTCTTATATCATCCATACAAATAATATAAAAGTTTGAGAAGGTATTGTTTATAAATCGGCAGTGGTTTCTAACATAGTACAATTAATGTACGATAGGTGGCGCCCAAAAAGCTCGTGTGTTATACCAAGTATAAACTTAAAAAAAACTTAATTTCCTTTTGCACCCCATGAATGAGGTATGGGATAGCTTCTCGCGTTGTTGTGAATTAACACGATTTCTATTTTTAGATTCACAACTAACGGCACCTAGTTGTTTATCGACGAATGCGAACGTCACTGTTTGAGAAGCTTTTACTAGACATGCCGATTAACTAGACACTAATACTGCGAAGTTTCTGTCGACAACATTCGAGTAGAGCCGACAATGAAAGAAAAATGTATTTCTTTTTTTTTTCTTTTTTAAGATGACTGGAGCCAGGAGTTGAACCTGTGATCTCCCGCATGGTAGTCGTGTGTTCTAACCACTATGCCACGATCGGTCGTATACCAAGTAGCAGGCTAAAATGTTTATAATGTTTGATCTTAATAAAGCAAAATTTCTTATATCAAAATTTCGATTTACTGTCAGCCATGGGGTTAAACGCTTAGACATGTTAAAATATTAGAAGATCTAAAATCCTTTGAATACCTTAAAACCTTATATTAAGTATACGACTCTACAATTTTATTGCTAAGATAAAGTTGTATAGAATTTCAAGAGTAATAAATAATTAAAAGAAATGTTTTAGTTTATTTTAAGAGTCGAAATTGTGTGCCAACTAAGTAACATATGTAAATTGTTGACTATTATTCCATCCCCTTATAAGCATATGTTCCTCCACCTCATTTATTTTATCACCCACTGTATGTCTTAACAGACCGTTTAACAGCTCTATTAAGTAATTTTCATTTGTGTTATTAGTTCTCTCCAAAAATTTTTGTTAAAATTAAAATAATTTTCTTTCAACAAGTTTCAACGATTGTCTCACAGATTCGTTGATGACAGCTGGTGGCAATCTAATACCACGCCATATGTCGTTCGATGACCACCACTCGTTGGTGCTTTGTATTAATCTTTGTCAATTGAGTATTTCGATCGATTGTTGTCAATTTGAAATTTATTTAAAATTGAAAAACAACAAATTAAGTTAATTGCAATTGCACATTATCATAACATGTTAGAAAATGTACTAGTATACACATACTAAAGTTGTCGCTGTAGTTATGTATGTATGTCGTATGTCGTTCGTTTACACCTCTATCTTATATTAGTATAGTTTGTATACTATACTGTGTAGGTATGCATGTAGATACGCAAACAAATTGTATATTTACTGTATACATACACACTGTGTGCTACTTTACATTTTTACCCCTTGTTGCTGATAATAAATAGCAATGACACCAAGCAACTGTGACAGAAATTATCAGACGGAAAATGAAACAAATGGCGCACAGTGTTTAGAAGTTGGAGCAAAGGACTTGAGAATGTTAGAAGTTATATAGAAAGAGCTGGAAATATTATTATTTTTAAAAGCTTAAAATGCGTTGATTTAATAAAATGGCTTCACCATTCTTAATTTATTTCAATAGAAAACCTTTTAAGGACCAAATGAGCTATGTATGTAGCTGATGATTTTGTTAAAAAGCTTATTTAGTGTCTGTGTGTTGAGTATTAACTCCTATACAGTCCATACAAAAAATATAAAAATTAGTGTAGATATTGCTGAGGAATTAGCAATAGTTTATAAGATAGTACAACTAATGTACGATAGGTGGCGATCAGAAACTTGATATACCAAGTGACAAGCTGCGGCTTGTATGTTCTCGATTTTAACTCCTAATAATGTTTATCTAACCTTGAAAATCAAAATTGAATTTACAGTCAGCGATTACATTTAAGTTTTAAAATTTTTCCAACATTTCATAAAATATTTTTGATTCTCTTCATGTAATGTCCCTCTATAGCCTTTGAGGTACCCACAAAATGTCCTAAACTATAAAATTTTCTACCAAATCTTCCCTTTTCCTTTACACAGTAAAAATATAGCTTACCTTCCAATATATTGTATAAAAATGTGACCAGAATATATGACCTAGTTAATTGTTGCTCAGTGTTGGATGCGATGGGTGGAAATTGCTGTGAAACCTTAAAATTAACGCGTTTCTTGTGCTCATCATTATTTCACCCAATTATTGTGGTAAAACGTTACGGAAATTGAAATATGTTCCACACATTCCTTCTATAAATAACACATATGCATGAAATGGAAACAGCCATGGGCTACAGAAGAGTTGAATGAATTCTCATGGCAGAGTGTAGAGGAGAGAGAAGGACAATGTCATTGAATGCACCACCCACTCTCCCAACAGGAGTGGAGTATGCAAGGATGCGCTGTATAGTATTGTTGCTAGTCAGTAGTAAATGGGGCACAGTGGGTTCATAGTTACGCTGGGTTATGAAATTGAAAATGTAAACGAGGGAAGTTTTACTAGTTCGTAACGTGTTGAAATGTACTTGTAGTTAAAAGAATATCAAGACTAAGGCCATTGTGATAATTGTCAGATTGTTTTTGATATAACTTATTAATATTATTAATCGATTTCTAAAGTGGGCGGAATGGTTCATTTGTATGGGAGGTACCAGAAGGGGCATGGCTACACTACACTTCTTCAAAACTTTAATCAGTTACAGGTTTACAAACTACAGATCGCGTTGGATGTGTTTATATTATTACTCGAATTCTAAAGTGGGCGGACTGGTACATTTGTATGAGAGGTACAGAAGGGGCGTGCAAATGAAGCCCATATGCAATTCCGTAAGTAGTTTTGGGAAAATATTAACCCAGGCAAAGTTTCAAAACAATTGGTAACGTCCAATTAAAGCTATCGTGCGTACCAGCCGGACCGACAGACAGACAGACGGACATTGATCGAACGACTTAATAACTCATGAGTCGAAAGAAACCTAGGGTCTAAAGTGACTCCTTCTATGTGTTACACTTTTGGGCCGTATCAAACAATGTATATCCTCCCATTTGTAGGGAAAGGGTATAAATATTTTATTGATTCTGTGCGAATTTTGTACTATTGATATAATGCTAACTTTACAGAATTTCGTTGTGGTTGTACAAGCACAATTGCTTTTCTGGAATTCGTGTTGGTCGTACAACCACAAAAGCGGCCAAACAGAGTTAAATCACTAAATTGAATTTTTTGGTTACGATAGTCATTTATTATCGCCACATATCCCATATCTGTGTGAGCCGCAGTAACTAATAAGAATTTTGTATACAAAAGACCGAATTGCATATTCAGATAATTTATTTTCACAGATTTCCCATCTCGAAATCTTAGATATCAGACTGTATAATTTTTTTAAAAAAATTTTTTGTTTTGGGTATAAACCAAAAAAAACATATTACTTTGTATTCCATGAAGGAAATGTGGGAGAGCTTCTCGAGTTTGAGTGATATTTTTATATTGTTATATTTTAATATTTTTATATTTTTATATTTTTATATTTTTATAGTTTTATATTTTTATATTTTTCAATTTTTCTATTTTTCTATTTTTCTATTTTTATATTTTTAAATTTTTATATTTTTATATTTTCATATTTTTATATTTTTATATTTTTATTTTTTTATATATTTTTATATTTTTATATTTTTATATTTTTTTATTTTTTTTATATTTTTATATTTTTATATTTTTATATTTTTATATTTTTATATTTTTATATTTTTATATTTTTATATTTTTATATTTTTATATTTTTATATTTTTATATTTTTATATTTTTATATTTTTATATTTTTATATTTTTATATTTTTATATTTTTATATTTTTATATTTTTATATTTTTATATTTTTATATTTTTATATTTTTATATTTTTATATTTTTATATTTTTATATTTTTATATTTTTATATTTTTATATTTTTTTCATATTTATATTTACTATAAATTTTTGTAAAAAATATTACCTGGAATATTTAACCATTACTTAAGTAATAAAACCCACTTATTTCTCTCCCACTGTGAGCTGCCACGAACAACGACGTAAACCCTATGACGGATATTGCCTCCATTTCCCTTATGTTTATATTCAAATGTCATACCCTTTTTCACATCTGAATAGATTCATTTCTATGGAGTGAATATATAGAAAATTTATTTGAATTGCATTGCATTTGAATATGTTGCATATAAAGCAAAAATTGCAGCACTCTTCTCCTAACAGAAATGACATCAAGAAGTCATATGAAATCGACAGCAAAAACAATAACGAGACGAAGGGGAGAAAAACACACAAAAACGAATCTAAAATCATCAGCATCATCGTCGTGTGTCTGGCATTGAAATTGCTGTTAAATGAAGCTGTGCAAAATAAATTGAAAATCAAATTGATTTGATATTTGTCACCTCACTTCACCTCGCCACGCCGCTTCTCCTTACTTCGCCGTTGTCGTCACACAAACTATAGTAATTGCACCCGGACGAGCACTGGAACATGAGCTGGAAAACAACAAAAATTTAATTTGATTAAAATATTCCAAACAATTGTTAGCTAAGAGCGTTGAAGTTTCATTTTCCTAACAGTTTCTAAAGGTAGAAAAGTAATTTGGCTGTGTAAAGAGCGTGAGAGAGAGAGAGCGCGGTGGAGTGTTTTAAGTCGTATGTCTAAAAACATGTTGTTCGATTTCACTGAGCTAATGCCGTAGATAAGATTATTTACTTAGAACTCTTCTGGTGTCTCCCCTCTGCCCCTTAGGCTCTGGGGGAATTAAGATAGCACCACCCGCTGAAATTTGATAATTTCTGTTATTGTTCAAATGATGGCAGCAGTCGCGAGTATTTCCCAAATGTTTGTTTTGGTATACGCCATCATACTTAGATATCATACAAACTAACTATTTCTATATGTATATATGTATTAGCAACCGATAATGGATGGTGAAAATATTAGTACAAGTGTTTTATTATTTGCTGTTGAATGAAGGTAGAATTATGCTCTTAAAATTGTTAGGAAAATTGTACTTGAAGGGGGCGTTTTATCGTAAGTGCCTGAAGAGCGTTCATGTTATCGTAACAGATCGAAGAGAGCTGTTAGCAAATCTGTAAATAGAGACCAGAGCAAATGAAGTAAAGATCTAAAGAGACAATTTTGTTATATAGAAAAGTGTTTGGAAACACTAGTATCATACAGGCCAGAGAAAATTCGTGTATTTTTTGTATTGGCAAAATTGCGTATTATTGAAAAAAAATAAGTTAACAGTCGACAGAGTTAACAGCCATGTTAACTTCAGGGAGCAGATTACTGTTCGTTTATAAAAAATCATAAAAGTTATTTTGTTTTTCAAGGGATAAAATCAACAGAAATATTTAAATACTTTTGTCCCAAAAGTAATTGCGACATGTGCATATATTAAAAGTAGTTTTGTAGTTATTGTATCAAAACATAGACGGCCATAAACTTTAAATTGTCAATAAACCAGGAACACAAAAATGGATTTGAGACATTTTTGCAGGATATCGACGATATTAGCAAAAGTGAATGTTGGTAACGTGAGAAGCTAACCCATACCTTATTCAAAGAGTATAGGAAAATTATGTTTTTTTGTTAATTAATTTAAGAAAGATGTAATGTTACTATATACGTTCGGTCCGTAGTTTGTGCGACACTTAAATTTTTTTTTTTAATTGCTATTGAATTGAATAATAATTTTACCCACTAAGAGGCAGCTCTTAAATAGTAAGAAGTGGAATTAAATATATATATAATACGCTATGTTATCTTAGCAGAATAGAGAACTGTTAGAAATACCTTATCAAGGAACAGAACAAATGCAACAGTTTAAATGAGAAGCACTTCATAGAAACGTGTTGGGTCATGCTACTTGATGTTAACAATAGGTTTGAGGGCCCTCGTTTAAGAAGACAAACGTATAAAACCCGTACAGAAATTTTAGTCGGTAGACTGACTGACTGATAAATACCTTCACCCTAAAATATACCAATTGAAAAGTTCCCGGCCTGACACATAGATGGCGGTACTAAATCTATATGATTTTTATTTAGCCCTAACTTTCAAAAGATACTTGTATACATTTGACAGCTGTCGGATCATTAGTTGGTGAATTATAGCATTTTGAGAGAAGCAACTTTTGTTATTGTGAAGAAAGTGGATAAAAAGGAATTTCGTGTATTGATAAAATTTTGTTTTTTGAAGGAAAAAAACCAGTTGAATCAAAAACTTGGCTTGATAACGAGTTTTCGGACACTGCCCCAGGAAAATCAACCATCAAGGATTGGTATGCTAAGTTTAGAAGTGGTGAAATGAGCACAGAAGACGCTGAACGCAGTGTACGCCCAAAAGATGTTTCTACCGTCGAAAACATTTGAAAAATCTACAAAATGATTATGAATGACCGTAAATTGAAACTGAATGAAATAGCAGGCACTCTAAAGATATCAAGTGAACGAATATTTGGGTATGAGAAAGCTCTGTGCAAAGTGGCTGCCGCGCGAGCTCACTTTTGACCTAAAACAACGATGAGTGGATGATCCATGAAATCCTTGAATTGGGCTTCGAATTGCTTCCGCATCCACCGTATTCTCCAGATCCCCAGCGACTATTTCCTGTTCTCAGATCTCAAAAAAATGCTCGCTGGGAAGACATTTTCGCCAAAACTGGGGAAAAATCGTACTACAAAAATAGTATCAAAAAGGGCCAGTATATCACCCTAGAAGGGAATTATGCTGTATAAATAATTTTGCCGAACTTTGCCAAAAAAAATGTGTTTTCTGAAAATTGGCACATTTGCATAGGATATAGCAGTAGAGGCAGCCCAACGTGTCCGATTTTTATTCATAAGTACACATTTAATAAATGTTTACCTTGTGCAGAATTTGACAAAGTTTTTACGTTAATCTTATTTAAATATCCTTTAGTTGTCCGCATAGAATTTATGAAAAAAAGGTGATTTTTCAAAAAAATGTAATTTTCTATGGGAGGCACACGAAGTGGTCGTCCTATATAGTTCATATTCATTAGGGTTGGTATAGTGCACAAGTTTTCGAATTCGATACGCCCTAATTTTGTGTGGTTGGGATTAGCCAAAATTTAGGAATGATAAAATGGGTTTCAATAGCAGCTTATTGTGGTCAAAATTGGTGGGGAAGAAAAAAAATGCTCATCATGCGCGGCAACTGCCCCGAAGTCGCCCCTAGAGGGGTAAAATGTATATCCGACTCCATAGTTACCCCCTAAGGAGGCCCCTATATAAAAATATTTTTTTTTTATAAATTTTCCTCCCACATATTTAACTACCCCAAAGGTGCCCCTAGAGGAGTCAAATGTATGACCGACACCCTATTTTGGGAACCACAACAGTTTCTCATAGTGCCTCCATATCTATCCTCTGTTGTTAACCCATCCTCTATTGTTAGTCCGCTTACAATTTTTTATTTTTTATGATTTTTTTATGAAATCAGCTCCAGCCGCTCCCATAGTGCCTCCTAGAGGGGTAAAATGTGCGGCCAACCCCCAAAAACTTTACCCTCCTAAAACTTTTTTCGAACATATCTACCTCTATCTTCACCCTAAAAGGGGGCTTCCATACACAAATCAAAATGTTATAAAATGTGTTGGTTTTTTGTCTAATGTTTCGGTTTTCGAGGTTTTAAGTACTCTCGTCCTTTATAGAGCATATTTACTCCTAAGTCAAATCTTAGCTAAAATATGAGTGAATTTAGGTGTACATACAAAAAAGATATGTATGTACAACTACGAGGGTAAATTCGGTCATTTGTATTGGAGGTACTAGAAAGGGTATGGCAAAGCTTTCTGTTTTCTGAGAGGTTGTTTACTATTATAAGATAACACAGCACAACATTCTTTAGCTCATTGATTTGGGACCAAATTTTGAGAACTGCACGTGAAATTAGCCCCTAAAAAAAAGAAGTTCTGCATCATTCATTTTATCAAGTGACATGCCGTAATAATTTAATATCGATTTGAAGTTAGTAAGTATCGTATAGGGGGATTTGTCACGTTTTAGGCTCTTTTGTTTGACATAACTCGAGAAACACTAGTCCGATTTAGCTGATACAAAAGAATTACAATTTCTTAAACTGTTCATATAACGTTTGCCTACATAAGCAACAGTTTCACTTTTCCATTCATCAAGTGATTTTGAACTGGGTTTATTTTGTAGCAGTTACAATAAAACTGTTGTACTACGTGGCGGATGATTTACTTGGAATATTACTTATGATAATCATACGCCACCATATAACAATATAACAAAAGAGCCTAAAACGTGGCAAATTCCCCTATACGATACTTGCTAACTTCTAATCGATATTAAATTATTATAGCTTGTAACTTGACAAAACGAATAGTGCGGAACTTCTTTTTTTTTGGGGATACTTCCACGTGCAGTTCTCAGAATTGAGTCCTAAAATCATGTGTTGTATTGTGTAATGAAACCGACCAAATTTAAACCCCATCAGTTGTCAGTTTAAAAGTTATGGGAGAAATGTTAGTATACTAAAAATAGGTAATTTAACATGCGTGTGGTACTAGAAGGGTTGGGGCTATTCAGCCATTACTTCATTTTGAAGAATATTAGTACTGATATGTACTTTTGCATAATTAAATTTTTTTGGTAATATTTTCTGTACTAAAATGTATTTTAGATATATTGGGAAAAGTGGGAGTCAAAATGTACGTTCACAATTTTTTTTTTGTAAAAACCATGTTTGGACTATTACGAACGTTAAAAAACCAAATAGTCCAATCGGCTCACGTGTTCTCAAGAGATGCGCTTATCAACGCAATATTTTTATTTTATTTCATATATACCGCAAATATCGATAATGTTACATATATCACAGATATTACAAATATTGAATATATCATACATATCAAAATTATCAAACATATGAATAATATCATAAGTACCACTCTACAAAAATATCACAACTACCAAAAATATAAAAAAACATCCCTATTTCTTGGAAGCTTCTATACTTTTTACTTCCCACACATTCCTAATAAATTGCACGACGACCCTTTGATTAATTTCTCTTTCATGACGTTTCTTGCAAACCAAAAAAAATATAAACAACTACATACTGACACACACATAGCTGTCAATCCCAATCCACATAATACGCACTGACTACCAGTGATAACTAGGCGTTTTATCATTAATCTACTTGCCGGCTATGGCAGTATTATATAGTATTTTTAGTATTAACACACAAATGTTCAATAACCTACATAATTTCCAAGGGAGAGAGCGATAAAAATAGATTATTCACCAGCCATAACCAGTGAGTGGGGTTGCCTGCCTCCATATGAATTGCACACCGCTGTTGTTAGTTCCCTTTGTGTTGGTTGCTGTGCTTTTTTGCTCTGCCACACATACAATCAGTAACTGAATAGAAGTAGTCAGCAGCGATCAACTGCCTTGATACTCGATACAAGTCCACCATCACGTCAATTGATAACGCTGTCGTGGTTGGTGGTCATTGCATAGCACACTCCGGATGTAATACGAACTCTCTATATAGATTTTAGAAGGAAAAACTCTGAAAAAAAAGTTTAATAATTTTATGTTATTTTTAGTCACCGTAAGTTTGACCACAGGGGGAAATGAGTGTGTCTCATATTCGTTAACAAAAGGAAGTTTGGTTTCAAATTGAATTTCCAAAAATGTTGACGGTGGATGGATACAATATTCATACGACACTAATATGGATGGCTGTCTTATTATAGTAGGTACATTTTAAATTTTAATTGAATTTCATTTCACTGAAATGTCAGCAATTTTGTTTTGTTATTATTATTTGTTGTTATTAACTACAACGTATTTTACAATATAGGCAACCCAAACTCCCTGTTTTTTGAACTATTTGTTATTAACTAGAGCATTGCCAGTAGAGATAGGGTGAACCAAAATGAGATTAGATAAAATAGTTTGTATAAAAAAAGACTATTTGCTATAGCGTATATATATAAGGATATGTAAGTATGTATTCTTATGTTGGTTTAAGCAAAGTATAAAGATGAACGCAGTGTTAGTTATACGAGGTTTAAATAGTACAGGTGATGGTACAACAAGTATAACGCCAGCATGACATAGCTTTCTATTATGAAGTTTTCTTATACGAGTACTTTATATAGACATTATATAGACATAAAGATATCCTGATAGTACTCTTCAACAACAATTATGAATATGCAAACGAAATTTTAAATTTCGATCAGGTGGAGGCGTGGCAAAACTATATTTTATCCCTTGAGAGATACTATTTTGTACACAGATGCTCTCAGCAGGACTAGTTAAAGTTTGCAGACAAAATTTTTATTTACAATCAGTAGGCGGTGAGGGTATGTCAAAACTGTATTGGCACTATTGGGTTAAATATGCGGATAGGGCGTGGCGAAAATGTTTTTTATCCTCAGAGAGATGCAATTTTGTACACAGATAGCACTCGACACAACAAATAAACGAAACTTAAAATTTTGATCTGAGGACGGATGAAGGCGTGGCAAAAAAAATTTACAGACAAAATATTTAATATCGACCAGTGGCCAAAAGGGGCGTGGATAAACAGATTTTAACGAAGTGGGATTAATTTTATAATAACTTGATGTTGGTATGGGGACACTATTAGGGGGTGAAGATGGGAGATAGTTATGTCTGGGAAAAATGTTAGGAATGCAAAATGACTGGGGGTTGGTCAAATATTTAACTCCTCTAGGTCCAATGGGAGGAGCAGGAGCTGATTTCATTAAAAAAACACTGGGATTGCAAAAGTATTGGGGTTAGGTTATACCTTTGGACTCCTTTAGAGGCATCTTTGGAGCTGTTAAAGCGGTGGGAGAAAATATTATAAAAATTTGATTTTTGTATGGGAGCCCCCTTAGGGGGTGAAGATAAAGGGTAGGACGAAAATATTAGTGGAGGTCGGTCATACATTTAACACCTCTTGAAGGTAAACAACGGAGCGGCAGATGCTGATTTCATAAAAAAATTATAAAAACACCAAAAAATTCTATGGGGACTACCTTAAGAGTTGGAGATAGATGATAGATATGTTCTGTGAAACTTATGGGGTTTAAAAAATATTGGGGGGCCGTTCATACATTTGACCCCTCTAGGGGCATATTTGGGGCAGTTAGAGAGGTGGGATTTAATTTTATAAAAATTTGATTTTCTATGGGTTGAAGGTGGGTAGTAAGTATGTCAGGGAAAAATTTTAGTACTGAAATATTAGCGGAGATCTTCATACATTTAACCCCCCTAGGAAGAAAACATCGGAGCGGAAGGAGCTTATTTCATAAAATAAATTATAAAAATTCCAAAAAATTGTATGGGGACCACCTTAAGAGTTGAAGATAGATGGTAGATAAGATCTGAGAAACTATTGGGGGCCGGTCATACATTTAAATCATCTAGATGCATATTTGGGTCAGTTGGAAAAGTGTAAACAATTTTTTTAAAAATTTGATTTTTGTATGGGTTTTCTTTTAGGGGTTGAAGATGGGGGGTAAGAATGTTTGGGGAAAATGTTAGAAAAGAAAAATGACTGGGTGGCGGTCATACATTTTGCACCCCTAGACGCGAATCCGGGGCAGTTGCGGGACTTGATGTGGTTTTTTGTCCCTTCCCTACCAACTTTGAATACAGTGAGCAGCCATTTGACCCCATCCATTTTTTGGCCATCCATTTTTTTCCCATTGACATAAAAAAGGGGGTGGTCCGTATCCAAATCTTGTTACTAAGAATATCCATACAATACTATCGCAATTGGGGTTGAACGTTTTATTTTCGATCCGTGGGTGGAATGGGCGTACAGATAGTATTGTACATGAATTTGCAGATGGATTTTTTAATTTCAGTAAGTGAGCGGAGGGTGCGTGTGGAAGTTAAGCAAGCTCAACATATTTTTAATGAGCTTTGAAAGCGTTTCCTAAGTAGGTTTAAAAGTGGAATATGTCAGCACTAATAACTGTAGGGTAAGTCCGTAAGATATGTTATAATTAGTTAATTTTTAAATTAGCCAACTGTGCCAAACCGAAGCATTGCCGGTCTTACCAGTATATAATTGTGAAATTTTAAAAAATTTTGGTATTTTATATATTTTTGATATTTACATTGTTTATGATATTTATGATATTTATGATATTTATGATATTTATGATATTTATGATATTTATGATATTTATGATATTTATGATATTTATGATATTTATGATATTTATGATATTTATGATATTTATGATATTTATGATATTTATGATATTTATAATATTTATGATATTTATGATATTTATGATATTTATGATATTTATGATATTTATGATATTTATGATATTTATGATATTTATGATATTTATGATATTTATGATATTTATAATATTTATGATATTTATGATATTTATGATATTTATGATATTTATGATGTTTATGATATTTATGGTATTTATAATATTTATGATATTTATGATATTTATGATTTATGATATTTATTATATTTATGATTATTATGATATTTCTAGTAAGTATGATATATGATATTTTTCATATTATTGTTTCGTACTTCTGATATTTTCAATATTATTGGTAATTGTTGTATTTTTAGCATTTTTGTAAATTTTTTTCTTATTTGATTGTTATGGATTTATAAAGTATTCTATAAAGTTGTTTTTTCGTTAAATTTAAATTAATTTGTTTTTCTATCGCATTTCTCTTTAACCAAAATTTACATACTGGTGTTTTGCTATTGAACTCTCTAATTGCCAAATTACGTGACCTAAACCCTTCACCCCTCTCCTCACATCATCCCTAAGAAAGTAAACCTATTTTGTTTTATTTATTCTACATTCTTATTTCAATACTGATATTTAGATTGATTCCATCATTTTATTAGATCGTTTCGTTCGTGTTTATGTTATACGCAACAACGCTGTGTTTTGTATACTTCTGTTTGTTTCGATTCGCTGTTTCGTTTCGTTTCTTTTTTTATTGCAAGGGGTTGAGCGATACTAATACAAACTAATTGATTTAATTAATTACTTTGTTGTACTCAGGGGGATATAAACAACAACGACGACGACGAAATGTTTTGTGCTTTAGAACGTAGTAAAGAAAGGTTGTTCATATTCGTCTCGATTTCATGAGATGAGATATGAAATTATTTATTATTAATTTGACGATTGCATGTTGGAAGGAGGCACAACAACAATAACATTCTAAATGAATGAAAACAAACAAATGAAAGAAATGTATTGATAATTGTTAAATCCAACAAATTCCAGCAGCAGAAAAAAAATAACAACAATGAAAACATAATCAATAATTATAAAGATGGCAGCATTGCATGTCATCTATCTGTGTGTCCATTATCATAATGGAGGTGAGTTTTAAAGAGTAATGGAAAAGTGGGAGGGTATATCAAGTACTAGTACTTATTTACTCATAAAACGCATATTTTCTATAAAAATGTATCCATCGACTTTTCACAATACCTCAAGTTACATTACCAATTGTCTACTTCACCCCAACCAATTACACTTACCTCGTATGCCATTCTAAATTAAGCATGTACGTCTAATGAAGGCTCATGATATTTTGACAGTAATAATGTAGGTAGTTTCACACCTATGGCTAAGTACTGCCACCCACACGACAACGGATTGTTTTGTGTCTGACACAGAAGTGTTAACCGTCATTTACCTTAAACACTCACTCATTTGTCCAGGTAACGTGTGTTAAGCCTGATTTTGATTTTATCTCAACTAACGCACTGTTGTTTTGAGCTTGCAACTGAACCACCTGTGTATTATTGTATTATTGCGAGTGAAATATCAAAATAGTTTTTGTTAGCATTATTACCATGCTTGTTTGTCGTTCCATCGGTGCTGTGGTACCCCTCACCCATGTTACGCATGCTCCCGTGTCATTGGCTCACACTTTAATGACTAAGACAGCTGACTGACTTCCACCATATAAGATGTGAAATGAGAGTTTAATTTTTGCGCGACACAGCTGAATTTACGACGATGACTATTTCACACATTCAAGCTGCGGCAGTGTTGGCGCACAACTTGTGAAATCTCTACAATCAGCCGCTCATTGCGTGTCGCCTTAAATCACCAACAGCCCACACTTGCTCGCTAGATTTCCAAAATCAGACTTGTGAGCTGCACTCTTCGTGTTCCCCTCACCCTGTCGACCAAAGTTACAGCAGTCACAGGCAATTGACAGGGGGCAGGGGGCAGGCGGCTTCACTGTCGTTACGCACTAAACGGATGGGGCTTTTTTGTAAGCGTTTCCCGCTGCTGTTAATGTTATTGTTATTGTTACAATCATGTATTAATATGGTTTTATTGCACACAAAAATCCCCCTTTGGAAAATAACGCACTACAAACAACACAGATATAAAATCTAAAACACTGAAAAATAACCAAGATTTCGTTGGACAACATGAAAAATCAACTACAACATTTAATGGCTGTGATTAAACGTTTAATTATTTCAATTACGTCAGATTTTAATTTTATGAAAGTTTTTATGTGTAATTGAGATAGAAGCACGGGCAACATTAAGAATTAATTAAAACCTAAAAACAACAACAACTTTTATGAAGTGGAAGTACGTCCTAAAGATTTTAAATATGAAGTACAAATTTCCTCAACATATTACACTGTGGAACATTTTCGGGGTCATTTTCTAGAGGTTGGGACATTCCAAGTCAAAGTTCTCAGGCCATTGATGATTTCTAATTTCATTCTTCAGCAGAATTGTAGAGAACACTAAACCCTTTGGGTGTTTTACTATACTGACCTAATACCTCAACCCTGACAATAGGGAATTTCCGAACTCTATACATAGATGGTGCCTCTATCCAACTGGCGGATGTCCTCCACAAATATAAGGCTGACATCACCGTCATACTGGAAATGAGATGGACAGGGATGTACACAACGAAAAAACTGTGACATTTTTTACAGCTGCCATGCAGAAAGACACGAATTTGGATGTGGTTTCATAGTCAGCAAGAGACTTCGATACCTGGTCTCGCGGTTCAATCCTGTTAGTGATCGAATAGCCGCAATCCGCATCAAGGCGAAATATTTCTACATCACGCTGATTTGTACTCATGCCCCGACGGAAGATAAAGACGATGAGATTAAAGATGCATATGCGAAAAACGAACGTAACCAAACGCAAAGAAAGCCGAACATCGCGAAGCTGCAAACCCTAGAGATAGCCACTGCCTACTCCAACCAACTCTCCCAAATACTGCGACACAACGCCTATACTTCTGCCGTTACACAGTGGCAGCATATTGCGCATTCCATAGGAACCGCCGCAACAACCGTGCTAGGATATGAAAAACGACGCTCAGACGAATCCTGGTACGACGAAGAATGTCGCATAGCGTCTAAAGAACAGGATGCTGCTTATGCGTGCTGTTAGGGAACGGCAAAAGGAGAAAGTAAAACAGGCGAGACAGCTTTTTACGCGAAAAAAAACGTCAGATGAAGGAACGGGAGAACGAGGGTATAGAGCGATACAGGGATAGAGGTGAGGTCCGCATATTTTACCATAAGTAAGAGCAAAAGGCTACGGTAATGGGCTCCCTTCCTGTAAGGACAAGGATGGAAATCTGGTCACAGATACGCAGAGTGTGCTGTATATATGGAGAGAACACTTCCAGCAATTGCTGGTTCCAGAAGGCAGCGCACGTAAAAGTATCACGCCATTTGTCAACGACGGCTTAGATTGCCCACCACCAAGTCAAGCCGATGTAAGAAGAAAAATATCGCGGCTGAAGAACAATAAAGCGGCTGGTGCGGACGGACTTCCGGCAGAGCTCTTCAAGTCCTGTGGTGAGGAGCTGATAACGAGCGGGCACCAGCTCCTATGCTGAAAAAAGGTGTTCCAAGTGTAAGCTCCAACTACCGCGGGATCAGCCTTTTACCCATCGCATATAAGGTCTTGTCGAGTGTGTTATGTGAAAGACTAAAGCCAGAGTTATCCAAACTGATCGGGTTATATAGAGTTATACAGAAGGAATAAGCGAAATTGGGTCTAATGCTGAACGAGGACAAAACGAAGTTATTAGTTTCAACGAACAAAGAATCTACTCGTTTGGGAAACTGCGTGAACGTTGGCAACTATAATTTCGAGGTGGAAGATAATTTTATCTACCTAGGCACCGCCATCAATAAAAGAAATAATGTCAGCCTCGAAATCCGGAGAAGAATTATGTTTACCAATAAATGCTATTACTGACTAATCAAGTGATTCAATGACAGACCCCTCTCTCGACCAACAAAAATACAGCTATACCAGTTACTGGTTCTACCTGTCTTGATGTACGTTTCAGAATCCTGGGTTATGACACTAGCGGATGAATCGGTTCTGGCTGTATTCATGAGAAAAATACTCCGTAAAATATATGGGCCCATCATCGTTAATGGAGAGTATCGGCGTCGTATGAGTCATGAGCTGTACACCAACATTGAAGAAGAGGGCGACCAAGACTCCGTTAGAAAGACCAGGTTACTGAGAACCTTACAGAACTTGGTGTGACTAAGTGGAGAAGAAGCGCATAACAACGAGGCGCTTATAGTATTTTTCTACGTGCGGTATATAATTCAGTGGGATTGCAAAGAAGTGCTAGCTAAGTAAGTAAGTAAAGGTACTAGGCCAGTATAGATTAAATCCCCAAATAGTTAGACGTTCTCAGACCATTGATGATTTCTGACTTCATTTTTCAGCAGAGTTGTAAAAAAAGACAAACCCCTAGGGGGTTTTACTATACTGAAATAGTATCTTTACCCTGACTTAGAATTTCCCCCAATGGCTGTTGCTGAATCATAAATTTACAATATTGGAACGATGGGAGTATGATTAACATGAAATCAGCATAAAATTAATATTACTCATACGTTGTACATAAATATGTGGCGAGTACTATATGCAAACTCGCTACATATGTATTTCTAGGAATTTCTCACCCCAAGACAATAACCCCGAATAAGTTTCACAGTGTTATTAATCTATGGTGTTGTTACAACCAAATAATAGCTATGTTACAAAGCACTTGTAAGCGTATTACACCGACCACATCTTCTCTCACGTATTTTAAAACTACCAAACGAAACATATTAATTATGAATATTAGCAAACATTGAAGACTCCAGCAAATATTTGCTTAAATTGTATTAAGTACAACCAGCTAACCACCCACAACCACCCTCTCTAGTCTCATCTATAGTAAGTTGCCCCTCTCACACAATTGGTTCAACCAAAAAGTAACCACAAGACGGCGACAACATATTTGTTAGAAAATCATTAGTTTCGATTCCGAAAACCACACAGTAGCTGTGTGCTGTTGCTTCATCTTCAAAACAAACAAGAGGAGAGGAAAAAAACCCGAGCGCAACAATGGTAAATATTTACAAAAATTCAAATCTCTGCACAAGCGTTTTTACGTCATTACAACCTAAAATGAATGCTGTACGCATATACACAAGGGGTTACCTAACCCTCCTCCCCACCCTCGCCAAAGCCAGTCAAATAAATGCATTTTCAATTGCGTCGGCACTAAGGGAACCCACAAAAGGGTATGAGAGCACCTCCTTCTTACATGTGTTTATAATTTTGGCGAGGAGACTCGAGGAGAAAGATGTCAACGTGTTTTGTTTGTGTATATTGTGTGTATTGTATTTGTTATGGTTGCTGGTGACAATAGATTGTGCTCCCATTGGTGTTGATGATGGTCGTCGGGTAGCTGCACTGCGTAGTCTCATATTGTTGCAGCAACCGGGCTCACACACAGTAAACCGCAAAATAAAGCATTTCCATTCATTTGCAAAAGAAAAAAGTCGCGCGAACAGCAACAAAACAAACACTGTGAAGTGTTGAAACTATGTGCAAAAGGGCTAGCTTAAAATCTGTACGCGTTCTTATAGACGGGAGAGGAAATCCGATAGGGATAACTAATAAACAAGCTGTTGTACTAATGAAGTGTGAGCAGCTAATAAGCAATACTATGTATGGATTCATGATCACTAGGGGTGCGACAGTGCTCGAGTTTTCGAATTTGATACGAACCACCCGATACTTTTGTGTGGTTGGGAAAAAATGCAGCAATCAAAATTTGGGGGAGGTGGGGTTGGGTTTTAATGACAAAGCTCGCAATCAAAGTTGAAGGAAAAGAGGAAAAAAAATCCAC
The DNA here is from genome assembly GCA_964034835.1 of Muscina levida. Taxonomy (NCBI): domain Eukaryota; kingdom Metazoa; phylum Arthropoda; class Insecta; order Diptera; family Muscidae; genus Muscina; species Muscina levida. The sequence continues at coordinate 4,011,471 of OZ035881.1, read as the reverse complement.
AACAAGCCCCGCAACACCCTTGGAGTCGCCCCTAGAGGGGTAAAATGTATGAGACTACCTACTTTTCCTATCTCCACCCCCTAAGGTGGCTCCCATACAAAAATCAAATTTTTTATAAATTTTGTTCCCACAGCTCTAACTGCCCCAAACGTACCCCTAGAGGAGTCAAATGTACGACCGACTCCAAATATGTTTGCAACCCCACAGTTTGTCCGAGGATCCTGGTGTACATCTATATAATATCCAACTGGTGCAATCAATAAAGCCAGCGGACTATTAATTACGCCGTGTGTTCGGTGAATAAGTCAACTGGTAGTTGAACCAGATTTTTTATTGTCAAATCGTTTTCAGCGAAAAGGCTCATTTCTGGCTTTACGAGTATGTGTAACGGGTATGGAGAAAGTCCAATACTTATGAGATTCTTGAGACTCTATTCTTCTTCTTCTTTATTGGCACCAGCAACAGAAATTCATCTACCAGTAGCCGCACGTAGAAAATATTTCCAAGCACCTCGGTCTTATGCGCTCCGTAAATAGTTAGTCACACCAAGTTTAGATAACAGCTCTTTCACCTGGTCCATCCAATGAAGTTTTGGTCACCCCCTTTTTGAGCTGGAACGTTTTCATCCATTCGTACAACGTGTCCAAGCCAGCGCATTCGGTCTATTTCAACGCAATTGACTACGTCGATGTCGTTGTACAGCTCATACAGCTCGTGGTTCGTTCGACACCGATATTTTGCGAAGTATTTTTCTCTAGAAGACTCCCAGAATTGATTGATCGGCTAGTGTCATTACCCAGGATTCTGCGCTGCATTACCCAGGATTCGCTTGCTTAGCGCATAGAAGCTGCGGTTTGCGATCTATACTAGTCTCTTCTACCATCTACCACTTCAAAGTTATAGTTGTCAAACGACGCGTTTCCGATGAGTGGACTCTTTGTCCGTTGAAATAAATGACTTGGTTTTGTACACATTTAACACCAGACCCACTTCAACCGACTGCTTTTCAATGATCGAAAAAGCCGCAGTAGCATCTCGCAATACACGTTCAATGATATCTATATTATCAGCATACGCGAGCTGCATGTGACTTTTATCAAAGATGGTACCATTCCTGTTTACTTCAGCCATCCGCATGATCATCTCCATTACAATGTTAAAGAGATCGCAAGACAGACCATCGCCTTGTCTAAAGCCTCGCTTCGTAGAAAATGGCTCAATGCGATTTTTGCCAATTTTTACTGAAGACTTCGTGTCAGACAGTGTCATCCCGCAAAGTCGTATTAGCTTCGCGGGGATACCAAACTCAGCCATAGCACCTAACAATTTCTGTCGTATCGGACTGTCGAATGCAGCTTTGTAATCGATGAACAGATGGTAGGTGTCGATCTGCATTTGTTGGGTTTTCTCCAGGATTTGTCTTATTGTAAATATCTGGTCGGTAATGGATTCGCCAGGTCTAAAGCCACACTTATAAGGTCCAATTAGGTTCGCCAGAATGGACTTTAGTCTTTCACATAATGCACTAGACAGGACCTTGTATGGCCGATAGTTGGTACACACACATGGATCGCCTTTCTTAAGCACAAACATAGAACACTTAAATTCCAATTATCGGGCATGCATTTCTTGAGCCAAATCCTGTTTATGAGCTGGTGTATGCACGCTGCCAGCTACTCCGTTGTCTACAATTGTTGTAATTTCGTCACTTACGCTGCCTACGGGAACGAGTAGAGATCGAAAGTGTTCCCTCCATATTTGCAGCACACTCTCTGTGTCCGTGACCCGATTTTCGTCTCAGTCCTTACAGGGGGGGATCCCAGTTCCAAAACCATTGCTTTTAACATCTTGTTAGAACTTTCGGGCTTCATCTCTATCCATGTAGGTTCCGGTATCCTAGCTCTCTCTTTTCTTTCACAGACGCTTTATCCGCCTGAACATGCGTTTCAGCACCCTTCTCTTCTCATTATAACGCTCCGTCACCGCAAGCGTTGCCATTGGCTGCAGTTTTGCCCTGTATGCAGCATCCATTTCCTCAGACAATTCGCGACATTCATCATCGTACACGGTTTTGCATAACCCAGTACGGTCGTCGCGGCAGTGGTCGTATAATTAGCAATATACTGACACTTTGTGTCCGGAACATCAGAACTAGGGGTGTTTGTTTGGAGGAATTTAGAGAGTTGGTTGGAGTAGGTATTGGCTATCTCGGTGGTATGCAGCTTTGTGATGTCTAGCTTCCTTAGCGTTTGATTAAGAGTGTTTTTAGCACTACTTAATCGTGTGCGTACCTTGGCTGCAAATAAGTTGTTATCCGAGTCAATACCTCGAGCACCACACGCACATCCATAACGTTTGCGACATGCCTTCCATCAATTACCACGAGATCAATCTGATTTCTTGTATTTTGATCGGGAGATATCCAGGATGCCTTATGGATATTTTTATGCGGGAATCTGGTCCACTCACAACCATGTTTCTTGCCGACGCGAAGCTAAACAGTCTGAATCCGTTATCGGAGGTGTTGTTGTGTAGACTGAATTTTATGACTGCAGAACCAAGGGCATCCATGTTGCCTCCCTATTTTAGCATTAAAATCTACAAGAACAATTTTAATGTCATGTGCGGTCATATATCTCGTCCAGACGGGAATAGAATGCATCTTTAATGTCATCGTCTGTCTTCCGTCGGGGATGCGTGTACACAAATCTGCGTAATGTAAAAATATTTCGCCCAAATGCGAAAAGTGTCTATTCGGTCACTTACAGGGTTAAACTGCGAGACCCGGTGTCGAAGTCTCTTGCCGACTATGAAGCCACAAATCAAAATTCGTGTCTTTATGCAGGGAAGGTGTAAAAGATGTCACAGTGCTTTCTTCATGTGCATCCCTGTCCCGTCCATCTCATTTCCTGTATGGCGGTGATGTCAGCCTTGTATTTTTCGATGACATCCGTTCGGATTTTCGTTTGAGGGGGTCGTCAACATTTGAGGGTTCTTGTATTTTTCTTTTCTTCGTGTTTTCATAATAAATGTTTCGGTTATGGAGAAAGGCTTGTGGACTTGATTGAAATTTCTGTACTGGTTGTTAAACATAAAATGACATGGAATTTGTGAATTTTTGAAGCTAAAACGTTGGCTTTTTAATTGAATTTGTGGCGTTTTATTTAAAAAAAAATTATACGCCTCTAAAAAACTATCTATATAAGGACATTTTTTGTTTATGAAACAATCTTTGTAAAGATTTTCCATATAAAAATATATAAATTCGCCTCTCTATATGATGGCAGTTCGTTCAAATTTTGCATGAACCATAACCCTACACACTCTTCAGCATGTGCATGTCATATAATAGATGCCCCTACAAATATCTATGTACCATAACCAATGAATGACGTCAATTGAGAGGTCAAAGGCAAGTATGGTGCAACTTTTTTGCAGTAACAGCAACAACATTGGCAAAAAACGTGGCTCTTGCATCAGCAACACACCATCATCAGCAGGCAGCAGTTCTCTCTCCACGCTGTCGAGGCAGCTTCATGAAATATTCAATGGTAACTAGAGATGCAAAAACAACAACGACAAAAATATAAATGAAAGAAGTAGAATGAACAAAAAAGAAAGAAAAACGCACAACATGAATACAATTTTTAGCTGCGTAATATGAGAACCCATCATTGGCAACCTTAACATCACCTTTAACACCTCATAACACTAGCGACCAAAGCATTCCGACAACGCCATTTGTCATCGTCATCAGTAACAACAGCAGCAGCCCACAGCCATCCATAACATCATCAGCAGCATCGTAGACAGCGGGAACCAGCTGACAAGAGTTGTATTTGTTGTTTGCTGGAGTAGTTGAATGTAGAATTTTCTTTCTTTACAATGTAAAAGCTGTTTCTAGCTGTACAAGTACGAAAGTAGCAGCCAGTACACAAGCTGAAAAATTTGAAGGCGAACAAATGCAGCAAAATGGTCCTCCTCTTTTGGGGGTTTATGTAAAACTAAAAAAAAACCAGGCATACACTCGTGGTGACTGATGGCGAACAGTGGGTCGAATAACTTATGGTTATTACCGGAAAATGTATAGCGTAGACAAACTATATGTTTAGGTTTATAAAAATGAATATTTTTCTGTTGAAAAAAATTTTGTTTTCATACAAAAGTAGCATTTTTTTATATAAAACATTCCTACAGAAGGCAACCCGTAGCCTCGCGAGGCCGGTTTTAATCGTTTCTTTCATACAGACAAGATCGACAATGCACACGTACTTGAAATTTGAGTTTGATTCGAAACTGTTAGTCTCTGCTTGAGTGTTATGAATGCAATATCACACACGCTTGTTTCGCATTCAATACAAGCTTACCATATTTATAGTTTAAGATCAATTTCTATTTTTATTTTTTCAGCATTTTTAAGTGTTTCCACTTTTTTTTCTGGATATCTATATTTCACATTTCGTCGCCTTACCTGCCACTGTGCACTGTGATAGCTATGCGCAGCAGGATGGATGAATGAATAGAGCTGGCGCTTACTGGTTTTGGTGTTATGTTCCAAGGTTATGTGTGATGAAAAATATTTGTTAAACGATTTCTGTAAATAAAAGCAGAACTTGAAAAGGAAAAAACAAACCTGGCAGAGTACACAGTTTTCCTCTAATTTCCAATTTTGTGCCTTACAAAACCATAGATTTGCTCTAATGTGGAAAAAAAAAACATAAAAATAAAATCTGACCCACTAAATTTTAAAAAAGTATTAGTGTTAGAATAGAGCGATCTATCTATGCATCTATTTATGAAAAATAAGCGAGACATACTATCATCAGCTTCTAAAGATTTACAAAAGGACAACTAAGAGTAAAGGAGCAACAAATGCCATCGCATGTTGGGCCATGATGCTGACGATGGTGACAATGTTGATACTAAGGTTGAATTTGATGATGAGTTTTTGAGATGTCTAGTACGTGAGTACTTTGTCAAATGTGGCCATACAAAGTGTTGTGTTTTATTTTTAAACAAATAAATAGACTTAATGGCCTGAACACACTCTGTGTTTGCAGCTGAAAATACACACGCACTTATATAAGGCTCTAGGCAACAAATGTTATACGTGTGATACAAGTTTTTTTTTGTTACGTAACCGAAATGTATCCTTAAGAAACTTTGACTGGTTTTTATTTCATTTGTATGATATTTTCTTTCATTTAGAATTTAGTATTCTCTTAAAATATTTCCATGTGCACGTGGGTGTTTTAATGCTAACGAGAAGAAAGGTAAATTACAGCATTACTCATATCAAGGGAATTAATAAAGTTATATATAAGTAAATGTGAAATTTCATATATGTATTCATATTTATTTCATTTTAATTAATTCCCTTGAGATCAGTATTTGAGGAGGAACAAAGACTGAGACCCATTCAATATATTTTAAAAATTTCAGTTGGCAAATATAAAAAAAAATATGCATCAGTATGTTATTTGCACTATAATTGTTCATGCATTACACAGTGCAACATTTTTCAACTCATTGATTTGGGACTCAATTCTGAGAATAGCACGTAAAAGTATGCATGCATCAGCTCATAAACACGATTTGGCTCACGGAATGCATGCCCGATGATTGAAATCTGAGTGTTCTATGTACAAACTAACGCGAGATCATCCTTTTACCCATCGCATACATGGTCCTATCTAGTGTGTTATATGGAAGACTAAAGCCCATTCTGGCGAACCTGATTGGACCTTATCAGCGTTACTTTAGACCTGGTAAATCCACGACCGACCAGATATTCACACTACGACAAATTCTGGAGAAGTCCCAAGAAATGCAGATCGACACCTTCTATCTGTATATCGAATACAAAGCTGCATTTGACAGTCCGATACGACAGAAATTCTTGGATGCTATGGCTGAGTTTGGTACACCGCGAAGCTGATACGACTTTGCGGGATGACACTGACCAAGCGAGGCCTTAGACAAGGCGATAGTCTGTGTTGCTCGCGTATGCTGATGATATAGATATTATTGGCCGTGGACTGCGGAATGTTACTGCGGCCTTTTGGAGCATTGAAAAGCAGTCGACGGAAGTGGGGCTGTTTTAATTAACAAAGGGTTTAGTCGTCTGGGACGCCGCGAAAACGTTGACAACTAACTATAATTTTGAAGTGGTAAATGATTTTTTCTACTTTGGATCCGCCATAAAAAAATAACAATGTCAGCCTGAAAATCAAGAGTCGAGTATTGAACGCATGCCACCGCTACTATGGGCTAACAAAGCGGTTTAATGACAAAGCGCTATGTCGAACAACAAGGATCCAACTTAACCAGGCACTGATCCTGCCTGACTTGCTCTACAGCGCAGAATCCAGGGTAATGACGCAGGCGGGTCAATCTATTCTGGCTGTCTTCGCAAAATATTTGTACCCATCATCATTAACGGCTAGTATCGTCTTCGAATGGTGTTGAGGTGTACAACGACATCGAAGTAGTTAAGCGCGTTGAAAAAGAAGTAGAAGTATAAGAAGTAGAAGAAGAAGTAGAGAAGAAGAAATGGAGAAGAAGAAGTGGAGAAGAAGAAGTAGAAGAAGAAGAAGTAGAAAAAGAAGAAGTAGAAGAAGAATAAGAAGTAGAAGAAGAAAAATTAGAAGAAGTAGAAAAGGTAGAATAACAAGAAGTAGAAGAAGAAGTAGAAGAGGTGGAATAAAAAGAAGTAGAACTAGAAGTATAGAAGAAGAGTTTAAGAAGAAGTATAAGAAGAAGAAGTATATGAGAAGTGGAAGAAGTAGACAAAGAAGTAAAAGAAGAAGAAGTATAAGAATAGAAGAAGAGGAAGAAGAAGAAAAAGAAGTATAAGAGAAGTAGAAGTAGAAGAAGTAGAGGAAGAAGAAGAAGTAGAATAAGAAAAAGTAGAAGAAGTAGAAAAAGTAGAAGAAGTAGAAGATGAAGAAAAAGAAGAAGAAAAAAAGAAGAAGATAAGAAAAAGAAAAATAATTTTAATATATTTCTTATAACTATTTATTATAAGCTCAGTTTTTACGAAACTGTAAATGGATTTTTTGGGAATTTGCAAAAAAAAATATATTTTGATGACTTGTATACAGTGCACACTGGTCCCATATTTTAAAACTGTGCTTTGCGCCTTCGCTCTACTCCAACAACCGACCTATATGTAAGGTGGTAGTGGCCGTGGTCCGTTAGGGACAAAAAAATTCCCCTATACGAGACTTACTAACTTCAAATCGATATTAAATTATTATGGCATGTAACTTGACAAAACGAATGATGCAGAAATTCTTCTTTTTGGGACTACTTTCACGTGCAGTTCTCAGAATTGAGTCCCAAATCGAGTCATGTGTTGTACTGTGTTATGTATTTGTTTGTTATTTTAAAACATTTGCTTAAAATGATTTTTAATATTTTTTTGTTATTAATAGTTGTGACATATTTTACTTGGTTCAAATTTGTGATACATGTATCTATTATTTATATATTATGAATATAAAAGATAGACCACAAGGCCGTCTAACCCAATATTGACTGTTACCACACCCTCTCCCACAAAGTGTGCATTTAAATATACACTGCTCCCCTATGCATTAACACAGGTACATAACTCTTTTGTATCACCCACACCCAGCGAGCCATTCCTTTTCAACCTTCCTTTTGAATTATTAAGTGAACTTTTTGTATTGCAAGAATATTGAAACTTTTTAATTTATTGATTATATTCCATTCATTTGTGTTTGTTCATTTACTGTGTAATAATTTAATTTACCCATCCTCGATGGTGGTAGTCAGTGCGAACCCTCGAACACTCCTTGAACAATCTTGTATGTATGTAAATGAAGAACAAAAACAATAAATGCAGCCATAAGAACGCCACCAATGCGGTATGTTTAAATAAAGTTTCGAGGACATTTGTCACGTTTTTGTTGCCTCAGAAGAAACCGAATCAGAAAAGTTGTAGCAAAATTCACGGAGGTTGCATTTGACACTGGGAGGCGGTCCTATTGGGATGAACAACAAATAGAAAATAATGGAAAACTTATAAAATATTATTGCCATGAGTCGCAGTAATATTTTATACACCAAAAAGTTCCGTGATTATTGGTACAATTTTTAATTGTAAATAGTTCGAAAGTTGATTTAAGCTTGATGGGGATGAAGAAATGTGTCAAGTCAATAACATAAGTTGTTATATGGCCATGTAGTCTAATTAGCAGTACTGTAGTTTTTTACTCGGAAAAAAATTATATGTTTTAAATTCAATTATTATTCCATTTATGGTTTCTTGTTGCTATTTACCTATGGGCATAGATACTTTAAGATACACTTAAATGTGCACTTTACAATTGACAATAGTGCCTTTACTATTGCGTAGACACAATTTGTGTTTTTGTAAACGGAGGTCTTAGTTAGGAGTGTGTTAGTTTGGTTAGCCACTACTACGTCTAAGGTGTTGAATTATTGGTCAACACCTGTAGATTAGGCGTCATGCAACAAAATACATTTGTCATTTGTATTTTATTTTAAATTTGGGACAATAATTTACTAATCGCTGAGAATGTTCCACATGATACATATTTAAACACGCATTTTTTGTGTCAGAAAGAAAGCAGTGACGTCAATTTATTTAAAAATAAAATTTTATTTACGTCAATATTAGTCTAAAATATCATATAGAACAAATGTTGGTAAAAATATTTAAATATACGTAGATATTTATGTATATATATAATTGTATAATAATGCTGCCATGCTGTAATTTTCTCATAATATAATCGATTTGTTTTACAAAAAAATCATAATATAGTTAAGGCCCGAATCAACAGTAGGCTATGTAAGATACGTGGAATATTACTTACCATATATTATTTATGTTATGTCAAACAAAAGTGCCTAAAACGTGATAAATTCCCCTTTACGATACTTACTAACTCCAAATCGATTTTAAATTATTATGGCATGTAAGTTGACACAACGAATGATGCAGAACTTCTTCTTTTTGGGCCTACTTTCACGTGCAGTTCTCAGAATTGAGTCCCAATTCAATGAGCTGATAAATGTTGTACTGTGAGTACCTTAATAAAATTTAGAATATTTCTAGGAATGTTAATTGCTGGCATGAATTAATAAGAACTATAAAAATGTCAGATATTTAAATGTAAATTTAGTGCAAGTTTTATTTTTATACAAATATATACATTTGTGAAGACTTGCCTTACAGGTTATTAACTCTTAGCCACTTCACTTCATTTGTTTTTGACCAATTATTTTCGGCCATTTGTATGCGTCAAAAATGTAACAAAAATGAAAATACAAAAAAAAAAAAAACATCCAAGTAGATACAGTGCTTGACTACAGCCAAAAATAAATACTTGCATTTACAAGGACCTCCGTATACAATGTCAAACAAATATACATACATATGAATGTATTTGCACACAAACATACGTAAGTGTATAATATACGTGTAGCTACAAGTACTAAAGAAAGAAAACACATTGCTTTTGTGTATTTGTATATCTTGTGTATCAGTTTTTACAAGACCAGCAAGATAGCAGATCCATTGAGGCGTATGAGTATCAGAATTCATGGATATAAGAAAATACATACACATACGTCGTTCCCATGACTGTTATGATAATTGCGTTTTGGGGAAATTGACCATGCAATTGGAGTTCATTCAGTCATGAATAGTACAAAGTCATTAAATATCAGAAGTATCAAAAATATCACAAATAACAATAATATTAAAAAATATCACATATATAGCAAAAATCAAAAATATAACTTATACTACAAATATTAAAAGTTTCAAATATATCCGCAATATCACATAAAAAAATCAAAGATCAATTATATACAAAATATCACAAATACAGCAAACATCAAATATACGAAGAATATGAAATTATAAAAATTTTCATAAATATCATACATCAAAAAAAAATTAACAAATATATACAAAATATCACAATTCACATCTTATTTATGAAAAATACAAAATTATAAAAATTTTCATAAATACCAAAAAAAAAAATCTTAAATACAAATACCAAAAATAATTGTATTATAAGGCTATAATGGAGGGGGTTAAAGAATTGAATTAATAAAATATCACACAATACCACTTACATCATACATGTCAAATATGTCAAAAGTATCAAATACCAAAAAATATCACAAATATTAAAAATGTCAAATATAAAACTGCAACAAATATATACCAAAAATATCGCAGTATTTGCATAGAGTTGTTTTTGGCAACAAATGCCAATCCTGTGTACCTCCCGTGCAAATTTGTCCGATGGACAAAGCATAGACAAGAGCTTGTGTTTATTATGTTGACGTGTGGTCTTCGTTGATACCATTTTCGCACCGGTGGTTTTGACCTTCTCGATGGTTTCTAGAAGCTTTTAACACTTAAGGTTGTGATAATGTGTGGAGAAGGCACAGCAAAGGGTGCTGATGACGATAGTTTGGCAACTGTCGAAATAGTTATTCGCGCTGCCAGCTGTCAACATAATCCTTTCATACAACTCTTGTAAAACAAATTCTATTAGCAATAATAGAATAGATCTTGAACCGAACGAGGAACACACACTAAATTTTTAATATTTTTTAATATTTTTCATATTTTTTTTTTTTTAATATTTTACATATTATTAATATTTATATTATTTTTAATATTTCTAATATTTATAAGACGAACGAACACAGCATTTATATGACTGTTGCTTTAACCCATTGGTCTGAGTGATTGTACCGCTTTAGTCCCTTATTATCCCTAAAAGAACGGATTTCAAAAGAGGCATTCATATCGCACAACTAAAAAGGCCCGGTACTCCCTCTAATTCTATAGGAAGCATGCCCATTAGGGATATAACTTTTTAACATTTTTTTAAAATATCAAAATTGGCATAGCACAGTCCAATAGAGCATAAAAACTATAAGGGAACGTATATTTACTTTTTCGCTAAGGTCAAAAAAGTTCACGCACTAAACGCGATGAAGTTTTGAAAATTTGTATTTTTCTTTTTGGTTAAGAAAAATTAATAATATGTTTATTTAAAACAAAAAATAGCTCAAGTATGAAATTTCATTAATATTTAGAGATGGATTTTTTCGCAAACCACAACGTATCTTTAACCTATTTTAACGAAAAAAAAAATAAATAAAAAATCTTGTTTTGTTGCTGTTATAATTCTATTTATTTATTTAATTTTAAATTTTTATCTTTCAATAACTAACTCATAATTTTTCTTATTTTTATTATGTAACTTTCAGTAATTTAAAAATAATAAAAATAAAAAAAAAAAATTTTTAAATAATTTGTTATACACCTGTTTAGAAAAACCAATTGGTGCGTGAACTTTATCCAGAAAAATTACAAAAGATTATGATTTTCGTGGTTACTAGGACATGGTTGACCTCATGGTACTATGCCAAAAAATTGGTTATACCCCTAATGCCCATATACGATTATAGCTTTAGCCGCTTGGTCTAGATGATTGTACCAGTTTTATCCCTTTTTCCATTTAATCCCTAAATGTTCGAATTTCTTAAAATCCCATCTGGCGGCTGTCTAATTCCATGTACATTTTCGAAACTCTACCTTTAGGCATTTGGTTTGGGTGATAGTACCAGTTTTATCCCTTTTTCAGTATTTTTACACCTAAAGAACAAATTTCGAAAAATTACTTCACATCGCACAGCTAAAATATTCACTAAAATTTAGTACTAGTTTTACCCCTTTTCGGCCCTTTTTATCCCTAAAAGAAAAGAATTTCGAAAACCGTCCATGCTTCATTCTAATTCCAAGCCCATACAAATTATTTTGTTTATATCATTGGCCGTTCGGTCTGGGCGATGGTAACATTTTTATCTCTTTGTCGATTTGTTTTACCCAGAAATATCTGATTTAAAAAAAAACCTTAATCTAATTTGATAGTGAGCATGTCGATATCAATTCCTTCGATTATAGCATTAGCCGATTGGTCGGGTAATTTTTACCCCTAAAAGTATGAATTTCCAAAAATCCATTCTTAGCTGAAAAGGGGAACAACCCCCAAATTTCGTCATCCTATCTACAGCCAGTAGGCAATTTTAAATATAAAGATTATGATAGTGTTATTACAATCGATCTATTAATATCACCGACATAACAATTGTTTAAAAAAGGGCGTTGCACTACCCATTTCCCAGAGAGACGTAATCCTCCATGTACCATTTACATATGTAGCAAATCTCATCTTCATACCTTTAATGGCTCGCGAAATATGACCGGTTGACATTTCGTGTGGGCGGTACCACGCCCCTTTGTCTAAGTATGTTTTCATGTACTCTATGATAGAGACCCTACGGATAGTACCACACAGTGAAAATTTCATTGCAATCGGTCCATTTATTTCGCTCAGATAACTATTTTTTCAAAAGGGGCGTTGCATCGCCCATTTTCCAGCGAGACGTAATCTTCTTTGTATCAGTAACATATGTAGCAAATCTCACTTTCATACCTTTAGTGGCTCTTGAGATATGACCGATTGAACATTCGGTTTGTGTGGGCGGTGCCACGCCCCTTTGTCTAATTATGTTTTCATGTAGCTTATGAAAGAGGTCCTATGGACAGTATTACACAAAGAAAATATTATTTCAATCGGTATATTTATTTGGCCAATATAACTATTTTTTAAAAAGGGGCGTGGCACCGCCCTCTTTCCAGAAACGAAGTATTTTTTCCTATACGTCCGATATACGTACCAAATCTCGACTGTGTACCTAGAATGGTTTAAAAAATACAATCATTTCATAATTCGAGTTCTATGGGGCGGTGCCATGCCCATTTTACCCCCTTGCAGTCCGAATTTCCAAAAATCCCTTCTTAGTGCGCACCTACGTCATAAAAGAAACCTAAATTCTAAATTTCACGGTTATAGCTTTAGCCGTTTGGGCTTGGGAGTGATCAGTCAGTCACCCGAACCTTTTATATATATAGATTATAATTTCTAATATTTTGACAAATTTTTAATATTTTTGTTATTTCTTATATTTTTAAAATTTCTAAAATTTTTAATATTTTTTTATATTTTTAATATTTTTTTATATTTTTAATATTTTTTAAATTTTTAATATTTTTAATATTTTTAATATTTTTAATATTTATAATATTTTTAATATTTTTAATATTTATAATATTTCTAATATTTTTTGTATTTTTAAAATTTTTAATATTTTTAATATATTTAATTTTTGTAATATTTTTAATACTTTTAATATAGATAATACTTTTAAAAGTTTTAATATATTTAATGTGTTTAGTATATTTAATATTTGAAATTTTATTAATTATTTTAAATATTTTTGGTATTTTTTAACTTTTAATATTTTTTATATATTTAATATTTGAGATATTATCAAAATATTTAATATTTTCAATATTTTTAATATATATGATATTTTTAATTTTTAATAATTTTAGTAATCTTAATATTTTTAATATTAAGTATTTATTTTAAATTTTTAATATTTTTTAATAATTCTTATATTGTTAATATTTTTTTTTTTAATTTTTCATTGTTTTATATTTGTGATATTTTTAATTTATGTGTTGTTTTCTGAATATTTGTGTTATTCTGTTATTTTAGTTATCTTAAAACTATTCAACCGTTTTATTCCGCAAACAATAAATTTTCCATTACTATGTTAGAAATGTATCTGCTTTCTGTTGGATCCAACACTAGCCACTTTACATTGTCTTCCCTCACCTCTCACAAATCTGCCCCCAAACCTTATTGCCGTGTTACATTTGTAAGTTTACCATAAAACGCTTTGGCTTTCTAGGCTTGATATCGATTCGAAATGGATACGATTTGATGAATTTACTGCCATTACTCTGCAGACGTTCAGTTTAGTTCAGTTGAATTCATTCACATTTTCAATCACGTTTAAGTTTATGTGCCTCCCTCACTGTGTCCGGAAATGTATATCCCTTGTACACGTTTACTCAGCTATACATGTGTACATGATTCTGTTTAGGTATTGGTGTCATATACTAGGATCTATATTTGTCTGTCGAACAAATTTGTAAAAGTTCTCTTAACAATTTTCGACAACATCGCCCGCCTGTCGTAGATTGTTATCGCTTTTACTTTCAATTTCGTTGTTCGTATTGTATCTATCGCTATGTATCTGTCCTTAACTAACCTCCATTTCACCTACAAATGCTAGAGAACTCAAACACGGAAAAAAGGACAAATAGTAAAAGAAGCCGCCCACCCACACCAATAAATGCAAAGAGGCACCTCCACATTGCCAAAGTGTGGAATCCAAAAGGAAACATTATATGAAATCAATATATTTGAAAAAGTTCAAGCTACGACTAGACCAGCACTTTCGAAATTTTTCGGCAGCCAAACAACAACAACTTTTCATTTATGCCAAAAAGTAATGTGGTATACTGTAGAGGTGGTGGTAGGGTAGCAAAAGGGTCAATTCTAAATTTATTCCCCATACCCCAATGTAGTGGAATGTAGCAGCCTGTGTGCGTCTGTCGTGGTTTGTTTTTTTTTTTGAGACGGACGGAGAGGAAAAGGATTTGCTCTTTGGTTATGTCGATGGTGACATTTTGGTATATTTTAAAGTATCACCTCGCTCTGCAATCCCTCTGTGCATAATACCAATACATAATCCCCAATTTAATGGGTTTACCTCTTTTTGGGTGCTTGTTGGTCCAACAAAATAATCATTGTGGATTGAAATTGGTTGCATGCATATTTATGGTAACGAAAATAAGATTTATTTTCATAATGTGGAAAATTTGTTGCTCTGATTCATATTTCAGTGGGGAAGGGAAGGGTTGTAGTGATGGATTTGTATATCATTTATGAGGGCAGTCTAGGTGGGAAGGGAAAACAATTTGTCATAGATACTACAAATTGTAGTTAGCCAAAATATGCAAGTGTAATCCATCAAAAAACTAAAGCTTAATTATTTTATGACTTCTGCTCGCGGGAATTTGTGATGTTTTTAATATTTGCGATATTAATAATATCTGTGACGCTGTTGTTATTTTTGAAATGTCCGATATTTTTGATATGATGGATCTTTGTGTTTTTTGTGTGGGACCGATCGTGACATGATAGTTAGATCTCACGCCTAGTATGTGGGATATCAATGTTCGCTCTTTGTCTCAGTTACTTACATTTCTATGATCGGCATACCCCTCGATATTGGCGGAAGCTACTTTGCAGTACGTGATTTAAGTAAAAGTTTTCTCAAACAGCTGATGTTCAGATTCGTCGTCAAACTGTAGGTCCTGCTGTGTAAGTCTAAAAATAGAATAGTGAAAATGCACAGTAATGCGAAAAACCATCTTATACCTAATTCATGGGATGTAAAGGGCAAATAAGTTAAATATTAGTGTGTTATTGTAATTTCTGAGTTATAATTTTTGTTAATATTGTTTATTTTTGACATTTTCGATATTTGTGATATATTCCATATTTTTTATATTTTAAATATTTTTTAAAATTTTTAATGTTTTAAAAATTGTTATTATTTTTGAAATTTTTTAATATTTTTATTTTGTTTAATATTTTTTAATATTTTTAATATTTATAATTTTTTTAAAATTTTTAATATTTTTGGTATTTTTAATATATTTTATATTTGTAATATTTTTGTATAATTTTTAATATTTTGATATTTAATATTTTTAATATTTTTAATATTTTCCATCTTTTCAATATTTTCAATATTTTTAATATTTTTAATATTTTTAATATTTTTAATATTTTTAATATTTTTAATATTTTTAATATTTTTAATATTTTTAATATTTTTATTAATTTTCAATATTTTCAATATTTTCAATATTTTTAATATTTTTAATATTTTTAATATTCTTAATATTTTTAATACTTTTAATATTTTTAATATTTTTAATATTTTTAGTATTTTTAATATTTTTAATATTTTTAGTATTTTTCGTATTTTTAATATTATTAATATTTTTAATATTTTTAATGTTTTTAATATTTCTAATATTTTTTGTTATTTTTAATATTTTTAATACTTGGAGTATTTTAAATATTTTTATATATTTAATATTTTTAATATTTTAAATATATATATATTTTTAATATTTTTAATTTTTTGTAATCTTGTTTTTTAATTTCTGTGCCACCTCTCGTTGCTTTTCTGCAGTTTATCTGTTACATGCATATTTTAGTACATACATTTATTTCTATAGAGCTCGCAGGCACTTTTCCCCTCCCGCCCCTAAACAGAATTTGCTGTACACGTGCTAAAAATATGCCACGCTGTGCCTCGTCAGTTATAGTTTGGAGTTCATCATTTGTATGGCTCTAGATGGGGTTTTGTGTCAGTTCATCCGTCTGTATCGTTTGAGTTACTTTATTTTGTATGTTTGTGTGTGTTTTTGGTAATTTTCATAACTCGTTTCCACTTTGGGGCATGAGAACAACACCCAGTAATCCCTTGAATATGACGGAACCCTGTTTGTGCAGCCGGCACTTCAAACACACACGGCGCAGTGCTTGGGAGCATGGCCTCATGTCCTTCATTCTTTTTCTAAGTATTGAAGGATATAGTGTTGAGTTGGCTTTGGTGCTGCCACAGACATTACAGCCATCAGCATCGTCGCCATCGTCATCATCGTTGGCAGTGCCATCTATGGCTGTGGCTCTGGCGCTAAAGCTATTCTATGCCATTCTATATAGTGGTGGTGCTGGTGGTATTAATTTAGATTATAAAAGTTATTTGGTGCGGAAATTGTTTGTTCGCTCGTTTTCATCGTTGTGTCACTCCTGTTTCTCGAAACATTCCGTGTGTTTTTAGGCGATATAATACAAAATCTCCTAGGTATTTTACAGTTTGGATGTTTGTATGTCGTGTCTATCTCTCTGTGTGCGTGTGTGTGAATGTATAGGGGCAAGTCTGCTTGTCAACCCACAGCTGTAAATATTTTTGGACATCGATATTCATATACAAAAGGAACACACGTTGTTTTGTGAAATGCTGTCGATGTTGCCAAACAATTCCACTTGCTATATTGACTGACAGGAGGATGTTCTATTTGTATCCTTTTCCATTGGATAGATAGATGGGTGAGGGGTGGGGAGGCCCAAAGCAACGAGCGACTGTGGGTGACATGTGTCTTCATAGTAAGTATAGTGCTGGCAGTCCTTTGTTTGGATAAAGCCAGTCAGGTGTAGAATTTATTGATTTGTTTAAAAATACTAAAATCTATCCTTAATATCTCAAGCTCCACAGAAATATACTAAAAGTAAATCCTTTAGCCACTAGGATTCTGATGAAAGATATTTTAAAATGTCATCGTTTCCAGAAAATCCATAAATGTTCATTATCTGACAGTGGCTGGCTACCACACACGGGGGGTACTTTGTCACTGAGTTAATGTGCCACATTATGAGTGGGCGAAATTGTTTCTTTCCTCTTTGGTATTTACATTGCTTAAGAATTTGAGAAAATGCTCAACATAAGTTTTTACATATCACAAGTGTTTTGTTTACATCTATTGATAACCTTGACATTTTGTTCTGTTGTTGAGGATGGGGGGGTTGTCTGAGAAATATGACAACCAATTGACTTGAAAATCAATGATGCAAATCAGGGATTTTATGTAAAAGTGCTTAAGTGCATTTGCTAACGTTTGTGAGACTCATACGATTGGAAATTTGTGTTTCTTAACAAATTTCTCGGCAATATGTATTGAATAAATGTATTTCGTAGAAATTCTTTGACGTCAAATGTTTTCAGAAGCACTTGTGGGTCATGTTTCTGGAAATTTTTTAACTTAAATTTTCAATATATCCTACAAGAAGGAGCATGGAAACGTCATAAGGTATTCTATACCAAAGCTTGTGTAACACCTTACCGGAAACATGAGTATTAAATAACAACAATGAATACAAATATAAAATGGCTATATATTCAGTTTTTCCCCCACAAATATTAGCCTTTCCTTTTGACCCACAAGTTCTGTAGTACTTACTCTCTAAAATTCTAACATTTTCACGTGGATTTTTCTTTTAACATTTCCTGAAAAAACAACTTTCGCTTCCATTAATTATACCATCATCCTTTACCCAAATGCGAGCAGCTTATATTCATCGTACTTTTGCCTCTTTGCGTTCCCCGCCTGACATTCGTTCACATCCTGTGTGACACTTGGTAAATTGTTTGTACAAATTTTTGTTACGCCAAGTAACAAAGTAATGCATTTCATTTTCGTGTAAAAAATTCAACTTGATGTGACACAAATTAAGAAGAGAGAAAAAGCTCTAATGCATATACACGTGCGACAAACTTCACTTTACTGGCTTACACAACCACACACACACGCATAGAGTTAAAGTAAAACATCATGCTACATACATATTTATCTAACTTGCTGTCATAATGAATAGTGCGCTTTAGAAAGGTGCGTATACGTGTCCGTCCAGTGAAACAACAAAGGTCCTTTACAACATTGTCGTTTATAACCACGCACGTAGAGCTGTTCATTTGTCTTCAAAGTTTGAGTCTTGTTTTGGGGCAGGCTAAAGTGGGTGTTACACTGTGTGCGGCAGTTTATACAACTAACACGTGTGAAGGATATTAAAGCGGTGTACACATAGTTTATGTTTAAACACATTGTACATGTCATGGAAGGCTATGCAACAATGTAGGTATAGTTACAAAATAGTTACACCAGCTTTAGATATTAGAAATTATGCTACAATAAATGTAATTCTTGTTACTATTAAAGTATTTTTTTGGTACAACAAATGTACTGGTCTCTAAAATAATAGTATTTTTTTGCACTTTTGATACAATAGAATTACTTTTTGAAACAATAAAAATAAGTTTTGATACAACAAATGTACTTATTGGTATAATAAAAGTACTTTTTGATACAACAAATGTACTTATTGGTATAATAAAAGTACTTTTTTTGTACAATAACAAGTAAATCTACAATAAAAGTACTTTGTAGTACAACAACATAACTTGTTGGTACAAAAAATGTAGTTGTCGGTACAATAAAAAGCACTTTTTATTTCAATAAAAGTAGTTTTTGGTACATTTTGTACATTTGGTACAGTAAAAGTACTTTTTGGTATAATACAAATACTTTCTAGTACTATATCGAGTAATTGTTGGTATAATAAAAGTACATTTGGTACGAAAAAAGTACTTGTCTCAGCAATAAAGGTAAAATAAAATAAAAAAAGAATTGGTACAATAAAATAAATTTTTTGGCATAACAAAAGTACATTTTAGTACATCAAATGTACTTGTTTGGTACAAAAAAAAAATGCTCTTTGCATCAACTTAAGTACTTTTTGGGTACAACAAATTACTTTTCGGTATATTTAAATTATTTTTCGTTATAATAAAAGTACTTTTGTAGCAAAAGTACTTTTTATTTCAATAAAATTAGTTTTTGGTACAAAGAAGTACTTTTTGGGTACAACAGTCTCATTTTTAAGTACAGTAAAAGTACTTTTTGGTATACAACAAATACTTTCTGGTACAATATGAAGTAATTCTTGGTACAATAAAAATACATTTGGGTTCGAAAAAAGTACTTGTCTCAGCAATAAAGGTAAAATACAATAAAAAAAAATTGGTACAATAAAATTTTTTTTTTGGTATAACAAAAGTAGATCTTAGTACATTAAATGTACTTGTCGGTGCAATAAAAGTACTTTTTGGTACATAAAAATACTTTTTGGTACATAAAAATACTTTTTGGTTCAACTTAAGTATCTTTGGGTACAAAAAAAGTTTTTTTTTGTACAATAAAGGTTTTTAATAAAAGTACTTTTTGGTACATTTTAAGTATTTATCGTACAGTAAAAGCACTTTTGCTATAAAAATACTTTTTCAATAAAAAAAAAAAATACTATTTTGTAGGTTTGTAGGTTTGGTTTTTATAATAAAAGTACTTTTTGGTACATTTTAAGTATTTATCGTACAGTAAAAGCACTTTTGCTATAAAAATACTTTTTCGATAAAAAAAATACTATTTTGTAGGTTTAATAAATGTACTTTTAAGTGCAGTAACGGTACGTTTTGAGTACAATAATATAATCAGTACAGCAAATGTACAAATGTACTTGTCGCTACAATAAAAGTACTTTTTGGTATAAAAAAGTAAATCTTAGTAAATTAAAAGTACTTCACGGTACAATCAACTATTTGTTGATACAATAAAAGTACTTTTTAGATACTAAAAGTACTTTTTAGGTACTAAAAATTATTTTTGATACAATAAAAATACGTTTTGGGCACAATAACATTACTTAGTCGGTGTCTCAGTAATAAAGGTATATCTTTGTACATTTTTTACAATAAAATAAACTTTTTTTGGCACAATAAAACATTTTTTTTGTATAACAAAAGTAATTTATAGTACATCAAATATAATTGTCGGTAAAGCTAAATTAATTTTTGGTGCAACAAATTACTTTTTGGATCAACTAAAGTACTTTTTGAGTACAAAAAAGTACTTTTTGAACAATAAAAGTAATTTTTGTTAGATTTAAAGTATTTTTTGGTACAATAAAAGTACTTTATTGTACAGTAACAGTACATTTTGAATACAATAATATTACTTTGTCGGTACAGCAAAAGTAAGTTACGAACTTTACATTTTGATGCAGTTAAAATACTCTTGAGGTAATTAAAATAACTTTTAAGTACAGCAAATTTACTTGTCGCCACAATAAAAGTACTTTTTGGTATACAAATTTACAACTAAGTATTTTAAAAGTACTTCTCGGTACAATCAACTATTTGTTGATACAATAAAATTAATATTTAGATACTAAAGTACTTTTTTATACCTTAAAAGCACGTTTTAACTACAATAACATTACTTGGTCGGTATAATTTATTTATGGTTTTGCAATAAAAGTACAATAAACGTCTTTTTGGTAAAATAAAAGTACTTTTCTTTGCAACAACTTTATGGTGTGATACTTTCTGCGAAATAACATTATTTTTTGGTACTTTTATGTACAACAAATGTACTTTTCGGTACAATAAAAGTACTTTTTGGTGCATCAGATGTACTTGTCGATTTAACAAAAATACTTTTTCGTACAATAAGAGTACATTTTATGTGCTATAAAAGTAATGTGTTCTGCAATAAAGGTGCTTTTTGGTACATCAGGTGCAATAAAAAGTACTTTTTGGTATAATACAACTACATCATAGTTAATTTAAGTTAATTTTCGTTACTATTTCGTACTTGTTGCTACAATTAAAGTACTTTTATGTGCAATTAAAGCCGTTTTTGGTACAATAAAGCACTTTTAGATATAATAAAAGTACTTTTTGAGGACAATTAAATTATTGGTCGGTACAATATATGTATGCTGGTGAAATAAAAGTACTTTTTGGGACGACAAAAGTACTTTTTGGGTACTTTTGAGTAGTTTTTGGGTACAAAATAGGTACTTTTTGAAACAAAAAAGTACTTTTTGCTTACAATAATATGATTGTTGTAAAAATAGAGCTACTTTTTGCAATAACAAAATTTAGTTTTTGTACATTAAAAGTAATTTTTAGCAGAACGACTTAAATACCCACATATGTATTTAAATTGTGTACTACTCAAAGTTTGGATAGCTTTTATAGTGTACTGTTCGGAAGTTCTTTAACATCATCTTTTTCTAATCTGCTTGTACTTTAAAGGTGATTCCTTAAGAATGGCATCTTTTTTACCACCGGGAAGTTAAAGATCACAGTATTATAATTAATATGGCCCTAAAATTTCAATGTTAAATTTTCCTGCCACCCTACGTCTCATATTCAATCAGCTCATAAGCATCTATATTTAGAATCACATTAAATAATAAACTTTGTCCATTACTAGGTAAGACATTATAAGCCTCTTACATATATATAAATATCTATAATATAAATTGTTATATATTCTTAACTAGACAAGTAAAATTTCGTTTACGACAAGATGCTCATAAATAAGCCTATCTCTTCCTTACAGAAAGAAATTCGTCTACTCTTAACAACTTTTACCATCTGTCCACAGTGCCAGGCTATCTTGATAAAGACAAACATACATACATACATATAGTAGGGCATTTCCCCCATTAACTAAATGCCCTGTCTTCTTTGAGGGCTTTGTGGTGCTTAAAATAATTTAGGAAACACAAATGACTCCCATCATCCCCCAGTAATTGGTATAAGCTGCTCCTGTCATTTCACTCAATGTTTGTCGGAGGGGGCGCGAGGGTGGTGATGATGGTTTGAAGTAACAAGTATTGACTGACATACAAGTATCCAACTACACAACATATGTTTACTTAGTGACACAACGTAAATTCAATGTAAAACGTCTCTTATGATATGACATGACCAAAGTAGCAGGGGTTGAAATGCTCTGCCCCCCTTCGCTACTCTCCCACACCCTGGGGCACAACATCATCATTAGCAACACCAAAGTTGTCAGGTTTGTGGTGAAGGTTGTAGTGTTGTTGGTACGTAGTACAGTGCAGTGCAACCGCCCCACTGAACAACAGTAAGCGAGCGTCTAGTTCTTTGCAGTTTTCCTGATAAATTTTCCTCATTTTTTGTTTGTTTTTGTACTGCACAAAAAGACCAATGATTTTCCAGTAGTTTACTCTTCATTAAACTTAAAAGGGTTGTAAATATTGCATTGCCACTCGTCCATCTTCAAATGATGACACGTTGAGATGGCTGCGTGGTTGGGGGTTTGGCACTAATCACTGTTCGGGTAGAGAGGGGGTCGGTCCGCAGGGCTGATTGGTTCTTGTAAGAGTTTCTGGTCGAGAGTCTTTAGCGTGTGTTGTGTGTCGTGTGTTCGTAATGAATACAAAATAGAAAATATTAGTTTGTTGTCGTTTGTTTGGGATGACAAAAGACCCGGGGTGACGAGAGCAGGACGGTTGACATGTTTATTTTTGTAGAAAAACAAAAACAGACGGAGGAGAATCAGTTTTGTGTGGGCGTTAGCGGGCGGGTGCCAAAGTCTTGAATATGCGTTATATTTAAAAAATTGTTATACATAATATGTAGAAACGAAACTGTAGATATGTACGATGTATATACAGATCTATTATGGAAGGGTGGGGGGTGGATATATTGGTAGAACAACAATATGGGTATGTCACCAATATTAGCACAAGATTTAATATGTTAACGAATCACTGAACAATAATTGATGATGAATTGCTAAATAGATTGAGAATATTTGAATAATTTTATAAAATTGTAAAATCAAATAAAGCGAATGTTTAAACAAATTAGTACTTGAGACGATGTCATGGAGATGCTTTATCATTGATTTAATTTCGAGATGACACATAGGTGGTTGATAAAATTGTCACGTAAAGAACAAGTGGAGAAGGAAGTCTTTAAGTATTAACTCGAGAGTCTCACGATCCTTCGATGTGTAAGTGTTTACAATGTCCTGGAGAATAGTTTCTATTTAATAGTTAAGAAAAACTTCAGACCTTTTAAGTCTCACTTGGCTATCAAATATAATGTCAAAACTATTGAAGGCGTTTGGTTAATATTAAAAAATTTTGCATAGTTTAGAAATTAATAAAAACTATATGTGCTTTGAATAAATAAAAGTACAGTTTGGCGCAATAAAGTCTTTGTTGCTACAATAGAAAATTAAAAGTACTTTGTGATATTATAAAAGTACTTTTTGGTATAATAAGCTTTTGATACAATAAAAGTTGTTCTCGGTACATTAAAAGTGCTTGTCGGTACAATAAGATTGTTTGTGGCGCTATAAAATAATTCTTGGCTACAATAAAAAATCAAAAATGATACAATGTACAAAAAGGTACTTTTATTGTACTTATATCGTACTAAAAAGTACTTTTATTGTATCAAAAAGCACTTTAATGTAGCAAAAAGTACTTTTTAGTAGGATATAAGTACAATGAAACTACCTTTTTGTACATTGAAAGTACTTTTTGGAACAATATAAGTACTATTTTGTATAACTAATGTTGTTGGTAGCACCATAAAAGTACTTATTGGTACATTAAAAGTACTTGTTGATACATAAAAGTTCTTCTTGGTACGTTAAAAGTACTTGTTGACTTCTTGGTACATTTAAATATTTTTTGGTACCATATAAGTACTTTTTGTTAAATAATAATAACTTGTGTGTACAATTAAATTACTTCTTGGCAAAATAAATGTACTTTTTGGTATAATTAATGTTGTTGGTGGTAAAATAAAAATAATTTGTGGTAACCTAAAAGTACTTTTTGGTACAATAAAAGTGTTTTTTGGTACTTCAAATTACTTCTTGAAAAAGTACTTTTTGGTATAATTAATGTAGTTGGTGTTACAATAAAAGTACTTCTTGGTACATTAAAAGTACTTGCTTTCACCATACTTTTTGCCGAAAACAATTAAATTACTTTTTTGGTACAATATAAGTACTTTCAGGTACAATAAATGCCCCTACTTTTTAGTATAGTATAAGAACTTTTTGGTACAAGAAAAGTACTTATTGGTACAAAAAATATATTTTTTGATACAAAAGTACTTGAAGATACGATAGTGTACATTTTTGGTACAATTAAAATACTTTATGGTACTTTAAAGTACCATAAAAATACTTTGTGCTAATTAAATAAATTAAATTACTTAAATGTACCTTTTGGTATAATTAATGTTGTTGGTGATAAAATAAAAATAATTCGTGGTATCATAAAAGTACTTTTTGGTCCAATAAACGTGTTTTTTGGTACTTCAAATTACTTCTTGAAAAAATACTTTTTGGTATAACTAATGTAGTTGGTGTTACAATAAAAGTACTTCTTGGTACATTAAAAGTTCTTGTTTACACCATAAAAGTTCTTTTTGGTGTAAACAGTTTAATTACTTGTTGGTACAATGAAAGTTCTGTCGGGTACAAATAATGCACCTCTTGGTACATGAAAAGTACTTTTTTTGTACATTATAAGAATTTTTTGATGCAATAAAAGTACTTATCGGTACAATATAAATATTTTTTGATTCAATAAAACTATTTTTTTCAATAAAAGTGATTTTTTGCACAACATTCGTATATTTTGGTTCAACAAACGGTACATTAAAAGTACTTCTTGTTGCAATACATTGGTACATTTGGTACATTAAAAATACATCTTGATTATTTTAAGCACTACTTCGAACATTAAAATGAATTGTTGGTATAATAAACGTACTTCTTTATACATTCAAGTACTTTTTAGTATAATTAAAGTACATTTAAGGTACCTCTTGGTACAATAATGGTCTTTCTTATATAATGCAAGTACCTGTGAGTACAATAAAAGTACTTTTTGGTATATTTAAGGACTTCTTGATACATTAAAAGTACTTAATGGTACAATAAAAGTACTTCGTAGTACAATAAATGTACTTGTTAGTAAAATTTTGGTACAATTTTGTGCAATAAAGGAATTTTTAGTACAAAAATGCTTTCAGAAATTTGTATTAAATTACTTTAACCAAAGAATAAAATTTCAAGACGTTTCTTACTTTTCGGCCTTTTTACCCCCAAAACAACGAATTGCGAAAATTCCCTTCGTCCAGCTCTTAAATTCTCTATTGAGAATGCCATTATAAATTGTCGTTCTTTTAGCTTTAGCTGTATGGTCTGGGTGATGGCACCAGCTTTATTGCTTTTTCGGTCTTTTTACCCATAAACGTACGAATTTCGAAAAATCACTTTAAATCGCACAACAATCGCTCGCGGCAGTACAAGTTTTTATCCATTTCTTGGCCTTTTTATCCCTAAAGAAAGGAATTTCAAAATGTCCCTTCAAATTGCACAACTGCTTAGCCGTGGTGTGGTTAAGGTGATGGAACCACTTTTAACCATTTTTCGGGCTTTTAGAACTAAAAATACGAATTTCAAAAAAAAACTCATTGTTGTAGCATTCTAATTCTATAGGGAGCATGCCCATATAAATGATTGTGATTATACCAGTTGTATCCTTTTTTCGGCCTTTTTACTCGTAAAAGTAAGAATTTTGAAAAATCCGCGCTCACACCTGTTGTCGCGATTATGTTTATAGCTCTTGGTTCTGGACGATAGTACAAGTTTTATCCCTTTATAGGCCTTTTTACCCCTCACCTATGTCTCGAAAGGGCTGGGAGTGATATGTAAGTCATGTTATAGAAATTGTGAAAATTTTATAACGGTTGGTCCATTAATATGGCCGATATACCGATTTTTTCAAAAGAGGCGTGGCACTGCCCTTTTCCTGGAAAGACGTAATCCTCCTTGTACCAACGACAAATGTAACAAATCTAATTTTTATACCCCTAACGGCTCGTGAGATATGACCGATTCAAATTTCGGGTTGTGTGGTCGGTGCCACGCCCCGTTTCTTAAATGGTCCGAATTTCCAAAATTCCCATCAAAGTGCGCGCCTACGTCGTAAAAGAAATCTACATCCCAAATTTCACGGTTCTTGCTTTAACCATTTGGGCTTTGGTGGATCAGTCAGTCACCCAAGCCGTTTAAAGTCGCAAAGGGTGTAAGTCCAAAATTAAAATGGTTACAGGAGGGACAAAAAAACTTAAACGACATACTTTTTCAAAACTTTTAATGCAATTATGTGTATGAAAGGTGACAGCGCATATATTTATGTTTTTTTTAAAGCCAGATGCGTTTTCAGTTTATCTTGCGTTCTTCATCAAAAAATACATTTAGGCTAACAGTGGACTTACAACCTTTACGACTTTAGGTCGCGATATTTAGATTATATGGGACCGGCCGTGGCATAGTGGTTAGAACACGCGACTACCATGCGGGAGATCACAGGTTCAACTCCTGGCTCCAGTCATCTTAAAAAGAAAAAAAAACAAATAAATTTTTCTTTCATCGTCGGCTCCCCTCGAATGTTGTCGACAGAAACTTCGCAGTATTAGTGTCGAGTCAATCGGCGTGTCTAGTAAGAGCTTCTCAAACAGTGACGTTTGCATTCGTCGATAAACAAGTAGATGCCGTTAGTTGTGATTCTAAAAATAGAAAGCGTGTTAATTCACAACAACGCGAGAAGCTATCCCATACCTCATTCATGGGGTGTAAAGGGAAATTAAGTAAGTTTTTATATAGATTATATGATTAACATATGTTTCCCCTAAGGACAACAATAAAATTTCATTAATGTCGGGCAATATCACTGAGGTAAATAATACATACTTCACTTACGGGTTATTCTTTCATATCATCAGGCGAAAGTGTGTGCGAACCACAAACTTACCCACCGACCTAATTACGCACTAGAAATATGGGGCATCAAGGGATGAAGTTTGCTTCAAAAGCCAATTTTTAGTTCAAGAAATGTCAATGCAGCTAGTTCATGTAACTTTCTGTAATACGTGCAAAAAAACAAAATACCTAAGGTTAACTAACTTCATCACCATTCCTAGTGTCTTCTGTTACTGTGCGCTAAGAACATACACATCCAAAGACCACTACTTTAAACTTTCTTGAAGGCATAAAAACTTGCTTTAACCAGAGATTTTTTTCTACTCTCAAGGGGAGGAAGCAACATCAGTGACAATCATCAAGAGAAATATGGTGTTCAAAGTTTAACGAACTTATTTCAATTATAATCATTGCAACAACATCAATACACTCGAACACAACCACACACACACGCAGATACATATATAAATATACTCGTATATATATTTACAGCCGTGTTCGTACTGAGATAAGGTCGTGCACATTTGTATCCTTGCCAAAGGATACAGATTTTTATGAACCCCTCTTTTTACTACAGACAGACACATGTACCCACATACTGACATGTATAATGAACACACTTAACAGCAGCTGTACAATTGGAAATTTCCGTTCTCTGTTAAAATTATTAAATATGTGAAACTTTGTTTGGTAAACATTACAGCTTTAGAGAGAGCTTTCATAGGTTGTTGGCTGTGCTAGAAAGACATTTATCCGCTAACAGTGCTTTTGATAAGAATTTGTTCGATAAAAATTCTGTGGATAAATTTGAAGAAAAAAACATATTGCTGTTGCACAAATTAGTTGTTTCATTATAAAACTAGTCTTGATTTGCATTTTATAGTGCCATTAGAAATGTTATTGGTTTTAGGCATAAAAATAAAGTTGTTCATAGAAATCAGGTATTGATACAAAACTGTAGAGATTTGTACCCAGGTTTTCATTGTACGTTCAAAGTTTTCTCGAACGAAATTTGTCGATAAAATTTTAACAGAAACCAAAATGGAAAAATTTATTTAGTTGTTGGTAAAGTAGTATGTCTGTATTAATGTGTCATACAATGGTGATCCTTTTAAATGATTTTTTTCTAATTCTAATTAAAACATTTTAAATAGAAATGGATTTCGTCATTCTTATTACGATGCGAAATAATAATCTCTGACATTTTCTTTTTAACATCAGAATGTTATAATTTTTGTATGTAATTTGTACTTTAGAGGTTCTTAAATTTATAAAAAATATTTTCATTGTTTGATAACTTTAAACTCATATGCATATGACCTTATCCTTCGACACAACCCAAGATTGAATTTATTCCTTTATTTTTTCATTCTTATTTATTTTTATAATTTCATATAACATATAAAATATTTAGTAAAAAAAACTGTTCTAACATACACATACACCTATACGTACAAAATGTCTAAACTTAATAACTAAAAATGTTTGGCCATAAGGCGGAAAAAAGGTGGGCAAGCATACAGGCGGCCAACAATTTAACGGTCCATTTCGTTTTCAATATCTTCGTCCCATTCCCAATTGTTGAAGTCATCGTCCTAGAAAGAAGTAAAGGGAAAGAGAAACAAAAATTTTATAAACAAAGTTTGTAAAATAAATTAAAAAAAAAACCAAAAAAAATATAAGAAATAGTATTTATGTTTTTTTTGGGACATACGGTAACTTTGCGCTGGTTCTAACCCCGACACAACCGTTACACTTTATGTTCACCTTAATGTGAAAGACAGTACTAGAAATAGGGATAGAAAGATGCTCTTGATTCAGCAGTTGGCAAATTCAGTCTACACAACAACACCTCCAATAACGGATTCAGACTGAAACATTGTAGTGAAAGGAACCAGATTCCCACCTAAAGATATCCACTAGACATCCTTGATATTCCCTGATCAAAAGACCAGAAACCAATTGGATCATGTGATTATCGATGGATGTCTCAAGCGTTATGGGCGTGCGTGCGTTGACTTCGATCACCATCTATTTGCAGCCAAGGTACTCACGCGATTTCGTAGTGCTAAAAACGCAAAGAAAGCAAGACATCGCATGTCTCAAGCGTTATGGGCGTGCGTGTGTTGCGCGATGCAAATATTGACTCCGATCACCATCTATTTTTGCAGCCAAGGTACCCACGCGATTTCGTACTCATTATACCGAGATAGCCAATGCCTACTGAAACAAACTCACTCAATTGCTTCAAACAAACCCTCCTAGTTCTGATGTCTCCAACACACAGTGTTAGCATAATGCGAACTCTATGACCAATGCCGTAATGACCGTATGGAGTTATGGAAAACCTCTCTCCGACAAGCCCTGGTACGTTGAGAAATGTCGTGCAATGTCTAAGGAAAAGGATGCAGCATACAAGGCAAAACTGCAGCCAATTGCAACGAGTGCGGTGACGGAATGAAGTATTCAGAAGAGCATAGAGATGAAAAGCCTCTTCATGCGGAAAAAGTGTCTAATGAAGCTAGACATCACAAAGCTGCATTCCACCGAGATAGCCAATGCCTACTCCAACCAACTCTCTCAATTACTTCAAACAAACCCTACTAATTCGGATGTTTCCGACACACAGTGGCAGCATATTGTGAACTCTATGAAAACTGCCGCAATGACCGTTCGAGGTTATGGAAAACCTCACTCCGATAAGCCCTGGTACTTTGAAGAATGTCGTGCAATATCTAAGGAAAAGAATGCAGCATACAAGACAAAACTGCAGCCAATGGCAACGAGTGCGGTGACGGAACGATATATTGAGAAGAAAAGAGTGATGAAAAGCCTCTTCACGCGGAAAAGTGTCAATGAAAAAAAAAGAGATAACCAGGATATCAAAGATTACAAGGATAGAGGGGAAGCCCAAAAAATGTACCAACAGGTAAAAAGCAAAGGTTATCGGACAGAGAACCCAACCTGCTGCATATAAGGAGAGAACACTTTCGTACGCTGAACGTTCCTGAAGGGAGCACAAGCGACGAAATCACGTCTTTCATCGATCAATCTATTGTAGGAGTTTTCGAGAGAATAATAGTTGGACCCGGCATAGTTAACGGCGAGTAAAGTCGTCGAATGAACCATAAGCTGTATAACGACATTGTCGTAGTCAACGGATTTACAACTTCATTAGATGGCTGAAAGTTCGATGTCGATGGTAAAGAGCGAAGCCGTCACTGTTTGAGAATCTTTTTACTAGGCATGCCGATTGACTCGAAACTTTTTAGATGACTGGAGCCAGTTGCTGAACCTGGGATCTCCAGCATAGTAGTCGCGTGTACTAACCACGGAGTCACTAATGGTCGCCTTGAGTTTATTCAATAAACTCTTGAAGCACCCCTTGTACATATATGGATAGAAACCATCAATGCGACTTAAACAACTACTGAGAGCAGTTTTATACCAATCGCATTGCTGTCCATACACAACACACAGACATATAAATTGCTGCTTCCCTCGCATGATGTCGGTAAATTGTGATAACTTCGTTTGATCCCTATTGAACAGCAATATCGGTATACCAGAGTATACATGCTAAAACATATGGCCGTGTTCGCCAATATGTCAACCAGAGGGGAAAAAAATTTTTGTGACTTTTACAAAAAATTTTTGTGTGTATGAAATAAGAAATGTCTAATAAATCTGGAAAAATCTGTTTTTGGTCGAAAATTGCAAAATAGTGGCAACCCTGGCATGTTTTTTCTAGTAAGCTTTATACTGAGATGTAAAACAAAATGGATAGCTCACAGAAAAAGGTAAAAACAACCTATTTTGCTCAGAAAATTGCATTGTTTTCTTTTGCAATATATAGATAAAGAATTGTTTTAGTGCTGAAACCAAAAAAAAAAATTAAAAAAAATTTTTAAATGCACATTTGATGGCAATGAAAACTGCGCATTTTCGGTGTAATGTGAAAGACTAAAATTGGAAAAGTTTAATAACGGTGGTTGCACGCTGGTATTTTGTTATGAAAACATAACATTTTCTGAGCTGGAGTTCCTAATATCTGGAATGGGTGGTATTTTTAAAGATTAATGCTGGTTTCTCAGTTTAAATTGACATCAAATGTGTGTAATGTGAAAGACCACTTGAAAAAAAAAACACTTACATTTTTTTTTTGGTAGGATCCACTCACAAGTGCTGAAAAAAATTAAAATTACATCGAAAAGCTAAAAAAGAATGGTAAATACGAAGAACACAAAAGAAAGAGGGCAGATGCTATGCGTAAATTGAGAGAAACCCGTAAACTGAAGGAAAGTGAAATGCCAAGAAAGGATCGTGAGTCTCTTGTAGAAAGACGTCGCAAAGACTACGTAAATGCATTCAACCTTACACCTTCAACCATTTCTGTCGACGAAGTCACTGATGAAGACTTTTGTAAAATAAACAATAAATTAAATGTTGCCGATTTTTTTTTAACACAAAAAATATTCGTGATATTGCGTCGGCCCATCAAATAAAGCATGAGTCCGGCAATATCCGCATTTTTTCAACTTCCAAAGAAGGATATAATCAATCTTAAAAAATAAAAAATTAAAATCAAAAGAGAAACAAAATAAAAATAGAGTTTGAATAACTTTGTTTTTGCATTTTTTTAGAATTCCGCAAATATAACCGTTTTCAAAAGAATGTAGTTTTATTTGGCATACGGAACAATGGTGACATAAAACTTTAAAGCTTACTAGAAAAAACATGCTAGGGCTGGAATTTTCGAAAAAAAAGTGTTGCCAAATTTATTAGACACTTCTTATTTCATACACATCAAAAAATTTTCGCGAACACGGCCAGGTGTGGGCACGCCCTTAAATACTGTCATGCTGTTTTCGAATTTTTTGACACCTTTCTTTTTTTGCCATAAAAAGCTGATAAAAACATGGTTTTGTGCAACCTGTCACAAATCCCTCTCCCCCATCTCCCAAACCATGATATTTATTACGATCCCTTAGCCTCAAGACCAAATATAGGACTTTGGTTGTAAAAAAATGTCTTTAAGAAGCATTTATAAGCACTAAAAGTCGTTTTTAAATGCAAAAATTTGAACGATGTAATGTGAAAGACTTTCGTTGTAATGTGAAAGACTTGATATTTTTAGTCCTATTGAGGTTTCTAAGCAACATATTTAAACCGTTTAAATGCAATTTCCTTTCTTCATTATTCAACTTTTATCTCCAAAAGTACGGGGACAACCCGTTGTCTATAAGAGCAGAACTTTTAGAAAGTATCTGTCTACCTCAAAAGTGACTTCCAAAATTTGTAATGTGAAAGACCGTCTTTAACTGCTTATACCATGAAAACCATAGGACCTGGAAAAAAATTCTTTGAAGGAAATGAGCACACTGTTAAGCTTTATAATTTCCATGCATAAAACATTAGCATTTAACTAGTTTCAAACCAATTTTTTTAAATTTGTGTGTACAAATGTAATGTGAAAGACTGCGAACACGGCCATATGCGTCTAGCTTCCCATGTATGTTTGGCCAAGACGGTGTCACAAATGTTCGCTTTAAGTTTTTTTTCGTTTGACTCTTGTAGCACCCCTCGTACATATATGGCTTTGGTTTAGAAACCTACGCTGGCATGTAAAAAACTACTTGGATCAGTTTAAAAGCAATCGCATTAAGGATATTGCTGTCAATATATAACTCACAGACAAATTAATCGCTGCACCCCTCGCATGTATAGCAGTAGATTACGTTTACGTCATTTGTTCCCTATTGCAAATCAATATCAGTATGCTCAAGACGTCATTCCATATCATTCACGTCTTACTTTCCATATATGATCAAAACGGTGTCACTATTGGTCGCCTTGAATTTATTCAATTGACTCTTGTAGCACCCCTCGTACATATTGCTTTTAGCTTAGAAACCATCATTACGACGTAAGCAACTACTTCGAGCAGTTTTATACCAATTGCATTAGGAACCTTGCTGTTCATACACAACACACAGACATATTAATCACTGGACCCCTCGCATGTATTATATATCAGTAGTTTATGTTTATGTCTTTGGTTCCCTGTTGAAAATGATTATCAGTATGCTCAAGAAGGCGTTTTATATCATTCGCGTGTAACTTTCCATTTATAATCAAGACGATGACACAAATGTTCGCCTTGAATTTATTCGTTTGAGTCTTGTAGCAACCTTCGTACTTATTTGGTTTTAGCTTAGAAACGTTCATGTAAACCGTTACTTGGTATAGTTTTATAGCAATTGCATTAAGGCTATTGCTGTCAATACACAGACAGTAACTTCTGGGAAGTCTAGTCAATCTGCGTATCTAACAATTAAAGCATATTAACCACTCAAATGCGAGAAGATATCCCTTATCCCATTCATAGGAAAATTAAGTTCCTAAGTAATCATAGAATTATTGTGCAGAATATTTGAATTACACGCGCTATAGCCCGTGTAAGCAAGTACTTCTAGCCTATAAACTACCAGAGGTATGTAGATACATTTCCGTCTCAGATTAAGAGCAATCAAAAGAACAGTTTAGCTGCCTATAAGCAGCACACAGACATAAACATGTGTGCTCCCCTCGTTCATACATCATATTATCCTAGAATCGATGTCCGACATGCCAATAACAACCGTTAAGCAGTCTATACATAACACACAGATACACATTTGCACTTTATTGTATGTAGATAGATACATCTGTATACACATTTCTACTCACATATTCATCGTCCAAATCCTTTGTCTCCACTGGATACGTACTCGGCGTACAGGCCATATACGAAACTCCCGTATTGTGACCCGAACACTCGCACGTGTGATTATCCGATGGCACTGCACTCTTTGCCACCCGCTTGGCAAAGATAGTGGCCAACTTCTTTAGAGGATACTTGCGTTCAGGCATAAATTTGCGGGCACTAAATACCGAACCATTGGTCTCTATAGCCAATGGAGTGCAAATGCCCAAGTTGCTCTTGGGAATATGTAGCATGTGTCTAGTTTCGGCATCTCCCTCGGGGAAACGTTTCGAATAGACCATCTCACGATCCATGCCAAAGAAGTGACGTAGTTTACGTGTTTTTTCGAATTCGAATTCTGTGTCGGCCAGGATGTGTAGATTCACGCCCTCTTCCAGCATATACTGTAAAATGGAGCTGTAATCGAAGCGCATATGGCGAGCAGCACAATCACTGCAGGAGAGTAGTATAAAAGTCTTGGAGACTCCCGGACGGAAGTCTAGCTTGGAGGCAGTGGAGATGGCCAATAAGATGTCGCTGTTGGTAGAGTTGCTGGTATCGATATGTTCGAAATATTGCTCCAACTTGCTGTGGTCATGGGTGAACACGGTGTTCTCATAATAAATGCTGCTGGGCTTGTCGAAGGGGGCAGCGCC
This sequence comes from Muscina levida, assembly GCA_964034835.1. Lineage (NCBI taxonomy): Eukaryota > Metazoa > Arthropoda > Insecta > Diptera > Muscidae > Muscina > Muscina levida. The sequence goes on along the minus strand of OZ035881.1, from coordinate 3,976,820 downwards.
GCCAAAAGTGACCACGGCATAGCTAAAGAAATGCATAAGGATTAATTTAACATATAACAAAATTTGTACTAAAAAACTTACCGATTATTGGTGATGTCATTCTCTCTCAACTGCTCCTCTATGGTGGCCACTATGGTCATTAGGTTTTTGTTATAGGTCATATTGGTATTGCAGGGTTTGGCCTCAACTATAAAGACTACATCACTGCTGCGCGGTACATCGGCCGAACTCAATTCTACAAACGTACCCTCAGGTACATAGGAACCATTGGTTAACTGACAGCTAAGAAGACATAAATTAAGATCATGATCATCAACATCTTCTGCAGTCATCTTTTCAATACTTACAATACACATTTCTCGGGCACTCTCATTAGGATCCTGGCGCTGGCACAGGCCTCAATGTAAGCCAAAGCCGCCGTACAAGCTCCCTTATTGGCTGGATGTCCCGAGCTTACTTTATTGGAATTACTTCCCAAATCCAGGCAAATATCATAGAAAGGTTTAGGATTCACTGTATCGGCACATGCGGACAACATGCCCGATTTGAAGTAGTAATCGCAAACGCTGCTCACCTCTTGCGGCACTATCAAGTCCACCGTGACAGGTTTCATTTTTTGCCTACAGCCACCAATACTCCAAGAGTCTGTGAACTCTTGCAGATCGGTGGTGACGGTATTATTGACCGTTAGGTACTCATCGTAAGGTTCATTGTTCATGGTACCCAAAAGGCCGGCAGTGTTGCCGAAATACCAGCCACTAACCTCGAACCAACACAAATCGAATTGAACATTGCAGTTTAAGCTAAAGTCCTCATCAGAGGTAATGGTCAAGATATCTAGGTCACGGGTTATAGTGACGCCATCCAATTTTAAGGGTAATAACGACTTTTCATTACCATTTATGGCTATATGCTAGAAATCGATAGGGGAAATCTTATAAGTAAGAGCACAATATTTATACATTTCCGCTAACTTACATCACTGCCTAAATCTATTTCGATAAGTTGATCATTGGCTATGAAGCTGAGTTTGCGCGGTGAGACATTGTCATGGCTGCTTACGTTGAGCTAAACAGATGGAAGAGAAAAATAAGAAATTCGTGTTATATTGCCATAAGATCCACTTACTGATGGGTCCAGCATCAAAGTGAAATTGCCTTCAAAGAAATCGTGGCTCAATAGATACGAACACTGCATATTACGCAGATTGTCGGTCATTTCTTCGAAGCGCAAATTCAAACCCACAAAGCGTTGGTCAAAGGTCATGTAATGGCGAGAGTCGATGATCAAAGCGCGAGCTAGAACGAAAGCAAGTCATCGTTTAATGCAATCAACATACTTTTTAACAAAAATATTTCAAATGTTCCTTCTAGCCAATATTTCGTGCCATCCCTTACTTTAGTGCTTTTTGGTAAGCAATGAGGTAATCTGTAACACTTATTATCATTTCCCTTAGCCGTTAATGTTTCTTCCCACTTTAGTAAATTGTTTTTCTATATAAAATGTATACTCACAGTAGAACGGTGGGAACCATGTCTTGGGATCCAAATATTGCCGATAGTTGTAGATTTTACGTATCACAGATGAATTTGTACTTGTCAATAGTCTCTGTATCTTCGACACAAAACGATATTCTGGTATCTCCTCAAATCTGGGCGTTTCATTGAACGCATGCCAGGACATTGGCAGTTTTTGTTCCAAATCGATAATGCCCACATCGGGATCGAATACGAATTTTGTCTTAGCCTCTCTATACTTGTCGGCCGTCTCTAAAGCATTGGTGGCGTAATTTTGCAGCTTATTGGCCAGCAAGACATACAACTTGTGCAGGCGTGCCTCCAGCTGCAGCTCCTCTGCTACCCACTCCAACTTGGCCTTAATTTCATGGTATTTTCTTATCACGACTTCCACTTGCTCAATCTTTTGCAGCTGTTTAATTTCTTCCCAGATTTCGGTCATGACCTCATGTAATTCAGTGCCGAATGGTACCAACTTAAAGTATTTCTCCTTCAGGAAGTTCCAAATAATAACCGAGTATTTCTTAATGTTTGTCAAGGCATCATTAGACTTGATGTCTCTGTACAGCCTATCGACATCCTGGGTGAGACTGGATACTTTGTTAAAGTACGGAGACTCGGCCAGTTCGTTTGTTCGCTTGTAAATAAAATCAAACAGTTCCTTACTCAAATCCCACAAAGCCGACTCAACTTGGCTGATAAATTTAAAAATGTGCGGCTCCAGGCGTTTCAGCACACCCGTCCAGTAGGTGGACATGAGGCTCCATGATTTGTTCCATAAGTTTTCAACATATTTAATGAACGATATGTGCAGATCCTTGACAAAACGATCGTATTTGTGAACACCCTGTTCCAAAAGACCCGAAATGTATTGCAAGGAATCGCCATGGAAGAAGCGACTGATGTTCTCTAGGAACTCATTGTACGTCGTCTTGATGGTTTCTATCAACCAGACAATGCTCTCACGCAAAGCTTTGCCCGACTCACCCATGGCTTCCCACAGTTCGGTAAATATTTTGGGCAAAGACTCCAGATGCTCCTTTAGCGCCAACTCATCCAGTATAGCCAAGACAAAAGACATTACATCCTTTATGTAGAAATCATTTGATTCATAGGAATCGTTGATAAATTGCTGCAGTTCCTGCAAGTCCTCTTCCAAAACAGTCAATTCACCAATGTCATCAAAGAAAGGCTGATTGTATCTTTTGGCGGTATCCCAAACGATACCCACCGTGTCGACGACCTCAGTGTAGATGGCCTTAACCCAAAAATCAAGGCCATCAGAGAACGAGCTATAGATGGACGCGCCCACAGTGGTAATCTTTTCTCTAAACTCATGTCCCACTTGAGGACGCCAATGGAAACGACCTGTGATCAGGCGCGAATGATTCATTTTCACATACGAACTGACATCGACAATGCGTATTTCTTCATAGTTGCGCCAGATATCCAGATAGGCACTGCGGGCATCGGGTATGGTGCCAATCATTTGTAGATTTTGACTATCGTCTTCGGTGAGGTTGACATCCGCTCGTAGGTATCTATTTAGCAGATCAACATAGATGTAACCAGTATTATTGGTCTCTGGACTATCCCAAACAGAGGCGTTCAAACCATAAATGGGATAATTGATGGTGGGTATGGCCCAGAGGCGAACACAACGGGTGGGAGTGGTGCGCTGGAAGTGTAGGGAAAGAACGGAAAATATGAGGAATATGATATCAATTAAAAACTAGTAAGATAATAATAAAAGCTAGTTCTAAAAGGAGGAATTTGTATGGAAGGAGGGAGTTGTTCTGTCCAAAGTTGCTCATCTTAGAACTTAACCTCAGCTTAGGGTATAGGAACTTGCATTCCAAACTACTGTAATAGTGGGGACAGACGTCTTACCTACCACGCCTCCTTAAGAGTGCGCGTATTTTGGTAGTAGTGAATAATAATAGTAGTAGTGAATAATAAGGCTAGACATTTGTAATTCAACGACTTAAAAAGCATTTTAGGAGAAATGTGAAACTTTAATTTGAAAAACTCTTGATTGGTTCATAATAGCCGAAAGTATATCAATGAAGCTGACGAATTTTTATCTATAGTTGTTAACTTTCAATATGTCAAAGGGAAGCTGAGTTGTAGTTGACGTAACATGAGTAGTCAGTGCGTTAATTATTAAGAATTAGTTTTCGAGGCACATGCCGTGGCATGATGGTTATACACCCGACACGCCAATCTAGGAAACCAGGGTTCGATTCCTTTCACAGTTATCTACATATCTATGATCTCCGGCCCCTCCATGTTGCCGACAGCAACTTCTAAGTAGTCGAGTCAATCGTCATGTCTAGTTAAGTCTGCTCAAACAGGCGGCGTTCGGATTTCTCGTTTAACCCCGTTATGTGAGTCTAAAAATATCAGCGTATTAACTTACACAAATGCGAGAGATTCTCCCACATCTCATTCATGAGATGCAAAGGGAAAAATAAGTTAGTACTTTATCTGTATTCCGTTATAGTACAGTATACGGCTATTAATTAGTTCCAAATAGTCGCAAATCTATCAAGAAGGGTGGCTGATAGTTTTTTGTAAAGTAATGAAAGTCATAGGATAGCTGAATACGTTAGTAATAAACGTAACATGACCAGTCAGCGTATCAATTATTATGAACTAGTTGTCTGTATCCCTCTACTGTACAAGTATTTTTATATCTATATTAGTGGCGCGCCCCCTACAGTGCTCTTTTTGTACTAATACAGGTGATGTCAACACATAAGCCCAACCCGTCATGGGAATATAAACACATAATTTTAATGGCTAAAGTAAATACTAACTATCCATCCCAATAATGGGTTTTCAGTATACAAAAGACCCTTGAATATTAGCTATCAAAACTTTGTTCGCAAAATTTATTTTTATTAAATGGATAAAGATTGCTAGAGTTCGCCTAAAAAGGATTTTCTGTAAGAAGAAAATTAATCAAATAACTAATGTTATGAACATGACGCTATTTTATAGGGTTGCAACAAAATAACCTCTTATAACAGGATAAATTAAAGTGCAGCGGACCGTCTCCTCAAAGTTAAACATGCAAAAGATTTTCTTTTGCCAAATATAACTTTTTATATGGAAAATACAAGAAGGGGCATCACCCCCTTGTCTATTTTTAATCCCGGGTTAAATCTGCGGAGATTTGCTCGAGTTTTTGTTTACCCAAACGACTGCAGACAAGACTTGTTGCCATACTTATAGAAAACCAATATGAAAGTATCAGTCGGGAAAACAGACTTACATATACCCTCACCCTCAGTAAAATACAAAATTATTATTACTCCATCTCTACAGTGGGCGGAATGCTACATTTGTATGGGAGGTACCAGAAGGGGCGTGGCTATACTTCAATTTTTTTTACCAACACTTTAAATTGATTTAGCTTTACTAAATACAGAATTTGGGCAAGATCGCGTTGGTGTATTAATATTATTGTTCCATCTTTAAAGTGGGCGGAAAGGTACTTTTGTATAAGAGGTACCAGAAGGGAGGTGGCTAGACTTCCAATTTGTTCTCCAAAACTTCATCCTGTTTCAGCTTTACTAAATACAGAATTTGGGCAAGATCGCGTTGGGAGTATTGATATTATACTCGATTTCTACCGATTTCTTACAATACCGTAAATAGTTTAGTTTGGTTCAAAGAAACCTAGGGCCTAAAATGACTTATCTTCTTACACTTTTGGGTCGTTTAAAATTATATATACCCTCCTACCCGTAGCGTGAACATATAATAATTCCCTTTTCCACCCAATGAATGAGGTATGGGATAGCTTCTTACGTTATTGTGAATTGACCCACTTTCTATTTTAAGTGAAAAAAATTAATTAAAAATTTTGCAAATGCAATACATACATTTTTTTATTTTATTCATTTATGAATTAATGAAAAACGCAAAAAGAATGATATGTTTACAGCTCTGATCTGTCCCTTGACGCACATTAAATTATCGGTTATTTTCGATTTATTTTTGTAGAATAACGTATAAATATACGATTATTTTTAGGGTAAATCGGTTACGATAATTTCATTTCTGGCATCAGTTTTACTTTTACCTTGTACATTTACTACACACCCTAGTGACCTTTGAGTATTTTATGTTGTACTACCTAATATTACATTGAATGTATAAGTCATTACTTTGATTGATCAAATAGTACTCCGTTATACCAAATAAAACTTTTGTTGAAAGAGCTTTTTTATGCCAAAAAGTACTTTTATTGTACCAAAAAGGAAAATAATTTTAATTGACCAAACAATTTGACCAAAAAGTACTTTTATTGTACCAAAAAGTCTTTATAATGTATAAAATATAACGTTCATTGCACCAAAAAGTTAAATTTATTTCAATGTACCTAATAGAACTTTTATTTGACCAAAATGTACTTTTATTGTACAAAAATGTTATTTCAATGTATTAAGTAGAACTTTTATTGTACTAAAAAGTACTTTTATTTGGCCAACAAATACTTTCATTTCACCAATAATAAGTACTTTTATTTTTACAAAAAGTACTTTAATTGTTCCAAGAACTTATTTTAATTTATTACATAGAACTTTTATTGTACCAAATAGTATTATCACAAAACCAAAAAGTACTTTTATTAAATTAAAAAGTACTTTAATTTTCCATAAAAAATGTACTTTGGTTATATAAAACAGTACATTTATTAAAAGTTAGTTAAATGTAAGTATAGCTTTTATTGTACCAAATAGTACTTTCATTGTATCAAAAAGTACTGTTATTGTAGAAAAAAGTACTTTCATTTCACCAAAAGTTACTTTTATTGTACCAAAAGGTTATCCAACTATATCAACTAGTACTTTTATTGTTCCAAAAAGTAACTTTTTGTAGCAAAAAGTACTTTTTATTTGCTAAAAAGTACTTTTTGTACTTAAAAACAGCTTTTTTGTCCGATTTTTTTAAATTAAAAATATTTACTTTACCAATTTAAAATCAATTGGATTTCTATCACATATGCAAAAATTAGCTTATTCCGTACTATGACATGTCAATGTTAAAATCATTGGAGATTCACCCAAATCCGCAGTTAATCGGCATCAGTAATTCCGCTTTAGTTACTACTTCTAGGTAAGTTCTTTTTACTTCGCTATATTATAGAAAGGATTACATCTCTGTAACCATTAATTGCGCTATGCAGGGTATATGTTAACTGACTAAGGCACAACATGTTATATGAAAATGCGATAACTGAGTAAAATCACCCTCCATCAACCGTGTCACGAATATATCTCTATCGTTATAACCGAAGTTGATATGTCCAATTTTCAAAATTTTACACGAAGATGATTCAAAGTTTTGAATTTTCATTGAGACATCTAGACAGTTTTATAAAGCCATGTAATAGACTTTCACTTATCTTAGAAATATCATCCTTTGCCAACTTGTTCTAAAAATCCTAAAAGAAATATCAATAATCTATATATCAACTTTTGCTGTTCCCCAACTGCTTATCCTATATTTCAAAACGTCGAGATGACTTTAACGTCATTAACTTTGTCTTGTCCATTTAAAGTAATGTTGAATCAAATATAAGATATCTGCCTTATAATAAACATTTGCCAATAAAAATTTACAGAAACTAAATTTATAAAATAAACCTTGGGGGTTTTAACCTACGCAGTACAACACATGATTTTGGGACTTAATTCGGAGAACTGCACGTGAAAGTAGCCCCGAAACGAAGAAGTTCTGCATCATTCGTTTTGTCAAGTTACATGCCATAATACTTTAATATCGATATGAAGTTAGTAAGTATCGTATAGGGGAATTTGTCACGTTTTAGGTTCTTTTGTTTGACATAACTCGAGAACCGCTAAGAACAGAGTCGAAATCTTACCGTCAACTTTAAAGAAGACTTAAAGGGAGCCTCTAAATAATAACAATTTGTGGCATTCATTTCTTTGTCATCGTGGAGTTCAATTGTCCTTATGGTGATCCTTTATGTTATAAGAGTTCAATTTAAACTAATAACCATTTTTAGCTCTCCATATATTCCCAAGAGACTATTGCAATGCAAACTGCTATGTGTATACTTATTTTCTTGTATTACCTGCGCCAGGACCTCGAATTACTAAAGCGGACTACACATAGATCAAACATAGACATGTAAAAAGTTAGCAGTTTTTTTTTTACTAAAACAACTGTATACCAATTATGTTGTTTTAACTTTGATTTACATTAATAAAGACTCAATTACAGCCTAAGCTCATGTCCATGACTGACCTAAGTGTGATCCGCTTTACAGCAATTATTGTTAAAATTTATAATAATTTATACATATGAAAATTATACTTTCCCATGTTTTCGATTTGTTTTGGAATGAAGTGTCAAAAAATTACAAAAAACAATATAACAACGAAATTTTCCAAAAAATAAAAATTTTAAATTTGAACAAAACATAAATTTTTAAAAATTAAATAAATATAATAAAATAAAATCAACTCCCCCCTCTCACCCCTTAGATACTAAAGATTAAAACAAATTCCGATTTGTGTAGGTTTAATAAGAATTATATATTTTTCATTTATTTGTACTTATAAACCATTAAAAGTTCAAAGCTTAATCCTTCGTCTCTATAGTAAAGTAAATGCTATGTGGGGCGACGTTGATGTGCGGAGTGGTGGTGGTGATTGAGTGGCATCAGTTTGAAAATTATATGCGTCAAACAAATTTTGTTTTTGGCGAGGTCTGTTTTGTTTTTGTATGGAAGACTTTCATATATACACGTTGACAGGCGCCGCATACAGTGATAAGCGTGTACTTAAGTTGACCCTAGGGCTAACCGTTGGGCTGTCTTGGGTATTATCAGCCAATGCAGTGCGTTTTTTTTTTAATTGTGATGTCAATTACCGGCAAGTGAGAGCTTATGTGTGTGTGTTGTTGCATTATTAGCGATAGCCTTGTTGATTTTGCAAGTTCAAGATCATGAACATTATTTTCAGAGTCGATGGTTGTTTTTTATTGTATGGATGTTTAAATAGACGATTGTGGATGGATGGTGGTTGACCTTTGGTTCATTTGTGGTGGAGATAACGAACAATTTCAATTTCATTTTCTGACTTTCTGTTGCTAACTAACAATGGGAACTGGCGAAAGTGATAAGGAAATTGCAAAGAGCTTAGAGTGAATTGAAGGACTTTTGGTTTGGGGATGGAAGGAAGAGTTTGCAATTGGTCGATGAGTCAAATGCAAGAATTATTGTTGTTTTGATTGTAGTATTTGGGTAAAATCAGGGTCTTTGAATTTCTAAAAAGGACTAATGTTTATGACAATCGTTCAAAGGATCTAAATCTTTAGACACTCGTTATATAATTGCCGGAAATTTTGGAAATTTTTAAATACGAAAATAATGACAATATTTTTAAGATGTTTTTGGAAAATCCTTTGGGAGAAAGAAGCTGGTCGTTTCTAAATCTACATAAATTAAGTAACTAATGAAATAATCTGAAGAAAGCTATTAAGTGTATGAAATGTTTCTTGCGGTAAATCTGGTGATAACATTTTAAAAAATTTGAATGGACATTTTTCCAAGGACCAAAATGGAAACCTGGTTATTTCCAAGCATTTTCAAAAAGAGTGGCCGATTTTGAAAACTTAACTTTTAAAATTGATAAGCTTTAATTCTTAAATGCTTCTTTTAGAGCAAGGGAAGTGGGCCCTCAGACATTTTTATCCTTATAACAGGATTCTGAAATTATCTAAGCAGTTGATAAGGGAAGTTCACAATAGCCAATTATTTCAAGGATTCCTAATAGCATTTAAGCGATTTTCAAGAATATGATATTAAACTATTCAGAATTTGGAGACTAATAATTGAAAAAGATTCTTTTAGAATTTGTTATTCAAATGCAATCATTCAAATACAACAAAAGTCAAGTATTTTGCTATGAGGTAATCATAATCTATTGACACTCACTCTTTGTAATCTCTGTTAGCTGTATAACGTCTCTTGGTTTTTTGAAAATAAAAATAAACATCCTTTACACACTGCATACTCTCAACTTGCACTGGACTGCGGCAGCCTTTAAACAGATACTCAGGTACATCGTACTCACATCTTTTAGATCCCCAAGTTGCAGCTTCACCTTCGCTCATAGTTTCTCAATCGATTTGCCTTTATTTTCTTTTGATATCCTTTCACGCCGCCTTTGTTGTAGCCTCTATTGTCGTTGTTGTTGTTGCTGTTGCCGCTGATTATTTCGCCCCCTATCATTCACACCAAAAAAAAACATTCTAAAACTACAACTAAAAGAGAATCTGGTTCGCATCTAGAAAAACTAAGTGATTGAGAAGGGGGTGTTGTCTTTCATTTTTTTTGTCTGTTTTCTCTTTTGAAATTACAGTTACATTTGTTTATTATTAAAAAATAATTGTATATGTAGTATGTATATATTCAATCATCAATTTGTGTGTGTGTGTGTGTGTTTGTTTCTTTAAGTTTTTGTTCACAAAATTTTCATTTAACACAATTCGTTATTTTTCGATTTGGATTTCGTCATTTTCGCAATTACTAAAGTATTTTCACTTCAGGGCTACTACACTTCAGATCAAAACTCGAACGTTTTGTTAATTTTAAAGCTGCGTAATCTAATTAAGATACTTACAATATACTCTAATTCTTTACGATCAATATCGAGCAGAGCCAACAATTGTCCACTCTTTTCGGTGAAATATTGTTTCTTGTAGACGGCCGACGACTCGGCTTTGTAGTGCGATGGCTTGGCGGCTATCGTGCTATTGAACTGGAGATCAATGTCTGAGGCGGCGTGGTTGGCATACAACTTGATGGTGTAATTGGTGTGACCCAACTCCTGTTCGAGATCCTTAATGATGGCGCCTAAAACGATGGCGTGACTCTCGTCGTTCGAGTAGTCAATGACGAGGTTAGTGTTGAGTAGCTCAACATTGCCGCGGTAGTATTTGCCCTTGAGTACTACATCCTTTTCGAGGTAGGGATGACCAATAGTTACCACAAAGGTTTCGTGATCCTTGTCGCCCTCGGCCAGGGGTTGTTTCTGCCATACTAAACCAGTGCGCACAGCCTTCATGTCGTCGCTCAAGTATTCGGGATTGTTCCATTTGAAAACAGCATCGGATTCCAACTTATCATCGGTCAGGGTATATGAACCTTCGGTGGCCAAGGTGCGTTTGGGATAGGAAAGTTCGCCCACGAATTTTTGTGAGTCAACTCCATTCTGTAATTAGGTAATATTTTTACTTACTTTTACTTTGTCCCTCTCTCTCTCTCTGTTCGTTACTTACATTGGTTTGGTTTGTCACATGCAATTTATAGGCAATCCAGGCATCTTCTGACAACTCCAGACGACTGCGGTAATCTATAACACGATCCACACTGCCGTCATAGTTGGAGGTCCAGGTCACCGAGCGGTTAGGATGGGTGGCTACAAGTTTGATGTCATGACCGTTGGGCTTATTGACACTGGTCAATTCAGCTGAAAGCTTGAACTTCTCAGCATTCTTCAATTCGAACACTTCAATGCGTTTCACATCCACCACCTCTTCGGGTTTGGTGTTGTCTTGTTTGTTTACATAGTGAATACCCAATGGCTTGATTTCATTCTCCAAAGTGACATCCTTGGTGATGGTGGTCACTGGTCCCTTAGTATCCTTGGCAGACTTGTAAATGCCATTAAGGAATTGCTTGCCATTGTAGTTGGCCTTAATAAAGCCATTTTCGCTGTTACCCTTCTCCCTCAGACCATATTCAACTTCGGCTCTGTGGCGGGTGGCCAATGGTACCTCAATTTCAATGTTGCCCTTGGCATCAGCTTGTCCAGTCTTGGCATTGTAAGTACTTTGTGACTTGAAGAAGGCATTGTCGGAGGGCCAAGAAGCCTTGGCAAAGCGCGTTGTCTTGCCTCTGTAATAATAATAAAACCGAATATTTAACACCTCACAAATTACCGCACGAACCGTCGTATGCACTTACCCTTTGGTGTTGAAATCGAATTCACCCTTCAACCAGTCCATGGTGGGCAGCGGCGTGGTGGTGTTCACATAACCATGCATGCTGTTCAGCTCCTTGAAGGACATGTCCAAATCAGCAATTTGTCTAGAGGCGGGACTGGCCATTGAAGCTCTGCATCATGAAATTACATACAAAAAATTATAAAATACCCTTCGATTTAAGCAAATGTCTACAAAACTTACACCAAATTGTGGAACTTATCCACGACATCGTAGGTGCCCTTCACGTAGAAAGTATCTTCATCCTTGTATTTGGGTGTTACCAATTTCGTGTAGAACTCACGTCGCACTTTGTTCTTTCTCAGCACATGGAAGTCGCCTTCGACCACCGACACATCCTTCTTTTCGCCCCATTCCAAGTGAGCTAGAGCTTGCAAGTCAGTGGCATTCTTGAATGTCAAACGGCCAAGGGCATTCTTTTGGGCATCCTTGGATTTGTATTTGGCTTCAACGTTGAATTCGGGTTTCACTCCCTGTTTGGCAGCCAGATTGCCGCGATAGCGCACATTGAAGTTGTGTGTGTCACCAACAGGCTGAGGCAAGGAAGTGATGAGGGTGGCTTGTACATCATCGGCAGAACGATAGTTCAAAGTGGCATTAGCATCCATCTTCCATTGGGAGTCAACGTCCATCTTTACAGCGGTGGACATGCGTTGGAAGTTCTTGTTGGGGTTGAGGTATTTGGCACTGGCATGGACATTCCTGGCCTTAACATTGGGATGTTGTACATGAGATTCGAGGGCCAGTTGCATGTTTTCGCCCAAGACCCAAGTCCAAGCGCAGCTACCACGACCGACGTGTTCTCCAAAGCGGTATTCGCCGCCAACTTTGCCGCCGCCATCCTTGCGTAAATTAAGATCAGAGTGCAGTTTAACATTCTCCATACCCAGCTCCTTCCAGGGAGTCTCCAGAGAGATGTCGCCAACAGTGTGACCTTTGCCGCGTGGACGGAATTGACCGTTGAAGTTGATGCGTTTCAATTCGGGCAATGAAGATTCGATCAACATGGAGAAGTCTACACCTGTTTCATTGCTGGCAGAGTAGCCACCAGAAATCTGGCACATCTTGCCCTCTTCGATGGCACTGAACTGGAAGTTGTAGCCATGAGTGTTGCCTTGTGGCTCGGACACGCTGAATTCAATGACGCCATCGGGACCACCGGCAGAGGGTTGGACGCGCAGTTTGGTACTAGTGGGATAACCGTTTGCCATCTTAATGGCACCGTTGAGGCCATAGGTATGCATGTTGCGGTACAAGTTGCCGCTCACACGGTATTCGTTGGGATCGCTAGGGTTTTGGGTCAATGAACCGTGCAGGGAAATGTTGCGGAAATCTTCGATGGGAGTCCAGACTTCAACATCGATGGCATCGTTCTTCTTGGTGGCACGAGTGCCGTAGTCAATGCGTTCTCCATTGCGACCGACAACAGCCAGATCGAAGCTGAGCTGAGGATTGGGTTCTTTGACAACCTTCAGAGATGTTTCGGCCAGTTTCAGAGGCAACATAGTGGTTGTGATGCGTGCATTCACGTTGGCCAAATGGTTAGGATCCTTGTGACAAGCGGTGGAGACCTTGATCTCATTGACGACATCATTGTCGGTGACAGTGAATTGCATGTCGACGGTGTTGTCCTTCTCGGAGAAGTCGTGCTTGAAGTAGGCACGGCAGGCATAGTGGGGTACAACGTCGGTGTTAAGTACAAAGTCCACAGAGGATTCGGTGAAATTCTCTTCAGTCTGAAATGGAAAAACATACACACATACACATTAGTGTATACGTTTATAGGAAACTCTGTAAAAACTCACCTCTAGTGCTGCGGCCAGTGTCAGGAAAGTGTTGGGTGTACGTGAGGAAATGTTGCCGCGGTACATGTTCTCATCCAATTGAATGTTGCCCCAAATATTCATTTCGGACAGAGTAATCAGAGGAGTCTTGATGCTTACTTTAACGGTATGCTCATTTGGTTTCACGGAATCAACCACTTTCTGGAAGTCTACTTGTACGCCAGTTACCTTGGGCTCGTTGGTGCTATCAATAACAATAAGTTGCAGATTTTCGTGGAATTTTACTTGAACCAAGTCAACGTTGTACTCAACAATGGATTTCAATTCCTTAGCTCCCTCAAATGGTGACTTGACAGTGAGGACGTTGAGGACATTCATGTAGTCGGGGTAGTACAGACGATTCTTGAGCTCCACACGTCCTTGAGGCAGATCCACGTGGCCAACCAATAGGTAGAAATCAAGGACTTCTTGAATATCGCCGGAACCACTAATACTTTCCCACATCAGAGGATCAATTTGGAAATCAACGTTGTATGAAATGCAATCGGTGTAATCGATGTTTTGTAATTCAGCTGGATCGGGTGATGGGGGACGGAAGTCATTGTCATACAGGACCTCCAACTTAAGCTTGTTACCGCCCAGTTGAGTCATCAATTTCGATTTGGGATGGCCGTTAATCTTGACACCTACCTTGTAGGTCGAAAGACGGGCGTGCAGCTCCAAAATGAACACATCCTTGGCGACAAACTTGGCCACGAAGCCATTCTCTTCGAACTTGGGCAGGGGTGTGTACACGGTGTATGAGTACTCAAAGTCAACGGGGCTATCGAGGCGCCAGACACCAGCGAAACCGGCAGTGGCGTTGTTGTATGTACCACGTAAATCAACGCTGTCGGGCTTGACCTTGGCAACTACGGCAGCTTGTCTGAAGTTTTCAATGGGTGTGGCTACGCTAAGTTTGACATCAAAGTCCATCAGGGAGACAACGTCGGCACGTACTTCAACACCCAGAGCACCATCGGGAGAGCGAATTTCGGCTACAGCATGACGCTGCTTCTCATTGAGACCAAAACGGCCAGTAATGGTGCGGTATTTTTCTAGTGGTGTGGTGATGTCGATGGTCAATTGGCTGTCAGCCATTTTACGGACGAAGCCGTCGACGGCAATAGTGAATTGACGGTTTTCGAAATCAAGAGTGGCAGCGCCCTTCAGTTCATGCTGGCCATTGATGGAGAATTTAGCGGCCAGACCGCCTCTGCGGTAACCCTCAAATGGAGTGACGATGGCGACTGTACCGGAGATATCATCAGTGCCGCCATTCTTGGCCACCTCCCATACAGACTTGACACTGTATTCATTGAGGCCAGCAGTAGGACCAGAGTGAACGAGACTCAAGTAGGTGTCGTATTTCTTTTGATCCTGGTAGTGAGTGACCTTGACATTGACCTCTGGAATGCCCTTGACGGTGCTGTTGATGCCGAAAACGAGATCGTAGCTAAGTACGGGGCCTTGCATCTTGTGGTCGCTCTTGAAGTTGAGTTCGAGTGCTTGATCGTTGGCCCACACGAAAGAGGAGTTGGCCAACAAAAGGTTGCCTTCGCTGTACAAACCGGCCTTCATGCTGTTGCGGCGCCATCCCTCGAATGGTGTGTTGAGATCGGCATGAATCCAGTTGTTAATACCCTTACCAGGCATGACGCCAATATTGTAGGACAATGTAATAAGGTCATTGGTGCTCCAGCTGACACGTGCAGAACCGTGATATTGTGGGCCTCCAGTGAAAGCCTCAAAGCCACAGCTGATGGTGCGGTCGGGGTAGGTAATCATGATATTACCGTCGTAGCGGTCATTGCCGGGGTTGTTGAATTCAGCCAAAAGGGCCAAGCGCTGGGCAGGATCACGATTAGCGTCCCATTTCAGCTCGAATGTAAGTTCCTTCTTCTGCTCAATGGACAGGGCACCAGCCTTGATGTGAATGTCACGGATCTTATCCAAATGAATTTCAATTTGCAACGATTTTGGCTCTTGGGACAGCTTAGAGGTCAACCAGTAATCCTTGTCCTTCAGCTTCAGACGCACTTCGGCGTTGGTGTTCTTATTGGCAGGAATGTCGTTGTAATTGACAGTCAGTCCATAGGGATCTTTGCCGTATTTAGCTTGGATATCAGCGGAGAATGTTTGCTGGTTGCGTTTGTATACCACATTGACAGTGGTGCTCTTGAATGAGGGACTTTCGATAATGAGTTTGGCATTGTGCAGGCTTTGCACACGGGAGCTCTTGTCCTTGTAGTTGCCTTTCACTGAGATTGAGTGTCCGGTGAACCAAGCTCCATTGAAGTTAGCCTTAGGAAGATAAATATGCGATTACATTCCAGGTCAATCGGGAGCAGTTTCAATAACTTACCACATAGGTTTTGGCGGGAGATTCGGTGATTTTAATACGAGCATTGCATGAATCAAAATCAGGAACTGTGACATTCATGTAGGCATCGATGGCAAACAGATTGCGTCTGGGCAAATGAACGGAGAAAAGACCAGTGGCTTCCTTCTCGGGGGCATAACGTAATCCCAAGACTACGTTATGTTCTGTGCCGTTCTTAGTGCGTTCTTCGTGTCTGTTGATACAGAATATAAGAGTGATGCTTTTACAATACCTTTATTTGAAATACTTACTTGAATGAGATCTTGTAATCGACCTTAGACTTGGGCACCTTGAGTTCGAGACTGGCACGTGTGCGTGATCCATCGGAAATCTGGTCTTCTGAGTAAGCACGAGCAAAGATTACACGCATAGTGCTGGCACTTGCTTCGTCCATGAAATTGGGACCATTGTTGAAATTGACTGTACCTTCGGTGTGACCTTGCAAGCTTAGCCAGGTACCGGTAGTTTTGAAATTCAATTTGGGATATGCCGAGGAAATCATTTTAGCAGAGCCTTGATATTCGGTCTTCGATTTGTCTCCGGTATTCTGAAGCTTGGCATCAAAGTTTATGGTTTCCATTTTATTCGATTGGAAGCGATAGTTTACGGACACATCGGCGGTGGCGGTCACCTCGTTCTGGACAAATTCACCCTTGACCAGAGCTTGAAGTTTCTTTGTTTCAAAGGAAAGCTCAAAACCATTTTGTTTGATACCGTTCTTTTCATTGACGCGAACGCTGCCGATGAGGCCGGTGACATTGACGCCGTTAATGGCCAGCAACATCTTGGGCTTATACATCATGGTGGTACGATCTTGCCAACGAACCAGCTGCACATTCAAGTCAAAGCTTCTCTTGCCATTGGTGTCCATGTAGACATCTAATTGACGGTCATTGGGATGGTTGTGGTAGTTGCAGCCAGCCGAAACTTGATTCTTACCGTTGACAAACGAGAGGGTAGATTTGAAAGCATCGCTCAGATGGGTAACATTGGCCACCAGCACTCGCTTGACAGAGGAGCCTGGTGTATGGAACAACAGTGACCAAGTGGAGTCTGTTTCCGACTGTTCATCCCAGTTGTATTCGAAGACATATTTTGTGGCAGAAGGATCGGCCTTCTTGAGTTTCAAACTAAAGTCCATGGGACCACTGAGCAACAGGCTGGGATAGACTCTTTCGGTATCCTTAGCAAGATCGGGTACGCTGAAGGTGGAGCACAGTTGCAGACCAATAGCCTCGTCTAATACAGCCCATGAGCAGGTATTATTCGAACGTCTGTGTTCAATGCCCTTCTGGGGAACTTCCTTCTCCTTTTGCAAAACCAAGATTTCGGAACGAGAGCTGAAAATTTCATTGGTTTCTTGGGGCAAATCAAAGGTGAATGATACAGCACTCTTGCCGCGCACCTTCAATTGGGCTTCGATTTCCGAGTTGGAGTACAGGTTGCTCTTGACCTTAATACCGGAGATGGCGTAGAACAAATCGGTTTGCATCGAGGTAATGACATCGACGGACACCGAAGGCTTGAACTTGCCATTCACATCAAAGTGCCAATCCAACTTTTCGATGGTGTTAAAATCGCCGGACAAACGCATATCGACGGAGGAAGCGCCAAAGGCTTTAATGGATAGTGGCAAACCAATACCCAGAGGAACATTGTACGAGGTGTCCAGGAATACGCGACTCTTGCTGTAGGTGACTTCATCGCCTGAGAGCAGTTTCGACAGTTGTTGAATGGGGTCAAAGTTTTCGGTTTGCTTCCAGAATTCTTCCATGCCCTCCAAAGAGTAGTAACGCATATCGTTGCCGAACACGCGCAAACCAACCTGGACACTGGCTTGATCATTATTTTTGTTATTGTGATGACCGGTATTCTTGACTTCTTTGCGCATTTGTTGCTTGCGTTCGCGGCCTGGGTTGGCGGGAGAACGTTTGGGCCTATAGAGATCTTCCTCGAAGTCGTAGTCATCCTGCTCGTGAATATTGTCTTCATGGGTTTCGCGTTTCAAACGGAAGTTATCGGGGTTAACGAACTTATTCAAAACATCTGAAACCGCAAAGGGTTAACATGAAACGCTGTAAAAACAAGAGTGGATCTCAAATTTTACTTACCACCACCTTCAGCGCTGGCGGAGCCCAAGAATTGGGTAATTCCAGACAGGCGTTCACCCAGCCATTCGCTGTTAATAACGCCCTCGTCGCCGAACCAGGTTGAGAAGGCCTTGTCGAAACCTTCAGTGCGGGCAGAGATTTCAAAGAAGTTAATGGATTGTCCGAACAACTCGGCGGTGAAATTCCATGAAGCCATGTGAGGCAAATAAGAATCAGTGCCGAAAATGACATTCAAATCGGTGGTAGTGCCCAAATTGTATTCGTCGAAGAACACAGAGAAGTCATAATTGCGGGAGAATTTACGGAAGTCCATCTTGAACTTCTCAGGGATATCGTCAGCTTGCAACAAGCCTTGAGCTTCGACGCGTGTGGGCGAAGATGACTTGGCCAAGTTCTTCATATGAGACCACACAAAGGAACCGACCTGATTGACCTCTTCGCGTTGCAAGATGGCCTTGACATGACCCACGGATTGGTGATCGGGACAGCGCATGGTTTGCAAGTAACTCAAGATTCTCACTTCAGCATTCACGGAGTATTTGCCATAGGTCTCAATGAAGAATTTACGATATTTCATGCAATCAACACGTCTGAAGGCCATAACGGCTTCCAAGCGCATATCCATGCTGTTGCCCTCTTGCAAGATAACTTCCTGCAGCTTGGCGGCAAAAGGATCAGAAAGTACACCGATGTTACCAAGACCCTTAAGGATGATGACCATGCGTTCGCGAGCGGCTCTATCGCCTTGGTATGATTTGTACAAGTTTTGGAACTCGGACTCCAAAAGATTGACAATGCGCTTGACCTTGGGGTTTTTGTGGCAGTTCTCATTGAACTTGCAGAAGCTATGGACCACGGCGGAGGCGCCCAACGTATATTCGGCATCAACCTTCTTGCGAGAGTATTCCAAAATCGTGTAGATGGCATTGAGAGTTTCCTCATCAGGTCTTTGGATGAACGACATGGAAGTCATCCAGCTACGGGCAACTTTATCTTCGATGGCACCGTTAACAATTTGATCGCGCATCAATTGATAGGAGGCGGTGCTACCAATGTAGGGCAAAGCTTCCAAAACGTGTTTTCTGAGAAAAGAGGAAGGGTAGTATTAGAAAACCACATTAATTTTATGATGACAATGGTAAAGAGAAGAGGTCTATCATGTATACTTACTTGCCATGTTCGCAGATGCTATCGGCACGAGCCAACAGCTGGGTCAATGCCTTGTAGTCCAAACTTTTGCTGGTCTCCAAGAACTTGGTGAAGACATCAATGAAGTCACGCTTGATATTGGGGTAGCCCACGGCACACATGGCTTTAAGATGATCACGGGAAGCCTTGATCTCACCATGGGTAGGTTTGACCATGGGAGCATGATCGAACAACAAAGTGGAACGCTTGACAATATCCTTAGCATCTGGAAGGAACACAAGAGTTAATTAGAAATACGAAGATCTAAGTCAATACAACAGTAATTACTTTGATCCAAAAATTCTCCAGGGCTGTAATGTTCTTCTCCCTTGAATTGCAAGCCATAGTTAATGGTGGTAACTGCACCAGAGGAGCTGTTCGAGAAAGCAATCAACTGATGACGTTCATAGCAACTGACTTCACGATAAATGTTGTTGTCGATGGTCATCTGTATAAAGAAACACAAGTGGTTACAAACACAGAAATAACTAACGGCTTAAGAAAAGAAGCGGCCAACATACATTACAATAACTTTCTGAGTCCAAAACGGGCCAAACACTGTTATCTCCACCACTGAAGGTATAGGGAGTACTCTGCAGAATGGAGTGAGTGGCAAAGCGGCTGTGACAGCTTTCGATGTCCTTCTCCTTGCGGATGGTCACAAAAGCATTGGCAGTGGATTCAAGAGCGTAATGGACCTTGCAAGTACCGGCCACATCGGTTTCGGTGGTATTAAAGTCCACATCGAAACGCATCATGGTGTTTTGCAAAGCCGACAAAATACCCTTTTTGAAATTCAATACCCAGGCGTACTCACTGACATCGGGGCACACTTCGTTGATTTGACCATCGTGGAAATCGAAACGCAACAGATTCTTCTTGAGATCCTGCTCAAGAGATTGACTCTTTGCGTGCTCGCCAGCGCCATTCTTATCGTCCGACAAATGAGCCGAAGTGATGCGCAAGAAACCCTCGCAAGGTTTGGGGAACATCAATTCGACGGTGGCTTTTACCGCCAGATCAGAGGTATCGTCACCGGTACCGGCGAATTCCGTGGTCAAATGGGCATTGTAATCGTATTTGTATAAACTATCGCCATAGGCGAATTTGCTCTTGTCAGATTTGCACTGAGGGCGACCGCATACTTTAGGGTTCTTTAAAGGATCTAAAAAAGAGTGAGGGAGGGAAAGAGAGAGTTACGATGTGAGTCAAAGTTTTAAAGCAGTACAACTTACTTTGTCTGGCTGCTGCCACAGACGTGATTGCTATGATTAGCAAAAAGAAGCAGACGCTCAGTAGCGCTGAGTGCTTCATGTTGCCGGAACTTTACTTTACAACAAACTCTCAATGCTGCTCTTACAGTTGATATCCCATTAGATTGTAATGAAAAGTAGAGATTCTTGTTGATATCTAAAAGTGGAGACAGTAAATAAAAAACATTAATAGGTTTCAAAGTAGTAAGAGAAAGACTAAAAGGATAATAAGAATGACATTATAAAGTGAATAGATAACAGAGAATAACAACTGTATTTAAACATTTAAATTCCGTTTACTTTAAGTGTTTTATTATACAACTTTGTGTTTGTTCTTTTATTTGACATTTTAAGGACTAACTATACAAAATTACAGTTGTCACATTTTGTGCAGAGTGTTGAGTATACGCATTGACATTTGTTTATTTGATTTCAAGTGTAAACGAGATTTGTATTTAAATCAGTTTGCGGTTTATAAAATTATGTAGGGATTTGCTTATTTGAGGTTATTGAAAAATGTATAATTATAGTTTATAGCTGGAGCAGTAGCCACTGTATATTAATAGGGTGTGCTGTATATGGCAAATACTGAAAACCAAGGCAAAACTAAAGTTAAGGGTAAAAGGACGAAGTGATGATTTTAGATATCACACTAAGGATAAGGGGAGAAGTTAAGTTAAGGAAGGACGAAGTGGTATGACATATTTTAAGGTCCTTTGCTGTTTCCTTATCCTGGAAAATAGGTCGTTAACCGCAGATTACCATTACGACACCGTAATTAAAAACATAATTTTGAAATTTGGAAAAATTTAAAAATTATAGATTTCTGTATATTTCATTAGCATGTATGCAATACTCATTCTATTTGGCATCTGTAACTTGAGATATGTATCTTGATAACCTATCCATTCGAAATTTTTTGTATACATTTTCAGAACCCTTTTGGGATTCACAGGACCTTGTCAGGATGTGAATGGTCTAAAGGACTCGCTGGATTCTACTAGGACACACAGAACTATAGGAGCGACTTTTACACTCTTTATTCGCGTAGTGATTTTTAAGGAATACGCAGGACTCTGTGCACACAGGACCTCGTAAGGAATCAGAGGATATAAGTGACCTCTCACCGCATACTCTTTAAACGCGTTGGGATCACTAAAAGACATTCAGTTATAAGTGGCCTCATCTGGCATACTCTTTACTAAAGGAATCGCAGGAATCTGCTTGAACACACAGGAGCTCGTGAAGACTCCTAGAATATGTGTGACCTCACAATACAGACTCTAAAGGACTCGCAGGACTCTACATGGACACACTGGAATTCGGAAGGACTCCCAGGATATGAGTAACCTAACAATGCATATTGTTTAATCGCTTAGGTATCACTAAAGAACTTCCAGAATATAAGTGGCTTCATCCCGCATACTTTTTATACTAATCACTAAAGAACTTCTACTTGAACATACCGGACCGCTCAAGGACTCCTAGTTATGAGTGTGCTTACACGGCATACTCATTGTTACTGTAAGGATTGCTAAACGACTGCCAGCACTGTACTAGAACACCCAGGACATCGTAATGATTCTCAGTATATGAGCGACATCACAACGCACGTGCTTTATTGATGTAGGGATTACTGAAGGAATCAAAGGACTCTATGACATGAATGATCACACACGGTATAATCTTTATAAGCGTAAGGGTCGCTAAAGGACTACCAGTACTCTACTGGAACTCGCAGGACCTTGTAAGGGCTCCTAGGATATGAGCGACCTCTATAGACGCACTCTTCATTCGCTTAGAGATTTCTAAAAAACTCGCAAGACTCTACTTGGACACACTGGACCTCGTAAGGACTACCAGGATTGAACGGCATCACAACGCACAATCTTTATTTGGGTAGGAATCACTTAATACCCGCACGACACTACTTGGACACACAGGACATTGCAAGGTCCCCCAGAATATAAGTGCAACACCATTTATCCGCATAGGGATCACTAAAGGACTCCCAGCATATAAGTAAACTCCTCTTTATTCGTTTAGGGATTACTAAAGGACTCACAGGACTACTTGGACACACGGGACACCGCAAGGACTCCCAGGATATAAGTGAACTTACAAGGCATACTCTTAATTGGCGTAGGGATCTCTTCTAGCATGTAAGTGACCTCACATGGCACATTCTTTGTTCGCATAGGGGTCCCCAAAAGATTCCCAGTACTCTACATGGACACACAGGACCTCGTAAGGACTACCAGGATATCAATGACATCACTACTCACACTATTACTTTATTCGGGTAGGAATCACTAAATACTCGCAGGACTCTACTTGGACACACAGGACATTGCAAGGTCCCCCAAAATATAAGTGCAGTACCCTTTATCCGCATAAGGATCGCTAAAGGACTTCCAGCATATAAGTGACCTCCTCTTTATTCGTGTAGGGATTACTAAAGGACTCACAGGACAACTTAGACACACGGGGCATCGCAGGGACTCCTACGATATAAGGGATCTTACACGGCATACTCTTTATTTGCGTAGGGGTCACTTCCAGTATATAAGCGTAGGAGTTACTTAACGGGATCTCGTAAGGACTCCCAAAATATAAATGACCTCACGTGGCTTACTCTCTATTAGCATTGAGCTCGGAAAATTCTACCTGAACACATTGGACCTCGTACGGACCTCACATGCTATACTCTTTATCCGTATAAGGATCGCCAAAGGACTCAAAGTACTCTACTGGGATTCGTCAGGACTTCCACAAAGAGCTTATCTTCTTCAACGATTCTTTTAAGAAGTCTACAATAAAGGACTCGCAGGTCTCTACTTGGACACATAGGTTTCGAAGAACTCTCTGGATATGACGGACCTCACATGCCATACTCTTTATTCGAGTAAGGTTCGCTAAATGACTTTCAGTATTCTGCTCGGACTCGGAGGACTTCGTCAGGACTTCCAGAACAACACAAGGTGCTCGCTTGGATTAACAATTTATTTTGAAATGTCAACAAAAAACAAACAAAAAAATGCATAAAGGAGCATTTAAAGTAGTAAGATTTTGTTGCCCATGTCAAAACTTTAATGAAGCTGGCATTGTTTTTAAGTTTAGATCAGTGCCCGGCAAAACCGAACGCACGCGCACCCAAATGTTATGAGTTTGTATATGTGAATGTGTAGCAATTGCGAACTGTAGCTTCACGTACATATGAATTGCCGCTCGTGACTGTGTAGAAAAACGATTACCCGCAAGGCTCTGGTTTAGAACAGTGGTAGGCATATATGTTTGTATATGTAAATGTGAAGCAATTGCGAAGCAAACTGTAGCTTCACGAACATATGAATTGCCGATAGTGACTGTGTAGAAAAATATTACCCGCGAGGCTCTTGTTTAGAACAGTGGTAGGCATATACCGAACGAACGCACGCACGCAGCAATACGGTGTGTGGTCGCACAAGAAGCGTTAGAGCTGTCTTGTTGTGCATGGTGAAAATATTGTGCACTCCAGACAATCGTGTTCTCATGCTCTCTCAGCAATCTTTGAACATTATTTCCCTGTCAATACTTGGGTATGTTTTTGTGTTGAATTCGAAATAAGCGTGTGTGGAGTTGCTTTCATAACACTCAAGCAGAGATTTTCGGGTACGTGTGAATTGCTGATCGTGTCTGTGTGAAAAAGACGATTGCCCACGAGTCTATGGGTTGCCTGGCACTTCCTAATACTGAATACTGAATAATAATATTTAAGGTATTCAAAAATGAAAACAAGTTATGTTATGAATAGTAAGCGGATATATAATTGTTTTTAGAGTAAAGTTATCTCTATGTTCAACAAATTTAGTGTATGAATTAAGTTTTTCAACCAAAAATATTTTATAGATATTTTTGTTTGTCATTGTTAAATGTAAAATTAGAACCAATGTTTTTTTAATATTAGCAGAATTTTTCCGCCCTATTGGAATCTTTGGTGGGGGGTTTTAAAACATTGACCTGTATGAACTTTGACCCCTGTGCACTTGTTTATTTGAAATATAAGCATAAAAACTGTACTATCGACTCAGAGATCAGCAGATCTATTCACAACAGAATAAAAGCTGAATTAAAGTTCTTAGGCGCAATCCGATTAAAAACAAACTAAATTTCTAGATTTTCAATAATTAAGCGTTTAAGACTTTGTTTGCCTTTGAAGTAGCATAAATTAGACAGAGTTGCCTAACAGCTAATATTCATCAAATTCAATTTCACATAAATTTTGCAATTTCTACCCATCGCTTCTTTCTTCGCTAACATCCATAATTAGAGCTTTCTATTTCTTAGTATAACGTGCCACCCTATTCTGTGGTAGATTTGTAATATTATTTGAGGTTTTGAAAATTAACCAGAATCAGTTATTTTGCTATGGGTTTAAATTTCAGCACAATGTAAGTATATGTATATTTAAACGTGTATGTGAGTGTGTAAGTTGTAGATGTGAGTAACTATTGCCAATAACAAAGATTTTATTTGTAATGCAATCGACCGTTTGAGTTTTTTTTGTGTTCAGCTATTTGTTATTCAATTGCAAATCCTTAAATTAATTTTTGCCCCCCTCGCCAATCAAATGTTCATATGTGTATGAGAGAGTGAGTGCAAATATGTGGGGCTGCATGAATATCCTTGTGCATTATGTTTTATTTGTGTGTGTGTGTGTGCGTGTTTGTTTTCTTCTCGATTTTATGGTTTTAATTGGATTTGTGTTATTTTTTTCATTCATTGTGAGTTACTATTTTTATTTGGGGGAATGAGTGGAGTATGTTCCTTGCTCCTGTACCAGTCGCATATTGCTTTTGTTGTAATGTAATGTTGTTGGTTGTTGTTCGTTTTTTTGTGATTTTTTTTCTTTCGTTGCCTTTGACTAACGTTAAATTTGGTTAAAACTAGTTGGCTTGTGTGCCGGCATATAGACGAAATCACTTTTTAATGCCTTTTGATCTTTTACACAACAACAACCTCATCATCATCATCAGCGTAGCATCAACAGAACAAAAACGGGAACATGGAACATTTACATTTGAGTTCAGTTTCATTTGCAGTGTTGGCATTTTTCTATTTGTAGTAATTTCAAATGTTTTACGCAGATGTAACAGCACAAGGACATACGCCGGCTCACTCCTACAGCGTTCCTTTTTTTGTTTGTTTGTTATATTGTAGTGCTGGGGGGGGTAGTTGTAGTAATAGTGAAGAGTCCTTTTTCATACAAATACCGAGAGATTTTAGCATACAACGTTAACGTTTTAATGCCAAAATGTTTAAGTCATTCGTATTTTTTTGATATTCAAATTTACACACGCACGCACACACACTCACTAACACACACACACACTCTCTCTCGCTTTTATACATATATTTATATTTGGGGTATATCAACTACACTTTTAGCTGCTCTTGATAAAGTCATTGAGTTCTTTCGGTTGGTTCTTTGGGGGTTTTCGTTTCTTTTGTGAGTGCGATTTATTTTTTTGTATTTTATTTTATTAAATTTCCATTTGATTTGTTTTCCATGTTTTCCATTCACAGCGTTCATTGTAGGTCATGCACATATCCTTTTTGTTACCATCAGTTCAATGAATGTCTATTATACATACTCGCTGCCTGTTAGTAGGTCCTTCGTTCAGCCTTTCCTTTCAATGGGATTTGCGATCCGAATTATTTTTTTTCCAGAATTCGTACCGTTCACGGACCTCAGCGTTTAGCAACTGAGTTCTCGACTTTCTATTTGGGCTATTTAATACGTTCGCTTCATTGTGAAATTCACTGATAATCAAAGTGAAATTTAAAATAAAAAAAAAAAACAAAACTTAACATCGAAATCGAAAAAGCCGATTATGTCCTCTGTCTCTGTGCCGGCAAATCTTCTTCACTCTCTCCCTCTCGCTCTCACTGTCGTTGTGTCTACCATCTACATCTAGGAACACATTCAAACATTTATACCTCTATGGCTGGCTGAGGTTAAATAATTTGTCCATTAAGCAAATATTCCAATACACACAGCCGCCACACTGCAGCAGATAGACACTCTCACCCCAAATCTCAGTTTCATCCAGTCCAGTTCACGACACGATTATTAGCTTGGCCAGTCCCTGAGTCTCTATGGCTCTGGGATGGTGGTAGTGTTAGTGTTAGTGGTGATGGTGGTGGCGTTGGTGTTATCAGCTATAAGAGCGACTTGTGCAGGCTGTTTTCACATTCTTATCTTATTAATATGTGAGAAAGTGGCAGCGTTTCGGTCATTCGGGCAGTTGTTGGCAAAAAAAAAAGTACGTACAAGATGTTGCTGACAACAACACGGCACGGCGATAAAAGCCGTCGCCAACGCTGTACGATGACAATAGATTGATTGACTTTAAGCAGCAGATTACGAAATCAGAGTTCACTTAATGTTTATTTAGGCAGGCAGTGTTCTACACTGCCAACAACAACAACGCCTTTCCTGTCTTCATCACCACCATAGGTTTTCGAAAATAATTTCACTATTGTCAGTTAATTTCAAATAATCTGCCATCCGATAGGAAGCAACTGAAAGGAAAAGTTGTGTATTTATCTCCGCTATTATTTTCTCAGTTTAGTTTAAATATTTGTAAAAAGTCCAAGACAGAGATTAACGGCCGGAAAGTTTTGGGGGGCAAAAAATATTGAGTGTAACACAAATATTTGAATTAATATTAACAAAGATTTTTTGATTAGAAATGTCAAAGCCCTCCAGCGAATTCAAAGTGGTATAGAGTAAGGGGAGAGGTGCAAAGAACTGACCGCATAGCTAGATGATAGGAAATTAAAGGTTTGACTTGTGTGTAATATTAGATTGTTAACTAAGGTTTAAGGGATGAGGAAAAATTTCACGTCAATACCTGAATTCATTTATAAAGACTTCAAATTAAAATTAAGATCACTTGGTTCTCTTTTGGTAAAACTACTGGGGAAAAGTGATAACGACTATTTGGGTAATTAAAAAAAGAAAGACTTACAGAAAGAATTACATCTGAACAACTTTTTGTCTCACTAAATAGCATATCATTAAGTCACACTCTCATTTGGCCAATCCTTAGGATAAAGGATTTTTTTTTGGGTGTATGTTAAAATTAAATAGTTCATCGATTAGGAGAAGCTCATCGCAAAAAACACAGACTGACATTGCGACCGAAGGCCTTCCATGCTCCATGAACGTAGCAAGTATTATAGGCCTGCAAAACAAAGCTTTCATGCAGGCCTATGAAAAAATGCTCAGTCATGGCATTGGACTTTCAACCGCAGCCCTGCAAAGGAAAGACGAATAGAAGGCCTGCTAATACTGCTAAATAAAATAAAACTATGCAGTACCACAAACTATTTAGTTTTTTGAATGCGCTTTGTTGTTTGATATGCAGGCATCACTTCCGTAGAGAAAAGAATCATTTAAGTCATTATGGACCCATTGTATTACCCTTTGTGACATCCCTTCAACCGATGTTTTTAGCGTATATGGTGCCTGGTTGCGTGACTAGTTCTTTTCCATGGTATGGAGGATTCCATCTAATGTTGATTAGGAGTTTGGACTTTCGCTTCAATCCGTCCTATAGATGGTCCTACAAAAGTTGTTGATTCTGCCGATGTGCAAAGATGCTAGTTTCTCTATGTCACCTAAGAAGGGTTTTCCTAGGATTTCCAGTATCTTTCTGCATGGTGCTAGGCGATCATATACAACGACACTGGAACCAGTGTGATCTATGTCACACTGTTATCCATAATGGGAGTATTACACAATGGCATAGAAGTATCTAAATTATTCCATTTTACACTGATGTAAGTGTTCTTCAGTGCTTCCTTAATAATAGTATCACAATGTCTGGCTATAGAATTAGTGCAGTCAGCAAAGTAAAAGCAAAGCGTAATGCGATTCCTTAATATTTTCAGAAATATGCTGCTGTGCTCTAGATCACTCTGAATCCAATGTCATCATATGTGGAATGTATAATACTCACAACGCTTAGTTTAGGAGATACAGGCATTTAAAGTTTTTTATATGAATATCGACGGCTTCCCACCCATTTAAGGTTAAGTTCCCAATATTTTTTTTAAATTCCAACTGTATTTTCCCAACTATTGTATGGTAATCAAGTATTAAGATCAATTTCCGATTATACCCTTAGTTTAGGAGATAACTGCACTTAATGTTTTCATATATATACTGACAGCTTTCTACCCATTTCAAATTGAGTTCCCATCCTGTTTTAAGATGAGGTTCCATCTGTATCATCATGATTTCTCAACTATTGAATGATGATTATAAATTAAACTTCTTATTACGATCGTACACTTAAACTTAAAGTTTCCATATAAATATCGACATCTTCCAACTCATTTCAAGTTGAGTTCCCAACCTATTACACGATGTGATTTCAACTGTGATTATAAAATTACCTTCACTTTGCTATCGGAGTTTTAGTTTAGAATATAAATGCACTTAAAGTTTCCATATGAATATCGACGACTTCCCAACAAATTTAAGGCGAGTTTCCAACTATATCTTAGTGATTTCACAACTATTGTAAGGTGGTCACAAGTTAAGTTCCATTTTGTAATTGGAGATAACGGCAATTAGAGTTTTTCTTATGAATATCTAGGACGGCTTCCCACCCATTTCAAGATGAGAGAAAACAATCATTTACAGCACTTTTCCAAATAAAATTTCGGATATTTTAATGAAACCATCCTTTAAGATTTGTCCAAAAAATGTAGTATAAGCATAAACAATCTTCTATATGCCTCCTTAAGAATAGGTGTATGACCATAGTAAATCGTTGATGACACGTAGGGGGCCGTCCATACAAATCGTAGACGAAATTTTCATACCAGTGTCCGCTTTGTCATGCACAAACTGATAAGCGACAATATCGGTCAAATTGTCGTTGATGCCAGTTTCTGAGTATGCGTTTGGGTGGCGCCCCGGGTGGTTTATATTTACAATTCGGTCCAATTGGACAAAGGGGCGTGGCACCGCCCATACAACTTAAAAATCAAAAGGGCTGTATCTCATGAACTATCAGAGGTATGAAGATGAGATTTGGTATATATGTTGTTGGAGCAGTATTAATTACAGCCAAGGTGGAAGTGGGCGGTGCCACGCCCCCTTTTCAAAAATCGCTCTAACGGTTTTTCTAATAGACCGATTGATATCAAAATTTTACCAAATGGTACTGTTGACCTGTTGATAGTCCCTGGCTATAATAGGTTGTGATTGGATAAAGGGGCGTGGCACCGCTGATACAACTTGAAAATCAAAAGGGCTATATCTCATGAACTAT
The DNA here is from genome assembly GCA_964034835.1 of Muscina levida. Lineage (NCBI taxonomy): Eukaryota > Metazoa > Arthropoda > Insecta > Diptera > Muscidae > Muscina > Muscina levida. Next base: position 3,947,169 of record OZ035881.1, on the reverse strand, counting down.
CAGAGGTATGAAGATGAGATTTGGTATATATGTTGTTGTTGCAGTATAAATTACAGTAAGAGTGGAAGTGGGCTGTACCACACCCCTTTTAAAATAAACAGTTATAACTGTCAAAATTCCACAGTATATTGCAGTTCACCTAGAGATATGAACAATAAGGTGGGCCACTTTTTTTTATACGCAAAAATTGTAACCAAATCTACGATGAATTGTTAGAAAATGTCACCAATAAACTTTGTGTGTAATATCAATTCCTAGCTCGCGCTGGGAAAGCTTAATTTAGTGCAGAAAACTTAAATTTTGATAGAAGTGTCTTAAAGCTGAAGTCTGTACGCTTTCAATAATCATGGCGCAACGAACGTAACTTCTAAAAGAAGCGCAAAACGGAGTAAATAAACGAATAATCCTTTTATCTTAAAAAAAGTATCAGCTAGGATTTTGATTCATGTGGATTTTTAATGTACAATTGACCCCCAACAAAACACCATTTACCGTTTTTGTTGCCATTTTAGGTCAACCAATTCGTCATTCAGGCGAGGTGTGTGAAGTGTGATAGACTTTCATTGAGACTTTCTTTGAAAAATCACCATGTAAAGACTACACAAGAACAACGTTTACAAATCTTGCAAATTTATTTTCAAAATGCGCGTTCTGTTTGCCCTTTGTGAAGTTAATGGTGCATATACTCATCCATCTGAGCAGCTAATAGAAGCCATCGACGCTGTAGACGTAAGTGTGACAGGGGACTCGAATTTATCGGACCGACGCCGTTCTCAGCAACTCGGTCTCTGCAAATGCTGAGGAAAGATCTTGGCCTATATTCATATATCCAACTGGTAGAAGAACTAAAACCAGTGGACGATCAATTGATTTTTTTTTATTTATCATGTCATTGCACATTATTTGAAGGAGAAATGGATCCAACACGACGGCGTAAAATGCCATACAGCGCGTGAGATCAAATTTTCATTTTCGGTCAATAGGCGGAGAAGGCATGTCAAAAGTGTTTTTTACGCCCAAAGAGATAGTTAGTATACAGACGGTTACCGCTACTACATTGAATTTTGATCTTTAACGGAATGCCTGTTTCCGATTTGACTTTGCTGATGAACTTTTTACTATCGTCATAGAGCCTATGGTATTTAGAACTTAAAACAACAACACTTAATTTGTTAACTTTCATGTTAAGGAGTTGCTTGAAATTAGTTACATAAGATAATAAACTCAACATATCATTATCGAGCTTAAGTACCGTTTTCAAAGTACTTTGTAGACCTAAATGTGAAATATATTACAAGTTAAAATGCAATAGCGAAGCATTGCCGGGCCCACTAGTATATATATATAATTATGTATTATTATATTTTTTTTTTAATTTTTTATATTTTTATATTTTTGTATTTTTATTTTTTTATATTTTTATATTTTTATATTTTTATATTTTTATATTTTTATATTTTTATATTTTTATATTTTTATATTTTTATATTTTTATATTTTTATATTTTTATATTTTTATATTTTTATATTTTTATATTTTTATATTTTTATATTTTTATATTTTTATATTTTTATATTTTTATATTTTTATATTTTTATATTTTTATATTTTTATATTTTTATATTTTTATATTTTTATATTTTTATATTTTTATATTTTTATATTTTTATATTTTTATATTTTTATATTTTTATATTTTTATATTTTTATATTTTTATATTTTTATATTTTTATATTTTTATATTTTTATATTTTTATATTTTTATATTTTTATATTTTTATATTTTTATATTTTTATATTTTTATATTTTTATATTTTTATATTTTTATATTTTTATATTTTTATATTTTTATATTTTTATATTTTTATATTTTTATATTTTTATATTTTTATATTTTTATATTTTTATATTTTTATATTTTTATATTTTTATATTTTTATATTTTTATATTTTTATATTTTTATATTTTTATATTTTTATATTTTTATATTTTTATATTTTTATTTTTTTATATTTTTATATTTTTATATTTTTATATTTTTATATTTTTATATTTTTATATTTTTAAATTTTTATATTTTTATATTTTTATATTTTTATATTTTTATATTTTTATATTTTTATATTTTTATATTTTTATATTTTTATATTTTTTATGTTTTTATATTTTTATATTTTTATATTTTTATATTTTTATATTTTTATATTTTTATATTTTTAAATTTTTATATTTTTAAATTTTTATATTTTTAAATTTTTATATTTTTATAATAAATTTTTATATTTGTATATTTCGATTTTTATATTTTTATATTTTGATATTATTATCCAGTAATAACAAAAAACAACTTTTCATCATAAACTGTCGGATCTAAGTGCTCTGACTTTACATACATCAAAATGTCGAATATGCAAATGAACTTTTGTTCGTCATAACTCAATTATTCTACATCATATACAGAACCACTCAGGTATTAAAAATAACCAAACATTTCGATTAAGAAGTCAAGCATTAAACAAATACTGCTTGACTTCTTAATAACTAAAATTGTACAGACAAATTAAGGCAATAATAATATTAACTTGCCATTATTTCTTAGCAAGTCTCTTTACACTGATTTGCATGTCGATACGTTTTGCAGGAAATTTATGTTTTGTTACATGATATGGCAATGTTGTTGTTATTGGTTTGTTTGTGCACTGAAACATTAACAATTACCAGTATATCAAAGAAGTTTTTGCCAATTTCTCTTACACCTCATTGGTGTTTGTTAACATAATGGCAAATGATGTGTAACAAACAGCACACAGACATACATACTCGTGTACTAAGCCAACAGCTCTGGGCCTCTTTGCTGAGGAATAATTTCATTCATAAGAATGCCCTGCAAGTGATTTCAAAGTAAATCCCCTGATCGAGGCAATATACACATGGTACGGCCCAGTACGAAAATTATTGGAAAATCTATGAGTCAGCAAGCTGTAGGATGATTATTATTTGAAAAATTTAGTCATGTGTAACAATGTAAGACAGAAATGAATGTTGTAATAAACTAGAGCCATAATACTAATCGGGACGAAACATTTGAGGATTACAATAGCTTAAAAATGCTGCCTACAGCAGCTGGTTACAATTTTAGTCAAGATTTTTAACTGTAAAAGATAAATTTTAAAAAATCTGCAAAAACTTTTTTTTAAGCCCAGTATTATGTATCAATTAACATTTTCAATGAAATAAAGCTATATGCACTCTATTATTGTTCTTAGTTTTTTAACCATATACTGTACTTTTACACATGCACATTACAATACATACTACTAACACAGATCTATCAAAGTTGTTATTTTCTTATGTGAGTATGTAATGATGTGCTTGTCTGAAAATCTCTTGTCATTTTCACACACCTGCTTTGTAGATTTTTCATTAATCTTTGCAAAAGTTTATTGACATTTCACATGTTGCCACATGAGACATCAAGACATCATCACTAAACGCCGCCTGCTTATTCTAGGATTTGATGAATTGTATTTCTCCGAAGATTGATTAATTGAATTTGTAATTAACAAAAATAAAATTTACCACACAAAAATTAATGTGGGGGAGTTTGTTATAAGATGTCAAGATTTAGATTTTCAATTAAGATTTGTAATTTGATATATCAAGATAAGAGATTACTTTGAATAGCAAATAATTTGTTGCAATTCTAATGAATGTGATAATGTGTTATCATAGCAGTATGTCCGAGGGATTATACAGAGAGGGGGAGTTATGTAAAAGGTATAATATTAACTGCTATATTTAAGGCAATACACTTTCAGTAGGGGTTTAAGGCGCTTAAAATGATGCAATGGTAAGGCGCTTAATATAAGGCAGAAGCACTTACAGCAATTAAGATAATACTGTAAAATATGTTAATTGAATTGCAATGTAGTATATAACTGCATTTATAAAAGTTGTACATTTTCACGTTTGCAATATTGCATGTATATATAGAACTTATGATGTTAACCTTTGCCAAAGGGCTTATATTAAATTTTAATATTTTAATATTTTAATATTTTAATATTTTAATATTTTAATATTTTAATATTTTAATATTTTAATATTTTAATATTTTAATATTTTAATATTTTAATATTTTAATATTTTAATATTTTAATATTTTAATATTTTAATATTTTAATATTTTAATATTTTAATATTTTAATATTTTAATATTTTAATATTTTAATATTTTAATATTTTAATATTTTAATATTTTAATATTTTAATATTTTAATATTTTAATATTTTAATATTTTAATATTTTAATATTTTAATATTTTAATATTTTAATATTTTAATATTTTAATATTTTAATATTTTAATATTTTAATATTTTAATATTTTAATATTTTAATATTTTAATATTTTAATATTTTAATATTTTAATATTTTAATATTTTAATATTTTAATATTTTAATATTTTAATATTTTAATATTTTAATATTTTAATATTTTAATATTTTAATATTTTAATATTTTAATATTTTAATATTTTAATATTTTAATATTTTAATATTTTAATATTTTAATATTTTAATATTTTAATATTTTAATATTTTAATATTTTAATATTTTAATATTTTAATATTTTAATATTTTAATATTTTAATATTTTAATATTTTAATATTTTAATATTTTAATATTTTAATATTTTAATATTTTAATATTTTAATATTTTAATATTTTAATATTTTAATATTTTAATATTTTAATATTTTAATATTTTAATATTTTAATATTTTAATATTTTAATATTTTAATATTTTAATATTTTAATATTTTAATATTTTAATATTTTAATATTTTAATATTTTAATATTTTAATATTTTAATATTTTAATATTTTAATATTTTAATATTTTAATATTTTAATATTTTAATATTTTAATATTTTAATATTTTAATATTTTAATATTTTAATATTTTAATATTTTAATATTTTAATATTTTAATATTTTAATATTTTAATATTTTAATATTTTAATATTTTAATATTTTAATATTTTAATATTTTAATATTTTAATATTTTAATATTTTAATATTTTAATATTTTAATATTTTAATATTTTAATATTTTAATATTTTAATATTTTAATATTTTAATATTTTAATATTTTAATATTTTAATATTTTAATATTTTAATATTTTAATATTTTAATATTTTAATATTTTAATATTTTAATATTTTAATATTTTAATATTTTAATATTTTAATATTTTAATATTTTAATATTTTAATATTTTAATATTTTAATATTTTAATATTTTAATATTTTAATATTTTAATATTTTAATATTTTAATATTTTAATATTTTAATATTTTAATATTTTAATATTTTAATATTTTAATATTTTAATATTTTAATATTTTAATATTTTAATATTTTAATATTTTAATATTTTAATATTTTAATATTTTAATATTTTAATATTTTAATATTTTAATATTTTAATATTTTAATATTTTAATATTTTAATATTTTAATATTTTAATATTTTAATATTTTAATATTTTAATATTTTAATATTTTAATATTTTAATATTTTAATATTTTAATATTTTAATATTTTAATATTTTAATATTTTAATATTTTAATATTTTAATATTTTAATATTTTAATATTTTAATATTTTAATATTTTAATATTTTAATATTTTAATATTTTAATATTTTAATATTTTAATATTTTAATATTTTAATATTTTAATATTTTAATATTTTAATATTTTAATATTTTAATATTTTAATATTTTAATATTTTAATATTTTAATATTTTAATATTTTAATATTTTAATATTTTAATATTTTAATATTTTAATATTTTAATATTTTAATATTTTAATATTTTAATATTTTAATATTTTAATATTTTAATATTTTAATATTTTAATATTTTAATATTTTAATATTTTAATATTTTAATATTTTAATATTTTAATATTTTAATATTTTAATATTTTAATATTTTAATATTTTAATATTTTAATATTTTAATATTTTAATATTTTAATATTTTAATATTTTAATATTTTAATATTTTAATATTTTAATATTTTAATATTTTAATATTTTAATATTTTAATATTTTAATATTTTAATATTTTAATATTTCGAAGAAGCCATAAAAGACGCAGGAGGTCTCTCACGTAGGCAATATGGATTTCGACCTGGAAAATCGACAATAGGAGCCCTAAAAGATGTAATAAACACCGTTGAAGCAGCCCAACATATAAACCACTTTTCGAGACCAGTCATTCTCTTAGCGACCCTAGACATAAAAAACGCCTTCAACAGTCTAAGATGGGTGGACGTGATACATACTCTGGAGACAATTTTCACTATCCCGAAGTATTTATTAAGAATAGTAAAGGATTACCTAAATAACCGAGTGCTGAAGTATGACACCAACCAAGGCATGAGAAAAATGCAAGTCACTTCAGGCGCCGCGCAAGGATCCATTCTAGGGCCAGATCTCTGGAATGCCACTTATGATGAGATCTTAAAGATAGAGATGCCGGACGACACTTTCCTCGTGGGATACGCTGACGACATTGCGGCTGTCATCACAGCGAGAAATACAGAGGACGCTCAACGCAGACTACGGCAGGTCATGATCCGCACCAAGAGCTGGTTGGATTCCCACGGCCTACAATTGGCGATGCACAAAACGGAACTGTTGCTACTAACCAGAAGACACATTCCAATAGAGCTAGAAATGCATATAGGCGACCTAGTTATCCCCACTAAGCCATCGATTAAATACCTTGGAATAAGACTGGACTCAAAGCTGACTTACGCAAAGCAGATCGAATACGCAACGTCAAAAGCAGCTAAGATAACAGCACAACTAAGCAGACTCATGGCGAACGTCGGCGGACCTCTTCCAAGCAGGAGGAAACTACTTATGGAGGCCTGTAACAGTGTACTTCTTTATGGATCGGAAATCTGGGCCCCAGCTCTAGAAACTCAGACCAGATCGAAAAAGTTACTATCCGTGCAGAGAACAGCAGCTCTACGGGTGACGTCAGCGTACCGCACCGTATCAGCACAAGCTGTCCTAATTATAGCTGGAATGATACCCATAGATCTTCAAGCAATGGAGCGCCGGATGATTTTCAATGCGAAGCAAAACACGGGTCAGACACAAAACGCAGCGACCATACGGCAAGAAATATTAGAAAAGTGGCAAATTCGTTGGAGAAATGAAAAACAGGGCAGGTGGACGCATAAACTGATCACCGACGTAAAAATGTGGTTCAATAGGAAAAATGGTGAAGTAAACTATTACATTACTCAGATGCTAACTGGCCATGGGTATTTCCGAAAATACCTCAACCGCATGGGAAAATGTAATACCCCATATTGTATATACGAGGAGGAACAAGTTTTAGACGACGCCGAACACACTTTCTTCAATTGCCCCCGTTGGATCGAGCGCCGCAGACAGCTCGAAAGAGAGATCGGTACAACATCAGCAACGAGTATTGTGCCGAAAATGCTAATCAGTGAGGGCAACTGGAACGCCGTAAGATGTTTCGTAGAACACGTCCTCCGCAGCAAGAAAACGGATATGGACGCAGTGGCGTAATTAAACTATGCGGAGCCTGGACGCAGGCACAAAACGATGAATTGGTAAAGCACCACATAGGGGCCACCTCGAAGTAATGCGAAAGCGGTTCCGAGGTGGTATACATAGCCCGATGGTGGCACGTGGTGGGTTTTTAGCCGGTATCATATTGGAGTCCGGCATACGACGAGTTTGACGATCTCGTTAGATGCGTAAAGCATTTCCCATCCGTCCCGCAAAAAAAAAAAAAAAAAAAAAAAATATTTTAATATTTTAATATTTTAATATTTTAATATTTTAATATTTTAATATTTTAATATTTTAATATTTTAATATTTTAATATTTTAATATTTTAATATTTTAATATTTTAATATTTTAATATTTTAATATTTTAATATTTTAATATTTTAATATTTTAATATTTTAATATTTTAATATTTTAATATTTTAATATTTTAATATTTTAATATTTTAATATTTTAATATTTTAATATTTTAATATTTTAATATTTTAATATTTTAATATTTTAATATTTTAATATTTTAATATTTTAATATTTTAATATTTTAATATTTTAATATTTTAATATTTTAATATTTTAATATTTTAATATTTTAATATTTTAATATTTTAATATTTTAATATTTTAATATTTTAATATTTTAATATTTTAATATTTTAATATTTTAATATTTTAATATTTTAATATTTTAATATTTTAATATTTTAATATTTTAATATTTTAATATTTTAATATTTTAATATTTTAATATTTTAATATTTTAATATTTTAATATTTTAATATTTTAATATTTTAATATTTTAATATTTTAATATTTTTATATTTTTATATTTTTAAATTTTTTAATTTTTTATATTTTTAAATTTTTATATTTTCATATTATTAAATTTTTTTAATATTTATATTTGCAATTTGGTATTATTAGGATAACATTACATACTAGGATTGAACTGTAATGTTTCTGCCGGAAGTTGTCGTAAAGTGTTGCATACTTTTGGGGGTGAATTCTAATGCTAATGTAGTAATATGCATAATATGCACATAATCTATTTGTAAGTCCAATAATTATTTCAAAATTTAAAAACATAATTTCATTCATTCTTATGCTTTGTACGTTCTTATCTCTTCACATTTCTTAGATAATCATTTCCTTTTTGAAATAAAGTCTCAATTAAATCAACATATACAAAAGCCATCACCTTAGATCTCTAATTCTCATGAATTTTCGTACTACTTGCAGTTGGATTTTTTCCCCATTTGTATTTGCTAAACGCACTATAAGTTGACCTAAAAGCCTCTACAGGTTTATCAATATTATTATAAGCGATCATAAAGTTGTTTATTTTTTTTTGAACATAAATGATACTAAAATATAATTAAATGCATAAACATTATTATTATATGCAGCTATATTTACATACACATTCATTTCACTGACGTTGAAGAGCCTTATCTATATGTCATCTCAGTTCATCGCTGACTTCGAAAGTCTTAACAAAGTTTAATATTTTAAACAATTCGCACGTGCCGCTATTGATACTATTTTTAGTTCTACTATCTGAATAAGACTTTTGTATTCTGATAATTTAAAAAAAAATACACTTTTTTACGCAATAAAATTTGAGTCTAAGTTATGCAGGAGAAAAAATTTGGGTATTCAAGATTATTAACAGTAGGTTATCTCAAGAAACCGTGGGATGTTTGAACAGGAACAACTCCAGTAAGGAATCACCTGAGTTACTCCTGCATACTCACTTCGCTGGTAACTAACGAAATGAGACTGCCGAGGACAGCACTGCGTCAAGTCAACCGTCGGCTGTTGCCAGAGGAATTGGTAACAGCTTTTTATTGCCCATCCAAAATCCAAAATGGATGGAAGGCCTAATAGAACGCTTTCAAGAGCATAGGTTGTCGTAGGCATTCTATCGTCGCTTCCTATAAGAAGGCCTTATGGAAAACATACACATGAAAAATTAAGAACTTGTGAAAAAAAAAACTATTGTAGTTCTACCTCAAATTATTTAAATGACTAAACGGTGCATCCGCACCATCCTATCCGAGGCACCGAATGTAATCTTGTATTTGCTACCGCTGGACATAAAAAGCGTACAGACTGCCACAGCTATGGCAGTAAGACTAAGAGAGGTGTCGCAATGGTCGAACAATGATTTTGGTTACAGTGACACAGCAGTCATCGTTGAACCACTGTGCAACAAGAAGTACCTTTTACTAATACCAGATAGAGATGAGTGGATCTGCAGAACTTCTAGTACAAAACTATATGTCGACTTCTATACGGCTCAAAGTTACTCTACACCAAAAATCTACAGCTACCTGATTCCTGTAGTGCAGTGGTAGGCGTAACCGAACGCATTCATACAACAATATGGTGTGCGGTCGCACAAGAAGCGTCAGCGCTGACGTATTTTACACGTGGAAAATATTTTGCTCACCCAAAAATCGCGCTCTCTCTCATGATCTCCCAACAATCATAGAACATTGCTTCTCTGTCTACACTTGTGTCTGTTTTTGTGTTGAATGCGAAACAAGAGTGTGTGGTATTGATTTCATAACACTCAAGCAGAGACTGACTGTTTTGAATCGTGTCTGTGTAAAAAAAGGTCTCGCCTCGCGAGGCTATGAAATGCGTTTCGCTGCTGTAGTGCGTACAAATCTAATGTGGCAGAATGTCTGAGATATAACGTTGTCACCACTGTGGGGCTTAACATATTCTCCAACAGTCAAGCTGTCATCAAATCTCTGGATTCTGTCTTCCTGAACTCAACATCAGCCCTGTATTGCCGCAGGTCTCTCAAAAAGACGAATGAACATTTCATCATGCACCATAAGAACTACAGGGAACTGCAGAGCAGACGAGGTAGCAAGATTAGGGAACACCTTACAGATTCCAGCCGAACATTAGCTGGTCAGCATAATAGGTGAGTGTCTGTCCGAGGTGGTATTCAATCCAGACAGATTTGAAGCGTTCTTACAGTGACTTCTGCAGAAACTAAGGGGATCAATAGGAGGTGAATACCATACAACACCTTCTTTGCATTTGCTGTGCCCTGGCGAACAGGCGTAGTTCAACACTGTGCTATTCTTTCGTTAGGCACCAAGTGATCTGACCGATATTGATACTGAACCACTCAGGAGCGAATATCACTAGTTTCAACGAGGGAAACTAGAGATCTTCGCTATTTCCCGTAGTATCACAATGACCTTTATTATCGAAGTCAGCCTGATATACAGACTACCACACTAATCTAACATAACCCAACTATCTGGTCATTATACTTTGTTGTGGTCATTACATTTGTTTCCTTAGTCATCCAATAACAAAATTGATTCGACTAAGCTTAACCAACACCATCCTGCTGAACAACGTTTTACAAGGACTCTTTCTAAAAGCAATAACTAATTTACTGCGTCGATTACGTGTACAAATATATATCGCATTGCCTTAAGTCTGACAACTTAATTCAACATTAGTCCTTTGGTACTAATGGCATTGCAATGAAATCTAATTTCTATTTACAGCAAATACATTGAATTCAAATTCAAATATAACTTTTTCATACGGAAACATAATTCAATTTACATGAATTTAAAATACAAAATTAAAACCTTGGGCAAACTTAAACATGATTGTTTATTCATTTGTTCATATTTTTTTTGTATAAGAAATATTTAATGTCTTGCGAATGAAACTCTAATATAGCAAATAGAAATTTGCTACGTTATACAAATAACAACATCACGAACAACCAACCAACCTACGGCCCAACATCACCATCACCACCTCCACCATCACCGTGGCCATCATTATTTCAATCCCCTCTATAATCCATCAGGCTATTGGAGGACTCAAGTAAACATTTATACTTCATACGTCTGTCTATAGTTATCCTTAAGAATTCTACGCTCTGTTTGTGGCGCGAAGAAAAAGATTATGACGACGATGACGATGGTGATGGCGATGGTTTGATAGAATTATTTGCGCTTGCCGTTTGATGAGCATAAACAAAAATCCACCGACAACGTCAAAGCAGTTTCCTTCAGTTGCTAGAGTCTATAAAATATTGCGTATTTTTCTTTACTTTCTACTCAAAGGACTCCTCTACATTTGGCGAGACTGGTTGTTGCGCCAGGCAGACCGACAGGCTCCCATATGCTACGACGACGGACAGAGAGTGAGACAGAGCCGACATACATCATCATCATCGTCATAAGTATTTGTAGTAGCAGCATTCTTGTATAATATAATATAAAATGTATAAGTGTACTTTGGCAAAATTCATTAAATATGAATCAGTTAATTTGTGCTGCTGCTGCTACTGTTGTTGCTGTAGTAGCTGTTGCTTCCCATGTTGCTCGTGTTGTTTCTCCTGTTATGGATGTTGTTCTATGTTCAATGATGTTGCTGCTGCATTAATATCTTTGGCATTATCAAACACTGAAGCTTTTGGTCTCTAGACAACATTTGCCGATAAATATTTAAAATATACCATCACCCATAATGAATTTGCTAATAAGTACAATATACCCGCAGTATGTAGTGTTGTATGACTACAGCAAGTACATATGTTCTTACACGCACACAGACTCTTGTGCTCTTACACTCTGTGCATATATTTATTATCATATGTATAGTAAAAGGCCCTCTCTCCGCTCTTCGTGCTAAACCCAGCTTATCAGTCGCCTCAGTGACCCTTCATATGGTTTGGGGTCATTTCGGTTGCGGATAATGATAACCGAGACAGATTATTGTATTTTATTATGTTCGCATCAAATAGTCTGCTGCGATTACTGTGGCAGTTTTTCTGTTTTATAGCCCACTCACTATCTCCAATGGGAATTATTTGCAAACATGTTGATAGCTAGAATATGATGATGTGGATGATCAGCAGTGACCGACCTAAGTGGGGAATATAGCAGAGAGTGCACTCACTGCACAAGATTCAATTGATACCCACAAAATTAATCGTTCAATATTTAGTTTCTAATGTAATATTTAGCATGAATTGCAACAAACTCTTTGAGGGGGTTATCATCAAGGTGTCTGTGCAAGACGTAATGTTTTATTTTAAGCAACTACTAATTATGTGAAATAAATCCGGATCTTAGTAGCAACAATGTCAAGTTATAGCAATAAAGATTAGCTGCAACAAAAATTAAAAAAAAAAACACACACACACTTTTGAAATGAACTTTGGACAATCATAAACTTATGGTCAATCTTTTTTGGCACTTTTCATAGAATATCAGGAAGCTCTAATTAGTGATTGTTAATCAAGAAAATTGATAAAGAAATGAGCTGATAGAGAAGGCCGTGCCAAGGGATGTTGAAGTGTTTTTTAAGTACTCGCAAACCACAAAACCGGTTTCTTGGCTTAGTCGTTGAACACCATGAGATTTTGATATCATTGTCACGTAATTAAACATAACACAGTACAAAATTTTTAAGATGTGACAAATTCCCCTATACAATACTTACTAATTTTAAATCGATATTAAATTATTATGGCATGTAAATTGACAAAACGAATTGAGCTACTTTCACGTGCAGTTCTCAGAATTGAGTCCCAAAATCATGTGTTGTACTGTGTAATGAAAGCTAATTAGATTTATTGAAATTTATAAAATTGTTACGTGGCATAGTGGTTAGAACACGCGACTGCCATGCGGGAGATCACAGGTTCAACTCCTGGCTCCAGTCATCTTAAAAGAAAAAAAAAGAAATAAATTTTTCTTTCATTGTCGGCTCCCCTCGAATGTTGTCGACAGCAACTTCGCAGTATTAGTGTCGAGTCAATCGGCGTGTCTAGTAAGAGCTTCTCAATCTGTGACGTTTGCATTCGTCGATAAGCAAGTAGAAGCCGTTAGTTGTAAACCTAAAAATAGAAAGCGTGTTAATTCACAACAACGCGAGAAGTTATCCCATACCTCACTCATGGGGTGTAAAGGGAAATTAAGTTTTTTTTTTTAAGTTATTGTTAAGTCATCCTGTCTGGGAAATCCATGGTCTAGAAGGCACATTTGCAAGCCTGCAAAGATCGTAGGTAGGCATTCCCAGCCCATTGCTGCAACGATTTAAAATAACACGTTGACATTGCGACCCAAGGTCTTCCTTACTTATTTTCCATTGCAAGCCTTATTGCTGGTCAAAAACGGCAGAAAAGGCCTTATGAATGATTTGCAATGGACGATCTCATACCTTCCTTCCCAGTGGCGGAAGGAAAGACTTAGAAGGCCTTGTAGAACGCCTTCAAGTGCTGTCATAAACAGAGGGTTGAGTTTCTTGAAAATAAGCCAGTTAGGATAAATTATGTGTAACGGAATAAGCCCTTATGAAAGATCCGTTGCTGGGAAGGAAGGACTTAGAAGGCCTAATACAACGCCTTCAAGAGCAATCCGCAGGTCTTCGGTCTGCATTTCATCTTACATATCAAATTAAATAGGGTGTTGTTGGCAGGCATGGCCTTCCATCTTCGTGTCCTATAAGATTTTGGAAGGGCTGCATATACATGCAAAAAGAAGGACTTACAAATAAACAGAAATCTATATACAAAGTGGCTGATGAAAGCCGCTACCAAAAGAAAACTTGATAACTATTTTCTATCTAAATAAATATATCTTATTTACAATAACACCACAAGAAAAAGCCTGGTGGAGTTAGGTCAGGCGATCTGAGGGGGTCAACAGAAGGTTGAGTTTCTTGAAATGAGCCTGTTAGGAAGTTTCTGCGTAACTCGGCCATAACCGACTGAGCTATGTGTGCAGCTACACCTTCTTGTTGAAACCATACCGAGTTGAAAAAACATTCTTTTAGCATGTTCAATTAACGGTCTACAGTAACCGTTACGCTTTGTTCAAAGAAGTATGGCTCGACACTACGGCATGAAGAAACTGCACACTACACTGTGACGCGAAATGATGATTTATGCCACGCTAGACATGATAGTAGCGGCTTTCGTCAGCCACACTGTAGTTCACCCTCAAATCGATTAGTTTTATTGAGAGCGCACCAAACGAAGTTCCTTTTTAGTAATCCATAACATTAGTATATAACATTGTTAGCGAGCGATCTAATTACTTAGAATGTCACGTCACTTACTTCGTAATCAACCGTGTAATCAAGTTCGTTTTAAACTCCACTTATATCTTAATTGCAACTGTAATTACACTTACTGACATCGTCGCTTACTTTGTAAGCGAGAGCGCACCGATTCAACGGTCTATGGCACTCCTATGCTAAATTTAAGGGGGAATATAAGCGGTTGAATAATCACTGAAATCTACTCAATATAGCGGACATCAGCGATTAAGTAGGGAGTATTTTTACCACTGGTTTATTTGTTTTATTGAGAGCGCACCAGATATTTTTTAGATACTCAGCGGTAAATGGAACGAAGTTACTTTTTAGTAATCCATAACATCAGTTTGACATTGTAAGTGGGCGATCTAAATACTTAGAATGTCACGCGTGTGTAATGTAAAACATATTGTCCACTCATTATAACTCCGAGTAAAATGGCATCTACTGACTTTGCCACATACTTCGTAATCAAGGGTGTTATCAAGTTCACTTTAAACTCCACTTATAATTTAATTGTAACTAAAATGGCACTTACTGACATCGTCGCTTACTTTGTAAGCGACAGCG
This sequence comes from Muscina levida, assembly GCA_964034835.1. Lineage (NCBI taxonomy): Eukaryota > Metazoa > Arthropoda > Insecta > Diptera > Muscidae > Muscina > Muscina levida. The sequence continues at coordinate 3,931,854 of OZ035881.1, read as the reverse complement.
CACCGATTAGACGGCCTATGACACTCCTATGCTAAATTTATGGGGGAACATAAGCGAGAGAATCATCACTGATTGCTACTAAATATAGCTGACACCAGCGATTAAGTAATGCCCAGCTGTAAATGAAATGAAGTGCCTATTTAGTAATACATAACTTCAGAATGACATTGTAAGTGGGCGATCTAAATACTTAGAATTAATGTAAAATATATTGTCCACTCATTATAACTCCGGTTGAAATGGAACCTGCTGACATCGTCACTTACTTCGTCATCAAGCGTGTTATCAAGTTCGCTTTGAATTCCGCTTATAGCTTAATTGCAACTGTAATGACACTTACTGACATCGTCTCTTACTTTGTAAGCGATAGCGCACCGATTAGCGGGTCTATGACACTCCTATGCTAAATTTAAATGGGAATATAAGTGAAGTAATGGGTATTTTTACTGCTGGGTAATTCTCACTCCTATGTATTTCTCTCTAAACCGGACTATTTTTTTCGCCAATGACAGTAAACTTTGTTGCTTTGTTGCCCTTGATATTTCAGAATGGATGGAGAAGGCCTGTTTTTATGTGAAAAGAAGACCTGATGACTTGATGTCGGAATATCTGAGAAGGCCTTGTTGCATGAATGCTTGTATAACCGTTTGCTTATTTCGCAGCTGTGTTGGCGCATCGATTCAAAATAATACAAGCTGACATTGCGAGCCAATGCCCTCCATGCTCCCTTCCGAATATTACGATTCACTAAAGAACACATGAAGACATTCCTCGTTGCCTTCTTTTAGACATACCTTTGTAGGTCAGACAAAAGGAAGGGATTAACTCTGAGATTCACTCCCAGCGGCGGAAATCATGAAAAGAAAGATTTTTTGGTTCCCATATGTCTTACTGGACCTTATTTTTTACATACCTTCGGTAGGCCTGGAAAAGGGAATGCAGCATAGAACGACATCCACCGTGGTCATTGCCAAATAACGACTTTATATGGGAAAGGGTAGGGGAAAGAGGGAAGGCTGTGGTACGATCAGTACAAACACACACAAACACGTTCCTGTTGCCTTCTTTTTGACGTGCCTTCTGCAAGCCTGACAAAAAGAAGGCGGCATGAATTACATAAAACATAGTATGGTCAATGAAAACACACACAAACACCTTCCTCTTAGCTTCTTTTTCAAGTGCCTTCTACAAACCTTACAAATGTATGTTGATCAATCTTTAGATGTAAACTATGCGAAAACCGGTTATCAGTTATAGTTCTCTCTATCGCTACAAGTCAAATGTCACATCGTGATAAATAAATCATTTATTTTAAAGTATTTTATAGCCTACATGTATTAACGTCAAAATAGGCCTTATCACGCTTTCATCTATTGACGTCACTTGTTTTTGAGCATGAGACATAGATTAAAACTATTATATTTATCACGTAAAAGTTCAAAGATCATATGCTAAGCTTACTTTAAGTTTATGCACAAATAAGACCCCCCCAAAAGTAAGAGAAACCAAAACCTTAAAAAAATAAATTATTACAAAAAAATACAGTAAACTCTGAAAATGATTTGTGAACACCCGCTTTCTGCCAAAAATTTGAGCTTATCATCAACATTTACCATTGACCTTTAAAATATTGAATCAAAACACCCTCAAATTAGAAGTCGAGATAACAAAATAGAATAAAAAAACACAATTTAATTGTTTATTGTATAACAGTAATGCATCGTATATACAAATATATATATACATACATATTAATAATGACATATACTTAACAAGAAATGACACAAAAGGTCCGTCCCCTTCTTCTTGCCATTGCCAGCAAGTCTAGAATGACAATAAAGTAAAATGAAAACGACAGTTGTAAATTGTTAACATTTCAAGAGGGTATTTTGCGTTAACAATCAATTCTTGGAGACTGCTTTACAATTTAAGGTTTCATTCGATGAAAATAATTAACTATAACATAAAAGACTTGGCTCCTCAGTAGCTGGCAGAGGACGAGTGACAGCGTCCGCCCTTTCATTGTTTGCTTAAATTCACTCGCATTGGATTTCGTATTTTCATTTTTTCCTTGTCACATACCAAGTCTGTACAGGAAACTGTTGGCTCTACTCCACCCGCACTTAGCTGCAGCAGGATATACCTCATTGGCCGCTCTTAACCGCACACAATCTCGGGCTATTATACACTTCCAGATGTTCGTGACACTAACGAACTGTGCGAGCAAATCAAAGACTTTTGATTCTTCTCTGGCCGAAAACCTCTATAGCAGAGTTTCCCTTATTATGGGACGACCAAAATGCATGACGACGTGGTTATTTGTGTTGCCAAATTACAATCAGGCCGAAAGAGGAAACAATCATGTTGTTCTTTACAATGTAGCCAGTAGATTTGGGGCGAAAGAGTTGGGCGTTGTGTGGGGGTAAAGCTCGATTACCAGTACTTAACCACAAGCTGTTGTGTTACCACGGCGCCACCATCGACACCGTTGCTTCATTTATAGGAGCATTATGGGTAAATGAAAGAAAGAAAAACCCGGTTGAACGGTTCTTATATGCCTGTTGTGAAAGCGGTTTGTGGTTCATGTCGCTACAAATGCGAAGAAGTGATTACCGAGAGAGGCATTTGTTGGAAAAGCAAAGAAGGGTTAAGTTATGACATATTCATATAAGTAAAAAGATATCAAAAAAGGATAGGTTTTGAACTTTGCATATCAAAAAGGACATATACTGAATATACACTGCGGGATGAAATACCAGTTCCATATTAGTTCTCTATTGACATTGATCTAGTTTATCATCTTATATGCAGATGTCCTAAGCTTGAAGGCAATTGCTTGTCTTTACGTAGTTTATTGTCTCCTTTGAACTAGTTGAGAAGCTTTACAAATGAGTTTGATGAAAACTAGTACAAAATTGATGCATAAGAATAAAAAATGTGAAATAGTAGTATACTACCCCTTCGGGAAAATGAACCGTTGCCGCACCAATCACGGGACCGTTGCCAGAGTGAATGAACCTGTCCCAGTTTAAGAACTATTGTCTGTAAAAAACCGGTACGTTTTGTATGGGGTTGGCCAGTAAAGTGCCAGTTCTAAAATCAGTTTCATATATATCCCAAATTAGAGATTAGGGATATGTAATGGATCCGAATTCTTATATAGCCTGCAAATGTATATTAATGTAAAGGTATATTTACAAACAACGCCGTATATAATAGCATGGCTGACTAACAATCGCTGTTAATGGTTAAAACTCCATCAAGGTTTACTATCATTGGAAAAAAGTAGTATATGTATAGAGATTAACATATAGAGGTGAGAAATATCTAAAAATAACCGCCGCGCTCTCAGTAAAGGAACTTAAAGGAACTAATACCCATTACTTAATCGCTGATGTTAGCTATAATTAGTAGCAATCAGTGAAGTTTCTGTCGCTTATATGCCTGTTTAATCGGTGCGCTAGGTACTTCATTCATTTTCCGCTTGGGCACTATATATTTTTTTTGTTTTATTTGTACGTCCTTCCATAAGTCCTTCTTATAGAAAGCGACAATAGAAGGCCTTGGCTCCCAATCTCACACATTGTACAAAGAAAAGGAGGAAAGAATAATGAAAGAAGATTTTCCTACCCATGATTTCCGCCGCTGGTAAATGGCTGACTAAACCACATATCTAGCGGCTTGGGCGACACTCCTGAAATCTGCTAGCAGTGCTCATTAATCTCTGCATAAATTTGGGTTACTTTCCGGGTGCGTGCAGGGAATCGGTTAAGTTTCCTATGCCAAAACCTGGAACTGAACCTAAACAGGACGGTAACTACAGCCCTTTATTCTTACTGACCTACTGTGTCAAATTATTGGACCTGTTTACACTTGGAAAGTTACAAATATCCATAGAGGATCAGAAAATTCTCTGCGATAACCATCTTCGATTTAGCAAGGAGGTATCTACGTCGCGCGCTTGGCTATATGGCCAGAGGTCTTAATAGGAGACACGCGACTATCGCTGATAGCTTAGATTTCTCAAAGGCGTTCAATTCCTTATAACTGGAGTGAATCTTATAAAAATTGAGAAGAAGCTGGGTCCTAGGGCACTTGTATAATTATTGCCAAGTTTATCAATGGCCGTACCTTTAGGTTACCTTTGGATGAACCTTTTCCACGTGAGAGCAGCCTTACTGCCGGCGTTCCTGAGAATTCAATCTTGAGCCCCGAACTATAAGCGACATACCGTAGCCTTTTAGTGGTGATCTGCTCTTATTATATAACAGTGGTAGGCATAAGCGATCGCACGTACACAGCAATATGGTGTGCGGCCGCACAAAAAGCGGAGAATATATTAATTCCCGCTGTGGTGAGAAGATTATATCTCAGTCATTCTGACACTACATTAAAGCCAAAATTTCAGCTTCGTATACACTACAGCAGTGGTAGGCATACACGAATGCACGCACCCGACAATATAGTGTGCTTGTTTGCGGTCGCACAAGACACGACAGCGCTGTCGAATTGTACTCGGCGCAAATGTTGTGCTCTACCACAAGAGTACTCTCATGTCTAGACTTTTCCTATACTTTGTATGTTTATGAGTTAAATGAGTAACAAGCGTGTGTGCTGTTGCTTTCATAGCACTCAAGCATAGACTGACTGTTTTGAATCAAACAAAACTATAGAGTACGTGTGAGTTGCCGATAGATTCTAATTGAATGAACACGATCATTGCCGGAATCGCGAGGCTATGGGATGTTTATCACTGTTATATACCGATGATGTAGAGAGACTGATTGTTTTGAATCATACAAAACTTTCCAGTACTAGCGAATTGCTGGAATCGCGTGATTATTATGATATACTTGTCACATTTTCTGGTGCCTAGGCTTATTATGACAACTCGTGCCTTAATTGTTACCTTGAATTACAGTACGGTTATTTCGATAAACGGCAGCAACGCCTTCTAAGCTCAAGACCACTAGTCCCTCTCTTGAATGTCGTGGGATGTACCAAATTAAGTACGTCAGTGTCACTTGAGTTTGTTTTTAGGTTGAGTGCCAAACAAGCGTGTGTGGTATTGCTTTAATAACACTCAAGAATAGACTGACTGTTTTGAATCAAACAAAACTATAGAGTACGTGTGAGTTGCCGATAAAGTCTAATTGAATGAACACGATTATTGCCGGAATCGCGAGGCTATGGGATGTCTATCACTGTTATATACCGATGATGTACTTGTCGCATTCTCTGGTGCAAAGACTGATTCCGTCAAGTCTCGTCTTAATAAATACTTGGAAGTATTGCCCGTTTACTTCAATAAACGACTAGGCATTCAATCTCTTGCAAAACTGTGTATAATGCGGTTGACTTCAACTTGAGAGAAAGGTATCTGGTGAAAAGGACACTGGCATTTTTTTGGAAAGATCAGCATTGTCGTTTGTCAAAAATCTTGGCATGTTACAAAGTCCTTGAGTTTTGTCCCCTCAAATTTTTGAACAAAAAAATGAAAGCTTTCGCAAATATTTCGAACAATTTTCTTCTTGTGTATTTGCAGTTCAAGGACTTTGGTCGCTTTCATTGAAATTAAAAGATTTCCATTGTCTTTGGACATTTTTCAATTAGAAAGATTGTCAGATTATCTCCGCTAATAAAATGTTTAAGAAGTTTAAACCTTTTTCAATTTTTTTTTTAAATTTGTAGTTTGTATCACTCCTTGGAGTTGTTTATAAAAATAAGGATAAAAATACAAACTTTCACCAAAAAAATTCAAATTAGTAGATTGTATGGCCGACTACACTTTCAAGGACCTACGTGATTTTTAAATTTCTTAACAATTTTTTTTAGTAGTTCACAAAATTTTTTGTCTAAACTTCTAAAAATCTTTTTCCAAAATAAATTCCGACAACTTAGATTGTAAACCAAAACAGGAATATTGAAGGTCAATACCACAAAGGAATCTTTTCGAGGAAAAATCTGGACCTTCAACTTATATTTTCTTAAAGTTAAAAAAAAATTGCAATTTAAAAATTAATTAATTTAAGTTTTAAAGCATTGCACTGTCATAAAGTGTACCTCTTGATATTGCATCGATTTTCTTCCCATAATTATTTCTCAATTACAACCCGATAAATCCACTACCATATGCAATAACACTATCTTCTATTTGCTCGCAGTTCCTGCAGCTGGTGCTGGTGATGTTATTGAAATGAGGGCAAATATAGGATTTTCAACAATCATATTCGTACAACCGGAACGATTTCTGCTAAATTTGGTAGCAATGTAAATTTGAGACGGCAACGAAATGTAAAATGTTGCGCCTCCGCAAAGGTAACTGTGCAAAGGAATATGTGTTCCGGGCGTCCTGGTGCAGAACAAAAATTTACATTACATTACTCGTAAACATAAGTTGGGTACCAAGTGGCCGTATCTTATGGCGCACAATGGAGACTACTGTTGGTTAAATGGGCAAGTGGCAAGTGGAAGATGACGACGAAGGGTGGTAAAGTTAACGGGGTGATGGTATGGTTAAGAGAAGCCATACCAGTAGTGTTGGACATTGTGTTATGGGGGGGAGGGAAGTATTACAGCACTTGAGAAGAATATACCAACCAGCAGCCTTAAGAAGTACCTACATATGATGATGTAGTACATATGATGATTATGATGATGGCTACGAGTGCACAAGTACAAGTAAAAGTATGTTACTACATATTACGTTTATTACATTTGCATGCTATTCACAAGTCCTTTTATCCTTGTCCTTCACATCAGCAGCAGCAGCAGCATCAGCAACATCATCATCGTCCTCGTCGTCACGTTGGTGATGTTGCTAATGATCATCATCTTCGTTGTAAGCCCTAGCAAAAATATGCCAAACAATTCACTAGCTTTGTGCGCTTACCTTACACGCTTATTCGCCTCCAAGGCTCCATAAGGACTACGAATACACTTTTGCTTTTGCCTCAGCAGCAACAAAAAACACTCACTCAAAAAACGCTGTAACACTTTCTAGCCAGTGACAGTACCGACGCCATTGCGTGCTTGTGACGTATCAGCAGCTCCTTCGCTAGCGGTGGCACTGGCAATAAGCATTACCAGTCACTAGCGTAATTGCATTTGGGTGAATTTATGTTTCTACATTTGCCGTGTTTTTCTTCTACTCCAGGCACTTTTTCGTTGGTCGTATTTTGTTCTTTTTGATTTCCTTGTGAATTCATTTCAGAAAAAAACACGTTTCCCTGCCCTCTTCTCTTTGGCTGTTTTACTGTCGGGGAATACTTTTTCAGGGGACCCAATTCGAAGATTCTTTTTTATTTTGTTTCTCCACTGCCACCGGTGCTGATGTTTTTGTTATTATTATTTTTGTTATGAGTGAATATGAACAACATGAGCGGGTGGGCGGTAGCTGGGTGGGGCCACTGTTTTCCTAAGAGGCAGTGGTGTCAATGGGGGATTCCAACCAACCAAATATCCACATGGCAGAATTGAAATTTAATTTTAACCTTTGAAGGATTGCTGGGGTTTGTTGTTGTTGTTGCTGTTGTTCTTCATACAAATGTTCCCAAATAACAAGAGACAACATAAGACGCTGGCTGCTGCTACCGATCGCTGCGGGACATCATCTGGTACAATATTTAAATATGTAATTGAAGAATAACTTGGTAGAATTTGTGGAATTTGGGAACAATGTTGTGAGTACTTGCATTAGATTTGTTAGGCGAACAAATTGAATAAATTTCAGCGCCGGAGAATGATAAGTTTTTGTTAAGGTTCTTAAAATAGCAAAAAATTTTAAAAAATTTTTACTTAAAGTTGGGGTATAGATACACATGATAATCTGGAATATCGGAAGAATATTTAAGGACTTTGAAAGCAGATAATGTTATTAAAAGATAATATGAATGCTATGTATAATTTTAGAAATATTTACTATTTTGCATATATAGATTTTTGGTTAAATTGTCAAGGACTTTGTAAGTTGACTAGCAGTAGTAAAATAGATTTGTCCTTCATTCAAATGACAAATCGGAAACTTTGTTTGTACAATTTTGGTAAAAGATCACAATTACTTATGTAAGCATATAAACCGGGGTGCCTATATAGAATTATTATAAACTTGCAATGACATTTAACTGATTTTTATCCTTTAATGTCGGCTAAATATGAAAATCTTGTCCATACAAAAATAAAATCTTTCATAGATGTAGGCACCTCTAAAAAATTAGACTTTATCGACATATTCCTCAAAATATTTTCAATTTAACTCATCATATAGAACTCTTATAAAATAACAAGAATTTTTTAATAATTCACAAATATTTTTGTTCTTTTTCAGATTATATAAGCTGTATACGGGTAAGTACAGTACATTTGCTATATTCGTATTATAGAAGATAATAATCTGAACCCAAAGTGGTTTCAATTGCTTTAAAGTATACAACATTACTGATCTATAGCTAAGTGCAACCCAGCTTGGCAGCTTTTCAATTAAAGTTTTTCTTTAATTAAAAGTTAATGAATTTTTTGCTCTGTTAAGCAACTTGGAACATATATATATACCCAAAATTATATATTTTTATAGCGGATACGTACATTAATGGTGATTCATTTAGAACATTTGTTTTTGATTATAATAAAAACACTTTATATGGAATGGGATGTTGGAATCTTTATTTTGATCCGAGAGAACAATCTGCGACATTTATTTTTTTTATTATAATTTTGTTCAAATGTTGGCTGCGTTTTCGCACAGTGGCATGGCTTCATACATTTTTATGTAAAAACTATAAAATGATTTCATTGATGATTAAAAGTTGCACCGAGCATTATATTGACGAAATTACGAAAAAAAATAGAATTTAAATAAAAAAAGAACCGCCCACTTCTTAAACATTTTTTCTGTCCAAGCAAAAGTGTTATACGGGTGGAACTGAAGCTCTCCTGTATTATTATCAATTATCACCTATGCATGTCTATTTTGGTGGGAAGGCCTTGATAAAAGTAGTTTATTAAAAAGCCGTGTCATAGACAATTTCTTGAACACCAATCAAATAGATGACTACTTTAAAAAAGGGTATGATAAACAAAATCTCAAAAAAGGGAGATCTTACTGAATGCAAGAACTGGAGGAGCATAACGCTTCTTAGCATGGTAAACAAGGTCATAGATAATATAATTCATACAAGATTATTGAATACATTGTCCAAAGACAATCGTAACGATCAAGCCGGTTTTCGACCTGGCAAAACAGGCATCGATCAAATTAATAGCCTGAGGACAATAACGGAGCCATCAGTCGAATGGCGATCGCCACTTTATTTAATATTCATCGACTTTGAGAAGGCGTTCGATACCCTAGTCCATAATGCAATTTAGAACGGACTTCGTTGCAAAAGAATACCGGAAAAAAATCTTAGAACTTTTTAAGTCTTAGTACGAAAATGCTAAGTGCCGCATTCTACATGAGGACGCAATCAGCTGCTCGATAAATGTCAAAGTAAGTGCACGGCAGGGATATGATGAAAGCGACATGCAGTCAAAATTAAATAAAATCGAAGCCGAAGCTGCAATCTGCGGTCTCAGAATAAACATTCGAAATACGAAGGCTAATTCACCTTGCAACAGATCGAAAATGTCCAATCTCTTTGCTAACTGGGTAGCATTATACCAACAAGTGGGGGATTAAGAGAATATGTTGCAAACAGCATAAATATAGCAAGACAAGCTAACGACCAACTCAAAAATGTTTGAAAGTCCCCCCACATCTCTAGGCGCACCAAAATAAAAATATTCAACAGCTGTGTGAAATTAGTATCACTTAATGGACGTGATATATATTCAAAGCAATGCGATATAAATTTCGTACAAGTATTCATCAATCGCTGCCTTTGTCGCATACTAAAAATTTTCTGGTCAAACACCACCACAAACGCACAGCTATGACACAGTGCGGACAAAAACTTGTTAATTCTGAAATCAGAAAACGGAAATGGTGCTGGTTCGGACTTGTCTTACAAAGACCTCAAGCCGACATTTCAAGAAACGAAATTGAGTGGAATCCTTAAGGAAGCCGCAGGAGGGGTCGGTCGGTCATGCAAATATTTTCCGGCTTTTGTGTAATGATAACTGTTTTTGTCTGCCACCTCCTATGGGTTTTTCTTGACGAAACGTGGAGATTTGCGTAAAGTGGATGTTAAAGTTCTGAAAAGAAAGGCAGGACTGCTTACGGTGTCCTACCTTTACTGTCATTCCTACTGACAGATCGAAGATGAAACATGGCACTGAAGCAGTTGTATACAGCAAGGGCATACAGCTTAAAAACTTACTTTATTTTCCTTTACACCCCATGAATGAGGTATGGGATTGCTTCTGGCGAATTAACACGCTTTCTATTTATATTCACAACACACGGCACCTACTTGTTTATCGTGGAATGCGAACGTCACTATTTGAGAAGCTTTTGGTAGACAAGCCAATTGACTCGACACTATACTGCGAAGTTGTTGTCTACAACATCGTGGAGGCCGGCAATGAAAGACAAATTCAGATGACTGGAGCCGGGAATCGAATCACAGATTTCCCGCATTGTAGTCGCGTTTTATAACCACTACGCCACGGCCGTTCCATTTCTTTTAGGCTACATAATGAAAGCAGTGTGATTCAAGCTAAGACACTGGCCATTCAGAAAGCTATTAAGAGATGTGGAATCAATACTAGCAGGTGGATTATACTCTGTGTGGATAGCCAAGCTGCAATTAAATCGATCAATTGTACATGGTGTAAATCAAAGTTTGAGGAGAAGTTGGCTGAACTTATGCCTCTGGATGTCAGCCTCTATTGAGACGCAGGACATTGCGAGATCCCTGGTAATGAATCTGCATAAATATTGCCTAGAAGAGTCTATACTATGCCTGATCATAACTCTCGGGAAGATGTTCACCCACCCATTTGTTACCTTTTTGATTTAGTGGAGGATTGGATGTGAAGTTAACCGACTGTATAACTGCTAAATCGTGGTGGCCCGAATACAGCTGATTTCAATCGGAGACGTTGGATGAACCAAAAACTGTGGATGTCAGTCTCTATTGGGTCTCAGGACATTGCGAAATCCCTGGTAATGAATCAGCAGACATTTTGGCCAGAGGTGGTAAGAAGAAGTTCGATGAACTAAAGCCGCTGGATGTCAGCATCCTTTGGGTCCCAGGACATTGCGACATCCATGGTAATGAATCAGCAGACATATTGGCCAGAGAGGAGGCTATACTATGCCTGATCATAACTATCTGGAAGATGTTCAACCGCCCTTTTGTTACCTTTTTCGCTTAGTGGAGGATTGGATGTGGAATTAACCGACTGTATAATTGCTGCATCGTGGTGGCCCGAATGTAGCTGATTCCGATCGGCGTACATTGTTGGCCTATCCAGGAGAGATCTGAGAGTGCCCAGTGAAATTCTAATAGACCATTCCAATGTCAGGCACATGACAGACAAATAGGATAGATCCATACCGGACTACTGCCATGTGTGCGAAGACGATGAAACATCTTCTTTGTTGCTGTCCCGCTTTAGCCCATAATAGGCTAAGATACGTTGAGGAAGTCATATAGAAGAACTAGAGTCTTTCTCCTTAGTTCGAGTAGGCAATGTTTTATATGGTGCCTTCCATGGCTAACTGGGCCAAGATGACGATTGGGGTTCTCTTCATTCTCTATGCCTCCCCTCTCTCCTTCTTTCTCCTCCTTCTCCCTCCTCCTCCCTCTGAAACTGTTTTATTTGAACAATGTATTTTACTTCCTAGGCGTGGCCAAGCCCACCGCCCAACCAAGATGGCTTTTTGCATAAATTTCTTCCTGTCCCAAAAATTTACGACAATTTTTTGTTAATTGAAATAAAAGCTGCACCTTAATCTCACTGTGCTACTCCGTAAGTCGTCTATTGGGAAGTTTCAACTTTCGTTCGCTTTTTCCACCATTACCACCGATATCTCAAGAATCAGTCATGTAATGTTGGCTTCTAGGTCTTGAATCATATAGAAATCTAGACAGCCAGTTGATCAAACAAATAATTTCTTAATATTGCCATTGTATTAAGTGCTGAGTGAGCCATAGCACCGTTTGTCGCCGACACCACAATCTTCTTTTTTAGGTAACAAAATGTTCATTATTTCGCCATTGACGGTTATTTTCTATCTGTTCTCATTTGTAAAGAACTACCCCTTACCCCATAACAAGCATTGCAATTTTATTGATTTACTAAACTTCCCCTTACATCCCATGAATGAAGTATGGGATAGCTTCTCGCGTTATTGTGAATTAACACACTTATATTTTAAGACTTACACACAAAGGGACCTACATTTTGAAGACGATGTCAGCTGCTTAAGAAGTGTATACTACAGTTTGACTGCAAAGTTGCGGTCGATAACATCGAGAGAGCCGTCGTTGAAATAAATGTTGATGACTGAGACAGAAATCGAACCCTGGTCTCCCGCATAATAGTCGAGCATTCTAACCATTATGCTATGGACGACCCCAAATTCGAGAATATATTTGAATTAATCATCACGCGGGAAATTTTTTGTCTATTGATGTTTCCATAAGGCAAAAATGTGCACCGACACTGATCAAAATTCTGCGCAAAAACATAATAATTTGCGGACATTGTTGCAGTAGGAGTCTTCCTACTTTAACCCCTTATAAAACATCGCGTTCAAATCGCAATAACTTGTTTGACCTTCCCTGACCTCTACGTTGAGTCTGCATTCAATACCTATGCCCTCCTTGTCTTTCATGCCATCTTTGCCTATTTATGATCTCTAAAAGATTGATGTGGCAACCCTTTAGCATTGATTCATATAATCACTGCATTGGATTTATGGCCATTTCGATTAAATAAATTGCCAGGACGATTTTTATTGCATACAACATATGACTTTTGAGATTTACTGTTGATATTCCTATATCCTTACATCTGTCCCATCTTGCCCCCTTACACTACTCAGCAACAACCTAATCTTTGGTAGAGTTTTTGAGTTAATCGAAGAAAATTTATGATACCTCCCTTCCGTGCAGGATAACGACAAGGGTTAATCAAATAATCATACAGGACACGTTTTTATTATTGTTTGCTATCGTTGGTTGTTGCTGTCGTTATGCTTGACGTTCACGAAAATGTTGAAATGTTTTGAAGTGACGTTAAGTGAGCTGATGCCACTGTTGTTGTTGTTGTTGCTATTGCTGTTGTTGTTGCTGTAAATCTATTCCCCAAACACAGGAGTTTATTTTCAGGAGTTGGCAGTTTATGCCCCCATTCCTTTCCATATAGATTTTATTATGTATGTACGATGTTTTTTTTATTTCTTTATTTTTTTATGTTCTTTTGTGCTTTCACTTGTGTTTTTGTTAGATTGCCTGCCCCTTAAATCGACCACGAAGAGTTGGAGGTTAAGATGTTGGATGTTGTTTAAGATCCATTTTCCTTTCATGGCGCCCCCTTAACCCCATCAAGTCGTACAAGTAGAGCTAGATAGGTAGGTGGGGTAGAGAGAGAGAGATTGACACTGTGTGCACTCACATATGAGTGTGTGTATGTGTGCAAGGATATAAAAATGCCGTTGTGTGCGTGTGTCTGTTGTATGCTGCTTGTACAACAATTTGTATATTCCTTTTGGCAAAAGGTGATCAGCTTATGGGTTGCCAAAGTATTTTACGTTTCTGTTTTTTTATTGTTGCTCTTGTTCTTTTACACTACGTGACACTGCAGTTATTTCTGTACTACCACCGAAGATGATTGTGACGGTGATGGCAATGGCGACGTTTCATACGTGTTTTATACATATGTCCCTCCCCGAGTCCCAGGACGCAAATGACGATGATGACGATTATGATGTTAAGGTTATGAGTGTCCCCGCGTGTGCGTGTGTGTGTGTGCACAAGTTAAGTTTATTATGTGTAACATTATAGAGTCGACTAGAGTAGAGTCGACATCATCGTCAAAATTATTTCAAATGGTTGACACACAAGAGATTTACTTTTGTCGCCGCGTACTACTCCCTTAGTTGACTGATACTGTGTATGGCTGTGTGTGTGCGTGGGATTTTTAGTCCCTTTAAACGTCTCCCTATGCTGTAGACATCGCTATCGTTTTTCCCCATTTTCCATTATGTCGTTTACGTTGTTATTTTTTTTGTTCTGCCATTCTTGTGCATATCCCGGTTTTTGCAACAAATATTAAAGAATCCCTTTTTGGTGAAACTAACAAACTTCATTATAATCTTCGACGTTTGTCGTCGTTGGAAAAAGGAAGAAAAATTATCTTGTGATTTAAAAAAAAAGCAAAAATTTAATATGTGTACGTACATACTTCCTGCGATTCTAGCAGCAAAGGAAGCCGCTGTGTGCCGAGGCGGTGTAAGGGAATATAATAATAAATGGAATTATCCTGTGTTATATCTCAAACGAATGCACACACACACAGAGAGAGACACAGGCTTAAGAGCAGCTGTAGTGTGGGTGGGGTAACACAATAATCTATATTTAAATGATAACATAGAGTAGGAAACATTTTAAACATTCGCTTCGTATTTCTGGGAAGTTGAAGCAATTGAAATTGTTTCCATTTAAAGTCATCATGGCAATGTCATTAATATTATGTTTCCACTCAATCAAATATTGAGTGTGAGTGTGTGTAAGTGTAGGAGGGCAAGGTGTTGGGAAGATATTTTTTGTTTGAATTCTTAGAACTTATGGATTTTGTTTACTATGGTTTTGTGTAACATATGTAGAAGAGAAGATTGGGTGCTCGTGGGGACTGTGTGAAAAATAAATGTGTTACAATGGTTAGAAATTTCGCAAAAATCTCCCACGAAAATGTAAATATATAATTGATAGCAATATGAAAGAAAATATTTTATACTTTTGCCATATGATGTTTAATATTTAAACAAATTCAAGGAAATTCGTGTACTTTAATTATTATAAGGTAATTTGTTCGCAACTTCTATATGGACTAGAATGATGTTTAAAGATTTGCCTTCAACGAAGAGACGGAGTAAGCATTTTGATAGCTATTTTAAAGAGTTAGACAGTTCTTAATAATACTATGTCGAAGCTATTGAATATCGCTGAGAGCAGTGTATCGAGCTTACAGGAGATTATATTTTGAACTAAACTAAATTTTTTGCCAAATTTTTTATGTTTTCTTTGTTAAGTCTGCTATAAAATAGACAGATATTATTTACTTACATATTTTTATTAAAGTTTTTGTTTTTAGACTTCGATAGTTCGTACACTGCGATCTGAAATGAAAGATGAGAAAAAGATATTGTTTTAACAAAAAATATTGAAACTTTTTTCTTTATCTTCAAAGGACTTTTAAAAAAAATAGCATTTCCTGCGTATGTGTAGAATCAATATAAACTACCACGAAATTCTGCTTGAGATAGATTATAGATATAGACATAGATTAGGTTAGGTAATGTAATCTGGTAAAAACCAGTTCACACTACACACCGATATCTCCTAATCCAGTACAGTTGTCCTTTCGAATGAAAGGGGAGAAGAAAGGAGAAAAGAAAGGACGGATAGTGAAGGAAGAGAAAGTCTTGGGAACACTTATTGTTATCTCAGTGAGAGCCATGGAAGACACCACAAGAAACGTGGCTAGGCCTTCCTCTAAGTGTCTTAACCTCCTACGGACTAGAGCACGGCAGCTACAGAAAAGATGTTTCATTGTCACGGACTTCTTCTCGTCCTCACACACATGATAATAGTTCGATATGGATCTATCCCATTTGCCTGTCAGGTGCCTGATATAGCATAAAAAATAAAACTATTTTAACAAGGGCAACCGGAAACATTCACCAAAAATCTTAAAATATGCCATTAAAATAGCAAAATATGCTCTTCAAATTACAAAAAATCCAAAGTATAAATTATACTTAAAAAGGTATATGTTTTAAAAAATATGCTGTAAAAAATAAGAAATATGCTTAAAAAAAGAATATTTCTTTAAACAAAAATATGCTAAAATATGACTTATTCCGTAAAATATGCAAAAATATTCTCTAATATATATATATGTCAAAATGCTTCTAATAGTATGAAACATATAAATACTCTACCCGTTTGTTAATATTTTGTTCTAACAGGAACAAGCATATGCATATTTCCGGTTGCCCTGATTATAACTTTTAAAAACATTTAATAACAAAAAATGTATATCCTTGAATATATTTTGTGTGTGCAGTATGTTTATCTTTTTAGTCTGGCAGATGGTACCATATTTTTCTTTTCCTGAATTCCTTTTCCGAATTAAGAAAAGTCACTTCGTATCACACAACTATTCTATAATGTAAATATTTACCTGATTTTTTTTTGGGTTTTTATGGTTTTTACCATTAAACGTTTGGTCTGGGTAGATGGTACCAGTATTATCCCTTTTCCGACCTTTTCCCCTTAAAAGTTCTGTCATATCGCAAACAAAAATATGCTAAAATATGACTTTATGGGTAAAATATGCAAAAATATGCTCTAACAAATAGGTGTCAAAACGCTTGTAATAGTATGAAACATATAAATACCTTAACCATTTGTTAATATTTTGTTCTTAAAAAAACACGCATTTGCATATTTCCCGTAGCCCTGGTTATGACTATAAAAATATAACTAGTAATAATATTTAACAAAAAAAATGTATGTCCTTGAACTTATTTTGTGTGTGCATTATGGCCAATATCCAGTGAGCAACAACTATATAGGATCTTTAGGTTTTTGGACTGAACGACGGTACCACTTTTTCCTCTTTTTATCATAAACAGTTCGAATTTCGAAAAGTCACTTCGCACTATCGCACCACAACTCTATAAGGCAAATATTTAAAACCATTTTGTGTTTTTTTTTGATGATTTTACCATTAAACGTTTAGTCTGTTTGATGGTACCAGTTTTATTCCTTATGCGGCGTTTTCCCCCTAAAAGTCCTGTCATATCGCACAACAACATCATAAAGTAAGTATTAAATCTAACTTTAGGTATTATATCTTGAGCTGTTCGGTCTAAATGATAGTATTGGTGTCATTTCTTTATTATCTATTTTCCCATAAAATTACGAAATTCGAAAAATTCCACATTTTCGCGATTCTACCTTGAGCCTTTTGGTCTGGCTAATTGTAGCAGTTTTATTTCTTTTTCGTTCATTTAAAATTTAGCGCAGCTTTCTAATGGGCTTTTTTTACCCCTATAAGTACGCGGCATGACTATTAGATATGGTGGGTCCAAATACATAAAAAAAAAATTTCAAAAATCGAAGGCAAATGCTAAAGATCATCTCGAAACAACTTAAAGAAAAAAATTTCTTCCCCCACTCCCTAAAAAATAGACAAAATCTTTATCGTAACATACAAGATATCGTTGTATAGGTCTTGACGAGTACTTAATATATTCTATGGATGTCGCAGACGTATGGCATAATTTTCCAAGGAAGGTCCTATATAATGCAGTTTTTACCCCTAAAATTCCCTTTAAATACCAAAAATATTCTGCTTTGGAAGTATAAAGTTTTATTCAAAAACAAATAAAATCCGTATGACAAGAAGTATTTACAGCATTAACACATGCATTATTATGTTGTTTGCATTATTATCACAAATTACTGCATAATTTTTCGGGAATTTTTTTTTTAAATTTTAGATGTAGAATCTGCTTTAAATAAGGCCATCATTGGTGTCGTACTTTAGCGACATCTATAGGACAAATGTTGTACTCATCGATTACGATTCTTCAACGTTGCGATTAAGTCACAAAGAAAAAAGCAGCGAATTAAAAACGATTTTGGCTGTTTTGTGGGGGTAGGAAAGGAAATTTATTTTTTATTTTTTAAGTTGTCTCGATTTTATCTTTAATATTTGCCCTCGGTCTAATGACCATAGAGATTTTTGCTATTATAGCTTTAGCCGTTTGGTCTGGGTGATGATACCAGTTTTATCTCTTTTGTGATATTGTTAGACCTAAATGTAAATAATTCGAAATATTGCGTCTCTAATTCTATAAGGATCATGCCAATAAAGATATTTAATTCTACGTACAGGGAGAATGCCCTTTTTGGCCTTTTTAGATATAAGTGAACAAATTTAGGAAAAACTATTATGGTTGGTGGCACGAGTTTCAAATCTATTTTGCCCTTTTTTACCACAAAAGTACGAATTTCCAAAAATTTTCTCTTAAATGAGATCTACTCGATAAGGTGGAAAAACACCGCAAAATTTCACTATTCACCTTTGGTAAGGGCGCTGATAAATCACCCATCATTCTAAATGTAGACTTATCCAAAAGGACCTACAACAGTCTACCATCATAGCGTACGCTTTTTGAGAAGCTTTTGCTAGACATGTCGATTGACTTCACACCTCAGAAGCTGATGTCGACAACATCGAGGGAACCGTAGATCAAGAAAGTGTAGATGGATGTAACAGGGCTCGAACTAGGGCACCTTCATGAGAATTCTGTATTTTAACCATGATGCTACAGTAGGCCTAGTTGCCTTTTAAGTAGTTAGAGAACACAGTACAACATTTTTCAGCTCATTGATTTGGGACACAATTCTGTGAACTGCACGTGAAATTAGCCCAAAAAAGAAAAAGGTCTGCATCATTCGTTTTGTCAGTTACATGCCATAATAATTTAATCTCGTTTTGAAGTTAGTAAGTATCGTCTTGGGGAATTTTTCACGTTTTACGCTTTTTTGTTTGACATAGCTCGAGAACTACTAGTCCGAGAACTTGTACTCCGTGGCGTATGATTTATGTGGAATATTACTTATGATAATCATACGCCACCGTATAAGAAAAGAGCCTGAAACGTGACAAATTCCCCTACACGATGCTTACTAACTTCAAATCGATATTAAATTATTATGGCATTTAACTTGACAAAACGAATGATTCAGAACTTCTTCTTTTTGGGGCTACTTTCACGTACAGTTCTCAGAATTGAGTTCCAAAATCATGTGTAGTACTGTGGAATTTACAATGAGAATCATCGACATCCACAAAACGACATAACATAAAAACCCTAAATTCCAGCTCTTATTTTTTTTTGATCCGAATTGTTAAAATCCTTTTATAACTCATATTAAATAGCCAACCCTTTTACCCCACTGTGCACTGTTAATGGCAGTTATCCTGTCAACAGCATAAAACCACTTGAATTAACACACACACTCACATATCATTTTAAACTATCAAAACTAATTACACCAAAGAAAATTATAAGACACCTCAGACAGCTAAAACTTCTATGAGTTTAATTGCATTTAAGGAAATGTCTAAGATATTCTCTGCGACTGAAATCTCAAAGTGTGAAGTAGAAATGTCATAACAGACACATACCCACATACTTCTCTACGTATAAGGAAGTGAAGGGATGTCAATGCCCTTGATGATACCCCCTCTAAGTGTTGCGAGATTGTTAAAGAACATCATTTAAAGTTCTAGTAATAAATTATGTTATAGAGTCCTAATATCCATCCATCTATACTCGTATATGCTATATTTAATTTTTATCGTTATTCAAAAACAACCTACAATTTCCTGTCGTAGCACTCATCTGTACAAAGTTGTCAACATTTCACTTGTTGTAAAAAATAGATCTAAATTTAGAATCCATTTATTTTGATGGCTTGTACTTGTGTTACATAAATTATTTAAATTTAAATTGATGTTACTGGGAATAAAAAAAAGATGTTTTTTTCTAAAGAACCAACCCCCCTCCTTGTAGGTTTTTTTATAGCCAGCACTTAATCTTTAGGCAACCTTTTGCTTTAACATGTATCTAACTTAGCGGGTGGCCGTTCCCACATATGCTATGTGTGGGTGCGGAGGGTTTTCACTTTGGTGATCTCTTAAATCACCATTCACCTAAACTATCTGTCATGTCAAGTGTATCGTTTCATCTAAATGCCAAATGACATGGATGTTAATGAATATGCTACACATGGTACTCTGTGTGTACGTCGATGTTGTTGGTGTCGTTATTGTGTAGTTAGTGTGTACTTATGTTGCTTGCCTCAGCGCCTACAACAACAACAACAACATTTTTGTGTGCAATGCGAGTGTGTGTGTGGGTGAAGAAGACATGAATCCTTCGCTTACTGGTTGTGCAGTATTCCCAGTACTACATAAAACATCTTGTTATCCTAAGATTGAAAAAGGATTTGTGTTGTTGCAACACATGTTTAAGTTGTATGCATGCAACATGCATATGCATTAGATGAATCTAAGTGTAAACATGTGTTGGTTTGGGTAAAGTGTATGTCTGTGTGTGTGTGCAAGACACGGATGTTTGTTCAGTTGTTCCACATGTGTTGACTTGTCATTTGTTTAGCACTTTGAAGCGCGTTCTTAGCAATTCCATCTATTGTGATCTGTGTCACTATTCTGTTGAGCCTTCTTTGTGCTGCAATTTGCAGGCCAAAATGCTATAAGGATAACTACAACAACGCTACTGTAGTAGTCACTGATGACATCGACGACAACGACGATAGCGATACTGGGTTTATGTGATGACGGTGATGAAGTCTTTGTGACTACTCGCGGAGTATGTTTGCAACTTGATAAATTCCTTTCGCTGTCTCGAGCTATTGCAGCACTTAACTCGTTGCAATATAGCAAGCAATGTTCCATCTATAAGTCTGTCCTTTCCTGATAGCAGATGTCTGTCTGTTATACTTTTGGCTATAGAGTGTTGTCGTATGAGCGTGTGTGTGTGTTGTATTCTGCTGTCCGTCCGTAGTGTCGTCGCTGCTGGATCTTTTGTTGTACATACATTGCACATACATGTTTCGTTTCACGTTTGTCAACATTTGTGTTGTCATGTCATGTTGCATTTTGATGATGACTTTTACGCTGCAGCACTTTTGGATGATGGAATCGCATATAATAAATGCGAATTTATGTAAAAACAAAAGTAATACAAAAGAGACGACAACATGAAGATCATACAATATTCAAACGTTGCAATACAATCGCACAGTGGTATAAAGGGGGAAAAGGTAAGGCGCTATAAATTGTAAGGGACACAAATGAAGGGCATGACAGTGGCAAAAGTTTATTTCCAGAAACTGCGACGCGATTCCTAAGCGACATTCGCGACACTGTGACAAATATAAAAATATAAAAATATAAAAATATAAAAATATAAAAATATAAAAATATAAAAATATAAAAATATAAAAATATAAAAATATAAAAATATAAAAATATAAAAATATAAAAATATAAAATATAAAAATATAAAAATATAAAAATATAAAAATATAAAAATATAAAAATATAAAAATATAAAAATATAAAAATATATAAATATAAAAATATAAAAATATAAAAATATAAAAATATAAAAATATAAAAATATAAAAATATAAAAATATAAAAATATAAAAATATAAAAATATAAAAATATAAAAATATAAAAATATAAAAATATAAAAATATAAAAATATAAAAATATAAAAATATAAAAATATAAAAATATAAAAATATAAAAATATAAAAATATAAAAATATAAAAATATAAAAATATAAAAATATAAAAATATAAAAATATAAAAATATAAAAATATAAAAATATATAAAAATATAAAAATAGAGCACTCAATATTTCACAATATCTGGATTTCAATATTTGGCTAAATATTATTGAAATAATTTTACGTATACCGTAGAAAATATCAATCGTAAATGATAGCTTCTTAACTTGCAGGTATATGACACAAAGATAAGTCCTTATTAACCGAAGTACTTCTGTTTAGTTATTTTATTGTTGCGAAATGTAAAATAACAAAATCCTATGAACTTTTATTAACATTACTATTTGAGTGTTTGCCATGGGTCAACTTTTATTAGTTGTGTAAATATAATGATAATTAATAATTCCGTAATTGTTATTGCCCATAAAACATTTGCTAATGTGCCGCCCACACAATAACATAAACAACAACAGTCAAACCACTGTCACAACGTCTCCCACTCAATATGGCAAGTGCACGATTGCATATGTCCTGTGTACGTGTGTGTAAATGGGAATATCCTTTTTGCATTTAACGCTTAAACAATATGTCAACACATGCAAATGTATTCACTTATGTTTGCTGATATCAGAACCCATTGCACGTAACTGCAGTAAATATAACAACACTATCACAACAATGCATTCCAATACAAGAGGCTGAACACAGAAGCGAGGGAATCTCGTCTCCCCACAGCACCCCCGTCTTGCAGTGAGACGATTACAAAGCTCACACACATGCACGCACACACGTGAATACTAACACCATGTGATGAATACAAAGTTGTTGATTTAAGTCCTTGTAAAACGCGTTTCACTCACTCACGCGCTCCCTCCCACCCTTAAACACACACACACTCGTACCCGCAACCGTACTTTAGCCCATATATAGCAACTAACGTAGACAAATTTGTATATTTACCTATGAACACTTAACAATTGTCGCTCGCACGTTTACACATATAGTACAGTATAGAACAGGACTTTTGTCATCATAACTTAGCATAGACCAGAGTATGGGCTAGGGAGTGTGTGTGTGTGTGTGTGACTGTGTCGTTGCGGGGGCCTATCTCTGGAATTTGCGCCAGCGATGGCAGAAAATAAGATCCCTTGTACGTCTTTGCAAAGAAATTTCATTGAAGTTGTGCAGCCAACTAAGAAATGCATTTGATTCCAGGCATCATGTTATGTACATTAAGCTCCTCAGCAGCAACAATTATGTAGGGAGCAAGACAAATGTTGAGTTGTAATCAGCCCTCGCACATGTATATATGTGTGTTTGCACATTGTCGTGTACATGTAAACTTTTAATAAAAACACAATTCTTTGTCACACATACACACACACACACATAACATGTAGACTTGAACAAAACACTAAGTCACTTTGTTATTTCAAACACATACATAAACAAGTGACGATGGAGCAAAAAAAAAAAAAAACAACAATGAACAAAATTAACATATGCACAGTGGGTGGTAATATTTTAAACTTTTGTGAATTTAAATGATATAAGCTAATTTGGCAAAGTACTTCAATATAAAATTTCTGCCACTTTGTATTAAACATTAAATAAAAGTAAAAAGGGAAATTTGGAATATTTTAACATACAAAAAATGTTATGCATGTTGGTATTCTTTTTCATATGGGAACCATCATATTGCCACAATAAAATTGTTAGGGATGTCACTCAAATTCTTTATTAATGTCAAACGGATACGAGAGAGTCCCAAAATTAACGAATAAAATACAGAAAATCCTTAAAATTTTGTTCTACTTATTATTCAATATTAGTTCGATACAATTTCTCAGCGATATTTTTTAGCTTTGATGCCATGGGATAAGACAACTGAGACTAGAATTGAACCCTCATGATAGGAGCGTGTTCAGACCGTACGAGTTATCTTAAACGAACCAACAATTTTGAAGAAAACTGATAAATACCCTCATCATTGGTCGAGTTGATATTATTACTCGATTTCTAAAGTGGGCGGAATGGTGCATTTGTATCGAATGTACTAGAGGGGGCGTGGCTGGACTTCCAATTTATTGTCCAAAACTTTACTTTGTAATACCTTAACAAAATACAGAATTTGGGCACGATCGTGTCGGATATTGATATAACTACTCGCATTCTACAGTGGGCGGAATGGTACATTTGTATGGGAGGTAACAGGAGAGGCGTGGCAAGACTTTCTGTTTTGTTCTCCAAAACTTTATTCTAGTATAGCCTATCAAAATATAGAATTCTGACGCGATCGTGTCGGGTATTGATATTACTACTCGCATTCTACAGTGGGCGAAATGGCACAGTTGTATGGGAGGTACCAGAAGGGGCGTGGCTAGATTTCCAGTTTTTTCTCCAAAACTTTATTCTACTTTAGCTTTACTAAATACATAATTTGAGCACGATCGCCTTGGTTGTATTGATATTATTACCCGATTTCTAAAGTGGGCGAAATGGTACATTTGTATGGGAGGTACAAGAAGGGGCGTGGTCAAGTAACCCATTTTCAGTACAGTGAGCAAATCAAAAAAATTTGTATTGTCTTTCGAAAGTAAGTGGAAGTTTTCAATTTGTGCGGGTCGATGTTGGTAACGATGTAGGTGGCGTTGTTGGTAGGCAGCATCTGTCTAACCTAACGTTTATTATTCAGTAGCTCATGCCAAATCACCATGACAAATTACATGATTGATGGGTACGTTTCAATGAAATTTTTTTTTGCCGTGCTCGAGACTTCGCTGTTTGTTTCTCGAATGAACTTTGTCCCATAAGAAAGACGGTCACTATATTGGCCTAAAAAACACCGTTAGCGACAAGGGCCATTTTTGGATATATGGCTATGTTAAATATAAGGATATATGGCGCCA
Source organism: Muscina levida (assembly GCA_964034835.1). NCBI lineage: Eukaryota > Metazoa > Arthropoda > Insecta > Diptera > Muscidae > Muscina > Muscina levida. Next base: position 3,907,433 of record OZ035881.1, on the reverse strand, counting down.
ACCAATACCCACAAATGTTACGGTTTGGTGCGGACCCTGGATCGACGGCGTACTTAGTACGTACTTCTCATATAAACGTCGTTGGTTGGTAACAGGTCAACAATAATACAGAACGGCGATAATCAATATCTTGTGACATAAAATCAACGAAATGGACATGTTCGGCACGTGTTTTCTGCTGGACGGCGCACAGTGGGATTTTGAGTGCAAAATTCCAATTTGTTGACCACTAAACTTAAAACGGAAATTAGTAAGGAACTGTTTCAGTTCATTAGTAAGGAAATTAGTAAGGAACTAATTCATTAAAAAGAATTCATAACAGTTGCGCCAAAAAATTAAATTTTTGCCTGCAAAAAAATGAGACTAAGTCACGTTCAGATTTTGCGAAGAAAGCTGACCAGATAATTTTAATAGTTTATGGAAAGGTCATACAAAATATTTCTGCATTTAAAATTTGATATGTTTTGTTTCAAATGTGGTCTTTTGTTAAAATTTTAGCGTAAAAATCATGTGAACAACACAAATGGTCTTATAGATTTTATTGATAATAGAAATCTCATCCCCCACTTTGCACCATGGCTAGCTGCAGTGGATAGTTGTTCCATATAATATTCCACATATAATGCCATACGATAACCTCTTAAATAACAAAAGAATTTCGCTAATAACTTCCACACAGCTTGTTTTATTCCACAACAACATCGAGTCGGTCTAATTGAAAAACCCTTTTTTTTTGTTTTCCTTTCTAAAAAGAAATGCGATTTTGTTGTAATTTTTAATTTTTGTTTGCCCAAGTTGTATTCTTGGTTTTTAATCTCTTTAATCTCGAGTAACTTAAAAACTACAAAAGCTTTGCTTCTGTTCAAGTTAAATGTCCCCCCACTGTGCTCAGCATTTTATGTCACTGTATATGTATATGTTTACGCTCATATATTTAATTCAAATGCAAAGCAGGCAGTACACACATAAACATTTATATTCATATGAATATGTATATGTGGCAAATTATGTGGTGTCTGTGTGTGTGTGTTGATGTGTATGAGTATTGTCGCACTAAATCCTCTTTAAGTCACACAAGTTTTGAATTGCAAAACATTCCAATTTCTATTTTTCTCTTGCTTATTTCAATTTTTTTTATTATGACAACAAATCCTAAAGGACTTATTTGTTTCTCTTTGTGTGTGAGTACGTCTTGCTCTGTCACTGCTGCTATACCACAAAAGGTTTTATTTTCTATTCTCTTAATGGCTTATAAATATCTTAAATTAATACTTTTTGTTGTGTTTGTGTCTGTGTAAGTGAGGGAGTCTGTCGTCTATATCTCCTTTTCAATTTCAAAGTAATAAACTTGCAAATATTTCAATTATTCAAACATAACATAACGTTGTTTTTTCTATCTTTCTAAGCTATTCAATGTTTTCCAACGTTTTTTTTTTTTGATCTGTGCGTTATCGTTTCGAGGGAAAATTCAAATTTGCAAAAATGTCTTCCTTTGCAAATGATGCTGGCGATGGCACTGGCGATACAATACAAATAGAATTTTGTCTATAAGCTGTGCAAGTGCTCTAACACTTCCGTTGCGATAAGCTGCCAGCGAACTGCCATCTTTATATATATATTGTGGCTTGATAATAATGAGCAAAGTGCCAAAGTTCACACTAATACTATTAAATTCCATCGTCGTGAGTTTTTTTTTCCTTTTCTATTTTTTATGGTCTCTCTTTCTATCTGTGGCACTGCACGCGTCAGATCATTAATAATTTCCGTTAAAAGGAAATCGAAAGAGATTTTGCAAAAACAACAAATCTGACTGGTCGTTAAGTATGAAATAAGATTTATATGATATTTTAGAAGAGTGCAAAAGAAAATGTGTAAAAATTAAGCTGAGTTTTTAAATATATATAGGTAATAATGAAATGGTTTTATTGACACTGTAGCGTTTATAAGCAGCTGCTTGAAAATTACAGCAGTAATATGTTGCACCTTAAAAGATTGCAATTCTTTACTGACTTCCCACGCTCCCATCGCTATGTGATGTTTATTTTTTTCTACTCACAAGCTGAAAATTTGTAAACAAGAATTTTTAAATATAAAAATTCTGTACGAATTTATTTAGACACAAAGCCACTTAGCTTAACAAATACATAGTAGTTTTACCCACTAAAATGGACAAACAATTCGCTATAAAAACACAAAACTCGACTGTAGGGCAAATTGCATACAACTCATAGTACTCATAGTATATTCCTCACTGCGTGTTATTCCCCACCAACACTTTAACGTGCAACATGTTACGTGTGTAAGTAAAATTATTTGTATGCCCACTTTATTGAGAACTTTACTAACTTCACCACTACGAGCGCGTAACAACAGAAGCCATTAACTTTCCATCTGTGAGAGCTATTAATAAAATACCTATTTTATTGCTATGAAAAAGCTAATTAATTCCTACACGACAAACAAGTAGTGTGAGCAAACTTTATTGGAGTGTTGTTGGGTGCAGCGACAGTTTTCTAACGACAGTTAGAAATTAAAATGTGATAAGTCCACATTTGTAATTATCATAGGAAAGATAAAACACTACCTGTTAAAACAATTTTTACAGATCACAAACAGTGAGTTACTTCTTTGGTTTTTACATGTCTTAAAAACAGGCAGGTCCAATGCACAAAAAAAATTATACAAAAATATCTGTGCTAAATGACATTAAGTGCGCAAATTAGGTAAATTTAAATAAATATTATTTTTTTATGAACTAGGTACATGCAATTTCAAGTTTTTTCTCTTCACTGTAACTCAGCCACATTTTATACTCTGTTTCACATTAACATTTTACGCCACAAAGTATGCTACAAATTGCTTAATTTTATTTAAAAAAAATATATATTTAAATATTTTGTAGACAAATTGACTGAGAAAAATAAGAAAATGCGTTTTAGATTTATATAAAACCAGTACAGAAATTTCAGTCAGGTAAACTGACTGATAAATACCCTCACTCTATATATATTGGGGTGAATATTGTTTAAGTCTGATTTAATTGTAAGGGGCGTGACTAGACTTCCAATTTTTTCTCCAAAACTTTTTCCTGTTATAACTCTACAAAATACAGAATTTAAGCACGATCGCGTGTTGATATTATCATTCGATTTCTAAATTGGGCGGAACGGTATATTTGAATGGGAGGTACCAGAAGGGACGTTACAAGACTTCCAGTTTTTCGTCAAAACTTCATCCTGTTATAGCTTTACTACATACACAATTTCGGCACAATTGCGTTGGCTATATTGATATTTTTACTCGATTTCGACCGACAGACCAACAGACAGGCCTCCTTCCAATAGGATGAGAGTATAACAATTTTTTTGGATACCTTATTTTTTTAACCTTTGGTGAAACTTCTTAGTGCGGAATATAAGTTTCCATTGTATCGATCACAGCAGGAATATGTAAGCTCGAAGATTGGACGAAAACTAGTCCCACCTCCCATACAAACCCTCCCTTTCTGGGGTGTCTACCTATCTGTCTCCGCGATTACAGCCGTAGTTTAGGAGCTATTGACCTGAAATTTAGTATGCAAGCTTCTATCGTCTAAGCGGATTTTTATTTCTATGATGAGTAAAATCAGACAAAAACTACTTCTACCTCCCATACAAACTGCCTCTTTTTGGGGTGTACAAATGCCTCCCCCAAACACAGCCGTCGTTTTAAAACTATCGAGCTAATATTTGGTATGCAAACTTTCTTTCAGCGGAGGTTAAGTTCTAAGATGAGCAAGATCGGACAAAAATTACTCCCACCTCCCATACAAACACCCCATTTTTGGGGTGTCCATCTATATGTCCCCAAGATTACAGCCGTAGTTTAAAAAAATATTAGTAAGCAAACTTTTATCCTCTAAGCGGAGGTTAAGTTCTGAGATGAGCAATATTAGAAAGAAACTACTCCCAACTCTCATGCAAACTCCCCCTTTTTGGGGTTGTTCGTCTGTCTGTCTCCGCGATTACAGCCGTAGTTTAAGAGCTACCAACCTGCAATTTAGAATATAAACTTGTATCCTCTTAGCTGGGGTTAAGTTCTAAGATGAGCAATTTCTGACGAAAACTACTCCCATCTTCCATACAAACTCCCCCTTATTGGGGTTAAAAGCTATTAAGCTGAAATGTGGTATGCAAACTTCTATCCTTTAAGCGGAGGTTTTCAGTTCTAAGATGAGCAAGATCGGACAAAAACTTATCATACCTGCCATACAAACTTATCCTATTTGAGGGTTAGAAAATGCATAAAAATAAGTGCTTTTTTACCACTATTTTTACAAAAGTTGAAGTGTAAACCGGGTCAGTCCCCATAATTTTTTTTTCCAAAGTCGAGAGCAAATATTCAAGATCACCTCGAGACAACTTCAAAAAAAGTCTCTCCCCCTCTTATCATTACAAAATGATGTCGTACATCAGCGACATCTATAGGAAAAATGTAGTACTACCTAACAAAAAAGCAGCTATAAAAAAATGATTTGATGAGGTGATCTTTAATATTTGCCCTCGACTTTAGAAATTTTTTTTCTTGACCCGGTTCAGTGAAGGTTATCTAATCTTCCAAATATAATTTGTTTGACTAGTTAAAAGCTATTTTTAATAAAAAAAAAACTATTTTTTTTTATATTCATAAATATTTGTATACCCTTCATATCGCATACGCATGGTCTGAAGGGTATATTCTGTTTATTCTGCCATTCGTAACGCCCATATAAAGGCGTGGTATGAATATATATACATCGAATTCTGAGACTATTTAAAGATGTCCGTCCGTCTGTATGTCTGTCCCAACTATTATCTCTGTTTCTTAAGCAACGAATTGCTAAAACAATAAATTTTGCATTCATAGCAAATTATAACTGATACTATGACATTGATAATACAAAATTCTAGGCATTATATTTAAATTAGACAAAACCAAATCATAGAATTAAATGATGATTAATATATGTTTTCAAATACGCCCAGGATATCATTATGGTCAAAGACTAACGCAAATGTTAGGCCTCATTATCTTTCCATTTCATAACAATTAGTAAAATACAAAATTTGTTGGCTATGAAAATGTAAATTAATGCCAACACGATACGAACAAATTGTGTGTGAGCATACATTTTGAGGGGGGCGGGGAGGGAGAACTTAAGTAATAAACTCTCCATATGCAAAATATACGCACGCATTATATTTGGTTTCAAACAATATGGTAAGCCTCAAAATATGCTGCAAAGTTTTAATAATAATTTAGATTTTATTCTGTGTGAAATGTAAAGTGTAATTATTTAATTGTAGGCATAGGGGTAAAGAGGAATTTTACACAAAATATCTAAAGAAAAAAGGTGCCACAAAATCTAGTGTTGGCAAACTGATGTTGTGTAAGACCTTATATTCCTAGAGAACAGATAATGAGAACAACATTTTAAAATGTGAAATAATTTTTATTTAAAAGTTCGCAAATTAGGGTTAATTTAAAAAAAACATAGGAAACCTGAAGTGGACTTACCCAACTTAACATGTTGGTCTGGCCATCTATTCAATACAAGTCGATAATAATTTCAAAATAGTACAAATAGCTCACTGTAGATGGAGCTAAGTTACAGTAAAAAAACGTATGAATAACAAATCACTTTTCATCATAGCGTATACGCCATGGTCCACTTTACTATAAATACAGTATTACGAGTAAAATAATTGCTAATTTTTTAAAGCTTCAAAATATTGATCGATTAACTAAGAAAGTTTCGGTATAGATTTCACAACTACAAACCAAGTGGTAGGCTTTAAGCTACTCGCATCATCATTTAGCAAATTGTTTAATTGAATAATTTATTATTTGAAAATTTGTATGCGTACAATTGAAAAAATTCTTTCCTTCATTTGTGTCAAATTTTTGCTCATCTTTAAATGTACATATATATTTTTAAAATGCAATACATATTTATTTCGCCCGCTGCGAGTACCAAGAAAAAAAATAATCATAATATTCTTCGTAGAATTCTGTAAAACAGTAATTATCAATTAGCCGTCACAATAGCTTTATTATGTTTGAGCAAAAGACAGTATTAATTTTACGTTTTCATATGAAATTTTTGAGCTCACACAAAATTGTATATGTAAGCCATGTAAGGACGAGTATAGGTTTCTGAAGCAAAACAAAATCACTTTAACATAAATATTTAATTTTTAGGATTTAACTTTAGCTGTCAAATTTAAAGCCTCCATAATTGGAGGATTACTTTCTAGATTATTTTGGCTTAATATAAATAATTTATTTAAAATCATATGAAGGGGTTAGGGAGGGAAGAGCTTATGTTCATCAACATTTTAGACGATAGGAGGTACCCTTACTGTTGAATAAAATTGTTGAGCGTTAAGAACGACAGTTATTAACGAGTTTAAAATATTTGTAAAAATATATATATTTTAATTTTGGAATTTATAGCCATGTTTAATAGGGACATTTATTTCAAACTTTTATATCAAAACAGTGCTACAAAATTAATTTTATATTTTTAAGGGTTGATGCATCAACTGATATCTATATGGATGTTTCACTTGTCAAATCAATTCAATCCATTAAAAAACTAATATTGACTCCTGTTAAATAATAATAGGGTCAAATATATAACGTAAAACATTTAGCGCTGCAAGAAATGTTTAGTAATGTTAATTTTTATTATAGGGGAATTTATTTTATACTGCAAATATTAGAACTAAACTTAAATAAAAATTATTTTTTCTTGGGAAAATCGAATATAAATTTTATTTGAAAGAAAATTTTAAATTTGTATCAAAAAAAAAAAATACAGCAATAAAGTTTTTATTTTTTTAGTATAATTTTTGTTAGAAATTTGTATTTATTTTTTTTATTTATTTATGGATATTGAATATGATGCGTGGAATCATAATTATATACGCACAAATATTAAAACTAAAATTAAGAAAATTAATAAAATTTGGTTTTGAATTTAATTTTTTATCAAAAACCAAAATATAATAAAAAAAAATAATTTCTTCCATTACACCGTGCAACAGTGGTTTTCACACTTAATGAAGACCATATATACGTGAAACTAGAGTCCTTGTGTAGTAAAACTGCGTTCTCAGTTTATAGCCAGAACGTCAGGATTTTTTTTAAAAGGACTTCAAAGTTTCAAAGGATTCACCACTTTATTAAATAAAATATTTTTTATTTTTATTGGAGAGTAAACAAAATTGTGCCGGAAGACTTCCGGCAGAGCTCTTCAAGTCCGGTGGTAAGGAGCTGATAACGAGCATGCACCAACTCCTAAGCAGGGATGGTTAGAATCTAAGCGTATTATGTCCTGTGCTTAAAAAAGGCGGTCCAAGTGTTTGTACCAACTACCGCGGGATTAGCCCTCTACCCATCGCATACAAGGTCGTGTTTAGTGTGTCATGTGAAGAATAGAGCCTATTCTGGCAAACTTGATTGGACCTTACCAGTGTGGCTTTAGATATAGTTAATCCACGACCGACCAGATATTCATACTACGATAAATCCTTGAGAAGACCTAAGAAATCCAGATCGACATCTACCATCTGTCCATCGACTACAAAGCTATATTCGACAGTCCAATACAAGAGAAATAGTTAGATGCTATGGTAGTGTTTGGTATTCCAGCGAAGGTAATACGACTTTGTGGGATAATACTGACTGACACGAAGTGTTCAGTGAAAATTGGCAAAAATCTGACTGAGCCATTTTCTACCAAGCGAGGCTTTAGACAAGGCGATAGTCTGTCTTACTATCTCTTTAACATCGTAATGGAGATGATCATGCGGAAGGCTACAGTAAACAGGAATAGTACCATCTTTAACAAAAATCACATGCTGCTCGCATATGCTCGCATAAACAAAAATAATAATGTCAGCCTGGAAATGAAGGACCGCTGCTACCTACCGCAAGCGATTTAATGGCAAAGCGACAAAGATCGAACTCTACCAGACTCTGATTCTACCTGTCTTGCTCTACAGCGCAGAATCCTAGGTAATGACACAAGCGGTTTTTTTGTCAATAAACTCGATGGGTGGCGCAGAAGGGGGCGACCAAAACTTCGTTGTATGGACCAGGTGAAAGAGCTGATATCTACAGTTGATATGACTAACTGTCTACGAAGCGCAAAAGACCGAAGCGCTTGAAATTCTTTTCTACGTGCGGCTACTGATAGATAAATATGCCAATTAAAAAAAATAAGAAATCCTACACTTTGGGTAAGATGTATTAATCGGTCACCGGTCGGTTGGCAAACACGCTTTTCTACAAGGATTTTTGTAAAAGCTGCAACGATGAGGAAGAAGAGGTGACCACGGCGTAATATACTTCATATTGAGTGAATATAAGATTCCAATTACATACGAAAATTAATTTTTAATGGTTTTCTGAATGAATCCCGATTTTAGAGTTAGGGGTTGTTTCCAAAAGTTGAAGCCAAAAACGTTAGGAACAACTTTGTCGAAGAAAATTTATCAATACGGTCAATCATATAGAAGCTAACGGCTGTTAACAATAAGTCAATATCGGAAAATATAAAAAAATCCAATGTTTATGTAAAATCAAAACAGATTTTTGTGTGAAACCGTCATTGCAACTCAATTAACTAATGATGCAGTTCGATTCCTCGTATCCGAATTATATTAAAACCGTCCTCTTCCGCCTTGTCTTAGAAATTTTTTGCCAACAACTATCACAGTGTATTATTATATCTTCAAAATAAGTTTTAATTTTTCAAATTTTTCTAAAAATAAAAAATAAATAATTGAGGTTGCTTAGAAATTTTACGAAATCCATTAATTTAGTTTTATTTGGTTTTAGTGGAAAGTGGAAATAATTGTTTATAATAAAAAAGTACTACAAAATATTTTTTTCCTGAAGTAATTTATTTCTTTCCTATTGTGGACTTTGAATCTTTTATAAGGATTTAGTTTTGAAATTAATTATTTGCTTTTATAAATCATACAAAAAATTAAATTTTTTTGAGAAGGTCGGAAATCAATTAGATTTATTTGGAAATTTTTGTTGTCAATCAAAACACAAACACAAACACACAAATCACTGGTCAATGAAAATAATAGAATTTTATTCTCATGACCTTTGACCTTGAATATTAAACTAAGCCGGCATATTAAAAATGGGGGTCCCAATATAACAGCATTCAAACAACTCCTTTAAGACAAAGTTTTAGTTACTGTAAATGAATCGGCAGTTTTGATTTTTTTCTACTCAAAATAATATGAGTATGAATCAAATCAAAATACCTATTATGAAAAGGAAAAACTGCTTAAGTCTGATTTTGCAGGAGAACACTTTCCAAGTTTAAACCTTTTTTTAAAAACTAATGGTGATTCTAGTATAAGTGAAAGTCATCCATCTTATCATTGCTAATTAAGGAACACGTTGTTGTACATTCCAATTCAGAAATTTTTTAATTTAAGGAAATAAGAGGTAATACAATTTTAGCTTTAGTCGACTTAAGTACTTTTTCCTTTTCACCATAGAAATCACTCACCAGGCGGTCAACGAGAATGTCTTAGAAGATAATACAATGAAGTAGGAAATCACTATATATAAGCACATGAAGTTTCGCCGATATTTGATAAAGTATCATTAGATTTCTTATTAGTCGGAGAAAGAATCTGATGCTGGCAAAGATGTATTTAAAATTGAACATTGTACTTTTTTTATCCACCTCTATTTTACCATTATTATATTTTCGTTAAATTGTCACAGCCTTAACTATATTTTTTTACTTAAGTTATTCATTTTTAGAATTTCGTCACAGATTTCACACAAGTTTATTAAATAAATAATTTGTAACTTCCTTAATAAACCTCAAGACTGTCTGTTTGTTAGTTTTCAATTCTAACACCCCTTCCTTACACCTTTCTGACCTTGTGCACCAATTCATTTTCGAAATAATTGTTGCACAGTGTTATCAATCCGTTCACACAGTTAAACCTATCTCTCATTTTAATTACTGATTAACAATAACATTTTCTATTGATTACACATTATCTTGGGGCAACAATTAATTGTCCTTCTCTCAAGCAAAAGCTCATTAGAAGCGACCCTCAATTTTGACCTTTACACGACCGATCCAAAGTAATCGTCATTAGTAAGATTAACGTCGTATTTAATCACGAATTATGTTTACAGTTTATTGCATTTGTTGGCGCGCCCTAATGATCATTACCATAAAGCTTCATAGTCAGTTACAGCAGCAATCTATTGAAACCTTACGTATCGCATAATATGCTTAAGATTTATTTTATCCCTCCTGCAATGCCCTTCTCCGCCCTACCTGCTAACCAACGTTAACCTAAATCACAAAAGGAAATTCAATTTCTCAAAAGTCTTAAATCTATTGCATTTTCGAAATATTGGCATTTTTGCATTTGGCACTTATTTTTGTCCCCACCACTAAGCCCTTTCCACCAAACCCTTTTGACCCCCCAGCCACTAGATTTGTTTTTGTTTTCGTCTACAAGCAATTTGCTGTTCTGGTAAGATTTCCTTTTCACATTCATCTCCCTGGTTGATGGTGTGTGTGTGTGTGTGTAGGTTTCTTTTTCTCTGTGCTCACATTTGGATGTTATTGCTGTTGTTGTTGTTGCTGTTGGTTGGCTAAGATCCTTTCTGACTTCCGTTTGCATTAAAATCGTTACACGTTCTACACTTCCGTTTACGTTTTGGCTTTTATTTTCGGTTGGTTTTATTATTATCAAAATTGTATTTTTGTTATTGTTTTTATCATTTACGTGTTTTTTTCTATTGTTATTATTGTTGTTTGGTACTCACTCGCTACGTTGGTGTTTGTAGGGACAGAACCTTCACACACACTCACTCACTCACACTTGGAGAGATAGACGCGTTCACGCAAACACTGACACACCGTTATACACTATTGCAGCTTACGGCAGATCCACCAACACACTCACACACGCACATACACGTGGGAAACCGTTTTCCACCAAGGAAATAAAATACGAAACTTTAATATCGGAGTTTCGAATTTGGTACGAGAGCAGTTATTTGTGTCGTGTCGTGTCGAATTTTATGTAAACGTCCGTTGCGTACGAAGACGAAACAACGAATGAATAAAACTGTGAAACACAATTCCTATGGAAGCTGTGTGCTGCTGTCTCTGTGTGTGCACAAGTACACATTTGTGTGTTTGAATGTGCCCCCTACCGCTATTGTGGCCCGGCCCCCCTGCTAGTTGAAGCCTTAGCTCGGATGGCTCGATGCTGGAGGAGGAATTTGTTGGTTGTCCGTTGTAAGCAATAGTACTAGAGCATCAACAGCAACATCCTCAGCTGTAGTGGTAGAGATGGCACGTGGGTGATAGCGAACGATAGAAAGAGAGAGAGCGAGAAAAAACGTACTATTCGTTGATGTTTAATGTAATATTAACAAATTTATAAGTACGGGATCGTTTTAAAATGAGTAATGTTTTTAGAAAATTTTAATTTGACTAAAGAAATTGTTGGAAAATTTAAGAAAAATGCATATAATAACAGAAAAAAATGGGAAAATGGAGGATATCATATTGTGGCTAGGCATATGGGCATATAATACAAACATAGAATCTAAAACGTGACAAATTCCCCTATACGATACTTAATACTTAGTAACATCAAATCGATATTAAATTATTATGGCATGTAGCTTGAATGATGCAGAACTTCTTCTTTTTGGAGCTACTTTCACGTGCAGTTCTCAGAATTAAGTACCAAAATCATGTGTTGTACTGTGATATACAAGCCGACATGTAATCATGCGATAAATAGATCAGGTTAGATCAAATCCTATTTCATTTATTATCGAACAATACCTTTTTGATCCACACAAATAAGATCTGCATTAAAGATCATCATGTTATTCTTTTTCTTCCTTATTGGCAGCAACAACAGGAATGTATCTATCAGTAGCCGCACGTAGACAATAATTCCAAACGGTTCGGTCTTTTGCGCTCCATAGATAGTTAGTCGATAAGTGCTCTTTCACCTGATCCATCCACTGAAGTTTTGGTCGCCCCCTTACGAAAATCATTCGGTCTATTTGAACCCGTTTGACTACGTCTATGTCATTGTACAGCTCATGGTTCATTCGAAGACGATAATCGCCGTTAACGATATTTTGTGAAGTATTTTTCTCTCGAAGGATCAAAGTCTATTAGAGTTGGATCTTGTTCTTTGTGAGAGCGCTTTGTCATTTAATCGTTTGCTTAGCGTATAGTAGCAGCGGTTTGCAATCAATACTCGTCTCTTGATTTCCAGGTTGACATTATTATTTTGGTTTATGACGGAGCCTCGGAAGACAAAATCATCTTCCACTTCAAAGTTAAAGTTGTCTACGTTCACGCAGCGTCCCAGACGGGTGGACTCTTTGTTCGTTGAAACAAATACCTTGGTTTTGTCCTCATTTATCACCAGACCCAATTCCGCCGTCTGCTTTTCAATGCTCGACAAGACCGCAGTCCACGGAAAATGATATCTATATCATCGGCATACACGAGCGCAATGTGACTTTTTTAAGATGAAACCATTCCTGTTTACTGCCGCCTTTCGCAGTAAGGAATCTCCATCTCTAATGCGATGTTGAAGAGATCGCAAGACGGACTATCTCCTTGTCTAAAGCCTCGCTTGGTAGCAAATGGCTCAGTCAGATTTTTGCCTATTTTCACTGAAGACTTGGTGTTGGCCAGTGCCACCCCGTAAAGTTGTATTAGCTTCGCGGGGATACCAAACTTAGCCATAGCATCTAACAATTTCTGACGTATCGGACTTTCGAATGCAGCTTTGTAGTCGATGAAAAGATGGTAGATGTCGATCTGCATTTCTTGGGTCTTCTCCAGGATTTGTCTTACTGTGAATATCCGGTCGGCAGTCGATTTACCAGGTCTAAAGCCACACTCATAAGGTCCAATCAGGGTTGCTTGGATGGGCTTTAGTGTTTCACATAACACTCTAGAAAGGACCTTGTATGCGATGGGTAAAAGGCTGATCCCGCGGTAGTTGGAGCACACACTTGGATGACCTTTTTTCAGCACAGGAAATAATACAATGCATGTCAATCATCGGACATGCTCGTTATCAGCACCTCGCCAGCGAACTTGAAGCGCTCCGCCGGCAGTCTGTCAGCACCGGCTGCTTTATTGTTTTTCAGCCGCGATGTTGCTCTTTGTACCTCGGCTTAACTTGGTGGTGGGCAATGTAGGCCTTGGTCGAGAATTGGCGTGATATTTCACGTGCGCTGCCTTCTGGCAAATGGCTCAGTCAGATTTTTGCCAATTTTCGCTGAAGACTTGGTGTTAGCCAGTGCCATCCCGCAACGTTGTATGAGCTTCGAGGATACCAAACTCAGTCATAGCATCTTACAATTTCTGACATATCGGAATTTCGAGTGCAGCTTTATAGCAGATGTCGATCTGCATTTCTTGGGTCTTCTCCAGGATTTGTCTTACTGTGAATATCTGGTCGGTAGTCGATTTACCAGCTTTAGTGTTTCACATAACACACTAGAAAGGACCTTGTATGCGATGGGTAAAAGACTGATCCCGTGGTAGTTAGTACATACACTTAGATCACCTTTTTTCAGCACAGGACGTAATACGCTTAGATTCCAATCATCGGGCATGCACTCGTTAAGCCAAACCGTGCGTAGGAGATGGTGCATTCTCGTTATCAGCTCCTCGCCACCAGACTTGAAGAGCTCTGCCGGCAGTCCATCGGCTGCAGCAGCTTTATTATTTTTAAGTCTTGCGATCGCCATGCTGATCTCGTTTTGGCTCGGTGGTGGACAATCTACTCCGTCGTTTATGAGTGGTGTGATTTCGTCACACTATGCTGCCTTTGGGAACGAGTAGAGAATGAAAGTGTTCCCTCCATATTTACAGCACACTCTGAGTGTCCGTGACCAAATTTCCTTCGCTGTCCTTACAGGTGGGGATCCCTATTCCAAAACCCTTGCTTCTCACCCTTAAACTTTCGGGCCTTACCTCTATCACTGTAATTTTCGATATCCTGGCTCTCTCTTTTCTTCCACAGACGTTTTTTTTCGCCTGAACAGGCTTTTCATCTTCCTTCTCTTCTTATTATAACGCTTCGTTATCACACGCGTTTCCATTAGCTGCAGCTTTTCCTTGTATTCAGCATCCATTTCCTCAGACATTTCGCTTCATTCCTCATCGTACCAGGACTTGTCTGAGTGAGGTTTTTCATAACCCAATATGGTCGTTGCGACAGTGGTCATAGAATTCGCAATATGCTGCTACTATGTGTCGGGAACATCAGAATTAGGTAGGTTGGTTTGACATGCCTTCCATGAATTACCACGTGATCAATGTGGTTTCATGTATTTTGATCAGGGGATATACAGGTTGCCAATATACAGGTTGCCTAGGATTTCTATATACATATCAGTTTGATTTATTCGTGTGGCAGTCTATAAATAACACAGCACAACACATGATTTTGGGACTCAATTCTGAGAACTGCACGTGAAAGTAGCCCCAAAATGAAGAAGTTCTGCATCATTCGTTTTGTCAAGTTGCATGCCATAATAATTTAATATCGATTTGAAGTTAGCAAGTGTCGTATAGTGGAGTTTGTCACGTTTAAGGCACTTTTGTTTGACATAAGTCGAGAAGCACTAGTCCGATTTAGCTGAGAATAATTTAAAAAAAATTATGAATTACAATTCCTTTAATCTGTTCATATAACGTGACATACATACTAACTTCAAATCGATATTAAATTATTATGGCATGTAACTTAACAAAACGAATGTAGCAGCAATTCTTCTTTTCGGGGCTACTTTCAAGTGCAGTTCTCAGAATTGAGTCCCAAAATCATGTGTTGTACTGTGGTATTTATGGACTGCCACATGAATAATATCATTCGATGTTTACAAATCCTGTAAATTGCATCCAACCTTTCGTACTAAACTATCCAGTTGTGCCATCCCTTATAAATAGTTGTAGTAGTAGTTGCGTTCATACTCATTCAGGCCTTTTCCACATTGCATGTGTGTTTTCCTCATACATGTGTTGCTCTGTGTCCATCCGTCTTTGTGTGTGTGCGTGTATGTGATGAATTTTCTATTGCCTGTTCGTGTTCGTGTTGTGTAAGGAAAATGCGCACATTTTATTGTCGGCTTTTTATGTTCAAGTGTTTTTCGTATCATTCGTGTTGGTGGTATCCGATGATGGTGGCCATAGCACTCGTACAGAGGTAGCCCTAAAGAGTAGCAGCAGTAGCAGCAGCAGCTGTAATTGCAGTAGTCATATGTTGTTGATGTGGTTGCTATAGTTGTTGTTGTTGTCGGTGTTGTTGCTAGTACTTGTAACATGTCGTACATTGAATGTTATTATTGTTGTGATGGGTTGTGTTGTGTTGTGTTACTAGCTGCTGCCGCTGTTGCTGTTGCTGTTGTCTTTTGTGTGTGATATGACACTAAAGATGAGACCACTCTACTGCTATCAGTAGCATTTTGTATTGTTATTATTATTATTGTTTGTAGTTGTTGTTTTTTTTTCATCTTATGCTCGTCTTGTATTTTTTTCTTCATTTTATTTCATTGCTTTATAACATTAGTCGTACGATAGCTGCTGCTGCTGCCTCCGCCACAGTTGTTGTGATTGGATGTTACCCATATGCGTTATTAAATCTAAATTGTCTTATCATCGTTGTCATCATCCTTTACTAGAGCTTTCTACTACAAATGTTATCAACAGCAGCAGCAGCAGCACCAACCACAACAACTACAACACCAGTAGTGAATGACATTAACTGACAAATCAAGGGGGGTGCAAGAAGGACAAACACAAAACCATAGCTAAAAACTAGAAGCAGCAGTCCATCATAAGCATGTCCGTCAGAGACTTCTCAGCTAATCCAAACATAGAACCTTACTCATAGCGCTCACGCACTTACAAACACACACACACACACACAAAATGTGGGTTCCATATTTTTCTTTTTTATACTGGGCGAGGAAGGGAGGGAGTTTCTTTTCTATTACATGTTATGTTGTTGTTTTAGTATCTTTGTCAGTTGGGGGCATTTATCAGTTGAGGTCGAGTTTTGATGCAAATTTATTATATCCTTTGCCACAAGATAATCAGACCATAAAGTGTTAACCGACATTTGGTTAGAGATTGGGAAATTTGTATTGCGGCCGTAGATATCATAATTTGATTATATCACAGTCACGGTATGCGGAGATGTATGATGATGATCAAGAACCGAATGGATATGTATGAATCTGATACATCATTGTATATAATCGTTTAACTGGGAGGGGGTACAAGTTGCAGGCAGTTGCATTGGCAGGCGGCAAAAGTGAGCAACATGTGCATATACTTTATCTACGTAGTCAATAGGTCGACTTGGTTCGGAAATCTTTTTTGATAAAACTGTTCATTTCAATGACTTAGAGCCTTAAAAAGCAAAACATTTTAGGCTACCGTTTTAGTGCGTTTAACGTTATTATTGTAATTAAAGTGATATGTCATGTGATAGATCTAAGCTCAAAGTTGTGCACAATTGTAATTTTATAAAATTTAATACATACTCTATATCGGCATAAATATTGAATAATTTGTACATATAATAGAACTACAAATCATGAAGAAACGTACCTTTAATTTGGCGAAACTTAATTGAATACATGAGAGAAGACTACTGTTGTTTTTAAATAGTGCCAAAAATGTGCATGGGGTAAGTTACACCATTACTTTTGTGTATGTCAATTGGTTTACAAATTAGTTTTACAAAGCTATGAGATCCTTATAGAAAAACATTCTTGTTGCATGGTTATTATCAACACGTTCTCCAAAAATGAAATTCAGGATAATAATTGTAGGTGGAAGGATAATTTGTTTTCCAAAAACTGATTCAAGGCTTCAAAGTTTAAATGGCTTGTTTTTTTTAAACGATACATGACCACAAAATCATAGGAGTGGTATTAACCTTATCTTTAAATTCTAGACACAAGAAAGCAAATTTCTAGACTTTCTCTTAAAAAAAGTCTTGCTTTGATTCCAAAACTGACCAATTTTAGTCAAACAAGTGCCAAATATTCATAAAACAGTGTTTGGGATAAATGAACGCACGTATATGGTGTGCGGTCGCGCAAAATGCGCCGGCGCTGTCAAATTATACACGGAGGAAATGTTGTGCTCTCCCGACAATCATGCTCTCCCAACAATCGTTGAACATAGTTTCTACAAAGAAATTATTAAAAAATGTTTAGAGCTGTTAGAAAACAATACGACAGAAGTCTCACCGCAATTTGGGACAATATAACGAGGGTCGGGGAATGGGGATTTTCTAATTTGTGTATTTTGAATAACAGAATCTCTCTTTGGAGGTCCCCAAGCAGCTCACAACGTCCGATGCGTCTTAGGAATTAGGTAACAGAAGTTACTGAAGTTCCACACAACGGCTCTCTTAGTGGCTTTGGCATCCCCAAGAAACTAGGATCGGGAGCGGTGGCCTAATAAGCCACTCTCTTTAAACAAAACCAATAATTATGAAAACACGAAAAAAAGAAAAATCAAGAACCCTCCAAACGTTATAAGGACCATGATTTACAGACATGCACCTGGAATGTCCGAACTCTCTACAGAGAAGATGCCTCTATCCAACTGACGGATGTCCTCGACAAATACAAGGCTGACCTCACCGCCCTACAGGAAATGCGATGGTTGGGACGGGAAAGAACTGTGACATCTTCTGTAGCTGTCAAGCAGAAAGACACGAATTTGGATGTGGATTTATAGTCCGGAAGAGACTTCGACATCTGGTCTCACTGTTTAAGCCTGTAAGGCGAAATATTTTGACCTCACGCTGATTTGTGTACACGACCCGATCGAAGACAAATATCAGGACATTAAAGATGCGTTCTATGAGTGCCTAGAGGAAATATAACACTGCAGCCCTGTACATGACATTAAAATTGTTGTGGGAAATTTTAATGCTAAAATAGGAAGGGCAAAATTCAGTCTACACAACAACACCTCCGATAACGGATTCAGACTGGTAAGTTTCGTTTCGGCAAGAAACACGATAGTGAGTGGAACCAGACATCTACAAGGCAACCTGGCTATCTCCAGATCAAAAAAAAAAGAAACAACATTGATCACGTGGTAATTGATGGAAGGCATGCCTCAAGTGTTAAGGACGCGCGTGTGAATCGCGGTGCAAACATTGACTCGGATCACCACCTAGTTGCAGCCAAGGTACGCACGCGATTAAACAGTTCTTAAAACACTCGTAAACAAACGCAAAGGAAGCTAGACATCACAAACCTGCATGCCACCGAGGTAGCCAATGCCTACTCCAACCAACTCTCTCAATTACTTCGAACCAGCCCAACTAATTCTGATGTTCCCGCACCTAATGGCAGCATGTTGCGAATTCTATGATCACTGCAGCACTGGGTTATGAAAAACCACGCTCAGACAAGCCCTGGTACGATGATGAATGTCGTGAAATGGCTGAAGAGAAGGATGCTGCATACAAGACAAACTGTAGCCAATGGCAACGCGTACAGTAGACAGAATGTAATAGTGAGAAGAGGAGGGGGGATGTGTGTCATCTCTTCAGGCGAAAAAGCGTCTATGGAAGAAAAGAGAGAGCCAGGATATCGAAAATTACAGGGATAGAGGTGAAGCCCGAAAGTTCTACCAAAAGGAAAAAGGCAACGGTTTTGAATCAGGGTTACGTACCTCTAACGACTGAGACGGTAATGTGGTCACTTACATTCAGAGTGTGCTGCAAATATGGAAGGAACACTTTGATCTCTACTCGTTCCCGAAGGTAGCATACGATTTTGCGTGGAATATTACTTATGATAATCATACGCCAACATATAACAATATAAAAAAAGAGACAAATTCCCCTATACGATACTTCCTAACTTCAAATCGATATTTAATTATTATGGCATGTAACTTGACAAAACGCAAAATGCAGAACTTCTTCTTTTTGGGGCTACTTTCACATGCAGTTTTCAGAATTGAGTCCCAACATCATGTGTTCATTACACCAAATTAAGTTTAAAGCTCCATTGTCTTTATCCTTCAGTTAAGTTTTTACAGCCACTATTTACAAGCGATGAAAAAAATTTACCTTATACGACCTACCCAAATAATAATTCCTTATACACCCTAACGAAATCTATGCTCGCCCTAATGTCATACCCTATCTCCCTAAGCTAATCCACCATTACAATCTTGGCTAGTTTTTAATACTTCTTCGCAAAGTGAAATAAAACAACTTTTGCATCGCATTATGTTTATGACGAAGGCACAGCTTTTTCTCGCCCCTTAACAGCAATGTTCTTGCTTTAAGAATTGCCATCGTTTGCGGTGGTAATGGTGGTGGCCGCGGCATGCAACTGCTGCTGTTATTGATGGTCCCCCACCATTTTTTACTTCGCAGCAGATAAACTCCAAGAAATATAAATCCAATTGAAGAAATTTCGGAACATAAAGCAGGACGACAGAGCAACAACAAAAACAAAATCTCTGAATATGACAACTAGTAGAAAATATCCTTCACGTTTTGTGTACTCGAAGAGACCTACCAGGCAACCGAGCAATGCAACCAATTCATTCTTCATTGACAGAAATTTGCAATTTGCCACCAACAAGCCAAGCGTGGAGTGTGTCTGTGTGTGTGTCCAGTTGACTGTCAGCCAGTGAGGCAGTCACTCACTGACTCACTGGGTCGCTTTTTCATTCATTCATCCACTTATCTATTTGTTTGTGCTTCCGATGGCAAATTGGGGAGAAGTTACGAGGCGCAGCAGCATCATGAGAAAAAGGCGAGCGTTTTCAGCAGCATTTTGTTTTGTTGTTGTTTGCTTCTTGTTGTCTTCTTATTTTGTGTGCTTCGTTTCCTTTGCTACCCTGCTAGCCTTCACCTGTCAGTTTTGGTGGTTATATGGTAGCTTTTTCTCACCACCCATTTTGGGGGGTATGTGTTTTTTTACAGTATTCCCTTTTGTTGACATTTTCAAAAAGTTGTTGCATCTTGGTGCTGTGTTCTTGAAGTGTACCCTCCCCTTCCCCATGCCACGACAAAAAAAAGAGTAGTTTAAAATATTTAATAATGACAACATTAAATGCATTAAGGCTAGTGGGATGAAAGTGGAGCCACCCTCTCCCTACCATACAAATTTCACAAGTGGGCCACTGTCAAACTCCTTGTCTGCAGGCGCTAAATATTATATCAGACCTTTTGGCGACAGTGTGTAAGCTCGTCTCTGTTCCTGGCGATAATGGAAATGAAATGTGAATGCAAATGCAAGTGCGAATTTTAATCACATTTATTACCACTCTGCGCCCCTCTTCACGTTATGTTCTTTTATTTTCATTTCTCCCACCTCTCTCCCTCCTCTTTCCCCTGTGCATTTTAACATTAAAACATTGGTGCAACATGGTGTATGATTAATAAATTATCATGAGTCCTTATTGAAAATGCAACAATATCGACGGAGCCGCCACTTTTGCAGTAATGAATCAAACGAATGCATTGCCGCCTGAATTCATGTCAACACTTTCCCTGATGACGAATTCCCATTGAATTGAGTGCGGCGAGAGGCGAAGAGCGACAGCATGGCAGGATGGCTGGCATCAATACAAAAAGTTATTATGAAAGTTCAAAGGAAACGCGAACTTTTGTGTGAGAGCTCGAAAAAATTTAAAGTAGAACAAAAAAACTGTACGTTCGCAGTAGTGAATTAATTAAAATTAATGACTGCAGAATGTTTTAATAAGTATTTGTAGTATTAACCGTAATTATAGAGGATTTCAAAGGGATTTCCCTACAAATTATCGTGAGCAAAACTGATGGAGCAGACGTCATTGAATGTAAGCGGAAAGTTAAAAAGCTTTACAACTGTGCAAGGAAACGAAGATAACTTTGTCGCATTGAACTGATGTCCCCAGGGAGAGAAAATAGTAATGCCTTATTGTTTTCAGCCAAGAGGAAAGTTATTAATTATATCTGTGTTGATTGATGTAAATGAAAAAAAATTATTTAACATTATGAATCATTGACAAAAAAAAAAAGGCTCGAAGGACTGTTAGCTGGGTATGTGTTGTATTGTTGTACTTTTGGTTGTGGGGGTCTAAGGCCCGGAGGAAAACGAATGTAGGCCCTATACGATACTTACTAACTTCAAATCGATATTAAATTATTGTGGCATGTAACTTCACAAAACGAATGATGCAGTAATTCTTCTTTTTGGGGCTACTTTCACGTGCAGTTCTCAGAAATGAGTCCCAAATGAATGAACTAAAAAATGTTGTACTGTTTTATATTGATATTTGTTTGTTTAGTTTTTCACATTTAACCCAAGAACCGTCGATGATTTATCATTTCATTCTTCAGCAGAATTGTAGAAACGACTAACTTTCTCGAATGAAATTTTCAAAAAATGGTAATTTTCTGCCCTTTTGATAAATTTCCCCCAATAACTCCAAATTTCTGGCTATAAGTATAAAAATGGCAATTGCTGGTAATATTAAATGACGACCCTGACCCAAGTGCCGTACTGTACATATGTAGCGAGTTTGTATCTGGTACTAGCCAAATATGTGTGTATAACGTATGAGTAATATTAATTTTGTGCGGATTTTATATTAATCATGCGCACATCTTTCCAATATTGTGGATTTATGGTTTAATAACACAATGAATTAATGAAACAGCCAATCTGTTGCATGAGAAATTCTAAGTCAGGGTGAAGGTACTACGTCAGTAAACCAAAAACCCGCAAAGGGTTTTTCAATGGACTTCGACAAGGGAGGAATAAAGGCGATTAGGTACAAATTTATGGACTTCACACCACCGAGGCCCGACGGTAACGAATTGTAATTGTCTTCTAAGATGAAATATCTGCGAGTAATTCTTGACAGCGAACAAAACTGGAATAGGAACGCCAAGAATAGCTGAAACGATGATTGAACGTTTTCTATGTTCTTCGGAACAAGATTGGCAGAAGCCGGTGGGTTTATACAGCGATATTGCCTTTAATCACCTACGACTGCGTATTACAGTGAGGTGCGCTAAAAGGAGGTAATTAACTACCACTACTAAGCAACAGGGGCTAAAATGAGCACACTTCAAGTATCCCAGCAGTCAAAACCCATTACTTAATCGCTGATGTCAGCTATATATAGTAGCAATTAGTGATTATTCTCTTATTAATATTCCTGCTTAAATTTAGCGAAGGAGTGTCATAGGCTGTTTAACCGGTGCGCCCTTGCTTACAAAGTAAGCGACGATGTCAGTAAGTTCCATATCTGTTGATATTACGTTATAATGAGAGTTTTTAGCGAGCGTAATGACACGCTTGATTACGAAGTAAGTTACGATGTCAGAAGGTGCCGTTCCAATCGGAGTTGTAATGAGTGGACGATTGTGATGTTCTAAGTACTTAGATCGCTCGTTGACAATGTCATACTGATGTCATGGATTACTAAATAGGTACTTCGTTTTATTTACCGCTGGTATGATATGCGATTCAGCTATATTAAGTAGCAATTAGTGTTGACTCTCTTACTTATATTCCTGCTTAAATTTAGCATAGGAGTGTCATAGGCTGTTTAATTGGTGAGCTGTCACTTACATAGTAAGCGATGATGTCAGTAAGTCCCATATCTGTTGCTATTACGTTATAATGAGAGTTTTTAGCGAGCGTAATAGCACGCATGATTACGAAGTATGTTACGACGTTAGTAGGTGCCATTCCAAACGGAGTTGTAATGTGTGGACTATTGTGATGTTCTAAGTACTTAGATCGCCCACTGACAATGTTATACTGATGTCATGGATTACTAAATAGGTACTTCGTTTCATTAGCCGCTGGTATGATTTCCATATTTAACCTACCACCTCTCGACATTTTCACTGCGATGAGCTGCATGAGATTTGGGGGAAAAGACTGTTGAAAGATCATCGATTTATCATTTCAATATTTTTAGGAAATTTGGAGGAAAGATTTTTGATGGCGTGGTCAGCTACACTGACGGGTCAAAAATGGACAGCGAAACTAGAGCAGGGATCTACAGCAAATACCTTTAGCTAAACTTATCATTTAGACTCGATGACAACTGTAGTGTTTTTTAAGCAGAGGTCCTGCCTGTCAACATAGCAGCGGAAACCCTACTGGAAATAGAGATTTACCTGGGAATGAAATGGAATGACTGTATAAAATAGGAACGACTTTGAATATTCGTTGCTGTATAACCTGGATTTGTTTTATTTAGGGCTTATAGGAAAACGGTCATCGGCCAGAAAAGCTCAGGGCTGACAAACTAGAAACTGGTGTAATTTCTCATCCTGTCTCCAGACATCCTACACCCTCGTGAGGCCGGAAATAATCTGTTTTTCACACAGACTCTATCGGCAATTCATACTTATTCGAAAGTATGATTGAAAGCAGTCAGTCTCAGCTTGAGTGTTATGAAAGCAACACCACACACACTTGTTGCGCATTCAACTCAAAAACAGGCACAAATACAGACAGAAACAGCAAACAAATATCAACAATAAGACTATTCTTATCGTTTAGCCAATTTAGCGTATTATTCATATGCAACTAACGAAAATTGATACTAACCAACACGATCGTCAACTCTTACAATCATTCAATAATTGTTCGGAGAGCATGAGAGCACGATTGTTGGGAGAGCACATCATTTTCACCATGTACAATTTGGCAACGCTGACGCTTCTTCCCAGCAACGCTCCGACATTGGCTGATATCCAACACGTCTGCACATTGTCTGAACTTTCTTATCGATATCGTACAGAATTCTGTACAACGCGTTGAAGTGAAATATTATTATTTTTTTGCTCCGACATATCTGATCGAGTTCGAAATGGTATTGGAACTCTGTTTCGGAGGACACTTCAAATTCTTATTGAAGAAGCAACGAATTTCCCTTCAGATTTTCCAACGATTTACATTCAAAAATCTTTCAGACATCGATACGGCATGTCGTGCATTAAATTTCCCTCAGCTGCGTCGGTCAGACTTCGTGTCATCCACGCCATATGTTTTTAGTAACGACTTCGGCCCGATTTCGGATCAGATATCGGGAGATATTTTCCTAAAGACTTCGGGCAGAAATCGGTACGACGCATCGGCAAGAACATCCGAATTGTTTTAGATGTTTGGAAAGATATCGGTCCGAATTCGTAACGACGCGTCGAATTTCCCTTCAGAATTTCCCTCCATTGACATTCAGAAATCGTTCAGACGTCTGTACGACATGGCGTACATACATCAGATTTCCCTCAGCTGCGTCGGTCAGACTTCGTGTCAACCACTCCATACGTTTTTAGTAACGATTTAAGTATTTATTAAAAAAACCTCGTTGTCAACTCAAAAGCACCAAACATTTCCAGTGTTGCTTTGTTACATAATTTCAAAATAATTATTTTCCATAACCGTTTAAAGCAAGCTCAGAAGATTTCCGACTTCCTGTGACCTCTGCTGTCAAATAATTTTTCCAATGTTAATAACTGCTACTATTTCTTTAAATTAAAAAAAAACAACAAAACCTGAAAATTATTTGTGTATTCTCTTTGAGAAAATTCCAATTTTCTTGGCAACCAACATCCACAATACCGCAACAAATAAGTTCACCACATTTCACCTACCCCCCCAAAAAAAGTGTATGCAAGACTTTTCTAGGTAACCCATTGTCACAGTTTCTTTGTGTTCCATTCGCAACAACAACAACAACAATGATAGTTGTGCTCTTTTTCTTGTCTAGTGTTGAATTAATCAAAAGAAAAACAACTTTTAAAACTTTAAATACATAAATTTTCGGTTGGTACAAACTAAGGCCACAATCAACAAAAATGTCCTGCATTAAGCACCGACGACGATGGATGACAATCAGGTAGGTGACGGGGTACGGACCAACCGGTAGTGAGTGAGTGTTGGCGCTGAAGCTGGCAACGATGATGCTGGTTTATTACAATATAACTTTTAGTTTCGGGATTTTCATTAAGTTCCAACGCTTGATGGTGACTGTGTTAACGCAAGGAATTTCCTCCTTAAACTTTAAACTCAAACTTAAGTTTCTTTTATTTTTATTTTATTGCAATGAGTTTAGGAAGCTGCTGCTGATGCAAGAATCAGTGAAGATAGTAGCAGTACTAGTGCAAAGTACGATCATGAGGAGCAGCGGATGTTGGCTAAACAGTTGCAATGGCAAGAATTTAAAGGGGGAAAAATACTATTGTCCTTTTCTGATGATGATGAGGATGCACATAAGGAAACACATACATACACTTGCTTGTGTGAGTGCTCTTGGTGCAACGTTCACACACAGTGGGAGAATAGTATGAGGGTTACTGTGGAAGGAAAAATAACCAGATAGTAAGAGATTTTTGGCACATACAATTAATATTGATCAATGTTGCGCCAAAAGAGTATAAATTATAGTACTTTGTGAAAATTTTTAAAATTTATACATAACATAAATAGGTTTTAAATTTGTGCGGCTGTGGTACTGGTCAAAGACACACATTTTATTTGGCAAGAAAACTGATCAGATTTTCTACTTTTACTATATGAAATACAAAACTGTTTTATAAAATGAAGAATTCACAATTTCGATTGAAAGACAAAATGTTTCTTTCACCTTTCTACGCCTTCTCATTATCAAAATTGAAAGAAGGAAACATATTTTTTAGATCAAAAGAAATAATATGTATGAAAAAATTAGTTTTGAGTCACATGGGTGGTATGTGATGAGCATGGCCGATTTTGAAGGAACTTTTACATCCTTTTAATTTTGTTAATTATATGTGCAAATTTTCAAGATATTTGCATCAAAGAAACAATATTTGTAAGAAATTTAATTTTGAATTATATAAACCGACTCATTTTGACAAAACTTCATATTTTATTTAATTACATTACGAAGATATCTTTTCTTACTAAGTTTCATCACACTATGAGTACTCTTTATGTTGTTGTTGTAGCAGCATATGTGTCTGTTTGTTTATCCTGTGCCGTTGTTTTCTGCTGCTCTTGTATCCAGGCCAAGGAAGGTAGCTACTTCCACTGGGTGGGTCCAAAGAGACCTGGGAACAAGTAGAGTTGGATTGGCTGGGCAGTTGAAGAGGTGTAGCGTGTCGTGTGGTCCTTGGTTGCAGGCTGGGCAGACGTTCGACGTACTGCCGTCAATTCTTGCCCAATATGAATTGAGGCGGCTACACCATCCGGATCTTAGTTGGGCCAAAACAACTCTCGTCTGCCGCGGTAAAACCTCTTCTTCCGAAGCCACTGATGAAGGGTGATCTCCGAGCACGACATTCACTCTATAGTTGTTTACTGCTCCCAAGACTTCGTCTGAGTGAATGTCTGCTAATCCTGCTTGATATGCGCTTTGATCTAGAGGCTCTCTCTTGTAGCGCTGGATCTCACGCTCTAGATCGTGAAGGTCTTTCCTGACCTGCCTGGGGGGAGGGAGCCTATCCATAAGGTGGTGGTTGGGATGGCTGGTCCGATAACAACCAAGCAAGTACTGCTTCGACAAAAGGAAATTATGTCGTCGCACGGGAATGACCTTCGTCTCCTCATGTAGGTGATCCACAGATGACATGAGGAGGCACCCTGTCGCAGTTCTCAGGGCGGCATTTTGGCATATCTGCAGGTTCTTCCACTGCGTCTCGCTCACGTTCGGTGACCACACTGGAGCTGCGTAGTTCACCACAGACCGACCTATCGCTTTGTAAGAGGTCAACAAGGTTTCTTTGTCGGAATTGTTGTGCCATCGACTATCACATTGAGCTGCTCCTTCACTTGCGCTGTCCATGCGGTGAACAGTGTGGCCGATGATTTGGTGGCGGAAATTTTCATCCTTCTCGCAGCGAAGAAATTGGCAATATCAGCGAGGTAGGCATTCAACCTTCCACATATGTCATCAGTCGAGGGGCCCGACGCCAATATCGTACAGTCATCGGCATACGATACGATATTTACGCCGTCAGGTGGTGGTGGAATTGCAGAAAGGTGGAGGTTAAACAGTGCCGGAGATATCACCCCACCTTGGGGAACTCCCTGTTTCACTCTACGGGGCTTGGACTTTCTATTTCTGAATTCCACGTATGACTGGCGTCCACACATGTAGTTCACGATCCAACGTTTCAAATAGTTCGGGAGGGACGTGTTGGCGATGTCCTCGAAGAGCGTGGCGTGATTTACTGTATCGAAAGCCTTCGATAAATCAAGCGCCACGAGGACCGTCCTGTCACTGGGCTTATTCTGGTTGAGACCGCGACTTATTTGTGTGGTGATGGCGTGTAAAGCAGTGGTAGTGCTGTGCTGCTTACGGAATCCATGCTGATGATCGGCAATTGGGAAATGTCCTGTCAGGCTCGGGAGGATTAGCGCCTCAAGTGTCTTGGCTACTGGCGAGAGGAGAGAGATGGGCCTGTATGATTCTCCTTTGCTCGCGTCTTTGCCAGGTTTCAGTAGCGGGACCACTCTACAAATTTTCCAGGCCTCGGGTACTACCAGAGTGGTCAGGGACAGATTGAGGACATAAGACAAATATTCGACTCCCGGTATGCCCAATTGTTTCAACATCAACATGGATATTCCGTCTGGGCCTAGCGCTTTTGATGCCTTTGCGCTGTGGATGACACCTGCAACTTCTCCAACTGTAAATTGTGGTGGTGCTTCTTCGACTCGGAGAGCATGAATACGTCGCATTACTCTCCTTTTCGCCATGTCACTCTCGGGGTGCAACAAATTGACGGTTAAAATAACACGCGCACCTCTTTGGGTCTGTCACAGTGGTGGCACCAAATGTGATAGCCGTCCGGTCTTCTCTCCTTCTTGGATTCGAGAGTGACTTAACCGTTGCCCACAATTTACTGATACCGGAACTTAAATTGCAGTTCTTCAAGTGCTCTAGCCAAAGGTTCCGCTTATATTCGTCGACCATCTTACTAATTTCTAGGTTCAGTTCACTGAGTCTAGGATCAGCAGGGTTGGCAGTACGAATTCCATCACGCTCATCTGCGAGTCCCGCTGCCTCTGCTGGGAAGTAAGGTCGTATTTCGGGTATTCGACCAGCAGGGATAAAGCGAGCGGCCACTGCGCGTATGATGTTTCGGAAATTTTTCTCAGCAACCCGAACATCTGAGGGTATGGGTAGAGCACTGAAGCTGTGGTTGGTGAATTCTCTGAACCCGTTCCAGTCCGCTTTCTTATAATTCAAGAAAGTACGGCGTTCAGAGATGATGTAATCGGCTGGTCTATCAATGGAGAGGATTATGGGGAGATGGTCTGATCCAAGTGCAATGATGGGCTGCCAGGTAACGTCATTGATCAGACCCGGCGAAACTATGGTAATGTCTGGCGAGCTGCTGCAATCACCCATAATCCGTGTGGGGGTATCCTCATTCGCTGTGCAAAACGTTGAGCCATCGATTTGCTCGGCCAAAGCTGTTCCTCTATGGTCATTGGCTAGGAGAGAATGCCAGAGTTCATGGTGGGCATTAAAGTCTCCTAGGACCACGCGGTTATTGTCCTGGAGCAATGGGCTGATGTCGGGCATATAACGCGGAGGACAGCTGCCAATCGGCGGTATATATACGTTGTACAGCTCTATCTCGGCAGTCCCGGACTCAACTGCTACCCCCATACATTCAATGTATGGGTCTCTAGAGTCAAGCTCAGGCGAGATAGGTCTGTACTGCACAGAATGGTGCAATAGGAAGGCCAATCCCCCACCTCCATTTCTGGTGCGATCCTTTCGAAGCACATTGTAACCTTGACAACTGTGCAAGCTGCAGGTGTCGGTCAGCTTAGTTTCCTGGATCGCGGCGACCTTGATGTTTCTCCGATTCATGAAATCCACTATCTCGCTGATTTTGCCTCGGAGACCATTGCAGTTGAATTGCAAAAAGGTTGCACGATCAGGGGTTGGTACAGCAATATGTGGAGTTAATTGAGGTGTTGGTTGCTGTATGTGCTGGTGTTGCTGTGAGGGAGATTGCGGTGGTGTCCCGTAGATCGAAGAGGTAGACGACGAGGGCGACGACGAAGACGACTGCGAGTCTTGGGACAGACTGCGGGATACGGAGGTACAGCAAGCAGCAACGTAATCCTGGCAATACTCCCTTAGGTGGCTGAGGCCAGAGCAACCCCTGAAGTGCACCCACTCCATGCATCGGTTACACCTTACTGATGTCGAACGGTGATGGAGGAGGTTTCTGCAGACGGAGCAGAAATATTGTGTAGGTCCGGGGTTTTGTTCAGTCCCGGCACGGACCAACAGAATGCGGAGCAGACACTCCGGGATGTGCCTCTCCCAAGGCAAAAAGATAAACAAACATATAGGGACACATAGTACTGAGGTGGCAGCCCCTGGCCGAAGAATTGCTGCTTCGGGTCAATCCGGTACAAAGAACCGGCTGCCGTGGGATTGAGTACTCTTTATAGTTTTTGCTCTCGAATGTATGCAACCATCCCATTGTGCGCCGCACAGGCGTAACATAAAAATAGTGATGTGCAAAATTGATTTAATGTTATGTTATGCACTGAAAGAAAAGTTGAACAAAATGGAAATATTAAGTTAACATATTTATCAGGCTCCATAATATATATGCTTATTTCATGGCACAATTGTCCTTAAAGTACTTTACACATATTTTTATGCTTTTGATTATTTCACAAAGTACTATAATTGTACGAAAAAGAAGATTTCTTGTAGCAAAAAGTAGTTTTATTGGTCAAAAAGTACATGTATTATACCAAAAAGTACATAAGTTGTACCAGAAAGTACTTTTATTGTACCAAAAGTACATTTATTACATTTAAACGTACTTTCATTGTACCAAAAAAAACATTTCGTGTAGCAAAAATTACTTTTATTGCACCAAAAAGTACTTTTATTAATTCATAAAGTACTATAATGGTACCAAAAACTACATTTATTGTACTAAAGAGTACACTTATTATATCACAAAGTACTTCAATTGTACCAAAAACTCCATTTGTTGTACCAAAAAGAAAATTTCTTGTACCAAAAAGTACTTTTATTGCACAAAAAAGTAAATTTATTATACCAAAAAGTACTTTAATTATTTCACAAAGTACTTTTATTGCACTAAAAAGTACATTTATCGTAGCAAAAAGTATTTTCATTATTTCACAAAGTACTATAATTGCACCAAAAAGTACTTTCGTTTTTTTACAAAGTACCATAATTGTACTAACACGGACATTTCTTGTACCAAAAGGTACTTTTATTGACCAAAAAGTACATGTATTATACCAAAAAATACATTAGTTGTACCAGAAAGTACTTTTATTGTACCAAAAAGTACTTTTATTACATTTAAACGTACTTTCATTGTATCAAAAGTACTTTAATTGTACCATAAACTAAATTTATTGTACCAAAAAGTACTTTGATTGTACTAAAAACTAAATTTTTTGTACCAAAAAAATATTTCTTGTGGCAAAAAAGTACTTTTATTGCACTAAAAAGTACAATTATTATAACAAAAAGTACTTTAATTATTTCACAAAGTACTTTTATTGCACTAAAAAGTAAATTTATTATACCAAAAAGTACTTTCATTATATCATAAAGTACTATAATTGTACCAAAAACTTCATTTATTGTACCAAAAAGTACTTTTATTGTACCAAAGTACTATAATTGTACCAAAAAGTACTTTCGTTATTTTACAAAGTACCATAATTGTACCAAAAACTAAATTTTTTGTACCAAAAAGTACATTCATTATGTTATAAAGTATTATAATTGAACTAAAAGCTAAATTTATTGTACCAAAAACTACATTTTTTATAGTACTTTAGAAAATATAGAATAAAAAAGAACATTTCTTGTACTAAAAAGTACTTTTGTTGCACCACAAAGTACATGTATTGTACCAAAATGTACTTTTGTACTTTATTGTACCAAGATTAACATTCTTGTACCAAACAGTACATGTATTGTACCAGGAAGTACTTTTATTGTACCATGTATTTTACCAAAATGTACTTTTGTACTTTATTGTACCAAGATT
This sequence comes from Muscina levida, assembly GCA_964034835.1. Taxonomy (NCBI): domain Eukaryota; kingdom Metazoa; phylum Arthropoda; class Insecta; order Diptera; family Muscidae; genus Muscina; species Muscina levida. The sequence goes on along the minus strand of OZ035881.1, from coordinate 3,876,294 downwards.
AACATTCTTGTACCAAAAAGTACATGTATTGTACCAGGAAGTACTTTTATTGTACCAAAATTTACTTTTATCGCACCAAAAGTACTTTTATAGTACCGAAAAGTACTTTTATTGTACCAAGATAACATTTCTTGTACCAAAATGAACTTTTATTGTACCAAAAAGTACTTTCATTGTACCAAAAGGAACATTTATTGTATAAAAAAGTACTTTTATTGTACCAAAACGTACTTTCATTATTACACAAAGTTCTCTAATTGTGCCAAAAACTACATTTATTGTACCGAATAGTACATTTGTTATACAAAAACTTTACTTTCATTGTACCAAAAAGAACATTTCCTGTACTAAGCTGTACTTTTATTGTACCAAATAGTATTTTTATTATACCAAAAGTACTTTTATTGTACCACAACATACATTTATTGTCCAAAAGTACTTTTTGATGCAGAAAGAATTTTTTTGTACCAAAAAGAACTATTATTGTACAAAAAGGAAATTTAATGTGCCAGAAAGTACTTTTATTGCAACAAAAAATACATTTATTGTACTAAACAGTTCTTGCATTGCAGCGGAAAATACATTTATTGTACCAATAATTGCATTTATAGTACCAGAAAGTACTTTTATTGTACAAAATGTAATGTTATTGTACCAGAAAGAACTTTTATTGTACCGTATAGTACATTTATTGTACCCAAAAGTACATTTATTGTAGCCAGAAAGTACTTTTATTGTACTAAAAAGTACTTTTATTGTAACAAAAAGTACTTTTGTTGTACTAAAAAGAACTTTTATTGTACCAAAAAGTTGATTTATTGTACTGAAAAGCGCAATGAGCACATGCTCATAAATGCTTAAAATTGTTGTTGTATTTACTACAATCTCATTCCCGTTTTTCTTATATTTCTATGTTTTGTTTAAATTTTTTATCCTTTTATCCTTTTCCCCCACTGTGCCTTGTAGCCACTTTAAAATGCACACAATGTGCCTGAATGTCTGAGTTAAGTGAATGAACAAGTGTGCGTGCAAGTATGAATGTACGTGGGTGTTTATATATCGTACATGTGTAAGTGTATGTGTGTTGTAGCAAGTGTATATATTATTGCACTTGCAACTAATTTTACCGTTGGGTCTTCGAGAAAGGAAATAAATTTCAAGTTCTCGTTTTTTTTCTGCACCACTTCAACATTTGCATTTTAAATTTGACAGCATAAATGCATTCTCAGCTGGAAATCTTGAAAACAGCTAGCAAATAACTAAAAGCGTAAGGTATGTCCTTTATCCCAAGCTGTTTTTCTGTTTTTCCCCCTCTTCTTCTTCTCTGATGTCTTTTATTCATTATGGCCATTACAGTGGCCAGCAGCTAGCAGCATTTGAAGTGGAGCCGGACAACAACATGAAAACTTGATAATTTTGTTTTGAGAAGACAACTTTAATTTGTCATTTACGACAATAATTTTTTCCGAGGATTTCCATTACGACATCCTTGAGTGTTTTTTTTCGTTGTTGCTGCTGTTGTTTTTGACTGTTTGCTTTATAGCTGATGTTGTGGTTGTTGGTGGTGGTGATGGTGTTTTTGGCATTAGTGCCTAGTGCCCACACAAAATTCAACGAAAACTACGACACAACCATTACCTCCTTGCTCATTACAGTTTTCTGTTGAGCTTTCAGCTGAATGAGCTGGTAAAATAAAGTTTTTTATTACTGACGGTTTTTGGTTTTACACTGGCATCGCTTCGCATGTAAACAGACACTGGTTAACTGATTTCCTCCGCCCTGTATCATCCCACATCATGCTATGGAATGTTGTTGCTGCTGCTGCTGCTACTACTGCTGCTACTACTACTACTACTGCTGTTTTATGGTTCTTTAATTTAGCTTCAATTAAAAACAAACCCCGTAACAGCAGCAGCAGAAGCAGCAGGATAACAACAACACCAATAACAACTAAACCGGCATCAAGTTTATTCACTACCCCGGTTAGTTTAGCTGAGGGAGAGGACAACGGCACAAGATACAAATCCAACATCAGCAAATGTTCTGGACATTAAAGGATGTTATTGTTACGGTGTGCGTTCGTAAAGCTGATCTACGTTACGTGTGCGTGTGTGTGTGTTCGCTGTATCTGCAAGTGTTGCTACTACAACATACTTTGCTTTACTCGTTGTTTTTGATGTTGTTGTTAATGTTATGTTGGCCCTACCGTGAACCTGGTAATTTATCTTACGTTCCATACGTCACACGTCTAAATTGTTGCAAACAATTACCAACTCTGCAGTTGGGCAAACTTTCGCATCAGGATTTTCCGCTCAGGATCACACAATGCATGAATAATAAACCTACAGCAACAAATTGAAGAACTTTAGCAACAACAACATCAACATAACTACTACTGCTGCTAGTAGTAGTAGTAGCCAGCAACAATCTAAATGAACAGCAGCAGCAGCATTAATATATATGTATATTTTGTTTGGAGAACAATAACGTCCTTAGAGAGGCTTTGAATAAGTTGGCAACTTTTAGAGAAAGGTTATGAAACAACAAAACGTTTATAAAGAAATCAGTTGAATGCTAAATTGAATGTGTGTGTGTAGTAAAAGATCAAATGAATTAATAAGTATTATATCATATCACTACACACAGACTCGTCTGTAGCTATAAAGTCTGTATAATTCGACTAATATTTCTATACCATTATGGTAAAAGTCAATTTGTCACAATTTTACAGAAACCAATTAAAAGTTTTGCAACCTCATAATAACAGCTTTTTTATATAGCAATTATTTTTCTATCATCTTAGACAAATCATCCATTGACAACTTGTTCTTAAAGTCCTAAAGGACATAACAAGTTAATGTCCAAACCAAACTTTTCAAAAAAAAAAACGGACATCAACTTTTGCAGTTTATACATATATGCCGTACGACTCGATTCTATGCACTAATTGATCGGCCGATTGTAAACGGCGATTATGCCACGGCCGTAGTCCTCCATCCGCCTATCCATAAATCCATTCATTCATGTATTAGCCCAGGAGGATATAAGAAGTTAATCTAACTATTCTATGTTACCCTAATATCTCTAAGAGGTAGCAGGCTATACAAAAGTGCCTGGTTCAACTCTTGCAAAGGGCACGGCAAAAATATTATGAGATTTACAGGGCGGATAAATTCCATGTATTACCAAAAAGTTTTTAACATTAACATACGTGATGATCGAATACGCAGGGCCATAGTAAAGTAAATTTTTTTTTTGTCGGCGGAAAATAAAAACTGCAGGTGCTCTATTCTGTTCTTAAACTAAATTGTATTGTTTCTAAATAACAATTATTGAAATCGGTTTCGTAGTTTTTGAGATTACCTGTTACATACTTTCGCTATATAACAAATTTTATAAATACTTTACGAGAAAATATACGAAATATTATCGCTTACATACGTTTGCATGTGTCACAGAATATCATTAGAATGAATTCGGCCATATAATAACTTATCTAACTTATCTAATAACTTATATCTGACTTTCAACATAGACCAATATAAACATGCTGTAGACATCGCAGAGGCGGCCACCAAGGAAGGAAATATAGATGACTAAGAGGCTTTTTTAATAATTGCTGAAGTAAAGTAAAAAGGTACTATTTGGTACAACAAAATAAATTTGTATTACACTACTATAAAGGTACTTTTTGAAAAACAAAAGTACTTTTAGCTGCAATAAAAGTTGACATTGACACAATAAAAGTACTTTCTGGTACGATAAAAGTACATTTTAGTACTATAGAAGTACTATACGGTACAATAATAAGCAATTAAAGTACTTTTTGATACAATAAAAGTACTACTTCGGCGTTAGTGTATCAAATGATACATCAAATTCGTCTAACGATCAGGAAAGTGTTTTTTTACTGTTTGAATTTTTTTTTTGGTCAAATTCAGTGTGTCACTCACTAGGATTACGCGTCTCGAACTCCATGACGAGTTCATCTTCAGACCCCTTTCAACAACAAAAATACAATAAAGGTACTTTCTGATAAAGACAAAAGTACATTTATTGGTACAATTTATGTACATTTTGGTACAATAAAAGTATTTCTTAGTATTATTTAAGTACTTTTTAAAACTTAAGAAGTACACCGGTACAAAGTATTCCGGTAGAAAAAGATACAATAAAAGTACTCTTTTCGGTCAAAACAGTACTATTTCGTGTAATAAAAGTACTTTTTTTTTGTACAATAAAAGTACATGTTTGATAATAAAAGGAAGTTCTTCATATTTGCATACTTTATACTTACATTTTAAGTCGTGCAGAAATGTTCTAGTACATCAATGTTCTTTGAAATTTGGAAAGTGGAGTAAAAAAAGTACTGTTTCTACAACAAAAATAATTGTTGGTACAATAAAAGTACTTTTAAATACAATAAAGGTACTATGTGGTACAACAGGATTACCATTTGTGCATAAAAATTACTATAATTATTGGTGATATTGCTATAAAAGTACTTTTAAGTACAATAAATGTTCTTTTTGTTGGAACAAGGGTTTGTTTTTGTACAAGAAAAGTAATTTTTCGTACAAATAAAAGAACATTGTGTTACAATAAAAGTACCTTTTGGTAAAATAAAAGTACTTGGTTCAAAAAATGCTATTTGGTACAATAAAAGTACTAATAAAAATACTCTTTTGGTACAACAAAAGTAGTATTTTTTCAATAAACGTACTATTTTAATACAATAAATGTACTTTGAAGCAATAAATGACAATAAAATTATATTTTGGTACAGTAAAAGTCGTTTTTTTGTACAATAAAGATATCTCTTTTTAATAAAAGTACAACATTTTTTCCCCATCAACCGCAGATTTCTTGGGACGCCCCAACCCTTATGTACACGCTCACCCTACGGAAAGGAGGGTGTATATCATTTGATACGACCCAAAAGTGTAACACGTAGAAGGAGTCACTTTAGACCCTAAGTGTCTTTGAACCACATGCGATTCATGACTTTTTAAGTCGTTTGAGCCATGTCCGTCTGTCTGGCTGTCCGGCTGGTACGCACGATAACTTTCGAAATATGCAACCAAATGTTTTGAAATTTTGCACGAAATAATATTTCCCCAAAACTACTTACGGTATTGCAGATGGGCTACATGGCATAGGTACCAGAAGGGGCGGGTACCTCCCATACAAATACACCATTCCGCCCACTTTAGAAATCGAGTAATAATATCAATAAATCCATCGCAATCGTACCCAAATTCTTTATGCTATAGCAGGATAAAGTTTTGGAGAAAAAACTGGAAGTCTATCCACGCCCCTTTTTAGAAATCGAGTAATAATATCAATATACTAAAAAATTTAATGTTTTATTGAGGGTGAGGGTATATGTGAGTCGGGTTTCTCGACTGAAACTTTCTTACTAGTTTTTTTGCTTTATTTGAATGATAACAAAAAGTAAAGGTAGTAACTGACTGAAACTGATGGGGGGAGGGGGAAAATGAGGGAGATATTCAGATTCAGGAGGTAATTTAGCATAAGAATCAGCCGTTTTCTTTTCAGTTTTAGTTATTCACTTCTCTATAAGTTAACATTCCGGTAAAGCTAAAAAATGAGAGGGAGTCCCAAGACGACCGAGGACGTAATTTTACATAAGAATCAGCAGGAAGAGTGCCGTGGCTGATTTTTATGCAGAGCGGTGTAATCTGCATATTATTTAAATGCGCTTCTTTGAGAGTGACTTATGTTTTCTGTATAATGCTCGAAATAGTCCTTAAGAAAGTTTGTAATTTGTTTACAACAACTTTAAAAAAATTAAGAATTACAATTCCTTTAATGTGTTCAAATAACGTTTCCCTACATAAGCAACAGATTCGCATTTCCATTCATCAAATGATTTTGAACTAACTTTATTTTGTAGCAGTTACAATAAAACTGTTGCACGCCACGGAGATTTACGTGGAATATTACATATGATAATCATACGCCACCATAAAAAAGAGCCTAAAACGTGACAAATTCCCCTATACTATAAAAACTAACTTTAAATCGATATTAAATTATTTTGGCATGTAACTTGACAAAACGAATAATGCAGAACTTTTTCTTTTTGGGGCTACTTTCACGTGCAGTTCTCAAAATTGAGTCCCAAAATCATGTGTTTTACTGTGTAATTATTAATCATGTCTGGCATTTCGTTGGCTGACGCCGTTACCGATTTCCTCCTTCTATATGAGAGATTCATAAAAAAATTATTCGAATCGACATAAAAATTCAGGTAGGTTAAAAGGAATGCAAAAAAGGAAAATGGGGAAATGGAAATGTTGCTGAAATTTGTAGGATGGATATAGCATTAAAAAATAACATCATGACAAAAATAAAAAAATGAATCCGAAGGGCATTTGTTACGGCATATGCAACAGGTGAGAAATTATGGGATAAGTGTAATAAGACTCAGTTTAAACAAAGAGAAACTCTTTTGTGAAAACATTAACCTTCTTTGCTACTAACACTGAAAGACATTAAAGATAAATACACTTCTCTCTTTCTTTAGATAGATATCCTTATATCAGTTCTTTAAAGAAAGCTTTAAGCAAATCGTTAGAGAGAAATATTAAAATAATCAAAAAAAAAATACTTTTATTAAGAACATAATATCGTCGGTGTGATACAGTGCAAGAGTCTCAAGACCACTAATTATAACTCTATGTTATTGAGGAATTAAAGTTTATTAAGTTTATTTTGATACACTAACTACATAGACTACATAGACTACTACTGCCTTATATAGACTTTGGATATTTTTCAGAGCATAGACTACGACTTTAGAGAAACTTTTGCATCATTAAGCAAATTTCCCAAAAAAGTGAAATCGACGATATGTTGCATATAGTGTATATAGAAGAAAACCACCTCCACTTGTTTTTGTTTTAATTAATTCACAAATTAATTCACTTTCTTTCTGCGACAAACTTTTAACGGCCTTTTTTAATCCTTTGCCAAGAGCATTGTTGCAAACGACCAAATTTTCATAAAATCATCAGCATAGCATGTAAGTTTCCTGAGCGGGTTTCCCTTTTCTGTAATCCTTTCACATCTATAAAATCCTTTATAAATCTTCCATTCTTTTTAACGAAAGTATTACACATCCTGCCATTTTTAACCCTGGTCTGTTTTATCTCCCTTCGTTGTACGAGCAGAGGCGACAGCATCGGCAACATTGCAAGTGTTAATAGCAACATCCCCGGAGACCGGATGCCATCATTGTCGTCGTCTGTTTTTTTTTTAGCATTTACCGTTAATAATAACAACTATTTCTTAAAGAATTCCGCTTGCCACCCGTCTTGTACAACAATACAATAACAAGCATTTAAGCCAGCAACAATAACAATGGCAGTCAGCAGCAATGCCTGTGCCATGGCCACCAAAAACCCCACCAGCACTACCAACAGCAGCAGCAGCAGAAGCCGAAGCGGCTACAGCTATAACAGCATCATCATCATCATCATCACCGTGTCGACAACTAAATGTTTTTCCCGTGCGCTGCCAGCCAGGATGTTGGTCCTTTCGCTGTCGTTGGAGTTGGCCTTTTGTCGTTTACAGTTCTTTGGGTGATTATTCCGGCTGCTCCTTTAGCAGCACCATTGATGGCGTAATAAACAACCGTGCACAACGAGCACAATCAACCGCCGGCCCATTCTTGCCAGGGATCCTTCACGCTCCCAAGGAGCGAAGTTCGGAGTTCATATTGTTGATAAAATTAACATTATACACTTGACTGTAATTCCTTTGGAGCAGAATAATGACCATTATCTAATTTTAAAGTTCAGCCAGAAAGTACCATCAACAACAGCAACAACAATAACAACATCTACAGGACCTACACAACAACAGCAACAGTCTTATGTTGATGTATAAAAAGAATTTCATTATTATGACTGCAGCATAATAATGTTTGACATAGCAAAATTTTCCAGGAAATTTCACTTTTCCCCATGAATATTTTTGCTTATGGCCAGCAAATATTACGAGCAAATGCCAGCTGTAGCTACAGCGCTCGGTTTGCTGCTGCTGCTGGCTGGTGTTGTTTAGCAACTGTTTTTGTTGTTCAGCACAAATGTTGTTGATGTTTTTCGTATTTGAAAAATAATGAAAACTTTTTTATCCCAATTTTGGCGTTATTGAAAAATATTCTAGAATGTTTGTAAACTTCTTTAGCATATTTTGTTAGGTAATAATTCGATTATGCGAGGAGTGGCAGCAAAAGTTTGCAGACGAAATGAGAAAAATTGTGGCAGTAATAATGTGTAATAGGAAAAAAATGAGGAAAACAATGATGTAGGTTTTAATGCACTGAGTAGAAAGGAGTGCTGGGGCCGTACACAAGATGGATGCCAGGTTGGCTCACTGTCGCACAGTGGGATGAGTTAATACAATTTTATGCAAAAGGAGCTATCGTAGATGATTGGAGTTAACACTGAGCATTATATTGTCTAAATTAATGAAAAAAATGAAATTGCATCAAAATCGGCGACGCCTACAGTCGAACACTTACACAGTACAACACATGATTTTGGGACTCAATTCTGAGAACTGCATGTGAAAGTAGCGCCAAAAAGAAGAAATTCTGCATCATTTGTTTTGTCAAGTTACATGCCATAATAATTTAATATCGATTAGAAGTTAGTAACTATCGTTTAGGAGAATTTGTTACGTATTAGGCTCTTTTGTTTGCTACAAAATAAACCCAGTTCAAAGCATTTGATGAATGGAAAAGTGAAACTGTTGCTTATGTAGGACAACGTTATATGAACAAATTAAAAGAATTGTAATTCTTAAATTGTTTTCTCATGTTCTCATGTTATGTCAGAAAAAAGAGATTAAAACGTGACAAATTCCCCTATACGATACTTACTAACTTCAAATCGATATTTAATTATTATGGCATGTAACTTGACAAAACGAATGATGCAGAACTTCTTCTTTTAGGAGCTATTTTCACGTGCATTTCTTAGAATTGAGTCCCAAATCAATGAGCTGAAAAATGTTGTACTGTGTTATACAACCCAAATTGATTTTTTCACATAAAATGTTTTCTATCCAACCGTAAATGTTTAATCATGGTACAATTACTTTCTAAAATAACCAAATGATATCTAGTTTTGATCAAAACTGGCCACGTCCACAGCAAACCACCCATACAGGGCTAAATACTGCCTTGCCTCCACCGCCTACTTAAAATAAAATTTCGTCTGCGTATTCATAATTGCGTTGCAGAATCAAATTTTATCTCTCTAGGATTTAGGTACACGCCCGCTTCTACCTCTGATCTAAATTTGAAATTTCGTATACATATTCATAATCGTGTTCTGATATCAAATTTTATTTTTCTAGAAGTTAAATACAATTTGGCCAAGACCCCTCCGCCCACTGATCAAAAAGATAAATTTCGCCTACATATTCATAAACGAGTTTTAGAATACTATGAGGATATAAAATTTTTTTCTCTCTAGGGATAAAATACAATTTGACCAAGCACCCTCCGCCCACTGATCGAAATTAAAAATGTCGTCTTCAAATTTCAACCAGTCTTGCCGAGTATTATCTGTATGCCAAATTTGATCTCTCTAGGGCTACATTATACGTTTGCCGCACCCTCTCCGCCCACTGATCGAAAAATAAAATTTCGTATACTTATTTATAATCGTGTTGCAGAGTACTATCAGTATATTTAATTGTATCTCTCTAGGGCTAAAATATAGTTTTGCCACGCCCCCTCCGCCCACTGATCAAAAATAAAAGTTTCGTCTGCAAATTTGGACATGTAGTGCCGAGTACTATCTGTGTACCAAATTGTATCTCTCTAGTGCTACACTATACATTTGCCACGCCCCATCCGCCCACTGATCAAAAATAAAAGTTTCGTCTGCAAATTTGGACCTGTAGTGCCGAGTACTATCTGTGTACCAAATTGTATCTCTCTAGTGCTACACTATACATTTGCCACGCCCCATCCGCCCACTGATCAAAAATAAAAGTTTCGTCTATATATTCATAATCGTGTTTCAGAGTACTATCAGGATATCAAATTTTATCTTTCTATAGCTAAAATACAGTTTGGCCACGCCTCCTCAGCCCACTGATTGAAAATATAAATTTCGTCTGCATATTTCATCCAGTGTTGCCGAGTATTATCTGTGTACCAAATTGTATTTCGCTAGGCTTATATTATACGTTTGCCACGCCCCCACCGCCCACTGATCGAAAATGAAAATTTCGCCTTCATATTCATAATCGTGTTGCATAGTACTATCAGAATATCTAATTTTTCCCCTCTAGGTCTTAAAAACAGTTTGACCACGCCCCCTCCGCCCGCTGATCAAAAATAAAAGTTTCGACTGCAAATTTGGACCTGTAGTACGGAGTACTATCTGTGTACCAAATTTAATCTCTATAGCTCTGAAAAACAATTGCCACGCCCCCACCACCCACTAATTGAAAATTGCAATTTTGTTTGCATATTCATTATTTTGTTGCAGAGTACTACCAGGATATCAAATCTGATATCTCTAGGGCTAAAATACAGTTTGGCCACGACCCTCCCTACCTCTCTAGCCCTAAAAGAGTATTCACACGCCCATTCCGTCTATTGGGTTCCACTGTAAATTGGAATCGTTTTAGCGTTAATAATAATTTCAGATATATTGGGAAAATTGGGTCCTATATCTCGTCCCAATTTGATCCACCGGCTACTATATTTTCTAAACGTTGATTTTTCTTTCATCATCACCACTCATTTATAGATTTACTGCCTTTAAATCTTCTTGAATTCTCAACCGTCTAAAATTTGTTGTTTCATGCCCTGAAAACTTTTACGACACGCACACACATGCACATTTATCACTGCCCTAAACTTAAGCGAATCCAAACAAAAGCAGTTACGGAATACTAGTATCACAATTGCACTTCTCAAGTACTTGAGATAAATTTCTGTTTCTTGTGCTGTGCTGGGCAATTATTAGTGTTGTCATGTCATGGCAATAGATCTTTAAGATAAATTCCCTTGACAGCCCTCTTAAAGATTTATGAACCATCACAGGACAAATAGTATCCTTCCCATATGGACATTTCATTGTTTATTTTGGGGAATTTTAAACGAAAACAACAAAAAAATCAAAGCAGCAGCAAAGAATTTGAAACAACAATAGACGAAATATTAGCAACAACAACAACAGCAACCGATGACGACGACCCAACCAACCAACACCCACTAGATACGATGATGGACTTTAGAGGAGTTTATGTTTCAATTCATTGCTCAGAGTAATTTAAACAAAGAACACACACACCCACACTCCCTCTGACACACTGACACACGTATCCCTGAAACCATATATACGATGAGTTGTTGTTATTGTTATGGCATATAGACAAATACCAGGACATATATATACAAATACTTATATATATGTCTGCATTAGTTTGTACTAGTATATTGGTGAATATGATTGTGTGTTTTATGTAATTGTATGTACACATTTTGTGCATTTGATGACCATCTGATGGCCGCTCAATCTATACTTTTCACAAAATACACACACACACAGCCACAGGCACACATTTATACATAATGGTATTAGTCTGATAACATTTCGTAGTGAGGACATGAACTTTGGAGCATAATAAATTCGTAGATCAAAATGTTTGAATGTGATGTTGATGCTGATGCTGTTGCCGCCGCTGCAACAATCGATTGTTTAACACAACATGTAGATATTTTTATCGGAACATACTGAGAACCAAAGCGAGAGATAAGAGCCGACATACACACTTGCATTGGTGTTTATAACTTGCATAGTTAATAGTTTATATATGTGTACATGATTGAGTGATTGCAAGCGTGTGTGTGTGTGTGTATGCAATAAACTCCTTTTGCGCCTCAACATATGCCATGGCATATATTCTCGTTCAAATCAAGTATATTTGTGTGTCATGTGTGTGCACAAGATCCTTATTTGGCGATAAATCTATTCATGCCTCTCATACACTCACACACATGTCAATACTTTATGGTTATACATCCGCACACATCCATGAGTATCAATTGAATTAAAATTGAATTTGCATTGAAATATTTGCCGTTGTTGCTGTGGGCGTTCCAGGCAACTTTAAAGTTTAACATTTCCTTCAACAGATATTCGTATGGGTATGTGTGTGTGTGTGTTAAACAATATTTCAAATTGCAAATCGAACATATTCGCAATGACACTAAAATATACGTATTCTCACAAAAGCTTTCATGTCTAAAAGGGCCCAGCTACAAAAAACAATCACCCAGTTTGTATTTTGTTCACGAGTTGTTGACGCATTTTTTGTCCACTTTAATTAACCTTTCATTGTTCGCAAAAAACTCATGTCGCACGAAAAAAAAAACACGCATAGTTATATGTCCTTTCATTGAATTGATATGTCAGACTATGTGTTGATGTCGATACTTTTTTATAAACATAGCAAAAGCTGTAGAATACTTTTAGGCACAATAACAGCCTGCAAGTATGCTACATAAACGTATTTCAATCAACGCAATGAATAACTGAACAATAAATGAATAAATGAATAAATGAATAAATGAATAAATGAATAAATGAATAAATGAATAAATGAATAAATGAATAAATGAATAAATGAATAAATGAATAAATGAATAAATGAATAAATGAATAAATGAATAAATGAATAAATGAATAAATGAATAAATGAATAAATGAATAAATGAATAAATGAATAAATGAATAAATGAATAAATGAATAAATGAATAAATGAATAAATGAATAAATGAATAAATGAATAAATGAATAAATGAATAAATGAATAAATGAATAAATGAATAAATGAATAAATGAATAAATGAATAAATGAATAAATGAATAAATGAATAAATGAATAAATGAATAAATGAATAAATGAATAAATGAATAAATGAATAAATGAATAAATGAATAAATGAATAAATGAATAAATGAATAAATGAATAAATGAATAAATGAATAAATGAATAAATGAATAAATGAATAAATGAATAAATGAATAAATGAATAAATGAATAAATGAATAAATGAATAAATGAATAAATGAATAAATGAATAAATGAATAAATGAATAAATGAATAAATGAATAAATGAATAAATGAATAAATGAATAAATGAATAAATGAATAAATGAATAAATGAATAAATGAATAAATGAATAAATGAATAAATGAATAAATGAATAAATGAATAAATGAATAAATGAATAAATGAATAAATGAATAAATGAATAAATGAATAAATGAATAAATGAATAAATGAATAAATGAATAAATGAATAAATGAATAAATGAATAAATGAATAAATGAATAAATGAATAAATGAATAAATGAATAAATGAATAAATGAATAAATGAATAAATGAATAAATGAATAAATGAATAAATGAATAAATGAATAAATGAATAAATGAATAAATGAATAAATGAATAAATGAATAAATGAATAAATGAATAAATGAATAAATGAATAAATGAATAAATGAATAAATGAATAAATGAATAAATGAATAAATGAATAAATGAATAAATGAATAAATCAATAAATGAATAAATGAATAAATCAATAAATCAATAAATGAATAAATGAATAAATGAATAAATGAATAAATGAATAAAAGAATAAATGAATAAATGAATAAATGAATAAATGAATAAATGAATAAATGAATAAATGAATAAATGAATAAATGAATAAATGAATAAATGAATAAATGAATAAATGAATAAATGAATAAATGAATAAATGAATAAATGAATAAATGAATAAATGAATAAATGAATAAATGAATAAATGAATAAATGAATAAATGAATAAATGAATAAATGAATAAATGAATAAATGAATAAATGAATAAATGAATAAATGAATAAATGAATAAATGAATAAATGAATAAATGAATAAATGAATAAATGAATAAATGAATAAATGAATAAATGAATAAATGAATAAATGAATAAATGAATAAATGAATAAATGAATAAATGAATAAATGAATAAATGAATAAATGAATAAATGAATAAATGAATAAATGAATAAATTAATAAATTAATAAATGAATAAATGAATAAATGAATAAATGAACGAATAAAAAAAAAGAATAACCGCTGAAGTTATAAAAATTCAGATATATAAAAATATTTAAATTTTTTTTTTCATGACATTAAAGTTATAGCGAAAAATAACACGCTCCACTGTGTTTCGGTGCAGATCTTCTTGAGGGGTCATAATCCAAAAACCGAATATGTGAAATGAAAAGTATCGAAAACTACACTTTTACATCCAACAACAGAGCAGTTATTTGCTTAGTTTATCTTTTGAGCATTTCTTGACCTTTTGCGGTGTCCATCAAATTTTTTATTAAAACAAAAACCAAATTTAAAATATAAATTAATTTTAAATAATGTGTAGGACGTCTCTTTTTTTAAATAAGTACAAAAACGCCTCTCGGCCATAATATAATATAATAATATAATATAATATTTATCAGGGTTTCTGTGGTTGAACTTTCTAAGGAGTTCCAAGCAGGTATTGCTGCCGATTTTAGCTCTCCATCGCTATTGTATTGCCTATTGTTGGAGTACATTTTATGAACAAGTATGACCCATACGCTTTCAATGTCCACATACTCTTCGAAGTTCATTCGACAGCTTGGCAGGACCGCTTCAAAGTTCATTTTGCAGAAAATCGGAGGAATAATTAATTCTAGGTCAAACTTTTGTTTATGGACCGGTAAAGTTTTCAGTTTAACCACAAATAGAATTTTGAATATGTCCTAAACAACTACGCTTTTTATCGATATCAGGAATGAAGTTTAACGTTGAATTTTTTGTGAAACATTTTAACTATCTATCTCGACTACTTTCTTGCTCTTTCATCCTTATTTCGAGCAAAATCAGAGACGGACCTTATATAGGACTTTAGAACATTACATTTTTTACAAAATGTTGCTTACAAAATTTTATTTGGGGTACTCTTAGATCAAAAAAATCTTCACCTATTGATCGAAAATAAAAAACTATCTGTGATAAATTTTAAATCTCTAAGGCTAATATACTGTGTGACCACGACCCCCACTGAGAGAGAATACAAATTTCGTCTGCATATTCTTAATTGTGTTGCATAGTACTATCTGGATATCAAATTTTTCGCTCTAGGACTTACACAAGACAACACAGTTTGGCCACTCCTCCTCCGCCCACTGATCGGAAATAACAATATTGTTTGCAAATTTCAACCAGTCCCTCCGAGTATTATCTGTGTACCAAATCCAGAGCTAACAAAAAGTTTTGAAAGGCCTCCACCGCCCTCTGATAAAAAATTTAAACTTCGTCGGCATATTCATAATTGTTTTGCAGAGTACTATAAGGGTCTTAAAATTTATCTCTCAAACACTGAAATACCGTTTAGCCACGGCCGCTGGACTAAAAATTTAAAAAAATATATAGCCTACAATAATTTTCATATAGTACATTATAGAATCTATAAACAAATTTAATAATTGTGTAACATTCTTTTTAAAAAGTGCTTTAGTGTAAATAGAAATTTTGTATAAAAAAAGTGGGCGTGAACAAATTTAATTTTTTTTAAACCGTTTTCGGACTATTACGGACATATAAAAATCAAATCACGAGATTTACTTGCTAACGAACAGTATTTAATTTGTTTTTATAAAAATAGATTTTCTTTTAGTTATTAGACTTTTATCAAACATTTTATGAATTCAATGATTTTTAATGCATTTGGTAGTGTAATTAACAAGCTTGTGCGTTGTATTTATTTGTTTATTGTTATTCATCGTTATTTTATTGTTTAATTACAGAATAAACTAAATTGTACCCGATATCCCTTCCAATCCCGCTTTCAGCTTTCACTTGTTGTCTGCACCCGGTTTTTGGCTATGCCACAGTTATGGTCATGTAATGATTGGTCTCTTCCCTAAGCCTCCTTTGGCTGAACACAATTTCCGCAATTTCACGTTATGTTGGCTTGCCTGGCCTTAGCGTCATCACCCTCCACCCCATACAGCCGCTAAATTGTAGTGTCATGTAGGGTATAAATGTCGGCGGAAACGTCGTGATCATCATGATTGCAACAATTCGCAACATTTCACCAGTTGCAAAATAAATGTTTTTGCAACTATTGCAACACATACCACAGAACTTGTGAGTGGCTTTAGTATGCCAACGCAATTTTCAAAATTTTTGCAAAAAGCCCAATTGAACTGTTGAAGGAGATTTTTAAATGGATGTGCAACACTGCCTCTCCCCTCAAATAAACGTCTGAATGCCTGCTGTATGGAAGGCAAGCCCTTATTTAACCAAAACTCATACGTACTGTTGCACTTTATAGCTGCCACACAGCAGCACACATGGGGTTGCCCCACTGACAATCGCACTGGGGCGGTATAAGGGGCATATACTTAGAGGCGGGGAGAGGATGTGCAAACATTTTGACCCGGTGTTACTATATCTCTTAGTTTCATGCTGGAGGAATTTGCTAGCAACACTAGGGCCATTGGTCTTGGTCTTGTGTACAACGCCATAGGAGTCACTACATAGCACTACGGGTTGAGGCTCATACGTAGCCAATATGTTGCCATCCGGTGCTAAAGTTGGCGAAAGAGCGCGATCCTGAGTGAGCTGGAAGCAACCTTTACTTTACACCGACAAAAATCTTAAAATGCTTAGACATAAATCAGTGCGCAGAGACAGAGCTATTTGCTACGCAGTCTTTGTACAGACGGGAAGGTATTATTTAAGAGCAGGACGCCGAGAGAATTTGATTTATTTCCGTTTCCTGTGATTTTGCCAGTGTATTTTATATAACAGAGCACACTCGGCACTCAGCGGCGGGAGTTCGTTTTATACTTTATGACTTGTACGGTAATTTGGGATACTTTTATAATCTTTTGCTGCGTTACGGCGACGTGTGTACCCACACACACAGACCCACGCACACACCTACACCTATACACATTTTTAGAGACGACGACGTACATTTCTATAATTTGTTGCTACGATTTGTTGTAACATTTATTCCGATATAAAATTTTGTTGCCACTTTTCGTTTATGGCGCTGTTTCTTAAGTAGATCAAATCATTTGTGATTGCTTTTTTATGGAGTAAAGCGTTTTTCTGCTTTGTTATATCCGTTGTACTTTTTTATATCAAGCGCGTTGAAAATGTTAACACAGAGTTTTACAGCTGTGCGATAAGAGTTGATGTTGGGTTCAACCATATTGCGCAGGATACCGCTGGGGGGGGGGGGGGGGAGGGAATTAATTGAATTAAAACTGTTTTAAAACATTATGCGATGCGATTGTGTTTTGAAATGTACGATGCGAGTACTTTTTAATTACTTTAAAATGAAATTTGGCTGCGCAGGTTCAGTGAAGACATAGAGTAATAAAAGTAGAAATTGTTGAAAGTTGAAAGGAATTTTTAGTTATATAATAAGGAGTCGAGATAGAAAGTTAAAATGTTTCACAAAAAAATCTTTGTTAAATTTCATTGAATACATCACAGAGCATTAAAAAAAATTTGGACTAGGACGGATCTGTCCTCATACACACAAAGTACTCGGCACTTTACGTTGAAATTTGCGGACAACATTTTTATTTTCTATCATTGGGCGGATGGGGCGTGGCAAAACTATATTTTAGTGCTAGAGCGATAAAAATTGTTACACAGATAGAACTGTGCAACATAATTATGAATATGCCGACGAGATTTTTATTTTTGATAAGTGGGCGGATGGGGCGTGGCAGAACAGTATTTTAAAGCTCGAGCGATAAAATTTTGTACATATAGATACAGTTCTTGGCAGGACTGGTTGAGATTTTCAGACGAAATTTTTATTTTATTATCAGTGGGCGAAGGGGGCGTGACAAAACTGTATTTTAGCCCTGGAGAAATAAAATTTGATATGCAGATAGTACTCTGCAACACAATTATGAATATGCTGACGAAACTTTAATTTTCGATCGCTATGAGCATGGCGGGTGGCAAAACTGTATTTTTGTCCTAAAGAGATAAAACTTGGTACACAGATAGTACTCCAAAGGACTGGTTGAAATTTGCAAACAAAATATTTATTTTCAATCAGTGGGTGGTTAGGGCATGGCAAACTGTATTTCAGCCCTTGGTATACAGAATCTGATGGTACGGATATTACTCTACAACACACTTATGAATAAACTTTAAAGGACTGGTTGAACTTTTGCGACCAAATTTTAATTTGCGATCAGTGGGCGCGGGTCGTGGTAAAATTGTATTGTAGCCCTAGATAGATACACATTGTTATACAGACAGAACTCTGCTACACAATTATGAATATACATACTAAATTTTAATTTTTCGATCAGTGGGCGGTGGGGGCGTGGCAATACTCCATTTTTATCCTGGAGAGATGCAATTTCGAACGCAAATAGTACTCGGCAGGGCTGGTTGAAATTTGCAGACAATTTTTTTTTTCAATCAGAGGGCAGGGGGGCATGGTATAATTGAATTTTAGCCCTAGATAGATAAAAATTAATATATTGATAGTTAGTACTCGGCACAACAATAACAAATTTGGCGATAATATTTTTTTTATCGATAAACGAACGGATGGGGCGTGGCAAAACAGTTTTTAGGGTTAAAGAGATAACATTTGCTATGCCAATAGTACTTAGCACAATAAAATAAACGTAATATCCCTTTACACCCCCTAAATGAGTTATGGGATAACGGCACCTACTTGTTAATCGACGAATACGAACGTCACTGTTTGAGAAGCCGATTACATCGACACTTAAACTGCGACGTTGCTGTCGACAACATCGAGGGGGCCGGAAATGATTGATGACTGGAACCGGGTATCGATTAGTATGCGGAAGAGGGGGCGTGGCAAAAGTGGTTTTTAGCGCCAGAGTTATTTAATGCACAGGCGCTTAAGCTATGAGTATAAAGGCGAAAATTTTATGTTCGATCGGTAGGAGGTAGGGTACTTGGGAAAACGGTGTTTTAAGGATATATAAGGTACGTGTGGATAAAAAGCAAACCCAACATACTCTTATGTTAGGCTAGATTAGATTTACAACTAACGGCACCTACTTGAGAGGCTTTTACTAGACATGCCAATTTACTCGACACTTTTACTGCGAAGTTGCTGACAACAACATCGAGGGGGCCGGCAATGAAAGAAAAATTTATTTTTTTATTTTTTTGATGACTAGAGCCAGGAGTTGAACCTGGGATCTCCCCCATGATAGTCGCGTGTTCTAACCATCATGCCACGACCGATCCCACCGGTTTTACTATTACGGTCAGTTAAATTATTCGACAAATTACACACATTAGCGACAAAAGAACTCATACAAAGACTGTCACTGTTATGTTATAATTACACACATTAGAAGAATATGACATATTTTAAAGTTTTAAAGCTCTCACTGTCATATTAGGCCAGATATGTTTTTTAATAATGTCGTATGACAAGGGTCGCACCCCTAAAGTGAACTTAACCCATTTTTTTTTGAAAAACATACAATGATCTTAAATGAATCGATTCCACATTTCAAAACTCCAGATTTCAGATATTGCATTTTAATGGATATAGTCCTATGGGCAAGCCACGCCCACTTATATAATCCCGTTCTATGCCTAATGCCGCATATTGCTGTTAATTGTATTTATACCTAATTTCAAGTCAGCCTTGCTAATAGTACACCAACTATTGCATTTTTGTCAATGGGATCATGTGGGTACTCCCCTTGATGGACCCCACCTATTATTCCTTACAGTATATATATTGATCTTAAACGAATCCTTAACAAAAATTTATCAAGAATAGTGTATATGTTCCCCAGATATAAAGAACCAGATATATATAGAGTCCTATGGGTGGAAGCACGCCCAGTTGATATATATGTAAATTTCATGTATAATATTGTGCCTTCAAGACATACAGCTGTCAGCACATCAAGAAGATCAGTTGAATTGTGTAACCTTCCTACAGAGAAATAGAGTGTCAATTATCTAAAAGTACCTGTTTTGAGATTGGTTAATAGAGGATGTGTCCACCAAATGATTGTAAAGTGCTAAAGAAGTGCCAATTTGACTAATATTTAGTATTATACTGGTGTCAATTAACTCCCTTTTTTCAGTATTTTATACATATTTTCACATTTACAAAAATTTTTTGTTTGAGAAAAATCGTAATTCTTCTTAATGGAAGGACCGAATGTGCCTAATGTATTTTTGAGTGATCTTAACCCCTCTTCACATTATTGCGACGCTTTGTGTATATTTATTAGAACTATTTGGCGCATATTTAGCATCCTGTTAGATTGTATTACGTTCCTTTAAAATATAAATTCCCAACGTCGTTATCTCAACCTTGGTCCTTTTTTAATGTTTAACAACTCAGCAAATTTAAAAACTTCCCTGCCGACATTGAAATTAATTAAATTCCCTTTAAGTAAAACGAAATAATAATCTTTTCTACTACTTTACCCCTCCGCGTACATTTCCTGCACTGCCATGGGTCACAACAATATATTACTTTTCTCAACTAAACCATCTGACCATTTCGGATGTTGTTTTTCTTGTTTATGCAATTTTCTCTTAAATCGTCGTTGGTCCTTCGTATATAAAACCTCTAATTTATACGTTTTTACCTAGACAATTGTCGACAGGCAACGTAACTTTTTGGCTGAGCCAAACAAATATTTCATGTCCTCTACCTCATTTAGTTCAATTATGTCCTTTTTGCTACAGTTGCTAAGGCGTTGCCGGCAACAATAGTCCTAATTTGTTGCCTTTATCCTTTGGACTTGATGCTGTCGCATCAAATTACATTATACTATGTACTACTATATATAGTACATGTTGCCATTGTTTGTTGGTGTACTCGTATACGAGTATGCAACAAAAACTTTGATTCGATTCCAGCATTCATTTGATGTGAAAAATACAATCAATGGAACCTTATCAGCCAAGCGTTTTCATGATGCTAACAAAGGACATGTAATAACGACAACAACATTAGCAATAATAATAATAAAATATTGGCATTGCTAAGCATTTCTCTATGGGTATTTGACATTTGACGGGAACCCTAAAAAACTCGATGAAATAAATGTTGATTTAGACATTTTTCAAAGAAATTAAAGGAACATGTATTATGGCAAAGAAAGAAACACCGTAAGCAGATTACAATATCATGTTGTTATTTATTTAGAAGAAGAAAAGTAAATAGTAAGAGGTGGAATATATGGAATTATAAATGCTTATGGTCAAGATAGGTAAAATTGGTGTGCTTCCTCTTAACGTCTGTAAGAACCATCAGGAAATACATTGACCACGATAAAACATTAGTATCTTATTATCGTATAGGGTAATTTGTCACGTTTTGGGCTCTAATCTGTACATATAATGTTTCCCTACATTAGCGCAACAGTTTCACTTGTCCATTCATCAAATGATTTTGAAATGGGTTTATTTTGTAACAGTTACAATAAAACTGTTGTACTCCGTGGCGTATGATTTACGTGGAATATTAATTGTGGTAATCATACGCCACCATATAGCGTTTATGTTATGTCAAACAAAAGAGCCTAAAACGTGACAAATTCCCCTATACGATACTTACTAATTTCAAATCGATATTAAATTGTTATGGCATGTAACTTGACAAAACGAATTAAGCAGAACTTCTTATTTTTGGGGCTTCGTTCACTTGCAGCTCTCAGATTTGAGTCCCAAATGTGTTGTATCGTCATTTAGATTGATTCCTTTCGAGGTTTATTTATCTCCAAATACTTATATGTAAGCTTAAAACTTACAAATAAATCTCCGTTAAATCTTTGTCAGTTCTACTTTTTTTGTTCTTCCTATACACGAAATGACGTAAGGCAACAAGCTCCGTTCAATAACCAAAAATTCCTTAATTCTTATACAAGCATTTCAGGTCAGGATAGTGATCAATGTGTCAGCTAACAAAACAAAGTTTCCTTTTTTCCTTACATCTTTCCACATTCTCTCACAAGTTCCTAGCATATTTGAAACATTTACTTGAAAGAATAATAATTTCATACCATAAATATCATTGCCATGTTACAACTTCCCCACCCCTCATACACATCAAATGCATCCTGTGTCGTTTTTAATATTCATGATTACATATCATTCCCCCATCTCTCTGTATCCCCTCTACCTCTTCTCGTTGTAACTCCTATTGTTCTAAGATCCGTCAAAATCTACAGAAACCCATACGATGAATGCAAACTCTTTCCTTATCTCTCGCTCTGTCCTCTCTGTATGATAACAGTTAACAAGTTATTTTACTAAATTGTTGGAAGTTAAGAAAAGGTATTCAAAGGATTTTGTCACAAAAAATGTCCCAGTATACATATATTAAATTTTCAATATCAATATTACTTTCCGACAAAGAATGTATAAAATAAATATTCATAGTAGTTTTATATTCTCTGCTGTGATGCGCAAAAAAATGTCATTCCTTGTAATTGTTAACGAAAAACTCCAAGTACTGCCATCACCCCCTTAAGCACCCCTATGGCTTGGCCTGAAGAGCCACAAATCACTATACAAAGTGTTGATGTTGGTGGTCGTTGTTTTTTTTTTATTGAGTTTGTGTCGGTATGTGTGCTGCCTGCTCTTGGCCCTTTCGCTGTTGGTGCTGTTGGTTTGTTCTGGTGCTGGTGCTATTTGGATTTTAGCTTGAAGCCACTCATGGGGCAACAACATTCGACCATCCATTCAAGCATTTCCAACGACCAGCCATTTGAGTCAAGTAAGCAATAAAATCATCAGCTGCATAAAATTGTTTGTCTCCGTTAACCCTTTTTCAGTTCCCACAGCGATAACGTAAAAGATGTAGGGGGTGACATCTTGATGCAACTTTTTAGCCTGTTTTCGATAGCTCTGTCTCTATTTGCAAACACTATTGCGGGGGACCACTTACGCCAACACTGTCACGAATGGGTTAATAAAAACTCCAAGGCATTTGTCCAATACTACAATAGAGAGGAGAGCGAGTAGTGGAGGGACCAGTGGGAGCATCTCTCACCACCTTCATTACTGTTATACTGGGGGCTTAAACCGCCCCAGTGTAACCACAACTTTGACACTTGAAATTTTATCTGATCAGAAGAAGCGTGTACTGTAAAAATAAAGTTGTGAGAAACTTTTCACTCACTTTATGGCATTTGGGTGAGCTACTCAATAGAAAGGTAGAACGTTAAATGTGTTGGTCGTTGTGTTGGGGGAAAAACTATGTGAGAGAGATATCGTCCTAATGAAATAAAAGAAATTGTTATTGTAATAGAAAACAATATCAAAAAATATAAAAATTTAAAAGTATAAAAATACAAAAAAATATAAAAATATAAAAATATAAAAATATAAAAAAATAAAAATATAAAAATATTGAAATATAAAAATATAAAAATATAAAAATATAAAAATATTAAAATATAAAAATATAAAAATATAAAAATATAAAAATATAAAAATATAAAAATATAAAAATATAAAAATATAGAAATATAGAAATATAAAAATATAAAAATATAAAAATACAAAAATATAAAAATATAAAAATATAAAAAATAAAAAAATATAAAAGTAAGTACCTGGGAGTGGAGGAAATGAGAGAAATCCACCATACAAGTATAAGGGAAGCTTTAAAAATTCGATTCGAAGCAAGAATAAGAAGTCTATGTGCAACTAAGCTGAATTCAATGAACATGATTAAGGCAATTAATACCTATGCCATCCCAATACTAACTTACTCATTCGGGATAATAGCGTGGAGCGACACGGAATTGAATTCAGCTCAGAGAAAAATAAGAACAACACTAACGAGGTATAGACAACACCACCCACAGGCTTCTATCGAAAGAGTAATGTTGCCACGTAATCTGGGCGGACAGGGTGTGGTTAACATTAAAAACCAAAATTATAGCCAGATTCACAATCTCCGGGAATTTTTCTATGCAACTGCATCGGAGATTGACCGATACTCCATCCTGGTAAATCTGGACGCAAACCACACCCCACTTAAACTATCAACACCTAGTTTTGCACCCCTGGAAAATGTAACTAGTGATGCCGATATAGTGGAGCAATGGAAGCATAAGGCCATACATGGCAAATTTCCACACCAACTGGACCTTGAAAATGTGGATAAACATGCCTCCACTATATGTTTCCAATACGGACAACTGTTTCCGGAAACGGAAGGATTTTTAATGGCTATACAGGATGGGATAATGCACACCAAGCATTTCCGCCGAGTTATCCTGCATGAAGACATTGATAACCGTTGCCGGCGATGTGGTCAGGCTGCGGAGACTACGGAACACATCATCAATGGTTGTTCGATAATGGCGAGTACGGCATACCTTAAAAGACATAACGACGTGGCGAAAATAATCCACCAAAGCCTTGCTGTAAGAAGCGGTTTCTTGGAAGAAAAACTTCCATATTACAGGTATGAACCTGAGGCAGTGTTAGTGAGCAGAAATTATAAACTTTATTGGGACCGAACAATGTCAACTGATCGGACAATCATCGCCAACAGACCAGATATAATATGGATAGACATTCGCAGAAGGGTTGGATACATCCTAGATGTCGCAGTTCCACTTTCGGATAACGTGAATCGTACCATAAGTGAAAAAATTTCCAAATATGCCGATCTTGCGTTTGAAGTGAAACAGAGAGAACACCTAATAACTGTACAGACTATCCCAATTGTAATATCGAGTACTGGTATTGTGGTAAATTCTGTTACGCAACATCTCGACGAATTGGGACTTTCATCTCTTTTACATGAAATGTCGAAAGCCATTGCCTTGGGAACATGCCGGATTATGAGGATGTTTTTAGGCTGATGTTATGCCTCACGTCGTAAAACAGTGATATGTGGAAATGATCAATTATAACTTTTATATTATAAATTCAATTCTATTCAATATAATTCACTTCAATTTAATTTAATTCAAATCAATTCAATTTAATTCAATTCAATTCAATTCAAAACAAAAACCAAAAAAAAAAAAAAAAAAAAAAAAAAACACTTTAACATGAAGTGCTGAAGTGACTTGTGGCCGAGACCACCGTCATGTTCAGCTTAAATGGACCCCAGCTCGCGCGGTATCTGGGGGGGAAAGAGGCGTGGGTAAAAATAAAAATATAAAAATATAAAAATATAAAAATATAAAAATATAAAAATATAAAAATATAAAAATATAAAAATATAAAAATATAAAAATATAAAAATATAAAAATATAAAAATATAAAAATAATAAATAAAAAAATATGAAAACGTTAAAATTTGAAAAAAAAATAAAATGGTAAAACAATAAAAAATATGTTCCATACCAAATAGTGTTAAATACAGCATACACTCTATTCGTTATAACCTGCAACTAAACACTTTTTGTCTTAACTATTTGATGTTTTTATATTTTTATTTTTCAACTACAGACAGTATAATGTTTTTCCAATTTTGCGTTCCATTCATTCAATGCTGTCCCTAAGTTGCTGTTGTTATTCCTGCTAACGATAGTAGCGATGATGAAAATTTTGTTGTTGTACTTGGCTTGTAAGCGGTAGTAAAGTTGCTAGTGGCAGCCAGTAGCAGTAGTGGCATGTTATAAAACTGTGCCACAGCCATCCAATAAAAACATTTGGTAATAACATTTTGATGGCTCTTTAAATTACAGCTTTTTATGATGGCGCTTTTCTCTGCGCTCTGCTCTACTTTTTCTCCGCATCTACGAGTTTGGAGTTGAAGTTCTGCCGCTCATCGTCGTTTGCGCTTGAATGGAACTGTAACAAGTTTAATTGAAAATTTAAAAGCAATTTATTGTTTTAAATTGAAATATATTTCCATTAAATATTAAAACCTTACAGGATGCTACGATATCACAAGACAAGATAAAGAAGGAGGGTAAGATATGGTTATAATTTTAATGGTTGTTGCTGATGGTCAAGTTACCATCTTGGTTATGTTGAATTTGTTAAAAAGATGGTCAACATAGTAATGCCTTTACTGTGTGATGTTACAGCAATGGAGGTGAAGGAGATGGTATGGAAAGTTGTAGCCGTGGTTTGGTAATGAGGAAATTAGATCTTGTGTTTTATTTAAATTTTTCTAATTTATTTTGAAAGCTATAAAAGCTTTTTAACCTCCGAAAGCTGAATTTTATCATTTTTAAACGGAAACTACTCCTTGACGGCCCTTTGGAAGTATACCTTACCCTCACATATATTCCAAGGGATTTTTTTCTAGAAACGTTAAAAACAAACAAAAAATTTTTGAAGAGTTACTGACAATGTATCACTCACGTTCTCTGCTGTCACTGTATTGGTTTTAGTTTAATAAATTTACGATAGGCGGCGCACGAGCTAAGTCAATAACACATACGCTCCCTTAGGCCTTTGCAGCACTACCCTCACTAGGGATTTAAAAGTGTATGCTACTTTATTTGAAAATTTACACCTTATATAATATTAACTAGTACCACAAGTTATTGTCAACTAAATTCCCTACAAACCACAGTTCATTACTGTTCCGACAACCGACAATGATGTATTATGAACTTTTATAAACAACAGCAAGCAACAAATATGAAGTAAAGCATTAAAAAATTTATCTTGCTCAACTCTCGACATGTTAATGCACTGCATTTATTCTTAAACTTTTGATCCAGCCGTAAGAAGTTTGACACACGAGTGTACTTGTGCTCGTTTAGTGGATTGGATGCACACAGTGCCAAGTTTATTTGGTGTTGAATTTGAGGTTTTACTTTGACAGACTCCAGAGATTTGTGTGTGTTGCCATGGCTAAGCGCTGAGTGCTGGTGTGCATGAAATTTATATACAAACATATCTGTAATGTCCTGCCAACTAATATCCTTTCACATAGGAGGCTAGTGATTATCACACAAGCAAACCTTTGGTATTTAACAAAAGCCCTCATTTTAAGCAGCTCACACCAAAGGAGTGTGGCAGAAGGGAAGAGGCGGGGGAGGGTTAAGCATTTGTCCCTTACGTTTTGAGTGGCCATTGGTCTTATCACGCCAAAGAAGTATGGCTACTAAATAAATAAATTTTGATTAGATGTCTGGAATTTTGTTGAGTCATAAAACCGCAATTTACACATTGATACGTACGTTCGTTCATTGTGTGCATGTGTGCGAATTTTCGCACACACACATTTGGATGTGGCACTCTTCTGCTGTTATATTGTTTTCTATACCAACCGACAGCCATTTGGAAAGTAATAAAGATCTGGTGGTCTACTCGGTGTATGTGTGTGTGTGTGCGTATACGTGTTTATTTGTGTTTGGAAAATCCAAAGAAATTTCTTTCTGCTTAAATAAATTTACTCTATTTTTCACAGTTCATAGGCAGCATTCACCTACACAATCATACATTACGGTACACACACATGTTCCTGTGTCAATATGCACACATATACCGTTGGATACCGTTCATGTGAACATGTCTTTTTTCTCCAAGTCCAGCGTCGGAGATCAGCAGTGGAAAGGCCTTAAGAATGTCTTTTAGAGGTGGGGAGGCCTTGCGGCTGATCTGAATTGTGAGGTCCTATTAAAATTTGACAAGTTAGAGACACGCTCTAGCTTTGAAAGTCCCTCTCGCCTTCTGAAGGAATGTGTGCAGAAGGAATTCAGAAATTATTTATATTTTTATTTAAACTAGTAAGCATTGGTAAAATTTAAGATAAAACAGGTTATTTGTCTTACAACTATACATAATTAAACTTTGTACCTCAAAAAAGGAAGAGTTTGAATGAGAGGTGGACGTCACTTTCTCACATCCTTTTTTTCAATAAATTTTACTGATATGCCAAATACTGAACTTGAATTATTTGTATGGGCTGAGAATATTGTTATGAAATTTGTAATCCCAAAAACGGGGAGTTTTGTGTATGAGGTAAGAGTAGTTTTTGTCCGATCTTGCTCATATTAGAACATAACCTACGTTTAGAGGATAAAAGCTTGAAAGCTAGAAATTATGCACGATATCTCTTCATCGCCTTAACATATAGACGGACACTCCCAAAAAGAGGGAATTTGTATAGAAAACAGTAGGACACAACCAAAAAGGGGCAGTTTGTATGGGAGTTTTATCCGATCTTGCTCTTCTTAAAACTCAACCTACACTTTAAGGTTAGAAATTTTCCTACCAAATTTAAGCTCGATTGCTCTTAAACTACGGCTGTTGTAACGGGGACAGACAGAAGAACATCTCCAAAAACAGGAAGTTGGTATGGGAGTTGGAGGTACTGTTTGTCTGATCTTGTTCATCATAGAACTAAACCTTCACTTAGAGTTTATAAGCTTGCATTTCAAAAATCTCCCCGATATTTCTTAAACTACGACTGTAAGCGGGGGGCAGTTAGAAGTATACCCCTAAAATAGAGTGTTTATGGGAGATGGGTGTAGTTTTTGAGCGAACTTGCTTATCTTAGCACTTAACCTCCGCTTTAAGGATAGAAGATTACATTCCAAATTTCAGTTTCATATCTCTTAAACTACGGCAGTAATTGCGGAGACAGTCATGTTGACAGACCGACGGGCATCTTTAAATCGAATCAGAATTGTACGCATTTATATATATACCATATACACTCAGTTTGTGCGCATGGTGAAGGGTATAAATATACACATTTTCAGGCATAAAGAGTACTTTTATAGGACTAACAAGTTATTTTATTGCTCCAATAAGTACTGTTATTTTACTTAAAAGCCCTTTTTTGTTCCAGAAAGTTATTTTATTGTACCAAAAAGTTCTTCTATTTTTCAAAGAACTACTTCCATTTTACCAAAAAGTACTTTAAATATTGCAAAAGTACTTTAAATATAGCAAAAGTACTTTTACCGTAAAAATAAAGTACTTTTATTTTGCCAACATGTACTTTTATTGTACCAAACAGTACTCTTATTGTATCGCAAAGTAATTTTATTACTTGAAAGTGCTTTCAAAAAAGTAAATTTAATGTACCAAGAAGTACTTTAATTGTACCAAAAAGTAATTTTATTGCAACAAAATGTACTTTAATTATATCACAAAGTACTTTTATTGTATAAACAAATACTTTATTGTACCAAAAAGTAATTATCCAGAAAGTACTTTCTTAAAACGTTATTTTATTGTACCAAAAAGCATTTTTATTGCCTCAAAAGTACTTTTTGGTACAATTAAAGTACTATCTGGAACAAAAATAATAGTACTTTTTGGTACAATTAAAGTATTCCTTGATACAATAAAATCACTTTTTGGTACCATAAAATAACCTTTTAGTACTATAAGTACTTTGGTACAATAATTAATTTTCTGGAACAATAAAAGTACTTTTTGGTACCATAAAAGTACTATTTGATACAGTAAAACTTATCTGTGAAACAATAATATCACTTTGTAGCACAAAAAAGCTCTTGGTTATGCGATAAATTTACCTTTAAGTATAATAAAAGTACTTTTTGGTACAGTTCCAGAAAGTACTCTTATTTTACAAAAGTACTTTTATAGTTATAAAAAATTTATTCTTTTGTACCAAAAGTACTTATTGTACCGAAAAGTACTTTTATTATATCACAGTACTTATAGTACTAAAAAGTAGAAATGAAGCTTCTATGTACCTCAACTATCGGAGGCCTTGCAAGTTCCGCCCCCATGTCCTTCCTTTAACACCTATACATTGTACAAATGCTCACAAAATCAAATAGAAGACCAAAGTTAAGGACAAAAAGCTTAACTACATTTTTGCCTATCTTTTGTAAATAGTAGCAAAAGATATAAAAATTCATGAACAGTATTCACACGGCTGATATATTAACATTATATTTGAGCGAAGGATGGGTAAACATTAAACCGGGTCGAAAAAAAATATTCACAAATTTGCATCGGAAAATTTTTAGTGATAATGCAGCAGTGCCAAAAATCGATCAAAATTCCGTATATGAGTATGAAATCTTGATGTAAGGAATTTCTTCATGTACAGTTTTCATAATTGAGTCCCAAAATCATGTGTTGTACTGTGTTAGTCAAGCTAAAGGTCTTGTTTTTTTTTGAATATTTATATTTATTTCAGTATTTTTTATATCCATTGACCCCACAGTATTCTTTACTTTTTCCCTCTTCCACATCTTATCGTATCTCCATGTTATTATAACCAAATTATAAAATCTTATGAATCCTATAACAGCCACTTGCACTCGCACCACTTTGCAGTTAATCCAGTTCAACTTGCGAACGCTTTGGAATCCTTTTGTTTATGTTGTAGTAGCTACTTTGTTTATCTAAGTGTATGTTGCAGCAATAGTTCTCACACATTGTTATTGTTTTCGTCTGCCTTTGCCTTTGCCTTACCAATGCTGCTGTTTCTTCTTCCGGCACTCTTGTTGTTGATGCTGTTCTAAAACAAAGTTTTGTTGTACATCCGTTTCCTGCCGCCGCCACCGTCTTCCTCTTGTAGCACAATGTTTTTCCCAGTAATTTGGTTGCAATAGTGCATAAATAAAATAAACTTTTTTCCTCCTCATTTGATTTCTTTATTTTTGTCTCAAAAGACTTTAACTTATTGTGTGAATGGGGGTCGTAGGAGAAGGAAACCAGAAAACTAAAGAAACCAACTAAAGTGAATCTTACACTTTACATTTTATTTACAAACATTTGATATAGCAAGCGAGGAAAGTTTTTGTCGATTTCTTCATTTGATCGATTAATTTACAAAAGACTTACCACTGGGTCAAGATGAGAAGAGGTGGTAGTGGGGGGGCATGACAATAAAGGGCAAGAGAAGACAATGGCTTGAAACGATTAAGGCTGAATTTAATTCACACTGAAATGTTGGTGATGGAAATGGCAGAAAGACGACATGGAGTAATGGTAAAGATTTGATTTCACAAAATAAATAACACTGGTCTGCAAGTGTTATTCGGCTGATATTGGGGTGTAATGAAAGTTGCACTTTATGGGGTCAGGTCTGGGAAAAAATATAGAAAAATTAAAGTTTTTTAAATAAAAAAATTTAATAGTATTAAAATTTTTTTTATAACACAGTACAACATTTTTGAGTTCATTGATTTGGAACTCAATTCGGAGAACTGCACGTGAAAGTAGCTCCAAAAAGAAGAAGTTCTGCATCATTAATTTTGTCAAGTTACATGCCATAATAATTTGATATCGATTTGAAGTTAGTAAGTATCGTATAGGAATATGTCACGTTTTGGGCCTTTTCGTTTGACACCAGCCCGATTTAGCTGAAACAAATTTAAAAAAAAATTAAGAATTACAATTCCTTTAATCTGTTCATATAACGTTTCCCTACATAAGCAACAGTTTCACTTTTCCATTCATCAAATGATTTTGAACCGGGTTTATTTTGTAGCAGTTACAATAAAACTGTTGTACTCCGTGGCGTATGATTTACGTGGAATATTACTTATGATAATCATTAGAGATGGGCACGTGAGTGATTTTGACTCACGTTCATGCACGCTCACGTGATTGAAATGGTCACTCACGCACACTCACGTTCGAAAATTTTTTCGCTACTCACATTCACGCACGCTCACGTGAGTAAATTTTGTACTCACGCACATTCACGTGAGCGTGAATCACGACAATCACGCCAAATAAAAAGTAACATTTTTTTTATTATTTCATTTTATAGTAAATGTAAATGGGCAGAATAGCCTCATGTTTACAAATTACATATTTTTAGATAATTAATATTTCTTTCATAACTCCCAAATGCATGACCAGAGTATATTTAAATTTGGTCAGTTTATTTATCTTACAATAGTAGACAAACCCTAAGAACACCGAAACCCTTGCCACACCCCTTCTGGTACCTCCCATACAAATGACCCAATTGACCCTCATAGATTTACATGCATATCTTTTTTGTAAGTAAACTGAATTCACTCGAATTTTGCGTATGATGATCGTTTATGAAACTTAGACTCAGGAATGAATATGGACTATATCGGTTCACGCCTTCTGGCACCTACCATACAAAATGACCTATTTTTGGAAAATTAATTTTTCTCACATAACTTCCAAACGGACACTTGGAGGGTAATGATAATTGGTCGATTAATTTATATTGCAATAGAAAGCGAAACCTCAGAAGCCCTAACTATTTGACACACCCCTTCTGGTATCTTCCATATAAATAATATATTGCCCCTTTTCATACATATCATTTTGTATATACACTGAATTCAGACAAGTTTTTCCAAGGTAAGCGGTCATTGAACGTTGATTTACGAAAACAAGCAGACACGTTGTGCTGGCCCTAATTGTACCTCCTATACAAGTAATTCAAAGACAAAAAGTAGACAAAAAACAATCTATAAGTAATTTTATTTTAATTAAAAGTATATTAATTTCAATAACCCCAAACAGAAACAATATCGTATATTGGGTGATGGTATTTATCAGTCAGTTTACCTGACTGAAATTTCTGTGCTGGTTTAATATCTCCTTTTATTTTTGGCCTCCGTTTGTATGAAAACACGACACTGCACAATGGTATCTCTGAGCAAATACGTGGCCAAATTAAATTTTTTTACTTTGTGTTTTACCATTTTTGTCTTTACACAAAACATGTATTTTTAATTTTATAATTTTTCACTTTTTTCAAATTGATTTAAAGTTTTAAAAAAAAGTCCAAGTTTGTCAAGCATAAAATTAACTTTCAAAAACAACATGTGATCTGCTCAACTATATTATTTAATTACATGTTGCGAACACTTGCGATTATTAAATGTATATACATTTTTCTAGACAACCTTCGCTTCAAAAATATGAAGACGAATATGACGAAATATGAAGAATATGAAGACAAATTCGAAGATGGTAATATAATCTAAGAGAGCAAGCTAGACATAACTGACACTTAATGTTTAATTTTATTTTCACAGCATAATAAATAAGATTTTAATTGAATTAATATTTGTTTTTATTTCTTATATATAAGTTAGCAAAGCAAGAAGCAGAACTTTGGATCAATTATGAAGAAAAAGTTATACAATTGACAACATATAACAATATTAATATATTTCTGAACAAAAATTATAATTTCCTTAACTTAAATAATTTTGGCCAGAAAAAATTGATTTGAAACCATTGTGCACTGTGCGGAGTAGCTACCGCAATCATTAAAATGAAATAACCTTTTCGTTATTACTTACTTTTATTAATTCTAAGAATCATACAAAGTGATCAACGTTTTTTCTAAAGAGTTTTGTAAATATCCTCAAATAATTTTTTTAAATTCATTCAGTACGATTGTCCATATATATTGTGTCAAATAAGATACCTTCACTTAGTTGTGAATTAAAGTGAAACGCATTCATCGATTTTCGTGATCTATTTTTTCATTTTGTTCATTGGTTATGTGCATTACGGTAATGTAGTAGGACTTGAAAATTTATTATTTTTTAAATATAAAAAAATTTAATTTTTTAGACAATTTTTTATATTTTTAAAAAACTTTTTATATCTACGAAACTGTTCAATATGCAGAGAAATTACTTATGAAAAGGAATATTAATTCCTTAATTTCGGACATTTGTTTTATCAAAATTGGACTAGTCGTTCTTGAGATATGCCCACCAAACGTGGCTGTAGGAGCTTAAATACTTCACATGTTCACATACTCGAATCGTGCTGGCTATCCTAAAATCTGCAAAGACATCATTCTTGGGGGATGGCACTGACAAAAAATCCAACACCGATTTTTACGACCACCCTAACATACATATTTATATATACTTTATTTCGTTGTTAAATTCATTGAAAAAGGTTTCCAACAGTTCATATGAAAATTAATTAATTACCTAATTATATGCTGTAAATTATATGAACCATAACTATTTTTTTTCTTTGCGTGAGTGGCGTGAGTAGCGTGATTCACGCAAAGTATGCACTCACGCACGCTCATGCACGAAGATTTTTTTGGCACTCACGTTCATGCACGCTCACGTGAGCGAATTTCCAACTTACTCACATTCACGCGTGAATCACGCATGATTCACGTGATTCACGCCAATCACGTAGCGAGTGCCCATCTCTAATAATCATACGCCACCATATAACAATATAACAAAAGAGCCTAAAACGAGACAAATTTTCCTTATTATGGCATGTAACTTGACAAAACGATTGATGCAGAACTTCTTCTTTTTGGGGCTACTTTCAAGTGGAGTTATATTAATTGAGTCCCAAAATCATGTATTGTACTGGGTAATATTATAATAAAATCAATAAAGTATTTAACCTAATCAATGAAGTATTTGAACTTTATAAAATTAATGGCATTAGAAATCTACTGTTAGTAATTTCATAGCGTAAATTTTCCTCTAATACTTCGTGTTTTTTACCCTGAACTCGCATCTTCCTGTGCTTGTACGACCACAGCAAAATTCAGTATATCACTTCGTTGCCATTAAAATTTAGAGCTGTACAGTTTTCAAAGTGCCGACTTAGTATTCCTAGTAACTAATGGATTAGTAGTTTATAAAGGCAAAAAGTCCACTTTTCTGCATTTTCTCCTCCCCAATTTTAAGGTTCATGTCTTGCTAATGCATCAAACCCTACATTTAGTAACAAAAATAACTAATCCTCTTCAAAACTTTTCTGATAGCCAAGGGGCACTTTAAGTTTATCTAATTTCAATTAAATTTGTAAATATTTGTAACTGACCTCAAAAGTCACAGTAGGTCAGTGAAGTATATTAAAAATATAATACATACATGTTTAAATTTCTATCTATCTATACACTCTATTACCTTCTCCTGCCTTCAGCACCATGATATCCTTCTTCGCTAGTTACTGTACTATAATCAAACTGTAACACAACTCCAACTCAGAGAGTTTAAATACAACTCGACTAAACAATTTAAATGAATAGAGTCCATGATTAAGTAAATGAATCAATGGTCGATTGATTGGATGAATAAATGCCATCTAACTGGATATACAATTCATCTGTTATTTTCTTTTTTTTTTGTGTTTCCATTATTTGAATAAATTGTAACACTTGATTACAATGTGAAAACACTTTGTATTCTGCTTGATTGCACACAGAAATTTACACAACATATAATTTGATAATTTGATTTTTTCATTTAATATGAAAAATACCGAAAACTAGTAAAATACTTGTGTTCAAATGTTGATGCGTAGACAGACGGATGGTTCATCTGATATCCTTGTTTTGTTGTTGTTGTTGTTGTTTTTGCAAGCATTAAATGAAATACAAACATTTTCAGAAAATTATATAAAAATAACCACAGGCATTTAAGAGGGTCTGCTGTAAATGCCCTTGTCGATTTTTGCCCTCCTTTGCCACCCTTTAAAACGTTCTTAAAATAGGAGTAGGAGGAAAGGGACGCGCCTCTTAGAAAACCATACAAGTATTGAAATGTGAAATGTGTGTGCGTACAAACAACATTCATTACCTCATTACTTTTGTACACTTTTACACATTCCTGGTCATGGTTCCCACAGCCGCTGTTGAGATTTATTTACTCATTCACTTACTGGGCTTTCCCTTTTGCTCAACTAATGAAGTACAACGAGCGCAACGACCAGCCAGCACCACACATGGCAACACATTTTGTGTGTGAACGTATGTATGTAGGTGTGTATGTGGCCACACAACATGTCCTGGCAATTACTATGAAATATTTTATGTGAAATATTGTTTCTTTTTATTTTTGAGAGCTTTAGAGACATGTGTGTGTGTGTGTGCGAACTCTTGTTTGTGTTTACATCCTTGTGAATGGTTCCTTGCAAATATTTCGCCCGACTGGCCAAAGGCAACAATTTAAGTTATTCATTAAAAATATTCTATAATAAAATCGTAAATAAAAGTCATCCAACTCCTTAGCAGCCAAATTATTGCACAGTAGTGGACAAATTAATAGCAGCAAGCTTAACGAATAAGCTGAAGTGATTTCTATTAGAAGATATTGAAATTAGTTGAGAAAGAGAATAACAAGAGAGAGAAATTCAAAATATTCAAAGTCACGTGTGTTTTTTCTTGACTAAAAACTTACAAAAAAAAAATTAAGAAATATTAAAAAGTCAATGTTGTTCTTGGTGTTTGTTACAATAAAAACAATATGTGTGAAATAAAGGTACTTTTTGGTACAGTAAAAGTACTTTTTTGTTAAATTAAAATGCTTATTTTTACAATAAAAGTACTTTTTGGTACTACAAAAACACTTTCTGGTACATTGTAGGTACTTCTTGGTCCAATAAAAGTACTTTTTAGTACTATTAATGTACTTTTTGGTACAATAAGAGTACATCTTATTAATTGAAAAAAACTTTGTGGTGCATTAAAAGTACATTTTGGTACATAAAATTTCTTCTAGGTACGGCGCAAGTACCTCTTCGTACAACAAATTTAAATTCTGTTACAAAAAAGTACTATTTGTTACAATAAAAATAATTTCTAATATAATAAAAGCACTTTTTAATAAATCAAAAAAAATTTTTGTACAATCAGTTACACGTTTTGGTAAAACAAAAGTACTTTTTGGCACAATAAAAATAATTGTTGCTGTACTAAAAGTACTTTTTAGTACATCAAAAATATTCTCTGGTACAATAAGTTGTACATTTTAGTACAAAAAAATTACCTTTTGTGCCATATTTTTTTTTTGGTACAATAAATGTACATTTTGGTACTTTTAAAGGACTTAGTGGTGCATTAAAAGTACTTTTTGGTCCAATAAAGTACATCTTGGTGCAATAAAAGTACTTTCTGGAACATTTTAAAGTAATAAAATTTCTTCGATAAAAGTACTTTTTGATGCAATTAAAGTACCTTTTGGTATAATAAAATAATTTTTTGGAACAATAACTGTTTGATGCAATAAAAGTACTTTTCGGTATAATAAAAGTACTTTTTGAAACAATAAATGTACTTTTTGGTACAACAAATGTACTTTTTGGTACAATTAAAGTTATTTTGGTACAATAAAAGTACTTTTTAGTACATCAAAAGTAATTTTTGGTTAAAGAAAGTTGTACATTTTGGTACAATAAATGTTATTTTAGGTAAATTAATTAATTTTTTAGTACTTTAAAAAAACTTTGGGGTGCATTAAAAGCACTTTTTGGCAAAATAAAAGTACTTATTGGTATATAAAAAGTACTTTTTCTTACAACAAAAGTATTTTTTTAGCTTTTGGGTACAATAAGTTAATTTTGGTGCAATAAATGTACTTTTTGGTACAATAAAAGTACTTTTTGCTACATCGCAAATACTTTTTGGTAGAATAAAGTACTTAAGGTAAAGTAAAAATACTTTTTGGTTCAATAAAAGCTGTTTCCGATGCAATAAAAGTGTTTTTGTGGACAATAGAAGTATTTTTTGGTACATTGAAAGTACTTTTTGTTAATGGTATTTTTTAGTACATCAAAAGGTACTTTATGGTAAAACTAAAATAATTTCTTTGTATAATAAAAGTACCTTTTGTTACATCAAAAGTAATTTTTGGTAAAACAAAGTACTTTTTGGTACTTCACAAGAACTTTGGGGTGCATTAAAAGTACTCTTTGGTACAATAAATGTGCTTCTTGGTTTAATAAAAGTACTTACTGGTACGATAAATTTCTTGAAAATTTTTCGCAAATATTTGGTACAATAAAAGTACTTTTTGGTACAATAAAAACTAAAGTATTTTTTGGTACAATATAAGTACTTTTGTGTACAATACAAACAATTTTTTGTCCTATAAAAGTACCTACATCGAAAATACTTTTTGGTACAACAAATTTAAAGTACTTTTTGGTCCAATAAAGGTACTTCTTGTTTTAATAATGGACTTTCTGGTACTACAAATCTTCTTTTTGCTTTTAAGTGCAACAAATGAAGTTTTTTGTAACTATAAAAGTACTTTTTAGTGCGATAAAAGTACCTTTTTGTGCAATAAAAGTACGTTATGGTTTAATAAATGTACCTTTTGGGAGAATAAATGTACTTTTTGGTACAAAAAAAAGAATTTATGTTACAGTAAAAGTTACTTTTAGTACATTTAAAAAAGTACTTTGGTACAAAAAAAAGGACTTTGTAAAAAAGAAAAGTACTTTTGGGTCAATATAAGTACTTTTTTTGCATAAAAAAGTACTTTGGTACAATAAAAAGTGCACTGGTACAAAAAAGTAATTTCTGCCAAAAAGTACATAAAAATACTTTTTGTTACAAAAACGTTTTCTGGTACAAAAAAAAGTCAGGAGCCACAAAATTTAAGCTGAGGTCTCGGCTCCCGATCCTAGAGTCCAAATAAAGAGCGGGAGCCACAAAATTTCAAATGATCTCTCGGCTCACGAGCCAATAACCGTACAATTTATAAAAAATTTGACTGAATTCAGTGTACTTACAAAAAAGATATGTATGTAAGACTATGGAGTTGAGTTCGGTCATTTGTATGGGAGGTACCAGAAGGGGTGTGTCAAAAAGTTAGATTTTCTGAGGTCTTGCCTCATATCACAATATAAATTAATCGATCAATTTTCATTACCCCCCAGGTGTCCGTTTGGAAGTTAAGGGAGAAATATTAATTTTCCAAAAATAGATCATTTTGTATGGGAGGTACCAGAAGGCGTGAACCGATATGTAGTTCATATTCATTCCTGAATCCAATTGTCATAAGCGAACATCATGCGCATAAAAAAGCACTTTGTTACCAAAAAAAAAAAAGTACTCTGGAACAAAAAAGTTCTTTGTGCCAAAAAGTACATTAAAAGTACTTTTGTTACAAAAAAGTTTTCTGGTACAAAAAATCGAGGAGCCACAAAATTTAAACTGAGGTCTCGGCTCGCGAGCCTCGAGTCCATATAAAGAACTGGAGCCACAAAATTTCAAATGATCTTTTGGCTCGCAAAATTTGACTGAATTCAGTTTACTTACAAAAAGGATATGTATGTAAAACTATGAGGGTCAATTCGGTCATTTGTATGGCAAGGCCAGAAGGGGTGTGGCAAGGGTTTCGGTTTTCTTACGGTTTGTCTACTATTAGAAGATAAATAAACTGACAAAATTAAAATATCCTCCGATCGTCTGTTAGAAAGTTATGAAAGAAATATTAATTATCCATAAATAGGTAATTTTGTATGGGAGGTACCAGAAGGAAAGGGGATATTATGCCCATTTACAATCCCATTAGTTCGTTTTAAAAAATATTAATACTGGTAAATTTTCATAACGATCCGTTAAGGTTTACTCGAGTTATCTTGCTGACCAGCCATCCAGCCAGCCAGAAAGACTCACATAGCTCATTTGTCTTAAAAAATTCTAAAACAAATTTGGTCTTAAGATACTTGGGGTCTAACTTGTGCCCTTTAATGCGTTACACTTGTTTTCGTATCAAATGATATATACCCTCATCCCTAAGGGTGATGGTATAAAAATTTACTTTTTGGAACAGTGCAAGAACTTTGTGGAGTATCAAATGTTCTCTTTTGTACAACAAACATCCAGAGAAGATTTTATTTAGAATATATTAACAGGGAGAAAATTCCCAGCTAAATGTTATTCAGAATCTGAGTGATAATGTTAATATTTTTTTGCCCTTTACTGTCCAGACACTTTTGTCTATAATGTACATACAATAAACACATAAAACTAAGTATATATGTAAAGCTACATTTCATAACGTAAACACAACTTTGGCCCCAGCCATACAATAATAATAATAATCCTTTGCAACATCTTTAGCGTATGACCCCAACCAACCGACCGACGAACGAACGACTACTCCACCACTTACAAGAAGCAAATGGATGAAAAGCAAACGTTTTCTCAAGGGCATATTCATGCTAATGAAAAATGAATGATCGCCTATTTGGGGGTAAGTACAAATTCCCAAATGTGGCATAATGCGATAGTATGCCTGCGCAGTAAAATTCTACTTCAATTACTGATTTAAGCTTTAAGCGAAAATGAACAGAACAGCTTACGTTGCAGTTTTCGTTAAGAGGTCCTTTGGATATCAGTGCCTCTTTATTGTTGTTGTAATTCAAAGTAAGTCCTGTGATTGGCATTGATTTTATTGCAAACGATAGAGTATGAATTGTGCGGTGGGGCAAAGAATATGACATAACACCTGGTGGGTAATAGATGTCTCTAATGGTAAATGGTCGCTTAGGGAGGATATACAAGTAGAAATTTCAAAGCAAATAGATTTTCATGGGTAACATTTGATTGAAGATGGGAGGAGAAGAGTTTTGCATTTGTATTTACTGAATTGGAAAATTTATTTAATGTCTAAGTCAAAAGTCGTTCAGTTAACAAATTAATAGGCTCAAAAACCCTAAAAATATTGTGAGCAGCGAGGTAGAATTTTGATCAGGGATAAACTATTTACATTAATTAATATTATTTATTCAGCTTTTGAACTTAATCAGAGATCAAATAAATATATATTTTCGAGTAGAAAAAAAAACAAATTTATTAATAACAAATTAAATAACAAAATAAATATAAAATTAAAAAATTGAGTTTGTTAAATTAACTAAGCGATCAGAGAGGTTTTTATTGTCAATATTACAATATTGTCAATATTTAATAAATTTTAACAAACTTAATAAAAACTACTCACACGATCGTCACAACTCACATGAAAATTGTACTGAATTAAAAAATTGTTTTTTTTTCTATGTTCGTTATAGACTTTGAAACCATCCAACCGATGTGTCCCAAACTGGTTTCATTAGAAAGGCAATAATGCGAAATTAGTTTTAGACCACTAAAACAAAGCATTAGGCATTAGTGATCTGTGATTAGGGATCTTCAGAAATTTTGGCAGCATGACATACAACTGACTGGAAGGAATAAAAGGCTACATGAAATGTTGTCATATCAAGTGGGCGTGACTCAATCCCTAAGTCCCCATTGTAGAAAACGGATGAATATTACACAATTCTTCTTAGTGGAAGAACCTGCAGACATGCCAAAAAGCCGCCCTATGAACTGCGACAGGGTGCCTCCTTATGTCATCTGTAGATCAATTACATGAGGAGACGAAGGTCATACCCGTGCGCCGACACATTTTCCTTCTGTCGAAGCAGTTCCTGCTTGGATGTTACCGGTTCAGCCATACCAACCACCACATTATGGATAGGCTCCCTCTCTGTAGAGAGCCTCTACATCAAAGTGCATTTAAGGCAGGATTAGCAGACATTTTCCAGACTTTGTCGTGGAAGCAGTGAACAACTACAGAGTGAATGTCGTGCTGGGAGAACACCCTCCATCAGTGGCTTCGGAGGAAGAGGTTTTACCGCGGCAGACGAGAGTTGTTTTGGCCCAACTAAGATCTGGATGGTGTAGCCGCCTTAATTTGTACTAGGCAAGAATTGACGGCAATACGTCGAACGTCTGTCCCGCTTGCAACCAGAGACCACACGACACACAACACCTTTTCAACTGCCCTGCCAATCCAACTCTACTTGTTCCCAGGTCTCTTTGGACCCACCCAGTGGCCTGGAAACAAGTGCAGCAGTAACACCTGATTGACAAACAGACACATATACTGCTACAACAACAACAACAATTCTTCTTAAAATTTTGTATGGATTTGTATGCGATCAGTATATGTATATATTCCAACAAAAATGGGCGGAATCGGATCAAAGGATGTGGTTCTGCCCATGCGTACTATAAACCTGAAAGACATCAATTTACACTGTGGTGCAAAAATGAGCCAATGTTTTAAACAATGTATGTTATCAAATATTTTTTATGCCTTTTATTGTATTATTTTCAAAACTTTTGCTAAATTTAAAATATGCATCTGTAAAATATGTAAAGCAATAACAAAAATAAAACTTACATTACTGTAAGTACATAAAAACAAAACATTTTCAAAATCAGACCATTGGCACACTTTTGCTCCAAAGTTTTTCTTATCTAAATTTAATAATAAGGCCTGCATATTTTTACTTTCTTCAAATGATCTACCCTAATTGGCGTATATTGACAAAGTTGAGCAACAAAATATACAGGAATTTTGGTTTCATTCAGCCAGAACCCACTCCCACAGCTCATTAATACTTTTCGGCTCTCTTTCGTTTCAGCCTGCCCGTGTTTTAGGTAAGCCCACAGATTTTCGATCGGGTTCAGATCTGGACTCTCCAGTGGCCACTCCCAGACCCCAAACACCTGAGAACTAAACCGTTCCTTGACAATTTTTACAGAATTTTTTGGGTCGTTGTCATATTGGCAGACGACATTCTCTGGTCTATCTGGAATTTGGAGAGGCTATGGGGCAAATTGTTTTGCAAAATGCTAAGAAATTCTTCCTTTCGCATTATTCCATCGATTAGTATAAGTGGTCCCACACCATCTGGGGTTGCACATCTCCATATCATAATAGAACCGCCACCGTGCTATATAGTTTGAGATTGGCACCTGGTGCGTATTTAAATTAAATAAATGATTAACTTGTTGGTCGTGTGGTCAGATGAGACCAAAATTAATAGATTCCAATCGGTTGGGAAGGTTTTTTATTGGACCAATTGATCAAACACACCAAATCCAGATCTTGTATCACAAACCATTAAGCACGGAGGCGGTTCTGTTACGATTTGGGGATGTGTAACCCCAGATGGTGTGGGCTACTTATACGGATCGAAGGAACAATACGAAAGGAAGACTATCTTCGCATTTTGCAAGATAATTTGCCCCATAGTCCTGGCCAAATTTCAGGTAGACCAGAGAATGTCGTCTGCCAATATGACAACGTTCCAAAAAATTCTGTAAAAATTTCCAAGGAATGGCTTAGTTCTCAGGTGTTTGGGGTCAGGAGTAACCACGGCAGAGTCCAGATCTGAACCTGATCGAAAATCTGTGAGCTTACCTAAAACGTAGGCTGACAGAAACGAAAGAGCCCCGAAAAGTATAAATGAGCTGTGGGAGTAAGTTCCGGCTGAATGAATCAAAATTCCTGTATATTATGTTGCTCAACTTTGTCAATATACGCCAAATAGGGTGGATCATTTGAAGAAAGTAAAAAAATGCAGGACTAATTATTAAATTTAGATAAGAAAAACCTTGGGGCAAAAGTGTGCCAATGGTCTGATTTTGAAAATGTTTTGTTTTTATATACTTACAGTAATGTAAGTTTTATTTTTGTTATTGCTTTACATATTTTACAGATGCATATTTTAAATTTAGCAAAAGGTTTGGAAATATTACAATAAAAAGTATAAAAAATATTTAATAACATACCTTGTTTAAAACATTGGCTCATTTTTGCACCACAGTGTAGGTGTAGATACACTTAACAGGATTATGCGAAATCAGACCAAAAATGGGCGGGATAAGAAAAGTAGGCGTGCCACCGCCTATATTATATAGGATATCTATCTGGAGGGCTATAGTGTCGACTTTTTTAACAACAAATCCATATAAAAGTAAAAGCTTTAAAACTTTATGTTGATATCTCACTAATGTGTGTAAATTTCCAAAAAAAATGGGTGTCTCATATCAGATATTGGGAAAAGTATAAGTTCCCTGGTCATTAATGTGCGTAATTTGTCCAACTATAGGATTGATTGTAATAGTGCACCAATCATTATTAAATTGCCATATCTTTATTACAAGCTGATCTGGCAGGACAAAGTATATTGGACCCCAAATATCACAAAATTCTTTTTAGTACTTTGTAAGACGATTAAGAAATGCCCGTCAGCTGTCTGGTGGTCAAATTAACTCGAGTAATACTTCACTGATCATTATGAAAATTTACAACTATAAATATTTTTCAAAACAAAGTTATGGGATTGCATTCCTTCCAGTACCTTCTTTTTTTCTTTTTTTTTCTCCCATACAAAGCCACCCATTTTCGGAAATTTATATTTTTCCCATAACTCCATAATGGACTGAATTTGTCTTATAATAGTAGACAAATCCTCAGAAAACCAAAACCTATGCCAAACCTCTTCAGGTACCTTACATACATATCACATTCATAGTTTTACATACATTTTTTTAGGAACGCTGAATTCCATCACGAAACATTTTTTAAATATGACTCTAAAACGACATACATTTGCAACTTAAAGGGGTATTAATACAAGTTTAAAAGTAACTCAAATTCACTATTAAAAGAATTTTAAACGACTTTTCTAAGCATACAAATAAGTCGTACACTTTCATGATTTTAAGAGCAAACAACTAATTCTCTAGATTTTGTTGTACATATTTATGACATACATTTTTTTTGTGCATCAACCGCAAAATTATTGTTATTTAACATGTATAATTTGTATTTAACTTACTATACTCATATCAAACTCTTTCTTCTCTTTTAGATATACTCCAGCACCATACCAAGGTAATTAAACTACACACAACTTTATGTTAAATTATATTTCATGTTTATTCTCTTTTAATGTTCATACAAAGTAGAATAGAGTCCATAGGACCATCTGTACCTTAAACCTTGCTGTTTTTTTACTGTTTTACTATTTGGTGATATTTTGATCGCTAAAACTTTATACCATTAGGCGTTTTTTATAGAATTCTTTGTTCGATCTCTAACTTACGTGCTATTTATATGTATAATGTTGGTACCAATGCATAAATACAA
This sequence comes from Muscina levida, assembly GCA_964034835.1. Taxonomy (NCBI): domain Eukaryota; kingdom Metazoa; phylum Arthropoda; class Insecta; order Diptera; family Muscidae; genus Muscina; species Muscina levida. The sequence continues at coordinate 3,831,549 of OZ035881.1, read as the reverse complement.
AAAATTATAAAAAATTATAAACAATTTTATAGAACACAATACAAATACAAAAATAAATCATACATTGCATAGCAACTAAATAATAAAAAAATGACTAACAAATGACACAATAAATTTGAATATGTTGACAACACAACCCTAGACACATTGTAGCTGATCGTAGTACGTTAAATGTGATATTTTTTGATCGCTTCGAACTTAATAACTATTTGTCTTTTTCTATTTTATTACAACAAAATTTTACATTTACTTCGAGAGAGATGTATTTAGAAAATAATTACATTTGATCGCAAAACCTGACAGTGCTTTAACTATTAGCATAAAATCAAACATACCTATAAATACCATATATAGAAATAGTATCACAAACTTTGCAAAAAAAAAACTCACTAACTAAAATAGTTTTAAAATTAGATGTATGTAATAAACATTGTAGTTGTTGATGTTTCTTCCTGCAGCACAAATTAGATCTACGTACATATTTACACACTATTTTCATATAATATAGACTGACCGACTACTAAATTCTGACTTTTAAAATTTCGAACATAATGTTTAAACTATTAACCCAAAATAATAATTCGATTTGCCAAAAATTAATGATGAGTATTATGCGGTTTCGTTAGCAGAGACATTGTCAAGGTAGGGCTAGGATTAGCAGCAATCGGACGTTATTTGGTAGAACAAATCTAAACAGAAAATAGATTCTTTATAAATTGTTCCATATTAAAGGTGTCTCAGCTAAGAAAGTAGCCCAATGGCTTCGCTTTGCCGTTTTTGCTAATTATGGCCTTCTGTCCTGTAATTAAAAAAAATAGAAGCATTAGTTAGAAATTGTTAAAAAATGTCAATGGACACCTGAACTTACCGTCATCGTCTTCAGCATTTGAAACACCCATTTCCGCCAAGGCTTTGAAGAGAGCACCCAGATTGGAGCGATCGTCTAGATATTCATGATTGAGTTTAACCATTGTGCGTTCATGATTTTTGGTTTGTGTGTGCCACACCAAAATTTCAGTGCAGTTGTTGCCTTTGGGTTCAATCAGATCTAAAGTCAATCCTATGCTACGCAGGAAATAGTCCTCCTCATAGCCTGGCTTAAAGGGCATTGAGGCGTTGGGATGTTCGGCCATATAAGAGAGACTAACAGCAAAGCCTGCCATGTCCACGGGCCAACGGCGGCCGGCCACCCAGGAATCGAGGAAACCAATAACCTTGCCCTATGAAGAAGAATAGAATTATAGAAGAATATATTACAAAATCAGCAAAATAAGAAATTTATAAAAACTCTTAGTCGTAAAAACAAGGATTAAAACAAATGAAAATGAAAATAAATCATTTTCATGATTTCGTTTGTTTTATTGCTTATTTTTCAATTACCCAAACAAAATGTTGAATTATATTAAAAATAAAAACCAATTTTATTTAGAAACTAAAATATTAAATGTCGAATTTATCCAAAACCAAATTTTCAAATTAAAATTTAAGATCGACAACTTTCAATTTAAGTATCCTACATCATTTTCTATACACGCTATTCGCCTAAAACTTCGTTTATTTTAATTTACTATGTTAATGTGCATAATTTATATGCTTTAAATTACCTTGCGCACCACCGGCCCGCTAATGCCATAATTGGCAATTAGTCCAACCGGAAACATAGACACGTGTTTGGTGTCACGTATTTCGCTAAATAACTTGAGATCATACGTGTTATCGTCATCACCAAAGTACAGCACACCACTGGTTATATTATGCTGACGCAGCCAATGCAACGCGGAACGTCTGTTCGCCACCCCCCTGGGCTTCGATTCCGCCTTCCGAAAGCGGTCGGGCATTGGGCTTGCCAAGTGAGTGTAGGGAATACCTGCAAAATGGCGTACAAAAAAATAGACAAACAATAATCACACACTTCATGTGAGTAACCTCATTTGAGCTGTTAGCCCAAACATTCGAGCATCCAATACTCTCCTCGACTCACCAAATCGACTAAGTAAAGTATCCAAATAAGGATTGCAGACATTTTGATCATTGGCCACAATCCAATGCAAACGTGGCACATGTAACAGCGTATACGCCAGTCTCGTTAATTCGGGCACTTGCTCTCGCCGTGGATACGTGGGTGTTACAAAGTATATCATGGATAGATTGCCCCATTCATGGCGGCTTTTGTCTTGCATATAAACGCGTGTGTCATTAAAGTTTTCGCCACACAGTGTTGTCGGAGATTCATTGGCAAATTTGGTATCGAGCAAATCTGCAATAGAAAAAGAGTCAGGGCATGAGTGCGAGTGTATGTAACGATAATGTGTAATGGTGTAATGATATAGAAAAATTCAAGCAAGCCTAAAAGTATGTTACATCAATTACTTAGATAATGACACGATACTTAGGATGGTCGGTTGGTCGGTCGGTGGGTCTGCGCTGCATTGTTGTTTGATAGTATTTGCTGTGCGTTTAAATTGGCTAAAATCTATTTAAAGAGTCTAACAACAAAGACAATAACAACAATGGCCACAAAGTTTGTCTACACAATCGTTGTTGTCGCCCCAACATAAAAACTAATGGCACCAAAAGAAAATCTAAAAGAAACAACAACAAAAATTGTTGTCTTGGTCGCAACAATTAAGAAGGCATTAGACGTTCATATACAATTAACAATGGGTTTGCTGACCTGCTGTATAAAGTTGGTCAAAAATATTTAAATTCCCTATAGTTTATATGGATACAACAACAGCTAACTAGAGAAAATCTACGTCCGGAGGGAAACATATGGATAATAAGTATAAAAAACTTTTCTGAGAACATAAGATAGACAGCAGCATTCTCCTTTAAACAAGAGTCTACACTTGTAGTATGAAACTCAAACAAATCTATAAATAAATTATTGCGACTTGTGATGAATTTCGCTTTAGTTGTTGATACGGCCACTATCTAATCCTTCCTCTGCTAGTTATGGCAAATAAATTGTTAAAGTTTTGTTCATAAACTGTACAAAAATCTGATTAGTCAATGAGTTTCCTTTGTATTCTCTACATTTATTTGCAAAATATCTGAAATCGAAATAATAGAAGTGAAATGTGATTTTAGATAGCAATGTAAAGATCATATTGAATGTTATTTAACTGTAGCTATAAAACGTAATGAAAACGTGGAAGCAATAGTGAGTAATCTTAGTCAATCGTCATACATTTGTGTTAAATTGAGTTTGTAAAATCTTTATCAAATTGTATTACTAAATTTATAACCAATGTTTTTGTCAACCTCATGTTAAACTTGTCTAAATAAGATTAGATAAGCTGAACCCATTAGAAATAGCACTTTTTGTTTACTTTACCATTTATTGCTTACGTTGTGCCTCAATGTTGCTAAGATACCATTTGTTGATACAAACTAAATGAAATGAATGTATACCGAATGGGAGCTATAATGAGCATTAGAACAACGTTAAGAACACAACAATATAAAATCGAACAATATACAAATATAAAGTTTTCATTAACACCTATACGTAACTGATTATATGAAGCTACGATCTACTCAAGCAAATAAATATTCTTTAAAAGATTCTAATGATGGATATCAACACATTAACAAACCTAACACTAATACGAATTATATTATATAAGCATTCGACCTTTTGATATCTTAGACATCGCTACACCTTAATATCCTTCCATCGTGTGGCAAAAACTCACATTTTAATATAATATATTTCATTTGCAAACCCATCATTTAAAATTGTTATACTCTCAAGCCACATTAGGACTCGTATTCGTAATACACAACTCATGTTCTTCTATGTGCAATGAAAACCATTTTATAATGGACTAGAGCTGAAATACCCCCTTCTAGTAGACATTAGAAAATTGTGTTAAGCTGTTGGTGTTTTATTCTTTTTAACCAGCGGTAGTTAAAAAATTGACATGTTTCGGCTACCAACAGTGAATAAGCATTTAAATTTCAGCAATATTGGTTCTCTGGGAGGTCCATTTTAATATATCAGAAGTTTCTTTTAACTACAACCAATTTATCTAATAATTTTCGATAGTATATGCTAACGACAGGCTGCAAACAGTTTTGTCCGCTTGTGTAATAAATAGTGTGACACCTTATTGTGCATTAGACTATTTTTAATTTAAAAACAAAATAGTTCAGTACAATCCAAAAATAAATTTGAAATGAACAACATGAGCCACCTAAAGCACATTCATTGTTAGATAATACCAGGGGAAGTATTTCGCCATATAAAATTAGCGATTTCATATCTATAATTATACATTATTATTTTTGTAATGCATGCGACTATTGGCAATAGCGTTAAGCTTTAAATATCTAGAGCGCTTAAAGTTTGATACACTCTAAAAAATTGGAGTAATTATATGGGTATTTCCTGGGGTTGCGGACGCACGTTTTTTTTCTTATTTTGTAGTTTTTTCGAAAAATTGAAATATTTTGAAGATTATGTTCATATTAAAAAATTTCGATTTTGGATAGTACTATAATGTTCGTTAATGAAACTTTACTTTAAATGTTGTATTCAAAATTATGACTAATTCAAAGTGCGTTACGGACACACACAATTTTCCATTGCAACTTAGTGTCTACGAAAATTTATGAAATTTACCTTTTATGCAACTTCATTCTAAATGTGCGTTCTATGGATAAAACAGAGCTACAAAAAAAACAATACCTGGAAAATTATACTGTTTTTCGGAGAGATGCTGCTGAGCACTACAAGAATCTGTTTTTCAAATTTCACAAAACCCCCAAAATCTTGAGTTATGGGTAAAAAACCGGTTTTTCGTATTTTTACGCACTTGTAAGCCAATAACGCGAATAAATAAGAACCGATTTTAAGTTTCTCAACGGATTTGGAAAGACGAGACTTTCCACCGATATATATAGTTTGTTTTTTTAAAGTTCAACAAATTCATTATGATTACAAAAAGTAAAATTATATGATTACAAAAGCGATTATCAATATAGGAAACGTTTTGAAAACTAAAGGAACTACCAGCGATTGGCATTATACCACCGGATAATAATAAAATATGGAATATATTTTCGGGTATCCTTAAATTTATTATATATATTTATTAATAAAAGTTTTGAAATTATAAAATTATCGTTCTTGATTTTGTTGTTTGTTGATCTGTATTGAATTATGATATTGTCATAGTTCGGTTTGAGATCAGTTCTATTGGCAATTATTTATTATTGCCAATAGGTTTTTAGTCAAGAGTGTGAAATGTAATATGTTGACAGCAGGTTAGGCGTATGACGTCATTTCGACATTAACCACAATGTCTCGTCAGCGCCCTTTGCTGTGCCTTCTCCTCTATCATCACAAACCTTAAGGGAATAAAATATCTCAAAGCTAATGAGAACTTTTCCCAACGGTGCGAAGAAAGCATCCTCGAAGCGCACAACATGCCAACATAATACACACACAAGCACTTGCCTATGCATATGTCCATCGGACACAATTGCACAGGAGTTTTGTTTTTGGCAAAGTGCCAACCCCGTTCTCCGTACCGTCAGTGTATCATCGTTCTTGATTTTGTTGTTTATTAATCTGTATTGAATTATGATATTGTCATAGTTCTGTTTGAAATCAGTTCTATTGGCAATTATTTATTATTGCCAACAGGCAATAAAACCTATTGACTAAAAACCTATTGGCAATAATAAATAACTGCCACTAGAACTGATCTCAAACCGAACTATGACAATATCATTATAAAATTATAAAATAATAAAATTATAAAATTATAAAATTATAAAATTATAAAATTATAAAATTATAAAATTATAAAATTATAAAATTATAAAATTATAAAATTATAAAATTATAAAATTATAAAATTATAAAATTATAAAATTATAAAATTAAAAATTATAAAATTATAAAATTATAAAATTATAAAATTATAAAATTATAAAATTATAAAATTATAAAATTATAAAATTATAAAATTATAAAATTATAAAATTATAAAATTATAAAATTATAAAATTATAAAATTATAAAATTATAAGATTTTAAAATTATACAATTTTAATTTTATTATTTAATTTTGCAGTAACCACGAATTTGAGTAGTTGTAAAAATGAAGAACGCTTTACAAATTGTTATGGCATGAGAACTTTTCAATGTCACTATAACATATTTGTACTTTCATCCTGGGAAAAAGTTGTCCATGATCGATTAGATCTAGTTTGGCATTTCTAACCGAATTTTGCTGACGTATTTCTAATGCTTTCAACATGTGATAATTATCCTAGTTCTTTACAATCGTTTACTTCAACAGTATTTACATTTCCAGCTTTCCCTTCTAAAATCATTAATTTGACCATTTACCCAATGACCTTGATTTGTTTAATGCTTTACTTTTATTTGATGTAGATTTGTCGATATTTTCCAGCTAAAACATGCGTTCTTAATGATTTTCCATTCCATTCACAACGATTAGTAACCAACCCACGTATGTCATTGCAATAATTTGCCGGGGCTGGCGGTTGATTTTGTGAGAGAAAGTAAAAGTGATGTATTGTTATTAATAACCAAAGTAAACAAACTTAATGTTAATATTTAACTGAATCCATATTTACAATAAACTTAATGGCAATAATAAGTACAGGTAAAAACAACTCCGTCACCTTGATTACACCACAATGTGCTGTGCCTGTGTGCTCATCCAAGACATGCTTCGTGGGGGGAGGGGAAGGTGGTAACAATGGGGTGGAGGAGCGTAGCATATTGGATAGGCGGTGGGTAGCATGAATATGAAACAAATGGTTTGAGGGAATGGCTTGGGGAGAAACACTCAAGTGTTTGACTGTAGGAGGATATAGGGCCAGCGCATGTGTATGCAATGCGCCCGCGTACCATTCACCCACTTGAACTGAACTTACTCACTTGATGAGCGTTGCATATCACGTGCACTGACACTGACACCCGGCGGCGGTCTTGTGGCGGATCTTAATGAGGAGGTTCGAGTGTTGGATTGGATGGTTGTGGCCGTGGTGGTGTTGTTGCTGGTGGCTTTACTCTGTCCCTGATATTTTAGCCTTTCCAGCATTAAGGGCGCAGCTACAGCCATAATGTAACCATGATGAGCTGCAGCCTGACCTCCCATGCCACCGTTGGATGCGCCCTCACCTACTGTGCAAGGAGGATAGGATGAAGTTTCGTGTAGAAATTTACCTGTTGACCCATAATTGGTCATGCGGAAATCGTCCGAATAGTTGACAACTGCATACCAAACCGTGTAGATCACCAGCATGATGAATACTATAGTAACAACAAGCATGCGACGAGAAATAGGCGTTTTAGGCGGCCACAAATGTTTCGCTTTTCGCGGAACTTTGGCCGCCTCGAGGGGACGATATGAAGCGGTGCTAGGCATACTGACGATGATATCACTTTTCATTTATTTGACCCGCTGTTGCTGCAATCGCTGCACTAGTTTACGCAGAGTTCACTTTGTTTTAACGAGATTTTGTACAACAGATAGGGAGAATTTCGCTGGCTTTTGTTGTTGTCAATTATCAATAAGTTGGTTTGTTTTTTCAATCAAACGTTAGCTGCCTTTATGCGGAACAATTAGTTTAAGCTTGCCTAGGCAATCAGAGACTACCCACTGGCATTTCCACAGTATTAACACTTATCGTCACAAAGAAAGGGCAAGGGAGAAGCTCATAGTGGAAAGAACCGACCCAACCCAACTCAACACCCACTCAAATCAAATCGATTTTAATTAAACACTCGAAACTTGAACTTGCGTGAGATTGCTACACACACTATGACACTTGTGTTCAGTTTTCCTTCACGTTTTGATGTCTTCCTCGTCTTCGGATTTTCTTTTTCCTTCTTGCCAAAGTCTTGTGCTGAACCCCATCGAGGAGCTTGCTATTACATTTGAAGCGTTATTGTGTTTTCATATCACCGCAAGGGGAGGGTTGCTCTTGAATTTGTCACCACTTTTTTGTTGAGTATCGTTACTGCGAAATTTTGTCAACTCTCGGCAAGTAATAGGAACTGATTAAGCAGATTTTTAATTTGTTTGTTTAATAAATCACATTTATTTTATTTCTATTGAGTGTAGAGTCGAACGTTTGAATACTTCACCGTCTCGCAATCGCTCACAACTACTGTTTGTGCACAATTTCAATAATTTATTTGCTTCATTTATTATCAAGAGATTGATTGTGTAAGTAAATGGTGCAAGAGTAGAGAGACAGATAGAGCGAGAGAGTGTCAACAACAAATCGCAATCACACACACACACACTGTCTGACATTTAGTGCCAAAATGCAAAGTAGAAAAGTTGCCAGATCTGTGGTTATGGTCGTTGATTATTATTTTTGGATAAATCGTAAATTAATCAACTTAGGGCAGAATTGCTGATGAGAGAGAGGAATCCGGGAAAATATATATTAATATTATATATGTGCGGCCGACCGGAAAATTTTAAAAAATGGCAAATGTACAGAATACCCCCTTTATTAAAAAAAAATGCCACGTCCTTCTAAATACGCCCTAAAAAGCGAAAATCAAGGTCAAAGCGGAAACCTACGGTTTTAAAAAAACAAATAAAATGAAATAGAAAAAAATGGTGGGCGAAGCACGAAGCGCTGCAGGCAAATATTTGTTTGAAAAAAATCGTGCCGCATTATATTTTATTTTAAATGCGTTCAGAATGATAATTATTATCGTATTGTTTGAATTTCCGCACACATAAGCTAACTTTTTAATATTATTTGCCTTAAAATTTTCGATAGTGACACAACAAAAATAGGTCTAACTTGGTCTAGGGGACCTGTAGAAGCTTGAAAAATACACCTTTGAATTCGTCACGAAATCTCTCTATCATTAGAGTACTCGCACATGGGGGGTCGTCATACTATCCAAAGGGCCCGTTTTTTGACTCCCACGGGTCCCAAAGGCCTCAGCGCTAACTTTGACCTACCATTTCGAAGATTGTTGACTAAGACGAAGAGGATGGCATACAATATATTAAATATTTTCAAAACATAATTCACATTATTTATTTGCTTAAAACTATCAATATTTTTTTTTAGTATAGAATTGGTTTTAAACTATCTTATCTTTTTGTTTTTTTAGGATCTACAAAGGACAGGAAACAATAACGGCTCTTTACGCCACCGGAAAATATGGACATATGTAGCCTACCTAACGGAGCTCGATAAAGGCGGGATTTATCAGACCGATTTTTCCGCCGATCTCAATAGAAATAAATATTAAAAACTCTATTCAAAAACGTCTTAAAAACTTTACCTAACCAAAATTTATTAAGTCAGAGACAAAAATTAAATAACTTCATACATAAACATTTAGAACAAACAACACAATAATCAGAACTAAATAAATAAATTTAACTTATATATTAAGTTGTTTTTCTATATTTTGTTATTAATTAAAAATCTTTTTTTTGTAATTTTTTTTAGCAATTTATATATTCAAAAAGCTCAAACATGTTTATATATAATTTTCGTTCTGAATAAATTTATACATATATACATGTTTGATGGTTTGACATTTCAAACAAATAAAATTTTAGCTGCAACTTTGGCCATGTCATACATAACTTTATGCCGATATGACCTTTAATCGCTTAGTGGAAACTTTACTTACTGGCGACACTTTCAAAATATATGGCCCGTATACGTATATGCATTCGGCGCGGCTTACTTGTCATCAAAATAGTCTGGCAGCTTTGTAGACCGAAATGCCGAAATGCCGAAATGCTGGCTGCTATTGTGAATGACGCTTTAATTGACTGGATATAAAAGGACAGTGTTGTATCTGGCAAATTTTAACCATAAAACAGGTTAACATGAATTAACCTTAACAAATTGCCCGCTAAGAGGACATATCAATGAATCAAAATATGAATGCTTCACTTGCCAAAACACTTTTCTCCATTTGTCAAAAAGCTGATACTGCTGTAAGTAATAAGTAAGTAAGTAAGTAATAAGTAATATAAATGATGTAAAAAATTGAATCATGTAATAAAAGTTCAGTAGTGTTAATTTTTATTTTTGTAAATTTTTTTAACAGCAAAAATATGAGTTTTATTTATGATTTAAAATTAAAGTTTAGAAAAATTAAAAAGTGGGGAGTGAAGCGTCCATATATTGGGGGATATTTTTATTGTTTCTTTTTTCCAGGTGAAATAGGAAACTTGTGTTGGCTATTTAAAGATTCTTATTACAACAATTTTTTTTTTGCACAACAAAATTAAAAAAAGTGACATAGTTACAAGTTTGGACGCTGAATACGATTCTGCAATTTCAACCTGTTTTTATGTAATGAACGGTCGAAATTTCGTTTTCATAAGTTCTTTGTTAGAAAACGAAAAACAATTGATTAAAATTAGTTGTATTTTAAAAAATACACGTTTTAATATATCTTTTGAAGCAAGTGTTGTTAAAATTATATGAATTCAACCCTTAAAACAGGCTACTTCTTAGCGAATCTGGAAAATTGGAAAGGAAATTGAATAATACAACTAGTATATTATAATATACACTATAGACAATAGTTCAAATTAAAATTTGACGAATTTTAGCATTTGCTACACATAACCAACTGGTCGAATTTTGATTATAAGCTAATTTTTAGTAAAGTAAACAATCTGCTTTAATAAATAGGATCCGTAGTGAAAGACACATCTGTAAGCCATGAAATAAATGTAAATTTCCCGTGATACTAGATCACATTTTAATATTACTCTTAATAAAAATCTTGCTTTAAAAAGATGTATTATGCTCCTTAACTAGGCTACTTCTTAGCAAATCCGCTTAATGTTTATATCAAAATACTTATTTTTGGAATGCCTATCCATCGCCACAACATTCCTTTCAAAATTCAGAAAAAAGTTTTTTTCTCTAAAAATTTGACAAGGTTAACCCCTTGATAAAAATTGAAAATTTTTGCATAACAAAAATTTTTCATAAAAAGATGTAGCATAGGTAGAGCTATAGTAGCTGAATATGATTTTGCATTTCCTTTGATTTTTCGACCTGTTTTCAAGCATTTAACGGGCACCAAAACATACACTGAACTGGTCGAAATTTCGTTTACAAACGTTTGTTGGTAGCAAATGGAAAGGAAATTGGTTTTTATTCTATAAAATACACACATAAATGATAGACTATAGTTAAACTTAGCATTTAATGTATACGTGATATTTTAAAGTACCCCAAATTTGCTACACATTGCCAACTGGTCGAATTTTGATTAAATGCAAATTTTTAGTAAAGTAAACAAGCTGCTTTAATAAATAGGCTACTTAGTGAAAGACACATATATAAGCTATCAAATAAGAATAAATTTTCCGTGATACTACATCACATTTAAATATTACTCTTAAAAAATATGTTGCATAAAAAAGATGTATTAGGCCATTAAACTAGGCTACCTTTTAGCAAATCCGCATAAAGTTTTTATCAATGTATTTGTTTTTGGAATGCCTATCCATCGCCACAACATTCCTTTCAAAATTCAGAGAAAAGTTTTTTTTTCGAAAATTTTGGCAAGGTAACCCCTTGATAAAAATTGAAAATTTTTGCATAACAAAAATTTTTCAAAAAAATCGTTGCATCAGTAGAGCTATAAAAGCTAAATATAATTTTGCTGTTCTTTTGATTTTTCGACCTGTTTACAAGTAATAAACTGGCGACGAAACATATGATAACTGGTCGAAATTTCGTTGTCATTAATTCCTTGGTAGAAAATGGAAAGAAAATTGGTCGAAAATTAGTTTTTATTCTATAAAATACACACATATATGATAGACAATAGTTAAACATAACATTTAATGTATACGTGCTATTTTAAAGTACCCCAAATTTGCTTCACATTACCAACTAGTCGAATTTTGACTATTAGCAAATTTTAAGTAAAGTAAGCAAGCTGCTTTAATAAATAGGAAACGTAGAGAAAGACACATATATAAGCCATCAAATACATATAAATTTTCCGTGATACTAGATCAAGTTTGAATATTACTCCTAAAATAGTCTTGCCCCTAAACTAGGCTTCTTCATAGCAAATCCGCATAAAGTTTATACCAAAATATTTGTTTTTGGAATGCTTATCCATCGCGACTAAACTCATTTCAAAATTCAGAAAAAAGTTTATTTTTTTCGAAAATTTTGGCAAGGTAAAAATTAAAAAATTTTTGCAGATCAAACTTTTTTCATAAATAAACGTGGCATAGGTAGAAATTTGGACGCTAAATATGATTTTGCGTTTCTTTTGATTTTTCGACCGTTTACAAATATTTAATGAGCGGCGAAACGTCGAAATAACTGGTCGAAATTTCGTTTTCATAAGTTTTATACAAATTGAACATTATAAAATAATTTTCGAATTTTTTTTAATTTTTTTTCCATGCTCATGGACTCCATATAAAATTTAAAGTCATGGTCTTTGTATGGTCCGGTCCTTCATCAATTATACACAATGTATAATCAAAGTATAATCAAATTTTCAGTTAAAAATCCAAATATAAGTTTCTTACCTTCTTAACATTTTCCACTACTACTTTCTTCTTAAATGAAAAGAAGTAGAATAAAATATGCAACACAATTATCTTCTTTTGAACAAATTTAGTTTTTAGACATTTATTTATTGTTTTTATTTCATCCTTATTGATTTACTATAAAATGTTCAAATGTAACGACAGAATACTACTTATAAAATGCTCAAAACTATATGGGTGTATCTAACTTTCAGTTATGCTGACTTGACTGACTTAACTATTTCAAAGGATGTTTTGCAAATATTTATAACAAAAAAATTCATAAATGGCTAAGCAGTTTGCTTTCACTAAGGTCGCTTATTTTTATTTTAAACTTGGGTGTTTGTCTTTTCAGAATGCATTATTATAATTGTTCACTCGTTTTCTTTCTCTAACTAAATGTACAATAATTAAAAAAGAAAGAAATCTCAATAATAAAAAATAAATTACAAAAAGTTAAGATAAGAATGAGAAAAGCAAATATGATTTTGAAACGAATAGAAAACTAAGGAACACAGTTCTTTAAAAATTTACTAAATCAATTTAAAAAAATAGAAAAAAAAACAAAAGTATAGCCTATTAAATTAGCTAAAAAAACTGAATGCGTGACATAATTATTAATAGGTATGTTTATGATTTAGTTTATTATAAAAATAATTGGTTGGTGGTTGTCTGTGTGTGCCTTTTATGCAGCTAATTTGAAGATCATCTCTTTCAATTTTTCACCGTTGGCACCAGAGAATTGTTCAACCTTTTGCTTATTCTTGATGAAAACAAAGGTGGGCATGCTGGAGATGCCATATTCCATGGCAATGTCTTCGCAGTCATCAACATCGACCTAAAATACAATAAAAACAGAGAAATAAGTAAGTTTTACATTTGTCGAACGATAGATTAACAGCTTACCTTGATGATAACAAATGGTTTGTCGGGATTCTCAGCGATCAATTGCTCCAAAAAGGGGGCAATCATTTTGCAGGGACCACACCAGGTGGCAAAGAAATCAACCACAACCAATTTGTCGCCGGCATTTTCGAGTTGTTGATCGAAATCGGGCTGTAATTGAAGAAAAAATAATTAAATTAGTAACATTTATTTTTAATAGTTAATTAGTAGGGAAGATTTTATTATTGTTCAACTGTCAGTTAAAATTTTTTAAATTTAAATTTGTATATTGTACATAAGTACAATGTAAATTACTAAACCCTTTAAAGTTGGAGGTTCATATCACCACTAACACTAACAATTTAACCTACTTTTCAATTTATACCAGACAGTAGTCATAAACTACTGCATACTTTATGGCGTTGCGATTTAAGCGTGTATATATTAAGTTGTCACAAACATTCATTCTCTTATATTGCTAGAATGTAATGACATTTTTTGTTTGCACATGTCTGATTATTTACTTCTACTTCTACAGTCCCTAAGGATAGAGGGGGTGGCAACTATTACTTCGAATGGGGTGTTAATATTGTGTTGGCATTTGCCACTGCCACTCACATTATATACGTATCCCCACACCTAAACAAATTTGACTGTACTTTTAGGGGTAACAACTGAAAATCTAGTGCCGGGTAATCTTTTCACATTTAGAACTCCATAAAATATATGTGAGTTAAAATTTGTGATGGGTTAACAACTTATCGCAAACAATTGCCTCGCATATTCGTAATGAAAAATCAGCACCAGACATTTGGCTAATAATATTTATTAAACATTTTGTTTGTTTTCGTATCCATATAGTAATAGTAGGGCTGGCGTATGTGATGTTATCAGTAGAACCATTGACGACCATCATAGTGCCATGATTAGAGTTATGAGGGGGGAGAATTCTCTCTCTCTTCCTCTCTAGACTGCCATACCTACCGCCCTACCCATGCGGAGCAGGTGTGTGGTAGTTAGCACTACAACGAGAGGGGTTAACGTGTTGAGGGGTTGACAGCCCCATTAGTAATTCAAATGCAAACTTTGCTGCTAAGAGAGCTATTGTAACTAAAGCTATTGTTGTGGCTGTTGTGTATAAATTAAATAATAGTGCAACGGCAACGGCTACGGCTACGACATCAATGGATAACAACAGCGACAACGACAACAACAACAACTAGGTGTTATTAACTATTAATTGAATGTCATGCCATAATGGCTGTATACTACTTGCTAGGCACAGTGGGGAGGGGATTGCAACTGTAGTAGAATTTTATTTTGCACAATATTTTTGTTTGTATTATAAAATTAATATGTCTGTGTATTTTACAATAACTGTTGAACGGCTTACATAAAAGCGGTGAATTGCTGGCACGTTTTTGTTTGTTTGACGGCAAAGGTTTCAATGTACTCTTATATGTGGGTGATGGTGCCATTAATGTAAGGTAGGTGGCGCACGAGAAAGGCCTTCAAATGTAGTGTTTTAAGAAGCGAAGTTAGTGACAATAAAGTTGTGGCAATGAGTTCTTTTTTTTTCGAAATTACACATTAAAATAGATGGAATCGAGGCTCATTTTAGAACGAAAAAATCAAATATATTTTATGTAAAATATATATATAACATATCAAATAAATGTGATAAAATTATAAAATTATGAATATGAAAAATATGATAGCTGTGATAAATATGATACATATGATAAATATGATACTTATGATAATTATAATGAATATGATAAAATTATAAACTAATAAAATTATAAATATCATATAAATATAAGTAGTAAGAGTAATATGACAAATATGATAAATATCATAAATATGATAAATATGGTGATTATGATAAATATGATTAATATGACAAATATGACTAATATGATAAATATGATAAATGTGATAAATATGATAATACTATAAAATTATAAAAAATATAATAATCTTTAATTCTAAAATTTTAAAATTAAAAGATTAAAAAATTATAAATTTATAAAATTTATAAAATTATAAAATTAAAAGATTAAAAAATTATAAATTTATAAAATTTATAAAATTTATAAAATTTATAAAATTTATTAAATTTATAAAATTATAAAATTATAAAATTATAAAATTATAAAACTATAAAATTATAAAATTATAAAATTATAAAATTATAAAATTATAAAATTATAAAATTATAAAATTATAAAATTATAAAATTATAAAATTATAAAATTATAAAATTATAAAATTATAAAATTATAAAATTATAAAATTATAAAATTATAAAATTATAAAATTATAAAATTATAAAATTATAAAATTATAAAATTATAAAATTATAAAATTATAAAATTATAAAATTATAAAATTATAAAATTATAAAATTATAAAATTATAAAATTATAAAATTATAAAATTATAAAATTATAAAATTATAAAATTATAAAATTATAAAATTATAAAATTATAAAATTATAAAATTATAAAATTATAAAATTATAAAATTATAAAATTATAAAATTATAAAATTATAAAATTATAAAATTATAAAATTATAAAATTATAAAATTATAAAATTATAAAATTATAAAATTATAAAATTATAAAATTATAAAATTATAAAATTATAAAATTATAAAATTATAAAATTATAAAATTATAAAATTATAAAATTATAAAATTATAAAATTATAAAATTATAAAATTATAAAATTATAAAATTATAAAATTATAAAATTATAAAATTATAAAATTATAAAATTATAAAATTATAAAATTATAAAATTATAAAATTATAAAATTATAAAATTATAAAATTATAAAATTATAAAATTATAAAATTATAAAATTATAAAATTATAAAATTATAAAATTATAAAATTATAAAATTATAAAATTATAAATACGATAAAATTATAAATATGATAAAATTATAAATATGATAAAATTATAAATATGATAAAATTATATATATGGCAAAATTATAAAACTAAAAATTTTAAAATTATAAAACTAAAATTTTTGAATAATAAATCCAAAAATTTTAAATTTATATATTTGCCAATATTATTAGTACAAGATTATAAATGTGTGAAAATGTAAAATAATTTTAATAATTCCTTAAATTTATTTTAATTTCTTCACGTTTCCTATTACCACTGTATGCTTTATCCTTGACCATACTTTCGCTTGTCGCTGGACATGCACCTTCTCCCAGCCACCCACACCCCTTACTAAGCATGATGGCCTTTAGAAATAAAAAAATAAAAGTTATGAAGTCATAACCATGATTTCAAAACGAAGATTAAAATCTAATGACTAACTAAGGCGTATATTAGGAACACATAAAACAGTGAATAACACGAAATATTGATTAATATTTAAATGTTGTTTTCTCGTACAAACGAGTTTGGGACAACACATTTTTTGTATTTTGTTTTTGGCACACAACGCTGCTGCGGTTCAATTTTAAAAATAACGATTGTTTAATACCTGCTGGCTTGGCAGCTTGGTTTGCTTGCCTTTGTAGCAAACAAAATATTTGAATAATTTGTATGACTGAGTCATACAAGAAAAAAACATTGGCGCTATTAAATTTCTATGGAATCTAAGGTTCACATATATCAAACATCTTTCGATTTAACATAAATGGAAATCTTGTGACGCAGCAGCATTAATTCATCTCGATTTTAAGTTGTCATTACAAATGACTAACTGATTTAAGGTGGGTAGATGACAGAACGCTGGTGGTGACGAATGATTAACGGTTGAGCAAAGTAAACCTTCAACATTTAACCAATTATTTGTTATTAATAAACGTAATGTATGTGAATTTCTTTTAAAATAAATATTTGTCATTTTGAATGGAATAAATAGCATTCCATTGGATGTAATTTATCGACAATGACTTATAGCAGGAACTAGATGTTTGCTGGATACTAAAGATTGCATGAATCGTTGACTGTTATTGTTACTTTGTAATTGAAGAAGTGAAGCGTGTGCATTACGTTGTAAATTTGTTTGTATCTAATGCGTAAACCGGATGCATTAAAAGAGAGAGAGAGCCACGCCTCCTATCGTTCGTTAATTACACTATTCGTTAAAATTTAGAATGGTCAAAGTTAACCACTGTAGATTATTGTTTTCATATAGGACATAAATATTTTTGATTTTGTTCATAGTGAAATCTGTAGTTTTAAAATTTTTGGATTTTTTACACTACTTTTTTCTAAACTTTGGACATAAAACTTGTAAATGAAAAGCAGCCAATGTATATATATAACCGATAAGTAAATAGTTAAGACGATTTAAGTGACCCACATTGCCAACAGCACTTGCAGTTAGGGGAATGTCTACACATCTATACCATTACGGCAAAAGTTGATGTGTCGAATATAAGTATATCAGCTTTTTATACAGCAATTTAATAGACTTCCACGAATATAAGACATGTCATCCTTGCCAACTTGTTTAAAAACCCTAAAGGACATATCCACTGTAAAAATTTAAAAAAATTTATAAATCGTCATTTGTGATATTTACCCTTTTAAGAATCTCTACCAATATAAAAAAGTTTTATGCAAATTATTCTATCTACGATTTGTTTCCATCTTCAAAATTATTATTCTCTTGAAATATTTTATTAATTACTCATTTCATATTGATTAGTATTTGTCCCTTTCCTTCCATTCTCCCCCTTCTTCTTCATAAAGAAATTCTATACTTTGTATGGCCTTTGTTTAATTTTTTGTTGTCAGTTTGGGAGAAACGAAACAAAAAAAAATAAGTAAATACAAATTTGGTAAATAAAAAAACAGAAAAAAACATTACGTAATCCCTAAATTATAAATTGGCCAATAAGCAGTTGCCAAGTGATGAGTTAAATGCAAGTTTAAACAGGTGCATATTAGCTATAACGTAAATATTGTATTTTGAATATTTGATAATGTATTATTATAAAAAACAGCCAAAATGTACATAGAAAATTGACGAGGTAGTATAAAAAATCGCTCACAAAATAATCTGTTAAAATTATAGCTAAATTCAAAAAGGCAATGTTATGTCTATAACATTTTGGCAAAAGTGGATATGTTCAATGTTCATAATTTAACAGGAAGCTGATTCCAAACCTTATTAAGACATACTAACATATCAGGTTTTTATACGTGAGTCATTTATTAGACTTTTACTTATCTTAGACAAATTATCCTTTGACAACTTGTTCCAAAAACCCTAAAAGACATACAAAGTTAAATAAATTATTTTGCAAAAAAACTGACACATAAACTTTTGCTAATGGTACAGATATAATTGTTTAAATTTGGGGTCTTGCTGCTTTCTAAACAGGCATACTTCAGAGTTCTAAATTAGAATATTTATATTTATTTTTAACTAGAATATTAGAAATGTAAGATCTCCTGAGTTAAGTTGCTCTATAAAATCCCTTCTTGTAAATACTTTTTCTTCGTTCTTTTATACTTTAATTTGCAAGTTCTTTGGGTCGTATACTTTTCGGTATAAAAATGTTGTTCATACGTAAAGAAAACTAAGCGCCACCTATGGGGTGTAAGTTGTGGTATAATAACATTACCAGATGGAAAACAGCAAATTGTTAAAATTATATCACAACCGGATGGACGGATATGGATTTAAGTATAAGATTTAAAAAAAAATATTTTATACAAAAAAATAAATAATTTACATCTTTGCATCTTAAGGTAAAACTGCTAATAATTCCACTACAATCGTATGTATAGAGAAATAACCATTGAAGCAAATAGTTAACTAAATTTGTTTTTTAGAGTCATTTACGTCTTTTGATTTATTGTATTATACTTTTTTAATGACATTCGAAATTTAGCTTTTTCTTATTTAAAGCAGATCTTAAATCCAATCATTTACTTTGTATTTTACTAACCGCAGTAATTATTTTCGAACTTCTCTTCACATTGTGTCCAGTCCGTGTATGGAGTTTACCAACCACATTTGTGTGATATGTATTTCTAAAATATATATCTTGATTTTCCCCACATTATTTTTATCTTAATATTCCCTGGCAAACCACGAAATTGTAAATTTAATATAATCGCTTGGCTTTGTCAACTCTTATCGCGTTGATGTTCTAAAATTTCTTGAATGTATTCACCTAGTGTGGAATGTTAAGCAGTTAACCGCAATGTGAAATATTTTAACTTGTATTTTCCAGAATTACGCAGAATATGAGCAATGTGGAGAAAGTTCATGAGAACATATCGCAAAAAAAGAAAAATTACCTGTAAAATATTCCTAAAGTTAAGTGGCATTAAATTAATTTTATTTAAATATCACTTCCACCAACAGATGAGAAATTATTCATAAGAAAATAATTTCAACAATTACTTTTCTATTTAAAAAGTTACAAATTGTTATTTAAATAACAATCTTCTACAACGAGAAGATTACGAAAATTATATTTTTAAAAACCAATAGTTGTTAAAAATTATACAAAACTAAATTATTTAAAACGATAATACAGGGTGGACCAAAACTCCATCTACATTTGAATCAGTAATTGTGTCGAGCAACCACCAACATGTGGGGCGAAAGGGTTACGAAATATAAGATTAGGCAATGGGAATTTAGCGCCATGGCGTCATGAAGCGGAACACTGCGAAGCATTTTGCGTACGGGATTTCTACCCAAATAACGATTCATAGACTATAGCGCAGTGAAAATTTTGCGCTTATTACAGCAAAGACATAGAAATGAAGCTTCCTCGATTCAATTGATTATAAAATTGTTGTAATAGTTCGAAGAGACACGTTCAACAATGATTCAACCACGATTCTACTAACCTTTGTCTTCGAGAAAGCGTCTGTTTCTATATTAACTACCTAGACTCTATACTCGAAAGCGGTATAGAGTCTTAAATGTGCACAGAGCATCATTAAACCGCAGTTTTCACAAAAATGTACATCCTTACAAAACTTAAATTGCTTAGGAATAAAAGGCTCAAGATCACGCTCATTAGCTCGAGGTTGCTAACGAAATTCTATAGAGTATTAGCAGCTTTATAAATTTTTTTTTTCTCAGACTCGGCACATTACCATTTTCATCTTAATGGCCGTGTAAATAGGCAAAAGTGTAGATTTTGGTAAGACACTAATCTTTAATTGAAGCATCAGAACCCCTCGCATTCAGCCAAAGGTACTGTGTGGGCAGCTTTATCAGCAAGAGTCATTATTGGTTTATACTTTTATGAAGATCAAAGAGTAAATTTTACCACGGTGAATATAGAGCGGTATTTTGCAATTCTACAAAACTTTTTTGCACCACCGCTACAGAATTTCAACGGTTTTAATGAACAATCGGCGTTTAAGTAAAATAGAGCAACAAATTTTTGGGAAAAAAGTGATGTCCAAAAGAGGTAAAGTTAACTTCCACTCCGTAGCCCTGATTGCTCCTGAATGCCCTCGCAAGGAAGTCTCCTCCGGGAGGCATTTGGGGAGTATCGCCCCAACGAACCTGAGAGAACCCCCAATGGACCTATTTCTGGCTCTGCGGTTGCAAAAAGAGGAAGTGAAGGTATTGCCTTTACGAGCTCTGACCAAAGAGTCTAAAGATGGTACTATGGGTGGTCAGGAGCCCAAGGTAGCCTAAGCAACTACCTTCCTCGCCGAATGGGTACGAAACAGCTTGTTCTGCTCCTCGTAGGGGCTAAAGGTTAAAACTTAAAGTTACGCGAGTAGACCAAGAGTTTGATATTAGAGATAAATGGAGCTGGGTGTCCCTAGATACCATACAACACTTGCATCTCTCATTGTGCATCAAACAATCTCTTGATCAAAAACATAACTAAGACTTTTAGATAGAAGGTATACATAATACATTCCTATATGCGAAAGGAGAAAAAAATTCACCTATATTGTAACCGTGGGATCATAGTATGCACATACAAAAATTATAGTGGGAATAATGGTTTATTGTCGTTAACGTAATTTTTTTTTATTAAATCTTAAATAAATTTAATATTTTTTTCATTTGCACTAATTAAAGAAGTGGGGACTAAGTAATATGAAGCGGACGTATGAATGGATTAAAAGCCAAATCGATTAACTTCCCTAATATATTTTTTTTGTGTTTCAATAACAAATCAGAGAGAGATTCCATATGTTTTGTATTATATTTCTAATAATAAAATAAAACCCTACTGTACATTTCTTGTGTAAAATATAATATTTTTTACGTTTGTATTTATTAAAGATGTGGGGACTAAGTACAAGAGAATGGCATACTTCTATTAATATGAAGAGAACATATGAATGTTTTAAAAGCCAAATCGAATAATTCCAATATTTTTTTTTTTAATTTTAATTCAAAATCACTGATACGGTCTATATTTTTCTACTCAAAAAAAATTCTATAATAAGATTTAACACTACTGAACATTTCTTATAAATGTTAACAAAATTTTCTACGTTTGTATTTTTTACAAATTTGGTGGCTAATTAGCAGGGCCAACAAAAGTATGAAATGCATACTTGCATATGCAATTGCATATTACAGACTTACAGGTATGTTTTGGGGGTTTATGCATATAAAAGCATATTTTGGGGTTTTCAGGTTTGTATTACTATTTTTTTTTACTTTTCATATATATTTTTCGCAGTGAATAAAAAATTATATATATTTATTGAATAAAATTACTTAGATTCAAAATTTATTGTGCATTTTTTATCAGTTTTCAACGCATTTTTTAATATTTTTCGTGCTTATCTAATGCGCATATTTTCAGTTTTTTCATGCATATTTGTGTTGGTCCTGCTAATTAGAGTAGAATACCCTACCTTTTTAAAATGGAGCAGACATATGAATAGCTTTCAAATCATTGATAAATTCTATTTTTTTTTTCAATTCAAAATAAATTTTCTAATAAAAAACATTTAGCACTATTGAACATTTCTTTAAAAAGGTGTAAAATGTAATATTTTCTACGTTTGTATTTATTATAGATCTAGGGACAAAGTACAACAGAAAAACATACTTTTATTAATAATAAGTTGACATATGAATGGTTTAAAGGCCAAATCTATTATCTTCACTAATTTTTTTTTTTTTAAATTTTAATTACTAATCACTGATAGTTTCCATTCTTTACCAATTTAAAAGTTCTCTCATAGTAGAATTTAACACTACTGAACATTTCTTACATCGTTAAAACTGTTATTTATTTTTTTGGCTTTATAATTTAAAGAGTTTATAAAAAAAAATATCAGCTTTATGTTTTTATGGAGTTAATTGATTTGGCAAGTGAATTAGTCATATATTTGTAATATGACAGAGTCATATACTTTAAGTCTGTCTACAAACATTTCTTACATCGTTAAAACTATTATTTATTTTTAGGGCTTTATAATTTAAAAAGAGTTTATAAAAAAAATATAATATTTATGTTTTTATGGAGTTAATCGATTTGGCAAGTGAATTAGTCATACATATGTTTGTAATATGACAGGGTCATATACTTTAAGTTTGTCTACAATTGTAATGTCTATTTCACCAGCTTTTGAAATATAGTCAACTATTTTTATGGAATTAATCGATTTAACAAGTGACGTATTCATATATTTTGAATAAGTAGCGGACATTTATATACTGCCATTCTGTCTCCAATTGTACCGTGCTAGCCTTTCCCTATGTGACGTTTTTTCCTTCATCAAGATTACCATAAACTGTTACTATTACAGTAACCTTCATCTTCCCCTCCCCGCAGACTATACGTCTATTTCACAAGTTTTTGAAATATAGTCAATTACTTTACTATAATCGAATTTGGTTGATTACTCTACATTATTTGCATTTGTCCAACCAACTCTCTTATCGCTTGCATTTGTCCAACTTTACGCTATAATTGATCGTTGATTTATTGAGGTCAACCCTGCCACCCTCTGCCGGCCATCACAGGCACGCAATCATATTGCAGTCTGTGTTTGTGTGTATGTAAATTTAACCCTCAATGCCACCACTTATCATTGTCCTGCCATCCGGCAAAGTGCAATTTGATGTTGCTTATCCGAGTAATGTAAACATTCCAACTCTGTGCGGTGAGTGACAGAGAGAGAGAGAGGGAGAGCGCAACCTATGGCCAGACGTTGGGACGTTATATATTTTCTGTTTTACTGTATTATCATTGACATGGTTTTTAGGCTTAAAGCGTTTCTCGCGCACTATGCGAATCACCCTGTTTAGGGTTAGAGGGAACAACAAAACTGTCTGTCTGTGGTTTTCACTTCAAAACAAACAAGAAAAGTACAGGCGACCACCTCATTCACTCATACGCACACATTCTCTTTGCTCCCCTATCACTTTCTCACTATCTAGCCTTTGATTAGCTTAAGATTAGCATGGGACAGTGACAGTGGCGTTTCTTAACGTAATTACACTCATTCAGCTCATGTTTATTTTTTTTATGATTAATTATCATTAACATTGTGCGGTTAAAGTAGAGTCACAAAAAACTTAACGTGTTTGTATTACGAATTGTCGAAATGCAAAACATCGCACGATGTCTTGCTATTTGTTGCAGTGTATACGGATGTGCTGCCAACAACGAGAACAGCAACTAAATAACATCATGTCAAACAATAGTCAAGCGAGAGAATAAAATAGAAACAAGACGAGACGACACACAACTTGTACTATTGTATTTTGTATTTTCTTTGTCGTTTCTATTTTGTTAGAAAACTAAAAAAACTTTGCATAGAGATGATATCATCTCTACGAGGTGGGGAGAGAGCGAGGAGGTGTTCGTGCTGGTGGTGGTGGTGGCCGGCAGTCAGTCAGTGATGATTATGAGGTTTTTTGCCTTCTACTACTACATTGGGCCAAGGGGAGGGGTGACCGAAAACCACATTGCCCAGTCATCGATGGCTGAATTTTTTTTTGATTACTTAATTGATGAAAACACTTTGTTTTTTGAAACTAAACTACGCCAAGAGTTTGCGGGGTTAAGCCTAACCTAGTCAGTTTCCAGAGGCATCTACGTCAGTAGCAAATTTCACCATTTTTTTCACTTGACACATTCACAAAACTCACTTACTATCTTTAGATTTAGATGATGGCAGAAATTAACACTCGACTTTGTAGTAAAATTAATTAAATTTGATAACCACTTCTGTCTGCACTTACCTTGTTCTTGACAGCGTAAACCATGATGTTGCTTTTTGTTGTTGTGGTGTTAAGAAAATATTAAATGCTGAATGTCTTCGTTTGCTAAGAGCTACTTTGCGACCTAACCGCCAAGCTATAACTTTACGAATGCCGCCACTCACAAAATCTATTAAACTCAACAATATTAAAGGAAAAAAAGTATATTAGTATTCTTCTTATAGCCAGTCAACCATGTATTAGTAGCATGTGTGTGTGCCTACGAGAGCGACAGAGAGTGAGTAAGAGAAAGACAGCGCACTAATTGACAGTTCGCTGTATTAAAAGCAAATCACCAAAAAATAAGAGGCGTGAAGAACACGCAGAGCCAGAAAACAGAGTTGTACGCTAGTGATGAAACTGTAATTATTGTGATATGAATCTAGTAATTACTAAATATCTTTGCTTTGCTACAATGTACAAAAATAAATGTAAAAATAATTTATAATTTATTAATACAACATATGGATGTATGTTGTTGTCATCACGTCCCCTTAGATTTGTGATAACCGGAATATTCCGTTTCTTATTCTAATGGCATTGTAATATAAGGTACCCTAGTGCCATCTGTATGTGAAATGAGTGTAGTTTAATGGCAGCATTGACGGAAGTGACAAAAACAAATATAAGTTTTTATGTTATACACCAGGTGGCGCATTTAATTGTACTGACAACCCAGCGAAATTTGTTAGAATTGGTACACGTGCCACATGAGTCATTTCGTGCAAGACCGTCATAAGTCAGAAAATGTGATTTTTGAGTTAATGATGTAAAATTGTTCATTTAATCATACTCCAAGTTGTGTAAAAATTCATATTAATATCTTTTATACACACCGCAAGAGAGCTTTTTGAATTCCTCCATTTCGTACAAGTTAGATGCAAATTGAAAACTTTAAACGCGTTTATTTCGAACTAGATTTTTTTAAGCTATGACGGTCTTGCACTAAATGAGTGATATATGAATGGTTCAAAAGCCTAACTGATTTTTTTTTTAATTTTGAATACCAATTCTAAGACAAATATTATACTTTTCCTTTTGAAAAAATATTCTAAAAACAAATTAAGACTAAATTAAGATTTGGTCGTATGAAAATGTTGGTAAATTTTTTCAAAAAATTTTCACACATTAGTCTGGATTAAGGAAATGGAAATTTTATTGAAGTTGCTTGCTCTAGTTGCTTAACTTGTCCTAAAATTTAAAAAAAACTTCTTTAAATACAAATTTCAAACGTTTTTAAAAAATATCACCTCTAGTTATTTTATTTATTTTCCGATTTTAAATAATATTGTTGTTGAGCCACCAGTAAGTTTTATGATGGTGTCTCATGAATTTCTTGAGATGAAAATAATATACATGGTTGACAAATTAAGAATTTTTTTTTGATTTTTGTCAATTAAATTTATTTGCTGTTTTAAATACAATATGTTTTTTTTAAATATGTCAGCCATCTATATTTTTTCAAGAAGTTAATGAGACACTACTGTCATGAAACTTACTGGGGTCTCAACAAAATTAGTCTTAAATTTTAAAATTAAAATAAACTAGAATTAATTTTCTTTTAAAACAGTTTCAAATTTTTATTTTAAATTTTAAAAAATTATACTTCTAACCAAAGGTGCAGAATGTGGGGCGGGAGCCCAATAAAGAAAAAAAATATGCTACACCCTTCTAAATGGGCGGTCAAACAAAGGACCCATTGGGTTCTATGATGACCCTCTATGTGTGGGTACTTAAATGAAAGATAATTTCGAGCGGAATCCAATGATGTATTTTTTAAGAATATGCGGGAGCCCTATAGATCCTAAAGGGTGCCCTAGAAGCCCAAATAAAAAAATACACCATCCTTTTCGTCTTGATCGCTAAACATCGGAATGGTAGGTTAAAGTTGGCCCTTTGGGTTGCATGATAACCCCCCAAGTGAGGGTACTCAAATAAAAGATAAATTGTATGACCCTATGCGACCCATGGACCCTCCCAAGTCGATTTTTAACCAAAAAAATAAAATGAAATAGGCCAAAAAATGGGGGCTGAAGGAAGTTGCACCGCAGTCAAAAATTATTATTTTAAATTTTATTTTATTTTAAATGCGTTTAAAAATATATTTAATATCCTATTGTTAGAATTTCCACACATATAAGTTAATTTTTTAATATTATTTGCCTTAAAACTTTTAATATTGACCCAACAAAAATAGATCTAATTCGATCCAGGGGGCATGTAGAAGCAAAAAATACACCGTTGAATACGTCTCGAATCTTTTATTTGAGTACCGCCAATTGGGGGGTGGGGGGTCATTAAACAGCCAAAAGAGCCACTTTTTTACCCCCAGCGTCAACTTTGACCTGCCACTCCGATGTTTATTATATATTTATTTTTTATTTGGGCTCCCGCCCCATATTCTGCACTTCAGCCTACTATTTTAGTAGAAACATTCATTCAGCAAGCAATTTAAAAAAAAAAGTATTTCCTCAACAAAAACCCAAGTTAGATTTAAAAAAAAAAATTAACCAAAATTTTTATACGGCCAAATCTCTTTGTTTTGTTTGTAAAAAAGTATTGATTCGTTTTTTGCGCACTATAAGTTACATGTTTGCAAAATTTCATTAAATGTGGAGAGTTGCCCCGAAATTTATATGATTACTTCCCATGGAATTACTCACTACTGAACATTTCATACATTGTTTAATTTTTTTGCGAAATTTATTTGATTTAGGAGTTTAAAGAAACAATATCAGCTTAATGTTTTATGGAGCTAATCGAGTTTGGCAACATTCATATTATATTTGTTTGCTCATTACATCTTCACCAGGTTAGGCCTAGTAACTGACGTGTCCTTTTCGTCCTTATTTCGAGAAACGTCAGAAAAGGTCCTTTAAATGGAATTTAACAACATTCAAATGTTCTACAAACATTTTGCTCAGAAAATTCTACTTGGGGAGCTCAAAGACAAGAAATCGATATATCCAATTTTACTAATCATTTTGATCCTTCTTAAAGTACTGTGTGAACAATGACATAAAAATTGACAGAGTATCTATGTTTTTTAGTGTTTCAGTGTATTTTCGATATCAGATGTCTTCAATAAAATTAAATGATGATTTTTGTGGAACATTTTTACTTTTATCTCACATTTCCTTTTCGTTCTTTTTTCAAGGAAAGTCATAAAAAGACCTTAAAATGGGACTACAATATTCAAATTTTCTTCAAAAATCATGCTCAGAATATTTAATATGGAGCTCTTAAAAACCAAAAATCGACATCTCCAACTTTTTCTGATCATTTTGTGCCTTTCCGAAGTACTGTGTGATCAGCACCCTAAAATAGTCAGAGTATCTATTTTTTCTATTGTTTTAGTGCATTTTCGATATCAGCTGTCTTAAATGAAATTTAACGGTTATATTTTTTGCGGAACATTTTAACTTTCTATCTCGGCTCTTCACATGTTCTTTTCGTCCTTAGTTCGAGAAAATCAGGAAAGGAACATAACATTAGAATTTACAACATTCAAATGTTGCTCAGAAATTTCTACTTGGGATACTCTAAGACAAGAAATCGATATCTCCAAATTTTGTTAATCGTTTTGTGTCTTTTCAAAGCACTGTGAGAACAAGGACCTCTAAAAGTTAGAAAATCTTTGTTACCTATTGTTTTAGTACATTTTCGATATCAGATGTCTGTAATGAAAATTAACGGGGATTTTACTTGTGGAATACTTTAACTCTCTATCTTGACTCCTTAAATTCATAATAGGACCTTAATTAAAATAAAAGATACGTTATTAAAATTTTCTAAAAAATGTTCAGAAAATTCTACTTGGGTGCTCTAAGACCAAAAATCGATATCTGTAACTTGTACTGATTATTTAAGGTCTCTATTCACACAGTGCTTTAAAAAGAAATAGAAAGATAAGTAAAAGTTGGAGGTATCGATTTCTTGTCTTAAAACACCACGAGTTAAACTTCAAAGCAACATTGGAAAATGTTAAGGTTCTAAAGTCTAAATTAAGGTATTTTCTGACTTTTCTCGATAAAAGGACAAAAGGGACACGTAAAATGTTAGGTTAGACTGAAAACTTCACTGGACCGTAAAAAAAATATTGAAACTAGGGCATATCTGCCCTTTCGGAATATTAATATAATCACCTAAGGCATTTATTCGGTAAAGAAATTATTCCGCTCCAGGCAATAATCTCTATTTAGTGTTACAGTGTAAATAATTACCTTCAGGATGGATCAGGTCTTAGCTGCGATGTGGCCAGTTTATAACGCGTCTTTTGGATATCACTTTTTTTTCCCAAAAAATTTGCGAACGCACCCAACGAGTCGGTAAAGATGTGACATGATGGCTCGTCTTGATGAAACCACGATTGTTGCTTATAACCATTGAAATTAGCGTAACAATATTTCGCTCTATATTCACTATAACACCACGTCTTCATTGATCTTCACGGAATTACGAGGCTTGAGGCTTTAAACCCTGTACAATTTGAATTATGTAAAACAGTCCACAGTGGATCCGCTTGTATGGAGGCGCGGCCAAAAATGCTTCTAATGGTAGTACAGAGCTGAAATGTTCAGCAGGGCTCTTAAAAAATATTTAAGCCAGTACAAGAATTTCAATCAGGTGAACTGACTGATAAATACCCTCACCCTATGTACGACATTGTTTTACTCTCGAGTTATTGAAATTGAAAAAGAAATTACTTATGTAGCTTAAACGATCGGGAATAGGACTCTCGGTCGTATGGCCAGAAGTTTACAGACATGTAGCAAAACTAACAACAGTTATAAAAAGTTTAATTCAATATCTCTTACAAAAATGATATGTATGTAAAACCGTCTGAAGCTAATATTTCGGTTTTCCGAGGTTTTGCGTCGGATTACAAGATAATCCAACTGACCACATTCAAGTGTACTCCAGTTTTTGGTTTAAATGTTATGAGAGAAATATTAATTTTCCCAAAAATATGTTGGTAATTTTGTATAAGACTCCCACCCTAAATTTTATTGGAAAAAATTTGACTGAAAAAGAATATGCTTGTGGGAATATTACGTTGAATTAGGTCATTTATATAGAATGGGGTGGCATAAGGGGCGCGGCAAATGTTCCGATTTCCTGCAGTTTTACCTGGTTTTATAAGATTTTTAGTCCGCCAAAGTTCATGATCATGTAGTGTTTCGTTTGGAAGTAATGGAAGAAATATCCAAAAATAGGTAATTTTGTATGGGAGGTACCAGAAAGGGTGGGGCAATTCTACTTATTTACAATAACGTAACTTCATTTTGAGAAATATTAAAACTGGTAAATTTTCATTAAGATCAGTTAAGGTTTACTCAATCATGCCCATCAGTTATCCTTCCAACCAGCAAGCCAACCGGCCAGCCAGCCGGCCGACGGAAATGGGACAATCGTCTTAAAAAATCTTTAAACAAATTTGGTTTTAAGATAATTTGGGTCAAGATAATTGGGGTCGTTACACTTTTTCACTTATGAAATTATACTTGTCCTCTTACCTAAGTTTGAGGATTTACTAAGAAGGCGGTTACGTATTTAAAAAATTAAACGCACATCCGCAAATTTCCGCAACACACTTTAACACTTTTATTACCTTAAGACTACGACAAATACAATGGAAAAGAGACCTAAAGGGGGATCTGGGGGGAACACAACTAAAACTCTAAATAATCATAATGAAGTCGCACAAAATAGAATCAAACAAATGCGTTACCTAAAACATTAATTTGGCAAGAATTACAAAACTAGTTAGTTTTTATAAATTTGTGGAGATTAAATAAATACTTTTAATTTTAAAATCCATTAAAAATAATTTAATTTTTTAGACTTATGCAATGAGCAATCCGTTTTGAAGTGCACTCTTGTTTTAAATTATTCGACCAACGTACAAAAGCGCGAAGAAATGTTCATGATTAAATTCTATTTTTAAAAAGTCCCGTTAGATTTTCAGAAGAATCCGGTTTACCATTATGAAGATTGGACATTTAAGAGATAATTTGTTTACATTTTATTTTAATACTTTGTGATTAGTTTTTTGATTTTTGGCCTATGGACGGAACCACTGTGCAGTCGTGATGAACGCGGTTTAACGTTATTTAGGGCACTTTTTAACTCTTGACCGTTTTCGAGTAGAGTCTAAGTTGTTCACGAACAGACAATTGCTCCCCTGAAGTTCTAGGTCAGCGGGATCGTTATTGGTACATTGTAGAACCTGTCTTCTCGAACATCCGCATCCATTTTCTAATCATTTTCTAATCCCTTTACATCTTATATATTTTTCACAAATTTTTCTTTTATTATTTTTGTTTTTCGCTTTTTTTTTACCCAAAAATTAACATTTATTATCCAACAAAATCTTAAATAACTATTCGAATAAAATCGTATTTAAAAACTAATGAGCATAAGTGTGGCAGGGTGCGGACCCCGTGGCTAGACCCGCACTGCGAGCACCCATCTGGTCATAGCTGTACGCGGAAACATAGGGCGCCGTTGAAGAGCCATTGTACTCATACGGCGTTTGACTTTGAGAGGGAACATGATGATGCATGCTGTTGGTTGAGCCAGCGCTTGTACCCGTGTCATAGTAGTTGGTAACACCGGCATATGAGTTGGCACCACTACTGCTGGAGGCGGCTACATTCGCAAAGTAGCTACCGCTGCCAGTGTGGCCATAGTGATGATTTACCACTGGATCGTAACTGTAACTGGAGGGGAGTGTGTTGTCTATAAACTTCTCTTTGGATTTCTCCATTTTCGCTGGTCGTCCAGAGTTGTAGTAACAAGAGTCGTAAGGGTCGGCGTAGGAGACGGCTGACTCTTCCGACGCTGCTAATTTCAGGGGTTTACTTTCGTGGGTTGCTGAGGTGTCCATGATGTGCGGAAAGTGCTTCAATTCAGAATAGTTAATGAATTCCGGTTCACTATTAGCAATTTCGCCAGAAGAGATCTCGACAGGCTGTGGCCGGCTGGGTGGACACTTTAAATCGGAGTAGTTAATATATTCGGCAGGTTCACTGGCAGCATGTTGGTTATGCGAGGAGGAGGAGGAATGATGATGAGCTGCAGGAAGATGACGCGCTTGTATATCATAGTCATAGGACCCAGCTACGGTTATGTTATTGTTGTAATTGAGGGTTTCACAGTTGTTATTATAACATAGCGACGATTCGGTGGCATATCCTGAGGCCGCTGCAGAATGATGGTAATGATGGTAGGCAGCTTTGGCTGACTCTTCAGGACCCGGATAATGGGGTACATGGTTGGCAGTCGCTGGTGATACCGTCAAACAAGTGTGCTGATCTGTAGAGGATTTCGGCGAGGAGTTGACCGACGGATTACTGGTTATCATAGGTGCTGCTGGGGCGTGATATATCGGGTAGTTGTAGGTGATATGTTGGTGGTTTACCGTCAACAATGCTGTGGGTTCACATTTGGGATTTACATTCTCGATGGTATTGTAAACGTTGTGACTGTGTGTATAGTTTTGATGGTGTTGGACGCCTGTAGCCGCTGCCAGAGGATCGTAATGATTTATAGACGTGGGATAATTTAGAGCTGTGGCATTTGAAAGAGGTTCAATGGCACAGGTGCAATGGGTTCGGGTCGAACATTTGGTACAGTCTGAAATAAAGCGAGGGGTAATGAAAAAATTTATAATTTAAGGAATAGAGTAGAATGTATGATCTCTTATATCATACTTAATTTGAAAATGGTATTTGAAGAAGTAAACCAAAAACGTTACTAGAGCATGAAACATGAAGTAATTAATTATCCTGAATGTAAATTTTTTTAGTTACATTCGATATTTAAACATGTATTTTTAACGACAATTGTTTTTTAACAGAATGAACATGGTAAAATATAAGCTATGTTCGCATGTCTGTGTGTAATGCATTTTTACTTCAGGCCTCAAATTTATGAACTACGTTTCGTAAATTGTAATTGGTAATTGTAATTGGTGTGTAATGCATAGGGCGCAAAATAGTCCATCTGATTGTACTGAAATTTCATCACTATGTTTATAAGATGCCGTAGATGGTTTCTAGGCTAGTGTGGTTAAGGTGCGAAGCTTAGGTTTTGGTTGTGGAGACGTGTAATCTGGTAAAAACTAGGTCACACTACACAAAGAGATCTGCAAATCCATTGTGATTATCCGTTAGGAAAAGGTAAAAGGGAATGGGAGGAGAGGGGAAAGAATGTGAGAGGAGAGGGATAGAGAAGGAAGAGAAAATCGTTGGAACCCCAATTGTTATCTTGGCCCAGTTAGCCATGGAAAGCACTCCATTAAACATATCAAATCTCCTACTCGGACTGAGGAGAGAGATTCTAAATCTTCTATATAAGATTCCCCTGAGTATATTAGCCTTCTACGGGCTAGAGCGGCGCAGCTACAAAGAAGATGTTCCATCGTCTCAGACTCCTACTCGTCCTCCAGTTTGTATGTTTGCATTATCCATTTATCGATGACAAATTTCTGCATAAAAAGCCAAAATTTTAAAACTGGTCACCCTATTTTTCGTTCAGACATAATTCTAAGAATAAATCCTTGCGATACCAAATGTATATTAAAGTTTCAATACTTTTGGGATGGTCTAATTACGAAACTACGTTAAAGTCCTATGCTCCACTGGAAGTGAAAGGAATTAAGATTAAGAATCTTCCACAAGTTGACGACAAAATGATTAAAATGAAAAACTACCCCGAGTATTGCTTGATACTGTATAGTAATTTCCTGTTAACTAGTGCACTCGATGATAACATATATTCAAAAATTCCCCTCCCCACATCATTGCCTCTTTGTATAACTTACTGTTAAATTGATAGATCTCCAAAGCTGCCGTGTGAGTCGCTGTCGCCGACGCCGTCTTATTTGATCTCTTCAAAACTTTATTAATGAAATTATTATGAGCCTTCATCTGTCGTAGACTACTGGTTAAACCACTAACCAAAGTTGTCTTTTTGGTCCCTCTGGCCGCACCTGCACCGCTGTTTCTTGGCACCAGCGATACTCTGCCAAAGGCTCTCTTAGAAACACTTGAGTTTTTGGGTTCCGGTTTTGGATGATCGTGCACACCTTTGGCTTGGAAGAATATCGCATTGTTGGCGTGACGCCAAAAATGAGTCACGGGATAACCGCAATGACCACGACAGGGTTTTATTTCGAGGCGACCACCACGACACGTCTTATTAGGGCATGCCTTGCCTTCCTGTTTTCTTCGAGCTTTATCACATATGGCTGGTCTTAGATTTATTTTATTGCCATTGGGCAGAGTGCAGCCTAGAGAACAGACCAAGACACCCAAACAACTTTTCTTGAGTATATTCACGTTGTGGTTGTTGGTGTTGCGCATGGCCCAGCCGGAAATATGTTTCTTGGCCTCTTCATTGTTGATGGGATAGATGAGCCGGACGTGGCCATCGGTCCAATCACTGAATTCATCGAAATCGCAGTCGCTCACCTGTGGCACAACAGCATCATTAATGTCCCAGTCGCGTTTCGATCTGTGGGTCATATTCATCTGTTGCTGTTTGCGGGAATTGAAGCAGTAGGCATTTCTGGAACATACAAAAAAATAAGTTAAGAAATATTTGTAATTCTCAAAGAACAAAAATGAACAAAAATCAAAGAAATTTAAAGAAAAGGAGATATTTCATTTATCCAGCATGAAGGTACCAAAAGGGGGGAATTGACAGTACCATCTGAGAACTAAGGAAAAAGTTGACTTTCTGAGGTTTTGCCTACTAATTCTACAGTTTCCCGTTAGGAAGTTATGGGAGAAATATAACATTTTGAAAAATAGTTCATTTTATATGAGAGTAACAAAAACGGGTCTGCCGATATAGCCATAGTTAAATCTGAGTCAGATTTTCACGATAGACTCGCCTACTGCGAAGTTGCTCTCGACAATACCGACGGGGGCGCCGATCAAAGAAATGTAGATGACTATGACAGGGATCAAACCCTGGTGCCGAATTACCGCATTCGATTCGAATCGAAATCTTGATTATGAAAATGCTATAAATTATAAATTTTCCTTTAAATTTTTAAAAAAATTGCACATAAAGCGAATCAATAGATTTATTACTTATTTTATCAAGGTGCTGGAAAAAATATGACCGAAAGAACACGTTCGTATATCAGATTTCGTGCACGGTTGACCACCACTCAAGCACCTTTTTTAATTATTCAGGTTATGTCCTGGACCTTTTGGTTTTTATACTTAAGTTTAAAGACTTTACGTTACAGACTAAAAAGAATATACTATTATATATGACATTAGTTTAAGAATTTAATGTGTCCTAAAGTAGGACACATAATCCTTAAGTTTGACAAACCTGAAGTAAATATATTTCTTAATAAATGACATTATTTTAAGATTTTACAAATGGGCAGGGCCGAAGTCAGACAGACTCGATGTTGGTCAGACTTAAAGTCGAACAAACCAAAAGTTTGATAGACTTGAGGTTAACACAGTTTTCAATTATGCAGAACATGTCTAAGCTTTTTGTTTTTTGCGGTCTATGGATTTTAAAATTTTCCGTACAGACTAAATAGAAAATACACGTGTTACATACAATCACAAATTAGTGTGTAAAAGTGCTAAATAATTTTAAAACATATTTTGACAGTTAAATTAGTATGAAGACCATTGGTCCAATATGGTTTATATTCTATTGGCCCCACAGATCCCGAACGGCGTACATGGTTGGCCTGTGCCGGTGTAACCTGAGAGGGGCCTGTGGAATTCTAACAGGCTATTGCAATATTAGGTGCCTGGCAAATAGGCTAGATATATACCGGACTAATGCCGTGGGTGTGAGGACGAGGAGGAGTCTGAGATGATGGACAGATACGGGCTGCCCGCTCTAGCCCGCAGGAGGCTAAGACACTTAGGGGAAAGTTATATAGGAGACCTATAGTCTCTCTCCTCAGTCTGAGTAGACGACTTGATATGCTTCCATGCACAGATAACTTTTTAGGGTTTCCACGATTTTCTCTTCCTTCTCTATCCCTTTCTTCCCTCCTTCTTTCTCCTACCCGTTTCGAACAGACGATCACAATGAATCAGCAGATCTCGGTGTGTAGTGTGATCTGGTTTTATTTGATTACACGTGTCCACAACCTAACTAAACCTTATATAATCAAAGTGAATGGTATAAAGCAGGTAACGATTTTTGTCTCAGCCATCTACATTATCTTTCATTGACTTCCCTCCCCCCACACTTCACCTGAATGACAAATGGATTGACCTAAAATGGCAACAAAAACGATAAATAGGGCTTTGTTAGGAGTCAATTGTACATTAAAAATCTACTTGAATCAAAATCCTAGCTGATTCTTTTTTAAAGATGAAAGAATTTTTTGTTTTTTTTATATCCGTTTTGCGCTTTGTTTAGGAAGTAACGTTCTTTGTCCCATGTTTTAACCATCAAATCGTAGAGATACTATATCGTGTTATATCTCATTGAAAGCGTACGTACTTCAGCTTTCAACTTTTGTTCGAATGGATATTTTCTGCACAACAGTAAGTTTTACGGAAAAAAAATCTTAAAATCTCTTTTTTTTATGTTTCACAAAAATGTTATACCGTAAAATGTAGGTACCGTTGTGTGAAAAAATTATAGCGTGTTAATTCACAACGCAAGAAGCTATTCCATAACTCATATGTGGGGTGTAATGTGAAATTAAGTTTGTTTATTATTAAAACAAAATATTAAACCATTTGAGTATTTCCAAATATTTCTGTGTATTACAAACATCAGAATTTATTCCAAATACTCTGTGCCAAAGTGTGGTTTATGGTAGAGAAATCACTGTAAGTACTTATTTACATACTTTCCCTTTAATATTCCATTAATGAGATATTTAAAAGCTTCTCAGATTTGAGCGGTCAGTCACTCTAACTAATTTTTTAAAAATTCAACATTTAATTTTTAGTAAATACATTATTACTCCCTTAGTCATATTTCAATTTACACAGTTATTGTCAATATTGCTGGTTCTCAGTTCTCTTATGTGCCCGCGAAAGCCGAGCATTTGAATACCTTCCAAAGTTCTGTCTTGCGATGGTAATCAGAGACCTGCTTAACCTATACAAACCACATTTCCCCAAATGTTTTCCTTAAACTATTTTCCTAGAATTGTTTTGTTTTTAATAAAAAAAGTGAAAATTTATAATTAAATTCATATAAGTCTTAAAGTTTTCTCTTACAAATTGATCAATTATGAACTTAATATCATAATTGGTCAACATATTCATCGTCAGCAACAAGAAACTGATCTTAGGCTCAGCAATTTGGGTGGTCTAGGAGGTAACTCTATCTATGATACTGTTATCGTTTTTTTTTTCAACGAACAAGAAATTTATATGCTAATAAGATGTTATTCTAAATTAACACCTATGCATTTGTAGAACAAACTTCACATAAATATCAGTTAACAATAAACATCGTCTAGAATTACATTATCACCGGATGATCCGGCGTTGAGCTTAAATGTTGTTTTTCAATCATCAAATGTTTATGTTTATTTTCTCTTTGGTATTTTCTTCCCATACCAGTTGTTTGTTGGCGTTTAAATTCGAAATGTTTTAATTTTTTTGTTTCTCCCTCCAACTGAGTAACAAAACGTTAGAAATTTCACAGTTTCTATTTATTCTTTCTATATTTCTCGAGTTATGGCCTATTGATGGCACACTTTATTTTGGCCCTATTTGTATAACAACAAAGCCAACTGTTTAGGTATTTTTTCTTTTATTTTTGTGTTATTAGTTAAGATCCGGCGTTTAGTCATAATTAGCCATAAAACGTTGGCGTGGTGTGGCCCAAACATCAATATTCGAAATCACTGCGCCGATAATGATGATGATCATGATTGTAATGTAAGTGAAGTTTCCTCAATCGCTGTGTTATGACACCTTGAAGTTTAGTTTAATGTGCTTATGATTTATCTTTTATTAAATTCCCGAATTCTTTCCGATTTGTTTGTATGTTGTGGTAATACCCAACCTTCCAAAAAAAAATAAATACGTTTTATTATCATTACTTGGAAGTCAGCAGGTTATTGTTTGTAGGGCAAATATCTTAAGACATTCCTAAGCCATTGCTATCGGAGTGTGATCCCTAAACCAAAGCATAAATAACGATTACAATAAATAGGTTTTTTAACACCGTAACAAACATTGGCCCTAACAAGATCAATCCGCCCTTTATGGTGTCGTCTTCTTAATGATTTTGCTCTTTGGCAGTACGGTTGTGGCCTAACGTTCGTGTGTGTGTGTGAATGAGTGTTTTTAATAAGCACAGTGGATGTCAATGATTTTTTTTGGAAAATAATTTTACAGGAGTATTTTTTTTAATATACCAACTTACTTTGCTTTTGTTGCTATGAGTAGACTTAATTAAAAGGTAAACTGCAGATAAATTGTGGGAGTCCACAAATTGCGTTTCTTTCTGATAGATAATATTCAATAATAATAAACTAATAAACTAGAGGGATCTGCTTCAGGAAACTAGAATTGTAATTGTAAATGTAATACCTGTGAAACATTATCACTTGCCTTTTGATCTTGAAGCTCTCATGGGAATCATTGTTGGGTTTTTTGTCTAGAAAATTGTCTGTATAACTAAGTGAAGGTATCTCAATTTGAAATCAGTTTAGTTTTTTGTTTAAGAGCAGAGTACGGAGAGCTCAATTTTTTCGAATCCCTCCCAAGATTACAACCCATAAAAATCTGCCTTTTTAAAAATTCAAAGATTAAAATCTTCCACAAGATATATATTTAAATATTTAAGGATTGAAATCTTTTAAAAGTTTACAATATTAAACTGTGTTGTTTGTTAGTTTTAGTCAGAAAAGTGTTTTATTATTTGATATTTTTGGTCAAATTCTGTGTGTCACGCACTAGGATGACGCGTTTCGAACTCCATGACGAGTTCATTTTCAGACCCCTTTGTGACGAACTGATGCACAATGGTACATCATCAGCTGTATTTATATCTACAATTATGTCAAACATGTACATGCGAAGTTGATATCAGCCGAAAATGTCCAGCACCAATTATTTGAATTTGACCGTCATTTGATACACTAACATTAAAAATTCTTTTGTTGCACTGAAAAGTACAACATATTGTACCAAAATGTAATATATATTGTATGAAAAAGTTCCTTTACTGTCCAAAAAGTACAATTTATTGTATCAAAAACTTTTATTGTACATACATTCATTGTATCAAAAAGTACCTTTATTGTACCAAAAAATACATTTATTGTACAAATAAGTAAATTTTTTGCACCAAAAAGTACAATTTATTGAATCAAAATGTACATTTATTGTACCAAAAAGTATTTTTATTGTACAAATATGTTAATTTAATTGCACCGTATAATTTAGTGAATCAAAAAGGACTTTTTGTACCAAAATAAAGTAACCAAAAGTTACTTTTATTGCACCGAAAAGTACAATATATTGTACCAAAAAGTACAATTTATTATACCACAAATTAATTAATTTATTATTACTAAAAGCACCTTTATTGTATCAAAAAGTTTTTTATTGTACCAAAAAGTACTTTTATTGTACATTCAATGTACCGAAATTTCGAATTTTTCGCATTAAAAAGTAGAATTTATTGCATCAAAAAATGACATTTATTGCACCAAAAAGTACAATTCATTGTGTTAAAAAGTACTTTTATAGTACCGAAAAGTATAATATATTGTACTAAAAAGTACATTTGTTGTACTGATAAGTACAATTTATTATAAAAAAAGTACATTCATTATTAAATGTAGCGAAAAAGAGTACATTTATTGTACAAAAAAGTACATTCATTGTATCAAAAAGTACTTTTATTATACAAAAACCAGTAAGAAAGTTTTAGTCGGGAAACCCGACTTACATATACCCTCATAAAACTTTTAAGTTTATTGATATTATTACTCGATTTCTAAAGTGGGAACTCTTGTATGGGAGATACCAGAAGGGGCGCGGATAGACTTCCAAATTTTTCGCCAAAACATTATCATGTTAAAGCTTAACAAAATACAGAATTTGGGCACGTTCGTGTCGAGTGTATTGATATTAC
The DNA here is from genome assembly GCA_964034835.1 of Muscina levida. Classification (NCBI taxonomy): domain Eukaryota; kingdom Metazoa; phylum Arthropoda; class Insecta; order Diptera; family Muscidae; genus Muscina; species Muscina levida. The sequence continues at coordinate 3,791,794 of OZ035881.1, read as the reverse complement.
TATTCGCTTTCTACAGTGGGCGGAATAGTACATTTGTATGGAAGGTACCAGAAGCGGTGTGGCTGGAGTTCCAATTTGTTCTCCAAAACTTTATCCTATTATAGCTAAACATAATACAGAATTTGGGCACGATAGCGTTGGGTGTATTGATAGAATTACTAGATTTTAAAGCGGTCGAAGTGGTACATTTGAATCGGATCTACCAAAAAAGGGGCGTGGCTAGACTGCCAGTTGTTTCTCCAAAACTTTTCCCTGATATATTATATATTAGGTTGCCAGCGAAAATTTGGATTTACGGCAGTGTTCAAGCAGGATATTGTGTTAGTTGTAAAAAATAGCTATGGTCAAAATTTGAGCAACATCGGACAACTTTAAACCATGCCCAAGCAAATCAAAAGGTTAAATCTATATATATGAAAATGATTTTGTCTTTGTTTGCAATTTTTAGTACCGTATACACACGAAAACGGCTTCACCGATCTTTTTTATATATATTAGGTAGGCGTGGCCCCGCCCATTAAACTCTATATCTAGAGGACTGTTTCTCCAATCGCTTTGAAAATTTGTGTGAATGCATTTGGCAGCAAAATTCGTGATCCAAAAAATAAATGGGCGGGATTGAATCAGTGGGAGTGGTATAAAACATGAAACTTTCAACGGCTATATCTCATAAACTATTATAGAAGTATAGACATGATATTTGGTACGTGTTGTTGGTACAGTATAAACTACAGCCTAAGTGGACTGTGCCACGCCCCTTTTAAAAATAAACCGTTGTAACAGCAAAAATAATAGTTTCATCGTTCTAAAAAATTTCACAGTATAGTAGAGATATTACCAGGCTATTTGGAACCAAGTTGGTAAAATGTGCAGAGCCGCCACCCTCACAAGCCCACAATATTTGACATACACATATTTACGAGAAAAAAATACAATTCCTTAATGGAAGATTGGTAAAAAAATATAGGATTTACTAAAAATCCGACTTTTGACCTCTTTGGCGCACGGTAAATAGATGTACGAACTTCCTTAAATTTCCGTCACGTATTTTTTACTTAAAGAGGCAAAATATTGTGGTCGCACATTTTTAAATTTCCGCAAAAAAGATCGTTCACAATTTTCGCTGCCGCCCTTGTGTACATATAAAGATCGAGGCTATTATCATACTACTTATTTTTCCAAATAATGAAAATATGTTTTTTTAACAAATCTAAAAACTAATGTAAAGCAATCTCCCCACTGTGCTCAGCCCTACGATGTCCGTCGCTGCATCGGCTAATGTGGTCAGTCAGCTTACTGTGTTAAACATTTATCTGTCCGTCTGTCTGTATGTGTGGTTCGATGGATGGATGGCCGGCTGGCTGACAGCCTTCTTGTGTTTACTATTTTGTTTATATTTTTGGTGGCGTTAAAACCTTTGTTTGTCCCGTGTTGTTGTACTCTGTTTTGTCTGATGTTGTTGTATCTCTGTTTGTGGCTGAGTTTTAATTAATGTTTCTATTTTGTCAATATCTCTGTGGCTGGTCATTTTTTCTTGCCCTCGTTCGTACATTCACATGCACCTAGGTACCTTTCATTTGCCACTTTTCTAATAATGTTGTTGGTCTTCCTGGTGATTTTCTGTTTTATTCTCATACCTCGGACATGAGTTCTCCCAATACTGCAGAGATTATAGCCGGCGATAGTGTCATAGTTTAGTGTTGATCTTCTAAACAAACATAATAAGTTTGTCACCTACAAGATTAACCATTGTCTGCTTTCCTCTTGCCGGGCCAATAAGCGGTTCGATGTGTTTTTTTTTTTTTTGAGACAGCAAAAACACATTTCTTTTATGTTTTCCAGTTCATCTTTGAAAAGGCCAATACACTAGCAGTGAAAACGAGGAGTAGGAGGAGGAGGTCTATAATTTAAGGTTTTGACATCATAATGTGTTATCAATGAGTAAATTATGTTTTCGTGTTTTTTATTGAAATGTTCCTCTGCGGCGATAGAGTTAATAGTTTTGTTTTCTTATTGTCATGTAGAAAAGAAAATAAACCTTTTTTTTCCCAAACGGGATCCATGCCGACGTGTGTGGTCTCTGACAATGGGAACAAATGTGGTAATTCTAACGCGGCTAGTTACATTTATTTAAAGGGCTTCATTTGGTCACTTTGGGAAAGATTCGTTAAGACATCACACACTCGGTTTGGTTGAATAAATATGTATTTAGATTAGAGCTATCACATAATTAGGTAATGTTCTTTGATTTGACTAACTCTCTCTCTGTGTGGTCAATTAGAATATTGATTTCTTAATGGGGAAGTGGAGATCGTTGATACACGCACCATGAAGGTGTGTGGAGAGATGGTTGTGATTTTGTTTGGAAAGCAAATCGGTCAGTATTAATAATATTTTAAGTCGTAATGTATGCAAAATTAGAGGTTAATGAATAAAGGACGTCCAGGTTGTTAATTTCCTGTTGCAAATTACAGTACAAAATTTTTCAGCTCAATGAATTGGGACTCAATTTTGAGAACTGCACGTGAAAGTAGCCCCAAAAAGAAGAAATTCTGCATCATTGGTTTTGTCAAGTTACATGCCATAATAATTAAATATCGATTTGAAATTAGTAAGTATCGTATAGGGGAATTTGTCAAAAAATTGAGTTTTTGTGCCAAAATTGGTGATTTTTTGAAATGTTTGTGTGGGGAACCCTCCTCGACTCGATTGGGGCACTCTAAATGGGCCAAAGTGGGACTTTTCAAAATATGACCCTACGGGACAGAAGTCGGGATATAAGAAATCGTTTTAGAGATGTGGTTCCTCAGGCAAAGATTCTTATTTTGATCCGTAGAATACGATTTTTCTTGTCATTTGGGTAATTTAAATCGAACCGCCCTAACGTGCAGTCTTAAGGATAGGGAACCAAGTAAATCAGTCTTTCACCTATCTTATAGTTATAAGGTCCTGTCGAGTGTTTTAAAAAAGATAAAACCCCATCTTAACGAACCTGATTGAAAATTATTAGATTGGCTTCTGACGTGATTAATAATACACGCCGTTTATCCACGAAGGACCAGAAGTTCGTTTTATGACAAATCTTGGGAGATGTCCCATGAAATACAGATCAACCCACTTAACATATTTTTATCGACTACAAAGCTGCATTTGACAGTCCGATATGACAATAAACTATTAGATGCCATACGCTGAGTTTGATATCCCTGCGAGGGTGATACGATTTTGGGGTAGGTGACTCGGACCGACACAAAGTCTTCAATGACGTAGACGAAATTCTGACAGAGTCATTTTCTACTAAGCTAGGCTTCAGACAGGACGATAGTCATGCAATCTCTTTAACATCCTAATCGCGTCCCCAGGACAATTGGATCTATGCTTCGGAACGACCCTATTATTCGATCAAAGATTGTCAACTCAGCAACAGCTGTACTAACCTAGGAAGGAATACTGGACACTACCTAGTTGTTAAAAAAACAACATACTAATGACAGTGATTATGCGGAAATCTGCACTAAACACGATTAGTACCATCTTTATGTCACGAACGCGGGCGGCATGTTCGCAGATGATATAGATATCATTGGCCAAGGACAGCCGGATGTTACTGCAGTCTTTTTAGGCATTGAGAAGCAGTTGGAAAAAGGAGATCTGATCCAAAATGAGTACGAAATAAAGTTTTTTGTTTTGTCTGAGACGCTTCAGGAATCTGGACAACTATAACTTTGAAGTGGTAGAAAAATTAAGCTTTTCAGCCAAAATTTCGAAAGAGAGATTTTAGTTAAAAAGTCTTAAAAAATTGAACACGCCAAAAAGTGAACGACAGCTGAATAAAACCACAATATGAGTTTGAGTCGCTCTTTTCCATCTCTCACTGTATTGAAGAAAATTGTTATATAGTTTTTCAAAACTATGAACAAAATTATACTATAAAAATCCAGGAAATAATTGGTAAATATTACAGCGGTGCGCGTACATCAACATATTAGAATTAATTTTAACCGAAAAAATGCATTTATTGTATTGTCGTGATAACAACAAGCGTCTACAAAAACGCGTCGGACGATAACCAAGCGAGACTCAATGCAGTTGTTTGTTTTCCTTTAATGTGTGAGCGAATGCGTGTGTGTCTCTCGCGCCCATGGGCTACCGTGCGCCATTGACTGATTTAGATTACCACTTTGGTCGTAAAGTCAGATCTGTTATGGGGAGAATTTGTATTATTCGCAAATAAGTCAAGTTATCACAGTTTGACAAGAATCTCAAAATTTTGTTTGAGAACATTTAAATTTTAAGTAATCACAGCAAAATCGTCACATGTCCCCGATTTTGATAAAATTTGGTATATTATTTTCGGGCACAAAAACCTCAGTAAATATTTTGGAAAATATATACAAAAGCAAGTGTCCTGTTCGTCCTTAATTTGAGAAAACGTCAGGAAAGGACTTTAGAACGGGACTTTACAACTTTAAAATATTCAACAAAAATGTTCCTCAGAAAATTATACTTGGAGTGCTGTAATATCAGAAATCGATATCTCCAACTTTAACTAATCATTGAGTCCTAAATTAGTCAGAGTATCAATGTTTCTTTTTGTTTTAGAGCATTTTTAATATCATATGTATTCAATTTAACGAAGATTTTTTGTGGAAAATTTTAACTCTCTATCTAAACTCTGAATGTGTCCTTTTCGTCCTTATTTGGAGAAAAGTCCGCATCGGACCTTAAAATGGAACTTTACAACATAAAAATATTATACAAAAGTTCCTTAGAAAAATATTCTTGGGGTGCTCTAAGGCCTAAAATTGATATCTCAAACTTTTACTAAACATTTTGAGTCTTTTCAGAGCACTGTTAACAACGACCTAAATTAGTCAGATTATCAAGATTTGGTACATTTTCAATATTAGTAAAAACATTAACGAAGATTTTTTGTGAAACATTTTAACTCTCTATCTCGGCTCTGAATGTGACATTTTCGTCCTTATTTGAAGAAAAGTCCGAATAGGACCTAAAAATAGGACTGTCAAACATTCAAATGTTCTATAAAAATGTTCTTCAGAAACTAATACTTGGGATGATCTATGGCCAAATTGATACCTTCAAGTTTCGATATCAATCAAATGCTCTATCTCGACTCCTGCCGTGTCCTTTATACTTTCAACCATTAAATTTTCCAAAAATAAAATTTGCTTAGAAAATTTGTATTGGGTTAATCAAAGACAAGAAATCTATATCTTTAACTCGTACTGATTATTTTAAGTCGTTTAAGTACTGTTCTCACAGTACTTTGAAAAGAAAGTTGAATATATGGATTAGAACACCCCGAGTAAAATTTTTGAATCATAATTTTTTTAGAAATATTAATGTTCTGAAAATGTTCTGTAAAATGTCCCATTTTAAGATACTTTTCTGATTTTCTCAAAATAATGACGAAAAGGACATAATAGGAGTCGACATAGAGAGTTAAAATATTCCACCAAAAAAATTATCAGAAAATTTCCTTGAAGAAATATGATATCGAAAATGCACTAAAACAATAATAAGAAACATAGTTTTTTTTAGGAACTATCCCAAACTCTATTTAATGTTTAACTGAAAACTTCACCAAATTATAAAAAAAAACTTCGACATAGGGATGGATCCGTCCTCCCGGAATTTGAATACAATCACCGAAACCTTTCATTCCGTAAAGGAATTATTCCGCATCTAAAAAATTTGTTGCACTGTACCATTTACAATAGAAAATAAATTTCTTCTATTTTTGTAATGGGAGTCCATAATACATACAAAAATATTCCTCCTTATTATGCATGTCGTAGTTACGTCGAATCTTTGTCGTTTTTCAATTATGGCATTGCTGTTGTCTTTTGTGCGACTGAAATATGACTTGTCCTTGCTCCTATCATCTTCTTCTTCAAGAATAAACATTTCGTTTTATTATTTCTAGTTTTATTCAAATAAAAAAAACCATCGAATGTTGTCGAAAGTCGACTACGACATACGTAATAAGTAGGGTTGTGTAAATTCTAAAGTCGAAATTATTAGTAATTTTGTTGCATAGTGTAATCGAAGTATCACATGCAGCAACACGGCTAGAATAACAACTAAGCCATTAGTATTAAATATTATACGATAGATAGATATTTGAGAATAAGTAGTTTATTTTGTATAATCCTGAAAAATCCATTAAAAATTAGTTTTTAGTAATTTCGTTCACTTTCAACATAAACTTCAAATCTGACTTCATTTAAAATAAACCAAAATACATAGGTAGTTCATTAATTTGCCATCACTTACAATATAACCATATTCCGTTAATGGATCTGGCGAGATCTGAAAGCTGCAATCTAAAGTTGCTCGTTACAATTCAGCTCTCCGTAGTATGTAGGTATTCCTTGTATATCCAATATGAGTTTTTCTGCTGTTGTTGTCGTTGGTTGTTGATATTTTATTCATACGTTTTTATCTACGCGTTGTTGTTGTTTCTTATCACTTTTATCATTACACACGTTATTGCTTAAACAATTCGTCATACATAATTGTAATTACATATTTCAATGATATTCTTTTTTTTTTGTTTCTTTACTCTTATCCACTCTAGATGATTTTCATTGTTACCATAATTAGACTTTTGTTAATTAATTTAATGATTGAATTTATTGAAAACGCACGACCGTTTTGTTAAGGGCCAGCGATCGAACAAAAGCCGTCGTTATACAAATTTGCGCAAAGTTTTTTTTTCTTTTCTATCGGCTGCACTGAGATTCCGCACAACGTACAATGGCGTTGGTGGAGTTGTTGTGGTGTTGTGCTATTAATGATGATGATAGGTTTCAAGCGTTACTAAATAATCCGTTGTTATGGCTTTGCACGGGTTAAACACTGAAACAGCTTTTGGTTAACTAATGAACATGAACCCCCGAAAGACTTAACGGTTAGTTGTACCCACCAGAGATGATGCGGATGCCTGGGCATCAAAGACACCAACACGAACAACTGCAGCAGCAATGACCGAGAGACTCCACCTACAATAACAAACAAACAATGCCATGGCATATAAAACAATACGACGAAGAACTACAGATAAAAACCTCTCCTACATAATAAGAAGAAGGGGGATTTAGGAATGAATTGTACTACAGTGAAACTTCGATATAACGAATCTAGAGGGGACCGAAAAATACTTCGTTATAGCTATTGATTCGTTATACATATGCATTGTGAAACCTTGGTATAACGAAATTTAAAGAAATACGAAAGAAATTCGTTATAACTATAGTTTTTTTTTTGTCCGAATTCTATTTTACACGAAAATACTAGTATAATAATAAAAATTAACTATTTAAGAGGTAAATAAAAAATTAAGTTTTTATTATTTTTTTATTTTATTATATATTAGTAAAATATTGTGTAATTTTTGTTTGTTTTTTCTCGTATAGAAATTGATTTACGCTTTAATACACTCATTTTGACAAAGAACCAAAACAGAACTGACTATGTAATTTGTGGCGCTTTACATATTAACCTGCAAAGACATTTACCTTTCGTTGGTTTTAAAAGGGAATTCCCCGTTTTGCTTAATATTTAATTTTGCTTTATGCTTTATTCTGACTTCGTTGTATGGAGGCTATAGTTCAAGACTTCGTTATGTAGAGGCTTTTGATAATGACTTACACACTTAAAATGTTATATGTATGTATTACTCAATTATAATTTCGCTGTATAGAGGCTTTTGAAAAAATACTTCGCTATATAGAGGCTTTATAGATCAGAATTTTTTCGTTATAGCTATAGAGCATTTTTGTATGAAAAACTTTGCAATAAAAAGGTTTTTTCAAGGGTCTCAGCTAAAAATTCGTTATATTGAGTTTTTCGTTATAACGAAGTTCGTAATATCGAAGTTTCACTGTATATGAATGTATGTAGTACGTGTGAGTACGCCAAAGTTGTTTAACACCCGCATGAAGTGCCACTTGAAACGGCTCACAAACTCCAATTCCGTTACACTCCAACCGAGACAGTCAAACAGACACGCTCACACAGAGAATTGCCTGCGAGAGTAGTGCAAATCCCAGAGTAGCATCACTCATCAAGAAATCCCAGAGCAAAAGGCATTACCAACAATACAAACGTGCGCAGGCTTATGCTCAACTGCGTACTAGTAGTAGTGGTAGATTTCCTTTGAGCTGCTTTGTGATTGGTCGGATAAAAATTCAAACGTGTCTTGTATGTCACCAACACAAGGGTAGACGGCACAAACGTTCGTTTGTGTGTGCGTGCATGAGTGTTACAGTCTTCTCGGTGGTTATTTACTAATGCGAGATATCTTTGGCTTCTTGTGTTGTGTGTTTGTTGTTCTCATTATTGTTAATCCTCTGACTATTGTTTTGGTGTTGTTGTTGTTGTCATCGTATGCTCCCTCCCCCTATTAATACGGTAATCATTAATATATTTCGATAAATTCGTTAATTGATTGTTTTCCACGAAACTTTAATTTATAAATAAACTTTGTGAAATATAAAATATTTGTAAAAAAAAATATTTTTAAAACAAAGAAAAAAAACTGGGAGGCAAAAAAGTTGTACTCCTTTAACACACATTCAAAGTGGGTGGGTTGGTAAGGAAAAGAGTTTGGTGGCTCATTATAGTTGATGAATGTTAAACTATTCGCTCATAGACAGCAAAGTGTAGTGGCCAAAATACATATTGCAGACAGTGGTTTGTAACCGCACAGTGGGGCAAAAGTTAGAAACCGAAAAATTGTTTTTTTTTACAGTTTTGTTTGTTATTGTTAGTCGATCGTAGTGATTAGTTTTCAATTTTGTGTTAGTGTATCAAATGATACATCAAATTGGCTAAACGATAAGAAAAGTGTTTTATTGTTTGATATTAATGGTCAATTCCATGACGATTTCATCTACAGACCACTTTGTGAAGAACTGGTGCTCTCTGGTACATCATACATATATATATATATCTACCATTATGTCAAACGCATACATTCGAAGAAGATATCAGATATAATTAGATATAAAGAAAATTTTAAATTTAAGAACAATTTTTAAAGTTTTAAATGTCTGTGTAACATACGAGTGATCAGGGGTGCGGACATTGACTCCGATCACTATCTTACCGCAGTTAAGGTAAGCACAAGGCTAAGCATGGCGAAAAACGTACGTAACCAGGCACAACGAAAGCTAAACATCGATAAACTGCGGATCACAGAGGTAGCGGACGCCTATTCCAACCACATAACTCAATTGCTACGGAATGCTCCAAGCCCCTCGCAGTGGCAATATATAGTCGACCCCATAGAACGGACTGCGAGAAGCGTACTTGGGTACTCAAAGCCGTCTCAAGAAGATGCCTGGTACGATGATGAATGTTGCAATGCCACGAGAGAGACGGATGCTGCATACAGGGCAAAGCTGCAGCCAACGCGAGCTGTTCGTTAACAGAGGCAACTCGTCTCTTTAGACGGAAAAGGAAAGAGCTGAAGAAGAGGCAGGATGAGTGCTCAGATTTGCTCCAAAGTAGAGGGGAAGCCCGAAAATTCTACCAGAGTGTTAATGCGAGAATGCGTGGAACAGGGTTGCCCTCCTGCAAGGACAGCGATGGTTCGCTAGTGAAGAACCGGAACACGTACTAAAGATATGGAGATACCATTTCAGAAATCCTCTGGATACGGACACCACTCCAGAAGACCCCGCACCTAACCATGACGATGGTATTAACTGTCCACCTCCGAGCCAGAGCGAGATACGTGTGGCAATATCCCGCCTTAAGAATAACAAAGCGGCTGGATTGTTTAAGCAAGGTAAGGGGCTGAGCTGAGGAGAGCTTTCTCGGAGATTAGAGTCACAGTCTGTTATGTCCCACATACAAGAAAGGAGATCGTAGTGAGTGTAAGAACTACCGTGTAATAAGTCTATTGCGTGCAAGGTCCTTTCGAGCATATTGTGTGCTCAGCTCATGGAGAACATCTGGCTAGAGGAGAGCATGTCCAGTGATTGGGGTCCGTGGAAAAAACCTATTACCAATTTCGTAAAAGGTCCTTTCGAGCATATTGTGTGAACGTCTTAAGCCAATTGTAGAAAAACTAATTAGACCTTATCAGTGCGGCTTTGGACCTGGTAAATCTCCAACGTATCAAATATTCACTTTACGACAAATCCTCCTCCGACTTTCCGATAAGGAATAGGCTAAATGAGGCCACGACTTTGTTTGGTATTCCGGCAAAGCTAATTCGACTTGTACCTTGCAAAACTCCAAATCCTCGGTTAAGTTTGGTAAGTATCACTCTGAACCATTCAACGCGGAAAGAGGTCTCAGGCAGGGTGATAGCCTGTCCTGTACACTATTTAATATAATTATAAAGAGAAGGTGATGAGAAAGGCTGATGTCAACATGTCTGGCATCATATTCAACAAGAGCCACATGCCACTAGCCTATGCCGATGATATAGATATCATTGACCGATATCTGCGGGACGTTACTGCAGTTTTCTCATCACTGGAAAAGGAGTCAGCTATAATGGGCTTAGCGGTCATCGAGGTCAAAACAAAAACAATGATTTCGACGAACAAAGAGTGCTCTCGATAGGGACGCACCGTGAACGTTGACAATAATTGTTTGAGGGAGTACATGAATTTACCTTCGGATCTTACGTCAATAAGAAAAATAGTGTCAGCGAAGAAATCAAGCGGAGAATAGTTCTCGCCAATAGATGTGTTTACGGACTTCGGCAGCACTTTAGTAACACCAACTTATCTCGGGATACTAGGAAACAGCTATACCAGGTGTTAATTTTACACGTTCTGTTGTATGCCGCCTAATCGTGGGTGTTTACGACAATGGACATACAAAACCTTGGAGTATTAGAGAGAAAAGTTATCCGAAAAATATATGGACTAATCTGTGTCGACGGCGAGTTTCGCCATTGGATGAACCATGAGCTGTATGAGCTTTACCACGACATCGACGTAGCTAAAAGAGTCAGAATCCAATGACTACGATGGCTGGGACATGTTGCCAGGATGGATGTAAATGCTCCAGCGTGAAAGGTGTTTAAAGGCGAACCTGAAAGACGGCGTAAAGCAGGGAGATGCAAACTTCGTTGGAATGACCAAGAGTTAGGCGACGTGCAACCATCTGGCAGGAGTAAGCACGCAGAGGACCGAAGCGTGTGGAATTCTTTAATACTTCAGGCCTCTAATTCACGAACCACGTTCGTAAGTTGTAATGGGCTACTTAAGAAAGTAAGTAAGTTTTTCTACTAAAGTACTGTCATATTAAATTTAACGTGTTTAAGATATTTTATAGGAAAAATTAGCTAAACTAACGTTTGAACCACTGTCTTAATACATATTTCTCTAACATTCTTGAAACATTAAGTTACGTTACCACTCATATTTGCTTCGTTGATTTATTTACTATAAACAGTTTTGTAATTTTTCTAACCCAACAAAAAATAATCACAAATATTAAGCGATAGAAATGTATGAAAAACCTCTCCTATGAGTGAAGTTAATCCATATTTTGTAGATTCCTCAGCCACCTCCAATCACGGCCATAATCGAAATGGAATGTTTGCTAAGTAATGGAGCTTGAAGAGGGGCATAGCAGCTAGCTGTTAATCTTTACGACCGCCCAGTGTGAACACCAATTAATTGCGTAAATTACCCCAAAACATTATGACGATGATGATGCTGATGCCACAAGTCACACATTGTCTTAAGCTAGTTTAGATTTCTTTTTGGGGGTAATTTATTTAAACCAAATCACTGAAGCTACAAAATATGTTGTATGTATTTAACAAAACGGCGAAATATTTTAACAAAACGAGGTATTTCTTTTTATTTGTTGTTGGTGGTCTTCAAATGGCTTTCGTACGTTTTTTTGTTATTGATTAATTTGTGGCGTCAGTATCATTGACAGGCATTAGTCATAGCCAAAATGATAGCGTGAATTTTAGTTCAATACATTTTTTTCAAGTGAGTGGAGACGAACTAGTAATACCCTGAGCGATAATGTTGGGTAAAAAAGTCGCAGTTAAATTCATTTGAAAAGCTTGAAAGGCTGCAGTAACATTAAGAAGTATTTAATTACAGCTGTTGTAAAACATACTGTGGAATGAACTGGTAATACCCTCAGCGATAATGTTGAGAATTCATTCTAAAAGCTTGAAAGGCTGCAGTAACATTTCGTAGTATTTTATTGTAGCTGTTGTTGAACATACTGTGATACAAACTGGTAATACCCTCAGCGATAATGTTGGGTAAATAAGACGCTGCCAATTCATTCTTAAAGCTTGAAAGGCTGCATTAACATTTCGTAGTATTAGATAATAGCTGTTGTTAAACGTACTTGATACAAACTGGTAATACCCTCAGCGATAATGTCGGCTAAATAAGTCGCAGCCAATTTATTCTAAAAACTTGAAAGGCTGCAGTAACATTTTGTAGTATTTCATTATAAGTTTTGTTAAACGTACTGTGGGGCAAACTGATAATACCCTCAGTATTATGTCGGGTAAATAAGTCGCAGCCAATTCAGTCTAAAATCTTGAAAGGCTGCAGTAACATATCGTAGTTTTGAATTATAGCTGTTGTTAAACGTACTTAATACAAACTGGTAATACCCTAAGTTTATAATGTCGGATAAATAAGTCGCAGCCAATTCATTCGAAATGATTGAAAGGCTGCAGTAACATTTCGTAGTTTAGAATTTAAACGTTCTTGTTAAACGTACTTTATACAAAATGGTAATACCCTCAGTGACAATGTTGGGTAAATAAGTCGCAGCCATTCATTCAAAAAGCTTGAAAGGCTGCAGTAACTTTTCGTAGTACATACTGTGAGTTGTATTAACTGCAACGTTAATCAATTGCACTAAGTTGCGAATAGCGCCCTGTTTCAGGTCTTATTTGATGCATTATCCTTAAAATAAGATCATTGTCTAGCTACATTGGAGATACCTTCAATAGATAGCTTTACTAGCTGAGTGCAACAACTTATATAGCTGTGGGCAACAACTTTTGCTATTCTATCAAAACTTCTAGAATTGGCGTTCGTCTTTGATGTTTATAAGTAGGAATCTTTAGGCTCCAGCCTACAAAAGTGCTCTTCCCTTATCTACTTCCCATCACCTTGTGTAGGGTATGACGAAAATTAAACCACATATTTCCACCCAAAAAAAAAAGCAACAAAAAAACAAAATCATACCCAACATGAAGACCACATGCAGTGATTGGAACTGTATGAAACTATTGGAGCAATTACTCAAACTTTCGACTTGTGTCATTTATCGTTTAATAGTTTTGCCAAACAAACCAAAATATGTTACAGCGCCAACTCTTGCTCTGTATCTCCCTTCCTAAGTCCCTATCACTCTTTGGGACAGCAGCTGCTTGCTGTTGCACGTCTACACGTTACGTTCCCTATGCTTAGTTATAATGCCAATCAATTCCCCAAGAGATGTTTTATCGCAGATAACACAAATAGTCGTAGTTTTTCATTAATTCCTATATTTTCACACACATACGCACACACACACACATACATTTTGTGTCAGCACCCGTATAATAAGGAAATTGGCTTCCTTTTTGGCAAAAGGTTTCTATCTGCTTCTCTTTGCTCTGTTGAGTTGTTCATTACTCGTACTTTTCTGCCTCTATGGTCTGAGCACAAAGCGGAAAATACGTTACTATTGTAATTAAATTGTATATTTGTCAAGTGTGCGCTTGAGTTTTGTGTGCCATTGTCACCACATCTTCTTTGGGGTGCTGCATTTACATGCTTAGTTTTTCCGCGTTTCCTGTCACGGTCGTGGGACCAATGAGACGACACGATGGTTTTGGTGTCATTATGCGTTTACTTAGCGCAGCCATCTTAATTAGAGTACTTAAAGACACAGCCGACACATTTCACGCTTAATTCATTTGGATAAACAGCCATGTTTCAGTTGGGCAGCCATGCGTACATCCAGCCATATTCAACTATTTAGAGACGGGCTTAAGACATCACACATAGTCTTAAAATATGTAACCAACAGCCAATTGAGGCTACATTGACATTTGTCGCTCAAACTTTTTTTTCCAACGGCTTTCTGTTTTAACTCTTTGGCCATTACCTAAATGTTGGCTTCTTGTTAATGTATGGTTTTATGTAGGTAGGTGGGGTATGAAAGTATGTATGTACTCAGGTCTCGGCAGTTGTTACATACTCACCGCTTACCAACTGCTGTACTTTGCGCACTCATTCCTGTGCGAGATGAGGCCACTCACTCCAATGTAGTAATAAAACAAATTCACATGTATTTCCTGAGATGCGGGCTGATCAGGTGGAAAGTTAGCTGTGTTCTCTGGTGGTTTTTTTCTCGATACGTTTTGTTGCTTGCTTACGGTTTAACATTAAACATTTGGGAGCATTTGCACCAATTTGTTGTAAGCTTTTGTGTTGTTTTCACCAATGTTCAAGCATTAGTTAGTTGTCGTTGATGGGTTTGGTTTTACGTTGAATTGTGTTTTTTCTTTTAATTAATTTGCATTTTAAGGTAACTTGACAATTATGAACAGGTAACTAAGCGGTGGTTAACTATAAATTACAAAGTACTCTCATATGCAAAGCGGTAGTGGAAGATGAAATTAAGGTGGTACCCTTAGGGTATGATAGTTAAGGACTTGTTACAATAATTTCAAGAAATAATTGAATTATAAGCAAGTGATTAATATAAAAATGGCAATTTAGTTAGTCTTAAATTGATACCTTAATTGGTACTAGGAAAACTTAACAGGTATATAAGTATAATCAACTTTATTAGACAAACATTTTGTGAGCAGCTATTTATTATGGATAATAGAAAATATTGTTCAAAAACTAACTGACTTACTTATTTAAGTGGTCCATTACAACTTACGAATGTGGTTCATATATTTGAAGCCTGGAGTATTAAAGAATTCCACACGCTTCGGTCTTCTGCGTGCGTTCTCCATTTAGTCCTACCAGAAGGTGGCACGTCGGCAACCACTTGGTCTTTCCAACGAAGTTTGGGTCTCTCTGCTCTCCGCCGTCCTTCAGGTTCGCCTTCAAACACTTTTCTCGTTGGAGCATTTACATACATCCTGTCAACATGTCGCAGTCATCGTAGTCGTTGGATAAGTCGATGTCGTTATAAATCTTATACAGGTCATGGTTCATCCGATGGCGAAATACGCGGTCGAAACAGATAGGACCATATACTTTTCGGAGTACTTTTCTCTCGAATACTCCCAGGTTTTGTATGTCCATTGTCGTAAGCACCCATGATTCGGCAGCATACAACAGAACGGGTAAGATTAGAACCTGATATAGCTGTTTCTTCGTATCTCGAGATAAGGTCTATTGGCGAGCACTATTCTCCGCTTGATTTCTTGGCTGACATTATTATTCTTGTTGACAGAAGATCCGAGGTAGGTAAACTCATCTACTACCTCAAAACAATAATTTTCAACGTTGACGGTGCATCCCCACCGAGAGGACTCTTTGTTCGTCGAAATCATTATTTTTGTTTTGTCCTCGTTGACCGCTTAACCCATTTTTGCTGACTCCTTTATTAGCGATGAGAAAACTACAGTAACAACCCGTAGATTTCGGCCAATGATGTCTATGTCATCGGCATGGGCTAGTGACATGAGGCTCTTGTGAATATAGTGCCAGACATGTTGACACATGCCTTTCTCATCACTTTCTCCATATCTAAATTAAATAGCGTACAGAACAAGCTATTGCCCTGCCTGGGACCTCTTTCCGTGCTAAATGGTTCAGAGCGATCCTTACCAATCATAACCGAGGATTTGGTGATTTCCAAGGTACATCTGCAAAGTCGAATTAGTTTTGCAGGAATGCCAAACTCAGACATGGCTTCAAATAACTTACTCCTTATCGGAGAGTCGAAGACAGCTTGGTAATTGGTAAAAATTTGATCTGTCGTAGATTTACCAGTTCTAAAGCTGCACTGATAAGGTCCAATTAGTTTTTCTACAATTGGCTTTAGACGTTTACACAATATGCTCAAAAGGACCTTGTACGCAATTGGTAATAGGCTTATTCCACGGTAGTTCTTACATTCCCTGCGATCTCCTTTCTTGTATATGGGACATAACAGACTGAGACTCCAATCTTCGGGCATGGTCTCCTCTAGCCAGATGTTCTCCATGAGCTGATGCAGGAGCTGATTAGGCTCCTCCCGGCCTGCCTTAAACGATTCAGACAGACCATCGGCTCCAGCTGCTTTGTTATTTTTAAGGCGGGATATTTCCACATATATCTCGTTTTGGCTCGGATGGGGACAATAAATACCATCGTCATGGATTGGAGCGAGGTCTTCTGGAGTGGTGTCCTCATCCCTCCATATCTTTAGAACGTTATCCGGGTCTGTCACTAGCTGGCCATCGCTGTCCTTGCAGAAGGGCAACCCTGTTCCACGCATTCTCGCCTTATTTCTGTGGCGGAATTTTCGGGCTTTCCTTCTACTTCGAAGTAACTCTGAACACTTATCCTGCGTCTTCTTCAGCTCCTTCTTTTTCCGTCTAAAAAGACGAGTTGCCTCTCGTCTCTTCTCCCTGTACCGTTCACGAACTGCTCGCGTTGCCACTGGCTGCAGTTTCGCCCTGTATGCAGCATCCGTCTCTCTCGTGGAATTGCGACATTCATCATCGTACCAGGCATCTTCTTGAGACGGCTTTGAGTAGCCAAATACGCTTCTCTCAGTCCGTTCTATGAAGTCGGCTATATATTGTCACTGCGAGGTTATATTATGGAGCATTCCGTAGCAATTGAGTTAGTTGGTAAAAGTAGGCGTCCGCTACCTCTGTAATCCTCAGTTTACAGATGTTTAACTTTCGCTGTGACTGGTTACGTACGTTTTTCGCCATGCTTAGCCTTGTGCGTACCTTAATTGCGGTAAGGTAGTGATCGATGTCAATGTTCGCACCGCTGATCACTCGAACGTACAGAACACTCGATGCGTGCTTTCCATCGACTACCACGTGATCTATCTGATTCCTCGTCAATTGATCTGGAGATAACTATGTTGGCTTATGAAGTTAAAGAATTTGTTTATCGAGTTAATGATAGGCGTGACAACTTAGCATCACTGCCTAAATCGAGTCAACCGACTTCAAAAAATTGGGGAGTTCTCTAAATGTTATTTATCAGAATGTTCGTGGTCTGCACACAAAACTTTCGAGACTTTATGTTGATAGTTTTGGATTTGATTATGATGTGATAGTATTTTCAGAAACTTGGCTCAGAAATCTTTTGCGATCAATATGTGATTATTCGTAAGGATCGTGAAAATAAAATTGGTTGTGGTGTTAGATTTTTTGTCAAGTCTAGTGCTGCTAACTACCATATTTCTTGCCGCAGAGAATTCAATCAATCTGATGGCATTGTTCGACGTTTCGGTGTACAGACTGAATTTCCCGATAGTAGGCTCTAATGCGGTCTCCTTGCCTATTTGAGTATTAAAATCGCCTAGTACAATTTTGATGTCATGTCATGGCTTTGTCTTGACTCTTATGGTGGCTATTCGTTCACACACCGGGTTGAACCGTGAGACTAGGTGTCGCAATCTCTTGCCAACCACAAATCTACATCCAAACTCGTGCTTGTCCGCATAGCTACTATAGTAGATGTTGCACATGCGCGAGCACCCGTGTCCCGTCCACCGGATTTCATGTAAAGCTGTTATGTCAGCCTTGTATTCTTCGAGGACTTCCGCCAGTTGGATGGAGGCATCTGGTCTATACTGTGTTCTAACATTCCAGGTGCATATCCTCATATCATGGCCCTTAATTCGTTTGCGGTGGTCGTCAATATTTTGGGGGGTCCATTTTATTTTTTTTCTTACATCTTTTCATTGCAATAGTTCAAACGTCGGTGGTTTGTAGCAATCCCAGCGCACCACGTCTTAGTTTTCTCCTGCTGCTAGGATATATTATATTCTGGGTCCGACGCTGACCACGGTACCGCTCACTCTGAGCCGACGTGCCTGGATTTTAGGTTTCGCCCCTCACAGTTAGGCGTGCTCTGACGGGTGTCAAATGCACGTTTCCAGGCGTCACCACGTGGAGGTAATCCGTCCGCAGTAGTACCAGGAAAACGGAGCTTTGAGAGCAGACTTAAAGTGTAATTGACAAGGATCACCCTGGGTTTATCAAGTTAAATCGATCATCACACTCCCGACGCCCTTCTCCTTCCATTGGTATTGTTTTTTTTTAATAAAATCCCTATAATCCCCTTATAACTAGCCATAACAATAATAATACCCTTCATCTCTAATAACACTCGCCACAAAATTTTTATGAAACTAAAAAACTCGAAAAATTGAAAATCGCTATTATCACCTCGATAAAATTAATGGAACTAATAATGTCCAAACACGATGATGAGGTGCGGAGCTGTTACTTTTGACACTATGTTAATAAATATTTTTCACACATTATTATAATTTAAATAAATTGAACATAATTCTGGCCACAGACGCCATTACTACAGTGATGACAACGCATGTGTGTGTGTGTGTTTGTGTGATGGACAGCAAGTTCAATGGCTGGCAACGCGTCAATGCTTTGGGGCGGCTAGTGGACATCACCTTCGCACAAACGCCACAGCTTTGTGCCCAAGTGCCAAGTGCTTTTAGTTTAAATGACTTTTCTGATTAAATGCACTCTGCAATTCATCAGCAGCAGCATCTTCCAGTCGGTTGAGGGCAACTTCATAATTTCAAAGATTTCGTTTTTTATAATGGACAGTGTTGGACAAATTGCTAATTTACTCAAATGCAACAAACACCAAATAATCGTTGCACAGTTGATGGGAAAACTTTGTATAATTCCCAGCTACGAACAATAATAATAATGGCAAAGCAGCCACAATAGCGGTCGGTCGCTTTACCCAGTAATGCAAACAGTGGTGTGTTAAGGCCTCGGGCTATGCGGACACTACAAATTTTGGGCAAAAGGGTGATGTTGCGCAGGCGCACAACCACGCGTCCACAGCCATTATACCACAGCAGCCGTGTTACTTCATCAGCCAGGATTGATGATGGGACCTGTGTATCATCAGTTCTCATCACATCACACATCATACTTCATGCAATGGGTTTTTTAAAGGTCTCTCGAAGTCTTCCGTTCACTGGTCATCATCGTCGTCGCCTTTGAAGGAGCGAGCGTGATACGTTATGATAAATATTGCATTGTCCGGTGCAATCATTAACGTCAGCGTACGTGATCTTCTAAATCGATTTTTGTCGCCATTGGTGACAATAATAACAGAGTAAATCGAGCGAATGCTTGTTTGAACAACACTTTAATGCCCTAAAGCTCGTTGGCAGCAACAGCGGCGAGCAGCTACCTACTACAAACTAACTACAGTTTTCAACAGCTCGTACCAGAAGGAGGAGGAGGCAAAATTCGAGAAAAGCTAACAGAAAAGGTAACAAATCAAAATATTTGACCAAAGTAAATGCCCCTAGAACGTGTTTGGAATGTGAGTGTTTGACAACGGTCATTAAATTAATGGATGGACAGTGGTTTGTAAAGGAAAAAATACAAAAAAAAATTAAAAAATGTACCCAGAATAAACTAACGCTGCATGGCAAGTTTTATCAAAATCGGCCATGTCACGTCCACACCTTCGCCCATACATATTTTTTGAATAAAGTTCTTTGTGGTGCGGAAATTTTCGAGAATTACTCTTTTTTCATCGAAAGATGACATTTGCATCTTTTATATTATTGAAAGAACACCTCGGGGGGATTTGAGGCTAAATTTTTTCTATTGAATATCAAAAACAGTTTAAGAGCTATCGAGCTGAAATTTTATATTGAAGCTTATGACAACTAAGCGGAGATTACTATTTCTAAAATGAGCAACATCGGACAAAAACTACTCCCACCATCCATACAAACTCCCCCTTTTTGGGGGAGTTTAAAGTTTAAGGCTATCGAGGTGAAATTTTGGACGACAATTACTCCCAACTCCCAACTCCCATCCACCCTCCCATTGGGGTTGTCCGCCTGTCTGTCCAAGCCATTACAACCGTAGCCATTACAAACTTCTATCCTCTAATACGGGGTTTAGTGTTAAGATGGTTAAGATACTTCCAACTCCCACACATACTCCCTCTTTTTGGGGCGTGTCCCCCTTTCTGTCCCCATGATTACAGCTGAAGTTTAAGATCTTTCAGTCTAAAATTTAGTACGCCAGCTTCTATCCTCTAAGCGGAGGTTAAGTTTTGAAATGATCAAGATTGGACAAAATCTACTCCTACTTCCCATTCAAACTCCTCCTTTATGGGGCGTGTCCGTCTGCTTTCCCCAAGATTACATTCGTAGTTTAAGAATTATCGAGGTCAAATTTGGTACCTTCTTTACTCTAAGCGGAGGTTAAGTTCATGAGCAAGTTCAGACAAAAACTGCTTCAATCTCCCATACAAACTCCCAATTTTTAAGGCGTGTCCGCCTTTTTGTCCCCGCGATTACAGCAAAAATACTACTCCCACCTCCCATCAAACTACCCATTTTTGTGAGTGTCCGTCTATCTTTTCCCCGATTATAGCCGTAGTTTATGATATAACGAGCTGAGACTTAGTATGCAAGCTTCTGTCCTTTAAGTGGAGTTTAAGTTATGTGAGAAGCAATACCGGTCAAAAACTACTCCCACCACTGATGGAAACTCCTCCTTTGTAGTGCTGTCCATCTGTCTGCCCTCGCCTTCGTAGGTGGTCCTCTCCGATGGGCCTTTTGGGAGTATCGTCCGCGCGAATCTCAGCGAACCACCGGTAGACCGCTTTCCGACTCTGCAACGGTAAAAAGTGTCAGCAAGGGTGTATTTTGTTTCGATCTACGACCAAGGAGTCTAAAGGTGGTACTACCGGCGGCCAGGGTACCCAGTTTCCTATTCTATATATGTATATAGTTTTCTATCTACGCTTCCTGGTCGAATGGATAAGAAACTACTTTTGACCGACCGAAAGGGAAACTTCGGTAGCATTACACAGTACAACATTTCTCACCTCATTGATTTAGTTAGCCTACTTTTGCAAGATAAATAAACTGATCAAATTTAAATATCCTACGATCGTCCGTTTGGAAGTTATGAAAGAAATAAAAATTATCCAAAAATTTTTAATTTTGTATGGGAGGTACCAGAAGGGCTGGGGCGTATTTTGCCCATTTACAATCTCATAAGTTCGTTTTGAAAAATATTAATACTGGTAAATTATCATACCGATCCGTTAAGGTTTACTCGAGTTATCTTGCTGACCAGCCATCCAGCCATCCAGCCAGCCAGACAGACGGACGTAGCTCAATCGTTTTAAAAAGTCCTGAAACGAATTTGGCCTTAAGATACTTGGGGTCTAACTCGTCTCCTTCAATGCGTTACACTTTTTTTCGTATCAGATGATATATACCCTCATCCCTAAGGGTGATGGTATAAAAATTAAGAAATACAACTCCTTTAATCTGTTCTTATAACGTTTCCCTACATAACCAACAGTTTCACTATTCCATCCATTTAATGATTTTGAACTGGGTTTATTTTGTAGGAGTTACAATAAAACGTTTGTACTCCGTGGCGTATGATTTACGTGGAATATTACTTATGATAATCATACGCCACCATATAGTATTTATGTTATGTCAAACAAAAGAGCCTAAAACGTGACAAATTCCCCTATACGATACTTACTAACTTCAAATTGATATTAAATTATTATGGCATGTAACTTAACAAAACAAATGATGCTGATCTTCTTCTTTTTGGGGCTACTTTCACGTGCAGTTCTCAAAATTGAGTCCCAAAATCATGTGTTGTACTGTGATATTTGACGTGAGGGTGAAAGAACTTCCATTACATGACTATTAAAAATAGTGATTTATCGCTTATAAAGAAAACAGTAGCAAATAATATCAATGGGGGCAAAATCGGACGGAATGCAAGTCTCGAGCTTGTATTTGTCAGCCATTATAGTACCGTTGCATAAGACATGTATACAATTTGAATATTTCTTTACATAATTGAATTATGTCCCACATATTAATGGTGGCATTGTAGTTAGTTCTAGTGCGGTGGAGGCCGACAAGGCGGTATTAGATTTTAAATACAGTGACATCAGTTTGTCCTCGCGTTTACAGCCTGTATTCAGGTTATATCGAGCTGAAATTTGGTATGCAACCTCCCGCGGAGAAGGAGGGACTTTTTCAAGATTAAAACATCTGTTTTGTTATAGATTATAATTCTCCTTATTCCATTACCTCCATAGAACTTTTTTTATTCCAGTTTATACTCTTACTTTATGTCGCATTCAGATTTACTTGATTTCGTTGTATGTGTTGGTTTTAAAAAATATCAATTCTAAAAATAAAGTAAATAACGTTAGAAAATAAAACAAATTAAGTATCCTATTATGTTGTCCAATAATATTGTGATGTTTTAAATAAATAATATTCAAGATCGCCTCTGTAGTTTTTGAGTTTACCCGTTACAAACACTCTCCATATAATAAATATGAATAACTTAGAAAGTCATGAGGTTGAAAAAAAGAATTATAACAATATTTTAACAGAATAGTTTAATTTAATATCTTAATATAAAAACTTAAATAAAATAACTTAATTTTCCTTTGCAACCCTTGAACGGTGTATAAGAAAGCTCCTCGCGTTATTGTGAATTAACATGCTTCTATTTCCGACTCACACTTTAGACTTTTACTGCGAAGTTGCTGTCGACAACATCGACATCAACGACAACATCGAGAGATGTTTCCATAGCGAATTACAATTTTTAAAATTTGTTTCCCATGCACACCACAAACAAATTACGTTAAATTTCTCCCAACTCCTCTCCAACAACGTCCTTCCAAAACCACTGTCACTGCCAAATTATAAACATACAACAGCAGCCACCGCAAAAGCTAACGGGCTGTTTTGTCCTGCCCTCGGGTCCAAAAGGATATTATGATTATATAACCGATATCGAAGAGGTGGAGCTGACTGTCAATGCTTGTGTCAACTAATTTATGAGATGCAGTTACCAGCCTACGGCTGTGTGTTGCAACAAACTGTCTACAATTTCAATTCATTATATATTGCACGAAAAATGCAAAAGCCAACAAACAAATGCAAAAGGTTTCATGTTTAACAATGGCCAAGTGTTGCTACCCATCACCAATTCAGCCCCACACTGCAGAATTCATCAAAGTTTAACTAAAATTCTTGGTACTAAGCAATCAATGCGATAGCCTTAAGATTAAGCCCTTTGGTTTTGAAAGCGCGATCAGTTAACAATTTCAATTTTGTTAAACGTTCGATGGTTACAAATGCCCCAAACGGATCTTAGTAATCGGCGAACAATCAAAATGAAATAAAAATTTCATTTTCATTTAGGCGATCAATCGTTCGAGGCAACACACAGTGGCAGCAGAAGCAACAGCCATTAGTTTGCAATTATAGAGCTCATAATGATAAATACAATATATGATCATGATAAGCCGCCCTGCCCTGTATGAGTTATGGATTTGATAATAACCTAAGATACCAGTAGACTGAAGGCGGGTTATCACTCCTAGACCACCCGGATGAACCAAGTGGTCTGCAAGTGGCTACCTTTGTGTATGCAAC
This sequence comes from Muscina levida, assembly GCA_964034835.1. Taxonomy (NCBI): domain Eukaryota; kingdom Metazoa; phylum Arthropoda; class Insecta; order Diptera; family Muscidae; genus Muscina; species Muscina levida. The sequence goes on along the minus strand of OZ035881.1, from coordinate 3,768,127 downwards.
GAGTAAAATTATGGGTTTCCCTGTCATATCTAGACCATTTAGACGGTAGCAGTTGCCACTTATCATAATCACAACGTCTTAACTTTTAATACCCCCTGATTAGGCAGTTCAAAAATAAACAAACAAACAAACAGTTGCATTAAGTCATGAGCTTAAACTTTGGTGGCCCTCAGTTGAGCAGTTGACCACGTGTCCTTTGGAACAGTCTAAATATGACGATTATAAACATAAACGATCTATTTTTATAATTTGCTACATGGTCTTACCATTTAACCCATGCCGCCCGGGCTTGCTGGCGCAGTCTTATGATGCATCATCGTCGTCTTACTCATATTTGTCGTCAGCTCTCGTTAACAGGTGGAAGACGGTGAGACGACAACACACTCCAATGCCCAAGTCCGATCGGGCATGAATTAATTTACGTGTTGCCCATAAAAAAATCCCTTCACTGCCTGCAACAGCAACAACTAAATTATAAGCAGATGTGGCGGTGGTGCTGGTCGCTTGATTGGCTCAACAGCAACAACAGCCGCATATCAACCGCAGTGCGGCCAACATCAGTCCACAACAACGAAGGCAAGACATCTCTTGCAGCCTGCACACACAGCCACTTCCACAGCCAAGGAGAAGCTGCAAGCCTTTATGGCTGTAATATTACAACAATGGCCATATGATGTTTTCTGGCTTTTACACGATACCCACTGCAACTAACATAAGAACGTGGCTTGAATAGTTTTTAGCGCTGCCACATCAGTTTACATCGTTGGTATCGTAGAATTGGCACGTGCTTGGAATTGCTGAAATCAAAGGAAGTGGAATTTACCATTATAATCAGTGATCTACAATTAAAGATGTTATGTTAAAGTTAAAAGAAGTAAATGTTAGGGAAGACATTTACAGAAAAAACTGTAATGGCCTTTCAATTGAATTGAAAGGTGTTTTTGTAGGTCAAATTAATATGTCCATCAATCGAAAACTACGTACAGACTTCTAATGCAAATTTTAACAGGAATTTTAACAAAATAACAAAAAAGTGTATTACAGAGAACCATAGAATGCTAAGAATGTTGAGGAATATATACCATCTGCTTGTTGACAACACTTAGGATCAAAGTCAGGATGATCAAGGATGACATGTGCTCCTCAGGATCAAGCCACATGACATTTATAGAATTTACTTTTCTTTATATATTTTTACGAGAATCTGTAGGTAAAAAAATGCGTCCTAGGACACTAGGAACGGGAGCGGTGGCCTGATAAGACGCTCCCATTAAATAAAACTACTATTATGAAAACACGAAGAAAAGGAAAAAACACAACAATCCCACAATTTTCATAAGGACCGAATTTAAGGATATGCATCTGGAATGCCCGAAATCTTTACAGAGATAATGCTTCTATTCAATTGGTGGATATCCTCGACAAATTCTAATCTGACATCACTGTCATACAGGAAATGCGATGGACGGGACAAGAATGCAACACGGCGAAAGAACAGTGGCACTTTTAACCCATCGGTTTAACGCTGTAATTGACCGAATAGCCACTTTTCGCATCCGGGCGAAATATTTTTAAATTACGCTGATTTGTGTACACGTCCCGACGGAAGACAAAGACGATGACATTAAAGATGCGTTCTATGAGCGCCTGGAGGAGATATATGATCTCTGCCCTGCGCATGACATTAAAATTGTTTTGGGAGATTTTAATACTAAAATGGGAAATAGGAAATTTAGTCCACACAACAACATTTCCGATAACCGATTCAGACTCGTTAGTTTTGCGTCGGCAAGAAACATTGATGTGTGTGGAACCAGATTCCCGCATAAAGATATCCACAAAGCCACCTGGATATCTCCTGATTAAAATACAAGAAATCAGATTGATCACGTGGTAATTGATGGAAGGCATGCCTCAGTTATGGACGTGCGTGTGGTTTGCGGTACAAATATTGACTCGAATCGTCACCTAGTTGCAGCCAAGGTACGCACACGATTAAGTAGTGCTAAAAACAATCGTAATCAAACGCAAAGGAAGCTATACATCACAAAGCTGCATACCACCGGGATAGCCAATGCCTACTCCAACCAATTATCTCAATTACTCCAAACACACCCCCTAGTTCTGATCGTCCCGACATACAAGGCGAAACTGCAGCCAATGGTAAAACGTGCGGTGTCGGAATAATATAATGACAAGTTGAGCAGGAGTTGAAACACCTCTATGTGCTAAAAAGGCATCTTTGGAAGAAAAGTGAGAGCTGGGATATCGAGAATTATAGGGATAAAGGTGAAGCCCGAAAGTTTTACCAAATGGTAAAAAGCAAAGCTTTACGAACAGGGATGCCCACCTGTAAGGAAGCGATAGAAATCTGATCACGAACACGCAGAGTGCGCCGAAAACACTTTCTAACTTTGCTGGATTCCGAAGGCATGTGACGAAATAACAGCAATCATAGACGGCGGAGTAGATTGTCGACCGAGCCAAAACGAGATCAGCATGGCGATCGCAAGGCTTAAAGCTCATGAACACGATTTGGCTCAAGGATTGCATGCCCCATGATTGGAATCTGAATGTTTTGTGTCCTATGCTTAAGAAAGGCGATCCAAGGCGATCGCATACAATGTCCTGTCTAGTGTGTTATGTGAAAGAGAAAGGCCCATTTTAGCGAACCTGATTGGACCTTATCAGTGCGGCTTAAGACCTAGTAAATCCACGACCGAACAGATATTTACACTACGACAAATACTGGAGAAGACCCAAGAGAAATGCAGATCGACACCTATCATCTGTTTATCGATTTAAAAGTTGCATTTGACAGTCCGAAACGACAGAAACTATTAGATGCTATGGCTGAGTTTGGTACCTTCGCAAAGCTGATAAGACTTTGCGGGATGACATTGGCTGACACAAAGTCTTAAGTGTAAAGAGGCAAAAATTTGACAGAGCGATGTACTACCAAGGCTTAGACAAGGAGAAGGAGTTTGTCATGCGATCACCTTAACATCCAAATGGATATGATTATGCGGAAGGCTGCAGTAAACACGACTGGTACCATTTTTAATCAAAGTCAAATGCTGCTCGCTTATGCCGATGATATAGATGTCATGGGCCAAGGACTGCGGTATGGTACTGCAACCTTTGCAAGCATTGAGAAGCAGTCGACTGAAGTGGGTCTGGTAATAAATGGGGACAAAACTAAGCAACGGGCAACGTTAAAAAATAAAACTTCGAAGTGGCAGAAGGTTTTGTCTGCCTTGGCTCCTCCGTAAATATAAATAAAAATGTCAGCTTGCAAATCTCGAGATGAGTATTGTTAGCTTACCGCCACTACTATGAGCTAAGCAAGCGATTTAATGACAAAGTCCTCTCTCGACGAACAATGATCCAACTTTACCAGATACTGATCCTACCTGTCTTGCTCTACAGCGCACAGTGGTTCCTTTTTGGTTTTTTTTGGAATTAATTCTGTAACTTTTGAACGGATAATGCTATCTTGATGAAATTTAAAATACTTAAAGCTGAGGTGTTTTCGAAATGATTTGGAAATATTCGGCTCCCGAGGTGGTGTGGGGGCCACTGCGTGGCCCTCCAAAGTTGGTCACCTCGGGTGTTTCAAAATTTCAAATGCTTGAGGAATGTGCATTTATGAACCGATTTAAAATATTTTTTGCATTTCGATAGTGCTTCGAAAAACCTTCAAAAAACATGCTTACATGCATATGTTATCTCATTTAGGTCAAGAGATATTTGAGAAAATAAAAAAAATTGTGTCATTTTTGGACGAGGTTGATTTAGTATTTTTAAGGGTGTGAGCTCAGTTTTCCCTTGATTTTAAAGACATTTATATCGTTAGTTAGCTTATAAAATTCTGAATGAAATTGCTGAAAAAATAATGCAAATATTTTGTTCCAATCAAAAGTTATAAGCATCGCAAGTAAAAGTTTCCAAAAAAATGCATATTTTTACTGTTTTTTTGCAAAAAGGCGACTACATTCTTTCGTTTGTAAAAAAAATATTTCTTTCGGGAAGTGGCAATTTCTTTATTATTCCTCATAGAAATGTTGATGCAGATGCATTTAATGCTAAATTTGAATCAGTACAGCAAAATGGTTCCCCGGCAAGGGAAGTCAAAAATACCCCATTTTTTAAAAAAAAAATTTTTTGTTTTTGAAAATTCTCAAATCGCAAAGCGCCAACGAGAAAGCTCATTATATATTTTTTTGACCACATATGTGGACTAGTTAACCGTAACGTACTTCAACATCCCTGCCATAAACAAAGACAGTGTGGCCATTTTAGTAAAAAATTCGGAATTTTGGAACATATTTTCCCCGTTTTGGGAATTTGGGTATTTTGTTGTAAGATATGGCAACATATTGTTATTTATTTTTTTAAGGACAATTTTATGTACATTATTCCAAAATTTCGTTAAGATATTTCAGTCCGTTTGGATTTTACGCTATTTTTCATATAAGATATTATTTCTCCAAAAAATACGTTTTGACCAAATTTTATATATGACTCAGAATCATGCCCAAAATAAAATGTGCTTTTAATTAATTTTTGTAAATTATTAAACCTTATGTTATTCCCTTTCCAATGATATGCAATACTTGTATGTCAACAGTTTATTTAATGTTTATAATTATAATCAAACTTCACTACCTCTGTAAAAAAAGTATATATCGTGAAACACACATATATATGGGAGCTATATCTAAATCTGAACCGATATGCTTAGTTTTTTTACCACATTAGAATAGTGAAAAAAAACTAAGATGTGCAAAGTTTTGTTAACATCAGAGCAAAAATGTGGTTTTTGGCTACAATAATCTATAAAAGGTTATGCTAATTTGTATGGGAGGTACCAGAAGGGGCGGGGCAAGCGGACCCATTATTTCAGTATATACTACACGCTGTCAAATAACAATACCATCCAAATTTTAGCTTCGTAGAGCCCCCCATCAGGAAGTTAGTGACAATATAGTGGTTTTAGTGAAATAGGTCATTTTGTATGGGAGGTACTTGAGGGGGCGTGGCTATTTCGCCCATTTTCCAACCAACATCGCGACTAGTGAATTTTATGCCACTGGTAAATTTCTATTGAAATTGATTAAGAACTACTCCAATTATCGTCGTAATCATTTACCCAGCCGGCCAGACGGACATAGCTTTATTGGGTTAAGAAGCCCCGAAACTTATTTTTTCTGAAGGAATCTAGGGTCTCAGTTATATGCACTGATGGGCTTTACTTCTTCCAGTATAAAATTATATATTCCCTCTTCGATGTTACTGAGATTATACAAATTTTGTTCAAAATTTGTTAAAAATGGTAATAATAACAATAAAAAGCAGCAAAAACATATGAATATTGCATTAAAAATCAAATATATAACTTTAAAAATAATTTTGCTTCAAATATTTATGCAATAAGAGAAATTTTTAGTACACATGAGACTAAAAAATTATTATGGAGTCGTTACTTATAAATAAATCGTACAAGCCCATAGACTCTTTAATTAAGTTATTTATGATTTATAAATCTCTATGCACAAGAATGAGAGAAAAATTACGAAAAATGTCTACTATTGCATAAACATATCCAGCAAAATTATTTTTAAAGTTATATATTTGATTTTTAATGCAATATTCATATGTTTTTGCTGCTTTTTATTGTTATTATTACCATTTTTAACAAATTTTGAACAAAATTTGTATAATCTCAGTAACATCGAAGAGGGAATATATAATTTTATACTGGAAGAAGTAAAGCCCATCAGTGCATATAACTGAGACCCTAGATTCCTTCAGAAAAAATAAGTTTCGGGGCTTCTTAACCCAATAAAGCTATGTCCGTCTGGCCGGCTGGGTAAATGATTACGACGATAATTGGAGTAGTTCTTAATAAATTTCAATAGAAATTTACCAGTGGCATAAAATTCACTAGTCGCGATGTTGGTTGGAAAATGGGCGAAATAGCCACGCCCCCTCAAGTACCTCCCATACAAAATGACCTATTTCACTAAAACCACTATATTGTCACTAACTTCCTGATGGGGGGCTCTACGAAGCTAAAATTTGGATGGTATTATTATTTGACAGCGTGTAGTATATACTGAAATAATGAGTCCGCTTGCCCCGCCCCTTCTGGTACCTCCCATACAAATTAGCATAACCTTTTATAGATTATTGTAGCCAAAAACCACATTTTTGCTCTGATGTTAACAAAACTTTGCACATCTTAGTTTTTTTTTCACTATTCTAATGTGGTAAAAAAACTAAGCATATCGGTTCAGATTTAGATATAGCTCCCATATATATGTGTGTTTCACGATATATACTTTTTTTACAGAGGTAGTGAAGTTTGATTATAATTATAAACATTAAATAAACTGTTGACATACAAGTATTGCATATCATTGGAAAGGGAATAACATAAGGTTTAATAATTTACAAAAATTAATTAAAAGCACATTTTATTTTGGGCATGATTCTGAGTCATATATAAAATTTGGTCAAAACGTATTTTTTGGAGAAATAATATCTTATATGAAAAATAGCGTAAAATCCAAACGGACTGAAATATCTTAACGAAATTTTGGAATAATGTACATAAAATTGTCCTTAAAAAAATAAATAACAATATGTTGCCATATCTTACAACAAAATACCCAAATTCCCAAAACGGGGAAAATATGTTCCAAAATTCCGAATTTTTTACTAAAATGGCCACACTGTCTTTGTTTATGGCAGGGATGTTGAAGTACGTTACGGTTAACTAGTCCACATATGTGGTCAAAAAAATATATAATGAGCTTTCTCGTTGGCGCTTTGCGATTTGAGAATTTTCAAAAACAAAAAATTTTTTTTTTAAAAAATGGGGTATTTTTGACTTCCCTCGCCGGGGAACCATTTTGCTGTACTGATTCAAATTTAGCATTAAATGCATCTGCATCAACATTTCTATGAGAAATAATAAAGAATAATAAAGCCTTTTTGCAAAAAAACAGTAAAAATATGCATTTTTGGAAACTTTTACTTGCGATGCTTATAACTTTTGATTGGAACAAAATATTTGCATTATTTTTTCAGCAATTTCATTCAGAATTTTATAAGCTAACTAACGATATAAATGTCTTTAAAATCAAGGGAAAACTGAGCTCACACCCTTAAAAATACTAAATCAACCTCGTCCAAAAATGACACAATTTTTTTTATTTTCTCAAATATCTCTTGACCTAAATGAGATAACATATGCATGTAAGCATGTTTTTTGAAGGTTTTTCGAAGCACTATCGAAATGCAAAAAATATTTTAAATCGGTTCATAAATGCACATTCCTCAAGCATTTGAAATTTTGAAACACCCGAGGTGACCAACTTTGGAGGGCCACGCAGTGGCCCCCACACCACCTCGGGAGCCGAATATTTCCAAATCATTTCGAAAACACCTCAGCTTTAAGTATTTTAAATTTCATCAAGATAGCATTATCCGTTCAAAAGTTACAGAATTAATTCCAAAAAAAACCAAAAAGGAACCACTGTGCAGCGCAGAATACTGGGTAATGACACGGGCAGATAAATCTGTTCTAGGATTCTTCGAGAGAAAAATACTTCGCAAATATTTGGACTCATCATCGTTAACGGCAAGTCAACCATGCGCAGTATAAAGATATCGTCTAGCGCGTTCAAATAGATCAAATGAGCTGGTTTGAACACGTTGTACAAATGGATGAAAACACTTCAGCTCGAGGTATGCAAATATCGGTGCCTGCTAATATGTAAAAATTGCACGTCTGCTCGCAGTGAGGGGCGACCAATTCTGTGAAGTATGGTTCATTTAATCGCAAATTGGTAGCAGCTTCACTACGAAACTCCAACCGGTGAATGTGACCGGTAGAGTGGTGTTCAGTAGCCTCGGGACATAGTATCCCGCCCGATCGTTCGATTTAGGCCCCCTTGTGGGAGCATCACGCGGGCTGTGGTTAAAACCGAAATTGCTGTTAGAGTCTTCGGGCTTGGGTGGAGTTGCATTGCAACCGGATGCTACAGACCTATAGAGTAGCGCAGGTGTTAAGAATGGCCTCACCAAAGGGGGTATGCTTCATACCAACATACCCAATTTGGTATCTTCTGGCTGAAAGAAAGAGCCGACTCCAATACCTAGATGGTTCAAGCTTGCTTGGGCCATCCCAGGGGGCGCTATCAATCGCATTATATTATGCCCAGTGTGTTTAGCACACCATGGGTAAGGCTTGCACGGCGAGACTCATGTAAAACCATGTGGACTCTGTCCATCTCGATTATCGTAATTCTGCGAAGGTGTTGTAAAACTTAGACTTTATTTCAATACTTCTTACTGTATCCGACTGTTGAAAACACGCATTACAATTCATCGATAAAATTCTTGATGTTTAATATTTAAACTTAATCGTTATTATAAAAAACCGTTATTTAGTATTTCATATTATTTACAAAAAAAAACTCTCCCGGATCTATTTATACATATTCTCACAGCCATTAATTATATTAACGCCTCATATTAAAGACGTTTAATGGATTTTAATATTATTTCGTTCTTATTGTCGGCCAATTTTATTCACACCACAAATAATCAATTAAACATTTATATGCAAAAGGTGTTGAGGCCCATCATCAGACTGATCATTAGCGACAGTGACGCCATTTACAACAACTAAATGAAGTTAATCGATATTAATGGTTTGTTTTGTAAAATTGCCGACTCGCAATGTTTACAATGAGTAGCCTATGAGGCGGAGAGTACTATCAATGTTTAGTCCAAGGCATTCTGCAAAACTAAACAAACTGAACGCAAATTTAAGGTAAAAAGTTAAGAAAAAGTACAAATCAACATGAATACCAAACAAATCAAAATGCTTTCAAAGTGCCTCTGATGGATGGATGGATGGTCGATTGGCTGGCATTACACAAGGACGTTGCTGTTGTTAGTCATGTTGTCTATTCAAATACATTTGCAGTAAATTGATAAAGCCTCGACGGCCACCTCATAGCAAAAGTGTCAAAATGTTTAATTTATTAGCTATATCATTAGGTGATGCCACGGATGCATCATGCGGCATATGCACACTTACTCACATGCCCACTTACAACTACATACAGACAATTGCATTTGATAGACAATTGCAATTTTTTTCCAGTTAGTTTGTTGGCGTTTTTATGCCATCCCTGCCGCTGCCGTTGCAGTGGTTGATGTTGTTGTTTTTTGAAAACGATTACGATCGCAAACTACAACTGAAAATTAGCATTCTATTGATTGTGTAAGCATCCATCACATAGCAGCAGCAAATATTTATAACGAACTCAATACAAATTACACAAGCGAGTCCTTTTGAACAATGGGACACTCGCACACAACCACCCAAATAATCGCAATCATTAACGGAAAAAGGTACGAAAAAATAACTAATCAAAATAAATATTACGCAAACAAAAGCAACAACGGCGGAATTTAGCCAACAAAAAGGTAAACACACACATTACTTATTTCCTCCCCCCAACAAAGGACTTGGCACAGCAGCCAACTAATAACAAAAAGGACAATGCAATATTTGTTTTCAAACAGGCGTACGCTCAACATCATCGTCAACATTGACTAATGAATGTGAAGCCGCAAAAACACAGCGCTCTGGAAGAACAATAAAACACTCGATTTTTGAAGTCCTTTTATTGTCCTTTTTATATGGAAGTCTCGCTAAAAACTGCAATGCACCTATAGCAAATCGATTTTGCCATGGATGGACGGGTGTTTCATGTAGTTTTTGTGTGTGTTCAGAGATTTGTTTAGCGACATCATTTACAATGCAGCAAACAAGGTCGTTAAGGGCCAAATAACTTGAGTAATTTATGACTTTTCGGACATTTAACTTGGGCAGCAGTGAAAGCAACAAAAGATACTTGGAGTACCGCAACAAATGAGGAGAACTGATACTAGTAAAATGTGGCCATTAGAAAACAATCAAAAGTGGTTATGTGGCATTAGTGAATTTAGGCTTCTATGCTAATTTTAAAGGAATAATATACCCGCTGGTGGTCAGTGTTCGAGTTTATTGCGCAATATCAGGGCATCGTATCGAACTTAGTTGCTATCGTGGTTAGGTCAAAGGTTGTAGAGCATATTAAAGGCGCACGCGCAGAAAGTGATCCATGGGGTTTTCAAATATGACATCTGCTTTTCTCGTTTACTTTTAAACGTTGTAAAGTTCTACATTCCTTGTAACTAATAGCAACAAAGTGATATTCTGGACAATCAACCTCTAACAACTTTGTTAACTTCTACAGTTCAAATCTTATATATTGTTTCAAATATATATGTGTCGCTCCAGACAATAATATTTAATTTTCATAGTACTATATTTTTATATGATATGATAAAGCATAATTTTCTATTGATTTGTAATCAATATCAAAATATTTTGTATGAAATTTCTCAGATTACTATCACAATCAATCTGTAGATCTAATCAAAACATTTGTAAAATACAACAACTACCTCTTTCTTATCACACCTTCGAGTGAGTTCCCAATAATTTGCTATTAATATGGATTTCCTTCAAACTTGACCACACACAGACACACTCTGGCCAACTAACGCCTCCACACCTATCTATCACTGTTTAGAAAAGCAACTCAGTTAGACTAATATGTCAACGCGCCAGCAATTAATGGCAAACCCACAGCGATTCAATACTAAGAGTGAAGGACAAACAACAGCCAGGCAATAAGACTTAGACAGACATGTCTACAATGTCACCTTAGGGAACCTCAGCTGCAGTCCTCACCGTCTGCTCTGCGGCCACTCGAGTTGGTAATTTCATGATGTACTCCATTAGACGACTTTTAATAACAACCATTTGCTGTTTTATTGCCACGTACCTCAAACGGCACAAACATGTAAACATATTTTGGTTCTGACGGCCACAATTGCAATTGCAGCTCATAAAAATCTATGAAAACAAAGTACGAACGACATAATTCGCACTTTTCCTCCGGTACCGATAATGAAGGTCTACGAGTAGACGACACACAGACGGACGGTCCACCAAGGAGACAACATCCTGCGGTGCCTCGGCGTAAACTTCTCGTCAACCTTGTAAGAAATGCCAGAAAATGAAGGAATAAAGAAATCACATTACCTCTATCTCGATTTTGTGTTAGTTGTGTTCTGGATTTGCTGCAGAGCCTCGTCGTCCGTCCCAAGAAATGCTTGCCACCTGCCGTTGCAGGCTCCTTTAAACTCGTGCCATTTGTCCATGAAGTGCGTGTGCGGTGCAGCGAAGGCAGGGAAGGCGTGAAGTCAGCTTGCTTGACACGGCACCCAACAACACAATCAGCACAGTGCTAACGTCCTTAAGCTCTGTGTGTGTAACCGCAAACATCTTCAGCTTCATTAACCGTTTCCAGCCAGTCACCAGCCTTCATAAATAGTTGGGCTAAAACCAAGACATCACTGTCAAAACGCATTTGTGTACAGTCTAGAATATTGATGATGACGCTGATGAAGACGGCTCTGGGCCACTAAATGTGTTAAATGAAATACATATGAATAATTGTCAACAGTTGTAAAAGGTGACTTGCTTGTAAGTACTTGGACTAGGACCAACATATAATAGAACAGGGCAAGCACTCTTAATGAATTTCTAAATAGTAAAGGAGTGAGAGGCACGTACCTTTAGCTGGCAGTTGCTTACAACAAACAGCTGTTTACAGCCATCAAGCCAAACAATTACCATACACTCATAACTGTAATAATAAACGCCTTTAATCCTTAAAAGCGTTTTGATTTCATTGAGCCAAAGAACCTTAGCTAAATACCCACTGAGCTATACACCAAAGATTTACCCACGCCAATCTGCTCGGCAGCGCTCATCAATCGATCAGTTAGGTGACACATTCAAAAACAATGGCAGTGATTGTCTGTTGTCAAGAGTCAATTGAACAGGGAGGGAAATAAGAGAGAGAGAGAAAGAGAAAGTAAGTGATTCCTTTTAAGTGTTTAATATCGGTGTAAACACATTTGTAGAGACAGTGATCCATCATTTAATGCGAAAAACTGGGTTTGAACAAGGCTATCAATGTCGAGAGAAAAACAAAAACCAGACAACATTTCGTGGGAGTTTTCTACCCTCTCCTTATGAAAATTACGGAGCACAATGGAATTCCCATAAATGTTACTTCCTTGTTAATTAAAAAACAAATTTTGTTAAATAATTACACTGTCATAGTTTTTTCCAAAAATTTTATATTACCTGACCGGACTCGACAGTTTTACTTTAATTCGGACCCAAGGTATCGAACTGCGTCATTAGTTTTGTGAGTTGTCATGAGCCTTTTATACAAATTTTTATTTAAAATTATTTATTTACTTAGAGTGTTGCTTTAAGAGGTTATATAGCTTTTCGAGAATCTATAGTTGGGTTTTCGAATAAGCTTGACATATTTAAAACAACTTTTTCGAAGACGACTTATACGAAAACACAACTATAGCTTGCGGAAAATCGATATATATATATATATATATATATATATATATAAATTTCTCTTGTTCTATAAGGAGCATAGGGCCTCATTGCGTTCCATTCTCTATTGTCCGAAGCGAGAGGTTTTAGCTCGTTCAATTGTTCAATTTAGGTGGTTCCATGTCCAGCTGCCGTCTCCAAGTGTGACTTGGACGTCCTCTTCTGCGACTTCCTTGAGGATTCCATTCAATGGCATTTCGAGTTTTGTCGGGATATGGTCTTCGCAAGGCATGTCTAATCCATTTTCGTCTTCGGATCTCAGTTGCGAATGGGATTTGACCAGTTTTTGCCAAGAGCTGAGCTTTGCTAATTGTGTTTGCCCAGAAGGCATCAGCTAATGAAAACTTGAAGTGCTCTGAAATAACAACGAGCTGCATTGCATGATTCACATCCGTATAGGGCAACTGACTTCACACAGCTGTTAAGTATGTTCCACTTGGTACGTCTCGAGATAAAATTTCAGTTCCCAACATGATTTAGTTGACCATAGGCTTGTCTGGCTTTATTAATGCAGTTTATGACGTCCTCTTTAGAACCTCCGGATGATCCATCCCAGATAGGAAAACGATTGGACTTCTTCGATATCTTGTTGTTTTTGTTTGAAGTTAGTTGTATTTGCCATATTAACTCGCATTGCCTTGCTCTTGGGCATGTTAATTTAAGGCCACATGATTCTGCTTTAATACTCAAATCGTTTAGTTTGATCTGCATGTCATTAAATTTATATGACAAATGACATATGTATGTCGTCCGCATAATACAGATCTTCGATCGGCCATTTAGACGCCATACGAGCCCCTTTCTGTTGATGCTAGTTTCGCCATGATGTTGTCAATGACCACATTAAACATTAAAGGCAATAGTGGACATCCTTTGCGAACTCCTATATTTAGATTTATGGGGCTGCTAATAGCATCCTAGTGTTGTATGCGGCATTTAAGTAGCATTCGTGTATAGGGCCTCAATGAGATATATGAACTTTTTTGGTATTCCTTTGCAGCGAAGTGCGTTCCAAATGGCAGATTGGTGTAGGGTGTCAAACGCTTTTTCGAAGTCTACGAATATCATATACAAGGGTGATCGCCATTCTACCGATTGTTCCGTGATTATTTGCAGACTATTGATATGTTCACTGCGGATGTCGTCGGCGAGAGCGTCTGTCAATCGTTTGTTCAGTATATACGCAATGACTTTGTTTATCATGCTGAGCAACATTATTCCCCTCCAGTTTTTACATTCCGTAAGGTCTCCTTTCTTAGGTTGTATGTTGCATCTTCAAAACTTGTTTATAACACAGTGCAGCAGTAAAAACTCTGAAAGCTTATGATGGTAGAAAAAAAACCCCTAGCTGGGTTTTGAATTATTAGCTAAGGTTTTTTTTTTAATTCAATTTTCGAAAATCAAGTACTGATTCTTAAGGTTATATCTTGTGAACTCTTAATAAGATCTAATGGCCTTAATTCGGTAGCGTCTAGCCATCTGGTTTCGCTATGTCCAGAAAAGCAGTTTGAGATGAACATTTCCTTTACAACTCAGGGTAGGGTTATACCGCCCTTGGTAGGTTGTCAGAGCCTCGTTTGTTATCGGCAGGGTACACCACGTGCATGGAAGGTTGCCATTGGAATACCATTTAATAAACCATTAATACCCGATTTAAGCGCTTAGTATCCTGAGTAAAGTACCAGGTATTCCACGAAACAGCAAATTTTTTTCCAATAAACTTACTTAAAAAACATAATTTCCCTTTATACCAATGAATGAGGTACGAGGATAGTTTCTTCGGTTATTGTGAATTAACACGCTTTCTATTTTTAAGATTCACAACAAACGACACCTACTTGTTTATAGACGAATGCAAACATCATTATTTGAGAAGCTTTTACTAGACATGTTGATTGACTCGACGCTATAGTGCAAAATTGCTGTGGATCTCTAGCACGACAGTCGCATGTTTTAATCGTCATGCCACGGCCGACCAAATACCGGCAGTGATATTAAATCAATCAATCAGGAAAAAATAGTGAATTTTGGTAACCACAGATGTCGGTCAAGCTCTACTACCGCTTTCCCATATCGAATTGTAGCAAATCTACGATAACTTCCCGATCAAGACAACATTTTTCACCACATCCTTTATCGTAATTTGTAAAAGGCTGTTCATCTATAGATAAACGTGTGAAATTTTACAATGACTCCCGTTAATAGTGTTAAATTCTCATAATTTGCCATATGAAAGTCTCCCCTCTTAACAAAAAAAAAAAAAAAAAAAAACAACAACAAACTTAACTGACATAGCGCCGTTTTAGCTGCGAACACAGTTAGGGTGTGTTAACGCTTTGTTGTGATCACAGCTACGATACTATTCCCCAAAGAATAACAGACCAAAAAAATAAAACCCAAAAAACCAACACAAACAAAAAACATTTACAAATTACGGATATTAAGCGGTTTTTATGGCTAAAATACAAATGTGTCAGAGGCTCGAGCTATCAACAAACTGGCAAAGCTGCGCTGCCTCTGGCATTGTCAATTTATGAGCCAAGAAAGCGATGATCGTGCAGTGGACGCTCACACATAATTTGCTCATGCTCAAGATGATGTGGCAGCGGCCACAGCTAAACGGACGGACGGTCGTACGGACTGACGACAATCGCTTATACGACGCGTTTTAGGGGTTAGTGTTAACAATTTTGTAGTAATTCCCAAAAACAAAAACTGGCTGACTGAATGTATTCTCTTCTCTAGTTATCTTAAGGTTTGCATGGCTGTTATCCTCTTTGTTGGTTTGCTTATGTTGTTGTGGCCTTTGTTGGTGAAGGAGCGACCAACAAGCGAGCTATTAAGGGTATTTAGTTTACCTTTTTTATGGCATTTCACACTTGGTTTTCTTATTGGCAAATGACACGCAATCCGTAGATGTTCTCGACGGGCCCAATGCCGTCGAGCTTAGCCCACGTGGGAAAACTGGAGCAATTAATTCAGCTACATCTTGATCGGACAGACACAGTCAAAGCCATGAGAGCCAAAATAACTAAAATGCCAGAGTTTAGCACCTTAAACGCGGGGGAATGGGTGTGTGTGGGAAGATGTTGGCAGTTTAACCATATAAAATCTATAGATTTAGTTATGCTTTGCCCAAGTTAGGACACGCAGAATTTATGATCTGCAACAGGAGATAAATTATCCTGGGAAAAAGAGAAAAAACACAAAGTTTCCAATTACCTGGGAAGGGGCAAAGAGAATTAAGGTATTATTAAGGAGGATCGCTCATTGCATAAGCTAAAGCAATAGTTGTGTGTTCAAAAAGCATAGCAGACTAACTCGAGTTAGGACAAAATTGAGTTTTGTTTACAATACAAATAACATCACTTTTTCTAAGAAGCAAGTTAAGGTTTACGTTTGCTAAGATTTTGTAAGAAAGTGAATGCATTTTTCTCTTCAGTAAAGATTTTAAACTTTAAACTGCTTTTCTGACAATACTCAAAACAGACTTAGGTTATTATGACTTGTGACCACCGAGTTGTAAACATCTCACACATGGAGTAGAATTTCTTCAACAAATTGCCAATTTGTTAAGTGTCCAAACGATGGCCTTAACTTCATTAATTTCCATGTTTATTTTTATAAGGTTTTGTTGTACCTTTTGCGTAGCCAAAGCTTAAGCTCTGGTATAAAAGCACCTCTCAACTAAACCTCCGGATTAGTACGCATTTTTAAGCCCAGGATTATGTTTAAGCGCGAGTGGTTGTTTATTTTCTCCTTCATTTTTATAATTGTGCAAGTGTTTGGTGTTAAATCGAAAAGTGATGGCGACGACAACTCTTCAGCTCCTGGTAGTGATAAAGAACTCTCGGATTTAGTTCTAACCACAGCATTGGGTAAAATACGTGGAACTTTGTTGACATCCCAAGCTGGCCGCAATTTCTATGCTTTTCGTGGCATACGCTATGCCAAGTCACCGGAAGGCGAGCTGCGCTTCAAACCCCCAGAACCAGTGGAACAGTGGTTTGACATCTTTGATGCCACCTTCGATGGACCAATGTGTCCCCAACCGGGGCTCAGTAGTATGGATGTGGCTGAGGATTGCTTGCGCTTTAATATCTATACCCGTGAGCTGCCCTCCGAAAATAATCCGAATATTAAAAAACCTGTCATAGTGTTTATACATCCTGGTGGCTTTTATTCGCTGTCGGGACAAAGTAAAAACTTTGCCGGTCCTCAGTATTTTATGGATCGCAGCATCGTTTTGGTTACCTTCAACTATCGTCTGGGTTCATTGGGTTTTCTTAGCACTGGCACTAAAGAAGCTCCCGGTAATTTGGGTTTGAAGGATCAGGTTTGCTTGCTGCGTTGGCTGAAGTTACATATTTCACGTTTTGGAGGAGATCCTACATCAATCACCTTGCTGGGCTATGGTGCGGGCGCTATTGCCACTAGTCTGCACATGGTTTCACCTATGACGCGTAATTTGTTTCACAAAGCCATCATAATGAGTGGCTCGGCTACGGGACAATGGGAGTTGCCCGAGGAGCAAATGTATTTGGCTCAACGTCAGGCGAATTTGTTGCAGTGTCCCGAACAAAATGTCACGGAAATGATGGAGTGTTTGAAGGGGGTAAGATATAGAAGATAGAGAAGTGCATGTGAAAAATTCATAAGATTTTTGGAAGAAATTAAAATAAGATTTGATTTGAAATCGTATATCGAATATTACAAGTGCCGTTAGATAAGTAAATGACCGTTAGACGAAATAACAAATTGTCCATCGTCTCCCGAAATGTTGTATTCCCGAAATGTAATAGTTTTTCTCGATGTCCTCGAGCTGAGCATTTGACTTATTCATAAGGGTTTAAATCTGGCAAATCTACTGTACACGGTAGCAGTTATAGTCCAATATTAACATCTTTGCCTAGAATTTATACGTCGTTGTCCTGGTGGAAGTTCTTTAGTCTCATCTCGGCCAAATGCCGTAACTATGTTATATCCTCACCCATAGCGATGAGGATATATATCATTTGATACCACAGAAAGTGTGACGCATCAAACGAGACTGGTTTAACCTCAAGTATCTTAGGATAAAAAGTCGTTTCAGTACTTCGTAAGACTTCGATTAAACCATGTCCGTCTGTCTGTCTGCCTGGTGAGCAGGATAACCCAAATATCTCCTATTCTAATATTTTGCGTAAGGTGTATGCTTCTGAAGCTGGACATCGGTAAACTGTGGACCACATAGGTAGCGGACGCCTACTCCAGCCACCGAACTCAACTGCGTCGGAATGCTCCAACCCCTGATAATATTACCTAGCAGTGGCAATATATAGCCCACTCTATGGAACGAACAGCTAGTATCTGGTACCTCCCATACAAAATGATCTATTTTTAAAAAATTAATGATTTTGGAAGGAATCAGGGTTCGTATTGGCTCGCTCGGGAGCCGCTCTTTTCCTGAAAATCGCGAGCCAAGAGCCACAAAATTATTTTAATTTATGTACTTTATTATGTCAAAAAGTACTTTTATTGGCCAAAAGCACTTCTCTGTACTTTTTTTGTACCAGATTACTTTTTTGTAGAAAAAATACTTTTATTGTAATTTTTGGTACTTTTATTGGCCCAAAAGCACTTTTCAGATACACAATGTACTTTTTTGTTGTACCAGAGTACTTATTTGTACCAAAAAGTACATCCAATGTACTTTTCGGCACAAAATACCTTTTTTGTACCAAAGTACTTTTTTGTACCAACAAAAATATACTTTGTGCAACAGAAAAGTGCTTTTGGGCCAATAAAAGTACTTTTTGGCATAAAAAAGTACTTTTGTACAAAAGAAAGTACTTTGTACCAAAAATAAAATTAATTTTTTTTCCCCCATAACTTCCAAAGGGACATTTGGAGGATATTTGAATTTGTTACTGTAGACAAATCGGTCAAATTTTGCACAAAAAAAATAGACCTCGTTGTGCTGTCTTTACTGGTACTAACTACACAAGTTAGACTTAAACAGCCATTTTTGTACTGGATTTTGATTTAATTCCAACAGCTATGTATAAAATTCACCCATGATTGTTTTACTCCTTTCAAGGTCGATCGATGTGAATGAAAATTTGTATCCCAATTAAACTGTAGCTGACAGACCCACCTCGGCATTCTTTGGTGCACTTTCTCCCAGAAAAGTCTGGTGCTTTGACTCTTCCTGGGTTTCTGTTGCATTTTAACAGATACAAAAGCTCTTATGGATTGGGGTTGGACGTTGTCAAGCACTTCGTTGAAATTGTTGTACGGTTGTGCTTACGGTAAAGTGTTGATAGCTTTAGCATGTCTCAAAAATGCATGTAAAAGATGATCTACCCCCTCTCAGTTGACACTTCACGCTAACCGTTTCTGATGTGACCACGTTCTTGTGCTTGTACGACCACAACGAAATTCAGTAATCGACTTGTTAACCATTGAAGTTGATGGCACAGAGTCAACAATTGTATTTATCAAGCATTTCTTTGTCATTCTTTGGAACACTTTCTCCCAGAGAAGTCTAGTCCTTCGACTGTTCCTGGGTTTCTGTTGTATTTTAATGGGTTAATGTTTTGATCACGTTTACAAAATGTCTCAAAAATACATTTGAATTCATGTTGAAATAATTGAACGGTTGGGCTTATGTCAAGTGTGGATAGCTTAAGCATGTTCAATAAGTCGTGTAAAATGTGATTGACCCTCGCTCAGTTCAGTTGTCTATCATTGCTTGATAAGGACACCCAATTAACTTTTTTCCATTTTCGTAAGTTTGTCTGTTTTCAATGTCTGTTAAACACTAACTTAAGATCTCAGCTTTGTCCAAATTTAACAGTAGTTTTAAACAAATGGCAGTGGACAAGAGCAGTATTGATTTTTTTGGGATGTGGTGTTCCAAAAGTCACTGAGGTGTCAAACTGCCCTTGTAAAGTCAACCGTAAAATAAAACTTTCTTAATAAGACTTTCTTAACCATTATTCTCCTCTAGAAACATTACTTGGAATATGCCAACAGCTTAAGCAACATGTTCGAATTTGGCCGACAAAATCCTTTGCTGCTCTGGAAACCCGTAATAGAAAAAGATTTCGGTCAGGAACGATTTCTTACCGAGGATCCAGTGCGTTCGTACCAAAATGGTGAATTCATGAAGATACCCATTATAACAGGCATGACTAAAGATGAATTTGTGGGACCAGCATTATGTAACTACAAATATTATAACTTGCACAAGAATATAGATATACAACCAACAACTCTTCTCTTACAGCCATCTTAGAAAACGATAATCTTTTGCGTACCTTTGAGTATCATTTCGATCAGGTGGCTCCCATATGTTTTATGTTCAATGCCACCAATCCCCGATCAGCGAATATCAGCCGAGAATTATGGAGTTATTATTTTCAAGATAAACCTTTAAATTTGCCTCAATCTTTGGAGAATCTAACACGTTTGTATTCGGATGCTTTGACGGGATTTGGCGTGCATCGCTTTGTTCATTTGGCCGCTCGTTCCACCAAGGTGTACTATTATCGTTTCTCGTATCAGGGACAGAAGAGTCATATCAATTATCCGGAGAATGGACCTTACGGTAAGGATGTTTGATGGATTGGAGATGGCAAGAGTGTTACTGGGACTTTTTGTTATAGGTGTGGTTCATCATGATGATTTAATGTATCTGTTTGTGGAACCTTCCATAAGTCGCATGTTCACCGAGGACGACGATGAGTCCAGCATGGTTAATATCCTGACAAGATTGTTTAGTGCCTTCGCTTATAAGGGGTAAGTTTAAGGAGGTGATGTGATATGTCCCTTAAAGTTTTTTTAAACGTTTAGGTTTTTTGCGTAATATAACTTCTTATCTCTTCGATATCTTACTTAAACTTCCTCTTTCATGTATTTTTTTCCGTTGAACATTTTAGAGATCCCAACAAACCTAGCGATGAGCATTTGCGTAGTATTCGCTGGCGTCCATTCAGCTACAAGAAACAGTACTATCTGGACATTGGAGATGAGCTGGTTATGCGTGGAGGCCTCAATACCCAACGCTATGATTTGTGGAAGCGTTTGTTCCCACTCAACTGGAGGCGTCAAAGTAAACATGGCGTTAAATATATTGATTATGAATAAATTTGAAGAATATATTCGATATAATCTTAATAAAATAAAACATTACTAATTTGCAAAAAGTAAATATAGTTGCACAACCAACGAAAGTCTTATTTTTCCTTTACATTGCTCCTTATTTTAAATATATGTATATTTAAAAATCGATGTATTGTTTGAACATTTCTTAAATAGTATATGAACGTCTACTTGTGCCCGGCATGAATTCGACTTGGTTCCTTGGATTTGTAAATTCAAAGGCCACATAGGAAAACGAAATGATCGAGGACATGTTTTTAAAAAGCAAGACAGGATTCAGAAAATTTTAAATAAATACAGCATTCGCTTCTGAGTCGATTAAAATTTCCACTCATCGGCAACTCTCTCGATGTCCGGTAACATCCAAGCAGGTACTGCATCGACAGAAGGAAATTGTGTCGTCGCACGGGTATGACCTTCGCTCACGTTCGGAGACCACACTGGAGCTGCGTCCAGTAACATCCAAGCAGGTACTGCTTCGTCAGAAGGAAATTGTGTCGTCGTACAGGTATGACCTTCGTGGGAGCGGCATTTTGGCATGTCTGCAGGTTCTTCCACTGATAGTTCTCAAAACGTAATAAAAATCTGATTTTATCACAAACAAGTAACGTTTTTGTCTCCATTGCCTACGTCCCACATTTCTTTAATTTGCTCTATATCACTTTTTTTGTTTCAAATTATCCACAATGATTGTGTAGACTTTTATAGCTTTTTCTCTCTTATCCATATTTTGACTAGCAAACCCACTCATCCTTTCGTTTGTGTCCTACCATTAAAATGTCATCAATTATAAAGTAAATTTACTTTATGTGATAATGTTAATTTTGCGGTGGTGGAAAATTGTTTTTTTTTTCAGTTGAATTTTTCTTTTGTATGCGTGTGTGTGTGTAGGTAACTTTGAAGTGGATCGCGTTTTGAATTGTTGTACGTATTTGTTTATAGTGAAAACAATGAATAAATTAACAGAAATGCAATTGGAATATGTGCCGCGTCACCAAAGAAGGCCAATTGGCATATGTTCGACAGACAGACAACACCAATTCATGCAATGGATGGCAGGGCAGAGGGACGAGATAGATGGATGGATGGATGGATGAGTGCATAGTAATGAAGAGTGAACGACGACTGTGGCATGTGTCGTGCATGATAATACGAAATGGAAACTACAGTGCGAGAAAAAAAGGTTATTCACTGGTTAACAAAATGTAAATAAAATTTACCATTCCTAAAATGACGTTATCATAAGTTCTATTTTCCGGATAAAAGATACTCTTCTGCCACTGCTATTGGCCGATGGTGTCAGGTCCTCCGGAGCATGAAACAAATTGTTGTGGGAGCGAGCGTAAAATGACTGTAGTACTCCTTGGTTGAACAAGGGCACAAATGAGCAAACCGATTAACTTTAAACCCGGTCAAACTAGGTTCAAAGATTAAGTCAAATTTTAAAGTTTTCTTTTAAGCCATCTAACCGAAAAGAGACTCAAATGTACCCAAAAGGTTTGCTTTTTCGGCGTTCAGACGAATTCTGGTATGATAAGGAATGTCGCATAGCGTCTGAGGAATCGGATGGTGCTTATAGGACAACGCTACAGCTAATTGTAACCCGGGCTGTTAGGGAACGGCTCAAGGAGGCAGTAAAGCAGACGAAAAGCGGTTTAAGCGAAAAAAACGTCAGATAAAGTAACGGGAGAACGAGAATATAGAGCGATACACGGATAGAGGTGAGGCCAGAAAATTTTACCAGAAAGTACAAACAAAAGGCTTCGGTAATGGGCTCCCCTCCTGTAAGGACAAGGATGGAAATCTGGTCACAGATACGCTGAGTTTGCTGCATATATGGAGAGAACACTTCCAGAAAACGTTGGTTCCAGAAGGCAGCGCAGGTGAAGGTATCACGGTGAAAGTATGTCGACGACGGCTTAGACTGCCCACAACCAAGTCAAGCGGGGGAAAGAAGAGCAATCCGGCAGAGCTCTTCAAGTCCGGTGGCGAGGAGCTGATATCGAGCATGCACCAGCTCCTACGCTCGGTCTGGCTTAATAAGTGCATGCCCGATGATTGGAATCTAAGCGTATTATGTCCTGTGCTGAAAAATGTGATCCAAGTGTATGTTCCAACTACCGCGGAATCAGATTTTTACCCATCGCATATATGGCCCTATCGAGTGTGCTATGTGGAAGTCTAAAGCCGAGTTATTCAACCTGATCGGGCCTTATCAGTGTGGATTTAGATCTGATACGTGCGGTATATAATCCAAAGAAGTACCAGATAAGTAAGTTAGTAAGTAACTTCAGCAACGTCATTTGACACTAATCCTTGAACATTACTTACATCTAGTTCGTAAGTACATACGCCTCTACTATAGCTTTTCGCAACCGCATGGCCGGCCAAGCGTTCCATCGGTGGTTCTCCCGGGTTCGCGGAGGCGATACTCCCCAAAGGCCTTCCGGGGAGGACCGTTACGGGGATATAAACATTACAAAACAACAAAAAACCCAGGAACATTCAATTTACTAGATTTCTCTTGGTGAAAGTTCCCCAAAGAATGACAAGATGGGTCCGGTCCGTTAGTTGTTAAGACCATGCAATAGTTTACTTAGGATGCATTTTGTCATTCACATTGATCGACCTGGGAAATGAGTAAAGATATCACCGAGTTTTGAATCAAAAGTTACCTGATTTGGTATTGACGAGAGGAAACAACTTCCACTATACAGGCCTTGGAAAAACAATATGTTAGACTCTGAACTTTTGCCCTATCCAGAGAAATCGCAAGAGTAAGACCCTGTAGATCCCTGTAGATTGCTGACACAAACGCCCATCTCGGAATACAAAAATTGAGCCGATGACGACTTTGGCATGTCAACTGCACCAAACATAAACTTTTTCGGAATGTACCCAGCGGTAAATGAAAAGAAGTGCCTACTTAGCAATTCGTGATATCAGTATGATATTGTATGCGAACGAGCGATATGCGAATATCGTTATCTCATTATAGCTCCTATTGAAATGGCACCTACAGACATCGTCACATACTTCGTAATCAAGCGTGTTATCAAGCTCACTTACAACTCCGCTTATAACGTAATTGCTTACATCTTAGCTTACTTTGTAAGCGAGAGCTCACTGATTAAACGCCCTATGATACTATTCAGCTAAATTTAAAGGGGAATATAAGCGAAAAATTCATCACTGATTGCTACTGAATAAAGCTGACATCAGCGATCAAGTAATGGGTATTTTTACCGCTGGGTAATGGAACCTCATAATGATTGTGCTCCCTGCAAAATGACAATTACGCTTTTTGATATACCTAGAAATGAGCCTAATCGGTGAAGATGATGATAAAGGTAAAGTGCTCTATAAGTTTGCGCGAATTTTTAAAATAAATTTTTACGGTTAGTAAACTTTGCCTGGTCCAACTCACTTCGTTAGTATGATATCTAGTTTTACAGTTATCCCTATTGGAAGTTCTATACGTCTTTATAAACTCTCTTTATGTCTTCTATATCTTAAGGTCTTTAAGCACTCCATCATTTCCGTAAAGTTCTATTCGGGGCACTGCACAAAATTCGCCTGATGTTTGGTAAAATACATTTGCTCATCGGAGAAATTTTGAACACCGTCCTTACTGATAACACTTCTTTCTTTTTAAAATGTTTTGAAGGAACCTTTTTCCATGATCATTTCATGTTCTGTTTTCTTTTTTTGTCAGTGTACTCTTCCCACCCACCCATCTAGCCGCGACCACAGATGTTGTGAACACAAAATTTTTGAAGCAACAACGAAACACAAAGTTAAAACTATTAACGCTACTGTAATAACGATATTGGCTGATGTTATGGTATTCATTCATTCATAATAGTACCAATTGTATTCTTATCGGACTTGAGTCACGCTTCATGGCACGTCGATGATAGTGCACGGGCTTACAGAGCAGGACACAAAGGGAAAGCCATCCGCCCGACGCACAGCTCAAAAGTAGGTGGAATATTGGTAGTAGTAGGAGGACGAGAAGGAGGGCTACATTCCTGTATGTACCACTTATTGCCAACACTTTCAGTTCAGATGCTATTCCAATTAGCGTTTGGTATTCAAAGTGGAATAAATAAATTTTTTTTTTGTGCGTTTGTGACTCATCCTAGCGGTGGAGGAGGACATCCCTGGTGAGGGTGGTTTGGATGGCCGTAGGGATGGATTGCATCAGATGCATCATCAAAGGGGTGGTGTACGGTTGTGTTGTTTCTTTAATTTATGCAAATGGATGCAATTGCATTTTAGTTTTTGGTTGTTTCGGGCCATAATCGCTCCCCTTTTTGCATGCGGTTTGGGTTTGTTCATTTTTATCGTTTCCACTTAAATTTAATTGTCTTGTGTCACATGCCAGAAGAGCGACAGACAGACAAGCGAGCCAAAGTAATTTGTATAGCTCGTGCGATAAGCGTTTGCCATAATTGCAGAGTTTGGTTGTTTTTCCGACGCGCAGTGATCGACCGACCATATGGCCATAATGTCACAGCTAATAAAAAATGGACCACGGACGCCGCACATGGGTGATGATGTCGGTGCTGTTGCTGCTGCCGCTGATGATGATGGTGATGATGTCCAAAAGTATTGTACGTTGAAAATATTTCTTTCTATTTTCGTTTGGCTATTCAAAGTATTTGTGTCCAGTACAAAAGATGTTGCAAACAAGATTGTAGCAAAGCGACAGCAAGCAAACATTTGAATCCTCATAAAATGAGAACATTATTTCAACACATCCCAATACTGATGGGCAATAGAGTTGTTTTCCAATGAATTTCCATTTCATTGATTTCTAAAGAAAACCTTCTATCAAATGTGCAATAACAGGAAAAAGCTCTCATACACACATTCCTGCTCTCATGCGAGTCCCAGGCAAATTGACATGTGCACCTATTGGGTCATCATCACATTGCACCGAGCTAACTGAGTGAGTGAGTGGCCAAAATTCAAATAGAGTTGTTACGTTCACGTTCGTCCGTCCGTCTGTTCGTATGCGGCCACATCAGATAGAGCAGAGAAGGCTACGGACCACAATCGGCCAGTCCGTCCAGCTGGCTTGCGGTTGAGGACTGTTGTGTTGTGGCCAAACATGTTTGGCATTTTTCACAAAATTTATTTGAGAGTCGTGCTTAAGGCTGAAAATTTCACGCTGTTCCTGTAGCAGCGTTTATTTGCGATTGAAATCGCCCATTTCAAATGAACATTTTACAGTAAAAGCACTCTAAGTTTGGTTTGGGGAGCACTTCTTGGGAGGAGTAGTCGATGGTGACAGTGGGTGGAAAAAGTGATGTAGGTGAATTAAGTGAATTTAAACAAAAACTGTTGGATTTGTTTGATGGGGGAAATAAAGTTCTGTATTATTAGCGGAGTGTAGTAAATTGTTAAATTTAAATCCGTATCGAGATTTCAATGCCGTCTAAAAATTTGACATTTAATTTCTTAAATCTCCTTTGGTTTCTGAGTTATAAGGACGACTACCTTCTTACTATGCGATGTCTTTTATATAGATGGCAATAATTTACCCACTCGGTCATGATGCCCATTATCGGCATAGATATTATGTTCAGAAAAGTGAGGACACATTTTTCTTAAATCATGAAAAATGAAAAAAAAATATCGCATCAAAGTGATCAATTTTTATAACAAAATTCTAGCGATGATATCTAACAGACCTGTAGTACTCTTACCTGATGTTGTCTTCCACAAACGTCGATAATATTATTAATTAGACCAAATTTCCAAGGTACTACTGCAGTCTTCTCAAGTTTTGAAAAGTGATCAGCAGGATTTGGTTGTGGTAAATGAGGTTAAACTCAAGTAAGCTCAGCTCAGCATCGGCAATGTCCGTCTCCAATATAATATTAGCAATTTCTAACTATTAACTACTATCACAATCTGCCAGCACATAATTTCCAATATCCACACCCAACTACAATTCCCCCCACTGTGCACTGCAAAGGTTGCACCCAAATTTCAAAAAAAAAAAAAAAGAAACAGACAACAACAAAAACTATCAACAACCATTTGAAGAAGCTTCAATATACATTTGCAAATAGAAATCAAATAAATTCAATTTGTTTAGCCAGGATAAAGACGCAGCAGCAGCACAACAAAGATTCTTCCTCATCATCAAAAACACTGACTGCTTGGTAACCCTGGTATCAGAATATCCCTGTGTGTGTGCGTGTTTGTGTGTTTTAAAGAAAAACAGACTCCTAACAGTCTGGCCAGACCTAAGTGTCCGCTTTGTTTGGCTATGGCATAAAATGAACTTCAATCTTGATACACTTGTGACATGCGGAAGGCTATGATTCAAAGTGTAGTACAATTGTCGATCGTATGACTAGAATATCATCTTCACTCAATGCATTGCTGTTGTCTGCCGTTGTTTTACTTGTTTTATTAAGAAATAACTTTCAGTGGTCGCCTGGCTCACTATCTGACATCGTTCGCACACTGCACTCATACGTGGGGATGGATGACTCTTTGGCTGGTTGGAGACTTGATTATTGGATTTGACTTTTGTGCTTAACCACAAGTCAATTGCTTTCTTCGCACTAAAAAGCAAAAAAAACAGAATTGAATTGTAGTGCCAGCAAATGTCAACGTGATGATCGACATCGTAGGCATTGGCATCATCATCCGCATGAGATTTGTCCATTGGCGGCCAAAGTGTCAAGTCGTAAGATTTACATACTTGTTTAGTGGAAATA
The DNA here is from genome assembly GCA_964034835.1 of Muscina levida. Classification (NCBI taxonomy): domain Eukaryota; kingdom Metazoa; phylum Arthropoda; class Insecta; order Diptera; family Muscidae; genus Muscina; species Muscina levida. The sequence goes on along the minus strand of OZ035881.1, from coordinate 3,740,683 downwards.
AATAGTTTGGAGTAGAAAATAGTTTGGTGAGAACTTAATTAATTTTTCTGTTAATTATTGTTGAGTTTGATTGTTTGCTCAAGTGAATAAAAGGCGTAGTAATTTCGTCCTATTGCTTTATCAACTTACTTAGCTGGCACTTCTTTGCAATCCCATTGGATTATATATCGCACGTAGGAAACTATAATAAGCGCCTCGATCTTTTGCGCTTGTTCTCCAGTTAGTCACACCAAGCTGTGTAAGTTTCTCAGCAACCTGGTCTTTTCAACGGGGTTTTAGTCGCCCTCTTCTGCGCCGTCCATCGCGTTCATTGTCGAAGACTTTTCGAGCTGGAGCATTATCGTTCATGCGTACAACATGACCTAGCCAACGTAACCGCTGCACCTTAATGCGTCTGAACACTTCAATATCAGTGATTCATACGACGCCGATACTCTCCGTTAACGATGATGGGCCCATTTATTATACGGAGTATTTTTCTCTCTAATACTGCCAGAACCGATTCACCCGCTTGTGTCATAACCCAGGATTCTGAACCATACATTAAGTCAGGTAGAACCAGTATCTGGTAAAGCTGGATTTTTGTTCGTCGAGAGAGGGCTCTGTCATTGAATCGCTTGCTTAGTCCGTAGTATTTATTCGCAAGCAGGGTTCTTCTACCGATTTTCTAGGCTACCATTATTTGTTTTATTGATGAAGGAGCCCAGATAGATAAAACCATCTACCACTTTGAAATTATAGGTGTTAGCGTGAACACAGCGTCCCAAACAAGTAAATTGTTAGTTCGTTGAAACTAATAACTTCGTTTTGTCCTCGTTCACCATTAGAACCATTTTCAGTGATCACTTTTGTATCCCTGTGAAGGCTGCAGTGACACCCCGCAGTTTTCGGCCAATGATGTCCACGTCATCAGAGTGTGCCTTTTGTTATCATCTCCATCTCTATATCGAAAAAGGTCTCATGATAAGCTGTTGCATTGTCTTTGACCTCATCTAGTATGAAATGGCTCGGTAAGGTCCTTTTGAATCTTCACTGAACAGTTTGTGTCAGTCAGCGTCATTCCGCAAAGGCATATCAAGTTGTTGTTGTTACTGCAATAGGAAGTAGCTTGGTTGATAATTCTTTATGCCGATGTGCAATTTATCGGCTCCCGCTCGTGCATAGATAATCCGATTATCGTACGATCATTGTTGGCAACTCTGTTTCGTTTCTTAGTATATAACAATGTTTGTGTCAAGGGATTGTTAGATGTCGTTGTGAGTTTTAACCACTAAGAAGAATCAAAGATGGCGCCAGCCGGTTTTTTTGATCATCAAAACTTTTTTTTCCTTGGTCCTTGTGCTTTGGAGAATCTAGTATAAGTTTTGTTGGCTGGAGAACTCGAACGTATTAGAAAAGTAATTATTCATCGATGTTGATTTTGCCAGTGCACATGCCCAGAATCGAACCCGGCACCTTCGAATCGCTAATCTACGTCGCTTCCACTGAGCTATCGAATGCTTATTAGCTTCGTAATTTCTGCCGTATCCGGCTGTCGAAGGCAGCTTTATAGCCGACAAATAGATAGTCAGTGCCGATCTACTTAAAACTTAAAACTTAATTTCCCTTTGCACCCCGTGAATGAGGTATGGGATAGCTTCTCGCGTTGTTGTGAATTAACACGCTTTCTATTTTTAGATTCACAACTAACGGCACCTACTTGTTTATCGACTAATGCGAACGTCACTGTTTGAGAAGCTCTTACTAGACACGACGATTAATACTGCGAAGTTGCTGTCAACAACATTCGAGGGGAGCCGACAATGAAAGAAAATTTTCTTTATTTTTTTCTTTTAAGATGATTGGAGCCAGGTTTGAACCTGCGATCTCCCGCATGGTAGTCGCGTGTTCTAACCACTATGCCACGGCCGGTCCCTGATCTACTACTCTTAGGTTTTTTCCAGGGTTTGAATATCTAATATGTTGTTGATTTACCAGGTCTAAAGCCGCACTGATAAGGTCCGATCAGGTGGGTAACACTGACTTATATGCGACGGGTAATCCCGCTAGTAGTTGGTACACACACTGGGATCGTCTTTCTTAAGCCCAGGAAAGACATAGAACAGTCGTGTTTATGAGCTAGTGTATGCACGTTGCCAGCTCATCGCAACCAGCCTTAAAAAGCTCTGCCGGCAGTCATCAGTTATCGCAACTTTATTGTCTTCAAGCCTTGCAACTGATGTGCTGATATCGTTTTCTCGATGATTGACGTGATTTCCTCACTTATGCTGCCTTCGGGAATGAGCAGAGTACGAAAGTGTTCTCCCCATATTTGCGGCACACTGCGTGTCCGCTACCAGGCTTCCAACAATGTCCTTGTAGGAGGGGATATCTGTTCCAAGACCTTTGGTTTTCACCTTTTGGTAGAAATTGCGGGCTTCACATTTATCCCTGTAATTTTCGATATCCAGTCTCTCTGGTTTTTTCCATAGAAGCTTAAGTCTGAAGAGGCGTTTCGTCTCTCCTTCCTCTTCTAATTATATCGTTCCGTCAACGTCAGATTTGCCAGTGGCTGCAACTTTTCCTTGTATGCAGCATTCATTTCCTTAGACTTTATGCGGCATTCCTCCTCGTACCAGGACTTGTGTGAGCGTGGTTTTACATAAGCCAGTACGGTCGTTGCGGCAGTGGTCATAAAATTCGCATAATGCTGCCATTGTGTGTCGGGAACATCAGAATTAGGAGCGTTTGTTTGCAGTAATTGAGTGAGTTGGTGGGAGTAGGCATTGGCTATGTCGGTGGTATGCAACTGTATGATATCGCATCCTTTGTGTATAGTTAGGAGCGATTTTAGCACTACTTAATCACGTGCGTACCTTGGCCGGAATTAGGCGATAAGTCGAGTCAAAATATTTACACCGCACATTAGGGTGGTCTTTATATAGGATTTTTGGACATTTCGTTGAAAAAAGGTATTAATAGCGAAGTTGGACATCAAGCTCCACCTTTGGTTTGTTGTTTACAAAATTTCAAATATGTTGTGCGAAATTTCGCATAGTTAGACGTTAGAGTGTTCCGCAAAGAGGTCAAAGTTCGATTTTGTGTTCAATTTAGTTTATCGTCGCTGAATAATTCTGTTGTTGTAGATTGTGCATCCCTGTCTCGCCCATCGCATTTCCTGTATGTCGGTGATGTCAGCTTAGTATTTGTCGGAGACATCCGACAATTGGATAGAGGCACCATTTCTGTAGAGAGTTCTGACATTTTAGGTGCAAATCCGGAAATCATGGCCCTTATAACGTTTGCGGGGGTCGTCAACATTTGGTGAGGGGGTTAAATTTGTTTTTCCTTCGTATTTTCATAATAGTTTCTTATTTAAGGAGAGTGGCTAATAAGGTCACCGCGCACGATATTAGTTTCTTGGGGCAGCCAAAGCCACTAAGACTTATGTTTCTCATTTAGGTTGCTCAACATTGCTTCCTCACATTTGCTATCACTAAACGAATGTTATGTACATTGGCCTTGGGTTCACGTGATCTATCGGACTTTGTGAGTTGCTTGGGGACCTTCAAAGAGAGTTTCTGGGCCCATGGTCATAAGGTGCATGGACCTTATGGCTCTTTCCATTGTGTCATAACGTCCATAAACATTATGACACTTCCCAAACAATTTTGAAAAACGACCTTATGACCACGGTCCTTATGACATGCCACCAAAAAAAATCCTTTATTATGTACATATGTATTGTTTTCCTCGCATTTCCCCAAACTATGCCCCGGTAATAGTATAATTGCTAACAACTTTTAATTTCTGCTCAAGGTGTCCCTTTAACACAATCTTCTTCGTCACTTCACAGATTAAGCTTCCCCATAGATCCTTAAGGCCATATCACCCTCACTCACGATGTGTTTGTCTTACTCATTTGAAAAATATGTTAAATCTCTTAAATTAATAAACAAATATTGAACATCGACTAAATGTTTTGTTTGTATGCCTTTCCCAGAAACTGAAACCGTTGTTGCGAACCTTACAAGAGACCAAAAGGAGCGAGAGCGATTGACTGACAAAAGGTTTTTAAGCATCAATTTGTATTGTCATTAGTCCTTACCACTGTTTGGTCGGTTGGTCGGTCGCTATGGCTGTGTTAGAGGCAGGGGAGTGTGTGCCATTGAAATTTGATATGTTTACGAAATATTGATGAAACATCCATTAAAACCAAACAATCAAATAAACAACAAGCTGGGAAAGACCAGCCTGAAAATCGATCTTTCCAACGAACCCAACACACTCACTCGCGCACTAATTTTTAACAAAGAGCACAAAATAGGATTCGGGTTAACTCCTTTGGCTCTTGAAAAATTTCATCTGGTTTTCGGTTTTTGTTGTGTAATATCGATTCGTTCAACGGCTACACCACTGCCGCCGATCTAGTCGGTTGCGCAGCCGAACATTTTTCCTAAGAATGCGTTGGAAGAAACTACAACAAAGAAATGAAAGGGAACGTAATCAAAACCACCAAAGCAAATCGAAAAGAATCAAAGTACTATGGAATGATTATGGTATAACGTTGACTATGAGAGCACGATATTGTTGGTGATGATGATGTAGACAATGTTGGAGGTTGATGACGACCGATCACCATGATACTGGTGAACGGTGTACACCGTGAAGTGATATCGTCATACCACAGCACAAAACGCACACGATATTGCCAAACAAGCAACCGTCTTGTATGTCAAGAAGCAGCTGTAACTGTCAAAGCAAATGTATGAAAGAATATATGGATGGCTGCTCATGCGCCTGCTTAATCCTAGAACTCTTTTGCTCATAAAGTATTCTCTCGACGTACAACAACACCTTGCTTAGGCAGACAGACAGACAGACGGACAAACCAAACATTCGTATAGACAGTACGTAAAAGAGACACAGACAGACAGACAATTGAAATTCAAAGTCAAAAGGCTCGTGCTAGCTCTCATCCTGATGTTCATTTTGTGTTCCGATAGTATTAATTTTTTTTTTTTACCACCAACAAAAGTACGGAAACCTCTTTTGCCCTCCAACACTATAATCACCTATAGGTTGTGGGTAAGAGTACCCATCATCATCATCATCGTCTCGTATTCAATAATTCCCATTCAAATCCTAAATGAAGTGTTAATAGACTTTCTTTTCGAATAATAGTAAAATAATTGAGTAACCATTCAATAAAGTACTTTAAATATACACTCTCACTGGTACGGGAAGCCGGAACAAAGCAGTTCCTTGAGAACAATATAATCCAATCAATACGAACGAGGGGCAAGCGTTCAAAAAGGTGCAATTTAAATCCTAGCGAAAAAATAAAGCAGAAGGCTTAAGCCCATCAATCTTATACCATGTGTCAAAAATCTGCAACCAAAGAAAGTATCAAATTTAAGAAAATTCCCACATTTTCATAGATAGATGTGTGCTAAGCCTCAATTGAATCATGTCTCTCAGTCATAGGGATATGAGTAGACGACGGCACGCAAAACTGCGGTGGCGGTGATAAATATTTGTGGGTTTGTTTGCCATAACCCCTTCGTCGGAGGGAATTGACTTGTAAACCTTATTTAAGCAATATCATACAACTCTGACGCTGACTACATTTCAACTGTGTTAGTGAGTGGGTTTGTTGCCAGGACACACCTTTTTTCGGCTTTCATGGCCTCTCTAATCTCAACACTTAGAGCAAGAGTGAGTGAGAGTTATTTTATATCCTGTGCAAAGTATCCCACATAAGGATTAATGTTTGCTTTCATATGTTTGTTGTCGCCTGTTTGTTAACAAGTTAATTTTGCTTTTCATTTCTTTTGTTAAGTTGAAGATACGGTACGGTTCCGGCTTTGGCTGCGCGCATGTAGAGGATGACATTACGACATTTGTGTAATGTGGAAATATGGTTTCGGTCCATTGTTGTTGACATGACTTTTGAAAAACTTAAAATGGAAATCTCATTTAATATTAACACACGCACACAATCTTGCACACAGAGATATGTAAGTAAGTGTATGTTAATGAAAGGGTTGTGAATTGTCCTTTTGGTACTCGAGGGGAAAACACAGCAACAATGGAAAACATGATAAGACTTTTGCATATGAATGTAGAAGGCTTAAGGGGAAGGTGAATGAATGTTTCTCGTAACGCCAGAGATTAACTTTGGTTAAACTAAGATTAAGATAATATTGGTTGAACGTGGTGAGGAAAATGCCACACATGGAAAATTATTCGCTGGAACAAATGTTTATGGTGGCGTCTCAGAATTCTGGTCTTCTTGGAATAGTTTCATGCATTCACACAATGTGTTTTTTGATGCACTTATAAAAACCGTTAGACAAGAGAGTCGTGTAAATGACCGTGAGTTTAAACAACGTTGAAATCAACAAACTTTCATGGTGCGACGTAATTTTGTTGTTTGTATTGACAGAAATTGGGCCGACTGAGGCATGAACAGAACACGCGACTATCATGCGGGTGAGCTAGGTTCAATTCCAGTCAAAACCATGTACATTGCAATCATCGCCGGTCCTCTCGATGTTGTTGACAGTATTCTCTGAGTAGTCAAGTCAATCGGTAAAGACTTTAGTAAAAGCTTTTCAAAAAGCTGATGTTCCGAACCGCGCACAGTGGTGCCGATTGGAAAGAAAACCGTAAAAAGTGCACAACTTTTAAAGTATTGTTCTGATCATTTTGAAATGTTTTGGACATTTGTAAAGAAGGAATCAGGTTTTCAGAATTTTACATGCTGAGGGACCCTGTGTCAACACAGTTGGCGAAACTGGGTGTCAATTTGACCACTTTGGTGCTGCTGAAACTTTCAAAGCCTAGTGTTGCAGAATATCTTTTACCGTTATTAAGATATTCTCTACTAAAGTTTAAAATTTTGAATAAATATTCAACTTTGAAAGGTCGGCATTTCGAAACCTAATTTATGATTTATAGATTCATTTGGCTGAATCGCCTAAGTGTTGTTCTCTATCAAAAGTTAAATTGGTAAAGAAATGTTGAGGAGAGGTTAAAGAGAAGAGGTCAATGCCCTTTATTCATGCCGAACACTATAAGTAAATGAGGGGGACTCAGTCCGAAGGTGACAATGTGGCTGTACACTGTGGCAGTTCGACCAATAATTACATATGGATGTCCGATTTGGTGGGAGGCCCTATATACGAGTAATTTACCAAAAATGCTCACATAGGTTCAAAGGATGACTGCAATGGTGATAACTGAGTCTAGAAGGAGCTCATCGCAAGCGGCTTTGTACTTGTTCGTTAAGACTATTGGACTTGTTCGTTAAGACTATTGGGGCCCGAAGGGCTATCAGATTGAGAGAAGCTGGCGATTAGCTTTAGTCCACATATGGCCATGCAAATATTTTCCACTTTTTATATAATGACGCTTTTCATCTGTCGCCTCGAAATGATTTTTTGACGACACTTGAGGATTTCTGTAAAGTGGCTGTTGAAATTCCGGAAAGATAAAATGGAATGACGGCAAAACCCCTTATGTTGAATTCAATTCTTTCCTAACCGACGGTTAAAAATTGAACAGGACACAGGAGCTAGTGTATACATCGATGACCTGCAGGTAAGCCTTTTACAAGCTACATAATGAATGTAGTGTTTTTCAATCTAAGGTTGGACATTTTCTACCAACGATGTGTGAACTAATGCTAACTGAACTGTGGAATGGAGGTAGATTGGTGGAATTGGTTCTATTTACTCGTAGATATAGTTCTAGCCATTCAGAAAGCCGCTGAGGCTGTGGAATCGATACCAGCAGGCGAATAACCCTCTGCGTGGATAGCCAAGCTACAATTAAAGCGATCAATGGTACATGGTGTAAATAAAAGTTGGTAAGGAACTGTAAGGAGAAGTTCCATCCGACTAAAGCCTATTGATGTCAACCTCTGTTCGGACCCGGGATATAGCGATATCTCTACGAACAAATCAGCAGACTTATTTGCTAAATCAGGCTGTACTATTCCTTATCATGTTATATATGTTCTCTGATATATGTTCACTCGCCCATTGGTTACGTTACCTTTTTGGCTAAGTGGAGGATGCGATGTGGAATACAGACGCATACGTTGAATCTACGGAATCGACTGCACAACTGCCAGACGAGAATAAGTTAAAAACGATGCAACATCTTCTTGTCAGCTGTTCCGCTCTAGCCCGTAAGTTGTTAACATACATAGTTATAGAGATGACCTAAAGTCACTCTCCATAGTCGGAGTAAGTAACTATTCAACTCCAGAACCGACTGTATAATGGTTAGATCGCTGTGGCCCGAATATAGCAGATTCCTATCGGAGTAAATGGTTGGCCTGTGCAGGAGTAACAAGGGACTGACCTGTGGTGTTTTTACTGGCATCTGCAATATTACTTACTTACTTAATTTCCCTTTGCACCCCATGAATGAGGTATGGGATAGCTTCTCGCGTTGTTGTGAATTAACACGCTTTCTATTTTTAGATTCACAACTAACGGAACTTACTTATTTATCGACAAATGCGAACGTCACTGTTTTTGAGAAGCTCTTACTAGACACGACGATTGAATCGACGCTTAATACTGCGAAGTTGCTGTCAAACAACATTCGAGGGGAGCCGACAATGAAAGAAAATTTTATTTATTTTTTTTTTCTTTTAAGATGACTGGAGCCAGGTTTGAACCTGCGATCTCCCGCATGGTAGTCGCGTGTTCTAACCACTATGCCACGGCCGGTCCCTCATCTGCAATATTAGGCACCTAAAAAATGGAATAGGTCTATAACGGCCTACTGCAGTATATGTGAGTGCAAGAAGGAAACCGAAACGATGGTATATCTAATATCTATTTAGCTGTCCCCTCCTAGCCCTTAGGAGGTTAATATACTAAGGACAAGGTTATATAATTGAATTAGAATCGTCGGAGTAAGTGACTTATTCATTCAACGCAGTGCCTTGCGTTGGATCTCCAGAACCGACTATATTACTGCTAGATCGCTGTGGCCGAGTATTGCAGATCCCGATCGGAATACATGTGCGACCTAGTGACTTGAGACTGTCCTGTGGAATTTCAATTGTCCAATGCAATATTAGAACAAATAAAATAGATCCATAACGGTCATCCACCGTGTATGTGAGGACGAGAAGGAGTCCGAAACAAAGGAACATCTTCTATGCCGCTGTCCCGATCTAGCCCTTAGGAGGTTAATATACTTAAGAATAGGTTATATAATTGAACTAGAGTCTGTTTCGTCAGGCGGAGTAAATAGCTATTCACTAATATGGTGCCATGCGTTGGATCTCCAGAATTGATTGCTGTGGCCCGAATATAGCAGATTTCGATCGGAGTAAATGGTAGACCAGCGCATTAGTGATTTGATACTGGCCTGTAGTATTTTGCCCACTGCAATAGCAGACACCTAACAGGAAAATGAAATAGGTCCATGATTCTCTACTGCCGTATATGTGAGGAAAAGTAGAAGACCGAAACGATGGGACATCTTCATCGTATGTGTCCCATTCTAGCCCGTAGGAGTTTAATATTCTAAGCACAAGGTTATATAGATGAACAATAGTCCTTCTCCTCAGTCGCAGTAAGTATCTTAGTAGGTTTCATTTGGTGCCATCCACGATCTTCTCTTCCTTTGTTGTCTTTACCTAGACCATTTTATCTCTATACTTCTTGGATCTCTCTATCCCCTTCTTCTTTATCGGACAAACACAATGGATCAAGAGATCAACAAGTGTAGTGTAAAATGGTTTGGTTTTCCGCACATTTTCATAGAGAATAATATCCATGCACAAATTTTTTGTTCCATTGCATACAAACCGGCTAGTCACTTACGGCTTTTAGCCCTAAAAATGGAGTTTAATCACTTCCAAGTCTAAATAGGCTAGAACTCATATACCGGAAGACTGCCATAAAAATACAAGATAAACCTTTTTTTTGCTTAATAGTCTAAAAAAGAAATATGCACTCCAATTTACGCGTTTTGTTTGGATGATGATACCAGTTTTAACCTCTCTTCGGCCAATTTACCCCTAATAGTACAAACTTTTTTACAAACTAATTTTTAAAATCGGATGAGTAGTTTAGAAGTTTGTCCCCTACATACAAACGAACATTTTATCTTTATAATAATAGTATAGATATCTGTGGTGAAAAGGTAAAAGTGCTTAAGTCGACTTAAGCTAAAATTTTATTACTTCTTATTTTTGATCATAGCTCCCTATATTTATAATTTCTGAATTAGAATGTACAACAATGTGTTCCTTAATTAGCAATGATTCGATGAATGATTTTCACTTATACTAAAATCACTACAAGTTTTTAAAAATAAGGTTTAAACATGGAATGTGCTTTGCTGCAAAATCAGACTTAAGCAGTTTTTTCTTTTCACAACAGATTTGCAGGCAAGATATTTTCTCCTAGGAATTTTTGACCTATCTATGTCCTTTCATTGTATTTTCGGGCGGTCAAGTCAAAAGTCATCATTGATTCAAGACTTTGAAGCCTACAATACTGTCGTAGTATGCGAGATATTTCTATTTATTTTTTTGATTGCAACGGGCACGTGTCATATGCAAACGCCGGCTTGTTGTATTCGTGTTGGCATAGGGCGTTATCTAATCTGTCATGACATGACAATCTAAACATTATCCTACTATACCTTTATCTCATGTATCCTCTACAACAATTTTTGACTTTTGTCTTCGCTATATTTCACCTTTGCGCTGACATAGAACACACCGTCATGATGCTCTCATCATCCACTCACATAACAATGGTCATTCTCTGTGCTTCATCCACATCATAGAAAAGATGACATGTAATATGATCTGGCGTTTGCCACTTTCTCCCTCGTTTCCTATATCACTTTGGGTGAAATTCTAAACGGATACAAATTCTCTAACTGTTATGATGTATAAACAGATGAAACTTTAAGCGTTAGCATTTAGCATAAAAAAAAGAAAATTGATCACAATGATGACTCTGATGACTTTGTTGAAGTCTTCCTTCCACTCTATGGCAATGATGAATGTAGCAGACATGAACGTCGCGTGCCACACCAACTTCAAGAGGAAGACCCCCTCGCCTGGCATGGATGATACTTAAGGTGCTCATATTACCATAATTTCGGGGGTAACATTGGGAAAATCTAATTTCATGATCCAGCACGCAACGCAACGAGATAACAACAAAGTGATCCTATTAGGAAATAAAATTAATGAACTAGTTTTCCATTTGACTACAATTTGAATATCTAATAGAATGAATGACCGTTCTTGATGTTGGGGTAGCCGACTACCACATCATACAAACACTCAGCCAGCCGCCGAGTGTTAGGGTGTCAACTGGCCACATGGACTGAGGGTGTATCGTCATTATGTTAAGTTGGGTTGTTGGCCTTAAGTGGCCTTAGATCGCTGTATTAACATATGTGTAGATGATTGGTGTTAATTGTTTTATCGCGAGTTAAATATGTATCATACAAAAAGGAAAGAGGAAAGAGAGTATCTCCATCTAGTTGGATTATAATTTAAAACATTTGTGGTAAAGTTTCCAATTGTGGAAATGCAATTTGTTCAAGGTTTATTAATGTTTTTATTATTTAGACAAAGGCACTACACTAGACATTTCTTCACTTCATTCATTCAAACATCCGTCCGTCTGTTTTCCTTTGTCAGACACCATAAATTCTAATAGTTTTAATAATAGTTTTGTGGTAGCCGTAAAACCTTACACGTTCTATGCTATGTTGTAGCGTAGACTTTTCCAACTCCTCTTAACAGGGAATTGCTCTATTCACTCTATGTTTATCTATGCAAATTTCTTGAACGCTGCCTTTTATGGCCTAAAAGCTACTGATAATATTCTAATTATAGGTTTTGACACCCAACCGAAACAACGACTTGTGGTTTGTACGATGATTGCTTGTAGGGTGCTTATGTGCATCGGCAGCTACAGCAGCGACACCCGCCCGAACCGTATACGGGTCTTTAGATATCATTGGGCTGTGAGAGCACGAGCTAAAACTGATAAATTGTTTTTGTTTTTTTTTTTGTATTTCTGTGCTGTTTGTTGTTTCAGCGCTCAAGACTAACACTTTTGAAATAATAAACATTTATACACATGATCGAACATATTGTGTGATATTTGGTTTTCTGCCTTCTGGTAGAGGTTTATCCAATGTAAGGTACGAATTTCACACTTTTTTTTGCCCGAGGGTTTATACCTGAGCAAATGGCTCGCGCTATTCGTCACGCAACGCTTGATCGTAGAATGAGTAAATACCTGAGCCAGAGATGCTAATCCGCGTCGGCAACTTTAAGTAAATGATGATAGGCATTAGCCAAGAATAAATATGTGGTGTCAAAATATCGTTTCTCTTTACGTGGGTAAAGAGTTAGAAGCTAATCGCAAGCGGTAGAATAAAATCAGTAGTAAACACAGTAAGAATTTTCTGTTTTTGTGTGTGTGTGTGTTTTTTTTTTGGCAATTTCGGCATATTGCGCAAATGCAAGAGCTTGTAAAGGATGTACATTTTTGTAGGTGAAAATAGTCTTATAACGAATTACTGCCATGCAGGAGATCCCGGGTTCGATTCTCGCCTCCAGTCATCTACATTTTTCTTTCGTTGCCGGCCCCTCGCTGTTTACTACAGCAACTTCGCAGTATAAGTGTCGAGTCAATCGGCATGTCTAGTAAAAACCTTCTCCAACAGACACGTTCGCATTCGTCGATAAACAAGTAGGTGCCGTTTAATGTGAACCTAAAAATAGAAAGCGTGTTAATTCACAACAACGAGAGAAGCTTTTCCATACCTCATTGATGGGGTTAAAGGGAAATTAAGTTAAGTTTTGCAAGCAGCTTCAGGAGAGTCGAATATACATACAAATTATGGTCAGATATTTATTAGTGAAGATCTTTAAAGGAAAATCCTTAACCCAATGCGATTGATTTAAGTATGTTCGTCCGTCTTTCCCCGCGATTACAGCGGTAGGTTAAGAAATATCGCGCTACTTCTATCCTCTAAGCGGAGGCTCAAAGATGAGCAAGATCGGACAAAAACTACTCCAACTTCCGATACAAACTCCTTCTTTTTGATCCTTTCTGTAAACAATTTTTGTTGGAAGACCCATTTTCTCCCAAGACTTAAACATATATAACATTTTCAGACCCTGTATGCAATTATAATATTACCATCGACAAGGAAATGGTATCAATTTCTATGCATTTTGATACGCTAAGAATAGTGGAGACACTAAAATATAGATTTACACATTATTTTTACCTTCACCATAACAGTGTAACTCCATTTTCTCACAGACTCCATAAAACCTGTCAGCAAATGAGTTATAATCTAATTAACCCCAAAAATATCATATCACATACAATTTAGTTTCCAATGGAACCAACCATTGTCAATTACCTGCAACAATAGCCTAAAGCCGCGTGTAGCACGGTAGACTCTACGTTCTACATTTAAGAACTTGTCTCTTCCCAGTCATTCATCGGAATATTCATTCATCCACTGATTTTCCTGTCTCCCTTTCCTGGAGACCCATACCACGACGCCAATTTGTTTGGCGTCTAATTGCAGCTTCCACACATGAAAAATCAATTAATATGTCTGTGTTGCATGCCACAACAAGTGCACCATGAGCACGATGGAACCCTAAGGTGTTTTGGGGCTGAACTGTAACTAATTGTAAAATGAACTACTGTTTCATCTTTATGGTTGTGGGGCTAAAAACAATTAATCAATTAGTTGTAAGTATTACAAGGAGAGGAGAGAAAACAAATGTTCCCAGGTTGTAGGAACTTCTGATTTGTTTCGATTGTTTTTTTTTGCGTCGTCTCAGTTTAAGAAAATATTATTTGTTTTAAACCTTATAACAATTATTCAAAATAATCTATATAAATACAAACTTGAGTCTGTAACATAAAAATCTAACCTCAACCTCATTTTCATTAATTGTTTCAGAGCTCTCGACACAAACAAACAACAACAACAACTAGAAAAATGATTGAAACAACCAACTCCACACCCGCATGCCACTCTAGAGAAATTCCCACGACGACGACGCAACATCATATGAAGTACACTCCAACGACCAACAATCAACCAATCCCAACCTAACCAAGCAGCCAGCCAGCTAGTCAACCAACCAACCATTCATTTTTCCATCCGTCCGACGGGTGATGATGTGAAAATCATGTAAGTGAGTAGTAAAAGAGTATTGTGCAAATGTATTCATTTCTCCCTTTTAGAAATGGTGTTTGTTTCTTTGAAACCTTGTAGCGAGTGGGTATGAGTAGATTTTAAGCGATGTTGTGTGTTTATAAGCTACATTAACTACTTTAGTTTCTTTCTATGTATCTTCTTTTATTCTAACTAACTCAAGGAGTCGAAGAGTGGCATAATTTTCCGGTCCTACGACCGGAAGGTGATCACGTTAAATGTATTGGTTACATTAGAGTTGTCGAATTTCTTAGTAAGTTTTTAATGTGGATATTTGGTACTTCTTATGCTAAAATGTAAATCTTTTAATGCAGATACTTTTTTTAGTCGACCGAATCGACTAATTTTTTGTCGCAATGTTTGTAAAAAGCCGAGAATGTTTTTTATATTAAAACAAAAATGGCCACGCCCATTTCTACGCCCACTTTCTAAAATACTCTAAAAAATTAATTTCTTTACAAATTTCGCTCTATAATGTTCTATATGGAAAATATAATAGGTTATATAATTTTACAATTTTTGATTAAATGGGCGTGTCAATTTTTTTTTTTAACTAGAGTAATAAAATTTGGTACACAGACAGTAATCGACACTTCAGGTTCAAATTTGCAGACGACAGGCGATTATTATTTTTGATCAGTGGGCGGTGGGGTCGTGGAGAAACTGTATTTTGGTCCTTGAGATATAAAATTTGGTACACAGGTAGTACACGGCAGAAATGGCTGAAATTTGCAGACGAAATATTTATTTTCAATCAGTGGGCATAGGAGGCGTGGAAAAACTGTATTTTAATCCTAGAGAGATAATATATGGAACACAGGTAGAACTTGGCAGGACTGGTTGAAATTTGCAGACGAAGTTTGCAATATAGACAAGAATATACAGAATATTTTTTTTTGTTTATTTCGATTTGGGGGCGGAAGGGGCGTGGCAAAAGTGTTGAAGCCAGAGTACGTATTGGCTCGCTCTTTTCGGCTCTCGTCTCGCGAGCCAGAAGCCTCAAAACTACAAAAGAGCTCTTGGCTCGCGAGCTAGGAGCCACAAATTTGGTACACAGGTAGTACCCGGCAGATGTGGCTGAAATTTGCAGACGTAAATTTTATTTTCAATCAGTAGGCGGAGGAGGCTTGGCAAAACTGTATTTTAATCCTAGAGAGATAATATTTGGAACACAGGTAGAACTTGGCGCGACTGGTTGAAATTTGCAGACGAAGTTTGCAATATAGACACGAATATACTGACTATTTTTTTTATTTCTATATATGGGCGGTAGGGGCGTGGCAAAAGTGTTGTGACAGAGTACGTATTGGCTCGCTCTTTTCGGCTCTCGGCTCGCGAGCCAGGAGCCTCAAAACTACAAAAGAGTTCTTGGCTCGCGAGCTAGGAGCCACAAATTTCAAACGAGCTTTCGGCTCGCGACCCAGCTCTTTTTTTGCGAGCCACAAAATTTTAAATGAGCTCCCGCTTTCATTGCCCCAAATAAACTTTTATGTTGCACAAAGCACTCTTTTTGTACCAGAGTACTTTTTTTGTACCAAAAGTACTTTTATGTCCTTTAGGGAAAAAGTATATTTTTTTGTACCAGAGTAATTATTTGTACCAAAAAGTACTTTTTGTCATAAAAAAGTACTTTGTTACAAAAGAAGTACTTTGTGGCGAAAAGTACACTAAAAGTACTTTTTGGTACAAAAAAGTACTCTGGTACACAAAAAGTACTTTGTGCCGAAAAGTACATTAAAAGTACTTTTTGTTACAAAAGAGTACTCTGGTACAAAAAAAGTACTTTGTGTCGAAAAGTACATTAAAAGCACTTTTTGGTACAAAAAAGTACTCTGGTACAAAAAAAGTACATTGTGTCGAAAAGTACATTAAAAGTACTTTTGGTACAAAAAAGTACTCTTGTGTTAAAAAAAAATTCTTTGTGCCGAAAAGTTCATTAAAAGTACCTTTAGTACAAAAAAGTATTCTGGTACAAAAAAAGTATTCGGATTCAGCGCGCCGAATAACTTTAAAAACAACATTCAGTTCTTAATTAACAAATATCTTTATCCCATGTGTAATCAATTAGCTTTATTTCATTTGTTAACATATCAAGAACGACTTTACATTCGGTCACATGACGATACTTTCATCCAAAGGCATCCGTTGTTCATGCTATTTTGGGCTATGGTCCCTATGATGCCGGCCTCAGTTTTTAGTCTCAGTACTATGAAATACTCAAATACCCGAGTATCAGTTACATTTATTTATTTCTGTCTCAACACTATCGCTACACCTACTGCTTACGTTTGTTTCTTTCCTCCAAGCGCCTAAGGTTAATTAAAAGATCTAAGCACGTAATACATCCACAAAGCTCAGGTGCAGAACAAAAGATGTTTATTTAACTCTTTGCGCTAAAAGTTCAGGCTTCACTTCCTTAATTCTTAATAAACATAGAATTAAAGCGACTACGAAAAACACTAAATAGAGAAACGTTTTAGAAGAGACTAAAACAACCCTTTATCAACGACCAACAGCTGCAAACTATTTGCTTTTCATCCACTCGCTTAAATTACTATAGAGTCTTGCAATTTTTTAACTTTAAAATTCAAACGTTGAGTTTGCTGCACAGCAAAAGTGTCACTAACATAAAAGAGACAACAATGATTCCCATCCACCACCATCGCCACCTCTGTCTCTTGTGCCAATATTTGCCCATCTTTTGCCTTCTCTTGCCCTCGCTAAATATATATACTTTTATCTAGGTTTGTTGTGGAAATTTGATAAAGGCCATCGAAACAAACCCACTTCAAACTCATTTGAAAGGACCTTAAAAATTGTTTTCAAAGTCTTTTGTTTGGTGTAAACTTTTTGGTACGCTCGTGTGCTTGTCTAAATGTTCGTACGTCCGTCGGTTGTCTGGTTGGTTGTCTATTGGACTGGGATTTTATACACAGTAAACTACAAATAAGTTGTTTGTATGGAGTCCTCCCAATCGGTAGCCGTAATAGATACTGTAATCATCACTGGTGACTTTGACTCACTCCCCGGTTTTTGTCACAGTGACACAGAGCATAAGTTTTTTTATATTGCTGGCGTTTGTCTCCTGCCTTGACTGTGTGACGTTATTAAAAGACCATTATTAATCTAATGTGACAATATTGAGTGTTGCGATTTTTTTTCTATCCACCACCAACACCACCACCACCATCATGACCGGCAGCAGCATCGTCATTGCAATCAACCAGACTTCCACTGTGTTGATCCTTGAGAGTGCTGTGTGTTTGTCGTTTATATCCTGTGTTTCCGTTACTGTTTCCTTGTGTTTGATTTCGCTTTCAATTCACTGGTTGATTGCGCTGCTGATGTCATTAATAGTGTAATTTATTTTCTACTGCAGGGGGAGGAAGGAAAGGAGTAAAAAGGCGATAAACCTCAGTGAAAATCCCATGAAAAGTCATCAAGATTTGGTCGGTTGGTTGGCTGTTGCACCAATGTAATCGATGTTTAGTGGTTTATTGATAAAAAAGATGTGAAATAGATTATTTGTGCCGTTTTTTTTGGTTACTAAGTTCAGAGGTGAAGTTAAGGGATTGTTCAAATGTTTAATAGTGTAAAGAGTTTAAAGTTTTGGCATTCCGATAATGAGTATAGAGAACATTAAGAAAATCTTGCTGATATCCATAATCTTAGTTAGGTAGTTAAGTAGTGCTGGCAGCCGGATACAATCAACTCACATAGACCAATCAGGGTCTCTGGTATTACCAAGGGCATAGGTGTCCTTAGTTGGAAGCAACTTATCTGATACACAAAACCGGTAAAACTCATCAGATCTCTTAGAAAGACCGACCTTTGTATATCCACCCGTTGTTTACTTAAGGCGGGACATTACCAAAATAACTGCTCAACGCTCCCCACTTCTTGCTTATCTTTCAACTTCTGCAGTAGTTATTGGACTAGCTGCTTAGTCTCCTATCTGACAATGTCCCCTTAGAACTGACACTAAAGATAAATACAACTTTATTCTATATTGGTATAAATGCCTAGCAAAAGTCCTTCGCAGTAGTTACAAGGATCCATAACCATTTCTTTAAAACTGCCAACAATTCTCCCACGGCTTCAAATTCGTTATCGTAAGACCACAGTGAATTTCATGTTAAATGTAAATAGTTTATACTTACATACAGATATTGCAGTAGGTTTGAGCTCAACGATTTGTCTAAAATTTCACACACACACGCATACATTACACATGATTAATTAGTTACCGATCAAACCTGTGACTGACAAATTTATCTTTAGGCAGTTATCACAAAATGTTAATCTCGACAACATTTTCGAATGTTTATTAATGAACATTTGGATATTATCTCAGGCTTTAAATGAAATTAACAAACTCACACACACACATGCAGACAATCTTTCATGGACAACACAGCAGAAACTTCAAATGAAGTGAGTAAATGCATGTTTGAAATGATAACAAACCTTTGTGAGTACTACTGGAAAATTTTCCAGGATAACAAACAAAACGCACAAAATCAAGCTACTGATGAGGACACAAAAGGATAATCGTTAAACTAAACATACAATGGATTTACTGAATACTTTTACAGGCTATAAGTGTTCACATAACCGACAGGGAGCATGAATTAATTGTTTCACTCCCCCGCACAGCGAAAGTCAAAGATGAAAAGTAACAGATACGGAACACACACTAGGATACGTCAAAGGACTTGCACATATCTCGCACATCCAACGAAGTGGCAATTACTGGTTGTGCACTTGGTCACAACCTACAAGGACGAATGCTTTGCATTATGTGCCTGGGGTGGTGGAGATTTAAACTTGTTGTTTGGAGTGTAATGAGTGCTTTGTTTGTTCCTTTGCTTGTTCTCTCACCCCAGTGCACTCTAGCGTTTGAAAATTATCACTGCCAGTTGGTTCCGGTTGCAAGGTAAAGGAGAAGTTTGAGTTGATGGGTAAATAATCCTTTTATAAAGTGTTTACACGCAATGAACATAATGTGATGTAATCTCAAATGTCAACAGCACTACTGTGTGACCCCATCCAACCCATTAATCCAAATACCCAACCATACATTCATTGTCTCATTTTCAAGGCACTTTTAGCATTCGAGTGCCTCTAAGGATGAACAAAGAGCCGTAATGTTGTATGGTTTGAGCTGCATGCATACTGTATACACAAAGGCAATTAAGGAAGCAATTACACATACATAAACAAAAAGCTTTGTAAACACAATCATACACACATATACACAATGACAACTAGACGCAATCACAGCTAACACCAAATCCTTAAAAGAAACAAATGAACATAAGCGCTCACAAAGGAAGTAGGGAGAGATATAGAGAGCGATTGTCTGTGTGTGTAACAGTATCCTTTAAGCCGCTAAGACTAATTATAAGGTATGCATGAGCATATTTGCTTAGTTAGCAACACACAGCACTGCCTAGGGAAGCGAAGGTGTTGATTAATTGTAAAATACCAAACATTTATTTAATCTTAATGCGATTTTAACTAATGAGCGACCACATTGTATTGTTTTATCTTAATCACATTAACTAAATACGCCAAATTATTGCGATCATTATAAATAGCACCGTAATCTTAGGTAAATTATGACCAACAGTATTTCTGGTGACTGGGAACATATTATCCCAAAGCTTATAGCGTTGGCTAAAGGGGGGTGCACTTAAGGTGGCCGTTTTGTCATTGTAAAGAACCAACAACTTGTCGTCACTAAGGGGCTGCCAAGCAGGGACATCATCGGATTCGGGTTTACTAAGGTAAGGGGGAGGTGAATCATATTTGATGTTGGTGTAAGAAAATATGATTTGACGGGAAAAAAACTTACCCTGTAGTAGCGAATGTGGTCCATAGCTTTGTTATACGGTCCACCATGAATATATCAGGATCATTTGGGGCCAATTGGGTACCATACCACAGACCAGGCATTACGTATTGCAGGCAGTCCGCATGGCCGACACCTAAGGAAAGAAGAGAGATTAAAAATAAAATTTTAAGTATTTGTAAGTATTTTTTTTTTAATTTTTAATATTTTTAACATTTTTAATACTTTTATAATTTTTAATATTTTTAATATTTTTAACATTTTTAATACTTTTAATATTTTTATAATTTTCAATATTTTTGATATTTTTAATATTTTTAATATTTTTAATATTTTTAATATTTTTAATATATTTAATATTTTTAATATTTTTAATATTTTTAATATTTTTAATAGTTTCAATATTTTTAATATTTTTAAAATTTTTAATATTTTTACTATTTTTAATATTTTATTTAAAATATTTTTAATATTATTAATATTTTAAATATCTTTAATATTTGTAATATTTTTAAATGTTTTTCTTAATGTTTTAAATATTTGTAATAAAATTTTAAGTATTTGTAAGTTTTTTTTTTTAATTTTTAATATTTTTTACATTTTTAATACTTTTATAATTTTTAATATTTTTAATATTTTTAACATTTTTAATACTTTTAATATTTTTAATATTTTTAATATTTTTATAATTTTCAATATTTTTAATACTTTTAATATTTTTGATATTTTTAATATTTTTAATACTTTTAATATTTTTGATATTTTTAATATTTTTGATATTTTTAATATTTTAAACTGTTTGATTGTTAATTTTAGTCGATCGTGTTTTTATATATTAAATTTACGTTAAGTGTATCAAATGATACATCAAATTCGGCTTACGATTAGAAAAGTGTTTTTTATTTTATTTTTTAAATATTTTGGTCAAATTCAGTGTGTCACGCACACACGTGTGTCACTCACACGTCATCCTAGTGAGTGACACACTGAATTTGACCAAAAATATTTAAACAATAAAACAAAAAAACACTTTTCTGATCGTAAGCCGAATTTGATGTATCATTTGATACACTTTAACGTAAATTTAATATATAAAAACACGATCGACTAAAAATTAACAATCATTTTTAATAATTTTAATATAATATTTTTAATGTTTTTAATATTTTTAATATTTTTAATATTTTCAATATTTTTAATATTTTTAATATTTTTAATATTTTTAATATTTTTAATATTTTTAATATTTTTAATATTTGTAATATTTTTAATATTTTTAATATTTTTAATATTTTTAATATTTTTTATATTTTTAATATTTTTAATATTTTTAATATTTTTAATATTTTTAATATTTTTAATATTTTTAATATTTTTAATATTTTTAAAATATTTAATATTTTTAATATTTTTAATATTTTCAATATTTTTAATATTATATTGTCATAGTTCGGTTTGAGATCAGTTCTATTGGCAATTATTTATTATTGCCAATAGGTTTTTAGTCAAGAGTGTGAAATGTAATATGTTGACAGCAGGTTAGGCGTGTGACGTCATTTCGACATTAACCACAATGTCTCGTCAGCGCCCTTTGCTGTGCCTTCTCTATCATCGCAAACCTTAAGGGAAGAAAACATCTCAAAGCTAATGAGAACTTTTCCCAACGGTGCGAAGAAAGCATCCTCGAAGCGCACAACATGCCAACATAATACACACACAAGCACTTGCCTATGCATATGTCCATCGGACACAATTGCACAGGAGTTTTGTTGTTGGCATTATTTATTTTTAATATAATATTTTTAATGTTTTTAATATTTTTAATATAATATTTTTAAAATTTTTAATATTTTTAATATTAATATTGGGCTTTAGTTCGGCTATAGGGTCTGAATGTAAAGACAATTTTTATGCTGTACTTTTATTCCATTTAATTTATTTTCGATATTTCGACTAACATCGTTAGTCATCATCTGGGTTATAAAAATGGCAGCTACAGTAATACTGTCCTGAGTCAGATTCTGTAAACTAATATTTTTTAATATTTTTAATATTTTTAATATTTTTCATATTTTTAATATTTTAAATATTTTTAATATATTTAACATTTTTAATATTTTAAATATTTTAAATATTTTAAATATTTTAAATATTTTTAATATTTCTAAATTTTTTAATATTTTTAATATTTTTAAATTTTTTATTATTTTTATTATTGTTAATATTTTTAATTTTTTTTTTAATATTTTCAACATTTTTAATATTTTTATATATTTTTTATATTTTCAATAGTATTAATATTTTTCATGTATTAATATTTTTATTAATTTTAAATTTTTTAATAATTTTAATGTATTAATATTTTTAATACTTTTAATATATTTAATATTTTTAATATTTGTAACGTTTTTAATAGTTTTAATATTTTTAATATTTTAATTTTTTTTAATATTTTTCTATATTTATTTTATTTTTAATATTATTAATATTTTTAATGTATCAATATTTTTAATACTTTTAATATATTTAATATTTGTAACGTTTTTAATAGTTTTAATATTTTAATTTTTTTTAATATTTTCAACATTTTTAATATTTTTTATATTTATAATATTATATCTTTAATATATTTAATATATAATAGATCTTGAAGCGAACGATGAACACACATTTTTATATTTTTAAGTGTTTAATACTTTTAACATTTTTAATATTTTTAATAATTTTTTAGTACTTTTTTAGCATTTTTGTAATTTTTATTTTTTTTTTATTTTTACTATTTTCAATATTTTATTGTAATATTTTTAATTGTCTCAAATTTTTAGTTTTTTTTAGTATTTCCAAAATTAAATTTTTTCGAAACTTATAAAATCTGTAGTATTTATAAACCCCACCTCTTGATGTGCCATTATTATCAGGATATAAACTGCGTCGGCCCACATAATCAGTGCGATAGTAGTAGACCTGCGTATGTTTGCGTGCCAAAGTCACTAAGCGATTTAAACCATGACCTAGTATGGCATCCGAGAATATTTCTCCAAATTGGTGTAAATTATCTCCATTAAGATGCTTCTGGTCGCCCATATAAAAATTCCACAATTTTTGACTTTTGGAATCACGTTGCTCTGCATTTTCTTCCGCTTTATACAAGAATATTTCGGGAGCATACAAGTCAAAGCTAACAGCCAAATCATTCAACAGCCGCGTATTGTTTTGCTGGTCTACGAGATAAGCGTGAGTATATAAATATTAATAAAAGTAGGGGAATTAGTTTATAAATATAACATTCTCATGTTGTTAGTGAAAGTACTTAATAATGATATACGATTATGATACGGTCTTGATATCAGTACAAACATAAGCTGACCGATTAGATTTAGTTAATTGAAAATAAAAACTATGTGCAACTGGTGATAAAACTTGGTGGGTGGGAATTCAGTTATTGTTATGACGCGTTGCGGAATATGTGACAAGGTCGTGGGATGGGTACAGTGTCTACCGCGGTATCTTTTGATGATAATCAGGTGAATTTTATGTATGTTGTTAACAATATCCTGATTAATCGCACAATTGTTATATTATAACTTCTCTATATTCTCCAGTTCACTTGAATCTGTTATTTATCATTTAACTTACGATGGACGGAAAAATCCAACTCATTTCGGGCAAATCCCACAATCATCGGCACTTTTGCAAAATTTCCTTCGGCATAACTACGACTGGGATGCTGTGTTAAGAATCGCCCATCGATCTCATAATTCCATTTCATATTTACAAACGAATACGGTTCCCATTCGGCACATTTGCTCACTATGTTCTTCCAGCTGATATCTCTTAGGCATTCTACCATATCCGTTGGATTGTACTGCGGACATGAAAGTTCCTTCGCTAGTTTGCGGGTCCAATAGACATTGTCTATGTGGAAGTGATTGGTAGCTGAACCACTCATGAGTATGGCTTTATGAAAAAGACCTTTAGAGAGCGGCGACACCAAATGCAAGGACACAGCCATTGAACCGGCACTCATGCCCAGCAGTGTAACAGAGTTCGGATCACCACCAAAGTTAGCGATGTGATCGTGTACCCATTTCAAAGCTAAAACTTGATCCAAATAGCCATAGTTGCCAGGATATTCTGGTGTTTGTGTACTTAGAAAACCCAAAGCTCCTAAGCGATAATTGAAGGCCACCAAAACCACTTTATGGTCTAGTAAATATTGAGGACCCGCCTCATATAAACTATGGCCACTGCCCAACACATTAGCTCCGGCATGAATATAAACCAATACCGGCAATCTGGCTGTCAAATTTTTAGTAAACACATTTAACTTCAGACAATCCTCGCTCATGAGCACCTGCAAGACACCCGGTTGAGGGCACACCAAACTATCCAATGTGGCTTGTAGCGTATCATTCCAGCGTTCTACCGGCACTGGAGCTTTAAACCTCAACTCTTCCACAGGGGCCTTAGCGTAACGTATGCCACGGTAAGCATAAATTTTGTTGCCATACAAAGATGTTAACACTTTGCCTCGTATTTTGCCCAAAGATGTTGCTACCAAGGGGGCATCTGTATCGGCGTTAGATTTTATCGGTCCCAGCGAGCAAAGTGCGAACGCGTAAAAAAGTATTGAGAACGACGATGTGTTCATGCTAACATTTGAAATTAAACTAAAATATATTTTACGGTATTAATTGTAATGCTAATAATATGCCAAACGGTTAGTTGATAATCTAATAAACAGTAATTGTGATAAGATTAACATATAACTCAATATATTGAGTGTTTTGTCAAACAGTTCGTTTTGGTGTGATGGAACAAACTTTCGACACAGATAGCACAAGTTATGATATATAGAAAATTTTATGGATCATTGGCAGGCGGTGAAACAGAAAGGAAGAGAGTTGAATTGAGAGGATTTAAGGAAGTTTAAGCTTATACATAAGGAACATGTTAGAAAAATGCTGAAATATTTAAACGAACTATTAAACAATAGTTATATTTCATTCAGATCAACAAAAGAAAACAAAAGCAAAACAAAACACAGAAGGTACGTCTGTGTGGCACTAGTGCATTAAAAAATATTCTTAGTCTGATGGACAAATGCGTAGACGAGAGATTGTGTGAATTTAGTAGCGTGTGTTCTTTGTTGATGCCATTTTCACACCGGTGTGTATAGTTCTCGATTGCTTCGTTGAACTGTTTACGGTTAAGTTTGTGATGATTGGTGGAGAAGTCACAGCAAAGGGTGCAGATGAGATAGTTTCGCGACTATCGAAATTGCTATCGTCCCTGCCCACCACTTCACATAACTTATGTCAAACAAATTCTATAAGCAATAATCGAAATTATCTTAATTCGAATGATGAAAACAAATGTAATATTAAAAAGGTGTAAAATATTATAAAAAAATTAAAATTTAAAAATAATAATAAAATTTGACCAAAAATATCAAACAATAATGAAAAAATTCTTTTCTGATCTTGAGCCGAATTTGTGGTATCATTTCGATACACTAACGTAAATTAATATAAATAATAAAAGCTTTAAAATAAATTAAATTATTAATATTAAAATTATTAAATTTGAGAAATAAATAATATAATTAAAGTAACCAAAATAATAAAGTACTAAAAATATATTAAAAATATTGAAAATATTAATACAATAATCAAAACAAAGAATTAAAAGTATCGAAAATATATTAAAAATGCTTTAATATCTTAATTTTTTTTTATTATTTTTTAAAAATAATCAAAAAATAAATATAATAAAATTAAGTAAAAAAAATAATCAAACTAAAGTAAAAATATTAATAAATAATAAAATAATGTTAAAAATACCAAAATATTTAACAAACTAACGTATCAAGAATACTTAATTATAAAGTGTTAATAAATCTAAAAATATTAAAATTATAAAACATTTAAAAAATATTAAAGATACTAAAAATATTAAAAAACACTAAAAATATTTAAAATATAAAAAGTACTAAAACTATTAAAAATTTAAAAATAAATGAAATTTTTATATATGATGAATTTCATATCAAAACCTATAAAAAAAGGGACATTTTGAACCCGACCCTCCCAGATTTTAATGAAATTTTGCATACAGGTATATTTTACCTACAGAAACATAACCTCATTTTTAGAAATTGCATTTTTGAAAATATGTGGGCGTGGCAAGGTATCGAAATATTTAAAAAATGACGGTAATAGGTACATTTAAACTGCAATTACTATGGAACGACTTAGCCGATTTAAAAGATCTTGGTGTCATTAGAAAGGTATATGAGTCAGCTTTCGAAAACATACACTGTAAAAATTTTATATTACACTGAAAAAATTTTTTTGCCTAAAATTAAAGTTTAAACTTAGAAAACACTTCGAAGATCAAGAATTTTTTTGCAAAAAAAAATATTTTTAGATAGGCCTATTTAATATATATAACATATCTGAAAACAAAAATGGCGTTTTTCTTAGTTTGTTTTTAAAAAAATTTTAAGTAAAGTCTCTCTTGTTAACTTCCTTATTTTTTGATATTTTTGTGTGACAAACTGCAATTACTATGGAACGACTCAGCCGATTTGAAAAATCTTGATGTCATTAGAAAGGTATATAAGTCAGCTTTCGAAAACATACACTGTAAACATTTTATATTACACTGAAAAAAAAAAATTCCCAAAAATTAAAGTTTAAACTTGGAAAACACTTCGAAGATCAAGCCTTTTTTTGCAGAAAAAATTATTTTTAGATAGGCCTATTGAATATATATAACATATCTAAAAACTAAAATGGGGTTTGTCTTAGTTTTTTTTTAAATAATTTTTAAGTAGACATAGAATAAAGTAGCTAAACTTTGGAAGTTATGCAGGTTTTTTTTGGGTACCCTTCTGGTACCTCCCATACAAATGACCGATATTTCCCCATATCATTTTTGTTTGTACACTGAATTTCGACAAGGTAAGCGTTTATTAAACGTTGATTTACGACAAAAAATCAGACACATTGTGCTCCTGTACAAATAAGTCAAATTTTTTACGTTTCTGCTCCACCATTTTGTTTAAAAATCTATTAATTTCAATAACTCAAGACATAAACAATATCATTATTCTCTTTCTGTGATAGTGCAGACTCTCTGAGTCAAATTAAAGTTGAATACTAGATTTCAGAAGAGTTAGACGTGAAAGTGTTAAAACAGGTGAAAATCTGTATAACTACCAAAGTTTAGCTACTTTATTCTTTTTTGTCACACAAAGATATCAAAATATAAGGAAGTTAACAAGAGATGTCTACTTAAAAATTATATAAAAAAAAAACTAAGACAAACCCCATTTTAGTTTTTAGATATGTTATATATATTCAATAGGCCTATCTAAAAATAATTTTTTCTGCAAAAAAAGGCTTGATCTTCGAAGTGTTTTCCAAGTTTAAATTTTAATTTTTGGGAAAAATTTTTTTTCAGTGTAATATAAAATGTTTACAGTGTATGTTTTCGAAAGCTGACTTATATACCTTTCTAATGACATCAAGATTTTTCAAATCGGCTGAGTCGTTCCATAGTAATTGCAGTTTGTCACACAAAAATATCAAAAAATAAGGAAGTTAACAAGAGAGACTTTACTTCAAATTTTTTTAAAAACAAACTAAGAAAAATGCCATTTTTGTTTTCAGATATGTTATATATATTAAATAGGCCTATCTAAAAATATTTTTTTTTGCAAAAAAATTCTTGATCTTCGAAGTGTTTTCTAAGTTGAAACTTTAATTTTTGGCAAAATTTTTTTTTCAGTGTAATATAAAATTTTTACAGTGTATGTTTTCGAAAGCTAACTCATATACCTTTCTAATGACACCAAGATCTTTTAAATCGGCTAAGTCGTTCCATAGTAATTGCAGTTTAAATGTACCTATTACCTATCATTAAAATCTGAGAGGGTCGGGTTCAATGAATATCGGTTTTGATATGAAATTCATCATATATTAAAATTAATAAAAATATCAAAAATATGAAAGATATTAAATGTACTAAATATATGAAATGTATTAAAAGCATCATATAAAATATCAGGAAATGTTAAAAATTTAAAATATATAAAATAAATCTAAATTTTGACAATAAAAACAATATTGAATAAGTAAAATTCTTAAAATATTGAAAATTTGAAAAATATTAAAATTTTTTAAAAATATTAAATGCATTTAAATATTTTAATTTACAATATTTTCTAAATATTAAAATATTTGAAATGTTTAAAAGTTTTCAATATTTGTAATAAATATAATTTTTTCAATATTGTAAATAATATTTTTATTATTGTTTGTTTTTAAATTTTAATACATTAACATTTTGAAAAATTTAAAAATTATTTATATTAAAAATATCAAATCTATTCAAAACATAAAAAATATTAAAAGTAAAAAAAAAATCAAAAATCATTAAAATATTAAAATTATCAAAAAAGTATTTAAAACTTTAAGAAATAATAATAATAATATTAACAATTTAAAAATATAATAAATATTGAAAATATTAAAAATATAAATAAATTATTATAAATATTAAAAATACTAAATATGTTAAAAAAATTAAAACATCAACGAAAATGGTATCAACGAAGACAACGTCAACATGTGTGTGAGCTTCACATTGATTGTGTGAAGCTTTTAACACTTAAGGTTGTGATAATGAGTGGAGAAGGCACAGCAAACGGCACTGATGATGATGGTTTGGCAACCATTGAAATAGCTATCTGCCCTGCCAGCTGTCAACATAATCCATGTCACACAACTCTTGTAAAAACAAATTCTATTAGCAATAATAGAATAGATCTTAAACCGAACAATGAAAAACATATTCATTATTAAAAACTATTAAAAATAGTTGTAATATAAAAAAGTATTAAAAATATTAACAATATTAAAAATATTACAAATAAAATATTAAAAAATATTAAAAATATTAATAATATTAAAAATATTAAAAACTCTCTTGTTTGTTTAAAAATATTAAGAATATTAAAAATATTAAAAATATTTAAAATATTTAAAATATTGGAAGTATTAAAAATATTAAAAATATTAAAGATATTAAAAATATTAAAAATATTAAATATATTAAAAATATTAAAAATATTAAAAATATTAAAAATATTAAAAATATTAAAAATATTAAAAATATTAAAAATATTAAAAATATTAAAAATATTAAAAATATTAAAAATATTAAAAATATTAAAAATATTAAAAATATTAAAAATATTAAAAATATTAAAAACATTAAAAACATTAAAAATATTAAAAACTTGAAAAATTGTAAAAATATTGAAAATATAAGAAATATAAAAAGTGAAAGAAAGTGGAGGAGTCACCGGAAAAGGTGCTGATGATGATAATTTGACAACTATCGAAATAGATATACGCCCTACCAGCTGTCAGCATAATACATTTCACACAAATCTTATAAATACAAACTTTTTTTTTGGCATTAATTGTCAGTCGTAAATGATCTTTAACCGAACTGTGAAACAATAGTAATATTACAGACATATAGATTTTAAAATATTAAATATATTTTGCCGACGAGTGGTCTCGGTTGATGATATCTTCGCACCGGTGTTTTTTGGATTCTCAATTCGTTGATGGAGCTTTTATTACGATCATTGCCGGCCTCGCGATGTTATGGGATGCCTAACACTAGTCTAGAGGAAATTACAATTAAAATCTTCAAGTCCGGACATGATACGTATGATGTTACGTTTTCCAGCCAATTATGCTAAGATGTTCATAAGTTATCATATCATAAGCTCATTCTTCATACTTAAGTTATTACATTGCCACACACCTATCAAAGCTGGAAAATTTCATACCCATTCCATTCTGTTCGTTAGCACATTCCTCAAAGATGTAAATTCCCTTTTGCGTTAGATATTTTATGTATTTTCCCACTAAATGTCCGATACTTTGTTATAAGTTTTAATATTCACCCGCATTTCCCACTGACTAGAGAAGCTTACCTCTCACTCTCTCTCTACTCAAATGCTATAGAAACATTGAAAAGTTGTTAGCGCCGTTGCAGCCAAATGTAGTTGTTGTTGTCATCATGTTGTTTTTTAAAGTGTTTACAACTCAAAATTTAGCAAAACCGTCTTCAAACCATAAATCTTGTGATTTTTTTTTTTGTTGAAAAATTTTCAATTAAATGATAATGCCCTTAGAAGAGCAGCTCTTAACAAACGCGTGTCACTCGAGTGTTCATCTCTCTCTCTCTCTCTCTCTGTTAAAACAGCGGACTTGCAGTATAGCAATCCCTTTACAGTAACAAACTTTTGTTTGCCGATTGTCAGATTTCTCTTGGCGTCAAGGTTGAGTTAATCTATCTTATTGACAATTG
Organism: Muscina levida; assembly: GCA_964034835.1. Taxonomy (NCBI): domain Eukaryota; kingdom Metazoa; phylum Arthropoda; class Insecta; order Diptera; family Muscidae; genus Muscina; species Muscina levida. The sequence continues at coordinate 3,710,199 of OZ035881.1, read as the reverse complement.
TTTTACTCGTCCGTCGCCCTTGATAAGCGTTAAAAAGCCTGCGCTGTTATTTATGATTCAGTGGCACTCCTTTTTGCAAACTCGGACGGACCCTTTTGCGCTTTGTCTCCCAAACACTCACCGATTTTAAAGCCGTGACAAGCCAAGACAATGACAATTGAAGTGAGGTAATAATGATTGCTGCGACTTTCCTTTGCAATCATACGCATTTGCAACGTAAAGCGTTAGCGCATGCGCAACAACATTAGTAATGGTTACTGGTCTGGTAAAGTCCTGAGTGGCCTTCGTTGCACAAGAAAACATCGATTCGTTGCACACTTTAAATTGACAATTACAGTTTTTTTTTAATATTTCATTTCATGGCATCGCTGGCAACAAAAGCAAAGAGGACAATAGTTTTTTTTGTTGTAGAAATTTTAAAGTTTTCATTTCGGTATTTTTTAGTTTTTTATTTCTAAGGGAAAATTGCTGTTTGAATTAAGGGGTGATATAGATAACTGTGAGTGTGTATATGTGCGTGTGATCGCAGGATATTGTTGGGTGATATCCTTTTATGTGTTCACACTAGTGTCATTTTGCTGTTACTTTGGGGTAATTAAGGTGTGTAATGATTTTTTATTGATAATATTTGCAATGCAAAGAAAAATGTTTGCTAATTGCTGTTTATTGCGTGTAACGAATTGTCGTTATTTGATAAAGGTAAAAACATCAAAATGTTAAAATTTTTATTTTTTTGATTTTTTATTTTGTAACGAATTATTTTGAGGTATGTTGTGAGTGAAGCGGGATTTGAAATTCTGTTTTTGATTGATTTGGAAAAATATGGAAAAAAATATCTGTAGTAAACTTAAAAATCGGAATAGAGTCTTATAATAGAAAACAATCAAATTTTTTTGGTATTATTTTTTTCAATGAATTTCAGTTTTTGAACTTTATATAGCCCCAGAGGAAAAAGTCTGCCCTGTAAAAAGAGACCAGCATTTTACTATTGCAACTTATGGGGCACTTTAAATATCCAAGAAAATGTTCATACTTTTTGTGTGTGATCGGAAAGAGTATATTAATCCTATAAATGGTGTATTCCTAATTTTTCTCAATTTCGGGAGACTTGTACCTTTTCAAAATTCTTGAACACTTTCCATAGCCTCAGATCCTCATTGCCGCTTAATATCAAATATAAGTTTTACTAAAACTTTCAGGAAATATTTTTTGATCCGTTACCATTTCTTATAAGTTTGAGCTTATAACAACTTATTCAGTCAAAGTTTGATTGCCTGTGGACATTTATTTATAATAAAATTATAGCACTTAAATATTGTCAATTAAATATAATGAAAACATGATGTAGAATATAAACCTTCATGACCACTGACACAAAATGCAAGTCAACGAAAGTAGACACAATTTTTATAAAAAAAAGCTCCTCTAATGGCATTTGAACCCTAATTTCTGTGAAAGAACAGCAACAGTCACCGATAAGTATATAGGTATTTATATAGCAAACATATAAGCGTGTGCGGTTCATATACATATAATGTTCATAATGTTTTCAAAATCTTCTATAACAGCTCAAATAACCAAATAGTTGTAAATGACGATGCTCATAATGATGATGATGACGATAATGCGTTTGCCGTAAAGTTCTTTGGCTGAATTGAAATTAATTGAAAAACAACGCGCTCTTATATATTTAAACACGCTAGAAGAAGAATTATGCTTCATTTGCCTTAATGCACCGCATTCATTTTACACTTTTGGAATACTTTTGAAAAGAACCGAAACTCCATTCGAATCGAACCTAAAGCGTTCCAACACAATTTAGCGTGCGCGTGTGTGTGCGTCTGATCATCCGTCCTTCCGTCTGCCGGAATAATAGTTAATAAGCAAACAAATGTTTATTAGAAATTATTGTGTTAAAAAAAGCACCCCAAAATGGTTTAATAACAAAATTCTGCTTCTACATACATACTCGTATATGAAATCTTTAATTAAATTTAATAAAGTAAAAATAATAAACCTATAAAACAAAGTCATAAAAACACAAAACCATTCATTCCAATGCATCAGCCGGGGTTGACACGAGGTGGAGGCAGAACACTCCGCCTGGGCGAGCTAGCGGATGAATACTCCGGTTATTGTGTCTGCAGATGAATTAACTCAATGAATAGTTATGTCTATTTGTATTGGTTTGTTGTGGTGTCTACTATGACGATGATGAATGCAAATCACAAACATCCACCATGTGATGATGATGATGATCATTATTATCATATCTCCGAGTTAGAGTACTAATGGAATTCGTAGAGGTTATTGCACTTTTCATTTTGGGAGCATTGCATTCACTTTTCACTTCAGTCTAGTTTGTTTGATGTGATAAATGTCATTTATATCTATTAGATGAGTCAAATTTTGTTTTTGGAAATTTAAACGTGAATGGTTGTGAAAATTATGAGACATGTATATCACATACTTAATGCTGATGTATGACAAGAAATAAAGTGATGGAATATGGAACGAGAAACTGGTTATGGAATAGTTTTAGACTAGGTGACTCTATTTAGGAAATGAACACTAAATTTTTTGTTGGGGTCATTGCCTAACTATAATTTAATAAAACAGACATCCCTTAGCCTCGCGAGGCTGTCAATAATCGTCTTTTTCATACAGACATGATCGGTAATTCACACGTACGCGAAGCTATGTTTGATTCAAAGCAATAAGTGAGTGGTCAATCTCTGCTTAAGTGTTTTGAACATACACACTTAAAAAAAAACTTAATTTTCCTTTACACCGCATGAATGAGTTATGGGATGCTTCTCGCGTTGTTGTGAATTAATACGCTTTCTATTTTAGATTCACAACAAACGGCACCTACTTGTTTATCTACGAATGCGAACGTCACTGTTTGAGAAGCTTCTACTAGACATGCCGATTGACTCGACACTATACTGCGAAGTTGCTGTCGACAAACACATAATATTTGTGTTTGCGAGTGTTCAGTTTTGCCTGACACTGACTTAGTGCTATTGATTATATCGTCCTCTCAATATAATAATAGCCTATGTGCTATAGAAAATGTGCTATTTTACGATAATTGTTTTATTGAGGGGAAGGTAAATAAGACAACTATCGTGGAATAGCTTTTACACAGCTCGACATAAAACATTTAATTCTTGGGTTTTTAGTTTAATGCGTTAATTCTGAAGTTAGATATCGAATTAGACCAAAACATCCATTATTAGCTTTATAAGTTTGCCTTTGTATGTTTGACATGTTTGAGCCATAGAGATACACACTAAGATTGTTCAACCCACTTCTTCGGTACAGAAAACATAGAATAGCTGGTTGCTTTTCTGATGGGAATACAAGTCGGGTATGCAAAATAACTTTTTTTTTTTTTGGGTCCCCAAGCAGCTCACAATATCCGATAGATCACGTATCCACGGTCCATGCAACTGACCATCTGTTCAGTGGTAGCAAATTTAAGAAGGCGAAATGTTGGTTAACCATAATGGCATTATGAAGTAGGTAACAGTTACTGAAGCCCAACACAAAGGCTCTCTTGGTGGCTTTGGCAGTCCCAAGAAACTAGGATCGGGCGTGGTGGCCTAATAAGCCACTCTCCTTAAATAAAAAAAATACTATTATGAAAACACAAAGAAAAGGAAAAAGAAGAACCCCAACAAATGTGGACGACCCCGCAAACGTTTTTAGGACCATGATTTAAGGATATACATCTGGAAAGTCCGAACTCTCTACAGAGATGGAGCCTCTATCCAATTGGCAGCTCTCATCGACAAATATAAGGCTGACATCTTTAATTTTAATCCTGTACATGACAACTATTCGCATCCAGGCGAAATATTTGTACATTACACTGATTTGTGTACACGCTCCGACGGAAGACAAAGACAATGACATTAAAGATGCATTCTATGCGCGCCAGGAGGAGATATACGATCGCTGCCCTTCATATGACATTAAATCTGTTCTGGAAGATTTAAATGCAAAAATAGAAAGAAAAGATGCTCTTGGTTTAGCAGTCGGAAAATTCAGTCTTCACAACAACACCTCCGATAACGATTTCAGACTGGTTAGCTTCAAGTCGGGAAGAAACATGGTAGTTAGTGGAACCAGATTCCCGCATAAAGATATCTACAAGGCAACCTGGATATCTCATGATTAAAATACAAAAAACCGGACTGATCACGTGCTAGTCGATGGAAGACATGTCTCAAGCGTTATGTACGTGTGTGTAAAGCGTGCTGCAAATATAGACTCGGTTCAGCACCTAGTTGCAGCCAAAGTACACGCGCGATTTAATAGTTCTTAAAAAAAAGCTTGAAACCAAACGCAGAGGAATCTAGACATCACAAAGCTGCATACCACCGAAATAGCTAATGCCTACTCCAACTAACTCTCTCAATTACTTTAAACAAACCCGCCTAGTTCTGATGTTCCCGACAAACAGTGGCAGCATATTGTGAATGGTATTACCACTGCCGCAACGACAGTACTGGTTTATGAAAATCACGCTCAGACAAGCCCTGGTACGTTTATGAATGTCGCGAAATGTCTGAGGAAATGGTGAAGCATTTATACAAGTTAAACTGCGTTCAGGCGGTTAAAGCGTCTGTGGAAGAAAAGAAGGAGCCAGATATCGAAAACTATGGGAATAGAGGTGAAGCCCGAAAGTTCTACCAAAATATTAAAAGCAAAGGGTTTGAAACAGGGATCCCCACCTGTAAGGACAGAGACGGAAATCTGGTCACGGACACTCAGAGTTTGCTTCAAATATGGAGGGAACATATTCGGCCTCTACTCGTTTTCAAAGGCAGCATAAGTGACGAAATCACACCAATCATCGACGATGGAGTAGACTCTCCACCACCAAGTTAAAACGAGATCAGCACGGCAATTGCATGGCTTAAAAATAATAAAGCTACGGGAGCCGATGGACTGCCGGCAGAGCTTTTTAAAGCCGGCGGCGATGAACTGGTAACATGCATGCACCAGCTCATAAACACGATTGGCGCAGGGAGTGTATGCCCGATGATTGGAATCTGAGTGTCCTATGTCCCGTGCTTAAGAAAGGCGATCCAAGTCTGTGAACCAATTATCACGGGATCAGTTTTTTACCTATCGCATACAAGAACCTGTCTAGTGTGTTATGTAAAAGACTAAAGCCCATCCTAGCGAACCTGATTTAATTGTATCAGTCTCGCTTAAAATCCTGGACCGGATATTCACTCTACGACAAATCCTGGAAAAGGCCCGACAAATGCAGATCGACACAGATTGATCGATTACAAAGCTGCATTCGACAGTCCGATACGTCAGTAATTATAAGATTCTATGGTTGAGTTTGGGATCCTCGCGATGCTTTGTGTGATGACACTGACTGACACGCAGCCTTCAGTGAAAATAGGCAAATATCCTTTTTCTACAAAGCTAGCCTTCAGACAGGGCAATAGTCCATCATGCGGTCTCTTTAATATGCGAATGGAGATGATCATAGGGGAGGCTGCAGTAAACATGATTGGTACAATCTTTAATAAAAGTCAAATGATGCGTCGTGCGGGTGCCGATGATATAGTTATCATTGTCCGAGGACTTTGGGATGTTACTGCAGTCCTTTCAAACATTAAGAAGCAGTCGGCAGAAGTGGGTGTGTTAAAAAATGAGGAGAAAATCTAGTTTGGGAAGTTTCGTAAATGTTGTCAACTATAACTTCGTAGTGGTAGATGATTTTCTCCACCTTGGCTCTGACATAAACAAAAATAATAACGTCAGCCTGGAACTCAAGAGACAATTATTGGTCGCAAACCGCTGCATAGTAGGTAAAAAAAACGATTTAATGATAAATACCTCTTTCGACGAACCAATTTTACCAGACACTGATCTTACCTGTCGTGCTCAGAATGTTACTGCAGCCCTTTCAAGCATTTAAAAGAAGTTGGCAGAAATGGGTGTGTTTAGAATAGGAACACAACCAAGTTATTTGTTTCAACGAACAAAGAATCAACATGATCAGGACTCATAGTGCTATAACTTTGAAGTGGTAGATGATTTCATCCACCTTGGCTCCGCCGAAATTAAAGTATAATACTGCCAGCCTTGAAATCAAGAGATGAGTATCGATTTCACACCGTAGCTACTATGCGGTAAAAAAACGATTTAATGATAAGTCCCTCTTTCCACGAACCAATTTTACCAGACACTGATCTTACCTGCCTTGCTGAGAATCCTGGGGACACAAGCATATCAATCTATTATGAGAGACTTATAGAAAAAAATCATATTTAATGGCAAGTACCGTCATCGTTTGAATCAGGAGCTGTCTAAATAGACTGAATCCGCTGGCTGGGTTAAGTTGTACGAATGGATGAATAGCTACAGCTCGGAAAGTCTTCGGCAGTTAAATCAATGTGAGGCGCAGGAGGCGGCAACCAAAACTTTGTTGGTTGGACCAGGTTAAGGAGGTGTTATCCAAACTACCTACCTTCCTATTCAGGGAACGAAAAAGACCGAAGTGCATGTAATTCCTTTCTACATGCGGCAATTAATAGATGAATATCTGTTGTTCCTGCTTTATATAAGTTCAACTCCACTCCACGATTTCAACGTTCACAGCTTATGAATCGTTTTGATATGAGTCCGAAAATGTTGGGAATAAACAACCGCAATTGTCGGCTTTTTCTTCCAGCATGAAGTTACCAAATTGCGACATACCTCCCTTCGGTATACGACCTCTGTTACTACATGGGTCAGTAGCACCCGGTCGCCATGCAACTCCACATTCGAGTACAAAGACTCTACTAGCGTTTTCGGTATCAACCACAGAATCTTGTGTGTGTTTGACATCTAGTATCACCTTAAAGGTCTGAGATGGTAGGTCCACCCTACTAGAACATACGATGTTGCCGACAGACTTTTAGTGTTTTGTCGGCCGTTTAAAGAGCCCGAAAATACGGGCCTCCAAAATTTTGACCGATCTATACTTTTTCTCCGTTTGGGCTAATATGGGTAAGCTTTTGGAAAGACCTTTCATACGACATATGTATATATTTCTTCAGCCAATGATATGATTTCCTTTGTCTTAAAAAAAACTCTAATTTGCGTAACCCCTTAGAGAGAATACTCAAATTAATGATTCATATGGCCTGCATGACCCAGCACTACAATTTTTTTTTTTACTGTTTCTCTTTTTTCCAACGGTACAGAGATCATTTGTATCCCCTCACTTGTGTGCCCGAATAAGCAAAATATGGCCAAAAATAGTAAGGGACTATAATGTAACTTTCCTCAAGAAATACATTATTACACTATACGAGTACTATTTGATTAACATTTCCTCCTTCATTGCGAAACAAACTGATCTCTGAAGGAAGTCTTTATTAAAATCATCTTCCATATTGTATTATATCATTACCAATTCTCAGCAGCTGCTTTGCTCTGTATCCCTAATTAGCGATAATATTCAAATCTATTACAAAATTTTCAAGTGACCACCATGAAGTTGTTGCCAAATTATACATTTGAATATCCCACCATACATACCATATACGATACGCTACAGTATAGAACAAGGTCGCAAATGAACGCCTCAAGCCCTTTTTGGTACTACCCCAGACAAAAAGAAAAAGAAATGAAAACCACTTAAGAAATATTATAAGATTTTCATACATTTGTAACGAGACAATTAAATAAATATTTGGCAAACCCAAGTAATCGATCAAAACGATATGCAATGAATGGTTACACACAATAAGACGTACGACAGTTCGAATCTCAAGTCTCAAGAATCCTTATGTGCGTTTTGAGACACACAGTCGTCTGTCGTTTAGGTATAAGAGGATCCGGAACAATGCAAAGGCGTTTGCAAAACACATTTGCATATCGGTTTCACAGCAGTCTATCAATGGGAACATTGTTGCGATAACACTAAAATTCTCCTCAACAATGGCCCAGAGTTTAAATGAATGTAACAAAATCTCTTGAGTGTCTGAAAAGAGTAAATTGGCGTTGAGTATATATTTCATAGGAAAAACCTCACAAAATATGCTGTAATCTATACTCTGGGGAAAATTCAGAGGATTTTCACAAATTAAGTAACGCAGAGGCAGCAAAACAACAATAAACCCTACCAAACCTTATTATAAAGTATAAAATCTGTACAAAAATCCCTTAAACTCCTCCCAAAAATGCGGTGGTTATTATCAGACACACGATAAAATATGCATATACACAATATTAATGGATGATCATCGGCATCACGATGATGATGATATCATTCATATGCAGCACTTGGCTGACTGGTCTCTGCACACAGGCAGACAGACCCTTGTCTTAAGGGTCAGGCACAATGTCTTGTCGTACGAATAAATACAACAAAAGAGAACATCTATAGAAAAAACCACAAGGACAAGAATGAGAACGTGTGCTGTAAGAGCCGAAAAGTGTATTGTGTGGTTGTTGCTTTTGTGGTATTAATTGTTGATTGTTACAGCCTTTAAATACCCCAAACAGAACCTTTTGCTGTGATCTCAACAATGCAGTAGTTGAGCGGGAATACAATAAGAAAATGATCTTGGAACCATCAGACAATGGACAAGATCTCATATGTCGCAATTCTGGAAGGAAGATTTCAATACTTCGTGGACACTTTAAAAGAAAGACCTCACATGCGTTGATTTGCTGTGCGGTATTTCTGTGAATTATTTTTTAAAGTTTCATCGAATTTATTGGGTTTTTTTTTTATATTAAACACAATTTTGTATTTTTATTATAGAAGAAACCACAATACGTTTATGAAATATTTAATTGTAAATTGCCACATTTCCATTTCCATCTATACTATTCACCACACACACCGTACTGCTTTGCGGCACTTGTAGCTTTAGTGATGCGTGAGAATTTCCTGCCTCGTCGCGCCTCAAAGTGTAATGAGACTTTTGAAGCGTAAAAAAGCTCAATCAACCCTTAATGTTAAATGAATATGATCCATTTTATATTTGTAATCTATATATATAAAGTTTTAACAATTTCATTTTTTTGTCGTTCCACGCTGTGGCTTCGCACAAATGAGACCACTTTGAGGCTCGTTGCTGCACTAACCATAGGAATCTTGTACTCTCAGTTTGCGGATTGCTCCTCATGCCGCTTCAAGTGTTTTGTGGCTTTCAATTGTAGGGCTTTTGTCTTGGCCTCCTGTGTTTTATACAAATCTTTGTTAAACATAAGAGGGGATGATTCGGTCAAGTGGTCTCTTGTAAATTTGCAACATGTAGCATCATGCAACAATATGGTTTTATTATTCAAGTATGGAATCCTGTTCTTTAGTTTTTTTTTTACAGATTGTTGCTTAATTTGTGTCATAACTGGAAATTGTCGAGCATAAAACAATCTGTTATCGACTGTCGTACTTTAGTAATTGTGAGAAAATTTCTTAGAGCCTTAGCTGCAATGATTTTATATATAAAATGATTTGTTTTGAATTTTGTTTTTCAAAATTCGTCCTGCCTCTTAAGTTAGTCATAAAAATGTCCCTTACTATCACAATTTGATAACGATAGGCCTATTACTCGGCAAAGTGCCACGCCTACTATTCCGATCAATCTTATTGTTCGAAAAATTACGGACATTTTTGATAGATATTGCCGCTGTTAAGACCCACATTCTCGTCTTCGCATTGGAATAATAGTAGGTTAATTAAACCCATACAAGGTTCTAAGGCTCTGACTGTTATACTTCGCCTGATAACTGATATGAAACATTTATTTTTTGTATTAGGTGCCACGCCTACCAGTCAATTATACATATTAGTGGAGTCCACGAAAGATTTACATGAGTCTCGCCGTGAAGGCGTTAGCCATGGTGTTCTAAACACTTAAACTTAACTTCCTTTTACACCCCATGAATAAGGTATGGGATAGCTTCTCGCGTTGTTGAGAATTAACACGCATTCTATTTTAGATAAACAACAAACGGCACATTCATGTTTATCGACGAATGCGAACATCACTGTTTGAGAAGCTTTTACTAGACATGACGATAGACTCGACACTATACTGCGACGTTGCTGTCGACAATATCGATGGGGGCGGCAATGAAAGAAAAATGTAGATGACTGGAGCAGGGAGTCGAACCACGTATCTCCGCATGGTAGTCGCGTGTTTTAACCACTATGCCACGGCCTTTCCTAAACACACTGGACATTTTACCAAGCTCACCCCCTGAGATGTCTAACCAAACTTGAGCTATCTAGGTACAGGAGGCGAGAAATTGCCTTTCTTCCAGCCAGAAGATACCAAATTGGATATGACAGTATGGGGCATATCCCCTATTGGCCAAGGTGAGGTTTATCCCACCAACTCTGCTACTCTATGGGTCTGTAGTACCCGGTTGCAATGCAATTTCACATACCTCTGCCCTATACCACCGATCAGGAAGAAACAAGTCCCGGGGCTCCTGGTCCCCACGCTACCGGCCACACTCACCGGTGAGAATTTTGCAGTAAAGAAGAGGACAGACTGGAATCTTTACATACCCGCAATTACCAATGCTTTCACATCAATACCATAAGCAGGGTGAACGGCCGTTACTACATTGCAAGGATGCAGTTCCCTCACCGGTAGGTGCCGGTGAAAATTCCAAACCCCTTACGCTCGAAGACGGTTAACGGCAAACACATATTTGTTAGACAAGGCCCATCTGAACTTCCGTTAGATCATCCAGGTACAGATGCACAAGGGCGCGTACTGGATACCTTGCACATGTGTATCTGATGCATATTCGTCCAAAATTGAAAGAGGTTCTAGTGAGAAAGAGACAGACCGCACTAACAGAAATGCTGAGTATATCGAAACATAATGAGACTGAATAAGAGAGAAAAACAATACATGTGATTGGGCGAGCACAATTGTGATACTATTGGACGTCTATGATTTGATGTCAGCCACGGTACCAGAATAAGGCCTTACAGAGAGTTAAAATTTTGTCGTCTTTCGAAAAAAAAAACATAGTGAAACTTTTACATACTTGCGATATTATATATTTAACATTGCAAGGATGCAGTACCCTCACCGGTGGAAGGAGGGGGGAAGTTCCAAACACCTTCCTCTTGTCCGAACCTCCGTGAGATCAGATAAACAAGGGCATGAACTGGATACCTAGCACGTGTGTATCCCATGTTACCCACGGTACTAAAAAATGGTCTCACACAGAGTTACAAGACCCTGACTCTCATATTTTAAGCATGATATTGCATTTTTGTTAATAGTGCCGTAGGGTCACATCTCTTGATTCGATTCAGCCCATTTCTTTCTTAAAAATGCGTACAGTGATCTTAAATGAATCCATGCCAAGTATCAAGATTAATGATGCCATAATCCTCCAGTTATTGCATTTTAAAAGCAAGAGTCATATGGGCGGGGTCACGCCCACTGACCACGCTTAAAAAAAAAACTTAACTTCCCTTTGCACCCCATGAATGAGGTATGGGATAGCTTCTCGCGTTATCGTGCATTGACACGCTTTCTATTTTTAGATTCACAACTAACGGCACCTACTTGTTTATCGACGAATGCGAACGTCACTATTAGAGAAGCTCTTACTAGATACGCCGATTGACTCGACACTTATACTGTCGAAGTTGCTGTCAACAACATTCGAGGCGAGCCGACAATGAAAGAACAATTTTTTGTTTAAGATGACTGGAGCCTGGTTTGAACCAGCGATCTCCCACATTGTAGTCGCGTGTTCTAACCACTATGACCACGCATATAGTCTTTAAATGCATCCTTACCCAAATTCAAGTCGCCCAGGTTAAAAGTACGCGAGATATTGCATTTAAATGGGGTCGTATGGGTACGCCCACCACTATAGGTGGGTTCACGCCCGCTTGATGTATCAAAATATCATGCAACCTATGAAAAATTTCATGAAGTTCACATTAATAGTGAAGATCAATTGAATACGTTCACTGATCTCAATTGACACCATCTGAAGTTTCAAGACTAATGACGCTAAAGACCTCCAAATATGGCGTCTATTCGATCCTGCCCATTACTAATCTCAAACCAATATATACTATATTTCAATAAAAAGGCTGTAATAGTCCTTTAGATATTGCGTTTTCAAATATTGGGTCCTATAGATTGGCTCACGCATGTTAATAGATACAGTATTTACCGCTTATATGCACGCCGGTTATAAGCATTTATCGTTTATATGCAGCCGAACTTGAACAATCTTTCTTTTGTATATAAAATACACGCAATATTTTTTAATATATGCATTTCGCCTATATGCATTTCTCGCATTTATGCACCAAAATTATGTAGGATTTTGAGAAATTGCATGTAAAAAATTCTCATATATGCACTGTCTAAATTTTTCACCATCAATAAGGAAAATGTACGAAAATTGTTTCATCGCAATTAAATAGCAAACTGTTTCACCCCTTTTGACTCATTTGTACGTTTGCATATCTGATGTTCCATCTCTGTTTGAAATCAGCTGTCAGCTGTCTCTGTTTGAAATCAGCTGTTGTAAGTTGGAATCTTATTTAATGAAATTGAATTTACAAAATTCAAGTAGTTACATGCATACATATGTAAATATTGATCTCAATAAAAATGTTAAAAACACAAAACAAACTAGCAATGTGCATCCATATTCTGTTTTTACAATTACATTTTACGTTTCTGAACTTCTGGTGCATGTATTACTAAATACATATGTACATAACATATTTTTTATATAAGCACCACCGATGCAACTAAGCGAGTTTTTCTACATGCACTGCAAATGCATATAACCGAGTTTTGGTAAATGCATTTCCCGCTTATAAGCACTAAAATTCGAGCAAATTACGAAGTGCATATAAGCGGTAAATACTGTAGTGTGCTATGGGCGGGGACACGCCTACTTATCTAATACCAATCATGTTTGGCCTGATAACGCTTATTTCTGATAAATGCATCCATATTTAATTTCAAGTCGCTCAGGTTAACAGTACGCCAGCTTGTTAGTGAGGTCGTATGGGCAGGACCATTCCTCCTTGATCCGATCCCGCCAATTTTTTCCTTAGAATATGTATACCGATCTCAAACGAATCCTTACATTATTTCAAGCAGAATGATGTAATAGTCTTCGAAATATTGCGTTCTTTAAACTAGTGTCGTATGGGTCGAGCCACGCCCCCTTTTTATTATTAAAATTCCATATACCCTATTGTACCTGTCAGACATACAACTAAATGCGCATACCAAATTGCCAAAAAAAAACACATAATGTAAAATGTTGGCTACAAATAACCTAGATACTTAAGATCTTAAATATCCCAATTCTGCTTTAAATCTTTTTTTTATGAATTTTTAAGCCCCACAAAATGGGGAGTTTGTATGGGAGGTGGGAGTAGTTTTTGTCCGATCCTGCTTATTTTAGAAATTAACCTTCGCTTAGATAATAAAGCTGTCGCTCTTCTTAGAACTAAACCTCCATTTGGAGGAAGGAGCGTGTACACCAAATATCAGATTCATAGCTCACAAACTACGGCTGTAATCGAAGGGGCAAATCCCCAATAAGGGTAGTTTGTATGGGAGGTGGAAGTAGTTCTTAGAAGTAGTAGTATCTTAGAACTTAAACTCCGCTTAGATGATACAAGCTTGCATAACAAATTCCAGCTCAACAGCTCTTAAACTTAGGCTGTAACCGCAGGGGTAGACCCCAAAAATGGGAGAGTAAGTCTGAGAGGCGGGAGTAGTCCGTCTATGTCCGTCTATCATTTACATATATATTGTTATACCTTCCACGCCTGCTTATGGGCGCTACAGATGGAAGATTGTAGGCGTGGTGTAAAGTATAAAAATCGGGAAAATTTTTGTATGCGTAAGGTGAAAAATTGAATTTATAAATGGGCCAAATATGCCTTACCAAATAAATTTTAAATTTCTTATTGAATTTTTTTTGCCAGTTTAAGGACATTAAAATATTTCTCATTTAATCATTACATCATTGTGTATTTGCCAATCATTAGGAACAAAATGCTCCGCCCAAAATTACTAATCAATCAAATTTACTAAACTTATGACGAGCATCTATTCTCATTAACACAGTTCTAGGGGTACTCTCATACCATTTATAGAATTTTAATAGATAAAAGACATTGCGTCAAGACATTAACTATTTTCTGCCTTATGTTTCCTTTACTTTTAAATTATGAGAACATTAAACTGATCCTTGAGATCCTTTTTGCTCTACATATGAAATTAAATTCAACAACGCCCGCATTTTTCCCAAATTCATAGAAAAAAGTGCAAAGTAACATTAGACATCAAGAAAAACTTGAAGAAAATCCCATATTTTATACCATTCATTTAAGGAAATCCCTAACATGTTAAGCTATTTTATAGGCAAACTTAAGGGTAGCGATGAAACCTTGTAGGGTTGTAGCGAATTGTATAATAATTTCAAGTAATTAAAATGCAGACAACTCTTTTGAAATGTGAACAAACTAACTGAGTAAACCAAAAATGTTTAAATAATTTTATTGGAATTACAGCACCAACAAACTCGCTCACACACACACACCATCATAATATTTTTTAATTAGAACCAGAGTGAGTTCACACCAGTCGAAGATTACATGCTTGTAGCAGAGAAACTTGAGGGGATTGTTGAATAAATGATCGACGGGCTGGTTGTTTCGTTGCTTGCTATGCAATTGTGAACGCAACGCATGCGCAATGACAATTTTCCCGTAACTCCATTGACACTTCATTTCTTTTTGCAATTTACTGTGTAACTTTGCTGCTGCTGTGTTATGATCCTACGCCCGCAGCTTTTTTCAATGTCAATGTTCTATTACAGTGTATTTGGGTTTTGGTTCTCATCATCTCATCTCTAGTGAAGTACGAGTATGAAATTAAGGTTTAGGTTGCAATTGGTGGGCTGTGATTTAAATTGATTTCCTTATTAATGAACCAGCGTCAACGGCGACAGCGGCGGTGGTGGTGATGGGAACATAATGAAAATAGATGGTCCAGTCATAGCACTACAATGCCGCTGCACCGTAATTAAAGACCAACAAGAGGAATAATAATTACAAAATGTTTTGAATATGTACACATACTTAGTTTTTGAAGCGATTATAAAAAACTGAATGAATGCATCCGGATATTGATTGATACCAATGACAACTAACATCAATGCCGGGACGGATGACCGTCTGTCCATGTTCATTGTTTTCCAATTGAGTCTTTTACTACACAAAATTGCATAGATTTTGAAATTGGCTTAAAACTATACATAATTAAAGTATTCATTCATTTAAATGCATCCCAAATACGAAGTGATCGTGAGAAATTTGTTGCTGTGTTTTTTAATCCCAGAACAGTGTAATCCTTTAAACAACAGTTAGGATAATTTGGGCAGACCAATACAACATGTTTATCTATGTTTGTTTTGAAAACATATCTTTATTGTTTTCCTCAAAATATTTTAGTATTTTGTTTGGGTATTTTGAGGACAAAACCTTTACAGAAGGTAAAACGGGCAGGTTCATGTTCCCTTAATCTGCCACACGATTGTTTTGTAGTTAACTTGTTCTAATCCGCTTGTAGACCACTCAGGTGACCCTTAAACTCTCAGGGTGTTTATTAAAGGTCACCTTCGTATGAATTTGGAAACAGAATATTTGTAAACATCAGAACAACAACAACAAAGGTCAGTAGGGTACATGAAATGTTTAGGCATTTAAGGATATTAATCCCCAATTCACGGGAATATTTCGGATATATAAAATATAAAAGCATTAAATTACATGAAATTGTAAACTATGGAAATATATTGATATATAATATATATATATATCAATACAATGATATATTGATATATTGATATATTGATAAATTGCTATATTGATATATTGATATATTGATATACTGATACATTGATATATTGATATATTGATATATTGATACATTGATATATTGATATATTGATATATTGATAAATTGCTATATTGATATATTGATATATTGATATATTGATATATTGATATATTGATATATTGATATATTGATATATTGATATATTGATATATTGATATATTGATATATTGATATATTGATATATTGATATATTGATATATTGATATATTGATATATTGATATATTGATATATTGATATATTGATATATTGATATATTGATATATTGATATATTGATATATTGATATATTGATATATTGATATATTGATATATTGATATATTGATATATTGATATATTGATATATTGATATATTGATATATTGATATATTGATATATTGATATATTGATATATTGATATATTGATATATTGATATATTGATATATTGATATATTGATATATTGATATATTGATATATTGATATATTGATATATTGATATATTGATATATTGATATATTGATATATTGATATATTGATATATTGATATATTGATATATTGATATATTGATATATTGATATATTGATATATTGATATATTGATATATAGATATATTGATATATTGATATATTGATATATTGATATATTGATATATTGATATATTGATATATTGATATATTGATATATTGATATATTGATATATTGATATATTGATATATTGATATATTGATATATTGATATATTGATATATTGATATATTGATATATTGATATATTGATATATTGATATATTGATATATTGATATATTGATATATTGATATATTGATATATTGATGTATTGATATATTCATATATTTATGTATTGATGTATTGATATATTCATATATTTATGTATTGTAATTTTTGGCAAAGTATATCGCTCTTAGCATTCCCTTGTTTTCTGAGTTCCCAAAATTTTGTTTTGCTTATCTGCATTACAAATCAGTTTCAATTTCGTTTACTTTTCACTTCCTCTTTGTAAGACTCTGCAGGATTTCTTTCATAGCTATAACTTTGCTAACTAGTACTGAGGCTTGGCTCACTGGACAATTGTGTGACTGCACACATGCGCAGTTCGCTTGAATCATATCGCTTAGCAGAGTGTACGATTGTACTACTTGCTGAGATAGACTCTCATTGTGTATGAGGAGACGCTGAGTTTGTTACTTGCTGTTTTGTTGTGGTTATCAGTTGGTGTAAATCTTTATGAGCTTGTTCTCGGCTATTGTTTGCTAGTCCTCACCAGCAACAACAACTATGTAGTAACTTGTATGGACATTTCCAACCATTTATCAATTTGTGTTTTGAAATTGGAAAATATTGTGAAAAACTCTTGCAAACAAAAGAAAATTATGAAAATGTTTTTACTAAGGACTTTAGGAAGTAATAACAGGCTTAATTAAAAGGTTTACAATGGGGTTGTTTGGCATGCAACGACAACAACAACAGCAACTGTATGGCCATTAAAACTGCGTTGATGGCTTGACAAGCAGCGTATGATGATTGTCAAGTCATTGGGCCCGAATGGTCTTATCAGTACAAATCATCTGCTGCGAGTGCTGAGCGGTGTTAACATTTCGGTAGTTTTAAGAGCCGATAAATGTTTTTGAATGTGGTTTTTAATTGTGCGTAAAGTCGCTTACACTCAATTGCCAAAGTAAAAGTAAAGTTAATTAACCAAAATATGATGGTATTTCAGGAAAATCCTAACAAACGATTGATTCCCTACGAGTGCGGCAATGTATGATATCCGGCAAAGATAACGTATGAAAATATTTTTCCAACACCACAGGACATCTCAAGCTGGGTCAACTGTCATGAGACTGTTTGCCTGTGTTTTTAAATTAACCTCAAAATTTGGGGCGGAATTTATGAGCGTTTGTAGTTAAAACTCATCACAAAGTCTTCAAATTTATGATGACATTTATGGCAAATTTTAATTTCTCTCCCATGGCAAGTCAAACAAACTCTCGTTGGCTGCCTACATGACCTGAACCGATGATCTAATTATTTCAATCATTTGCAATTCTGCCATTCATTCAAAAGCCGCTCGCACTCTCATTGATGTCAACCGTTTAATTGTGCGGCATAATTAAAGTACCACACCCACTTTACCTTTTCTCTTTGGCACATTATTGTAATTGTATTACAAAAAGAATAAACTACAAAACGGAAACAACCCGTTTAACTTCAGACACCCTTTGTCTTAAGATCTTCATTTGACTGCAAATACCCAAAGTCCTTAGTAAAGTCCTTTTTTATCTCAAGTCACAACACACAAGAACAACAACTGATCTCTTATTGTGTGTTCAGCTCACTTACTCGCTTAGCATTTGCCCCTTCCTGTCCTTTTCCGTTTCTTGTTTGGTTATACTTGTACCTAGAGAGTCGTTTGTTTTTTGTTTCTTTTTGTTTGTTCATCACCTCTAATTGCAGTCCTTTGGCTAAATTATATGTACGTTCAGTTTTTGTTTGTACGTCCCATTTTGCCTGTTTATAACTGTATTCCGGGATATTTCTTCATTCACGCGTTATCAGTGACTGAAGATCTTTGCGACTTACATAAATTACAGTATAATTTTTTCGCCATTGTTTGGTGTTGTTTTTAACACCTTTGGGTTCTTTCGTTAAAATCTCTTTGGTGTCCTTGAAGGGGTTGTTGCTGCAGCGTGTCATATCTTATTTGATCTTGATGCTTTAGTATAATATTAAAACGGAAAAAAGTTATCTGATCTGAGATTGAGACTTTTGCGTGAGAATATTTTAGTTGAGCCCAACAGTCATGTGTCCCATGTGGTGACTTGATGGATGTTGATTTGAAATTGTGTTGAATTATAATTTTATATGCCGATGTAGTTATGATTGTTAATAAGAGTAAATGGACTTATGGGCACATTTTAATATTTTCCACGACGTCATTTTGTGATGAAATTGATGTCCTTATATTAGATGAGAGATTTAAAAAATAATGGAACAAAACATAAGATAAGGATCCTATATTACTCTTTGAGATTTTGAAAACGGCGCTATAACTTCTACTAAAATGGTGTTAGATCGATCTATATGCCAAATCCAGACTAAATTGAGGCGCATATAAACTTTCTGATAATGCCAAATACCTTGAACTCACATAGAACTAAAAGGATTAGGTTTTGGAGACGTGTAATCTGGTACACCGAGATCTGTTGAGCCATAGTAATTGTCCTTTAAAGAAGGACAAAGCGATAGGAAGGAGAAAAGGGAGGGATAAGGTAGAGAAAGAAGATAAGATCGTGGAAAGCCTTTAATCATCTCGGCCCATTAAGCCCAGTAAGCATGAAACCAGTTAAATTGGCTACTCAAACTGAAGAGAGAGACTCTAGTTGCTCTATATAACCTTTCTCTAAGTATCTAAACCTCCTACAGGTTAGAGCGGGACAAAGATTGGTTCTATCGTAAAGGACTTTTCCTCGACCTCACACACACGGCAGATTTTTTGACTTTATTATTAAACCAAACTTATATTATGGATCTGCTGTTTGGTGGCCGGCGCTAGAGAAGGCTGACCAACAATTATAGTTCTAATGCATTATAAGAATTGTTTATGAAAGCGAGACATTTGACGGTTACCCTTACATAGGTTCCAGGACATGGGGACAAATATGGTAACCTAAGAGCCAACCCAGTGGCTAGAGTGGTCACCATCATAAATTTCCGCGAAATTTTCCATGAAATTCGTATTATTCTTTCAAGGGGAAAACAACTAAGTGCGAAAAATATCAACCTTACTGCTAAGGAAAGATGGATGAAAGGACCCACTCGCACAGCAACCAAACATATTGCGCCTACCATGGATATATAGAGGCCGTGATTTGCGCTGAAACTGCCTAGAGTCCACCTAAGAAACATAATAGCTGTCGGCCACTGGCTGGTTGGAAAACATACTAATAGATTGAAACATCTCTACAATGTTTTTTTATAGAAGCTACAGCGATAAGTAAGAAGATGAGGCCTCATAGCCTCTTCAATGCCTCTGTCTTGCTTTTGGTGGTCTAAGATATGAAAAGTTTGGTCACCGAACACTTATGGAATACATTTGTTCATCAAACATCCAAAACTTACTAAGCAAAGAAATTGCAACGTTACCCAATTGGTGCGACAATTGAAATATAGTGCTACAACGTGACCTATATTTGGACCCAAGTGTGTCATGATAAGGGCGATAGCCAAGGTAACCTTACCTAACCTATCAGTTAACATACTATCCAATGAAGTTTTGGTTGCCGCCTATCGAGTTTTTTGTCGAAGATTCTGCGACCAAAGTGTTCTCGTCAACTCTCACAACATGTTCCAGAAAACGAATTCGCTCTATTCGGACGCGCTTCACAGCGTCGTTGTCGTTAAGCACAGGCCATAGAACATTCAGATTCCAATCGGGTCAATCCAGAGCAGAGTTTTTCCATACTCTGCGAGTACATCAGATTCCAATCGGGTCAATCCAGAGCAGAGTTTTTCCATACTCTGCGAGTATGTCTCAACAGTTGGAGTCCAAAACCTTTGCTTTTAAACCTTTGGTAGAACTTACGAGCCTCACCTCTACCCCTGTAAATTTCGATTTTCGGTATCCAGACGATTCATCGACCTCATCTTCTTATTATAACGCTCCGTCACCGCACGCGTTACCATTGGCTGCAGTTTTGGCTTGTATGCAACATCCATTTCCTCAAACATTTCACGACATTGATCATCGTACCAGGTCTTGTCTGAGCGTGGTTTTTCATTACATAGTACGATAGTTGCGGCAGTGATTATAGAATTCGCAATATCTTGCCTCTGTGTGTCGGGAACATGATATCTAGGGGGAGGGGGTTGTTTGTTTGAACTAATTGAGAGAGTTGGTTGGAAAGGGCATTGGCTATATCGGTAGTACGCTGTTTTGTGATGTCTAGCTTCCAGTGCTTTTAGTTACGAGAGTTTTTAGCATGCGTGCGTAACTTGGCTGCAACTAGGTGGTGATCCGCACATCTATAACTCTTAAGACATCCCTTCCATCAATTCCAAGTGATCAAATTGGTTTCTTTCCTTTGAATATCGTTATGCGGAAATCTGGTTCCACTCACAATCATGTTGTGTTGTTGTTGTTGTGTAGACTGAATTGTTCGACTGCTGAGGCCGGCCGTGGTATAGTGGTTGGAAAAGACCGACAACCATGCGGAAGATCCGTGGTTAAATTCCGGCTCCAGTTATCTACATTTCTCTTTCATTGCCGGCCCCATCGATGTTATCGACAGCAATTTCTCAAACAGTGACGTTTGCATTCGTCGATAAACAAGTAGGTGCCGTTTGCTGTGAATCTAAAAAATTTACAGCGTGTTAATTCACAACAATGCAGGAAGCTATCCCATACCTCAATCATAGGGTGTAAAGGGGAATTAAGTTAAGTTAACCAAGAAATACCTTCCCTCATATCTTGGCATAAAAATCTCACAGAACATTTTTAATGTCATGTGCTGGGCAGCGGTCATATATCTCCTACGGGCTCTCAAAGAATGCATATTTTATGTTCTCGTCTTTGAGTTCCGTCAGGGGGTGTACACTAGAACACTAGAACGGTTCGGCCCCTATATAAAAAATAATTCGAAAGTCGAGGGCAAATATTAAAAACCGCCTCGAGACAACTTGAAAAAAAATTTTCCTCCTCCACCCCCTAAAAACAGCCATAATCGTTTTTTATCGCTGCTTTTTAATTTTTTATTTGGTAATCACAACATATAATACATCTTTGTATAGGTCTCGACAAGTACTATATTTGTCCTATAGATGTCGCCATATAGATGACATCATTTTGTAATGAAGACCTCGCTTTAAGCAGTTTCTAACCCCTTTTTGATGTTGTCTCGAGGTGATCTTTTATATTTGCCCTCGACTTTGGGAAATTATTTTTCGTGACCCGGCTATTCTGTCGCTTACAGTGTTAAACCGCGAGACCAGATGTCGAAGTGTCCTGCCGACTATGAATACACATCCAAATTCGTGCAGTTTTAAAATAAGTCACAGTTCTTTCGTCGTGTCCATCCCTGTCCCGATCTTGTTTTTCCTTTTCTTAATAATTTTATTAAATTATGTTTTTTTTTTAATAAAGGAGAGTGGCGCCCGATCCTAATTTGTTGGAACTGCCAAAGCCACTTAGAGACCCTTGGTTTTGAACTTCAGTAACTTCTGTTACCTACTTTTTAAGACACATCGGTGATAGCATGCCGTTTAGGTTACACACATTGCGCCTTCTCACATTTGGTACCACTGAATGGTGGGTCCATGCCACTGGCCCGTGGATACGTGATCAATTGGACGTTGGGGACCTCCAAAGAGAGCTTCTGGTTATTCCCAAGTGAATAACGATCAGAAAGACTTAAATTAAAAAATCTCCCATTACCCTATTTAGAAATCAAGGATATGGAAACTGTTATATATTGCCCCCTATACCGCTTTCTATGTT
This sequence comes from Muscina levida, assembly GCA_964034835.1. Lineage (NCBI taxonomy): Eukaryota > Metazoa > Arthropoda > Insecta > Diptera > Muscidae > Muscina > Muscina levida. The sequence goes on along the minus strand of OZ035881.1, from coordinate 3,687,752 downwards.
ACACCAGTTTATCTTAGTACAAAATTAATTACTCTTTCGTAACCGAATTAGATTTAATTCTATTACTGTGACTAAAAATTCATTCGATCTGGGTTCATATAAATCTAAATGAATTTTTTTTTTCGATAAAAACATCTAAAATAATTTTTTTTATATCAACAGCAAAATCAAAATGAATAGTCAATAAAGTGATCATTTTGTCCTAGAGAGGTACAAATTCTAGTTTGATTGCAAACAAAAACTAACGCATCAGTCGAAATGCAGTTATCCTGGCAAAATTTAAATGACCGTTACATTTATTAATTGTAACACAAATTCACATTTTATGTCATATACGATATTAAACTAATAAATAGTAAATAACTTTTAATGTAAGTATGTATAATACAAAAATTTATAATGTATGTATTTTTTTAATATATTCACCATTCACTACAGTAATGTCACAAACACTCTCCAGGGCACACCTTAAAAATATTATATTTATTACACATATAAGATAAATACTTGTAAACCTCTCTCCGCAGAACAATACTCGTAGTACTCTCGTATTACGCTCCCTCATCATCTGTAATGATAGTAAAAGTATCTGATTATACAAATCAAATACTAAAGTGTAACCATACAATGGGCTAAATTTTAATACCAGGGCTTATCTTATTCGACAAACTACCAAAACAATAAAAATCGAATAACAAAAAAAACAAGAAAAACAAAAATAAATACAATTGTATTGCTATTATTCAGCTAAAACAAAGCAGAAAACTTATGTTTATGTCTAATCGGAGGACATTCACAAGACACACAAACAACTAGACGGACGGACGGACGGACGGGTCACAGACAGACACACAGACGGATGGACGGACATACATATGTTGGATGTTGCTACGTTTAGATTACTAAACAACAACAACAACATAAAACACCACAAAAAGCCGTAAGACCACAACAACTCTCTCTCATACACACGTTAAGTGAAAACCAACCACTTTAGTAGCTCTTCAAGTGTTAGTTAATGCCATGTGGATAAAATTCGTATTGCCCGACGTGTGGATAAATGTGGATAGTTATGGATAACTGGTACCAAACAGCCAATCACAGAGCCGACATGTTGAAGTGTAGTGGTATTAGTGTTGACTGTAACTAATGGAGTAACACCAGCAATTTGTAGACACTGTGTACGGAGCTGGAAAATCAACCCCGGTTTACGAGTTGTGTTGTGTTGTTTGAGGGCTCTACAGCGATTCGGTCGAAAGGAACTTAGGCTGGAGTCAGAGCAGAGTAAAGTCAGTCAGCATTGCGCAGTCGTTTCGAATAGACGTACTTTTCATGGTGCGGTAGTAGAAGAAAGGAGAATTAAAACAAAATTAAGAAAAACGAGAAAAATCAAATAACTAAAGACGAACAAACGTTTACAAATATAGTGAAGAGAAGAAAAAAACAACAACAACGAAATATATAAAAATTTATTAAACTAAAGACAATTTTTCATTGCAAGTGTTACTTAAACTAATATACAATAGTTTGTGTATCCAAACAAAAAAAATCATACCCCCTCACTCCCTCAAAATGGTTATCAACACACCTCTTACGGTGCCCTGTGGCACACTTAGTCCCCCCGCTACCAGATCTCGTGTCCAAATCGATTGGGATATTAATGACAGTGTAGTACCTATGATCAGCGAATTCGATGAGTTCCATGATTGGGCCAATGGTCATTGCCGCTTAGTCTACTCGGTGACCAGTGAAGATGCCAAGAAACATGCCTCTGGCTGGGCTATGAGAAATACTAATAATCATAATATCAATATATTGAAGAAAAGCTGTTTGGGCGTTTTATTGTGTACCGCCAACTGCAAATTGCCCAATGGCAATGGTGTCAACCTGAGACCGGCCATATGCGACAAGGCCCGTCGGAAGCAACAAGGAAAACCCTGTCCAAATAGGTAAGTTTGCCAATAAGATAGGAATTGGGTACTTAATTGAAGCGTATGCTTATTTTTAATAACAATTTAAAAATAAGAAAATGGTTTTTGAGAGAGGAGTAATTGTCGAGCTACAGTTGCATTGAGAGCTAGTTCGGAGCGAAGTTCTCGACAGTTCGAAAGAATCCATAGGAATAGGAATCCATTATACTGCAATTTTTTCGTAAGAGAATTCAGGTGATGGACTGATCTTCTAAGCTTTTACATTTCTGCAGTTTTTCTTTATCGCTTAATATTTATTCAATATTGGAAAATGTTTAAAATTTAAAAATATTTTTTTAAGAATTTTCTAAAGTTAAATCTTGATTTTAAAAACTTAACACAAGTCACACTTTTTTCTAGTCGTATCAGCTTTTAACGCATTTTATAATAAATCAGCTGAAATTTCTTTAGAATTGAAAAACTTTTGTTTTTCTGCCACGGATTTTCTCTTGAGAGAGTTTTGATAATGTTGGTGATTAACATATAAGTAATATTTTTAAGTTATGGGGTTTTTAACTAGCTTAATATTTTCAAATATTCTGAAACTTTTTATGAATATAAAAATTTTGCAGCTTTTTTTATTTTCAAATAAAGTTTTAAAACAATTTTTCTTTTTTGTATATATATTTTTTCCTAAGAAGTTTTCAGTTTAAATTTAAATCGATTTTTCTATTTTCTGTGGTTAAAAGAAATGTTAGACCTTTTACATTCCCACGTGATTACGTTTGTCGTAGTCGACTTTCGACAACATTCGACAACATTTTTTTATTTGAATAAAATTAGTAATAATAAACAGAAATGTTAAGTGTTGAGAATTTTTCATCATCTGATGAAGAAGAACATGATAGTAGCAAGGACAGTCATATTCCAGTCTCACAAACGGCATCAGCAACGTCATATTTGAAAAACGACAAAGTTTCGACGTGACTACGACATAAGAAATAAGGGGGATTATGAATTTGTTTTGTCAAATTTCCTTAGATTTATTTTTGAACTTTTTACTAATTTCTCTTCTCTCTCTCTCTTCTATTTCAGAAATTGCACTGGTCGCTTGGAGATCCAAGCCTGTCGCGGTCATTGCGGCTATCCCGTCACCCACTTCTGGCGTCGCTCTGGCAATGCCATTTTCTTCCAAGCCAAGGGTACCCATGACCATCCCCGCCCCGAAGCCAAGGGCTCCACAGAAGCTCGCCGTTTATTGGGCAGTGGTCGTCGTGCACGCAGCTTGGCTGTTCTCCTAGCCCGTGATGCTGCTCTCAATGATAAACTTAGCAGTCTGCGTGGTGTTAAAAGGCAAAATCTAAAAATGGATGCCAGCACTGATAGTCTCAGCCAGGCTAGCAAAAAGAAGCGCATCATGCGGGAATTATCCAGCAACTCTGCAAATGCCATGGCTCAACAAACTACCTACAATACGGCAGCACATCAATCTATCCATATGGAAAATTCCCCAACAAACCCGCCACAAAGCTGGTCAGCAGAGCAGCCCCATGTCGCCTACTCCAATACAACAGCTCTACCTGAATTCAATTATAACAATCACAGCAACAATGCCATGGAGTTGCAAGCCTACAATATCCATTATGAGACACCGGCTTCATCTTGTGTTACTTCACCCCAGTCGGCCTATTCCTATCCCCAACACTATTCACCCAACAACTCGATCATCGATGATTCTTTGCTCGCGTCAAATAACTCCATCTATGATCCACAACAAGCTCAGGTTATCTCCTCCGAATTCCCAGCACAAGTTAATCAGAAGTGGATCTATGAAAATTGCGATGATACCTCCAGTCTTACCAGCAGTTCAGGCTATAACTCGGACGATTATTACTTTCCCTCCTTCCTATCTACTTTCGATAATACGGCGGCTCATATAAACACTGATCCTCAACTGCCTAGTCCTTCTGCCTATGCCTCAGCTGACCTCTATAGTACGGTTTTTGAAGCTGACCTACCCTCGGCACTGTATGGCACGACTGCTGATAACTACCAGAGCGGCGTTAACCACTCAGCATATAGTGATAACGCTATGCTTAATCATAGCCCGCAACATCAGCAGCAACAACAGCCGCAGCAGCCACAGCAACAACAATATCAAACCTTATCAGCCTACACTTCCGATGCCAACGTTCATACAGGAGCAGATTTCTATTATAGCAATTCGGGCGGTGATAACGGCGGCGAGTGGAACATACAAATAGAGTCGGCCTCATCACTGTATCCTCTAACAACACAATTGGAAGCTGTACTGCCTCAAACTCAACCACAAACGCATCATGCATTGCCCTCTCTCTCAGCAGGAGTATTTTAATGAAAAACATACACTCCACTACACCAATGTTATGCAATTGTTTCGCTTCTATTGTTTGTTGAATGCCAATAGTTTGATAAGTTTTCCCCCTGCCCCTAAGTTTAAACCGATTTGATAAGTTTATTTATTTGATAGTTATGTAAGTAAATAAGACCAAACTCATTGTTTAACATTTGCAGACCTCGCCTCATATTGAGCCTTCAGTTTTCCACAAAGCGTTGTTCTTGTCTAGTCACTCATCCATTTCACCCACCCCTGAACCTATCCATATGACTTTTGACATAAGTTTTTTTCCTAAGTTCTATGTTTTTAAGTAGTTAAGCTAAACTAGTGATAAGTTATCTTAAGAGAGTGAAATTCCAGGTAAACAAAGAGAATTGTAGACGACAAGTTTTAAGTCAATCTCTCTGATAAACCTTAATTGTTTCTGTTACTCTTGTTATGAATAAGTTTAAAACCTTAAACTTTTTGTTTAATTTTCCGCTGCTGCAAATTTAGTTTAAGTTTGTTGCTCTTCATCATCGTCCTTGTAAGATTTACTCATAAATACTTTTTGTCCATTACTATTGTAGTTGTTAAGCCAAAGATTGCAAAGATATCATAGTCAAGTAATAAAAATACAATATCTTTAAGTTTTTTTTTATATATAATTTAAGAAAAATATACATTTGAAATAATTGATTATAAATGCGAAAAATGTTTTTATTATTATGGGGGTTTTGTGGGAATTTATGTCTTAATAGTAGGATTACAAATTGTCATTCGATGCAGATTTGTTATAAAGAAACTTCTATCGTTGAATCAAGAATGAAATATTTAAAATTGTCTATGTATTGGAAAGCAATAGAGTATTTATTATCGTGAAGACATAATTGTACTCTGTGTCTGTTATATTTTACTATAGTCTTGTTGGGGAAAGGGGAATTTTATAATTTAAGTTTTCTGAACATTGTTCACTTGAAAATATCAGGAATTCTCTCTTTGGAGTTCGTCATACAGCTCACGACGTCCGAGAGATCGCGTATTCCCTGGGCAATGCCATCGAACATCTAATGTTGAGTAACTTAAATAGAATGAAAGGCTCTCCTAGCGGCATTGGAAGCCCCAACAAACTATGATCGGCCGCGAAGGCCTACTAATCAACTCTCCTTACATAAAATACTCCACCTTATTATGTAAGTCGTAGTCACGTCGAATCTTTGTCGTTTTTCAAATATGATATCGCTAATGTAGTTCCTGAAATAAGACTGTCCTTGCTCCTATCATGTTTTTCTTCATCAGCTGATGAAAATTTTTCAACACTTAACATTTCTGTTAATTATTACTAATTTTATTCAAATAAAAAAAAATCGATTGTTGCCAAAAGTCGACTACGACATACGTAATAATGGCTACTATTATTATGAAAACACGAAAAAAAAAAATAAACCGTCAATCATTATAAGGACCATGATTTAAGATTGTACAGCTGGAATGCCCGAAATCTCTACAGACATAGTGCCTCTATCCAATTGGCGGATGTCCTCGGAAAATATAAAGCTGACATCAACGCCATATGGGCAATGCGATGGACCGGACAGGGATGTACACGACGAACGAACTGTAATATCTTTAACAGTTGCCATGAAGAAAGACACGATTTTGGATGTGCTTGCATAGTTAGCAAGGGATTTCGACATCTGGTCTTGGGATTTAACCCTGTAAGTGACCGAATAGCCACTAACCGCTTTAAGGCGAAATATTTTTCAATCACGCTGTTTTCTGTACACGTCCTGACGGCGACATTATAGATGCGTTCTATGAGCACCTAGAGAAAGTGTATGGCCGCTACCTTGCACATGACATTAAAATTGTGCTGAAAAATTTTAATGCTAAAATAGGAAGGGATGATGTTCTTCGTCTATTGATCGGTCAATTGAGCCCTACATACTGGTTAGCTTCGCGTAGGAAAGAAATATAACAGTGAGTGGAGCCAAATTCCCGTGGAATTATATCTACAAGGCAACTAGGTCCAATCTCTGATCAAAAGACAAGAAATCTAATTGATCACGTGGTAATCGATGGAAGACATGTCTCAAACGTTATGAACGTTCATGTAATGCTCGGTGCACATCCAAGCGGGTACATTACGCAATCGCTGATGTCAGCTATATTTAGTATTAATCAGTGATGATTCTCTCGCTTATGTTCCGCCTTACATTTACACAGGGGTGTCATGGGCCATTTAATCGGTTCACTTTTGCTTACAAAGTAAGAGAAGATGTCAATAAGTGCCATTTCAGTTGCAATCACATTATAATCGGAGTTTTATGCGAACTTGATAAAAAACATGATTACAAAGTAAGTGACGATCTCAGTATGTGTCATTTCTATAGCATTGTAATCGGAGTTATAATGAGTGGGCGATGTTGATTACACACGCATTACATTCAAAGTACTTAGATCCTCTCTTACGATGTCACACTGATGTCATGGATTACTAAATAGGTACTTAGTTTCATTTGCATTTGGGATATTGACTCGGATCACCACCTAGATGCAGTCAAGGTACGCACGGGATCTAGCACCCAGCGGTAAAAATACCCATTACTTAATCTCTGATGTCAGCTATATTTAGTAGCAATCATTGATGATTCTCTCTTATATTCCTGCTTAAATTTAGCGCTCTCGCTTACGAAGTAAGCGACGATGTCGGTAAGTGCCATATCTGTTGCAATTACGTTATAAGCGGAGTTTTTAGCCAGCTTAATAACAAACTTTATAACGAAGTAAGTTACGATGTCAGTAGGTGTCATTCCAATTGAAGTTATAATGAGTGGACGATATTTTTTACATTACATACGCGTGGCGTTCTAAGTACTTAGATAACTCGCTTACAATGTCATACTGATGCCATTGAATACTTAATAGGTACTTCGTTTCATTTACCGCAAAGAAAGCTAGACATTAAAAGAGATAGCCAGTGCTTACTCCGACCAACTCCCTCAATAACTTCAAACAAACTATACTAATTTTGATACACAGTGACAGCATAATGCGAATTCTATGACCACAGCCACAACGACCGTACCTGGTTATAAAAAACCACGCTCAGACAAGTCCTGGTACGATAATGAATATATCGAAATTTCTGAGGAAACAGTCGCTGCATACAAGGCAAAACTGCAGCCAATGGCGACGCTTGCGGTGACGGAGCGTTATAATGAGAGGAGGTGGGAGATAAACCGCCTGTTCCAGCGTAAAAATCGTCTATGGAAGAAAAGAGAGAGTCAGGATATCAAAAACTTCAGGGATAGAGGTGAAGCCCGAAAGATCTATCAAAAGGTTAAAAGCAAAGGTTTTGGAAAAGGGATCCCAACCTGTAAGGACAGGGACGGAAATCTGGTCACTGTCACTCAGAGTGTGTATAATAAAGCTGCCGGTCCCATGGACTGCCGGCAGAGCTTTTTAAAGCCGGCAATGTGGATGCAGCAGCTCATAAACACGATTTGGCGAAAGGAATGCATGGCCGATGATTGGGATCAGAGTATTCTATGTCCTGTGCTTAAGAAAGGCGATTCACGTTTGTGTAGAAACTATCGCGAGGCCGTCCTTTTACCTCAACGCATGCAAGGGTCTGTAGAGTGTATTATGTGCAAGACTAAAGCCTAACTAGCGAACCTGATTATACCTTATCGGTGTGGCCTTAGACCTCGTAAATATACGACCGACCAGATACTCACACTACGCCTGGAAAAGACCCAAGAGATGCATATCGACACCTACCATTCGACTGCAAGCTGCTTTCGACAGTCCGATACGACAGGAACCTATGGCTGAGTTTGGTATCCCCTCGAAGCTAGTACGACTTTGCGGAATGACACTGGAAATCTTTAGTGAAAAAAGGCACAAATCTGACAGAACCATTTTCTACCAAGCAAGGTTTTAGACAAGGCGATAGTCTGTCGTGCGATTTTTTTAACATCGTAATGGAGATAATCATGCGGAAGGCAGCAGTAAACACGACTGGCACCATCTTTAACAAAAGCCACATGCTGCTCGCTTATACCGATGATATAGATATCGTTGGCCATGGATTACGGGATGTTACTGCAGCCTTTTTAAGCATTGAGAAGTAGTCGGCAGAAGTGGGTCTGGTGATAAATGAGGACTAAACCAAGGTAGTTGCTTTAACGAACAATGAGTTTACTCGTTTGGGATGCTGGGTTGACAACCATAACTTTGAAATGGTACATATTGTCTACCTTGGCTCCGCCGCAAACACAAATAATAATGTCAGACTGGAAATCAAGAGACAAGTATGTATTGCAAAACGCTATAACTGTGCTTTGAACAAGCGATTTAATGACAAAACTAAACTCTGATGAAGACAAATACTCAGGAAACTGAAACTTTTGCCACACCCCATTTGTTATCTTCAATTCCAATACCCGAAGAGGGTGACCAAAACTCCGTTGAACGGACCAGGTTACTAAGAACCTTACAGAATTAGATGTGACGAACTTAAGAAGAAGCGCAGAAGATCGAAGCGCATAAAATATTTATCTACATGTGTCATAATACCCCATTAGATTGCAAAGAAGGTAAGCTGGCACTTCTGTAGGGCATAAATAGGGCATACATTTCGGAATCGCCCAGTTTTCATTATCGGATTCAGAACTTCAATTGAAATTTCTACTTTTAATGTCAATAATAAATTTGACAAATTTTCAGTATATTTTTGGAATTTTTACCAGTTTCATATGCATAAATAAACTGAACAAAGTTTGCTCATTTCATAAATCAAATTGTACATGGTCAATCAAAAGAGATATGGCGGCAAAAGGAAAAAAAGAAGACAACAAACGCAAGCTACAAACAATGACTCAACTCAAATAGATTTAGTACAACTTGTACGAAATAATTATCGACATCATCCGTATAATGTGAACAATCGTAATAGTTCCAGAGATTATACCACAACAAGATCAGGAGGTGGATATAATTTGCGGAGTTTTATAAAATCCCCCATTAGTCCTGTTGAGGGAGTTCCAAATGCACTCGAAGGTAGTGCACAGGAATTTGTCCTAGATACAGCCAGAGATAGTAATCACTTGAAATTATCTGCGCCAAATCAATCAGATTTCAAAAATTATATGATACAAGATCCAACGAATGATAAGAAAGATGCTGTACGTAAATCTACATTAGAAGCTGCAGATTTAAATATTCAAAACGATTTGAACGCTATAACAGATGAAGCACCCACATGTTCTTGTTATGCTGCTCAAGCCTTGGTAGCAAATTCCTCAAGTTCAAATGACGTCACCACCACCACCACCACTACTACCTCCACCATAACACCACGTTCTCTTACGAGCATATTAGAATCAAGTAGTACTAGTTCAGATCATACTATGAGCATGGCTCTGTCGTCCTTCAATTCCTATGCAGCTGAGTCTTATGCCCACAACTTGAGCCGTACGCCGTCAGAGGCTTTCCGAGAATCAGCCTTAGATTACAATATCAATTTCGATGTTTCTTCTTTAGATCATGGTGTAAATTTCGATGTTTCTTTAGATCATAGTATCAATTTTGATATTTCAAATGAGGCTTTTGGACTTGAAAATGAGAACTTGGATTCTTGGTCAGGACAGCCTCAAGAGCTCGAGGATAATTATAACAACGATGAAGGCACAAATGATTTACAACTTCTTACCTCTGACCTGGCAGAAATTAATGCGGACGAAGAAGCCGGTGGTGATGGTCATCATAATGATGCGCCGTTGGAAATTTCCATTACCATAATTAGGAACGATGAGGAAGAAGTGGTAGAGTCTGAACTTTCTGATGACGGTCACAATGCGGATAATGAAGAATCCTAAGTAGATGGTAATGTAATTTGTATGTTATATTTTGTTGTAATATTTTGTACAGAATTTTTGGAAGTGGTAGTAATAATAAAATGTATGTAAAATAAACTTAAATGATTGTAACGTGGTTTTCTTGTCGGCTGAGGTAAGTCCAGTCGTCGCCATAAGGACCCACAAAACCTTACGGAATAAGAACTTAGTATATTTTAACCGATTTAACTGACCAAAGTCTAATTCAACAGACCGAAGTCCGATTCAACGAACCAAATTCCGATTCAACAGACCGAAGTCCGATTTAACAGACCGAAGTCTGATTTAACAGAACGAAGACCGTCACGGTACAGGACGGTGTATTAAGATTCTTAAAGGAATTTGTTTGTTTATTTTATAATATTGTTCCTAACATCATATGTTATAGTAAGTATAGCAGCTCCTTCTTATATAGAGAATTGACTTTATTTGTTCTGTGTGTTTCCAATGGACTGTTATGGCTTAATTATATTTGCAGTGAAATTACATCAATAGATTGTTTAAGTATTAGCAAAGTTTTCTTAACTAGTATAATTTTTGTACTATAGGTGGCGCCTTATGAAATTTATACATATAATGAGTTGTTTTTAAAATAGGAAACTCATGGAAATTAAATGCAAATTTTTGTTTTTTTTTTCACTAAATGTCTATTTACAGCAACAAAAAACATAATTACAAAAATTAAACATTTTTGATTAATAAGTACCGCGAAAGTCTCTCTACACCATAGTGGTATTGAAATGTCCTCATATAAAAACTTTAATTCCTACCTTCTCACTATTTTTAGTTCCATATTTTGTTTTTAAAACTTAATCCTTTTAATAACCCTTCACAACTGATTAAGTAATCCCTAACTGTTCGAGCATGACAGTTTTTATGTCATAATTGAAAAAAGGTCCTTGTTTTGAGAGGATTAAAAACCGTAAAAAATACCAGAGAAATGTTACGTTTTTTTTTGTTTGTGTTTCCACTATTATAATGACATCATCAATGTCAATGATGGAAAGGGTTTGGTTTTTTTAAATTACCGCAAAATTTTCAATTTTAAAACATTTATAAGCTGATTAATAACGATTATCACACACAGTAGAAGAAGAAACAAAACAAACACCGCAGCAAAAAAAGGATTCCCAGATTTATGCTAAATTGCATATGGGGTTGCCTTTTTGTGTGTTTGGCTGCAAAATAATTTTAATTACCACAAAGTCACCCTTAGCATTCAATTGCCTTTCCATACAGTCATAATAAAACGCCCATTTCATTTGGCAGTGGTGGTGGCGCACGTCCTCCATGCCTCGTTCTTTGTCTCTTATGAATGCTCATTTTTTGTTTCATTTCGTTGTTGGCTATTAATACTAAATCCTCTCCCAGCTTTACACGAAGGTCATGGCAAAATCATTACCCACGAATTGCGTTAGAGATTTCGAGTGTTATGTTTCCGTTTCGGAAAGAACAAAATATTTGCATAAATAATGTTTACACACGTTGCACACACGACTGACTGTCAGGATCGAATAGTTTTCACATTCCTAATGTTTTGATTTCATTTTATGTTAATTTGTGTGCAATAAATCACAAATAACAACAACAGTAGCAGCAGCAACATTGAACAAACGTGTGCTTCCTGTCTATTTCCTGGCTTGCTCTCTCGAAAGGATAACGCACACTTCAAACGCATCCTTTTTATGCTCACTCAAATTGAATCATTTACAAGGTAACGCGCCGGTGTTGTGAGAGCCTTGCAGGGATTATGCATGTTGTAGCTGGGTGTCGTAGTCATTCGTTATGCTAATGAGAGGGATTTTGTTAAAAATTCATTTATTTAGCTGACTGACTCTTCATGGACCCCCTCCCCACAGCCAAGTCGTGTTGTAAGTCGTTTGTTTATTAACGTATTATGCAAATTAGATTTAAATTCGCCTTTTGTTTATTTTTGCATTTTGCTTTTAAATGTAATTCGATAGTCGCGTGAAACCCTTTGTGCCGGTCGCTCACTTCCCTTTTTTTTTCTTCGTCTCTTACTGAAAGAGATATTTTTGCAATGATTTGCAATTGATATCATAGAGAAAGGTTAGATTTGTTGACAGTACTAGAGCTAATTTTTCGCAAATTTGCATAGAGTTGCAAATTCGCACATTACCTTTTTATTGTTTGCGTATTAACTTTTAGGTAAATTGTGGTGACAACGTATTGAAAAATGGGTAACAGCGGTAGGATTTTGGCAAATCCCAAAATTGGCAAGCAAAAACGCCCTTGAATACAATTTAAACCCTTAATTTAAATAATGCAAAATTGAATTACAAATTGTAATTTCAATTTGTCGTAATTGCTCTGTGCATAATAATATGACGACAATATATTTGTTATAAATGCGTTTTTACCTATTAACATGTAAGAGATAATATGATCATTAGACCGGGTAGGTCCTTATATAAAAGAAAAAAATAACAAAAGTCGAGGGCAAATATTAAAGATTACCTCAAGTCAACTTCAGAAAAATATGGTTTTTATCGCTACCGTTTTTTATGGCTTAATCGCAACTTACAAGATATCGTTGTATAGGTCTCGACGAGTACTACAAATGTTCTATAGATGTCGCTAAAGTATGGCATCATTTTTTAATGAACGTCTCATATAATGAGACCGCTAAAATTCAAAAAAAAATTTCGACTCGGGAATTTTTTTTTTGAGACCCTGTCTAATGCTCATTTCCTACGGATATTGTCATATAGAAAGAATGTTGTTTTTGATACAAAATATATTGCAACAATATTTTCAGATCCATATTGTTAGGGCTATATTTTTATTTAAAAAATATAAGGGCAATAAATTAATTTTGGAAAATGATTTTCATCAGTGTCTGGTAGAGTTGGATCATTGTTCATCGAGAGAAGGCTTTGTCATTAAATCGCTTGCTTAGTGCAGCAGTTTGCGATCAATACTCTTCTCTCGATTTCCAGGCTGACATTATTATTTGTGTTCACGGCGAAGCCAAAGTAGACGATATCATCTACCACTATAAAGTTTGGTTGTCAATTTTTTACGCAACGCCCCAAACAAGTAGACTCTTTGTTCGATGAAACAAATAACTTGGTTTTGTCCTGATTTATCACCAGACCCACTTTCTTCGACTGCTTTTCAATGCTCGAAAAGGCCGCAGTAACATCCCGCAGTCCTCGGCCAATGATATCTATATCATCGGCATACGCGAGCAACATGTGGCTTTTGTTAAAGATGGTGGCAGTCGTGTTTACTGCTGCCTTCCGCATGATCATCTCCATTAAGATATAAAAGAGATCGCATGACAGACTATCGCCTTGTCTGAAGCCTCGCTTGGTAAAAAATGGCTCTTTTAGATTAGTGCCTATATTGATTAAAGAATTCGTGTCAGTCAGTGTCATCCCGCAAAGTGAGCTTCGCGGGGATACCAAACTCAGCCATAGCATCTAATAGTTTTTGTCGTATCGAACTGTCGAATGCAGCTTTGTAGTCTATAAACAGATGGTAGGTGTCGATCTGCATTTGTTGGGTCCTCTCCAGCATTTGTCGTAGTGTGAATATCAGATCGATCGTGCATTTACCAGGTTCAAAGCCACACTGATAAGGTCCAATTAGGTTCGCTGAGATGGGCTTTAGTCTTTCACATAACACACTAGACTGGACCTTGTATGCGATGGGCAAAAGGCTGATCCCGCGATAGTTGGTATAAACACATGGATCGCCTTTCTTAAGCACAAGACATAAAACACTCAGATGTCAATCAGTGCCAAATACGCATTCCTTGTGCCAAATCCAATCATCAGGCATGCATTTCTTGAGCCAAATCAAGTATATGAGCTGGTGCATGCACGTTTTCAGCTTAGCGTCGCCGGCTTTAAAAAGCTCTGCAGGCAGTCCATCGCCTTCAACAGCTTTGTTTTTATGCCGTGCAATTATCGTGCTGATCTCGTTTTGACTCGGTGGTGGACAGTCTACTCCATCGTCGATGACTGGTGTGGTTTCGTCACTTATGTTGCCTTCGGGAACGGGTAGAGATCGAAAGTGTTTCCGAAATAATTGCAGCATACATTGAATGTCAGAGACCAGATTTCCGTCTCTGCCCTTACAGGCGGGGATCCCTTTGGTAGAACTTTCGAGCTACACCTCTATCCCTGTAATTTTCGATATCTTCGCTCTCTCTATTTTCATACAAGCTTTTTCCTCATCTCGCTTCTCTTTTCATTATAACGCTCCGTCACTGCACGCATTGCCATTGGCAGCAGTTTAGCCTTGTATACAACATCATTTTCTTTAGACATTTCGCGACATTCCTCATTGTACCAGTACAGTCATTGTGGCAGTTGTCATAGAATTCGCAATATGGTGCAATTGGGTGTCGTGAACATCGTAATTAGGGGTTTGGTTTGAAGTAATTGAGAGAGTTGGTTGTAGTAGGCATTGCCTATCTCGGTGGTATGCAGCTTTGTGATGTCTAGCTTTCTTTGCGTTTGGTTACGAGCGTTTGTAGCACTGCTTAATCGCGTGCGTACCTTGGCAGCAACTAGGTGGTGATCCGAGTCAATATAACGCACATGCCTTCCATCGATTACGATGTGATCAATCTGGTTTATTGGCTTTTGATCAGTGGATATCCAGGTTGCCTTGTTGATATCTATATGCGGGAATCTAGTTCCGCTCACTACCATGTTTCTTGCCAAAGCGCAGGTAACTAGTCTATGTCCATTATCGGAGGTGCTTTTGTGTAGACTGGATTTTCGGACTGTTGAACCAAGAGCGTCTTCCCTTCCTATTTTAACATTAAAATCTCCCATAACAATTTTAATGTCATGTGCAGGGCAGCCCTCATATAATGCATCTTTAATGTCCTCATCTTTGTCTTCATCAAATCAGCGTAATGTAAAAATATTTCGCCTTAATGCGAATAGTGCTTATTTTGTCACTTCCAGGGTTAAACCGCGAGATCAGATGTCGAAGTCTTTTGGCGACTATAAATCCACATCCAAACGGTTCTTTCGACGTGTGCATCCCTGTCCCGTCCATTACATTTCCTGTGTGGCGATGATGTCAGTCTTGTATTTGTCGAGGACATCCGCCAGTTGGATAGAGGAATCTTCTGTGTAGAGAGTTGGGACATTTCAGGTGCATATCCGTAAATCATGGTCCTTATAAAATATGCGGGGGTCGTCAACATTTGGGGGAGTTCTTGTTTTTCCTTTTCTTCGTGTTTTCATAATAATTGGTTTTGTTTAAAGAGAGTGGCTTATTAGGCCACCGCGCCCGATCCTAGTTTCTTGGGGCTGACAAAGCCACTAAGAGAGCCGTTGTGTTGAGCTTCAGTAACTTCTGTTACCTACTTCCTTAGATGCGTTGGTGGTAGGATGCCTTTTAGGTTACTCAACGCGACTTTTCACATTTGCTACCACTGAACGGATGTTCAATGGCATTGCCCTGGGGAATACGTGATCTCTCGGACGTTGTGAGCTGCTTGGGGAGCTCGAAAGAGAGATTCTGGTTATTCCCAGACGAATAACAATCTAAATACTCAAATTAGAAAATCCCCCATTCCCACAAACTCAACTAGAATATGAAAGACTATGTAAACAATTAGGTTTTTTTCATGTCAGCTTTCAGATTTAATGGACATTTCAATGACCCATCACATTTTTTTTTCAATTCAAAAACACGGTGTAATTATTACTATCTAAATTTTTCGTAGAATTTTCTGTGTCACAAATTTGTAAAGTAAATATTCTGATAAAATAATTTTCTTCCGATTGTACTCCATATATATGTATTTTTATATATATATTTTTATTTTTTTTTAATTTACATATATAATAGCAAAATTTACTTTTACATTTTTGTTTCTAAAATTTATTGTTCTAATTTTGTGTTGAAGATGTCTAAAATTGTCTACATAAAAATGTGTGTATACAAATATTGTCTCTAAATTGTTCGTTGTCCAACATTTTCAGTATATAAATGTTGGCCCAATATTTGAAATATACACATTTTGCATATTGTCTTTTTTACATTTTCCACATACAAAAATTTTCAAACTTTTTCTCTCTAGAAACGTTGTCCTTTAACTTCTTTTCCTTTTTTGTAACATTTGCTTCTTGCAAAACTGTCAAACATCATTATAAGAAAACGTTCCTATTGCTTGTAATACAAGACACAGTAATTGCAATTTATGTAACCAACAAAAAACAATTTTTTGTTTCTTTGTCTCACCATTTTTTATAACATATCCTAGTAACGTATTGATCTTTGATGTAACGATCATTTGTCGTTATAGAGGCACTGATGCAAAACATCTGACGACTGGCTTATTGACATTTACGAGTGCGAATCCTGACAGCCTTATCAAATGTGAATAAGGTCACCGCTTTTGTTCAATCGCCAAAGAACAAAAAGTCCTTAAACAAAAGGTGTTTACATAGCAACTTAGCCAACTACTGTATAAAATTCTCTCAACATCGTTCGCTTCATCTCCTTTGTGACGAAGAGCGACCAGAGTAGAGGCAATTGTCATCATTTGCTTTGAACGATCAATACGTTGCTAACCACAATTAGTGACACTTGAGGGAAAAAATCCATTCTAACATCATTTCAAAACAAAAGAAATAGTGACAAGCGATTTGACCATCAGCTAAACATCTATTTGTAATATACTTTGACACTAACGAGACCTTCTCGGTAAGCAATAGATTTAAAGGTTCACGAGTGCCAATGCAGGTAATGTACATAGCGGAATCCTGGGGGTAGGGACAGGAGGGTTGGATGGTACTTGAAAAGGCGCCCGTGCGTGGAAATCACTACGGTGGAAAAAACAAAGCAACTTTTTTATTTCAGAGCAAAGAAATAATGATTTTCACTATTAAAAAATAAATTAAGAATCACAAAATGAGTGAAAAATATTAATTAAGGTAGTTTTTTTTATCATTGAAAATCTGTTTCATGATTTCTCACCACTAATCGAAATGCTGCCAAGTATACTGCTTTATTATGTGGGTTTATGTCTCGGCTAATTATATTACTGATTTTGTGTGCAATATGTTGGATAGAGAGAAGCATTGTGTAAGTTTTGTAGCTAATTCTGAAACCAAGTGAGGTGAGACATACATTTTCAACACATTACACTCAATATTCGATTAACGGGCTTGTATGTACTCTCTTGTCGGGAATTATTTTGCTATACGATTATTCAACATAATTGTAATTGTTTTTGTAATTTTATTTAAAGTGCGGGTAGGTAAATATTTGTGAGATTATCCGTAAGATAGCACAATATTGAGCAACATAAATGGCATGCTACCACCGACGCATCTAAGGAAGTAGGTAACAGAAGTTACTGAAGCACAACACAAAGGCTCTCTTAGTGGCTTTTCCAGTCCAAAGATACTAGGATCGGGCGCGGTGGCCTCGTAAGCCACTCTCCACTCACCTGGAATGTCCGAACTCTATACAGAGATTGTGCCTTTATCTAACTGGCGGATGTCCTCGACAAATACAAGGCTGACATCACCGCCATACAGGAAGTGAGATGAACGACGAAAGAACTGTAACATCTTTTACAGCTGCCATGCAGAAAGACACAAATTTGGATGTGGTCTCGCGGTTTAACGCTGTAAGTGACCGAATATCCACTTTTCGTATCCGGGCGAAATATTTTTACATTACGCTGATTTGTGTTCACGCTCCGACGGAAGACAAAGACGACGACATTAAAGATGCAACCATGAGCGCCTGGAGAAGATATATGACCGCTGCCCTGCACATGACATTAAAGTTGTTCTGGGAGATTATAATGCTAAAATAAGAAGGGGAAAATGCTCTTGGGTCTGTAGTCGAAAAATTCAGTCTAGACAACAACACCTCCGATAACGGGCTCAGACAGTTTAGTTTCGCGTCGGCAAGAAACATGGTTGTGAGTGCAACCAGATTCCCGCATTAAGATATACATTAGGCAACCTGGATATCTACCGATCAAAATACAAGAAATCAGATTGATCACGTGGTAATTGATGGAAGGCATGTCTCAAGCAGTGAAAATATTGACTCGGATCACCACATAGTTGCAGCCAAGGTACGCACACGATTAAGTAGTGCTAAAGAATCGTAAACAGACGCAAAGGAGCTAGACATCACCAACTCTCTTAATTACTTCAAACAAACCTAGTTTTCATGTTCCCGACACACAGTGGAAGCATACTGCGAATTCTATGACCACTGCCGCAACGACCGTTCTGGGCTATAAAAAACCACGCTCAATGTCACGAAATGTCTGAGGAAATTGATGCTGCATACAATGCAAAACTGCAGCCAATGGCGACGCTTGCTGTGACGGAGCGTTATAATGAGAAGAGGAGGGAGATGAAATGCCTGTTCAGGCGGAAAAAGCGTCTGTGGAAGAAAATAAAAATCCAGGATATCGAAAACTACTGGGATGGAGGTGAAGCTCGAAAGTTCTACCAAAAGGTTAAAAGAAAAGGTTTTGAAACAGTGATCCCTACCTGTAAGGACAGAGACGGAAATCTGGTCACTGACACGTAGAATGTGCTGCAAATGTGGAGGGAACACTTTTGTACTCTGCTCGTTCCCGAAGGCAGCATAAGTGACGAAATCATACCAATCAAAGACGACGGAGTAGATTGTTCATCACCGAGCCAAAACGAGATCAGCACGGCGATCGCAAGGCTTAAAATAATAAAGCTGCGGGAGCCGATGGACAGAGCTTTTTAAAGTCAGGGGTGATGAGCCGGCAACATGCATGCACCAGCTCATAAACACGATTGGCTCAAGGAAAACATGCCTGATGTTTGGAATCTGAGTGTTCTATATACTGTTCTTAAGAAAGTCGATCCAATTGTATGCACCAACTACCGCAGGTTCAACCTTTTATCCATTGCATACAAGGTCATGTCTAGTGTGTTATGTGAAAGACTAAAGACCACACAAATCCTGGAGAAGACCCAAGAAATGCAGATCGACATCTACCATCTGTTCATCGATTTCGAAGCTACATTCAATAGTCCGAAACGACGGAAATTGTTAGATGCCTAGGCTGAGTTTGGTATCCCCGCGAAGCTAATACGACTTTGCGGGTTGACACTGACTGACACGTAGTCTTCTGTGAAAATTGGTCAAAATCTGACAGAGCCACTTTCTAACAAGCGAGGCTTTAGACAAGGCATCATAATGGAGATGATCATGCGGAAGGCTGCAGTAAACAGAAATGGTACCATCTTCAACAAAAGTCACATGCTGCTCGCGTATGCCGATGATATTGATTTCATTGACCGTGGATTGCGAGATGTTACTGCGGCTTTTTTGAGCATTGAAAAACAGTCGGCGGAAGTAGGTCCGGCGATAAGTTGGGACACAACCAAGTTGATTGTTTCAACGAACAAAGAGTCCACTCGTCTGGGACGCTGCTTGAACGTTGAGAACTATAACTTTGAGGTGGTAGATGATTTTGTCTACCTTGGCTCCGCCATAAACAAAAATAATAATGTCAGCCTGGGAATTAAAAAAACGAGTATTGGTCGCAAACCGCTGCTACTATGCGCTAAACAATCGATTTAATGACAAAGCGCTCGCTCGAAAAACAAAGATTCAACTTTACCAGACTCTGATCCTACCTGTTTTGCTCTACAGCGCATAATCCTAGGTAATGACACTAGCGGATCAATTAATCTTCCATGTAAAGGTCAAATGAAGGAGGACATATTTAAACATTGTGTAAGAAATTGGAGAGTAATGCCCAGGGACATTATATGCGGTCCAGGTTCTTGAAATTATAATAAAAATTAAGTCCAACAAAAAAACAACAATTTTAAGTTTTTCCTAAAAAACTTTTAGGTATACTTTTTATAATTTTTGTGTTTTTTACGCCAAAGTCTTTACTCTTGATAATAATCGGAGAAAATACAGCCAAGCAACATATATTTTTTTAAATTTCATTCAATTACCTTTATAATTGTAGAACATCTGAAATAAAAAAAAGAGAAAAGAAATTAAAAATTTTTGAAAAAATATTTTAGATATTTTAGATATCATTTGTAAACGAAGACAAATTAAAAGACTCAGTAACGATTTGCAAGTTTAAACTGCCCCCCTCTCTGAAATTAAGACCAAAACGCATAATCATACAGCTACTAATTCCATATAAAATTTGCTACATTCACATTCCAAAGTCCACCAAAATGAGCTCAAACACTAGTTTTGATCTAATTCTGTCACAGAGTGAAAACGCTTTTCAAATCGCGTTCTCATGTTGTTATGCATTTCCGCGTTATATTACTGCTACTTTACACGCTGACTGACTGACTGACACCTTACATCCCCCTAAATTTTATTTCGGAAACAAATTAATTTAGCGGCCCCACGACACAGAAAGTGAGTGACA
Organism: Muscina levida; assembly: GCA_964034835.1. NCBI lineage: Eukaryota > Metazoa > Arthropoda > Insecta > Diptera > Muscidae > Muscina > Muscina levida. The sequence goes on along the minus strand of OZ035881.1, from coordinate 3,667,175 downwards.
AAGCAAAAAACAGAACAGAACTAAACTAAACTAAACAGCTAAACTAAAAGCGGACCAAACCACCCATAGCGAATGTTTGGACAATGGAAAAGTGTTATGATGCCGCCGTAATCACATCAAATGGCAAATAGCTGATAGCTCCGTGAATGGTGATGAAATCACCGCAAAAGCTTTTCCATCACACTCAAAGTAAAATGTACCGCTATGAATTTTATTCCCACCAGCGTGATACCCCAGTCGCCAACCATACGCCACCACCACCACCAACAGCATCAGGCCATAAACTAATACACACACACACACTTACAATAGAATGTCTTCTAAAGAGGGGAATCGTCACCAAGCGTTTTGCTTCACTTTCGGGTGATAATTTGTTGTGATGGTTATGTTAAACTCATCAACAGGTGGCCTTAGAAACACTCATGAAGAGAATCAATTATATCGCTTAGCTTTTAGATATATTACATTATATATAACTAACTAAATGAATTTGTATGTGTTGGCTGCTATATTTACCACCACCGTATGCATTGAGACCACGTAGACGTAATAAATGGACCGGATCTGTCGATCTTCATTGCCACCGATGGAATATTTGTTGTAGTTGTTGTTGTTGGGAATTATGATAAAATGTCAAATTGTCACAGCAGCAACAAAAAAATATGCAGTTTTCACATTCAAGTGTCCCATAAATTATAGAAATTTTATTAAAGCTTACTTGTGAGCACTGTTGAACTTTTGGGCATAGATTTGTTCTATATATGGGACATCTAAAGACTTATCTGTCTGTTAAAACGTGGTCTGTTTTTTGACTTCGATGGAATGCCGCAAGTGTTCTTTCAGAGACAAATGTCATATGCCAGAAGGTCGAAGTTGTACAACATCTGCCGCATCTGATTTAGTAGAAGTTGAAGACACGCCAACAAAATATTTTTTTTAGTATCTGCGTTCCCACTTATGCTATGCCTTTGTTTATATTATATGTGGCGTGATCATGAAAATGAAAATAGTTTTTCAAGCAGTTGATTTATTTGTTCTACAACATTTTTTGGAAACTGAATCAGATTGCATATTTAAAATAGCAAACTTTCTCTAAAGAACATAACGAAGGTACACAAAAATAAATTTATGTCCTGAGCTCTAGATCAGACCATGACTTTTAGATGTTAATGGTGTCGCTAAAACCGTGTCATAGACCCCATTAACACTTGTAATTAATGAGGTTTTGTTAGAATACAGTCGGATACCCCTGACTGGAAATCATCCAATAAAACCGAATATGAGATCTATTTTACCGAATCACGTCGGGTTTTTGACATAACCTCAAATAACTTTGGGTAGAATTTTGATGAATTTTGAGGTTATGTCAAAAACGAGATGGGATGAAATAGTTTTCAGATACGTTTTTATCAGATGGTTCGCATTCAGGGGCATCCGACCTGAGCGTATTTGTGAGTAATAGGTATAGTTTTCAAGTCCTTAATAGGTTCTATGACACGGCAGTCCTATTTTGTATACAACTGAGCAGTCAGCGGGCGTGGCAAATTTTTTTTTTTAATTTTTCTTTAAAATATCTTTCATTGACCGGCACACCTTTTTTTGTTTGAAGTGCGACCCGCCTTAATGTCCACCCTTCAAACTGTACCGATTCGGTCACTACCAATCGGAGTAATCTGGGAGGTGAGATTGACAAAATATGTACATTTGGGAAATGCGGGTGTCATAGAAGATGGAGATGACACTAGCAGGAAAAATAAGAGATATAAGGAGCAGAGAAACCGTTATGCGTATTGATGGTCGTTATAACCAGTTGTTGTTGTATCGGTATATGTGTCTTGTTGTCCATTAGGTGTTTATTCCTAGAGGCGAAAGGAAAGACCTAGAAGGCCTCAAGATCATGAAGGACTTTCCTGACCTGACTGGGGGTGGGAGCCTATCCACAAGATGGTGGTTGGGCTGGCTGCATCGGCAACAGCCAAGCAGATACTGCTTTGACAAAAAAAATTATGTCGGCGCGCGGGTATGACCTTCGTCTCCTTATGTAGGTGGTCCACAGAAGACATGAGGAGGCACCCTGTCGCAGTTCTCAGCGCGGCATTTTGAAATGTCTGCAAGTTTTTCCACTGCGTCTCGCTCACATTCGGTGACCACACTAGAGATGCATAGTATACCACAGACCGAAGTTTTGTAAGAGGTCAACAAGTTTTCTTTGTCGGTTCCCCAAGTAGCGATTTGAGGACCTTGTTCCTATTTCTCATCTTGTTGCAGATAGCTGTGGCGTGCGCGTTGAATCTGTGGAGGCTATCAAATGTGACACCAAGGACCTTGGGGTAATTACTGGTCGGAATTGTTGTGCCATCGACAATCCTTCACTTACGCTGTCCATGCCGTTCAAAGTGTGGCCGATGATTTGGTGGCGGAAATCTTTATCTTTCTCGCAGCGAAGAAATTGGCAATTTCAGCATAGTAGACGTTCAGCCTTCCACATATGTCATCAATCGAGGAGCCCGACGACAGAATCGTACAATCATCGGCATAGGATACGATATCAACGCCTTCAGGTGGTAATGGAATTGCAGAAAGGTAGAGGTTAAACTAAGCCGGAGATATCACCCAACCTTGAGGAACCCCCTGTCCAACTCTACTGTTTCTGAATTCCATAAACGACTGTCGTCCACACGTATAATTTACGATCCAACGTTTCAAACGGTTCGCGAGGGACGTGGATGACAGTATCGAGATTCCTCGATAAGTCCGGCGCCGCGAGGACCGTTCTACCTCTGGGCTTGTTCTGATTGAAACCACGATTTATGTGCGTGGTAACGGCGTGTAAAGCAATAGCTGTACTGTGCGGAGTCCATACATCCATTGGAAAATGTGCTATCAGGCCCGGGAGGATTAAAGCCTTAAGTGTATTTGCTACTGGCGGGAGAAGAGAAATAGGCCTGCATGATTCTCCCCTACTCGATTCTTTGCAAGGTTTTAGTAGCGGGACCACTATGCCCATTTTCCAGACTTCGGGCACTATAAGAAAGTTCAGAGACACGTTGAGGACATAAGTCAAGTACTCAACTCCCGGTATGTCCAACTGCTGCAGCATCAAAATAGATATTCCATCAGGGTCTAGCGGTTTGGATGACTTTGCGTTGCGGATGACATCTACAACTTCTCCAACTATAAATTGTGGTGGTACTACTTCGACTCGGAGAGCATGAATGGTGATATCTGGCGGCATAACAGTTCAAGAAATAGCTAAATTTTGAATTTTGAAGGCGAATCTTGAAATTAACTTTTTGTCAATTGCACCCCTCGATTGGAGTATAAAGGAGATTCCCTACAACTTCCCCTATAATCGAAAATAATAACTAAACTTCACTGCAAAGTACGACTTAAATAAAAGTTCAGGATTACTAGTTGTGTCACAGTCCTTTTTTAAAAACAAACCAACTTTCAATTACAATCATATTACAACAATCAACTGGAGTTTAATCAGTTATCACTCTATGTCGAGCATCGTTACCCCATCATCATCATTCATTCACCGCCAATTTCATTCATTCTTCTCACATGTACATAAGCTACCCCTACAACAACAACAACAACAATAACAGAAAGAGTGTTGCTAATATACAATAAAAGCTCATCACTTAGTTGAGGCTTTTCGCTTTGATTTGAGACATGTTCACGCTTCTTTGCAACTTTTGCCCAGACATGCGAATGTGTGGGGTATCATTGCTGTGATAGTGTGGGTATCATTTGCTACGACACACATAAGCCAGTCAGCCCTCCCCTAACGGCTGATTAAGTTTTTGTTTGATTGAGTTCTCGTTTGCTGAGACTCTTGTCAAGTGTTTGGGGCGAGCGAGCGAGCGATTACTGGCAAATAACAAAATACAAAAAAACAAAACGTCGAGTATTGTGTGAAATCGGTTGGACGCTTGTTGTTTATATGGTTCAATATTTTGATTCAGTTCTAAACGAAAACCTGAGGCGCAAAGTTGTCTGCTCGGTTAAAGTAAAATATTTAAAAACAAAAAAATACAAAAACTTGCGAAACCACAAGCAACACGCTAAAATCTGAAAATTGTAGGTGCTGCTGCTGCCGCTTCTCCTTATCAATTTAAAACGGATCGACAACGCTGTCTCCGTTGTCTCCGTCACCGCTGTTGTCGTTGTGGTGCTCTTGAGTGTCTAGAGTGCTGCATCTCCATCACAGATCTGCGCGATTTTTGTTGTGTTGTGTATTTTTAGTGGGCCAAGCATCAATTGACAAAACAACAACAACAACGAAAAACACTATTTTCTTTAAGAAAATTGAGAGAAAAAGAAACAATAAAAACAAAGTCTACCGTGACAACGAAATAAATAAAGAAAACATTAGCAGCAGTGGCCAGTGTCAACACAAAAACGTTTCACCTACAACATTAATAAAAAATTGCTAAAAACAAAAGTAAAATATTTTCGAAAAAATTAAATTAAAAATTTATTAAATTTCTCATACAATAGATACGACAACACTTGCAATAATTGCACATTTTTGAATATTCACTGCGGTTGTGTTGTTGCGGTTCAAGTCAAACATCAAATATCTTTCCAACGATCTTCAGAGACAGAGAGAGTGCGAGAAAGAGAGCAATACAAAGTGGTAAGCTTGTAACATTTACGTAAAACGTATTTAAAAAATATAAACAATAAATGATAATTGTTAAACAGTATTAAATTAATAGTAAGATAAACAAAAGGGACAAATGCATTAGAGCTTAAGTAGAATTAACAAAACAATAGACGAAACAATCAACAACAAGTGATAGATGTGAGAAAAATTAATATTACTAATGGCCAAGTACAATAAAGTGATATGAGTACATGTATTGTAAATTATACTAGGGAAATCGTAAACAATATGTGTTTCACATGTTTTTACAAAATTTGCGGCAAAATCTGTCGTCATTATAATATTTAAAGTAAATAAAAGATGACCACATAAAATAAAAAGAAAAGGAAAGTACAAAATCCTTATCTACAAACTGGGGGAAAAATATATAATTAAAAAAATTAGACTCTGGACTAGAGGTGAATAGCATTTCTTTTCGGGAACATCTTTTTAAAAGGTCCATCCCAATTTGTTTACGTCTTTGTATTAAATATTAAAATAAAACCAGGGCAGAAATTCTGTTGAAAAAAATTATCAGCAGAACCAAAGTTTAAATATCGTCGACCTCGTTCTTTGGAAAAACCGTAAATTTTCGTATTTTTTAAATGGGTACTGTAATTGTTTCAGGGAAACCGGCTTGGGGTGGTTGATACCTACGGTATCAATTCTTAAAATTGTATTTTGTCATACAAGACAATTATAAAAAAAAAATTGAAATAGTTGTAATCTTTTCCAAAAAAGAAATATAAAACTTTTGTAATAGAATGCAATTGTTTTTTTTTTTTTGTAATTGAATTAGTTTAAAACATTATCACATTTCTTTAAAATTTAATATAAGGACAGTCTTATATTCTTCTACAAACATATTAGTTTTTTTTTTCAACTACACAGTGCAACAGTAAAAAGACTCCCGAACGTGACTATAAAGGTTCGATAGTACTACCGTAGCTAAGTAAAACCCTACCTCAGTTCGGCTAGGTTTTTATTTTTTGGTCCCTAAACGTTTTGAAAACCCTTGGGTCCCTCGAACAAAACAACAGTTCCTACAGTTTTTCTTATCAGCGCTACAGCGCTTTCTATCCTTAAGCAAAGCTGTAGCCAATAGACCTTTTAAGAAAAAAAGTGAAAAAAAATAGAATTTTTTTTTCAATTTTTTTTTTTTAAATAAAACGAGAAATTCTAACTTTTTTGGGAAAATATGATAATAGTAATATCCTAAGCAGTCTATTAGCTACATCTTTGCCTAAGCATAGAAAGCGCTATATTCAAAACTGTAAGAACTGTTGCCCAAAACTGACGTCACCTTTTTTGAGGGACCCAAGGGTTTTGATATTATATTAAGATTAAAAAATAAAATTTTTTAAAACAAAAATTTTAAATATCAAACTTAAAGTCTATTATATTATAGGACTCTGTATTAAAATTTGTAGAAGCGGTGGTCGAAAATCAATTTATAAATCTGTAGCTTCAGCTAAAAGTCAGAGAAAGACTGTAAAACAAGAAATCTAATGCAAAAATTAACTCAAAACCGAAAAATATTGACATGAGTCTTTATATATGCAATTCCTTGATACCTTGATACCTCAAAAAACTACTAATGTAGATCGATTCCTCGTGTCTGAATAAGGATAAGAATATCGAATCCTCTCATATCTTTTAAATTTTTGAAAAAAACTATAACACTGTGGTGATAGAAAAAATACATGACGGAGCTCGACGGTTCTACGGTAAGTCGGGCACGAGGTATCTAATTGCATTATTAGTTTTAAAAGTTATAATGAGCCCTTTATACATTTTTTTTAGTTTGGCTTTAGGAAGTTTTTAAAAAGGGCTCATGTCAATATTTTTCTACTTGAGTTACATTTTGCACTATATTTCTTGTTTTGCTCTCTTTGTCCGACTTATACCTTAAACCAGTCATCGGCGTAAGGTAGCCCATGGGCGCGAGAGACACACACGCTTTCGTTCACACATTGAACGAAAACAAACAAATGCATTGAGTCTCGCTTGAGCATTCGTTCAACGCTGTTGTGTCGACGCTTGTTGTTGGCACGACAAGAAAATAAATTAATTTTTTCGATAAAAATTATTTCTTATGTGTTACTGAACGGTGCCACGCGCACTGCAGTAATATTTATCAATTAATTCCTGGATTTTTAAATTATAAATTTGTTCATAGTTATGAAAAAAACTATATAACAATTTCCTTCCATACAATGAGAAAGGGAGGAGAGCAACTCAGCAACAGAAACTCATATTGTGGTTGTATTGGGCAGCTGTTCATTGTTCACTTAAATGCATTTTTGCCAAGTCCTATTGTGACCAAGGTTGTGCTCAAAAAAATTTGTTTTACCACGCCCCACCGTCCACTATTCAAAAATAAAATGTGTTTCTGTATATGCCATGGACTACGAAATACATTAAGTTTCGTCCATATCTTCATATTAGTTGTTCCTAACGCAATATGTGTACTAAATTTTACTACTATGGGGCTAAAAAAAACACTTCTGCCACGCCCCCTGATCAAAAATACAAATTTCACCTGCAAATATTAACAAGTCCCACCTGTATACCAAAATTTAATTCTCAAGGGCTAACATACAGTTATGCTACGCCTCATCCGTCCACTGGTATATTTAACCATTAAATCGCTTGCTTATTTCGTAGTAGCATTTATTAGGAAGTAGGTTTTCTCCGGTTTCGAGGCTGACATTATTTGTTGTGTTGATGGCGCAGCCTAGGTATATAAAATTATCTATCTATACCTATTATTATTCGTTTCATATACTTGAGAAGGTTGCAGTCACATCCCGCAGTTTTCGACTGATGATGCCTACGTCATCAGCGTAAGCGAGTAGCATGTGCCTTTTGTTGAATATCGTGCTACTCGTGTTTACTGCAGCTTTCCTCATTATCATTTCCATTACTATGTTGAAGAGGTGACACGATAGGCCGTCGCCTTGTTTTAGGCCTCGTCTGGTATAAAAAGGCTCCGTAAGGTCATTGCCAATCTTCACTAAAGACTTCGTGTCAATCAGCGTCATTCCGCAAAGGCGTATTGGCTTCGCTGGAGTACCAAACTCAGAAATGGCATCGAGTAATTTCTGCCGTATCGGGCCTTCGACAACTTTATAGTCAACAAAAAGACGGTACGTGTTGATCTGTTACTCTTGGGCGTTCTCCAGGATTTTCCGAAGTGTGAATATCTGGTCTGATTTACCAGGTCTAAAGCCACACTAATAAGGCCCGATCAGGTCGGATAACAATAGCTTTAGTCTTATACATAGTACACTTGACAGAACCTTATATGCGATGGGTAAAAGGCTGATCCCGCGGTAGTTGGAGCACACACTTGGATCACCCTTTTTTTAGCACAGGACATAATACGCTTAGATTCCAATCATTGTTCATGAATCATGATGAATGCTCGTTATCAGCTCCTCGCCACCGGACTTGAAAAGCTCTGCCGGAAGTCCGTCGGAACCGGCTGGTTTATTATTTTTCAGTCGCGATATTGCTCTTCTTACCTTGGCTTGACTTGGTGATGGGAAATCTAAGCCGTCGTCGACAATTGACGTGAACCCTTCACGTGCGCTGCCTTGGAACCAACAGTTGCTGGAAGTTTTCTCTTCATATATGCAGCACACTCTACGTATCTGTAACCAGATTTTCATCCTTGTCCTTTACTGAGGAGAGCATTATCGTAGCCTTTTTGGTAAACTTTTCGGGCCTCACCTCTATCCCTGTCTATACAGTTCCTTCATCAGACGTTATTTTCGATTGAATAGCTGTCTCCCCTGTTTTACAGTCTCTTTGTACCGTTCCCTAACAGCATCCTTTTACCCCCTAAAACTACGAATTTCCCTCGTATCGCACAACTACTCTATAAAATAATATTTACCCCAAATTTCGCGATTCTACCTTTAGCCACTTGATCTTATAGTAATAGCTATTTAATTAACATCAAAATTATTTTCTTAGTGATTTGTTTCAATCTTTCCAACCTTTATTATAAATTAGAATATACCTTTTTCTTATTCTGGTTTATTTACAGAATTCCTTTTTTGAATTTTTTTTATAGAGATTAAAAAAAAATATTTCGCATAATAAAGAAATATATTAAAATTCCCCTTTTTTAAGATAATAAAAACATTTTTCTTTTTAAACTTATGTATCAAATTCTATATTTATTTTTATATTTTTAAATAATTCTTAGAATTCCAAAAATATATAAAAATTGTTGCTCTTCAAAAATGTCTGTATGTTTATTTTTTCAAAATGTTTTCCTTACGTTGACCTCATTGTTGTCAAAACCAAAAAAACAAAAAATGATAAATGATCTCGAATATTTTACTTTTATCTTTATTTTCGTAGTCGTTTCTTTTGGTTCTCTTCTTCTAGGTCTAGTGTTTAGTGTTTTTATGGTTTTCATTTTGTTGTTGACAAAAAGAAAGTAAAAATTATTTATGAATGAAATTAAAAAGCAAAAGCCGATCAAAGAGTGAAGAGCACTTGTCTGTTTGCTCAATATGTAAATGACAAATACGGCAACCACTGATCAGCTGCCAACCTTGCACTTACAAGTGCTTTTGTGAATGCTTTTATATTGTGTGTTTTTTTTTTGCATTTGCTTTTGCTTTTAAGTTCATTTGCGCATTCTAATGCAGTCAGTACAGTGCCTACAGTAGAGTTTAGAACTATTACAACATAAATATTTTATGTGAAATGTTATGAGAAATATCATAAGATATAAACATTTTTTTTTTTGATATTTAAAGACTTATTTTTAGAAAATAATGTAAAAACTGTATACTGAATTGGAAAAAAAAATCGAAAAAAAAAATTTGTGACAAACTTTACTTTTTTAAGAATTTTGTTTAAACTCGTTAAGTCAAACTCCACTAACAATGAATGTCACTAGACTCATTCTTTTTTTTTTTGAAATTTAAACTTATTTAAATGATTAGTATCAGATTAATACACTGAATTAAAGTTTTTTGTTCATCGCCTTCCTAATAATACCACCTGCTACTGTCTAGCTTTGGGAATGCACTCATAAGCGTATAATTTTGCATATGTTAGCGAATAAAGTAATAATAAAAATGAATTTACAACAATTGTCATTGTAACCCAAATTAATAAAATTATAAATAAAAGAATGAAAAAAGCTCAGTCACTCATTCACCAACTCAACCATCTCCCCTTTCTCATGAGACACAACAAAATATAAAAAAAAAATCGCGTAAAGTGCCAAAATGTAAAATAATTGAAAAGTGAAAAGTGATGTCAATATGACACAACGACCGTACGACCAACTGGCCGATCGACAATAATATCAGCACATGCTGCGTAAGTAGGCAACAACAATAATAAATAAGCTATACATGGTGAAGGCTCGCGTAATTGACCGCCTTATACTTTATATGCTGTAGTTCTCTTTCTTCGCTTTTTCACGAGCAACAAGTGCCATCAATGTTGATTTTAGCCTATTTAATTTTCTATATCAAATTGAAATGTCTAATTTTGAATTTTTACATGTTTCTAAAAAATAAATAAAAATTGCTTTCAAACTAAAGGGAAGTAATCCCACCATACGAATTCCTAATTTCCCACACACAAATTCGTCGCCAAAATACTCTACATAACAAAATACCATTAAACAAAGAGCGATTTATTATTTTTGTCATAAAAATAGCCAAACAATAATGATCAGAATAAATCTTGAGCTACTTGGCACTTAATTTATAACATCATATACATATATATATCGGGTGTATATATCGGTCACAGCCGGCAACAATTCAAAATTCTATACCAGACGTCATTAGCGCACCCGTCGTCCCCTTGGCACATTCCATTTTAACGTACAGACATTGCATTGCGTCCGTCTGACGAGTCGGACACTCTCTTAGGTTGTTTTGTATTCATGCCAACAGACACTGCTAAACAGATGGACAAGATAGACGTAGTGCTACTAAATAGTTTCATCGGTCCACCTGTACTTAAGTATATACGATAAGATAGCTCTAATTGTCGATGTTGATCACATTTGCGAAAAAGATTGCGATTTTTTTTTGCTGCAGAACGACATTATTATGAATACGGGATCCACAATAGATTGCAGCTATCATAGAATTAGTTGCGCATAATGGCAACCGTAGCAACATATTGTGATTTAATATTCTTTTCAACAAATTCAACAACAACATTATAAAGTAATTTTTCTGGATATGTTATGTCATGGCCAATTAATGCTCAGTTTGTTTAGAATTGCAGATTTATGTTAAATTGGAATTGAGTGGGAGATTATCATATACATAAATGTATTTTTTTGCATACGCAAGCGAGGCACACATTTAACAAACGTGATTTACAAATATGGGGAACGTATAGCTTTTGTTCAGTGGTAGGCATAACCGAACGCACGCTCACACCAATATAGTATGCAGTCACCCAAGAAGCATCAACGCTGTCGTATTGTACACGGGGAAAATGTTGTGCTCTCCTAACAATCATGCTCTTATGCTCTCCACACAATCGTTAAACATTGTTTCTCAGTCTGTACTCTTTTTATGTTGAATGCGAAACAAGCGTGTGTGGCGTGAATTCCATAACACTCAAACAGAGGGACAGACTGTTTAGAATCAAAAAAAACTTTCGAGTACATGTGAAATTCCGATCATGTCCGTGTGGGAAAAAAACGATTGCCGGCATCGCGAGTCTATGAAATGCCTATCACTGCTTAAGATGGTAACCAAGTTGACGCTATAAAAACTATTTCCTAATCAAATCAATTTTAAGGAAGACAACATAGTTATGTATTTTTTTTTGTAATACATTGATTCAAATTAAACTTTCATATGCAGTTATTTTAAACTTAAAAAGACATATGATTTCGAATGTTGTCCACTAAGTAAATTAATTATAAAAATTTTGCAATCGCTAACCCTAACACTAACGATCAACCAAAGTCAGCGTACTCTGTAATTATAAAATACACTTAAGCAATGTAAAGGCGCAGTCATTCATCAGCTGTCACGATTTTGTCACGCATATGTTGCTTTGACGCTATTCAACTTAATCCGATTGTCTTATATATAAACGGAGAGAGAAGTTTAGCGAAAAATTCAATAAATATGATTGATTGATTGCATCATTGATAATATATTCGACAAACAAAATAGGAAAAGTGAAATAGTGAAAATGATAAAATTTTTAATTCATGTTTATTGGGCAACTTTTTTATTTGTATTGAACATAATTTTGCAGTCAGTATTTTGTAAGTAGTATTTTGTTAGTAATTTTGTCGCTATAGTCTTGATGACCGACATACCCATCTGCTCAGACTTTTCAGACTCTGTGAAGTATTGTAATGTATCTATGGCTAAAACTGCACACTACCGATTGCGATGTCATTAACTTTTCTTTTGAAGTGATCACAAGTTTGAGCTTATGGTCGAATGTAGGCACTCGCGACACCCATCGGGGGAATAATTTTTGTATGGAGGTAAATACAAATACGCTAGATCGCATTGAACAGAGATTCACGAACGAACGCTCTTACATGCTCTACATTTGCGGGATCGCTTTCGGTTCTAGATCAGTGAACGGCCGCCCAATACAACCACAATTTGAGTTTGTGTTGGTGAATTTCTCTCTTTCTTCTCTCACTGTAGTGAAGAAAATTGTTTTATAGTTTTGATAAAATTATAACATAAAAATCTAGGAAATAATTGCTAAATGTTACTGCCGTGTGCGTGGCAACGTACTTTAACATATTAGAATTAATTTCTTCTAAAAATAAGCATTTCTTTTATTGTCGTGCTAACAACAAGCGTCGACACAACCGCGTCGGACGAATGCTTATGCGTGACTGAATGCATTTGTTTGATTTCGTTGAATGTGTGTGAGAATACATGTTAGGCTCTTTCGCTCATGTTGCCCATGGGCTACCTTAAGCTGTTAACTGTTCTAGATCTTCTGTATTTAAATTCATTGTAGAACCTGTGTCCACGAAATTTTGCACCCATTTTTGAATCTATTTAATCGATGCAACTTTATTTCTATGGCGTATGTGCGTCAGCGTCCATCGTGCGACGCCATGATGTTCTGGGTCTTGACATCTTGAACCCTGTGGGTGTCACCATAGTACACGGCGGCAGATTTCTATGTTTCCTTTTCGAAGTGTATGTCCCAACCATCTGAAGCGGCGGTGTTTGATCGTAATATTCAGAGGCGTTTCGTTTGTAGAGTGCAATGAGTCCTTGTTAGATATGGTGTTGGGCCACTAAATTCTCGAAGACAGCTGTTGACAAAGGCCTGGAGCTTCGTAACATCGCAGCCTTGAGCGACCAGCAGAATGGTTTTGATATTAGAATTAAATATACGCAGTTTGGTGTTACGTGAAATCTTATTTGAGGACCAGACTTTGTTTAGAATGGCGAATGCTTGTCTACCTTTGTTGATGCGTCAGTCAAGTGACATCGTGTGCGGTACCGCTTTTAGGGCTAATAACACTACCTAGAGAACAGAAGTAGAAATTGCGTTAGATTTGTTTACCGTAAATGTTTAGGTTTGTGTCTGAATCGTCGGTTTTGTTGGTGACCGGCCGTGGCATAGTGGTTAGAACACGCGACTACCATGCGGGATATCCGTAGTTCGATTCCCGCCACCAGTCATCTACATTTTTTTTATTGCAGGATTCCTCGATGTTGTCGACAGCAACTTCGCAATATAAGTGTCGAGTCAATGGGCATGTCTACTAAAAGCTTCTCAAACAGTGATGTTCGCATTCATCGATAAACATGTAGGTGCCGTTTGTTGTAAATTTAAAATAGATAATTCACAATAACGCGAGATGCTATCCCATAACTCATTCATGGGGTAAAAGGAATTTAAGTTTTTGTTTGTTTTAATATGGAGGCCGAAAGCTTGAGCGTTTTGGCTTAGAAGATCTTGTTTTGTCTGTAGGTCAGACTTATTAACGGAGGGGAAGGCGATGTCATCAGCCTAGGCAACTTCTTCTAGGTGACTGTGAAGATCCCATGGCAAATCTATTTTTCAGAGATAAGAGTAGAGGTGACATAAGGCTGCCCTGTTTGATACCAGAGTTGGTAGGAATTGGTGGGGACAGCCGGTTGTTGCGTAGGGCCCTGATTTTGAAGCCGTCGTAGTGTGCTTTGATAATATTTATCAATTTTGCCGGTACGTTTCTAGCCTGTAGGGATCTCCTTATGGAATTCTCTGCATATACTGTCGAAGTCTGTGCTGAAGTCCTCGAAACAGCCATGAAGATTGGGCTGCCATTCTTTGACTTGCTCGAGGATTACATGGAGCGAGACGATGTGATCCCTGCAAGAGCGATTGATGTGGAAACCAGCTTGCTGTCTGCAGAGAGTTAATTTCAGCTTGCCTTGAGTTCTGTTGAGTAACAGTTTTGCTAAAATTTTGAGCGGAGAGCTTAATAGCGTAATGCCCCTGTAATGCTTACATTGAAAAAGATCACCCTTTTTTGATACTTTGATCAGAGTCCCAACCACCTAGTCCTCTTGGATTTTTTTCTACCTTCCACATAGCTTCAAAAAGGGGGTGAAGGTATAGCGCCGTTACTCTAGGGTCATCCGTTAAAGCTATGGCGGGGATGTAGTCATTCCCCGGGGCATTACCATGCTTTTAATGTTCTACGGCTTGAGCGATCTCATCGGTGCTGAGAGGTGATGAGTTAAAAACTGCATCTATTGAAAATACAGTCGTCGAGGATATTTGTTCGGATACTTGGTCTGGAGGAGAGCAGTTAAGAATCTCCAAAAAGTGTTTATGTCCCGTGTTGAGTTAGTAAGTAGATTTCCCACTTTATCCCGTATTAGTCGTCTACGGTTTCTGTTCTTGCAAGTTTGGAAGTGATATCGTCTCTGAGGTTATTATCCCCAGCGGCGTCTACGGCTTGATTTGCGAAAGATGAGGATCAATTCCGTTTGTCCGTGTGGCAAGAATGTTTGACCGCTGTGCAGAGAGCTCTTTATTCTAAGGTTCAACCTATTTGTGCTTGCAATTATTGACAGCTAGCCTCGGGTACCACAATTTGTCAACTGCCACGTGTTAAGTCTTAATTCAGTGATATCTCTCCTTTTAATGCTTTGTTACCAATTACTAATCATATTTGAAATTGATCACGTTGTAGACCGTTATTTCAATGTATAATTTGACAAAAATTTTCCATAATTTGTACTATTCTCACACCAAAAATTTATTTAAATTTAAAAGTTTATTTGTTTTCCATAGCTTGTTTCTATTTTGTATACAACTAGGCAGTAGCTTTGAATTTCTTGATATTTTTCGACCCAAAAGTGGTCAAACTCCTTATTTGTCGTTGTTAGTTTAAGGCTACAAAGGAATTAATTAAACAAAATTTAAACAAAAAAATAAACTTTTTGCCATTTATTCCCAAAAAATATTCATTTCCTATAATATTGTTTGACAAACAATACTTGTTTTTATAGGTATCTACAACAAATCTACATTACCAACCAGGTGATTTTATTAATGGTGCTTGCACCTGTTTGTTTGCTTGTGTCTTTTGATTTGAATTATTTTTTATTTTCTTTAAAATGAAATCAATAATCCAAATTATGGATTTGTATAACCTTATTAGCACTGATTACTTTGTTAAATGACAAAAGTCTTTATAGGCATTTAAACATATTTGTATCTAATTAGGAGACTAAACATTTAATTTATGGTTTGCACAGTGGTTTGAAATGAGTTGATAAAAACTGACAACAGAAACTATGTATTTGTTAAAAACGTAAGGAAAAATTAACTATAATGAATCCCCCATGATTTATATGATGTAGTCAATTCCATATATAAAGATTATGAAAGTTTGTTACTATCTGTCATAAGAAGTGAAGTAAGGCCTTATTTGTAGACATAGCAAACTTAAGAACTCATTTTCTCTTATATCCCATTAATGAGGTATGGTCTAGCTTCTTCCTTTATTGCGAATTGGCATGGTACAAGTTTTAAACTCACACAACAGGACCTACTTTTTCTAGACGAATGCGAACATCAGCTGTTTTAGGACAGTGAACGGCAGCCCAATACAACCACAATATGAGTTTGTGTTGGCTCTCTTCCCTCTCTCACTGTAGTGAAGATGATTGTTATATAGTTTTTTTATAACTGTGAACAAAATTATAGTATAAAAATCCAGGAAATAATTGATAAATATTACTGCAGTGCGAGTGGCAACGTACGTTAACATATTGGAATTAATTTTTACCGAAAAAAATGCATTTCTTCTATTGTCGTGCTAACAACAAGCGTCGACACAATCGTGTCGGTCGAATGCTCGAGAGAGACTAAATGCATTTGATTGTTTTCGTTCAATGTGTGAGCGAATGCGTGTGTGTCTCTCACGCCCATGGGCTACCTTACGCCGTTGACTGTTTTAGAAGCTTTTAATAGACGTTTATTGCGTTAGTGGTTACATTGACGAGTTATATTTTTATTTATAAAACAAACAGAACATTTTAATGTTTATAGTAATGATGTTTTCATCCCCAGCACAGTTATGCCTTTGAGGTAACTTCCCCTCCCTATTTAAAAGCTAAACAGTGATGAAAGTGTTAATGAAATTATTTAACACCGTGTAGAGTGGAAGTAATAGCTCTCATTAATTATACATATATCCATTCTTGAGCACAAAACTCGAGGTTGTGGCGCGAGCCTCTCAAATAAAGTTGGACCGAAAGTTATTCATATGGTCTTGAGTATATACTACTAAATTATATATATGCACAAGACTAACAGGCACATAGTCATTGCTAACAAACATACTTATGTTTGTTTAAAAGTGTCTTTGGCAAAAATTATATAGTTATTTTGCCTTTCCTGTTGACACAGCAGCTGTTTGCTCGTCAGAAACAACATAGAATGTAGTAGAAAAATATGGACTTGTTTTATTTTATTTATTATTTGTTTTCTTTTTTTTGTTGTTGTATCTAACCGAATGTCAGACATTGTATCTGACATTCAGACTAGAGGTGGGATTCGTGAATACATTTTTGCACACTCACGCACACTCACGAACATGTTGTTGTACATTCACTCACACTCACGTGTGAAAATTTTTTAATTTTTCACAATCACGTGTGATCACGAGCCATTTTTGAACATTCACGAAAGCTCACTAAGATATTTTTTCACATTCACTCACATTCACGTGTTCACGAATATTCACGAAAATTCACGACAAGAAAAAAAACCCGCTTGTTCTGGTAAGCATTACGTATGTAATGATATCATCGATGACCAGGAATGACACAGTACTTCCTCGTCAATATACCCGCCATACGTTTTATTGACGACTTTAACATGGGGATGCCATAGGAGGTATACAATCGCCACCCTCTCGCTTACCATCCATTGACGAAAACACTAATGGTAATTCGTAATAAATTTCGTCGATACCAATTATATGATGAAATAGATAATGAAGTGGAGTGAACTAGTTCGTTAATAATATATTTGAAGGAACTTGGGAAGTGACATAGTGTATGGTGTAGGTCTGGTCGAGTACAATATGAATATGTATACAAAATTTCCCTAACACCTCCAAAATCTTGACTTATGGTTAAAAAACCGGGGTTTCAGGTTTTTTGTTTGATTTGTTGACGGTTTTAGGAAGAAGAATCTTAGAAATTTCCAACGAAATATATTTATATATAGATATCTTCCTATAACTGTCTTGTTAAGCGTCAATAATTCATACTTTTCGGATTTTTTCACTATCTTTAAGTTTGAAGATGTTTTTAGGCACAATTTTATTAGAATACCCTAATGTTGGTTTTGTTATTTAGAAAAAGTTTGCTTTTACGACTAAAGCGCATATTTGTTTGTAAAAATCGGTTAACAAGTGGTTAAGTTATTCATGCATTTTGAGGAACGCTACTTTCATATCCCACACTAAAAAAAGCCGGGAGAACTTTGCATTCAAACACAGTTGTTGACTTTACATTTCCAGATCAAACACTGAATGGAATTTTTCAACCACCGTTTAACATACCGATCATTAAATTTTTTGCTACAAACACATCAGAGAGTAACGGCACTTAAAAAAGAGAAGATAAGAGAAGAGAAAAAAAATATTAAAATGAATATGTCTGTTAATTTACTATCCCCTAGTAATGCGCATGGGAGTCAATTGACGCAACGCTGGCTTTCTTTGGATTAATGAAATAAGTATATACGCAGTTAAAAGAAATCTTTAATGATATATACTATAAAAAGTATAAATTAGTAAGTACTGAGTGTAATAATCGACGAAATCATTACAGAAAAGGTGTCTTTTGTAGTTTTGCCGAACAAGCGGGAACAGAAAATAGAGAAAATATAAAATTCCAACTGACAAATAATGCTATTGAAAGCAAAACGTGGCAAAATTATCGGAAGTCTGTTATTTAAGTAACTACAAAACAAATAAAATACAAATTTTTTCCCATTACATCCCATGGAGGGATAGGGGAGAGCTTCTCGCAATCAATGAGCTGTGCGCTTTCTATTTTTTAGACACACTGATTGAGACCTACAGTTTTCCACCGGTTCCGAACGGAATTGAGAAGCTTTTTCATGGCTAATTATACTCGATAGTGTCGCCGGCACTAAGCGAGGTGACCGTCGTCGAAAGAAATGTAAAGTGGTCTGACCGGGATTCGAACCCACGATCTAATGAATAACAGGCGCGCACGCTACCCATTACACCACCGACGGCCACGTAACTACCTATAACAATTTTAGAGAAATTTTAGAGAAATTGGTAAAACACATATAACTTAAAATCAATTTGTTAGAACAAAAAACATATTTATTTGTATATTATACAAGAAAGTGTAATACATATACAAATAAAAGCATATCTACATTTTATCCAAGTAGTTTACTTTGTCTCATGTGTGGCTGCTGTGTAAGGGTTACCAGACTAATCATAAAAATAGTGTTGCCAAAAAAATCTGAATTAGAGTAAAAAAAATATTTTATTTGTCGTGAATTCTTGTGAACACGTTCACGAACAACATTTTCACACTCACTCACGCTCACGCAGAGGTTGTTGCACATTCACTCACACTCACGTGTGAAAATTTTTTAATTTTGCACATTCACATGTGTTTCCACGTGATTCCATCGTGAACACACTGTATATGTGAATCACGCCCACCTCTAATTCAGACTGTCTGATTATTTGATTAACATTCCGTTTTATTATATTTTGTTGCTTCTTGTCACTTATTATTGGGCGCGCTTTTATTTTGTATGAGCAAAAAAACCACAGCCATTTGTGGGAGCCGAGCCGTTGATTATTTAGTTATGATGGAGAAATGTATGTTATCAACTTAAATACGTTGTGCCTTAGTGCTAAATGTTTTAAAATTATTACAATGATTACTTAATATCATTTTAAATACTGGGAAGAAGTCGTTTAATAGCCCCGACAATGCTCAGGTTGTTTTTGAGATTGTTTGCACAGAGATTTGTAAGAATTATACGTACGTTATCAAAAAATCTCTAGATAATTTATTTAACATTTCAGGTGCTTGCCCCAATAAAATGTCTGGTGTATGTTTATATTTGCGTTACATTTTAAAAGGGCTTAATGAAATTGTACTGTAACTATTAAATTGTAATATTTAGCAACAAAGTTGATCTTATTTTTCTAGCCATTTCCTTACAGTTGGCTATAAACTAGAAACATAATCTTTATAGATAGTTTATAAAAAACTGCTAAAATTGGTATGTGTTTTTTAAATTATATTAAATACAAATAACTCAGCTGACCTTGTATGCACCAGAAGTTGATCAAAAATTTCAGACATTTTTAAAAGTTGTTGGGGGTTGCTTTTAATGAAATGTAAAGCATTAAAGTATTTCCTTTATAAAATCTGAAATTTTCAAAGCATTGCTTTACTTGTTTCTAAGATATGAAAATTTTTAAAAAACAAACCTTTATTTCACTTAAATTTTCTTCTTAAAAATAGAAACATATTCAAAACATCTGTAACGTGGTTTTCTCGTCGGCTGAGGTAAGTCCAGTCGTCGCCAGGGTCGTCATAAGGACCCACACAACCGTACAGAATACGAGCTCCCTGACAAGGGCAAAGTAACAGTATTGTTTATTGATGCTGTATTTCAAACTTGTTATGTATTGGATAAAGTATTTAGATACGAAAACCATTCAGATTTGGATTGAGTGATAGCGATGTTGTCCTTTGCGGTAATTTGTAACCCGGTCGATTTTAGATGATCAAGAACTCTTAGTATTGGCTCGGCGAGTATTGATATGACAGATTTTTAAGATGCAATCGAAAGATGCAATCCAAAACTGTAGAGGTCAGATAGGTAAAAATCGTTTCGGTACTCAGGAACTTGGTAATTTGGATACTTTCGATAATTCAGGTTCGTACCAGCAAATTAATTCTGGAATTAATCGATGCTTCGGCTTTCGTCGGTAAATCAGTTTGGTATCCGCAACTCAGGATCGTGTTGATGAATCGAGTTCTTAATCAAATCGACTTTTGTAACTTGTGGTTGTATCGTAGATTCGGCTTTCGTCGGGTATTCAGGTTAATTTCACCAATTCGGAAAAATATCGATGCTTCGGCTTTCGTCGGTAAATCAGTTTGGTATCCGCAACTCAGAACCGTGTTGATGACTCGCGTTCTTCAGCAAATCGACTTTTGTAACTCGTGATTGTATCAATGATTCGGCTTTCGGTATCCCCAACTCAGGATCGTGTTGTTGAATTGCGTTCTTCATCAAATTGACTTATTGAAATTCGTGGTTGTATCAATGATTCGCCTTTCGTCGGGTATTCAGATTAATTTCAGCAGTTCGGGAATTAAACGATGCTTCGGCATTCATCGATAAATCAGTTTGATATCCGCAACTCAGGATCGTGTTAATGACTCGCGTTCTTCGGAAAATATACTTTTGCAACTCGTGGTTGTATCGAGGGACCGGGCGTGGCATGATGGTCAGAACACGCGACTACCATGCGGGAGATCCCAGGTTGAACCCAGGCTCCGGTCATCCAAAAAATAAAAAAAATAATTTTTCTTTCATTGTCGGCCCCCTTGATGTTGTCGCCAGCAACTTTGCAATATAAGTGTTGAGTTAATCGTCATTTCTAGTAAAAGCTTCTCAAACAGTGACGTTCGCATTCGTCGATAAACAACTAGGTCCCGTTTGTTGTAAATCTAAAAATAGAAAGCGTGTTAATTCACAACAACGCGAGAAGCTATCCCATATCTCATTCATGGGGTGTAAAGGAAAATTAAGTTTTTAAGATTTTTTAAGGTTGTATCGGGTATTCAGGTTAATTTCAGCAATTCTGGAAGATATCGATGCTTTGGCTTTCATCCGTAAATCAGTTTGGTATCCGTAACTCAGGAACGTGTTAATGAATCGCGTTCTTCAGAAAATCGACTTTTGTAACTCGAGTTACAAAAGAGTATCTTCGTGTACCAGATCCAAATCGGTGCAACCGACGAGTCGGTATTATTAACCGGAGTTGTATTCTACAGACCATAGTCCGATCCAACTGACCGAAATCCGATTCAACAGACCGAAGTCCGATTCAACAGACTGAAATCCGATTAAGCAGATCGATGTCCGATTCAACAAACCGTAAGCGACTTAAACCTATATATAAATCTATATATGTAAAAGGCTTGGGTTACTCACTAATCACTCCCCAGCTCAAACGGCTTTAACTAGCACCTTGAAATTTGGAATATATGTTCCTTTTATGACGTAGGTTTTTTTTTGGAAATTCGGTCTGCAAGGGGTCAAAAGGATCGAAATTTAAAATGGCTGTATCTCATTAATCATTATAGTTGCGAAGTCGAGATTTCAAACATATGTTGATCGTTCAAGAAAAATTACTTTTAAGTGGAAAGTTGGCCACGCCCCTTTTTGTAAAAAAATTGTTATATTGGCCAAATAAATGGACCGATTGCAATTATATTTTTTTTGAGTGAAATTGTCCATAGGGCCTCTGTCATAGGCTACATGAAAACTTATTTAGGGGCGTGGAACCGCCCACATAAACCGAATGCTCAATCGGTGATATCTCAAGATCCATTAGAAGTATGAAGATGAGTTTTGCTACAAAAAGGAATACGTCTTGCTGGAAAATCGGCGGTGTCACGCCCCATTTGAAAAAATCGTTATCTGGGAGAAATAAATGGACCGATTGCAATGAAATTTTCACTGTGCAGTACTATCCGTAGGACCTCTATCATAGGCTACATGAATACATACTTAGACAAAGGGGCGTGGCATCGCCCACACAAACCAAAGTATCAATCGGTCATATTTTGCCAGCTATTAAATGTATGCAGATGAGATTTGATACATATGTAAATAGTACATAGGGGATTACGTGTCGCTGGAAAATGGGCGGCGACACGTTATCTGGGAGAAATAAATGGACCGATTGCAATGAAATCTTCACCCTACTATCCGTAGGGCCCTTTATTATAGGCTACATGAAGGCATACTTAGAGAAAGGGGCGTGGCATCGACCACACAAACCGAAATTTTAATCAGTCATATTTTACGAGCCAATTAATGTATGAAGATGATATTTGCTACATATGTATATGGTACATGGGGGATTACGCCTCGCTGGGAAATGGGATTGTTATGTAGGTCATGTTAATAAAACGATTGTAATAACATTTTCATAAAAAATATATATTTAAAATTACAGGCTATAGATAAGATGATGTAATTTGGGATGATTTTTCCCCTTTTCGCATTAACGTCAGCTAAGAATGGATTTTTGAAAATTTACACTTTTAGGGGTAAAAATTTCCAATAAGGGATAAAAGTTCTACAATCATCCAGACCAATCGGCTGGAGTATAGTCGTAAAAAATTGAAGTGAATATTTTAGTTGTGCTATGTGGTTATTTTTCGAATATCGTTCTTTAGTTGTAAAAATATCGAAAAAGGGATAAAACTGGTACTAACGCCCAGACTAAAATGCCTAAAGATAGAGTTAGAAAAATGTTTATAGAATTGTTCCCTATATAATTAGAGAGCTGCCAGATGGGGTTTTTAGAAATTTAAACATTTAGGGGTATACAGAACGAAAAGGGATAAAACTGGTACCATCACCCAGACTAACGGGCTAAAGCTTTAATCGTATATGGCTATGCTTCCTATGGAATTGGAGGTGGTACCAGTTAATATTAGTTGTGCGTTACAAATGTATTTTTTGGATTCGAACTTTTAGGGATAAAAAGGGACTAAAGCGGTACAATCAATCAGACCAATGGGATAAACCTACAATAACATAAATAGGTCGAATTTTAAATGTATTGCTTGGATTCAGTGTAAGTACAGGTGAATCAACGCGAGCCGGGAAAGCTAGTATATATATATATATGTATGAGGTCGTCGATCAAAGAATCTAAATTGGATGTGTCGGAGCTCCAACCCAGCGCAACCGCATCATAGTCAGGTCTTCTAATCATCATGTCACGATCTGTCTTAGAATACATAGCAGTAAATTAATTTTATACCACATTTTTAACATAGGCACCTCAACATAAGATGAATAAGTATGTAACAAAAACAATTTTTTTCAGGGCTATGCCATATTCTCTCAATTCTATCTGAATATGAAAAGAGCTAGCATCTCCCCTCTCCCAACCATGTGATGTAATAACATCTAGTTTAATTGCCTTCATAGAAAAAAACTCCACATGATTTATAACAATTTCCATGACCACTTATAAAAAATGTGTTCACAAAACTATTTAAACATTTTCGCCCCCCTCTCGTCATTTTCTAAAGGTTGTCTACTTCTAAGCCCAACTTGTTTTGTTACACCATTTTTACGCAAACTAAACTATTTTCCTCCAACTAATTTACATATTGTTTAGGAGAACAACAAACGGAAATGTACTCTTTGTAAACTTGTTTCATGGCATATAGAGAAAAAAAAATCACATATATTTAAATATGTATATTTATTAAATAATTATATTACAATCTCACTGACTTTGTAGTCTTAAATAGTTAAGTAATTAAAGCAAATACAGCATCGGATACAGTTGAGCAATGGATTGAGGCACTCATATGCAATATGCTTACAAGTTCCATTAAATATTAAGTCAATAGATGGATGGTTAGACAGACAATTCATTTAAATTGTGGTGTAGCTGTATCAATAGTATGTAAATATATATAGATACGTATATATGTATGTTGTAAATAAAGAAAATGATTTCATCGAATCAAAACTATAATTATTATTATTTTTATTTGTGCACTACGTAAAAAGTTGTCAAATACAGTGAGTGCTACACACCCACCCACTTTAATTTGTTGTTGTGCGCCAACAACAAGTACTTGGCGCTGTTACATGATAACACAGTGGGTAGCAAATATATTGAGACAATTGGATGACAATTATATGCAATAAAATAATACAATTAAAAAGAGGTTCTTTTTTACAAACCTCCTACCATTTTTTGTTACTCAACCAAGTACTGAACACCGCCAATCTCTTACAGTACTTTAATATTTGTGACCACATTGTTCATTTAATTTTATTTTATACTATCTAACATGCTAAAGATAGTTTCACCCTATTAATATTCTTTTATTTGTTTATTATGCACAATATGAGAAACTAATGGAAAATTTTTGGACACGATTAGATATAATTTCTCAAACAGCCAATATAATTTTTATTATTTAAAAAAAAAAATAATTCATAATTTCTTTGTTCTTAACATAACATGAAAGCCAAAAATTGATGATGGACATAAAACAAATAACATTTGTTATCTATAACAACAACAACAAAAATATCTAACTTAAAATCTAGACAAAGCTGACAAGATCTACTAGCACCCGGCAATAACCAATACCACTATAATATCACCACCCAGTCAGTGAGTGATGGTCATACAATTATGTTTGACACTGTATAGTTTATTGTTGTTGTTGGTGTATTCTAAAAATATTTAACCATAAACTGCGTTTCTCTCTACTTTTTGTCAATTCATCCATTGCTATGAATAAATGACAGCCACTGCCATACAAGATTCTTCTTATGTAGACTATCTCAGAAAATTATTAATATTTTAACACAAAATTAGCAGGAAACTGAAGATGAGCGAGCAATGGAAAGAAAGAATACATACAGTGAAATTTTTAAATATAATTAAATTTAAAGCAAAATTGGCAAGTAAGCTGGTAGCGAAGTCATCAAATATTTTGACGAAAATTCAAAATATTGAAATTTGAATTTAAGGTGTATTTGAGATAGTAATAATATACGAGGAGGGTTATAAAAATAAGAGAGGACTATATTTTTAAATATTTTTATAAGAGAGGTTATAAAAATAAGAGAGGACTATATTTTTAAATATTTTTATAAACTTTAATATATGCCTTTTGCTTATGTGTAGAATGGGTGAATGAAGTGCGTGAGGTGACTGAGGCTAAGACATCTCAACTAAGGGCAAACGTATGAGTATGTGGAGTATGTTTATAATATTTACCTACGGGTAGGAAAGTATATATCATTTGGTACAATCCATATCCATATCCATTTCCATAGGAAGTGTAACACAAGGAGTAAGTCACTTTAGACCCTTGGTTTATTTTACCAAATTCGATTCATCACCTTTTAAGTCGTTTGAGCTATGTCCGTCTGTCTGTCTGTTGCCTGGTACGCACGATAACTTTCGAAAGACGTAACGCTTATTCTGGTACCTCCTAAACAAATGTACCAATTCGCCCACTTTAGAAATCGAGTAATAATATCAATAAACGCAGAGAATAATATCAGTACACTTTACACGATCGTGCCCAGATTATGTATTTTGTTAAGCAAATATTATGTTTCTACTGGGGGTGAGGGCCTATGTAAGTTGGTCTACCCAACTAAAACTTTCTTACTTGTTTCTTTTACATTTTTAATATTTATTTTGTGATTCTTTGCCATGTTGTGTTTTTCCGTTAAATCTTTGACCTACCCTCGTATTTGCCAAAAATATACAAATATTATTTTTGCAACATTAACACAATATAAGGTTTCTAGGTTAATATTTTGGAACCAGAATAACAACTTTTAACAATCGGCGAAAATAGTGACATAAAAATACATTTATTTTCTAATACCAGACGTCAGATAAGGGGATCACAATGAAGTGACCTTGACAACAAACATAAATCTTGTTGAATATTGTTTTCTTCATTCACCATATAAACAGTCCTGTCTGTAGTTTGCAATGTGTTATCAACAAACAAAAAACACAAAATTTTCCTTGTTATTAAAATGCATCTAATCTCTGATATGGAAGAGACCACGGCATAGGTACTAATCAAACTTTAGTAATCATACCCTAAAAAATTATTAATTAGCAAGATAATTTTCGTTTATGATCTTCACAAAATCATGAAAACGTTTGAAAACGTGATTGCCCAGAAATAGACATAAATAGGTTAATAAAAGCAATCAGTTGTTTGTGTTTAATTATCACCAAATTATCAAGATTGTTAAATGGTCAAGAACTTTGAATGAGCAACAGTTTGGATAAGAGCATTCAATCAGTTGGTAACACTTCCCTTATTACGTATGTCGTAGTCGGCTTTCGACAACATTCGATTGTTTTTTTTTATTTGAATACGATTAGTAATAATTAACAGAAATGTTTAGGTTTTAGAATTTTTCTTCATTTGATGAAGAAGAATATGACAGGCGCAAAGACAAGTCGTATTTCAGTCTCACAAACGACATCAGCGATGCCATATTTGAAAAACGACAAAGACTCGACGTGACTACGACATCCATAATAAGGTTATATAAAGATGTTTTTGTAATACACAACTTTTGAGGTGAAATAAAATAACTTTTTGTCACAATAATACATAGTGCTTTTTCCATTTTCTACCAAGCCAAGCTTTGGACAAGATGATAGTCTGTCATGTGATCATTTTAACATTCTAATGGAGATGATTATGCGGAAGGCTGCAGTCAACACGACTGATATAATCTATAATAAAAGTCACCTGCAGATCGCGTATGCCGCTGATATAGATCTCTTTTTCCGAGGACTGCGGATTGTTACTGCGACCTTTTCGAGCTTTGAGCAGCAATCGGCTGAAATGGGTCTGTTGGAAAAAAGCTTTTTTCTACGAACAAAAAGTCTACCAAAAGTCTACTAACCAAATTAGCAATGTCAGCCTACAAATCAAGAGACGAGAGTTGTTTACAAACCGCTGCTAATATGCGCTAAGCAAGCGATTGCATGACTGGGTAATAACTCAAGAGAATCAATCTATTCTGGGAGTCTTTGAGAGAAAAATTCTTCGCAAAATATTTGGATCCATCATCATTTACGGCTAGTACCGTCGTCGAATGAATCATGAGCTGTAAAACGACATCGACGTACTCAAGCGCATTCAAATAGACCGAATGTCTTGGACACGTAGTACGATTGGATGAAAATGTTCCAGCTCGAAAAGTTTTCGGCAATAAACTTGATGGATGAACCAGGTTGTTGTTGTTGTAACACCTGGAAGAAGTAGCTGGGGTGATAATTCATTATAGCGATTTTTAATTTATCGGCACTTGATCGGGCATATAATTCGATTATCATACGACCATTATTGGTAACTCTCTTTCGTTCCTATGTAGATCAAAAAAGGTTTGTGTCAAGGGATTGTCAGATGTTGTCGCCAAATTCCTCCAAAGAGGGCGCCAGTTGGTTTGTTGATTTATTTAGCGACGTTGATAAATCATTTTCCTTTTTCATTGGTCCTTGCGCAATCTGTTTTTCTATGTAGTGGAAGCATCTGGGATGAGTATTGTTGGCTAAGTATTTGAACTCGAAAGTATTTAAAAAGTACTTTTTCATCGATGTTGATTTGGCCAGTGCCTCGAAATCGGCACCTTCGGATTGCTAATCTACAAAGCTTCCACTGAGCTATCAAAGGACACACCCAGTGCGGTCGTTGCCGTAGTTGTCATACAATTCTTACAATGAGTCGGAAACATCAAAATTAGGAGCGGTTGTTTGCAGTTATTGAGAGAGTGTTCTTGACTAGACAATGGCTATCTCGGTGGTATGCAGCTTTGTGATGTCTAGCTTACTTTTTGTTTGATTGCAAGCTTTTTTTACACTTCGTAATCGTGTGCGTATTTTGGCTGCAACTAGGTGGTGATTCGAGACAATATTTGCATCGTGGATCACATTCACGTCTATAACGCTTAGGACAAGCCTTCCGTCGATTACCACGTGATCAGTCTGGTTTCTTGTCTTTTTATCAGGGGTTGGACCTGGTTGCCTTGTGGATATCTTTATGCGGAAATCTGGTTCCACTCAAAATCATGTTTCTTGCCGACTCGAAGCTAACCAATCTGAATCCGTTATCGGAGGTGTTGTTGTATAGACTGAATTTTCCGACTGTTGAGCCAAGAGAATCTTCCCTTATTTTTTAGCTATAAAATCCCCCAGAACAATTTCAATGTCTCGGGCGGGGCAGCGGTCATATATTTCCTCCAAACACTAACAGAATGCACCTTTTAAAGTCCTCGCGCTTGAGACATACCTTCCATCGATTACAACGGGATCAAATTGATTTCTTGTATTTTTATCAGGGACTGGACCTGTTTGCCTTGTGGATATCTTTATGCGGAAATCTGGTTCTACTCACTATCATGTTTCTTGCCGACTCGAAGCTAACCAATCTAAATCCGTTATCGGAGGTGTCTAAATTTTCCGACTGCTGAGCCAAGAGCATCTTCCCTTATATTTTTAGCAAAATCTTCCGATATCGGATTCGAAAACGAACCGAAGTCGATACTAAAAACGTATGGAGTGGTTGACACGAAGTCTGACCAATGCAGCTGAGGGAAATCTGATGTATGTACGACATGTCGTACCGACGTCTGAACGATTTCGGAATGTAAATCGAGGGAAATTCTGAAGGAAATTTCGACGCCTTGTAAGACTTCGGACCGATATTTTACCTAATAACTGCAGTAATTCGGATATTCTTGCCGACGCGTCGTACCGATTTCTGCCCGAAGTTTTTAGGAAAAAAATTTCCGATATCGGCTCCGAAATCGTTAATAAAAACGTATAAAGTGGTTGACACGATGTCTGACCTACTTAGCTGAGGGAAATCTGATGTACGACATGTCGTACCGATGTCTGAATGTAAATCGTAGGAAAATCTGAAGGGAAATTCGTTGTTTCTTCAATAACATTTTGTTTTTACCTCCGACACAAAGTTCGGAAATCGCTGCGAACTCGATCAGATTTGACGGGGCAAAATAAATAAAATTTCCCTTCAACGAGTTGAAACGATTTCTGTACGATATCGGTAAGGAAAGTTCAGCCAATGTGAAGACGTGTCGGATGTCAGCCAATGTCGGAGCTTTTGGTTTGCTAGGGTTGCACAAAACTGATGTTTAAGTCTCTTGCCGACTATGAATCCAAATCCAAATTCGTGTAGCTGTAAAAGATGGGGACCGGCCGTGGCATAGTGGTTAGAACACGCGACTACCATGCGGGAGATCATAGGTTCAACAACTGGCTCTAGTCATCTTAAAAAAAAAGAAAAAAATTTCTTTCATTGTTGGCTCCCCTCGAATGTTGTTGACAACAACTTCGCAGTATAAGTGTCGAGTCAATCGGCATGTCTAGTAAGAGCTTCTCAAACTGTGACGTTCGCATTCGTCGATAAACAAGTAGGTGCCATTAGTTGTGAATCTAAAAATAGAAAGCGTGTTAATTCACAACAACGCGAGAAGCTATCCCATACCTCATTCATGGGGTGTAAAGGGAAATTAAGTTTTTTTAAGCTGTAAAAGATGACACAGTTGTTTCACCATGAGCATTCATTTCTTGTACAGCGTTGATGTCAGCCTTGTCTTTGTCGAAGACATTCTTCAATTGGATAGAGGCAGCATCTCTATAGAGAATTCGGAAATTTCAGGTGCATATCCTTAAATCATGGTCCTTATAACAGTTACGGGTGTCATGAACATTTGGGGGGTTCTTGTTTTTTTTTTTCTTCGTGTTTTCATAATAGTTGTTTATTTAAGAAAAATGTCATTTTAGTTCACAGCATTTGATCCTAGTTTCTTGGGGCTGTCACAGCCACTAGGCCTTTCTGTCGAGTTTCAGTAATTTCTGTTGGTGATAGAATTCCCTTTAGGTTGCTCAACATTGCGCCTTTTCACATTTGCTACCACTGAAAGGATGTTCCGTGACCTTGCCTGAGGAACACGTGATATATCGGAAAAATGGAAAATCTCTTCAAAGGACCTTCGGATATTAATGGTTTAGGTGAATAAAGGACAGAAAACTCATGTTTGGTAGAATAAAAGTTCGGTTTAATAAAATTAAAGAAAATTACTTTTTGGTACAATAAAGACAGTTTTCAATTCAATTCGACAATTCAGTGCAATTTAATTCAATTTGACGACAATATATTTAAAGTCTTAATATAATATTACATTACATTTAGTACTAGTAGGTATCTAGATTTCTAAACTTGAAGTTTGAAGTTCTTTAAAAGTACATATTCGAAGGTGCTTCATCATCATCTGCATGTACTTTAAATGTGGAAATTACATTTCTTTTTTTGCTGGGTTGTATTAAAATAGTTTGTGAATGAGTATTAAATTATACAAAATATGATAAAAATGTTTCTTTATATTCGAATGTATGTTTTTTGTTTGTTTGTTGCAATGACATCATTACCTTACTGTTACAACTAAAAGATTTCCAAGAGAAAGAAAACTATAATCTCGTCCCCTTCCTGCAGCATGCTGTTGCATCATTTGTGGCACACTCTTTACTGGGCCGGGATTCACCCCCTTACTCAAAGGACCCTCACGTACACTCGCACCCATTTCAGCCACTGTCATAACAACTGACTCAAGTGATATTGGTGTAAATAGTGGTATTTATTTGCACTCTCTCTCTCTCCCACACTCTATTTCCATGGCTTCATTATAATGTCTATTCAAATTTTTCCTCTGTAGGATTTAATTTCACTTTCACTTGATATCTTGGGCCCGTTAAGCCTTTTCATTGAATTGATTATGGCAATTGTCCTTGTTTGGCACAGATTATCAACGTTTGATAATTTAAATGTTTGTTATTCGGTCAGCCAAGGAAGGGAGGGGAATTTGAGAGTATGTTGCATTTAAACAATCTTGGGATAAAAAGAGAGAGAGAGAGTACTGCAATGCCATTTTTCATTTTAGATTAAATTCAAAGATTAGTATACTTAAAGTGTTTTAAAACAAAGCTAGATAATAAACTTAGGGTGGTACAAATTTAGACGATGGGATGCCAACTATTTTCACTTAGAAAATTTTTTTTAAAATATTATAATAAATTCAGATTTTATAGATTTTCTTTAACAATGAACTATGCTGACCTTTTGGTCACTATATGGAACAATGTAATAATAGCGAAAAATAAAAAGGAAATTAATTTTATGGTCAAATTTTGAAGAGAAAATTATTCTCAATCTCTTCAGAGAAAGTTATTTCCAATTAATTTTAGGTGTTTTTTTTTACCTTATAAGGGCAATTCATAACTCAGAGAAATTTATTTTTTGTTCAAATTTTAAAGAGAAAATTCTCTCTGAATTGAATTGCCCTTATAAGGTAAAAAAACACCTAAAATTAATTGGGAATCGACCTAGACTTGTGCCCAACTGTAGTTTTTGTTATGATGTAAGATCGTCGCTTATAGTTTTCAAATTTGTTCATGATATCCAATTACTTGATATAATTTTGTTAAGGAAAATATAGATTATTTTCATAGAGGCACATAAAAACACCTTATAATAATATTTGTGACACGACATCTAATCAAACTAAACGCACCCATAAAT
Organism: Muscina levida; assembly: GCA_964034835.1. Classification (NCBI taxonomy): domain Eukaryota; kingdom Metazoa; phylum Arthropoda; class Insecta; order Diptera; family Muscidae; genus Muscina; species Muscina levida. The sequence goes on along the minus strand of OZ035881.1, from coordinate 3,635,582 downwards.
TGCTACAAATTGTGTTTATTACACAAATGCGGTCAAAAATTAATATATTGCCATCATATTGTGGTAATAACTGGAAACATTTTATGCTCATTCATATGCCAATTTATTATTCTAAACCAAAGTGTATTATGCACTACACTGCTTGTTTGTTTGTTTGTTTGCTATGGTTTGCCTTCGAAGTGTTTTGTTTTGTTTTTTCGTTCATTTTATTGTATTTATCAACACAACACATTGTTTAATTGATTAAACAAACACATTTCCAATATATATTCGCCAAAAACCTAAAATGACAAGAAAAAACCAACAAAAAACTGATCTAAACTGCTTAAACTGACCTAAACCAGTGAATACCAACAAAAGTGGGACATAAATTGAAACTGAAATTGAAACATTAGTGAAGGAGAAGGAGTGAGAGTATACAACAACATGATTTGCATACCTATTTATGTATGTACAACTCGTTTGGAGGAGCAACAGCAGCTACAGATGCGAAATAAAAATTTGCAAATAATTTAAATTCACAATTTGTGTGTTGTCATATTTCTTACGTATTCTACACAATGTACAATGATTTAATATTTTTGCTACGTTATCTCCAATCTGATGCCTGATTATGCCCGGGGCATAATTGAATGCGCCAGAATGTAGAACTTAGGAAACAATCGAGCACACATCGAATGAATTCATTCCATAATGTTCTATAAAAGTAAATTTTAACTAACAACCAAACTCCTTATAAGTCTGTGACGTTTTGAACAAAACAAGTTTTATGCAAATTTAAGTGAATAATTTAATAAAATTCCAATTTGTTTAAACGTCACTCGTCTCACCTAGAGACTGTATGTCTGTCTGCCTGTGTGTGAGTGTGTGCAGTTAAATTAATGCTGGTCACATGCTTGCGTATAACAGGCGTTTGATTATCATCAATGATCTGTTAAATACCAGTTAAATTACCTTAAATGTTCCGTCATGTATTACTGTAAAGACCTAAACTGAAATTCTAAAAAGAATCTATTAAAATTGAATAACAACAAAATTATTCTGGCGTAAGTCGAAATTTTAATTTCACCCAAAGCGCTGTGAGTGGATTTCGATGTCAGGTAAACAGTCGGACAGTGGTTAAAAATAAGTCAAAAATTTAGCTTAATGATTTTAAAGGCAAATTTGACTTGATGTCGGTAAAAGGTGCCAAATACAAATAATGCAGTTTTGTTTAAAAACATTACTATATTTAATACACTGAAGAGCAAAAAATTATACGCTCCACTATATTTAGGTGCAGATGTACTTCAGGGGTCATAATCCAAAAACCTAATATGAGGAATGAAAGATAACCCAAAACTACACTTATACATCCAACAACAACAAATTTCTGTTAAGTTAAGTTTGTCCTTTGAGCACTTCTTTACATTATTGGGTGATCATAAAATTAATTAAATTATAGATGGGGGTAGTTTTTGTCTAAACTCGCTCAACTTAGAACTTACATACCAAATTTTAACTCGATAGGAGATGTTTGTATTTAAGGTGGGAGTAGTTGCTGCAATATCTTATTCATTTTAGAATTTTATCTCCACTTAGAGGATAGACGCTTGCATACCATATTTCAGCTTGATATATCTTAAGCTACGACTGTTATCGTGGTGACAGACAGATGGCCACCCCAAAAGGAAAGTTTGTATGAGAGGTGGTAGTAGTTTTTGTCTGATTTTGCTCATCTTAGAATATAATCTCCACTTAGAGGATAACAGCTTACATATCAAATTTCAGCTCGATAGCTCTAAAACTACGGCTGTAATTGCGATGCAAAACAGATGGACACCACCAAAAAGGCGGAGGTGGGAAGTGGGGTCCCAGTTGGCTCATCTTAGAATTTAATCTCCGCTTAGAGGATAAAAGCTTGCACACCAAATTTCAGCTTGATATACATATTTTAAGCTATGAGGGGATAGACAGACGGACAAACCCCATAAGGGGGAGTTTGTATGAGAGCTGGGGGTAGTTTCTGTCCCATCTTATTCATCTTAGAATTTAATTTCTAATTAAAAGATAAAAGCTTGCAATTCAAATTCACCTCGATAGCACTTACACTGTGGCTGTAATCGCGACAGATGGCCACCCCAAAAGGATAGTTTGTATGAGTGGTGGTAGTAGTTTTTGTCTGATTTTGCTCATCTTAGAAATTATCTCCACTTAGAGGATAAAAGCTTACATATCAAATTTCAGCTCGATAGCTCTTAAACTACGCTCCACCAAAAAGGCGGTGTCCCAGCTTGCTCATCTTAGAACTTAATCACCACTTAGAGGATGGACGCTTGTATACCAAATTTCAGATCGATTGCTCTTAAACTCCTGCTATAGTCGCTGGTTCAGACATACGGACACCCCCAAAAAGGGGGTGTTTGTATGAGAGCTGGAGGTAGTTTTTGTCCTATCTTGCTTATCTCAGAACTTAATCTCCACTAAGAGGATGGACGCTTGCATACCAAATTTCAGATCGATTGCTTTTAAGCTGCTGCTATAGTCGCTGGTTCAGACATACGGACACCCCCAAAATGGGGAGTTTGTATGGGAGGTGGGTGTAATATTTGTCCGATCTTGCTCATCCCGAAATTTAACTTCCGCTTAGAGGATAGATCATATCAAATGTCAGCTATATGTCCCTTAAACTACGGCTCTAATCGCGGTCACAGACAGGCAGACAGACGGACACGTCCAAAACGACAGTATGGGAGGTTGAAGGAGTTTTTGTACGATCTTGCTCTTCCTACAGCGATGTAAAGTATAGACGATGTAAAGACTGAGACCTTCTCCCATAAAAATAGTGGGCAATCAAATTTTTTCCACTTGAATCACTTATTACTTACTAACTTACTTAATTTCCCTTTACACCCCATGAATGAGGTATGAAATAGCTTCTCGCGTAGTTGTAAATTCACACGCTTTCTATTTTTAGATTCACAACTAACGGCACCTACTTGTTTATCGACGAATGCGAAGGTAACTCTTTGAGAAGCTTTTGTCCTAGACATGCCAATTGACTCGACACATATACAGCGAAGTTGCTTGCTGACGACAACATCGAGGGGGCCGGCAATGAAAGAATTTTTTTTTTTTTAGTTTTGAGATGACTTGATCCAGGAGTTGGACCTGGAATCTTGGATCGTGTTCTTACCTTCATGACACGGCCGGTCCCTTGAATCACTTATCTATTTCGCAAATCTCAATCGTAATCAGAGCAATTGATAATTCCTTCCCAAAGAAAGATTCATCAAATCAGTAGTAGGCATAACCGAACGCACGCACACAACAATATGGTGTGCTTGTGTACGGTCGCACAAAATGTGTCAGCGCTGTCGAATTGTACACGGTGAAAATGTTGTGCTCTCCCAACAATCGTGCACTCTCAGCAATCGTTGAACGTTCTCTCTCTGTCTCTACTAACGTGTCTGCCTTTGTGTTAAATGCGAAACAAATGTGTGTGTTGTTGCTTTTATAACTCTCAAGCAGTGACTGACTGTTTTGAACCAAACAAAACTTTCGATTACGAACGAATTGCTTCGATTTTGTTGTTAATTTTCTTCAACTGTTAGATTTTAGTATAGGATATGAAAATTGCGTTCCTCAAAAAAAATGAATAACTTTTTTACAAGCAAATATGCGTTATAGACATGAGAAAATGCACTTTCGGAAGAATGTAGCAAACATTACGGTATTTTAATAAAATAGTGGCTAAAAATTAATTCAAACTTATAAAATAGTGAAAAAATCACAAAAGTTTGCGATTTAGAGGCAAAAAAGACAGATCTGACAAGTTATCTATATAAGTATATATGACGTTGGAAAGGTCTAAGACACTTCTTTCCAAATCAAACGAAACTTTCAAGTGCGTTTGAAAAATGCCTATCACATAGTAAAATTCCTTTTGTTAAATTTTTAAACTAACCAGGCCCACAATTAGGGTAGTAACTTACAATTGTTTATATATTGTGATTCTATCATACATTTTTTTCTTCATTTTCATTCATTTAAAATATTTTAATAACAAAAATCTCAAATCAAACCACTGTCATAAAGCACTCAGCTTGAAGCACACACCTTTTTTGGACATGACATCAAAATTACAAGCGATTGCCCACATAATTTATAGTAAAACAAAATAAATTTCTGATGTGCATACACATAAATATGTATCTGCGACAAAAATCCGCGGAATTAAATATATGACATGTCTACATAGCAAGTACATGTATAATCGCTCGCACGTACTGAACAGTGTGTGGTCGTAAAACTACGAACGATCTATCAAAAAATATTTTAGCCAAAATGTTAAACATATGGATGGATCGGAAGCTATAAAGTCTAATTCCACACATTAGACATTGAAGTTGTTTAAAAAGATTGAGTTTCAAAATATATGAAAATGTATAAAAACCAATGCTGATATTTTATATTTTTATTGGATAATTTTTAAATAATAGAAAAACAAAACAACTTTCAAAGAGTTCACAACTAATTAGATTATAATAATATTACAAACTTGTAAAAAAAAAATTAAAAGTAGTGTGGAGTAACTTCTGCCCCATTTATACAAAAGCATTTTTCCGAGAGTTTTTTTTATATATATCCAAAATTAAATTTGGAAATGATTAATTTTTACGATTTTTTTACTTTTTATCCCATACAATTAGTTTTGTTGCCCTTTCATAAAAAAAACATTGATGATTAATTCCGAAACAGCCCTATTTTCTACAACCCATGAATTGGGTATCCGTCCGTTTAATCATGAACTTTTGTAAAGACATAAAAAGAACAATTTCAGGCAAATTTCAACAAATTTGGTAAATTTAAAAAGTTAATTTTGAAAAAAATAATTTGTGTATCAATTCGAAATATACATGAAATTAGATTTTGTAAATTATGAAAAAGAATGTCTATATTTAGCTAACTTGTCCATTATAATAATAGAGATTATTACTTAAGCTTATTCGATACTATTATTTTCAACACTTGCTGTATTCTATGCACCAAGCACAAGAACATAACTTTCCATTCCATCAAAATCGTAGTTCATCATGTTATACAACAACAAAAACTGGTTTCCTACAAACTATTACGCATTCTACAACAAATGTATTTTGAAATAAACATCAACATAAGCCATTAGGTCTATTGGACAAAGCTAGTCAAAAAATTCTCATTTCTAATACAATTCCTCTATTGTCTTCCTAATTTGTTTTTTGTAAAAAGCTTCACACAGAATCACACACTGACTTTATGGATATGTCTACATCACAATGTTTAATGAAGGGTTTTTGAATTTGATGATGATGATGATGAACTCAAACAATGGCTTGTACTTTAATCGATACCTTAAATTCTCACTCAGCTATACACAATGGATTCAATAGTGGCCACTTTATATTTCATTCCATTGTCGTCGTAGTAATCTAATTTTGTTTGTGTCAGTGGATAAAAAAAAACTCTGGCTAGCATAAGATTATTCTCATTGTGGCAGTGAACTTCAAACGAGTTTTTGTCTAATACTGTGCCCTTGAATTATTTGTATGAACCATGTACATTTCCATGTTGTTTACTAATACCCAGCTGAGTAATTGGCAAGGCCTTTTAAAGCGAGGCCATTGCGGAGGTAGTTTTGTAAGTTATCTTAGGGCCGACTGTCGATTTATGAAATTAAGATGACTAAGATAACCCTTCTTAAATATTGCATAACTTTCGATTCATTTAATAAGCTTGCTAAGAGGCCTTAGGACAATTTCTTAAATATCGCCCATGCATTTGATTATTTCTTACCAATTACGACCTGCAGCTGTAAGATTTTTAATAGATGCTAGTAATTTATTAATAGTCTAAAAAATAATAAGAAAATTTGTTGAATAAACTAATACACTGGAGAGCGAAAAATTATACGCTCCACTGTCTTTATATTGCCTGTACATTCTATGATCAAGCCATGAAAACACACTGGCCACATTAAGAATAAAACGTTTTCTGACCACACCCAACATTTTGTTTCCTTTAGGGAGAGCGTAGATGCAATCTATTGCTGAAAAATCTAATTTATCTCCATGCTTAGCATCAAGAAGGGCTATAAATTCACTCTCAGTCAGTCTCTCCGGACGTCATACTCTTCAGAGTTCATGCGACAGCTTGGAAACGCCAGCTCCAAAGTTGATTTTTCAATGATAACTCTGAATCAAAATGACACTTTCATTGACTTCAAGGCCCGCTTAAAGGCACCTTTGCACCTCCTTTGCGCCACTGAGTACTTACAGCCTAAATGTATATTAACCCACACATATGTTTTCATGTTCACAAATGTAATGGCCCATAGATGCTGTAATAATCATTGTTAAAACACCAAAAAGCTTACATAAAAATTGTATATTTGCGCTATCAATTGATGGTGACCGCAGACAAAACAAATGCTTTGTCATGCGATTTTATTAAATGGAAAATTTTGTGGGAGGTATAGTTTTATGGTTATATTCGCCAATTTATTTGTTTTTATGATATTTTAGGATTCATTGTCGAATTTTTGTTGTTGTGAGTGGCGAATAGAAATTGTGATATTTCTATCACTTAGCACAATATGTGTGCACAATGGGCAAAGTGGTTTTATTATTTCGCATTTTACATGTTGTTAAACATGTCATGGCAATCTAAAAGACTTCCGTCTGATCAATCTCTCATCTTTTGTCCTTAATACATTTGAGATTTTATTAAAAATTCACGTTCGAAGTAATATTCCACAGAATTTACTATTAACTACAATCGAGAACTCCCTCGAGAATAAGATCTGCCTTCTGGGGACTTTCATAGACATTGAGAAAGGATATATAAATATTTTATCTACAGCAATCCTAAAATCATTACATGACCTGAGCACCTGAGCATGTCGTGTTTGTGTGCGGTCGCACAAAATATTTTGTCGAATGTTGTGCTCTCCCAACAATCGTGCACTCTCAGCAATAGTTAAACTTCCTTTCTCTGTCTCTACTAATGTGTATGTCTTTGTTTTAAATGCGAAACAAGCATGTGTGGTGTTGCTTTTATAACTCTCAAGCAGCTACTGACTGTTTTGAATCAAACAAAAATTTCGAGTACGTGTGAATTGCCGATCTATGTGATAAAAATATGATTACAGTCTTAGCAAGGCTATAGGATGGCTATCACATGGTAAAAATCCTTTTGTTAAATTTTTCAACTAACCAGGCCCACAATTGTTTATATATTGTGATTGTTTCATGAATGTTTTTCTTATTTCAATTAAAATATTTTAACAACAAAAACCTCAAATCAAACCACTGTCATCAGTACTCAGCTTGGAGCACATACCTATTTTAGACATTGGGATGTTTTGGTGGAGTCAACCGTCAGAACTGAATGAGGAGGGGTCACAATAGCTAGAAACTTTAACAAAGGGACACCTCAAGGAAGACTTCAGTCTCCACTTCCGAGATTAATCTTAGTCAAAAAAAGTTTTTCGAATAAGATATGGCCGAATGCACGTTTGTTGTGCTCTTCCAGCAAACGTGCCCCCTCATGTTCTCCCAACAATCGTTGAACATTATTTTTCTGTCTGCACTTGTATCAGTTTCAGCTGTGAAACAAGTGTGTGTGGTGTTGATTTCATAACACTTAAGCAGAAACTGACTAATTTGAACGAAACTAAACTTTCTCGTACGATCGTTTATGTGTGGAAAAAACTTTTATTAGCGGCCTCGCGAGGCTATGGGATGCCTTTTAATGATGTGGTATCAATTATTAATATAAAATCCTAAAATATGAACAACCGTCAGTTAATGGGGTGCAACTGACAAAACATGTCATGTATATAGACCCTCTCCTTTAATGTGGAGGAGAGAGTCACAAATGCAACTCAGGATCTTTACTGTTATAAAGGAGCTATAGACAAGCTTTGGGGACAGTCTCCAAAGATCACTACGTGGAATTATTCAGCGATAGTTAGACCAATACTATTATATGGTATCAAAGTAGGGGTTATGGGTAAATTAGCAATTGTAATTTGTGAAAGAAGGGAGGTTGAAAACAAAACATCGGCTTAGCTCCTAGTGAGCATACATTCTAATATTAGGCAAGAGCGAGTTTGTAGGGCTCTGGTTCAAACGCATACAGGTACTGCGGTTGTTTCGGCTAGATGGACGGCCCAGAAGAGGGCGACTAAATCTCCGGTGAAAAAACCAGGTTACTGAAGACCTTTCACAACTTGGTGTGATGAATTGAAGAAGAAACGCAGGTGATCAAATGCGCATATAATAATAAAATAAAATAAAGAAAATAAGTAAGGTGCAAGTAATATTTTTATTTATCATTGTATACCACTGCGGCTTTCTCTATAATAACATTTTTATTATTGTCATAAATTAATGCTAATATACTTAACTATTGCGAAAATATTATCACAAATAGATAATTTCTACAAAACTGGCACCATTGCTAAGGGGTTTGATAAGGCTCTGAATGTTCTATTTATTTCCAAAAGCCCCTGACCATAGCTAATATAAAAATGTGTACTTAGTTAAGTGCAACATAACATACTAATTTGTATTATTTTTCGATATCGACGCTATTGACATTATAGCGGTTATAAGCAGAAAACTTAGTTATATTCGGTTTAAAGCCGGTAGTTGTGTCTATGCCATAAATGATTACTTTCAAAAATGTTGTATGTAGGTCCATAATTTTGTGTTTGAAATGTACACTGAAATGCGAAACTAATTACCATAAGCCTAACCATAAATTTGTTAATTGTTTTGCAATGTTTTCTAATTCGTTTTTTTATATTTGAAGTCAACTGTTGGGTTACAAGCAGTAAGAGGTGGTTAGGTTCGGTTTGAAGCCGGTTAGATTTGGAACAGACTTGCTAGACGGGTTTAAGCCAACTGATAAACCAAAATAAACTGGAATAATAATAAGTAATAATAAGCAGGGAAGATATATGCTTGAATATGCATATTACATATGCATTCTGCATATTTGGTACGTTCACGCATTTTTTGCACATTCTTGCATATAAAAGCATATTTTTTTCGAAAATTAAAGAAAAAATTTTTCAAAATTTTTCGCAGTTGTTCTAATATTAAATCAAATTTCGCGCAAGGATTTTTAGCAGAATGTGAATTAATTACAAAAACTCTTTATTACTCGTATTTGAATAACTTTCATGTTGCATATTTTAGATACATGTATTTCAGTTTCTTGGCCATATTTCAGGTCTTTATTTTGGATTTTTTCGTGTTTGAAAATATCGTCTTTGTTAGTAAGCAATCCAAATGTACTTTAAAAATGTAGCTTAAATAAATCTAAATGCTTTAGTTTTATTTGGCATTAGGGTAATTTCCTTGTTTATCATTGTACAACACTACTGCTTAGTTTTAAATTTTTATAATTCTCATAAATTTATGTGAATAGTAAACATAACTATAGCGATAACAAAGTCTTACTAAGATAACAAATTACAAAACATTTTGAAATTCGCTATAATTTCGTCATCAGCACTCTTCTTACCATCATCACTAAACATAAGCGATATAGAGATTCACGAAACAATCGAGAAACTCATTATACATTTGAAAGATAATGTTCTAAACTTTATTTTGTGGTGAAAATATTAATTTTTATCTATATCATACTTTATCCGCTAATCAGTGTTTTAACGATGTTTCTTAAGTAGCTCCATAATTGCTCAACGAACAACATTGCAATGAAAAGCTAATTACCATGAGCCTTAACATGTTTGGTTAAACATGACTCAGTTTTTGGCTGTGTTCGTCATTTTTTCTTATTTCGAGTCAACAGTTCGGTTACAAGCAGAAAAAGTGGTTATAGCCGGTTCAGTTTAAAGCCGGTTCAGTTTAAAGCGGGTTACGTTCGGAACTGTCTTGCAACACTGGTTAAAGCCAAATGGAATATTGAAATAAAATGGAATTATATAAATAAACAATGGATACGCATTTTCAAAATAAAGGTACAATGTGATTACCAATGCTACATTTTAATTCAAATTGCAGACATATGACAGCATTTTACCCCATGTTAGGTCCGTAATATCCTTATTTATCATTCTATACATAATAATTATAACTTTTTCTATTGATCCCATAAATTTATGTTAATTTACTTTAACATTTTCAAAAATAACAGTCACGCATAGATAAAACCTACAAACTGACACTATTTCTGAGGAACATCTACGAAAATTTCCAGATATCTTAAATTTGATTTGAAAAATAATCATTGATATTAACTTTTAAACTACAAGTAATTTCTTTATCAAATTTCAACCTGCAATAAGTATTTCAGCTCCATATTTTTTTTATCAATTAATGTAAATTACGCAACCGACAACATTGAAATTAAAACCTAATTACCATAAGCCTAATCATGTTTTGTTAAATGTTTTGCAATTTTTGGATTGGTTCGTTATATTTGTTTTTATTTAAAGTCAACTTTTCGGTTACAAGCAGAAAAAGTGGTTAGGTTCGGTTTGAAGCCGGTTAGGTGGGGAGCTGACTTGCCATACTGGTTTAAGTCAACTGCAATACCGAAATCGTCAATATAAATAAGAAAAAAGTACATTTCAAAATGAGGCAACAAAATATAGCTCATTGCTACTTGTTTATGTAGCCCGAGGACATATAACAGCATTTACCCCAAATTTGGTGCAGGTGATTTCCTTATTTATTAGATTTCATATTTATTTATAAATATTTTTATTATTCCCATAAATTTCGACATAACATTGCTAAAAAATAATAATATTACCTCCCGAACTGACACCATTTCTAAGGGGTGTCTTGATAAGACTGTGTGTGTCTGTATCTGTGACTTCTCTTCTATTTCTTACCAAAAGCCCCTGACCTTATCTAAGATTAGCGCACGACAGCGATCATCAGTCCAAAACACAGACATTGTCTTCACAATATAATCGCTGACGTCCTCCACTATAAATCACAACCATGGCGGAGATTTGTTGTTCTAGAACTAACAAACAAACATGATAAGCATCTTGAGAAGTTAGAGTGTTGTTGATTCAAGTACTTAAAGTTGGCCGCAAACAATTAATTAATAAACATACTAAACAAATAGATAAGTTGGCAATTTATGTTGAAATTATCACACACATGCATCGAGTGCTAAGACATTATGATGATGGATCGATCAAAGCGTTCGGTTGGTCGGCCGTTTCATTTGAATGTCTAAACAAATATGTGTAGTTAGTTTAACTTGGTCGGTTACGGGACGTTCATCTACAAAGCGGTAATCATTAGTTAATAAATATTTATTTATTTATTACTTACAATTTGTAACTATTAAGTTAAATATTCACAAAACAACAACAACATTAATACAAACAAATGTGCTAATAGCCGCTAGTTGGATTGAGTGAAATTGAATGATTATCATCATCAGTGTATTGTTTTCTAAATTGAGTGTTAATTGAAATGTATATGGCTGTGAACTTGAGACCTTAGTCGCAAATACCAAAGTAGTAACAATGACGGCTGAGAGGACATGGACAGTGCTGTGTGGAGAGTTTTTTTTTACAAATTGTCACCGTTCTCAATTTCATTTGCCGCATTATTAAGTGTCGCATGCAAATAAATTTACAACGAAAATTCCATTTAATTTATATCGAAACCCAATACCCCCGCCGCCGCCACCCCTCTACTGCAAATTTTCATTCACAAAACGTTGCGAATTCTATTGTTTTCAAAGTTAATAGAATTGATGAGAACAGCAAAAGACTTAAGAAATCTATAGACACCAAATAGACAGACAGACAGATAGACTAATATATTGTACAATATATGAAAATAATAATGACCCACATAGGAGGCTAACATACGTTTTACATACATTTGTTATAATTGATAACATAGCTTTTTATTAAAATATTGCATTACAATGATTAGACTTGGCTATTGAATATCTCGCTTTATATGTTTGTCGTAGGCAAATATTTACATGACATTTCTCATCAAGTTGTGTTGATTTATGTAAGGAAATCTGTAATGTTTGTAAAGCAAACATGAAGCTCTGCTATGTTATGAGAGCTCTTTAGTTATTTCTAACAATTGTTATCGAGGGTAAAGGCAGACAAACACCCCCAAAAAAGTGGGAGTTGGTATGCGAGGTGGAAATAGCTTTTGTCCGATCTTGGATATCTTAGAACCTAACCCTAACCCCCGCTTTTAAACTATGGCTGTAATACCGGGAAAAGGCGGACAGACATCCCCAAAATGGAAAGTGGAAGTAGTTTTTGTCTGATCTTGCTCCTCTTAGGATTTAACCTCCTGTTAGAGGATAGCATCTTGTATATCAAATTTCAGCTCGTCAGTTCTAAAACAGTGGTTGTGATTGCGGGGACAGACACACGAAAACTCCCATAATAGGGAGTTTGTATGGGAGTTGGAAGTAGTTTTTGTCCGATCTTGCTGATCTTAGCACTTTAGCTCCTCTTAGAGAAAAGAAGGCTGTATACCAAATTTCAGTTTATTATCTCTAAACTACGGTTGTAATCGCGGGAGCAGACGGACAGACATCCCCAAAAAGGGAAGTGGAAGTAGTTTTTATCTGATCTTGCTCATCTTAGGATTTAACCTCCTGTTAGAGGATAGGATCTTGTATACCAAATTTCACCTCGTCAGTTCTTCAACAGTGGCTGTAATCGCGGTGACAGTCTGACGGGAACCCCCAAAAGAGGAAGTTTATATGGGAGGTGGATGTAGTTTTTGACCAATCTTGCTCACTTTAAAAGTAAACGTATGCTTAGAGGATAGAAGTTTGTATATGAAACTTTATCTCGATAGCTGTTAAACTACAGCTGTAATCGCGGTGATAGAGTTACCAAAACCCGCAAAAGATGGAGTTTGAGCGATTTTTTGAAATTCGTACTTTTAGGGTTAAAAAAGGCTCAAAATGGGATAACACTGGTAAATCAATACGGTGATTCTCTATATCGAATACGTGATCTTCACGAAAGTATATTTTCAAATTCATACTTTAGGGGCCCAAAAATGGATAATACCATCACCCAAACGGCTAAAGCTAAAAATCTATACGATGATTCTCCCTATCGAATTAGTAACCTTCATGAAGGAATTTTTTGCAATTCGTACTTTAGGGGTAGAAAAATGCCCAAAGACGGATAAAACAAAACTGGTACCAAAGACCAAAATTATAAAGCAATATTCGCGAAAATCTACATCTATAGAGTTAGAGCTGCACGGAGAAATATTTCCAAATTCGTACTTTTAGGGGTAAAAAAGGCACAAAAAGGGATAAAATTAATACCATCATCCAAACTATGCTAAAGCTATAATTGCGAAAATCTATACGGTGATTCTCTTTATCGAATAAGTGAGCTTCACGAAGTGATTTATCGAAGTTCTTATATTTGAAGTTAAAAAGGATCAAAAGGGTATAACGCTGGTACCATCACCTAGACCAAACGGCTAAAGGTAAAATTTCGAATTCGGTATTATATTCTTATATTTTGAAATAATTGTGCGATATGAAGGGATTTTTCGTTCGAATTTCGTTCTTTTGTGGGGATTAAGGTCGACTGGTATTGGAGCCATCACCCAGACAAAATGACTGAAGCAAGAATCGCCAAAGTGAAGTTGAATACTTAACTTTTTATAGATGTTGTGTGATGTGAAGGGATCTTTTGAATTCCCTAGTTTTGGGAATGAAAAGGGATAAAACTGGTATCATCATCCAGTCAACATATCTGAAGGTGGAAGTGTGAAAATGTGGGTGAATATTTAGTTTTTGGAGTAATTGTGCTATGTGAAGGGATTGTTCGATTATCGTACTTTAAGACGGATAAAGCCCGGATAAAGGCAACTACCATCCTTTATCTCTTAAGAGATAAAGTTAGAAAAATGACAAATGAAAGAATAAACTTAATATACCCATCGGTCAGTGTGTGCGGGTGGTGAAAGGAATAACTATTAAACGTGGGCCTTAAAAAAAACATTTTTCTATTTCATAAACATTAGTTTTTTTTCTAATTTAAATTATAGTATTAATTAGCAAAATTTTAACTAAAAAAAATCATTTATGATCTTAAAAAAAAGCAAATTAAAAATATTTTCGTAAAAAATATAATTTTTAATATTTAAAAACATTTTACTATAAAAACTTTTATTAAAAATTCACATAATATTTCTTTTATCTAACTTAACTATAATTTTTTTTAAGACTTCTTTTTGAAAATTTCTATCTAAATTCTTCCGTAACAGTTTAATTTTTAAATATTAAATTTTTTTTCTAGTAATCAAAATTTTGAATTAATTTTGGAATTTTTTTAATTTTTGGAAAACATATTACTTTTTCCAGAAAATTAAAAACCTCTGCTCCTCAAGAAATGCAATAATACAAATCGCGTCCTTTTTGATACTTTTTTTTTGCATAAAAAATTGAATAACAGAAAAAAAAATTAAGATTTTATCTACACAATGAATGTCTTAACTTTTTGCCAATTTTCTGAAAAATTTAATTACTAAAATAATTGCACAGTACATTTTTAAGCTCATTGATTTGGAACTCAATTCTGAGAACTGCAGTGAAAGTAGTCCCAAAAAGAAGAAGTTCTGCATCATTTGTTTTGTCAAGTTACATGACGTATAGGGGAATTTGTCACGTTTTAGGCTCTTTTGTTTGACATAACTCGAGAACCACTAGTCCGATTTAGCTGAAAAAATTTTAAAAAATTAAGAATTACAATTCCTTTAATCTGTTCATATTACGTTTCCCTACATAAGCAACAGTTTCACTATTTCATTCATCAAATGATTTTGAAATGGGTTTATTTTGTAGCAGTTACAATAAAACTTTTGTACTCCGTGACGAATGATTCATACGCCACCATATAGTATTTATGTTATTCAAACAAAAGCACCTAAAACGTGACAAATCGATACTAAATTATTATGGCATGTAACTGGACAAAACGAATGATGCAAAACTTCTTCTTTTTGGGGTTACTTTCACGTTCTGTTCTCAGAATTGAGTCCCAAAATCATGTGTTGCACTGTGTTTGCTAAGAAACATTTTTGTAGTACATTTGAATGGTGTTCTAAAGTCAAATTGAAGGTACTTTTCTGTCATTTCTCGAAATAAGGACGAAAAGGATACGTAGAGAGTTTGCAACTTCTAGTGCATAAAGTGTTCTACAAAAAATGCTCATTACATTTCATTAATGACAACTTTTATCGAAAATGCGGCGAAGCAAAAAGAAACATAAAAACACTGACTATTCTCGGCCACAATTGACACAGTGCTTTGAATAGAGAAAAAATGATTATTAAAAATAGAAGATATCGACATTTTGCCCTAAAACAACCATAGTAAAATGTTCTGAGCAACATTTTTGTGGAACATTTGAATGTTCTAAAGTTCCATTTTAAGGCAGTTTTCTGCCTTTTTTAAAAATAAGGACGAAAAGTATACAGAAGGAGTCGTGATAGACAGTTGAAAGGTTTCACAAAAATAATCTGAAAATGTTGTTAAAGAAATATGACAATAAGAACAAAAAGCTTAGTTTTTTAGGACCTATTTCACACCCCTGTTTAGTTCAAACTGAAAACTTTACCACGCCATAAAAAAAAATTAGACCTATAGAGGAACTGTCTTTCCAGAATTTTAGTATACTCTCCTAAAGCTTTCATTCTTTAAACACGTATCATTTACCCGCCAAAAAGTTGTAGCGCTATTTTTTAAGGCAATAAATAATCGATGAACAATAATACTGATAGTAATTATAAAGTTTTATCAAATAACCACCATGGCATTGATTTGATTACAACACATTTTGTCATAAAATTATAAAGTTATTGTCAACAGAACTTTAAAAACTAATAAGTTTCAAGAACAGATAAAACAAAGCCAAGAACATAGTATTTATTAAAAAAATAATTTAAAACATTTGATATTGCTCAAATTAAACAACAAGGTCTCATGCTATCTAAGCAATGAAAGCTCTATTTATAGAGTCTTCGAAAGGTAATTAGCCATAAAACCGTAACCGAATGTCTATATCATTTATAAAAAAATTAATACTCATTAGAATCACCAGCAATATTTTGAGTTGAACGCCACCAAAAGAACAATGAATAATCCACGTGCTGAATATATAAACGGGTTAGGCGAAATTGGACATAGTAAAACATAGCCCAGGGGCGCTTAATTAGGCGATTGCATAATTCATTAATGTCAACAGCGTCATAGCTTTCTAAAAATTTAGAAAGCAAAACCCATGTTTGATGATTATATTATAGCAATTCTGTTCTACGATATTACAAACGTTTCCCTTACATTCCAATAACAATAACTTATTTCAATCTAACTATTAAACGTATACGAATATGACCTAACTGTCACGAGTTCTATTATAATTATTAAATAACTAAATTCTTAACTAAAACTAACTACAGCATCCCGCGCACAATTAAAACTATGCCTAGTTTTAGTTTGGATGGCGCTCTCTATTAAATTTCATTGCAGTATTCATGGCAGCAGCAGCATCATCGCCCATAACTATGTTAAGGTCAATTTAATCATAAACAAAAACTATCGAATATCTTCAATTAATTGTTAATTTCCATATTTCATCCTCACTTAAAGCGGCGTAACGTTAGCTGGTATTATCATAAGCGAATATCACACACACGCACACACCCGCAAACACTCACAGATAGTAATGTTCTAGTCATCAGCCACTAGCAGGGTAAACAAAGCGGTAGCTAAGCAATGACAATGTCAATGATATAGCAGTAGGCCGTGTTAACAGTGACATCGGAGCTTAATAACAGCAGCTCGTTTGTTGTAGTCGCGGACAAGAGTACCGAGTGTTTCAACATACCACTCACGGTTGACTCTGCTGGTGGGTGTGATATACGAACGATACAAAAAACAACCGCCAAAAAAATCTAGTCATTTAATGTGTCAATTAAAGCAGTAACTTAAGAATAGTTTCACGTGCTATGTTTACATATTATATTAAACGGTTTATGCTAATGAATAAACTCATCATCACTCATGTTCATTGTATTAGTGTCGGTCGCACTTGGTCACATCCACAAATCAATAGTTAAGGGTGACGCCAAGTGGGCTGGCTGCTGTATGTTGGTTTGAGTACACAAAGTTTCGGCTAATTATGATGTTATCATCTCAAGAATGTTGAGAGGGGCTTTTAAATCGTTTTGGGTCAGTCAATGAATGTTTGATACAAACAAAGATGAGTGTGTATAGTTAAAATACAGTAAAGACTGTGCATATGCAAATGACGGTAAACAATGTTTTATATTGAGATAATGAGATTCTAATAGCCAAAGAGTGTATTTAGGGACTCTTGGATTTAAAAAATGTTAAAATATAACTTCAAACTTTAAAGTTGTGTTAGCTTTCAATGTTTACATACCACGATTTTTAGAAAAAAATAATAATTCCTTACTTTAAATCCAATTCTCTTTTTTAAAATAACACAGTACAACATTTGTCAGCTCATTGATTTGGGACTCATTTCAGAGAACTGCACGTAAAAGTAGGTCCAAAAGAAGAAGTTCTGCATCATTCATTTTGTCAAGTTACATGCCATAATAATTTAATATTGGTTTGAAGTTAGTAAGTCTTGTATAGGGGAATTTGTCACCTTTTAGGCTATTTTGTTTGACATAGTAACTCGAGAATCACTACAATTCCTTTAATCTGTTCATGTAACATTTTCCTACATAAGCAACAGTTTCACTTTTCCATTCATCAAATGATTTAAAACTGGGTTTATTTTGTAGCGGTTACAATAAAACTGTTGTACTCCGTGACGTATGATTTACGTGGAATATTACTTATGACAATCATACGCCACCATATAACAATACAACAAAAGAGCATAAAACGTGACAAATTCCCCTATACGATACTTACTAACTTCAAATCGATATAGAATTAATATGGCATGTAACATGACAAAACGAATTATGAGGAACTTCTTCTTTTTGGGGCTTCTTTGACGTGCAGTTCTCAGAATTGAGTCCCGAAATCATGTATGGTACTGTGTTACACGTTAACATTGCGAAAATAACGTCACAAAGATACAAAATCTACCAAACCGATTCATTTCTTAGGAACATGCTGTAAAGTCCAAAATTTTACATGGAAAAATATTCATATGTATTAACTTTTAAAATCCAAGTAATGTCTTTATCATATTTTATCCTCCATATTTTTATCACCAAATGTAAAAAACGCCAACGACAACATTGAAATGAATACCTAATTACAATGAGCCTTATCATGTTTTGTTAAAGATTTTGCAGCTTTTGGCTCGGTTCGTCATTTCTTTCTATTTGGGGTCAACTTTTCGGTTACAAGCAGAAAAAGTGGTTAAGTTCGGTTAAAAGCCGGTTAAGTTGGGAACAGACTTGCAAAACTGGTTAAAGTCAAACGTAAATTGTAAATAATGGAAACACATTTTTAAATTGTAGTTACAAAATAATTTCAATGTTACTTTAGAATATAGCCTGAGAACATAATACCATTTTAACCCATATTAGGCACTCGAGTATAAATTATAATTTTTTGAACTATTCGCATAATATTTTATTAACAAACTTTGTCATTGCTAAAACAAAGTCACACATACCTAAAACCTGGGACCGGTCTGGCATAGTGGTTAGAACACGCGACTACCATGCGGGAGATCGCAGGTTCAAACCTGGCTCCAGTCATCTTAAAAAAATTGTTCTTTCATTGTCGGCTCCCCTCGAATGTTGTTGACAGCAACTTCGCAGTATTTAGTGTCGATTCAATCGGTGTGTCTAGTAAGAGCTTCTCAAACAGTGACGTTCGCATTCGTCGATAAACAAGTAGGTGCCGTAGTTGTGAATCTAAAAATAGAAAGCGTGTTAATTCACAACAACGCGAGAACCTCATTCATGGGGTGCAAAGGGAAATACGTTTTTTTTTTTTATACCTAAAACCTATAAAACTGACACCATATCCTAGGAACATTCAGAAAAAACTAGTAATCTCTATATCATATTTCATCCTGCAATAAGTTTTTTAGCAATGTTTCTTAAGTAGCTCCATAATTGTTGTTATCAAACGTAAATGACGCAACCAACAGCATTGAAATGAAAACCAAATAACCATGAGCCTAATCATGTTTTGTTAAATGTTTTACAGCTTTTGGCACGGTCCGTCATTTCTCTTTATTTGGGGCCAACTATTCGGTTACAAGCGGAATAAGTGGTTAAGTTTGATTAAAAGCCGGTTAAGTTGGGAACATACTTGCAAAACAAGTTAAAGCCAAGTCGATTACCGAAATAAACTGGAATGGACTAGTGCTAACTGTATTTGCAACTGTCCTATAACAAAGCTCATATAACATGTCCATAGCGAGCCACCACTGTAGCTACAAACTTACATACAAACTTACACAAGTTCACAGCTAACTAAAACTGAGTTGCCTTAGGCCTACATCGCAAATGTAGCATGTAGTAAATTCGGTAAAATAACAAACATTACATGAGTGTATGTGGTGTATATGTTCTCTGAGTGTCTATGATAATCTGTTGTCGTGTATGTGTTACAAGTATTTCCGGTTGTTTGTTTTTAAAATGAGGCGACACTTTACATAGCACAAATTAAACTTGAACGTGATCTCGGCAACATGCAAAATTCTATTTACACATTTATTACAACAATCATTATCGTTTGAGAGAGAGAGTGAAAAAGAAAGAGAAACACAAATCAAAAGTGAAGGCGCTAAAAGAGGCAACAACGCTTCACTCACTCTGAAAGTTAGATAGAGAGAGAGCGCGCGCAATTCAGCATAAGTGAACTTTTCTGTTTCCGTTCAGCTTACCAGTGTGAGAGTTATGCTACGCTATTTGATGCGCATGCTTAAGGGGTTGTAAAAAAAAGCTCACCTCCTCATATTCGCATATTATATGCGGATTTTTTTCACAGAGCACAAAGAGCGCACAAGATCTCAATGTTTATATTTGTGAGTATTATTGTGTGTGCTTGTGTGTTTTGATCAAACACGCTGCTAGGGTAAATATTTAGTTTATCGTTAATGGTGGGACTCTTTCGAAATTAGTTTTATCTTAAACGTGCGCGGGCTTAGAACTTTTATTTGCGTTAGCAGCGGCTACACACAAAACAAAAGTACTCGTATAAACAATTAAATTTTTCCATAATTGATATAAAGCTTAACAACCAAAGGATATGCGTTGCTTACGTGTTAACTAATAAGTGTTTTTTCGTTTCGTTTCATTTTAGGTCCTTTTTCTAACAACGCGTGTTTGTATCATTTGCTACGCATTAGTAATAAGTTTGTCGGTATCTAGACTTTAAGGTCTAGCTTGTTGTTCCACATCTGCCATCTAATATTTAAAGTCACACAGCGGAAGCATCATGACGCGGCCGAAACAAGACACAAAATGTCGTACCTTTATGAAGGAGAATCTCCTCACCATACTCACAGTGATCGGTGTGTTTGTGGGTGGCCTGGTGGGCTTCATCATCAAGAACAGCACTGGCAAATGGACACCAAGAGAGGTTATGTACATCTCATTTCCCGGTGAGATCTTTTTAAGGTATGTTAACAGGACAAATAAAAAGGATGCGAATTTTTAGTGGTATAACAAATTGTATTCATTTTTTTCTAGAATGCTGAAATGTCTTATTGTGCCCTTGCTGGTGTCTTCGATTACAAGTGCCATTGGCGGTCTGGACTTGAGCATGTCCAGTAAAATAGCTACCAGGTACAGTATACATAAATATAAATGTGGAGACGATTAAGTAAACTAAGTTTTTAAGAAGTGAATAACAATAACAATTGGAGGTTGGAGAAGAGTTAAAGTGAATTAACCAAATAACCAAAATGTGCAGTGAAGGGATAGTTGAGATGACATTTAGGAATAGTGACACAATTTACAATTAAAATCAATATTTGAATTTTAAATAAAAAATATTTAAAAAAAAATAATCTCCCTTTACACCCCATGAATGGGGTATGGGATAGCTAAATAAAAATTTTAATTCATTGAATTGTAATTCAGTATTTTTCATTTATTTGTTGAAGACACTGAATTTTACTTTATTGAATTGCAATTCAGTGTTTTTTTTTAAATTCAATGATTTTCTTTGAATGACCGAAACGTTACTAAGTTAAAAAAGTACCGAAACCACCTAAAGAACCTCCCCAGCAGGGACTGTGGCAAACTAGTTTAAAAATGTACTTATTTAAAAATCTGGAATTCTGAAATACTTCCAAAAGGAACTAGTTTAAAACATTGAACCAGTTCAACGTTAATATTTCATGAAAAAGAAAAATTGAATTTGTAATTATTTCTGAAGTTAAATTTTGAAAAGCAAATACTCCCCTTAATCCGTATGTCGTAGTCGCAGTCGTTTGTTTTTTTATTTGAATAAAATTGGTAATAATCAACGGAAATTTTTTAGGTTGCGAATTTTCCATCTTCTGATGCGGAAAAACATAATAGGAGCTACGACAGACTTATTTTAATCTTACATCAGCGATGCCATATTTGAAAAAAAAAATGTTCTGGAACAATAACTAGTTCTAATGCATAGCTTCCGTACTAGTTCTTACTTTACCTCTTTTGAAGTGTTTCTAAACTAGTTCAAATGAGATAATCATCTACCATCCAACTAGAATTTTTTAACTGGTTTTTTACTAGTACAAATAGGACAGTTGCCCCTAAGCATAGGACATCTATGTAATAAATGATATGGTTGTAGACCGACCGTGGCATGATAGTTTTTTTTTTTTTTTTTTTTTTTTTTTTATCGAATCACATATTTTTTATTTTTTATTTTATTTATTTATTTACAAATTTTTTATACAATATTCAATAAAACATCCCGCGAAGCCTTTGGCTTGTCTGCAGGAGTATAAATAGTTAGAACACGCAACTATCATACGGGAGATCCCGGTTCGATTCCCGCCTCCAGTCATCTACATTTTTCTTTCATTGCCGGCCCCCTCGATATTATCGGCAGCAACTTCGCAGCACAAGTGTCGAGTCGATCGGCATGTCTAGTAAACGCAGTGACGTTCGCATTCGTCGATAAACAAGTAGGTGCCGTTTGATGTGAATCTAAAATAGAAAGCGCGTTAATTCATAACAACGCGAGAAGCTATCCAACTCCTCATTCATGGGGTGTAAAGGGAAATTAAGTTTCTTTTTGCCATTGATTTTAAGTAACACAGTTACGTTGGTTTATGTGTACAACGAATATCTTACTATTGCGTGGCATTTGTAAATTATCTCAAAACACAATCAGAATTTGCGTTATTCCATGTGACTTAATTTTAGAAACCCCCGTATTTGGTCTTGAGAAAATTGCATCAAAGAATGTTAAGAACTTCGACAAGACGAATATGTAACAGAAAATGACTCAGTCGTTTTTCTCGACAAATGACAAAACTCTATAGCTTTCCTGAAAAAAAAATCAGTATTAATATTATAAGTATTCCATTTGACCACCAGCAATAAACAAAGACTTATACTTGGGCTCATAAATTTTGATACCGAGAAATGTCCAACGGTTAGTGGGTAAGTCGGGCACGAATACAAAATTGTTATTTTCTTTGGCCTAGCCCTGTAGCCCGAACAATAAAAAACCCGGCTTTATACTTAAGATAATTAAACGGTTACTACCTTTGTTTAAGATAGTCTCTAGATACTAAAAGAAGCATCCACCAATTTTAACAACCAATGTTAAGGCATTCCTCGATGTTGTCGACTGCAACTTCGGCATGTCTAGTAAAAGCTTCCCAAACAGCTGACTTTCGCATTCGTCTATAAACAAGTAGATGCCGTTTGTTGTGAATCAATAACGCGCGATGCTATTCCCTACCTTATTTATGAAGTGTAAAGGGAAATTATTTTTTTTGTAAAGGCATTCCTTCAATCTGCTGTAGATAGCGAAATATTTGGCATATTGTAGTGCCTCTCTGTAGTACTCCTAGTTTTCTACCACAAATGCCCAAGTTTCCATGTATCCTATTACAGCCAAACCCAAACTAATAATTACTAACCATTTACTATACAAAGTACAATATGATTTGATACTAAGGCAGGTCCCCGGATACAGTGATATACTAGGGAACGAAAGGGCAGATGAATTTGTGCGGAAAGGCTCAACCTTGAAGCCCGTGCAATCGGAAGAATAAGTACGACCACCAATGGGTCATATAAACGGAATTTTGAATCGGCATATCGAACGGTTGGCTAACGTAAACAGGGATTACCTATCCGACTGCGTATTATCACAGAATATTTGGCCAAAACTTAATGATCATTTTTGGAGCAGGATAAAAAAATTGCCAGGCGACTAATATGCATATTTGCACGACACTTTGACATTAGGGCCTTTACATCGAACTGGGAGACAACACAGAAGGACTATTGTAGACCGTGTGACGATGTGGTGGATAAATTGAGACAATTCAAACTTTGCTCTGCCATTGCCTAGCTCTTCATAGAAAAAGGATGTAATTCCTAGGGAAATGATATTTTGATTATACCTAAGTCTGCTGATGAGGATTCGTGGCTTAATTCGAAACAGCTTTGTAACCAGTCTGTATACTACCTGGCATTATAAAAATATAATTTTTCTACTAACTTCTTTTAAAACCCTGGTCCTAAGCTTGAACCACTTTCCAAAACAACATACTTCAACAATTGAATAACGATAGATCTAATATTTTGGAAGATGCTACAACCACAATTCCGATCAATTCCATTGTTCACTAAATTAGAAACATTAGTGACTTTACAACTTATAAAAAATTCTAAGATTCTCACTGTTATAGGTACTTCTCCCGTTACCTGATATGAAAATTTTATTTGATTTAGGAGTTGCCACGCCTATCAGTCCGATTTCAACGATTTTTCGGCTAACTACACACCTTAGTGAAATATAACCTCGCACAATGTTTCAAAGCTCTCACTTTTATTATAGGCAGGGACACACGCCTTGATCCGATCGAGTCCATTCTTTAAATTCGAAGTATATTTCCTTGAATTTCAAATTAAGGCACGGCATCGATATTTAAGTGTAGTATAATTGTTAAGCCATTATGCAATTACTAAATTTAATTTCTTGCTTTGTAACATGCTCTCTAATGAGAACAAAAGATTTGGCA
This sequence comes from Muscina levida, assembly GCA_964034835.1. NCBI lineage: Eukaryota > Metazoa > Arthropoda > Insecta > Diptera > Muscidae > Muscina > Muscina levida. Next base: position 3,611,347 of record OZ035881.1, on the reverse strand, counting down.
TTTAAGTACTACCATATTTAAAAACTAAATTTTTTGAATGGACGCCCAAATTATCTAGATAGAGTAACGAAGTAGCTGCAGTTGTTAAATGTAATTCAGCAAACCAAATTTCGTAGTTTGGTACTTCGACTTAAGATTTAATAATTTGAAAGATTTTTATTAATATCTCTTTACTTTCCTCCTCTCTCTCTCTTACAGAGCTATAACCTATTACCTAGTAACGACCATTTCTGCTGTAATCTTGGGTATTTGTCTGGTCACAACCATACGACCTGGTGAGGGTGCCAAAATCATAGTGAGTGCTAGTGACACCCAGGATGCCGACAAAGCCTCAAAGGTGCTGACACCTGATACTCTTATGGATTTAGTGAGGTAAGTGCCTATTACACGCCCCCTGAAGCATCATTATTCTGCATCTACACCAACTAATCATTCCATTTTTTTTTGTTTATTTCCACAGAAATATGTTCAGCGATAACATCATACAGTCGACTATGAAACAGGTATGTGCAGCTGCAGTAGATAGATTTAATAAAATTAGTACCCTGACACTTAGGTTCTTCGTGTATCGGAAACGTGTACTTTACACTTTTCATTTAAAATGTGGTGGATCTCAGTTGGTCACACTGGTGACACTGAATGGTCTCTGGGTGTCATCAGTTGGTCGGTATTTCCACCATCACACTTAGATTCATCACACTCAGATCACAGCAGCAATCATTCAATTTATGACCACAACTTGTTGTTGCTGTGTGTGTGTGTTGTGCCTGATTGATGTTGGATATACCGACCAAATGAATCAGGGGCTTCATCGTGTTTTGTGTCTTTTGGATTAAAACAAACAGAGATCATGATCGTGATACTTGTCAAGTGATGGCTCAATTAGAAGCTGCGATTTCAGTGCTCTGATAGAATTTAGTGCGTAATACTCTGTGATATATTTCTGGGTGTGTGTGCGAGTGTGTGCGATTGTGTGTTTTAGGGTCTCTTCAATTTACGGCAGTTTGGTCTGTTGTCTATATAGGTTTTTTTGCGCTACATATTAGTTTGTCAATGGCCAAAGTGCTGGTTTATGCTGCTGCTATTGTGAAAATGTCAGCACATCATTTGTAATAATTTGCTGTCACATACACACACACATACACACACACACACACACTGTCGTATATATGCGATTTTATAGCGGCAATTTTTTTGTGTGTTTCCATTCAATTCTACAATTCCATTTCTAGCAACTGCTGCATATTTACAATGACACTTGAGGGAATTAAATTATCCCAACATTTGTGGGTTTAAGTTGATTGTTGACATTTACATCCACTTTGGAGACTTAATTAAATCTCGACTTTTGCGTGATTTAATTGTGTTGGCAATTTAGACGCTATCAAACCAAAAAGATTAGGAAAAGTAGTAGTGAAAAGGGAGAAACATTAAAAAAAGAAGAACTAAAAGTAACCGAATCTTAAATAAAACAGTACAACACATGATTTTGGGACTCAAAGTAGACCCAAAAAGTAGACCCAAAAAGAAAAAGTTCTGCATCAGTCGTTTTGTCAAGTTACATGCCATAATAATTTAATATCGATTTGAAGTTAGTGAGTATCGTATAGGGGAATTTGCAATGTTTAAGGCTCTTTTGTTATATTGTTATATGGTGGCGTATGATTATCATAAGTAATATTCCCCGTAAATCATACGCCACGAAGTACAATAGTTTTGTTGTAACTGCTACAAAATAAACCTAGTTCAAAATTATTTGATGAATGGAAAAGTGAAACTGTTGCTTATGTAGGGAATCGTTATAAACAGATAAACAGAAAGGTTAAAGGAATTGTAATACATAAATTTTTTTTTTAATTTGTTTTAGCTAATTCGGACTAGAGGTTCTCGAGTTATGTCAAACAAAACAGACTAAAACGTGACAAATTCCCCATATACGATACATACTAACTTTAAATCGGTGTTTAATTATTATGGCATGTAACTTGACAAAACGAATGATGCACAACTTCTTCTTTTTGGGGCAACTTTCATGTGCAGTGCTCAGAATTGAGTCCCAAATTAATGAGCTGAAAAATGTTGTACTGTGTAATCGCTCCATACTTTATTTTAGTAGTAATTTAAAAATATTTTTCGTAACAATTTAATAACGATTGATCCACTATATTGGAAGGTTCCACGCCTGCTATAACGATCAACCCAATTTTTCGACAAATTACACACATTAGCGATAAAGGACCTCATACAAAGTTTTAATACACACAATTATAATTCTCCTGATATATGATATAAAACATTTTTTGCAGAAGGTACCACGCCTACCATTCTGATCTCACCCATATTCGGTTTCTGAATAGCGGACCAGGCCGATTTCTTCCTGCCTCAAAAGTAATCCATAAATATTTTTCGTTCCCTAACAATATAATAACGATTGGTCCACTTTATTGGAAGGTGCTACTCCTATCAGTCCGATCTCACCCATTTTTGGTCGAATACACACATAAGTGGAATTCATACAGAGTTTCAAAACTCTCAGTTTTATATTAAACAAGATATTGCATATTAAATAATGGGGTCGTATGGGCGGGGCCACACCACATGATCCGATCCACCCCATTTCTTTAAAATACATATACTTAACTCAAATAAACCCGTACCAAATTTCAAGACAAAATCGCTATAGTCCTTCACATATCGCGTTTTAAATGATAGAATGCTATGAGCGTGGCCACGCCTCATCCATAGGTGCCGTTAGTTGGTGCCGTCAACAACGCGCGCAGCTATCCCATACTTCATTCTGGGGTGTAAAGGGATATAATTTTTTTTTTAAGATCTCAAAAGAATCCATACTAAAATTTGAAGAATATGTCCTCCAGATATTGCGTTTTCAAAATTAAGACCCAATGGATAGTCCACGCCCACTTGATATATCAAAATTTCCTAAATCGTATTGTCAATATGTCACTATATAATGTCAAATTTTGAAGAAGATTAATTGAATGATTTATTAATTTTTTAATTGTTTACACCTTACAGCTCCGTACCGAGTTGGAAGAAAATACCACTCTCTCTGAACCTCGTAAGTACATTGTAAACTATACTGTAATATTGTCACAGCTGCTTATTATCTCGATTCCCCTCTAGAACCTTTGGAATTGTGGAAATTCAAGCAAAGTCAACGTGATGGTTCCAACGTCTTGGGCTTGGTCATGTTCAGCATTGTATTGGGCACCACCATCGGCAGAATGCGTGAGAAGGGTCAACTTTTGCAAGATTTCTTTGCCACATTGAGTGAAGCCATGATGATCATTACCTCATGGGTTATTTGGTAAGACGATAGACGAGGAATACAACAATTAGACCTATGAACTAAAACAAAATTTGTAATTGTTACAGGATTTCTCCCTTGGGTGTTGCTTTCTTGATTTGCGGCAAAATCATTGAGATGGAATCAATTGCTGCCACAGTACAATCGCTGGGTTGGTACTTTGTAACGGTCATGATTGGTCTATTTTTGCATGGCTTCGGTGAGTTCAATTGCTTTTCATGTCCAACAATTATTAATTTATTTGACTTTTTCCTTTTAGGTACCATTGCTGTCATATTCTTCTTGGCCACCCGTCGTATGCCTTACGGTTACATTGCCAAACTAAGTCAAGTTTTAGCCACTGCCTTCGGTACCGGCTCCAGTTCAGCCACAATGCCTTTAACCATCAAATGCTTGGATGGCATGGGCATTGATCCCCGCGTCACCCGTTTTGTCATTCCTGTGGGTGCCACAATCAACATGGACGGCACAGCCTTGTATGAAGCTGTGGCTGCCCTCTTCATTGCTCAGTACCGCCAGAAGAGCTATTCCTTTGGCACCATTGTGGCGGTTAGTATTACGGCAACGGCAGCCTCTATTGGCGCTGCTGGTATACCACAAGCTGGTCTTGTAACCATGGTCATGGTATTGGACACAGTAGGCTTGGAACCTAAGGATGTGTCTCTTATTATTGCTGTTGATTGGCTGCTGTGAGTATTGGGGGAAAGGAGAGTTTGTAAGGGCAACTATTTTAAGACAATATCTTTTTTTTAATTTCATAGTGATCGTTTCCGTACCACCATCAATGTCATGTGCGATGCGTTGGGCACTATTTTGGTTAATCATTTGTCCAAAAAGGATTTACAAAGTGTGGATCGGGTAAGTTTTTTTTTACAAATGATTACAATTTTACCTGTCCCGAATCTAAGAATGTAATATGCTGTTTCCACTACTGCCGCATCCACATCCACATCCAAAAATCAATGAACGCGCGTTAAAGCCTATACAAAAAGCATAGGCAGTTAAGTATGGGAAAAAGTTGCGTTCATATTGGACGCGACTTCCGATAAATTGCGTTTACTATAAATTCGACTAATTTTGCAATCGAAACCCACCCATACCTATAAATGGCAGCACTGCAAATTGCATATCCTTATTAAAACAGCTGTTTATCAGCATAAACATAAACAGAATTACAGGTTGTTGAGAGTGGTTTGTTAACTTCACGCCGATTGAAATCAATGAATATTGTTCCTAACTTAGAAAACACCAGACGCTTCGTGCATTATCCATGAAATATGCAGGGCTGCTTGCTCGATACCTTTTCATCCTCAGTTTCAACTGCGGTTAGCAAAAGAATATCATCCAACTCCATTATTTTGTAACTACACAAAAATACCCAACTTTTCGCGGTCAAGAAAAAATAAACTCAATCAGCTGTTTGGATGTGAACGCGGATGCAAAACACAGTGGAAACACCATGCGTTAATTTTCGATAAATCGATAACGCGATAACCAAACGCAGGCTAGTGGAAACCGCATATAAGATTAAGTATTGGAATCTATTGATCTCTATTGAGTAAATGAAAAATAAATTAGAATTTTTGACCAATGGCAATAGATATGTAAAAATATTGGCAAGTATCAGCGATGCCAACTAAAAGAAAATAAAGAGATAAAGCCGTCTACTTCAGGGAATAGATTTAGTTATAAAAGAACTTAATACTAAAGAGTACGAGGAAAAACTCCTAATATTACCGCTTCTGTGTAGTCGGTTTCATAGATATATGATTTCCCAATACATGAAAAGACTGCAGTAACATTCCTACAACTATTCAGCGATGTCAACTTATAGTTAACATAGAGTTAAAGCCGTTTACCTCAGATAATAGGGTTTTGTTATAAAAGACCTTAATTCAAAAGTGTACGATAAAAAACTCGTAATATTACCGCTTCTGTCTAATCGGTTTCATCGATATATGAATTCCCAATACATGAGAAGACTGCAGTAACATCTCTACGACTATTCAGCGGTGTCAACTTAAAGTGAACATAGAGTAAAAGCCGTTTACTTTAGAGAATAGGGTTTTGTTATAAAAGAACTTAATACAAAAGTGTATGAGGAAAAACTCTTAATGTTACCGCTTCTCTCTTGTCGGTTTCATCGATATATGATTACCCAATACAATAGGAGACTGCAGTAACATATCTACTAGATGTTATAACTATCATTGCCAAAAAATGGGTAGACAAATTCTACCGGACTCAGAATATAATATCACAAAAGTACTGCATCATATATGAGAAGGCTGCAGTAACATATCTCAATTTTTTTGTATTCCTTTCACTGACCTTCCCAAATTTACAAAAGTACAAAATCTGTGGTTAATACAAAATATTAACTTTTAAGGTTTTAAGCGTTTATGAATATTTGCTTAGTACATTCCGAACTATGGCTGTTCCAAATAAACACAGATCATTTTAGTTCGTAAAAAATTCAAATTAGTCCCAATATTTTTTAAAACCTATACTAACGTCTCTTATGTTTTTTTTCAGTTGAATGCTGAACCCCACGAGCTGCTGGAATTGGGTGCCAATGGTCATGAGAAGGAATAGAGACATCACCTAGAAGAGAGGTCACCACATAGCCCATTCGTAACTCGTAATCTAAACTTAAGGAGGACGTGCTCACTTTTTTTGTACAGACAGATGTGTTCGCTCCATTCCACAAGCGCGTCTTTTGTCTTCTAAATGTCTAAATCTTGTGTTAAAAAAAAACAACAACAAAAAATCCCCATCATTTTATGCTGATGTGTGCGTGTGTATGATTAACGAATATCCTTCGTATGTAGTTTCCCCCCAAAAGACTCCCTATCTTCCTACCGATTAAGGAAATATTCTTATTCTTGCAAGCCAAAAGAAACTACACGAAGCAATAATGGCGAATATTTACAATGTAAATATTTAATTGAGATTGTATTGATTGCAATTGCAAATTTAATGAAAACTGAAAGCAAAGATGATGAACGAATATCAGAGTCTAAGAAGTAAGAAGGTTATTTTCAAAAAAAAAAAAACCTAAACCTATTTAATAAAACATTAGCAGTAACACTACAAACAGATCTAGCAAAAAAACAACAGCCATGTAAACGATGGGGCTAAAAAAGACGAAAGATCCTTGGTCATTCTTAGCTCAATTAATATCCCTCTTTAAAGCGTGAGGAAAATGCAAGTTAAAATTTACTAACTTCTATATTTTTTATAAAAACCTAAAATTATTTTAAGTTTTAAACTCATATTTTGGTCTATTTCGTAAATTTTTATATGTACGTAATAAATACTCTCAAAACATTTCGGCCATAAAAAACATAGAAATCCAAAAAAAATACGAAACTTCAACTTTAAAGTTCACCACTTCCACGCCCCCACAATACAATATACTGCATATACATATATACTTTTCTTCGTCTTCTTCTATATATTTTTTGTAAATACATACTTAATAGTATAAGTATATAAAATAAACTCTATATTAAAGAAAATGTAATGACAATAAACCAAAAAAAAAAAACAAAACCAACAAAGCGCAAGTTTATTCCATACACAAGTGTAGTCAAGACATCTGGAGAAAAGGATTCTAATAAATAATTCCTTTGAATTGTTGTTGTTCTAGATGTATGGATACTTTGTTATACAATACAATACAATTTTTAATTTTAATTTGCCACCCTATCAATGAAATTTGAAAATCAATTTACATTTAGAGTTTAGTTACAAAAAAAAAACATTTGATATTATTACAACTATTATTATTGCATATTACTACTAACTGTTATCGATTAAAAAAAAAAAAACAGAATTAAAAGCGAAAACAAAAAACAATATTAAATAAATAATATACAAATTGTTTTTGAGTAAATTTAAATTAATTAAATTTTTCTTAGTTGTGTAGTTGATATGTTCATTGAAATAAAAATAAATTAAAACTAACAAAAGAATTTAAGAGAGGTGTTTTTTCTCTTTGTTGAATTAAATCATAGTTTGGTGGGTATTGTATGTATGAATATGACTTTATATTGAGATAATATAAAAAAGGAAAACTAGGCATATAACTATGTCATTCAAGAAGCATTTTTCACTTGAGGAATAATATTTTTTTTTTCATATCAGTAATATTATATTTGGCAAATTTGGTCTCATATACATTGGAATTTTCGTATTTTTGCTTCGATTATAAGTTTTTTTTTAAATTGCGTTGCCAACAGTACTTTATAGTTCTGCCCTAAAGTATGCTATATTTGACTGTTGTATTTTTTATTTAATTAAGAGCAGTGTTGCCAGTTCGGTATAGAGAACAATTAATTTGAATGGACTTAATGTATAAAATTTCCTGTTCATAATAAAGGCGGATTTGTTTTGATATAGCAGAAGTAATGGCAAAACTAATACTCAGAACATGTTGCACAACTACATAGCAGATTTTATAAAAAATCTTTTCGTTAAATTAAGGTCATTAAAATATGGCAATGCAAAGAAATAATAATTTTCGATCAGTGATCGGAGCTGTTATAAAAAACAACAATCACAAATTTCTAGACGAATTTTTTATTTTCGGCTCTTTTTAACCCTATGAGACAGAATTTTTAATTTCGGGAAGTGGACGAAAGTGACGTAGCAGAACTGTTTTTAGCCTCAAATAGTTAAAGTTTGGTACATAGATAGTACTCAGCAATGCAGATAAGAATGCGCAGACGAAAGCTTTATTTTCAAGCAGAGGAAGAAGAGGGCGTGGCAAATACAATGTTTATATTCAGAGAGATGCAATGTGGTACACAGATAGTACTCAGCAATACAGATACGAATTTTGCTTCGGTAAGATAAACAGAAAGTAATACGAGTAAAGATATAAATATATAGGCGTAATATTTATTTTTGGTCAGTGGACATTGTGGGACAGATACAGACAGATTATCGCCATAGACCTACAGAGATAAAGTATTTAAAACAAAAAAAAAACTTAATTGGTTTGAACAGGCGAAATAGCTACTTGAGGGGACGCACACTGAATAGTATAAGGTGATTGCGTCTCATAATTGATTTTTGCAAATGTTTGAAATTAACCAATAAACAAATTCTATCGTAAAGCCAAATGTCAAACAATAATTATTTGCAGAATTTATAGTTATTAAGTCAACAGAAGTATTCGAAAATGGCGACATAACACACTACTTTCGACTTAAAAGGATATAAAATTATACCAGATTCAAGGGCGAATTTTTAATATTTAAATTATTTTTTTAGGATTGTTATACCTTGTTGGAAAGGGTATCTTGTCTAGAATCTATTTTTGTTATGAGTTGTGTATATATTGTTAGCAGATTTGAAATTTCCTATTTTCAAATATATAATGTTTTTTTGGCGTACCTACGCAACTTTACTTGTGTTTAAACTGTTGACGCCGCTTACCGATGATCTTGTTTTAACATAGAATTTAAGTTTAACTAGTTAGCTAATAGATACATCAGAACTAGTTGCCTTTTGGTGCCTATACACAAATTGCATGAAAAAGTGTTGAGCAATTCTGAAAAGACTTTTAATTTAACTAGCTATTTTAAATTTTGTCAGTTTTAGGATCCTTATTAAACAAGAAAATAATATTATAGATGTAATCGATTTATTTTTTTCTAAAAAACAACGAATTTAAAAATGATTAATTTTAAGTGCTCATGAAGTGGTAAGAATCGGTTGTCTTCCTACCAGTTTTCAGAAGATAACATACTAATAATATTAAACAAATTCAATAATCGGTAATACCAAGATTTAAAAATTGTTGGCAGAAGGTGTTTCTGAAAGAAATGATGATTGGTTAAATACAGAATTTTTTGTTTTGCCAGCAAAAGGTTAGTTCTTAAACTCTTTATAAAAACGAGGAAGATATTAACTATTGAGGTTAAGCCAAAAATATAGAATACGACATAATTTCTTATGAAGATACAGGCTACAAAGATTGGCAAAATACGGCTTCATCGTCAGAACGATTTTCTCGACCGAACTCAATCAAACTATGTTGAAAGACGCCTGCTAAGACCAATGAAGAGGGTAGCAGCAAGACTTCTAAACGATAATGCTTTTAAGTATAGTTTATCTAAACTACATGCATTGATAAGTTGTATGGAATTGATTTTGCATATATCTTAGGGTCAGCGACAAAGGAAGATCATCAAAGAATGAACAAGGAGAAAAAACAGTGTACACTCAAACGTTTAAACTTCAAAAGCATTATATATAAGAATCTTACATTTGCTACTAATGAAATGTTATGTTAAATCTTACGCAGCAGAACGAATTTTTAAAATATGCAACATTAGGCCCTTGTAAATATTGGGGCTTAAAATTATCAGAACGGAAGGTTGCTATTTTCTAAATTAAAAAATATTAGTTAAAAAGTTATTAACAAATGTAATTTGTTAATACAATTATCTAATGTGAAAATACATAAAAACAAATCTTTTACTTGTCTTTACATATCACTTTTATACAAAAACTGAAAAGTAGCCAAAACTTTATTTTTAACCGTTCATAACTTTTTTATTATGATTCGATTTTTATGGTTGTAAATACTGGTTATAGCTTAAAATTCCACCTATTGAACAAAAAAAAAATCTTAAAAAATTCTGATCACTTCAAAAGTTACAGTTTTTTGATCCGAAAATGACCGACATTTTTCACTGACTGGTGCGAGTAATTTTTGATCGATCTTGCTCATCTTAGAACTTAACTTCGGCTTAGAGGATAGTAGCAAGCATATCAAACTCAGTTCGGTAGATCTTATACTACTGTTGTAATCGCAGGGCCAGACCCACAAAAAGGAAAGTAGTTTTTGACTGTTTTTGATCGTTAGTACTGAACCTCCGCTTAGAGGATAGATACTTGCATGTACACCCCATAAATGTGGTATAGGCAACTTTCTCGCTTTATTATGAATTAAAACGCTTTATATTTTTAGATTCACAGCAAACGGCACCTCCTTATTTATAGACGAATGCAAACGTCAGTTGTTTAAGAAACTGTTACAGACATGCCGATGGACACGACACTATACTGCGATGTTGCTGTCGATAACATCGAGGGTGCCGTCGATGAAAGAAAATGTAGATGACTAAAACTGAAGTTGAACCATGGATCACCCGCATGATAGGCGCGTGTTCTAACCATCAATCCGGAATCCTTCGAAAGTTTAATGTTTGTTTTTGTGTGAAAACAATGCGCAGACTTCAGTAAAAATTACGAAGCTATACAATTAAAGTAGTAGTATGTAGTTGGAATACAATGAAATGTTATTCTTTAAAACAGAGAAAAAATGAAATAAAATTCCTACAACAAAAAATTCCCAAAACAAAATCGAACATAAAAACAAAATGGGCCTCATTAAGTCACTAATTGCTATAATTAAAAAACATAAGGACGATGCAAAATATTTTTAAGCAAAACTCCTCAAATGTAAAGAGAAGGGCAAAACTTATATATTTTTTTAAAAAATTTAATAATTTTAAAATATACAGATTAACGTGTACTTTTAATATCTTAATATGAGAACGTACCTATTGAATACTGTGCAGAGTAAAAGACGTAGTCTGATGATCATATGGCTAAGTTTACATATGCCGTACACGATTGTCTTTTTTGTTTGTTGGTATTATTTTATAGTTAATAATTTAGTTAATAAATTTATATTTAGTTATTAAATACCGAAAGATATTAAAATTGAACGATTCAAAACACGTAAAAATTTATGTATCGCGCATCGAACTTTGTTTTTTGTTAGCTGAATACTTTTATTGCAAACCGAATAATTTCACTACAAGCCGAATAACGTAATTACAAACCGAATAACTAAATTGTTTGGTGGTTTAATAGTACAGCAAATGGTAATCATCAAAATAAAACACTTTCGTTAAAAAGTACATCAAATCCATATTACATTAAATCAACTACAACAACAGCGCCACATGTCCAATTGACGGTACTGCATCGAGTAGGAATCTTTACTACAATTTTACTATTCTTGTACAAAGTGTCTGTAGTTAATATCACAATCACAATTAATCAAATTAAGAAAGAGTAGCATAGTTTAAAATCTGTTGATGACAATTTCTTTTTGGTTGATGTCATTACTAGTAAACAGGGAGATATCGGGTCATTTGGAAACTAACATTTGTAATAGAATTTTTGTTAGGAAAACGGAAAGAAACTGCTTAGGAAACACAACACATTCACATTTATACAGCTTTATTCTCAAGTGCACAACACTGGTCTCATGTTCGTAGATCTCTTCCAGTCCAATTGGATATCGTTTACAAATTTTCTTTTATTTGCCATTATTTACTAAAGCACTTTTAATATTTATGTCTAATACGATTCCAAGTACCTGTTGCGTTGTTTTTCTTAACGTTTTTAATGTTCCGGCAACTGTTTTATACCCTAACAGGCACATAGAGGCCACGGAATTTCTTGTAGCCGCCTCAGGTATCATCGGTTCTTTTGCCACTTTTTGCATTGTTTTTGCATATATTTGCACTTCAAACACATTCACACGGATTAATGAACACATTGTTTATTGATTTCTTTAATATTCTTTGGATTTAGTTATTTTGTTTCTGTTGAAATCATTTAACCAACACAATGTCTTATGAGACAAACTAAGAACTCAAACTCACGATTGAAATGCCGACGAATGACTGACATAACGATGCATGCATTTTGTGCAGTTTGCTTTGTGTTTAACAGAATAGCGGTCAGTAGCACAGAGTTGTATGCAAATGTAGAAGAGACACAGTAGTGTGCAAAATGTGTAGTAAATATAAAATATATCTTATTAAAATTAAAAGAATGCAAATCATTAACTGTATTAAAATTAATAATTATAATTTCGACTATAATTAGTTATTACAAATACTGATTATATAAATTAAGAAAGTTTAATAAAAAGGAGTATTATAATTATAAGGAATATATATAAAAATATAAAAAAATAAATATATAGAAATTAAAAACTATAAAAATTAAAAACTTTGAAAACATAAAAATTTAAAAATACAAAAATATAAAAATAAAAGACCGTAAAAATATAAAAATATAAAAATATAAAAATATAAAAATATAAAAATATAAAAATATAAATATAAAAATATAAAAATATAAAAATATAAAAATATAAAAATATAAAAATATAAAAATATAAAAATATAAAAATATAAAAATATAAAAATATAAAAATATAAAAATATAAAAATATAAAAATATAAAAATATAAAAATATAAAAATATAAAAATATAAAAATATAAAAATATAAAAATATAAAAATATAAAAATATAAAAATATAAAAATATAAAAATATAAAAATATAAAAATATAAAAATATAAAAATATAAAAATATAAAAATATAAAAATATAAAAATATAAAAATATAAAAATATAAAAATATAAAAATATAAAAATATAAAAATATAAAAATATAAAAATATAAAAATATAAAAATATAAAAATATAAAAATATAAAAATATAAAAATATAAAAATATAAAAATATAAAAATATAAAAATATAAAAATATAAAAATATAAAAATATAAAAATATAAAAATATAAAAATATAAAAATATAAAAATATAAAAATATAAAAATATAAAAATATAAAAATATAAAAATATAAAAATACAAAAATACAAAAATATAAAAATATAAAAATTAAAAAATATAAAAATATAAAAATTAAAAAATATAAAAATATTAAAAAAAAAACACTTTAAAATTAAAGTGCTGAAGTGACTTGTGGCCGCTACCACCGTCATGTTCAGCTTTAAATGGACCCAGCTCGCGCTTTATCTGGGGGGGAAAGAGGCGTGGGTAAAAATATAAAAATAGAAAACTATAAAAATATAAAAATATAAAAATATAAAAATATAAAAATATAAAAATATAAAAATATAAAAATATAAAAATATAAAAATATAAAAATATAAAAATATAAAAATATAAAAATATAAAAATATAAAAATATAAAAATATAAAAATATAAAAATATAAAAATATAAAAATATAAAAATATAAAAATATAAAAATATAAAAATATAAAAATATAAAAATATAAAAATATAAAAATATAAAAATATAAAAATATAAAAATATAAAAATATAAAAATATAAAAATTAAAAAATATAAAAATATTAAAAAAAAAAACATTTTAAAATTAAAGTGCTGAAGTGACTTGTGGCCGCTACCACCGTTATGTTCAGCTTTAAATGGACCCCAGCTCGCGCTGTATCTGGGGGGGAAAGAGGCGTGGGTAAAAATAGAAAACTATAAAAATATAAAAGTAGAAAACTATAAAAATATAAAAATATAACAATATAAATATATAAAAATATAAAAATATAAAAATATTAAAATATTAAAATATAAAAATATAAAAATATAAAAATATAAAAATATAAAAATATAAAAATATAAAAATATAAAAATATAAAAATATAAAAATATAAAAATATAAAAATATAAAAATATAAAAATATAAAAATATAAAAATATAAAAATATAAAAATATAAAAATATAAAAATATAAAAATATAAAAATATAAAAATATAAAAATATAAAAATATAAAAATATAAAAATATAAAAATATAAAAATATAAAAATATAAAAATATAAAAATATAAAAATATAAAAATATAAAAATATAAAAATATAAAAATATAAAAATATAAAAATATAAAAATATAAAAATATAAAAATATAAAAATATAAAAATATAAAAATATAAAAATATAAAAATATAAAAATATAAAAATGTAAAAATATAAAAATAAAAAAATATAAAAATGTAAAAGTATAAAAATTTGAAAAAATAAAAATATTCAAATATACAAAAATGTAAGTACATAACAAAATATAAAGTAGTTTTTCGGTCAATTTGTAATTTTGCTAACAAAATGATAATGCCAAAAAGTGTTGAGTTTAGCAATATATTTAGATATTTTTTTGTATGTAATTCAATTTAATGAAATTTTTTCTATGTCCTTAGCTTAGGGCTAAAAATCGATATGTGGAGTACAGTAAAGTAAATGTTTGATTTTACCTAAACCTGTCATAAAATGCAGATTTTTATTGTGAATCCACTTTCCATACTAGATATTGTACATTTGTATAGAAGACTAAAACTTTGTTGTAAAATGTTCTTTATAAAAATAAGGAACATAATTTTTTGTAAAAAAAAAGTTTAAAATAGGATTAAATATGTTTCGGATAAATTTAAAAATATCTATTCAAATTCTAATAATATCTATTCAAATTTAAATTTTCCATTTGAAAAATATCAATTGAAATTCAAAACTCGTTAATTGAAATTCAAAACACATTAATTTATATTCAAAATTCATCAATTAAAATTCAAAATTCGTCATCTGAAATTCGAAATGCGTCAATTGAAATTCAAAACTCATCAGTTGAAAGAGTTTTGAAGATTTTTGAATTTCAATTGACGAATTTTGAATTACAAATGACGAGTTTTGAATTTCAATTGATGAGTTTTGAATATCAGTTGATGTGTTTTGAATATCAATTGACCAGTTTGGATATCCAATTAATATTTTTCGAATTTATGGAAAATTTGAATTTAAATTGATATATTTTGAATTTCAAATGGATTTTTTTAATATAAATTGACAAGTTTTGAATTTCAACTGAAATGTTTGAAAATCAAATCCAATTTTTGAATTCAAAAAGAATCAAAAACCTTGAAATTACATGTGAAGTGCGTTCCGTATTTTTTGTTTTTTTTTCTTGAAAACATTTTCACAATTTTAATAAATTCAGCGAGATTAGTCGATTCTGCTGTACCTTCAGACAAAAATTCAAAAATTCTGCTCAAAATGAGATAACTTATCTTAATTGTAAATATTAAAAAGGACTATTTTTTCTGTAAAACAATTTAAAAAAATTAAATTTAACAAAATTTTTTTTTTTACAAGTAACCATCATAGGAAAGATAACTTTGACTATTTTTGCAATCGGAATTTTATTATACATCAAAAATTTATAGGGGGAGTACTAATGTCAAAATCATTTTCCATTTTGTTGCCAAATGTTATCAGAGCTGTTAATTTAGGGTTACATTCCACTTTTTCGTATGAAATATAAAATTAGTTTGAAATGTACAACATTACGAAGTGAAAGGACTGCAGCGCTTTATGACTAATTTTTTTCTAAATTAAATTACAATAAATTAAGTTCTCTTTAAATCATCCAAAATTTTTAAAATCACCAATCATCTATCGTTTTATGTTACTTACACTTCTACACTAATAAAAAGATTCCCCTCTTTATTATGTATTTTTTTTAAGATAAACGTTACATCCTCTAATTTCCTTAAAAATTAAAATTTTTAACATATTTTTTATACAAATTTAATTTTTAAAGTATTAAAAATGTCTTATCAACAAACAAATTAAAGAAACATTATAAAAACAAAAAAACAAATTAGCTCTAATTTGGTCCGAAATGGTTGGTATGGTTTATTTTATCAAAATACTTTTTTTACCTTTTTTGTTAACTAGTGTAATTATCTGCATTTTATCTTAATTTTAATGATCCTCTTTCATTTCATCGTTACTAAGCGAAGAATAATTGGCCACATTTGAAATCCTACGACCATTTGGTTTCTTAAACTAATATGTATTTCAAATTCTGCCAACATTCTCTCTCATTTTTATTCTTAATATAATTGCAATACTATTATTATTTATTTAATTAATTTAATTTATTTTACCAAAAAATATTTTTCCAAAAGACAAACTTTTTATTTACCTTTTTTTTGTTGACTAGTGTAATTATCCACATGTAATCGATACAGAGTAGCAAACACTTAATTTGAATGGTCCTCTTTCATTTGAGTAAATACTTTTCGGTACTAACCAGAGAATAATTGCCCATATTTTTGAAACTCTGGCAACATTTTCCTTAATTTTTGTACCCATACGTTATTTGTTCTTTATGAAAAACGTATTAGTGTTAATATAATTTCAACACTATTATTATTTATTCAATACTAAACGTTTTTTGTTCTTTTTATACTCCAAAGCAGACATCCGATATTAATACCAAAATACTGTATTTTTTAATTTGTTCCTCATAAAAAAACGAACTTACAAGTTCATAATAAAAAATTTCTTTCAATTGTTTTATTTGAATTCAACAAATGTTCGAAATTATATTGAACTCTTGTGTTCAATAAAAAATTTTCAACCGATGAAAAAACTAAATAACGAACAATTGTTCAAAATAAAGTTATTTATCATTGTTAAAAAAAAATATTAAACGTTCATGTACAAAAAAATAATGAACTTTTAAATATCGTACCGAAACTAGAATGTCATAAATATTGTGTCGACCAAATTAAACGCAAGAAATATGTTTGTATTAAGACAGAGCTCTTAGAGCTATGTATTTTCCCTTACATCTAATGAATGAAATATGATCGAAACTATATCATCGCCAATAACAGAGGCCAGGTATTTTGAGTTTTGCTGAATACTGTAAAATAATCAACTTGATGCATCTTTATAGAACCCATCGTCAGTTTTTTTTATGTATATACAGAAATGTATATTTATTATAAATTGAAACGAACATTGTTCGAAAAGATTTTCAACTCTAAAGTTGAAAAAAATATTCAACTTGAATGATATTTATCTTTGTTGAAAATAAAATTTTATAGTTTTTCCATCATTGTTCATTATTTATTTTGAACATGAGAGTTATGTTTTCAAACAAACATTGTTAGAAAACATATTGAACTCATGTGTTGAGAAATATTTTTCAACTTCGATGTTATTTATTTTTGTTAGAAACAAAAAAAGTATCGTTTTCCGAACCTTGCTCCAAAGCAACATTTCATACACATTTGTCATTACTATTATCGTTTTCGTTACCACACATATGACTGTAACTGTGTTTTGCATTCACTATGCATACAACTCTGTGCGAACTTCTTATGGTAATGAGAAAGCAAAGTAGAGAGATGGAGAACAAATGTTTTGTCAGTTGCCGTTCGGTACTTCAATTGTGTGTTTGAGTTTTTAGTTTGTCGCATAGCAAAAACAAACAGTTAAACAATTTGTGTGGTAATAAAATAGCAACAACTTAAGAAAACCAAAGAAATCAACAACAAATGTTACAATTAATCCGTTTAACAGTGTTCACGGTGAACATATTAACAACAACAAAGCAAATAATGACAAATGAAAAGGTGATCGGTGGGTGGCCGAAAAAACTTTGTTGGCCACTACATTTCCATTTTCACTTAAAGCCTTCGCCGGAACTTGAAAAACATATTGAAAACAATGCAACACATTAGTGGAATCGAAATGGTTCAGAATATTAAGAGTGCTTGAGGAATTAATCGCAAAACTGAAGAAATATGTCAGTGAATTCCAATTGGACTAGAACAGTAAAACACCGGTATAAATATGGTGCACTTGTGTTTGTGATATATGTGTGCGGAAATGTGAATGTAGTTGTACAAATTATGCAAAGCAGCTCCTGTCTATATTGTTTGTTGACAAATTGTAACAAATCCGCTGGACTACGGGTAATGACAACAACCAGGCAGTCTAAAGAAGTTGAAAACAATGCTGCTATTACAAATAGGAATAAATCAGCGATTGTGATAAAAACTACAAATGTAGTAAAGTTTAGTAAAGTAATGTAGTAAAGTTTCTCACCCGATGCAGCGGCTATGTTAATCGACAGATGCCGCTTTAGTCTCTGCAATGAAATTGAACATTGGACGGTGTCATATAACTTAACGAAGAATTATAAAATGTTTGCCGGTTAATAACATAATACTTAAGAGATTCGGTCGGCTCATTTTATATTACAAATTCGGTGTATAATATAATAAATTCGGTCGGTTTTCGTATTAAATCGTGCAATGGTTCTCTCTAATCGTTCGGTAAACGAAATATTCCGCGGGTAAAGTTATGTCAACGTAATCTTTGATAAATTGAAATAGTGCTTTAAAATCATATATAAAATTTCATAAAATTTCGGTACATTTAATATTCAGTAGACGGTTTATATCGGTTCAAATAGTGTTTATTAATTTAAAAAACAAAATATTAAACTTTAAAAACTGTACAAAATATTGAACATACCTATGACCTTACTATCTACGTCCTGACTACATCATCAGTTTTTCTATAGCAGCATGATTGTTTACAAGGTATGTTATTTATATCTTTTTTTTTAATATTTCAATATTTTAAATACAGTAGATCTCGCTTAAACGAAATACCGCTAATAGGCAATTACCACATATATACATGAAACATTTTACTTTGCAAGACACTATGTTTAGGGATTTCAAAAAAATTTAAACCACGAAAACAATGCATAATTCACATTCTTTTCCCATATAATATTTTTTTTCAAAATTTGAAATATAGACAAACAAAATATTTTTCTTGAATATTTTTCTTTTTTTAGCTCACAATAATAAAACGTTTTTATTGAAAAGTATTTGAAATATTTGAAATTAAAATCAACGTGCTTCAAAAATAAAAACTTGATCGACTATAAAAAAAGACAGAGAGATATTAGCGAGACTGACTATGACGAAAGGATCGGGGGCGTGCCATAATAGCTTTATTTCACTGTGACAATAAATCCCTACGGTATATTTTACGGAATATTTTATACTTTAAATAAAAGTTTTCTTTGGTTTCAAAAACATTTTATTTTGACTGAAAAGAAAATTTTTCTTCATTTAATAAAAAAAAATATTTTTCGATTTTCATCATTAGGAAAAAATGTTCAAAATTAATTGTCCAGAATTCTATGTAAAACAGCCCTATATAGGAAAAAATATAATTCCATATTTTAAATAAAAATCGTTCAATTAGTATGTACAAGAGGACGACAATTATGGACAAATGGAAAAAAAATTAAATTAAGCAGTAGGAGGCACCAGGGGAGCGGCTGGAGCTAATTTAAAAAAAGTATGGAAACCACCTTAATGGTTGAAAATAGGGGGTATATATGTTTAGAGAAACGAAAAAAAAAAAAAAAAAAAAAACACTTTTCTGATCGTAAGCCGAATTTGATGTATCATTTGATACACTAACGTAAATTTAGTTTAGAGAAACTGTTGCAGTTAAAAAATATAGGGGGTCGGTCATACATTTGACTCCTCAAGGGGCTTCCAGGCAGTTGCGGGACTTGTTGTGGATTTTATCCCCAATACGAAAAATTTTGATTTTAGACCGATGGTATTTTGAGCAAATTTTCTTAGAATTCATTGTAGATTACGATTTTGATAATCGCTTGGTAGAGAAAAAATTTACCCACTCTAATTATGAATGTATACGATAGTACAGATGACGAATAAATATATGACATTATTTTTTTGTATTTCTGTTTGTTATATAATTTAACTCTATAAAAACTTTAATTTCTTCATACTTTTGGAGTTGATTTTACAAGGTCACACCCGTCGTAAAATGGCGTCACACCCGCCTTTTTTTCTAAAAAGTTTTTTTTATTAAGAAACAGTAGTTTTTTGCGAATAGTAAGTACCGCCCCTACGACCCCTATAACATGGGCGAATTGAAATTATATGTCGATGCAATTAACAGCAATATATATATTCAAGCCAGAAATGGACGGGATTGTAATAGGCATGGCTTCTATTTTATAAAACGCCAAAGCTAGAAGACTATCTTGAAATTTAGTATTGATTCAATTGATTATGGATTGATGGTAATTGTGTTTTCTAACCACTATGCCACGGTCGATCTCTTGCGTCAACACCTCCTACATATAAAATAAATTGTTCATATCTAATATCAGAAGTCGCATAACAGTGAGAAGCTTAGAACTTTGTATGAGTTTGTCGAACAATGGGATTAGTGAGAAAAGTAGGCGTGGCCCCATCCAAAGTGTTTTTACTTTTCAAATGATTAAAAATCTGTATAATTGAGATAAAAACTGTATATTTATTATGAGAGTACACAAATAGGTTTTTTTTCAAATTTTCAACTTGGAGCGTATATTTGCAATTACGTCTTGATAGGGTGTTATGAGAGGTGTCAAGAGACACTGGGTTGCTGTATATCCAAATATGTCAATTGGGGATAAGTCTGGACACCGAGATGGACAAATTATGTCTCCTCTTTTGAATATTACATTTGGTCTAAAAATTACGTGAAATACACCCAATGAATCTTCCCAATGAATCTTTGGATGAGTGATACTTTGCACCATCTTGCAGAAACCACAATTGTTGAATTATTGATCTGTAGCGCTGGAGCCCTAAAGTTCTGTAGCATGTTCTCTTTGATCTTTATAAAATCTTCTTTCATTCCATTTCTGACAAATCTTCCCATACAGTCCCTTTGGGAGAATACAAGGGGTTTTTATGCTTCAATTTAGGCCGATAGTGGCAAAATGGTTATATTATGCGACTATTATGCAGGTGATCTGGGTTTGCAACAACTTCGTAGAAGTCGTGTCCGTCGACCTGTTTAGGTCGTTTGGTTCAGTTCTCAGAATTGAGTCCCAAATAAATGAGCTGAAAAATTGTCTTCTGTGTTATTTTACCATTGCATCCCAACTCCTTGAATGATGAATAAACAAATTTGGTATTATAAAAACTGTTTCTTTAAGTTGAGAAAATTTTTTGCATCAATCTCTTAATAAGCTATATAATCAAACCATAAATAAATCACCCAATAAATTGCAGACAAACTCAAAATTTTAGTGAAATTTATTTTCGTTATAGCAATTTTATTTTATTTCGTTATCGACTACACATCATCGTCATCGTCTATGGCAACTATGATATTTTATTTTTAACTTAAACAACTATTTTTTTTAATATAAATAACAGTGAAAAAAGGACTCAAGCAGCATTTCATTAAAACAGCTGCAATGTTATGTGATAGTTAACAAATCAACGGTGAACAGAATTATCTATCGATTTCCACTTTTTGCTTCAAATGTGAGGGCAAATCATTGTAAACCACGGCAGGTAGACGAGCTAAGGGAAAAGCAAATACAATATAGTAAAATACTCTTATATCTTATACAATGTACTTACTATTACACTTGTAAATCAAATCCGACCATATAATCATTTGTTGTGAGAAACAGAAAGCCCCCAGACGTCCGCCCTTCAACGTGGAATCATAGACATTGTGAGAGTCTAGAACAAGTAGGTCACCCTCATACATTCGCAGACGTATAAGACCAATGGCAGGACGATGTATCAAGGACCACCGGTAGGAGGTCTTTTCCTTCCAACCCATATTCTTGGGATCCTTCCACAACAAACGCACTTGATCCTTTGTATCGCCCGTATGCCACAAACTGTTGCGCAACATGGAGCCGGGACCCGTTACACTGTCCACCAGTTTAATTTGTATACCTGGTTCTCCAGAGGCACGGAAGGGAGTCGAATGCCAATAGGTTTGAGTATTCTTTTTCCACATGACAATATAAAATTTGCGATTACTCTGGTAGCTGAATATGAAGCCAACGTAATCATCATCTGTGTCATCGTTGACATAAAAGGTTCCCTCAAAGTCCACACCGCCAAAAGCATCATGACCCACCACTAGGCCAGGATCACTATTTAAAGTCTGTATTATCTCGGAGCCATTGGCATGGACTTCCCAGTTGGGGTCGAGTTGAGCTTCGCCCTCAGGATCTAGAATCACCGAACGTATGGTGCGGAAATCTGTGGAATATATCATAGAGTTGTTGGGGCAATTGTCGATGATGTTGGGGGTGCCATCGTCATCTTCGTCGTATTCGCACAAATCACCTTTGCCATTTTCTAAAGAAATGGAAAAATTAAAAATTTAAAGAAAAAATTAGTGAACTTAAAATTTGTCAATCCTGTATACTGCACAAAGGTCTAAAATTTGCTTTTTTGTGAAGTGGACTTAATGAGGCAAAAGTGTCCCAAAAGTCATAGTACGTACTTATATGCCCAGTAAAAATCCATTTTTTATGTGCAAAACACAAGCTGAGTTATTTATGAACGATAGTTTATGGATCAATCATCAATAACTCTGAAATACAAAAAGTGGACTTGGGACTGTTTAGCAGTATACCCACGATATATGACTAACTTTGACACTGTATGTTATTGTTAACTTTAAAAGCTTTTTAGTCCCAAAATTATAATATTCTACTTTCGATTATTTATCCAACTTACTATTCAAATCCAATTGATTGGGATTCTTGGCCAAAGGACAGTTATCTCTATAGTTGGGTATACCATCACCATCCACATCATCGTCACAAGCATCGCCCCTATTTATTTGAATAGAAGTTAAATATATACTACACCATTTTAACTTTTGACCACCTTCCACTTACTTTCCATCCTGATCGGTATCCAATTGATCGGCATTGCTAACCATGGGACAATTATCCTCACTGTCCTGGATGCCATCATTGTCACCATCAATCTCACTATCGCAAGCATCGCCCAACAGATCATTATCGCGATCTTCCTGTGAAGGATTCGATATGCTGGGGCAATTATCACAGGCATCGCCAATGCCATCACCATCGAAATCCAATTGATTTAGATTGGGCACCAACATACAATTATCGTAAGCATTGACCACTGTGTCATTGTCGATGTCATCATCACAGTCATTGCCCATGCCATCAACATCCGTATCCAGTTGCTTGCGATTTGGCACAAATGGGCAATTATCACAGGCATCACCCACACCGTCATGATCCGAATCCAATTGATCGACATTGTAAACGAATGGACAATTATCTTTGTCATTGGTGATGAGATCGCCATCCGCATCATCGTCACAGCCATCGCCAATGCCATCATTGTCGGCATCTTCCTGACCAGAATTGGGCAAATAAGGGCAATTATCACCACGACAGTGCAACTCGGGACAAGGTAACTGTTGATCGGGCCAACTGTCCAAATCAAAGTCACGACCACAAATAAAGCCATTGCCGGCCCAGCCTACGTTGCATTTGCAGCGATATTTGTAGTTGTCCGCGAGGACACACATAGCATTGCTGTCGCACACGGTGCCATCCAAACACAAGCCGGCTATAGGTACACAGCTAGCGGTGCCATTAAGGATATAACCTTCACGGCATTTGCATTGATAAGAGCCCTAGAAAAAAACTTTAAGCTGTCAACCTTTTTCTCATTGAGACATTACCCCCAAAAAATACTTACAATACTATTCACACAAACCGAGTTGACACCACATCGAGCCATACCCGTTTGGCACTCGTCGATGTCCTGGCAAGTTTGTCTTTGATAACCATGGGTCCAGTATTCAGCATAGTAACCTGAGATTTTTTACACTCTAGATATTCAAATTCTCTTAATTTATATATTTTTTTTGCAAACTTACCATAAGCATGCATGCCATCATAACCTAAAGGACATGGTTCACAACGGAATCCGGGACTTTGGTTAACGCATGTCGATTGGGGATCACAGGGCTTGTAGAGCTCACATTCGTCTATATCTGAGCAAATGGTACCATTGATGCGTTCTCCTCGACCACAGGAAAGACATTTGTAATATGGCGACAATAGTGTGGGTATACATTCAGCTCCTGGAGGAAGTTTGAATACGTAAGGGAAGAGGTTAAACAATGACAATTAAATCAAAAGAAGTCGAGGAAATTTATTGAATTTTTTATTATTCTAAATATGTATAACGAAATGTTGAAATTTCTATATCGTTATGGCAATAGTTGATATGTCGGTGTTTGGTTTTTTTTTTAGTTGATATATCCTTTACCACTTTTAGAACAAGTTGGCAAAGGATGACATGTCTGAGATAAGTGGAAGTCGTTCAATTGCTGATATGCTTACTGCTTGGAAAGATCAGCTCTTAAGAAAATCCAACCAAACACAACGGCCCTCAAACGTACCTAACGATTTTAATTGCTACTAGAGGGATCTGCGCAAAGACCCACGCTTCTTTTCTAAGAGAAACTTCGGATGGAGTCGTAAAGTGCTATGGGTGGATTCTCTGCAAAAATTAACTTTGAAGATGGCCTTTCTAAGCTTGTTCATAAAATGTACTCCAACAATAGGCAATTCAATAGCGTTGCAGACCTGAAATCGGCAGTAATAGCTTGTTGGGACTCCTTAGAAAGTCCAACTCCAAAAACCCTGATAAATAGTAGTAATTCCAAATATGAGTGGACGCATTATTAAACAGTGGTTTTTTATTTTAAATTTTTATTTTGTTTTAATAAAAAAGTTTTATTTCGTAATTAAAAAACACTGCGTATAATTTGATGATCACCCTATAATGTAAAGGAAAGCAAAAAAAAATAAACTTAACTAAAAAAATTTGTTGTTGTTGGATGTAAAAGTGTAGTTTTTGATTCTCTTTCATTCCTATTAATGGGTTTTTGGATTATGACCCCTCAATTGCATCTGCACCGAAATAAAAATGGAGCGAAAAATTTTCGCTCATCAGTGCATAACACTCACCTCATTCGTCAGATTGAGCCCCTTAGATTATATTACTGGTAGAAATATTACATCATACTGGCTTTACTTTATCTAACTTTCGTAAGGACAAGAGAGTGGCAAATTTTTCTAAGATACATCGATTAAGTGTTATGCGTAGTCTGAGAACATGAAAGGTGCCTAAAGAGTTTTGTATGGAACAGAATTGTAACTCAACCAGTAAAAAAGTTTCAGTCGGGCAACCCGACTTACATATACCCTCACCCTCAGTAAAACATAACATTTTCTATTACATTGATATTATTACTCGATTTCTGATGTGGGAGGAGTGGTACATTTGTATGGGAAATACCAGAAGGGGCGCGGCTAGACTTCCATTTTTTTCTTCAAAACTTTGTCCTGTTATAGCTTAATAAAATACCGAATATAGACACGATATTATTACTTCATCTCCAAAGTGGGCGGAGTGGTACATTTGTATGGGAGGTACCAGAAGGGGAGTGTTTGGACTTCCAATCTTTTCTCAGAAACTTTATCCTGTTATAACTTAACAAAATACAGATTCTGGGCACGATCGTGTCGAGTGTATTGATATTATTACTCCATCTCCAAAGTGGGCGGAGTGGTACATTTGTATGGGAGGTGCCAGAAGTGGAGTGTCTGGACTTCCACATTTTTTCGCCAAAACTTTATCCTGCTTGAACTTTACTAAATACAGAATTTGGGCACGATCGCGTTAGGTCTATTAATAATATTAAACGATTTCTAAAGTGGGCGGTACAAGATGTGTATGGGAGGAGCGAGATGGGGCGTGGCTAGACTTCCAGTTTTTTTTCTCAAAAACTGTATCCTTCTATAGCTGTACTAAATAAAGAATTTGGGTACGATCGCGTTGGATTTATTAATATTACTACTCCATCTCTAAAGTGGACGGGAATATACATTTGTGTGGGAGATACCAGAAGCGGTGAGGCTAGACTTCCAATTTTTTTCAAAACTTTATCATGTTTTAGCTTTAATTTCAAAACATTTGGTTGCGTCTTTCAAAAGTTATCGTGCGCACCAGCCGGACAGCCAGACAGACAGACGGACATGGCTCAAACGATTTAAAAAGTAATGAATCGAATTTTGTTCAAAGAAACCTAGGGTCTTTAGTGACTCCTTCTATGTGTTACACTTATGGGTCGTATTAAATGATATATACCCACCTACCCGTATGGTGAGGGTATAAAAAACTAACGATGCAGTTTGATTCCTTATACCTCAATTAGGGTAAATTTGTGCCTACTTTTTTACTGTGTTTATACATATTATCAAACATTTTTGAAAGTAATACTATATTTAAAGCTGTGGCAGGCATAACCGAACATGGTATAGTGTTGCTTTTATAACATTCCAGCATAGACTGACTGCATTGGATCAAACAAAACTTTCGAGTATGAGTGGATTGCCGATAGTGTATGTGTGAAAAAATGTTTATTGCCGGCCTCGCGAAATAAGGACAACTGCATGCATTATATGAGAAAGGCCTCTCAAATTCTTGGGTGGGTTTGAACCCACTTCCTCGTGATTGTTTGTCAGCCATGCTAATATTTAGCCTATGAAGATGCATTAGAATTGTATGGTTGAAACTAATGATACACTGTTTTAAGAAAAACACATGAACACCTTCCACGAATATTAACAATTCTTTTCATTTGGAAGAGATGCAATACCCCTGTTATTTTGAAGCCAGGAGGAATGTGTGTGGAATCCCTCTGCATTCTTTTCAACGGCCCCTGGCAGACTTTTATAAAAGTTCAAAGAAAACGTATTAACATTTCTTTCCATTTAGAAGGTATGCTTCACCCCTGTTATTTAGAAGCGAGATGGTATGTGTACTAAATCCCTCTGCCTTGTTTTAAAATGCCTTTGGCAGGTCTGTTCACATTATGTCTGAATCTGATGAATAATCATGCGTTCTGCATTCCTTATTTCAAAAATTATTCCCAAATAAGGACTACTACATGCATTATATAAAGAAGGCCTCTCAAATTTGCCGCTGGGAAGCGTCAGTGCTGTCGAATTGTACACTGTTAAATTGTTGTGCGATCCCAACCAACTTATGCTCTCATGCTCTCCCAACTATTGTTGGACATTGTTTCTATGTCTGTAACTGTGTCTGTTTTTTTCATAACACTCAAGCTGAGACTGATTTTTTGAATCAAGTGTAAAAATACGATTATTGCCGATCTCACGAGGCTATGGGATGCCTACACGTTACGCTGGAAACATATTGCTTCTTCATCCCTACAACGAAGTTTCTCATTTACAGTTAATATAAAAGACAAACATTTTTTTGTAGCTGTCATCTCAATTTCGGGACATTTTGAAATTATTAAATTTATAATTATGAAATGACTCATAATTACCGACAATTAAATATTTTTAACAATCAACATATGTGTATGCATTGTGACGATCTGCGCCGTGACTTTACATCGAGTTTACATTTAACATAAAATAAATATGTATTACTAAGTAAGCATAACAGCAATGTTATGCGATACTGGCGTAATATTTACAAATGCGTATTTGTGGATGTTACGTACAATGACTGCATGAATGATTTACATGATGCTTGATTGACTGAGTGCGTAGATCAGTGTTGGGCATAAATATTAAACCCATAAATTGGTTACATATAAAATGTATTATGCAAGATAAGGTGGGATTTTTTTATGATTTGGATGAACTTATAAAAAAGACAAGGACTTAAAGAAATCTTGTTAACAATCATATTAGTAGCATAACATGCATTGGGTTAATATGGAACAAATTAGTAGGTATTAGTCGGCTCACGTACATGTACTATAATTATCTTTCATTTATTTACCAGAAAATGGAAAATATATACTACATATCGATACTAGAATAACACAAAACACCAATATATAAAAATGTGACGGCGTTTAGAATTAAACAATTGGGTTATACAATCCTAAATAATGACATATTCGGCAGATTTGTTAAATAACCTCTACCCATGACCATGACCAATGTAAAACAAATATTACAAAAATTTAGATGATTACATAATTTATGAATAGTAATGTATAATTCAAATAGATATGAAGAGATATTTACCGGAATTTCTAATATTGGCCTTTCGAAATGAAAACACTAGAGATTTTTGGTTATTTTATACAAATAATACGACGAAATTTTATTTTTACACAAACAAGTATACTTTTTTTACAAAATATGTTCTTTATAAAAAAAATTACTTTTGACAGCAAACTCTTAGAGAAAAGTTATTACTTTTCAAAATATTTTTTTTAATAATAATTTTTCTTTTAATTTACAATATTTAGATATAATTTCCACTTTCTGGTGTGGTGGCTTAAAGTTAAATTATGGGGTTTTCTTATTGTTGTTGTATATTGTTTTGTTTTAAATAGTGTTTTAAGCATTATTATTATTACAATTTTTTTTATAGTTTTGGATAAAATAATACTTTTGTTGTAAATTGTGTATAAGTGATAATAGGAGCTGTGTTGTTATTAAAAGTGTGATATTTGCTTTCATAATTTTTTTGTTCAAACAATTTCATATTGCATAATAATAAAATTAATATTACTAGTAACATCATTAGGTCATTAAATTAAGCTTAAATGACTACAATTAAAGAGAGAGAGAGAGAGAGTGAGAGTGAGCAGGAGGGAAACATCCAAAGACAGAGAGACAGTAAAATTTCCTGTTGTGCGTTTTATGTGAAGGCACTGTGGGCAACGGACGGACTGTATCTATGATGTCATAACGGAATATTTACGCGATGCCGTATACTGCCTTTGATAATGTTGGACATTATGGGATGGCACTATAACGCTTCCTATAAAATATATGCACAAAGTAAGGATTAGTATACAAAACAACAGAACAGTTGAAAGAGAAAAGAAATCAATTTGTATTTTGCTTGTTAAGAAACCTAAATAATCGTTGATGACGACCTTAAAAAGGAGTATGTATAAACAATTGGGCAAATAAATCATAGCAAGGCAAAGAAAAGGTTTACAATGTTGTGTGGGAAACCCTTTCTTGACATTAATTGGCAGTGTAGCAAAATTAATTTAGCACCTTAAAAGCAAAGCAGCCACAAACAACGAAAGTGCAAGAGTCAGCCACACACGGTTTTTTTCGTTGGAATAAATAAGTTCAGATTTATGAATGTTGCTTAATTGAGGGGATTTATGTATGACGAGGGTTTAACGATGGGACTTAGAATCAAATGTTTTTGAGATTTGTTGGAAAATTAATTCTAATACGAGTACGTTATCGAAATTTGTGTGAAAGAATATAGAACGTAATATTTTCAGAGTTTTAATCCTAAAAATGTTACTATGAGATTGATAGTGTAAGTATTTAGTCCCGAGAAAAGGTTCTACATTACGATTTCTTGTTAGACTTTGGAGATCTTTATTGTATTAAGGAATTTTTAGCTATAATTTTTGAAAAAAATTGCTGTTTTTCCGTACTTAAGACTCAATGCGGAACATGTTAACAATATCAGATTATGCCGAAACTTTGTCAATCATATTTTCTAGCTTATTGACACATTTTAAAAGGCTGAGCCATTGGATAAATTGATTTCTTGCTACCAACCTAATGTCCGATGTAACTGCAGCCTTTTTAAGCATTGAAAAGAAGTTAACAGAGAATATTTGGCGATTACTAAGGACAAACCCCAATATATTCATTGGAAAATTTTGTTAAATAAATATTACCAACTACGAAGCTCTCTTAACATGAAACTAGTTGACAATTTAATGCCGAATAAAAACCTAGCTGCAATATAAAGCAACTATTCCTATCAGAGTTTCTAAAGCGATTTTGAATGAATCATCAACTGTATGCCCAAATTGTCGTGATTTTGAATGAATCATCAACTGTATGCCCAAATTGTCGTGATCAAGCGCATCAAATTTGATCAAAGGCTTGTGCTTGTATGGCGATGAAACCATAATTTTAGATGAGGCCCAAAACATTGCGAAATATCTGATGACGGAAGACCTAGTCTGAAGTCTATTTTACCCCATCACGGGTTGATTTTTGATGTTTTTTGTAGTTATGTAAAAAACCTGACGTGATGGGATAAAATAGACTTTAGATTCGGTTTAGCGATCCCACAAACATATAGTAGTCATTGTCTGACCTCTAGCTTAGGAATCAATTTTTAAAGCACAGGAATGTGGTACCTGTGCACAGGCACACAAAAAAAATTATGTTCTAGGCTTGAGACCAGATTATTACTACTTTGTGTTTTGGGGTCGCTGAAGCCGAATCTGGAGTATATTTTACCCCATCTTGCCAGGTCTTCGATATGGGACCGGCCGTGGCATAGTGGTTTGAAGACGCGACTACCATGCGGGAGATTGCAGGTGTAATCCTGGCTCCAGTCATCTTAAAAAAAAAATGTTCATTCATTTTCGACTCCCCTCGAATGTTGTTGACAGCAACTTCGCAGTATAAGTGTCGAGTCAATCGGCGTGTCTAGTAAGAGCTAGTAGGTGCCGTTAGTTGTGAATCTAAAAATAGAAAGCGTGTTAATTCACAACAACGCGAGAAGCTATCCCATACCTCATTCATGGGGTGGAAAGGGAAATTAAGTTGTTTTAAGTTCAGTCAAATAAACTGACTTAATAGGTTTACAATATTAATAAAAAAAATATCTGTGAGCTCATTACCATAGATTATTAAATGATCGCTACTAACTATGATTTAAAATCAGTCAATTAGTTAAAAAGTCATCTTAATTTCCCTTTACACCCCATGAATGAGGTATTGTATAGTTTCCCGCGTTGTTGGGACTTAACACGCTTTCTATTTTAGATTCACAACGAATAGCACCTACTTGTTTATCGACGAGGGGGCCGGCAATGAAAGTTAAATGTAGATGGCTGGAGGCGGGAATCGAAGCACAGATCTCCCGCATGGTAGTCGCATATTGTAACCACTATGCCACATTCTACTATAGCGCAATCTGCTCCATCGTGTACAGCTATAAACTATTGGTTGGCAGAGTTAAAACGTGGCCGTACGAGCAACGTAGTGGTCGTCCAATTAAGGTTTCCACGTTAGAAATGGTTATGAAAATCCCTAAATGATATTGGATGATCGTTGTTTGAAGATGCATGAACTAGCTGAAATGATTTGCATTTCTAAAGTGCTATTGATCGAACATTTGGAGAAGATAAAGCTATGTGCAAGATGGGTGCCGGGTTTGCTCACTTAAAATTGTGAATTACCACGCTCTCTATTTTTAGACTCACATTAAACTAATGTGTTATGAGAGGCGTTTACTTTATATATACTACGAAGTTGCTGTCGACAACATCGAAGTGTCCGCCGATGAATGAAATGTAGATGACTGGGACAGGAATTGAATCGTGGATCTCCCGAGGGATAGTCTCAAAAACTGCATCGTGAAGAAAATGATTAAATAGATTAGCCGAGAAATGGGTCCACCACTCCACCCCTGAGCCAAAGAAACGATCAAAGCAGTGAACTGGAGTGGAAAAATGTTTTGCCTGATTCAAAACAGTCAGTCTGTGCTTGAGTCTTACGAAGGCAACACCACACATTAGGGTGGGGCGATTTGAACATCTTAATGGGCGCTTCGCGTTTCTGATTCTTGGGATAGTACTGAGTAAAAAAGTCCACTAGACCATATGTCTACGGTGAAAATCGAGCCTCCCCATTTTGACTTGAAGTTTTTTCTCAAACTTAATTTTTTTGAAAAATTTGCAAATGTTCTTCGGCTCATATTTCGTAAACTATTTAAAATTTTGACTTATTTTCAAAAGTAAAGTTATAGCTATTATCTCGGGCTACAATTTCTCTGAACATATTATTTAGAAAAAACTTCGTTTGCATGGTGAAATAGTCGAAAATGTGGAAAATTCACCACTTTTTGTCACGTTTTTTTAGATATTTTGGCCTATAACAGCCAAACCATTGAGATTTTCGATCCAATACTAACACAAAAATGGTAGCCAAGACAATAGTTACGAACTCTCTAGTACATCGCAAATGCATTGGAATGCTCCTTCAGGCGGTTTTGGCCCTGTGAAAGTGCATATTTTTCATGAAAATATTGATAAATTACCATTTTCAGTTGTTCAGCGCAAAATCATAAAAATGTTATATTTCTTAAATAAAAAAAATGTTTTTTAATAGCACTGCACAGTTTATACACGAAACAATTATTTATAAAACTTACATTTGCGGCAAATATTTAAAAATGCGTATTTAATTTTATGTGTATTTGATGCTGTGATTGTTTACAATAAACTAACAAAAATGCGTCAAATGAACTGAAACCAATAGAAGACTAAAAAATAAGAAATAAGATAAATAGAATAAAATAATAAAATAGAATAAAAATAAGAAATATAACATTTTTATGATTTTTCCCTATGAACAATTGAAAATGGTAATTTATCAATATTTTCACGAAAAATATGCTCTTTCACAAGGCCAAAACTACTAGAAGGAGTGTTCCAATGCTTTTGCGATGTACTAGAGAGTTCTTAACTATTGTCTTGGCTACCATTTTTGTGTTAGTATTGGATCGAAAATCTCAATGGTTTGGCTGTTATAGGCCAAAATATCTAAAAAAACGTGACAAAAAGTGGTGAATTTTCCACATTTTCGACTATTTCACCATGCAAACGAAGTTTTTTCTAAATAATATGTTCAGAGAAATTGTAGCCCGAGATAATAGCTATAGCTTCACTTTTGAAAATAAGTCAAAATTTTAAATAGTTTACGAAATATGAGCCGAAGAACATTTGCAAATTTTTCAAAAAAATCAAGTTTGAGAAAAAACTTCAAGTCAAAATGGGGAGGCTCGATTTTCACCGTAGACATATGGTCTAGTGGACTTTTTTGCTCAGTACAATCCCAAGAATCACAAACACGAAGCGCCCATTAAGATTTTTTTCCTTCCATACTAATCGCCCCACCCTACCACACATGCTTTTTTCTCATTCAACACAACAACAGACACAAGTTCAAACAGAGAAACAATGTTTAACGATTGTTGGGAGAGCATTAGAGCAAGTTTGTTATTTTCTTTCTTTGCCAACTGAAATTCGTCAAGAAAGAAGGTTAAGACTACCATTGAAACGTTGCAAACATTTCGAATTGGGTGGTGACAAGAATCGCAAAGGTCTAATGATTCTGATCTAAATTATTCGCCCCGGATCGACATCTTTCGGCTGGAAACGTTGTTTTTATACTGCGTGCCTGTGATCAACATTAATTTGTACGAAATTACAGTTATTTGTAATTTCTGTTCAAAAAGATAATAAAAACAAAATAGAGCACAACATTTACCGTGTACAGTTTGACAGGGCTGAAGCTTCTTGTTATGGCTAACACAGATTTACACATTCACTATAGCAATAGCTAAAATCAAAGGATTAAAGTTCGAATTGCTTCATCACATTGATTATTCGCCAGATTCTCCCTCGGAATATTTTTTCTATTTCCACAGTCGAAAAAATTTCGAACAAAAAAAGTGTAGTCTGCCTTGGCTATTTTGAAATGCTATGCAGTTCGGGGCCAACCTTGGCATGAGGGTTGGAACACGCGTCATCTAGATTTCTTTAATCGGCGGCTCCCTCAATGTTGTCGCCAGTAACATCGCATTAAAAGCCTAGTTAAAACTTCATGAACAGATGAGGATCAAAGGTTGCTCAGTACCTAATTTTTCTGGTAAAAGAGTTGAGGAAAAATTATATGGATTCGCTGTGACGAAATTCATTTCCGACAATTTTTTTACCAATATTTTTTAACTAGTTAAACAATTGACCTCAACAAATCTGTAAAATGATTATGTCTAATTGGAACTGATTAGACCAAAACTTATCTAATTGTATCTAAATATATCAAATTTGATCCTAAATTTGTTGCAGTGATTTTATATATATATATATATATATTTTATATATATGTAGCGGCCGTATAAATAATTATATGTATATAAAAATACTATTAACTATTTTTGAGATTATTATTAACTAACGTAAAGATATGAAATTACTTTTATTCAATCCTTTTATTTTAAATCGAGTACCTGATAGTTTGTAGCTCTAATGTAAATGTTTCGTTTCAAATTGTAAATGTTTCAATTCTGTATTTTACTAGACGACTTTAAGGATTTTACTTGGTCGCACCTAAGCTCAAACTTGTATACCAAATGGATCAGTCTTCGCTTAGACAGCGGTTAATAAAGTTATTTAAAACTTAACTCCCCGTCTTTCAGTCAAAAAGGCTTTTCAAATCTAAACAGTATTAAGACTCTAACAGACCTTCGCGGACTTTAGAGGCTAATACTACTCTGAGACCGTATACTGACTTGTTTGTCTTATTTCGGTCCAGAGTATAAATTAATAATCAAATCACAAACAAAACCCTTAATAAGTTACCACTTATTACATATATATTTATATTATCTGTATAGATCGAAATATGTCAGTCATATATGATTGAATCATATGGGATCCGATGATAAGTTGTATGACGATTCGTCATAAATAATGATCCTATGCATATTTATATGAATAGATCAGTCCAAATATATATAGATACTATTATGTTGGATAAAATCAGGTTCAAATTTCGGATCAAATAAGATCTTATGAGATACAATTAGATCAGTTTGACTTAAATCTGATCCAACCATTTTTCGAATCTGACTATATCTTATTAGATCCGTTTGGATATATAAGGTTTTTTTTAATAGTCCGATGTGGAATTTGCAACTGGAGTTGTGTTAAGTCTAAACCTGATTTCTTTAATAGTCCGATGTGGAATCTGCAACTGGAGTTGTGTTAAGTCTAAACCTGATATCTCGTTAACGTACATACCAATGACACGCGTCGGATCACTGCAAGTTCAGATGCGGTGTACCAGTAGTTGCGATCTACCGGTGTTTATCTCTGGTACATACCTATTTAATACTATGTTTTACAGTTTTCTAGCTCTATAACCCTTATCCTAGTTAAATTCTTATATTAAATCTCACACATGAATTTTTCAACATTCATGAATAATTAACAAACTATTAGGAAAAGTTATCTCCTAACAAATCAATTTGTCTTCACTTCAACTCACCTGAAGGACATGGTCCATCTAGACAGGGATTGCGTTTGGTGCAAGTTCGTCCATCGCCTTCATAGCCCAATGGGCAAGATTCACACTGGGCTCCACTCACGGTATCGTGACACTGAACGCCTCTGTAGGGAAGAGATGGGGAGAAAAATATAGAAAATTTACCATGAAAAGAGAGTTAAGAACGGTCACAATATACAAAAGCAATAAGTAATAATAATAATGTTAAGCATAATGAATCCCCACCGCACACCCCCTCCTTCTTTAACAAAAGTCAATAAACTTCACATGTACGATGGCAAGAAAGAAACTGTTGATGGAGCGAATGAATTGCTGTGAATGACAGACGTTTGAGATAAATGATTGTTTGCGCTCGTGTGCAGGCAGGCTTTCTTCCGCCGCCACAAAGAAAGGCTTCATTCATTGCACTGTTTGACTGTTTGAAAAGATACAAAATTTGTTTACAATAACATGTCACTGTCATTGTTTAACATCGTCACACCAAAACAACAATTACACAGGGAAAATCTTATTAAAAAAAGCCGAAATTTCAATACAAGCCATTTAAATTTCCCATCCGCTCAGGTATTCTCATAAGGCGCGTGTGTGTGGGCAGACAGCAGCAGTGTGGCTATAGTGGCTTAAATTAAAAGGAAGAAGATAAATGCCTTGCGGCTCAATAGTGGAACACAAGAAAACTCACACAGCTCTCCAACAGAAAGCAGCAGCAGGCAAAGATTAAAGGCCTTAAAACCCGCACCACCTTTAAAGAGTTTTCCACCTCCACCTCTCTATGTTACCTATCCTCCTACCACCACAAATCGCCTCAACCCGAAGACAACTAAATTTGTCAATAATCTTAAATCAAACAACAAACAAAACTCCCTCCTTCTCCCCTTTACATAATCTTAAGATCGATAGCTCGGCTGCAGCGGAAGACGACAGCGGATTGTTACAACAACAACAGAGCCGTCTGATGTTACGCTTCAATAAGCATATAGCCATGGTTATTAGGGGGCATACCACGATTATCGCTTCCAACCAAGCAGGACAGCGTGTAGTTGCAGATACCAGGTACTGCAGCCAGCGTTCATACATGTTGCTAGGCCGGACTTATGATCGTTTCGGTTCGCTGGTCTTTCTTGTGGTTATCACATCAAAGATCGTTTACAGTTCGCCTTACTTTGTTCACACAACTTTCCCACACTTCAGTCAAATAATGTGATCGATGTGGACAGACACATGGATCGGCTAAATATAATCACAAAAAAAAACAAAGAAAGGGGGGAAACACACACACACATACACACTCAATTCTGGGAGATGTTGTGATCAATTGATCATCCTGGTGGTGTGTTCACAAGCAAAGGAAAGTAATGGAACACATGTCCGATTGCCAGTTGCGCCTGGACCAAGTCAGCGTTATTACATCTGTAACTTTAGCTGTAGTTACCATAACACACGACTAGGCAACAACGATATGCCAATGTGTAGTCTCGTCTCAACGGCCTTTTTGTATCTGTAACTGAGTTAACTGTCATGAACGAGTTCGCCTACGCACTCACTTAACTTTCAGCCAACTTCACATGCTTATGCTCTACGCTACGTACTGCCAGGCTGAAGCTGGGCACATTTGTGCTCCCTCGGTCTATGGCATCAAACTCACATCATATGCTATGGTTGGAGTAGTGGTGGTGGTGGTGCTGGTGGTGGTTTGACTGCTTGAATTTAAATTAATATCTTAGACATTTGCGCGTGCTTATAACGCTAAAATGCCTTGGGCGTCATACTATGGCCACAATAACAGCCTGGCCGCCGCCCTCTGTATGCTCGTATGTACTATGTATAGTTGCTTTGGAGCAACCAGCATTGACATCAAGACACAAACTGACTTCATCTACACAAATGTGCAAAAAGTTAAGAACGTCAAAGCGAGAAAATATATAAGAAAAAAATACAGCCGCTTTGTTTTATTGTTAGCTTAATAGTTAGGGCGGGAGAGAGAGGGAGAGAAATAGAAGTGATACGAGGGGTGGCTATAGGTCAATTTTAAGGTAAACGAAAATTGAAGGACCTATTATATCTATTGCGGAAAACTTTGGTAATTCTAGATAAATAACACTAGTTTACAGTTGAAATGTGAACTTCAAGTCACTAAAAGTTTCTAAACATGGGAAGACTATAAACAACATTTTCTAAGGACTTTCAAAGATACCAAGGTCCTTTAAAAGGTAAACCCTATAAACCCTACCCGAAAATTAATCGGTGCAGTACCAATCATGAGACCGGTTGCTTGGAGCCGATTTCATTAGTGTGCCCGTACGACCCCATTATTTAAAATGCAATATCTGGCTTAAAGTTAAGCAACCTAAATTTCATGTTACCACCAATGGGGCTTAGGGAGTAATTAACAAAAGTTACTGAAGTTCAACACAAAGGCTCTCCTAATGACTTGGGCACATCAAAAAGATGCATACCACCGATATAGCCAATGCCTATTCTAAGCAGCTTTCTCAATTATTGCATACAAAACCCTCTAATTCTGATGTTCCCGACACACAGTGGCAGCATATTGCGAATTCTATGACCATAGCCGCAACGACCGTTACGGGGTAATGAAAAACCACACTCAGACAAGTCCTGGTACAATGATGCATGTCGCATAATGTCTGAGGAAAAGGATACTGCATACAGGGCAAAATTGCAGCCAATGGTAGCACAAGCGGTAAAAGAAAGATATATTGAGAAGAGGAGGTAGATGAAACACCTCTTCAGGCGGAAACATCGTCTATAGATGAAAGGGCCCTTATATCGAAAATTATAGGGACAGAGATGAAGCCCGAAAGTTCTACCAAAAGGTTAAAAGCTAAGGTTTTGGAACAGGGATCCCCACTGTAGGAAAAACTATAGATATATGTTCACGGACAAGCAGAGTGTGCCGCATATATAAAGAAAACACTTTCGTACTCTGCTCTTTCCCGACGGCAGGTTAAGTGTCGAAATCACACCAATTATCGACGATGTAGTAGATTGTTCACCATGCAAGGAACATGATAATTAGCAGCACACGAATTGACCACAAAAACATTCACACGACATCGTGGATAACTCCCGATCAAGTTACTAGAAACCAAATAGATCACGGTGGTAATCGATGCGTCAAGTGTGTTAGATGTACGAGTAATCAGGGGTGCGAACATCGACTTGGATCACCACCTCACTGCAGTGAAGGTGCGTACTAGGCTTAGCAGGGTGAAAACCCTGTGTAACAGAGAAAGCTTAACTACACACCAAGGAAATAGTCAATGCCTATTCCAACCAACTCACTCAACTACTTCAAAAAGCTCCAACTCCAAAAAATACTAACGCGCAATGGCAAAATATTGCCCATTCAATGGAAAGGACTGCGCGGTCTGTACTGGGGTATGTGAAGCCCTTAAACGATTATGCCTGGTACGCCTGATATGCCACCCGGGAACAAGGTGCTGCATACAGGCCAAACTCCAGCCAATGGCAGAGAGAGATAAAGGAGCAAAATAATATGTGCATTGAAAAACACAGGAACAGAGGTGAAGCCCGAAAACTACTATTCTGGTATACCAGAAGATAAATGGTAGGGTACATGGAACAGGTATTCCCTCCTGTAAATACAAGGATGGTCATCACGTTACTGACTCTGAGACCGTACTGAGAATACGGAAAGATCACTTCTGCAGCCTATTGATGTCTGAAAACTCCGAGACGATAACATCGAGTGTCTCTTTTCGATCAAGCTGAGATAAAAACTGTGGTTTTCCAGCTGAGTTTTTTAAGGTATATATATTAAAGGATTATATATGCATGCCAGGTGATTGGAGTTTCAGTGTGCCATGTCCTATCTACAAAAAAGGTGACCGTAGTGAGTTTAAAACTACCGTGGAATTAGCCTCTTACAGAATGCGAATAAGGTCCTGCCTAAGATACTGTGTGAACGTTTAAAGCCAATTGTGGAAAACCTGATTGGACCCTAACAGTGCGGCTTTAGACCAGGCAAATCCAAGGCGGATCAGATATTTACATTACGGCAGATTCTGGAGAAAACCCATGAGAAGCAAATCGACACTTACCACCTCTTTGTCGATTAAAAAGCTGCCTTCGATAGTCCCATCAGGCATCGACTATACGAAGTCATGTCTGTCTTCGGTATTCCTGCGAAGATTATTCATCTCTGCCGGTGTGCCCTTACGAATATCAAATCATCTGTTCGGATTGGCAAGGATCTATCTGCGCCATTCAATACGACGAGAGAAGGTGTTAAGGAAAGCAGCAGTTAACATGTCTCGCATCATATTTAAAAAGAGTCACATGCTGCTCGCATATGATATCGACATTATCGGTCGGACGATGCGAAAGGTAACAGCTGTCTTCTCATCTGGGGAATGGGAGTCAGCGAAAATGGGTTTGGCAGTGAATGAGGACAAGACGAAGTTACTGGTATCATCTAACAAAGTGCCCTCCCATTGGGGACGCACCGTGAACATTGAGAACTATTGCTTTGAGGTAGTGGATTAATTTAGCTACCTCGTATCCGCCATGGGCAGAAACAATAGTCTCAGCCTAGAAATAAAACTGAAAATTCTAGAGAGAGAGTTCTAGGTACTAATTTTACCGGTCCTGCTGTATGCCTCCGAATCTTGGGTGCTTACACAGGCGGATGCAGTTTATCTGGCAGTGTTTCAGTGAAAACTACTCCGCAAAATATATAGACCAATTTGCGAACACGGCGAGTTCAGGATTGGGTTGGCCATGTCGTGAGGATGGATAATAAATCTCCAGCCCGAAAGGTATTCTATCAAGACCTCGATGAATAGCACAAAATAGGTAGACAGCGACTACGTTGAAAGGACCAGGTGGTGGAATCACTGCCGCTACTTGGTATGACTGACTGGAGACGGTACGCGCAAGATTGAAGCGAATGGAAATCTTTTAACAATTCGGCCTTTGACTTAGACATTAAGATATAAATATATATGTTGTCAAGTTGTTTTTAGTAATAATTATTATAAAACTTGGTTTCATTGGCCGAAAACTGCGGTCTTTTCAAGAATTGAAATGCAGTCGACAGAAGTGGGTCTGGTGATTATTAAGGAAGGTCTACTCGTTTAGGATGCTGCATGAAGGTGGACAACTATAACTTTGAAATGGTAGATGATTTTAACTACCTTGGCTCCGCCGTAAACTAAAATCGTAATGTTATCCTGGAAATCAGGAGAAGAGATTTGATTGCAATTTGGTTGCTACAATGCGCTAAGCAAACGTCTTGTCTCTACAGCGTAGAATTCTAGTTGATGACACAAGCGGATCAATCTAGTCGGGGATCAGCGAGAGAAAAAACACCGCAAAATATTTGGACCTGTCATCGTTTGCGGCGAATACCGTCGTCGTATGAACCATGAGCTGTATAATGTCATCGTTGTAGTCAAGCGCGTCCAATTAGAACGAATGCGCTGAAAGACTCTTAACCATTTAATCCCTATAATGGCAATTCCTTTTCTATATTACCCTCGTACATCGAAGATGTATTTGCAGCAAACAAAATAAGTTGCCCGGAAAAAAAACTATAAATGGATTTTGCTTTCATACGCATTTATGTTTTGTTCACACATTATTTAGCCAAGCATGAAAAAGATGAACAAAAAAACGGCCCAAACGTAGGCAGAACTTGTACAACAACAACGAGTAGGACCAATAACAAAACAACTTTAAGCCTTAAATTCAAACTGAGTCACTTGCGACGATGCAAACAACTGCAACCAAACAACAAAATCACAGCCCAACCCAAAAAACTGGCAATGGCAAATTGGTATTATGAAATATGATTGCCAGGATAATAAAACCCAGGAATACGCAAACTAACATTCGTCGCGAAAACTTGGCAAATTGCTAACTCAAGTTCAACTGCACAAGCTGAACGCCATAACAGCAATCAAGAGGCCTTAGACGAGGCTGGTGGACCTAAGGGTCTATTAAGTTTTATTTTTATAAACAAAATAAAATATTTCCAGTCAAGCGAGGAAAAGTAAACAATTAATAGTATTTTCCCAGGGCACCATTGCAACCACTTATCCTTAGTGGACAAACCAACAACAGCAACACAAAAGAAGTTATAAACCTTGAGGCTGCTTGCTGCGTGCACATTTGCATTAGCAGCTTTACCATAAGCAGAACTGAAGCCGTTGCTGAAGAAAGCGAAATCATTTATTTTTGGTGTTTAAGTTATAACTGCTCTTAACACATATCGCTAAATGCTCTTCCTTTTGTTTTCTTATGGCCGCCATTTGAATACAGAAGCCTGGCTTTTATGTTATTGCGAGAGCGCATAAAAAGCTTTTAGGCTCATTGACTTTTAACAAGTGTGAGTTTATGCTATGGAGTATGTGCTATGGATGGCAAATAACAAAAGCTTTTATGATGGAGTGTTAACCAGCCACCGCCATAGCCGCCACCACCACATAAGTATTTGATGTCCATCATAAATACTTGTAGTTGTTTTTTTCATCTATTTGTTATTTGTTGTCTTAGTCAAAAGAATAACAGCCGACTTTGGTTGTTTTCCCATCGATTAATTGTTAAATGAATAAATATGGTAATGCTTTGGGCAAAGAGAGCAGGAGGAGGAGGAGATAGGGGAAGAGTTGGTGGCACTCAACCACAATTGCCACCTCCACATTTGTGTCTTTATCTTTGTGGCTGTCAATTGTAGCATGGCGTAGTGGGTTGCCCGCGATTGGAATTTGATTTTGATCTCAAAATCTAAATCAATGCTAAGTAAATACATACATAGTTGGCTTAGAGGTCACTTGGAAAGTGTTAGTTAACGGAAATTCATTTGAATATGCAAACAAAAGTTTAAAATGAAGAACAATTAATAAGTTTTGGCAGTGTGAAACTTTGAGGCTTACTTAGAATGATCAAACTTTTTTGTAAACAAAAATTATAAATTAATTTCCTGATTTTTTAAAAAATTTTTCCAAGTTATTTTTATTGTTGTTAAAATGTAACCACAATCCCACAACAAAAAGAAACTTTAATAATAATGTTAATTTAAGATCTGTTGCCGACGACAACAACTTTCGCAGCAACTGTCAACAAGTCCGGTCATTGCGCATGCGTATCAGTATCAGTATCAAAACTTGAACAAAAGTTACTCCACCTTTGTCGTGTGTTACATGAAAGAAATTAAGATGGTAACGGCATTCACTACCCACCATCACCGACTGCGATATAGCAACAACAACTACAAAAAGCTCCCACGCTCAAACATTTGCATCTTTTCACCAAAACGAATGAAAGAAAGATAGAAAGAAACGTTTCCATACCATTTTAGCATAAATTACAATTTGTCATACAACAAAACGAAACAAAAGAGATTAGAAACCCTCAGCCCCCCACCACTTCGAATAGCGAGAGCAAACAGAAATATGATTAAAAATCAATAGCAGTCGATGTGACAAACGCCCCAAGATTTCGTCAGTCAAAACTTGATTAGGCCAAAAACTGCATTTAAATAGTGTTAGAGAATCAATTCACATCTATAGATAATGTCACATAAATTCATATAACAATCAGATGATGGAACATAAATGTCAAAAGATGGAACACAAAACAAAACGACCACACCACCGATAATGAAATATGAAACCTGAAAGTTATGTGGAGTACAATTTCTTTCACCCTTGCATCATGATT
Source organism: Muscina levida (assembly GCA_964034835.1). Classification (NCBI taxonomy): domain Eukaryota; kingdom Metazoa; phylum Arthropoda; class Insecta; order Diptera; family Muscidae; genus Muscina; species Muscina levida. Next base: position 3,568,616 of record OZ035881.1, on the reverse strand, counting down.
CAGTCAATCTATAAGATGGTCATGGTTTGCTGCATAAAATGGAAGCCAATGAATCAAATGGACGACAAATTTCCTCACTTCCTATAAACGAAAAATCAAATTGAAAAAATCATAGATGAAATCATAGAAAACCAGAACGATAACGTGAGTGATGCATATATGTATGTAACTCTGTTGCATTGCAAGATTTTTTTTCTTTTCCGTTTTTATGGCCATCCATCCAGGCTTGAAGTGCAGTATAACAAACTCTACAAATATTTACGCATAATAAAATTCAATGAAATTGATATGGTCCGTAGAAGCATCAAGAGCCAGAGAAGCAGACCATTGGTATGTGGGAAAAGCTTAAAGGGCCAAGTCACTTTAAGTATTTACGAAGGTGGTGTCGATGCGATATGGATTGTTGGTTGCCTATAGTAGGAGGCGATGTTTCAGTTACCAATACCGGCATCATGACCATCATCATCAGCGGCAGCAGCAGCCACGAGAATGAAAATCATCATCTCAAGTGTCATATATATGGCAAACTGTTAACGGGCACAATGGTGAGATATGTTGCATTATCAGGTAGAAGTAATATAAAGTTTTGGTCGAATTTCATAAATTTCAGAATTTCTACTTAATATTCAGAACAGGTCAATAGAATTAATTTTTATTCGAATGGTATTTTCTGAATTTCAAGTAGAATTTTCGAATTTCAATTGGTGTATTCTGAATTTCTGACTTTCAATTTGTCTTTTCTGGAATTCAATTAGTAATTCTGGTTTTCAACTTAAAATTCCGAATTTCAATTATTCTTTTCTGAATTTCAAGTAGAAATTTTGATTTTTAATTGTTCGTTTCGGAATTTTAAATAGAAACTCTTTTGTTCTTTTCTGAATTTCAAAAAGAAATTCAAATTGAGTTTCTGAATTTCAGTTATTCTTTTCCGAAATTTAAGTAAAATTTCTGATTTAATTAGTCTTTTCTCAATTACAATTGTAAAAGGTGTTGTTCCTTTCCGTTGTGTGGTAGATTCCGTCTATAGTTAATTGGAAGTTTGGAGTTTCGGTCCAATCTGTCCAGTTGATGGTCTTACAAAAGTTGTTGCTAGTACTTCTATGCCACTTAAGACGGAGTTTCCCAGGGTTTTCCGTCTCTTTCTGCACAGGTCTGGACAGTTACATATAATATGGTCGGTAGATGGTTTACTACTTCTGCTATTACCGCAGCAGATGCACTCGTTTTTCGTTGCGAATCTCATTCTGTTCGTGTGTCTACCTATGGATCCGTGTCCCGTTGGGATTATAATTATTTTCCTAATCTGGTATCTTTCGAGATTAACTAGGTTCGGTGTACACTTCCTGGCTTTCTTACAATTTTCCTCATTCTTCCATCTGTTGTTTTCAGTTTTCATTGGGAGAAGTTTCTCGTGTTCCACGTCGCTTTCCTGCAGGCCTGATCCTTGTCCGACATTTTATCCGTTCTGCAGCTACCATCAAATCCGCTGCGTTCAGGTATCCACGTGACCAGAATTTTTTAACTTGGATATCTCGTTAAGAGATGTCCGGCAAGCACTGACCGATATCGATTTGGAATTCAGAGTTTCAACTTAAAATTGCCAATTTCTATTGTTCTTTTCTGAATTTCATGCAGAATTTCTAATTTCCAAATTTCAAATTGAGATACTGAATTGCAATTGTTCTTTTCCAAGTTTTAAATAGAAATTCCAATTTTCAATTGTTCTTTTCTTAAATTAAGTACAATTTCTGATTTTCGATTGATCTTTTCTGAAATACAATTGTAAAAGGTATAATTCATTTCCGGGTTGTGGTAGATTTCGTCTGTAATTAATTAAAAGTTTAGAGTTTCGTTCCAATCCGTCCAGTTGATGGTCTTACAAAAGTTGTTGATTCTGTTATGTGCAAGGATGCTAGTTCTTATATGCCACCTTTTTACCAGTGTTTCCAGTCTCTTTCTGCATAGGACTGGGCAACTACAAATTTTTACCGCTGCTTTTCCCGCAGCAGATGAACTCGCTTTTCATTGCGAAATCCATTCGGTTCGTGTGTTTACCTATGGATCCTTGTCCCGTTGGGATCATTATTATTTTCCTAATCTGATACCTTTCGAGATTAACTAGGTTCGATGCACGTTTCGGGTCGTATTCCATGTCTTTCTTATTGGCTTTCCTTATTCATTCAGGTTTCCTCATTCGTTTGCAGTTTTCAATGTTAGACTTCCGAATGTGCTTTTTACAGTTAGACATAGGCAGAAGTGCTTTGTGTTCCACGTCGCTTTCCTGCAGGGCTGAGCCCTATTGGACCTTTTCGTCCGCTTAGCAGATGCCCTCAAATCCGTTATGTCCTGATATCCACCTGACCAGGAATCTGTTATTATTGGATATCTCCTTCAGAGATATCGGCCAGGCACTGACCACTTTCGACTTGGTGTTGCAGGACTTCAACGAGTTTGCCGTCGCTGGATTGTCCGTTGACAGGAGAATATTCTCCTGTGATACCTACCTCCTGTCAATCTCGTCTGTCAGTTGTTTAATAGCAAGTATTTCTGCAGCAGAAGTCTGGAAACATTGAACTTATAATCAGGCTTAGATCCGCGGTGGCGACGCCGTAGCTGTTCCTATCATCTAGTTTGGACCCATCACTAAAGATGTTTAGTGGTCCATACATAGCGTTTTTGTTCTCTATCCACTCCTTTCTAGGGGACCATCTGGTTTCAGTTTCAAGTGAGGTTTATGTTCCTTAAGTGTCCGATAGAGGGATTCCAATTATATATCTCATTAAGTCGAATGGCTGATTTGAGAGAGAAGCATTCGCAGCTTCAATCAGGCGGCAGTAGATTAAGTATTGCGTAGAGTTCCTTAAAGAGGCTCGATCTGATGCATCCGGTTATTAGGATACAAGAGGAACGTTAAACACGACCAATTTGTTGGAAATTGTTTTTGTTTTTTTGGCGCATACCATCAAACTACATAGCGTCTTTGTTCTCTATCCACTCCTTTCTAGGGGACCATCTGGTTTCAGTTTCAAGTCAGGTTTATTTAGGTTCCTTAAGTGTCCGATAGAGGGATTCCAATTATATATCTCATTTAGTCGAATGGCTGATTTGAGAGAGGAGCATTTGCAGCTTAAAAGAGGTGGCAGTAGATTAATGCATCCGGTTATTAGGATACAAGAGGAACGTTGAACACGTCCAATTTGTTGGAACTTGTTTTTTTGGGCGCATACCATCAGACTATAGAGTCATATTGTAGTATTGACTTCACAATATCGTTAAAAACACAAAGCGTTACTTTGGGTTAGAGTTTCCCAATAGATTTCCTGCACGTCTATAAAGCTTATTTTGTCTCCAGTTGAGCTTCCTCTTCTTATATGAAGCCTAGGTAGATAAACGTTTCGGAGAAATTTTGTTGTTTGCTGCCCAGATAGTTGTTGGATATGGTGCGATATTTCTGTTTCCGACTAAAAAATACTGCTTTATCTGGGTTTGCATTAAGTCTCCTGCTGGCGCACCAGTCTGCTAGGATATTGATATAGTCTTATATCTTCCGTTCGACGTATGGTAGTCTCTTCCCCAAGACGCAGAGTGCTTTGCCGTCCGCCTACGCTACCATCGTGCACCCTTCCGACTCCAGTTTTGTCCAGGTTGTTAACTGCTAGGTTCCACAGTAGTACCGATAATACTGCTCCTTATGGCGACCCCTTGTTACGCTCCTAGTGAGGGTGTGATATCACAACTTTGAGGTAATAGTTCTCTTTAGTAGCATGTTGCTAATCAGTTTGCTACTGTGTGAGTTGGTCTGTGGGCTGTTAAGCTCTGTCATTATGCAGAGGGGTTGATATTGTTAAAGGCTATCTCTACTTCTATAAAGGCTACAGAGAACTTCTCTCTTTTATGGTAGTTCCAAGAGATACAGTAGTGCATGGAGTAAGGTTTCCATAGATTTTACTTTTGTGTATGCTTATTAAGCTTTCAATACAAGATACGAGTCGATTGAATTCTTAATGATATTGTCCATGGTTCTCTTAAGAAATTTGAGAAAGAATGATATAAGACTTATTGGTCTGTAGTCCTTCACATTGGTGTACAATGATGATAAAGACCACCTTAGCCGTTCTGCATTTTGTTAGCAGGTAGGATAGTTTCACCCAGACCTTAAAGATAGCTTGAAGTTCAGACCGGTATAATATTCCGTACCGGTGAATTTGTACAGATCAAAGCAGTTGATGGCTTCCCTGATCACGTTCCTATCAATGGCTGGTAATTGGACTCTTGACTTGGGTTGTTGTTGTTGTTGTAATAGCTGGAGAATGTAGCTGGGTTGATAGTTCTTTATACCGATTTTCAATTTATCGGCACTCGATCTGGCATATAAACCGACTATTATACAATCATTGTTGGCAACTCTGTTTCGTTCCTTTGTAGATAACTAGGTTTGTGTCAAGGGATTGTTAGGTGTTGTTGTTGTGAGTTTTAACTGCAAAATTTCTCCAAAGATGGCGCCAGCTGGCTTTTGTTAATTTTTTTTGCGATGTTAATAAATCATTTCCTTTTCCTTGGTTCTTGCATAATCTGGATTTTTGTAGTGGAAGCATCTAGGATAAGTCTTGGTGGCTAGAGAACTTGAAAGTATTTGAAAAGTTATTTTTCATCGATGCTAATTTGGCCAGGCCGGGAATCGAACCCGACACCTTCGGATTGCTAATTTATGTCGCTTCTACTGAGCAATAGAAGGGTAGTGGGTGCCTGTTAGGGTATCCAACGTTTCCATTGAGGATTTAGTACAGGTTCTATCAATTTTCATTATGTAACCTGGGGCGCTTGTTGTTGAGGATAATGCTTTTCTGAGTATACTTATCTCGAGCTCTTTGATATATTTCTTCTATAGATATTTTTTTCTTTCTTAAAGAGTCTAAGATTCTTTTGTTTTTCTCCTGCTGGCCCTTTATCTTGGCTTTGTTTTTTTTTTTTTTGGTTGAAGTACGGGATCTTGAAATCTTGTCTATCCACCATAAAGGCTTCTACTTCTTCCCACCTTAATTCCTTGGGCAGGATCATGCCTTTGTAACCAAGGCCTTTGTAACTTTACCTACCATGCGTCCAGCTCTTGCGGATTGTCAATGGCAATATCAGTTATAGTGGGTAGTAGTCTTGCAAAGGAGCTCGTTATAGACAACCTATTTTATCAGTCTTTTGTTAAAAGTTTCTATTGGCTTCGTAATTTGAGCAGATATTTCGAATGAGATATACTGTTAAACAGCTTTTTTAAATATGTTTTTTAATATTGGAATTTATTTGAGTTGCTTCAATCTTCATCTTTCGATTGTCTAGTCTCCACAAACCTCCCGCATTTTCTCATAGTTTCCCCCATGACAATCTTGCCCCGATACACCTCAAATATCAAAGCACATTTGATAACTTCCACATAACTGTAATAATTCAATTCGAACATTGTCTTTTTTATACAATTTCCACCCACTGTGCTTGATGGCCAATAAATGGCATGGCTATCTACCCTTTTTATTACAGATTCACACAAACCAACGTCATCAACAAGACAATGACAAAGATACGACGAGACATCGGGAATGATGATTACGATGATGACGCTGAAGCAACAGAATGTTTCACAAAATGCTGCAACAAGGTGCGCCTTGTTCCCACTTTGTTTGTCTGTGCTCTGGGACTGTTTTTATTTGTATAACTCTTAACACTGAATTGATTTGCATAAAATGTGAAATGGTTAAGATCGGTTTTCTTTTGTGCGCGACGACGACGACGACGACTCCACTTTGTTCGACCTGCACTGTCAACATAATCACGGGAACGCGCGACCGCCGCTTTTTCATTTAGAGAAATGTAAAATACCGTTCTGTCCGTCTGTATATTTGTGGCGGAGGTGCACGCACCATATGTTAAGGCTATGGGATATGTTATTAAGTATTGTATCACCCAGGGACGGACAAGTCGTTAATGTCATCTTTCATTATCGCATCAAAATATTTAAATGCCTGCATAGTATTTATGTTGCAGAGAACTAAAGTCATAAAGTTGCAGCATTCCATTGTATGCGGCTGGGGAGCGGAACCCAACGAACGCCCTTTTTCCTGCTGCATCTTTCATTTGTGGCGTTTTGTGCATTCGTTTTTCGGAAATCGTAGAAATATAATTTATAATCAAAACAAAGACTAGAACACGAACTAGTGTTAAATAGCCGGTGGTCTTAAAAATAGAACACTACTTAGGTGGATTCCCCCGTGTGAGTACGTGTGTGTGTGTGTGTGAGAGCATTCAAGTGCTTATCAATTTAAATTGATTTAATATTTGTAAAGGCGTCTTAAAAGACATTTTATTAGCTACGCAACAAAGAAGACACCATTAATTTATTGGCCACTTTAACAAAACAACAGAGGAACATGATTTTCAGACAACCAACCCGATGATGTGAACGCCACACAGGCAGCCTGCCTGCACAAGGGCGGCCAAGCGGTAATAGTGTCACATTCAATATTGATCACCTGTTGATCCTTTCTTTATCGCAGCACCACGGAGCTCCGCTCATTCTACCCCTGTTAAGATATTTTATGACAATGCCTGGCATTTGTTTTAATATTTTGACTTTTATACAAATTTATGGGTCATTTGGAGCTAAAGAACAAAAGCCCTACATTTGTTCTAACCAATTCACACAATCCAAAGAGTCATATATGTTTCGAACAAAAGAAAACATTTGGTAACAGCACTTGAGTTTTAGTTCTAGTTCTTTGAAACTACCAACCACACTACCAACAACAACATATCCTGGATGGGCAGGCGGCTTTCTTTGTATTACGTCTGCCATTGACAAACCCATCAAATCTCTAGTGTCGATGCTTTTGTTTATTAACTTTATGTGTTTGCTTTTATTTTTTCTGTTTTGTATCCATTCACTTGTTCAATATTGTTAATTAACCAAATCGCTTTATACTTAAGATTATTATGATTTCGAAAAGCCATTAAGATTAAACATCATGTTTACTTACACATAACAGGGACGATCGGCACAAGTGACACCGGGTTTGCAAATTTTACCATCTCCAATCATGCCCATGGGACAGCGGGCACACCTAGGACCGGTGACGGAATCGTAGCATTCGACACCTTTGGCACAAAGGGAGAAAACCGGAAAGAAGAAAACAAACAAACACATAAAAATACGAATGTAATGTGAAATCAAAAGTTAAATGTTCGTAATGAAGATAAAAAGTGGATCATAAAAAAAGTTTTGTTGTGTGTTGGATGTAAGAATTACAAGCAGAAATGTCCACAGAGTGGCACTTTGTTAGCAACTATGTACAAATGAAGGTTAAAATATTGGTGGGAAAGGAAATCGAAAGGTGACGTTCGATATTATACAAGATAAATAAGATTATTCTAAGCGTCGATATTTGGCAGCCAGGCGGTGAAGTTTTGTTAACAATTTTATAATTAAGACCCCGCATATATTTATAATTCTGAACTCCTACTTTAAAAATGCACTGTTACTTTACACATTATTTGCATTTAGTAGTTCAGTTACTCTGATAAAATTACAATCCAAATTGATGTACTGTTGCTCTTAAAATAGATATAACAAAACCATTTCCAATTGAATTTCAAAGAAAATCAATTGAAGTTCAAAAATTTTATATGGTTTTCAAACATTCCATTTGAAATTCCAAAAATATTGAACTTGAAATTCAAAACACATCAATTGATTTGAAAATTAAAATTCGTCAAAATCAAAAATCTTCAAAACTCTTTCAACTGATTAGTTTTGAATTTTAATTGACGAGTTTTGAATTTCAATTGATGAATTGTCAATTTCAATAGATGTGTTTTGAATTTCAATTGATTTGTTTTGAACTTCAATTTATATTTTTCGAATTTCAAATCGAAAATTTGAATTAATATTTTTTGAATTTCAAATGGGTTTTTTAAATATCAATTGACTAGATTTGAATTTCAAATGGAATATTTCAATTTCAATTGATTTTCTTTGAATTTCAATTGTAAATAGTGTAGATGCCCGATAATTGGCATCTCTTTCTGTATTAAAGCACCTGATTGAACCTTATCATTGTGCTTTTATACGTGATAAATCCGATCAGATATAGACGCTACGAAAAATCCTGGGGAAGACCTTAGAAATGCAGATCGACAGTTACCACATTTTCTACTATTAAAAAGCTTAAATCAGTCTATAAGATGCTATTGCTGAGTTTGGTAGCCCCGCAAAACTGATACGACTTTGCGGGTGACACTGACTGACACGAAATCTCCAGTGAAAATAGTAAAAAATCTACCAATCATGACTTCTTTAGACAAGGCGACAGTGTGTCATGAGATATCTTTAAGACCATAATGGAAATGATTATCCGTAAGGCTGCAGTTTACACGACTGGTACGATCTTTAATACAAGTCATATGCTGCTAGAGTATGAAGATGATATAAATATCATTGGCCAAGGACTCAGGGATGTTACTGCGACCTTTTCAAGCATTGAGAAGTAGTCAACAAAAGTGTGTCTGGTGATAAATGAGGAGATTCTACTCGTTTGGGACGCTGTATGACCATTGACAACTAAAACTTATAAGTGGTTATTTCGTCTACCTTAATTGCCGTAAATTAAAATAATAATGTCAGCCTGGAAATTAACAGACGACTTGTGAGCGCAAACCGCTGCTACTAAACAGCAAACCAAAAGCTCCGACATTGACTGATAACCGAGGCGTCTCCACATTGTCTGAACTCTTCTTACCGATATCGTTCAGAATTCTGTATGAATCGTTGAAGGGAAATTTAATTTATTTTGCTCCGACATATCTGATCGAGTTCGCAGCGATATCTCTGTGTTGGAGGAAACAACACCTTGAAGAAACAACGAATTTCCCTTCAGATTTTCCAACCATTCAGATATCTTTCAGACATTGCTACGACATATCGTACATCAGATTTCCCTTAGCTGTGTCGATCAGAGTTCGTGTCAACCACTCCATACGGTTTTAGTAATGTCTTCGGCCCGATTTCGAAAGATATTTTTCTAAAGACTTCGGGCAGAAATCGGTACGACGCGTCGGCAAGAACATCCGAATTACTTTAGATATTTGGTAAGATATCGGCCCGAATTCGTAACAACGCGTCGAATTTTTCGATTTACTGACAAAGCCCTCTCTCGACAAACAATGATCTAACTCTATCAGACACTGATTCTACCAAAGCACAATTTTATTTACCAAAACGTACTTTTATTATGTTAAAAAGTACAATTTGTTGTACAAAAAATCGGTTTTGTTGTACGAATAAGTACATTTACATTTTTTGTATCAATAATTACTTCAATTGCTAGGTACTTTTATTGTACCAAAAAAAATTCATTGTACTAAAACTACCAATAATTACTACCAAAAAGTACAATTTAATGTACTTAAAACTAGTTTTATTAAAACAATAATAACAATAAATACTGTACCGTCAAATTTTTTTATTATTTCAAAAAGTACTTTTGATGTACTACAAAGAACTTTTATTTTACCAAGAAGTACAATTTATTGCACGAAAACGTACTTTTAATGTACCTAAAAAGTGCAATCAGATTCCAAAAAGAAATTTTATTTTACTACAAAGTACCTTTACTGGGCCACGCAAGTGTCAAGTCATTGTATCAGTAAGTACTTTTATTATTTCAAATAGTACTTTTATTGTACAAAAAAGTAAAATTTGTCGTACTTCTGACATACTACAATGTAATTTTATTGTACCAAAAAATAACATTTATTTAAACTAAATGTACTTTTTTGTTTTTGTAAAATAAATTAAGAAAGGGTAGAATTTATTTTACCACAAATAAATAATTTTGTGTCAAAAAGTAAAACTAATTTACAAAAAGTTAAATTTATTGTACTAAAGAGTACTTTTTATATTTCAGAAATTACTTTTTTTCTGCCAAGAATTACTTTTTTTGTGTCAAAAAGTACTTAAATTGTACTAATAAGTACTTTTATTGTGCCATAAAATACTTTTATTTGACAAAAAAGTACTTTTTCTGCCAAAGTGTACAATTAATTGTACTTAAAAGTAGTTTTATTGTGGCAAGAGTTAATTTTGTTGGACAAAAAATTTATTTTATTGTACCAGAAAGTACTATTATTGTGTCATATCGTATTTTTAATGTACTTTTATTGTGCCAAATAATACTTTTTTTTACCAAAAAGTACAGTTATAGTACGAAGAAAGTAATATGATTGTACCCAAAACGTACTTATATTGTAGCCATACAAGTACTTTTGTTGTAGTAAAAAGTACTTTCACTGTGCCTAAAAGTACAACTTATTGTATAAAAATTTACTATTATTGTTTAATTTTTTTTTGCAAAATTTTAGTCAAAGAAGAACAGCCGAAACATAACACTTGACTTCGAATGCTTGAAATTTCTCTCCCTTGTTATTTCCTCTCACGACTGTTTAGAACAGTGGTAGGCATAACCGATCGCACGCACTCCACAATATAGTGTGAGGTACACAAGAAGCGTCAGCGCTGTCGAATTATACCCGGTAAATATATTGTGCTCTCCTAATAATAGTGCTCTCATGCTCTCCCAACTATCGTTCAACAATGTTTCTCCGTTTATACTTGTAGTCTGTTTTTGTGTTGAATGCGTAACAACCGTGTTTGCTGTTGCTTTCATAACACTCAGGCAGAGATTGACTGCTTGTGAATTGCCGATCTTGCCTGTGTGAAAAAAAACAATTTTTGCGAGCCTCGCGGGATTATAGAATGCCAATCATAGTTAAGAATAAGGGAATTTAATTCCTAGTATAAATCAATTAAAAAGGAACTCATCCGCCTGGAATTATTTAGAATTGGGCTGTTAAATTTTTGGAGAATTTTAAACGCTGAAGTTATGGAAAAGTGCATTCAATGGCCTTAAAACAGGGAAATAGGCAAATCTGTCTAAATTATCAAAATAATTAAGATTTTTCTAAATCTGGGCGGACATGTTTGGTAATGTACGGACAGGTTCGACAGACTTTACTTATATCAAAGAGAAAATTTAAATTTTAAAATTGTTAAATTCAATAAATTATAAAGTCAAATAAAGATACCTTCAAGAAATAAAACATTCCAGATCTCCCAGTCGACCATTTATACCACATGTGATGCCCCGTTGAATTCTGATACAGAATTCTGATGGGGTCAATTAATTCAGGTGTAACTATCTCCTAGTGATGAAGAGTATCAAATGCTTTCGCGAAGTCTATGAAAATTAGATATAGTGAGGATCGCCATACCACAGATTGTTCCACTATGATTCGTAGACTATTACCATGATCAGTGCAAGATCGGTGTGGTCTAAAACCGGCTTGTTCAATGCGAAGATCTGCTGCAAGCGAGGATGACAGCCTTGCGAAATTAACAGTATGTCGGCATAGTAGTCGGACCATATTGCCAATTGCCGCTCCTCGGTTGTTAGGTACACCTTCATACCGGGTCCTTAAGGACTCGATGTAACTTTCGCGTACATAAGAGGACTTAAATTTGACTATGTCATATCTTCTTGGCAAAGACTGTGTTTTTTGTCGCGGGACTGCAGATATTTTTAGTCGTATCCCTAAGCATGTGGTGATCTAAAGATCCACATACGTTTTCAAAAACTTTTTTGCCTTGAAGAATTATCTTCACCAAAAAACTACTGCCACACTTTTTATACAAAAAAAGTGTATTCACTAGCAATCTAATGATATCTATCCTACTGCTGTCATGATCACTGTGACATTTTTTATCGCTTCGTATATGCCAGCTGTATTCTATTCCACATTGTGAAATATTGAACTTCTTTTAAGGCATTCATAAAAAACTTTCAATACCTTATAAATTATTGACTACATTTTGGTATTTATTCAGTCACTTCTCTCTCATATGGGGGTTTAGACCGGTTTCAAGTTGTACTAACTGTTCTTACCTCCTATCGTATGATGATATTCATCTCCCCTGGATATCTGTTGTAATCTTATGATAATGAACTATTTTTGAATGATCTCATAAATTTCCATTTTAATTGTTTCTGATAATCCGCCCAAAAGTTTTTAATCTGCACATAAATCAACGAAATTGGAGACATTTTCAGCAATTTCTCCACAAGACAACACAACAGCGACAAACAAACGATAAAAACGATATTAAAAGTTTAAAAATGAAAACTATACACAGCACACAGTCCGGGCAAGCGGTGACATGTGTGTGTCACCAACAATTTAATAAATAATATTTACAACGTTGTTTCTTAACCACAAAAACATTTCCAAATTGATGATTTAAATAAATATTATGAAATTTGCCATTACCAGGGGGAGAGCACAAAAACAAAGTCTCCCACGCTTTGCGGTTTATTAAGAAGATTTTAAACTGCCTCGGTTTTCCTCTCCGCACCCCTTTCAATGGATCAATGGCTGCTCTTTTCTTAATATACTGTGTTGTGTCCAAACATTTTACTCACCTGGATAGCAAGGATTCGAGGTACGGCAAGTGGGTTCAACGCGTATGTTATTGTCACCTTTGGGCTCCTTACAGCCGGCACAGTTCTCAAGGAGCAGACGTAGATAGGCAATTTCTTGACGCTGGTGGGCGACATCTTCACGTAGTAATTTAACCAAAGCCATTAAATCGCTCAGTGATTTTGCGAGGGCGTCTGTAATACAAAAGCAAAACAAAAAGCAAAAAAAAAACATCATCAACAAGTTATACAATAATACACCAGAGAATTAGGAATAATATTATAATACCACTAGTCTCCCAGCCCAACAGACGACAGATAAAAGGAATAAGCGATGTAAAATACGAAATAAAAATAATACTTTGAATCCGCTGTCGTTCGTCTCCCTCCTTTGTAAGGGGTAGACAGATTTAAGCCGCAAATTTAGGTACTTATAGAGAAGCTGTATACCATAAGAATCTTCATAAAGTGGTGGCACATAATGGTGGTGGGGCTGAATTGATACTGAATCCCGGCTCTTTTAAGCGGTGACACATGACATGAAGTGGAAGGAATACGTAACAACTGCAACAACATCAATGTGGCGTGAGTAGGTTGAGTACATCATGACAACAATGAAACAAATGTGGCCTGGTGTAGTTGTTGATATGTAGTAGTTGTAGTAGTAGTCCAATGTTGCTACTACTACTATTCGTACATATTGTATCGTACAGTGGTAAAGGAAGATTTTTAAAGAAGGTTCAGCGCTATTAGAATATCTTGTAATAGCAAGATGTAAACTTTTGAACTTGTTTCTTCTTCTAGAAATATATTCCATAGGGAAAAGAGATTCCCTCTGAATTCTAAGGAAGAAGACACTTTTTTACACAGACTATTTTTTGTCTCCCGGACATGTCTGCCAGTGTATGGTGCCCTTAAGGTTTCTTTAAATGTCCAATATTCTTTCAATAGTCTTTTTATTATTTTTTTTAAGTATCTTATTCTGTTCTTTGGCTAAATTGTAATGTTTAAATAGAAATTTTAACGAAATCGGTTCAGTAGTTTTAGAGTTTACCCATTATATATACTCCAAATTTTTTTTTAATAAATTGCGTTTGAATAATGTGAAATATTCCACTTTGATCGTTGCCCAAATTGTAATGTTTCAATAACAATTAAAACAAAAACACAGTTTAGTAGTTTTTTAGTTTACCCGTTACAGACATACCCAACAATCTAAAAATTAAAATTACATCATGTTTTATAATACAAAACAAAATAAATTGTAACATTTTATTGTATAATATTGCAATATTTTAGTAATATTTAAAACAAAATCGGTCCAGTAGTGTTTGATATAATTCTTTATAAACATTTTCAAAATGCCAAAAAATAGGTAAACAAATAGGAACCATGCTACAAATGTTTATCTTTTTATTACTCAAATTTTTAATGTTTTTGTAATGTTTTTTTAATGTTTTTTGTAGTTCTTGACTTTACACATAAGTAAAGTACCCGTTACAAACATTCCCAAAATATCAAAAATTAAGCAAAATTATTTCTTCCAACAATTCAAAATTAAAATTAGATCATTTTTATAATAAAAAAATATATTGATACATTTAAGTGTATAAAATATTAATATTTTAGTAACAATTAAAACAAAATCGATCCAGTAGTGTTTGGGAAAATTACTTCTGCAAAACATGCAAAATATGTAAATTCTTATACTAATCAAATTTATAATGTTTTTGAAAAAAATTTCCCAAAATTAGTTAAGTAGTTCTTGACTTTACCCATTACCTACCTACCTACCCACCCAAAATTTAAGTTCGATTTCATTTGATAATAAAAAACAATTAAGTATCCTACTCTGTTTTTCAGCCAAATCGTAATATATTATTAAGAACTAGCGGATATTCGGTTCAGTAGTTTGCGAGTATACCCGTTACAAACATTCCCAAAATTTCAAAAATTTAGCAAAATTATTTCTACGCAACTAGAAAAATATCTTAATATGCTCGTTAACCAATTTGTAATGTTTTAATTTAAAATTTATCCTAATCAGCTCAGTAAAAGCTTAACTAATACATACATACCCAACAGCCAAAATATTAAGTACGTTGATGTTTGATAATAAAAATAAAATAAATAAATAAAGTACCCTACTATCTTCTTTAGCCAAATGGAAATGTTTTAGTAACAAATAAATCAAAATCTACTGAACCGATTTGGGATTGGGAGTACCAAAAAGTAATTTTATTATACCAAAAAGTACTTTTATTATACAAAAAAGTTCTTAAAATATATCAAAAAGTACTTCCATAGTACCAAAAAGTACTTTCATTGTACCAAAAAGTACTTTTTTTGTAACAAAATGTACTTATTATGTACTTTTATGTACAAACATTATTTTTTGTACCCAAATTATTTTGATGTGCTAACAAGTATTTTTATTATGGGATAAAGTAAATTATTTGTATCAAAAGGTAAATTTTTGTTATTCTTGCATTAAAAGTACTTTCATATTGTACCAAAGCTACATTTGTGTACCAAAAAGTACTTTTATTGTACCAAAAAAATTAATTTATTGTAACAAAAATTATTTTTTTTTTATCAAAAGGTACTTTTATTACATCAACAAGTACTTTTTCTTGTACCACGGAGTACTTTTATTGCATCAAAAGTTACTTTTCTTGAATAAACAAGTACTTACATGTACAAAAAAAATTAATTATTGTAACAAATATTTTTTTTTTTGTATCAAAATGTACTTTTGTTACACCAACAAGTACTTTTTTTGTACGACGAAGTACTTTTATTGCATCAAAAGGTACTTTTCTTGTATCAACAAGTACATTTTTGGAGCCAGTAAGTACTTTAATTGTACCAAAAAAGTAATTTTATCGTTTCAAAATGTTTTTTTATATTCAAAGGTACTTTTCCTTTACCTACAAGTATTTCCTTGTACCAAAAAGTACTTTTATTAATTTTATTGTATCAAAAAAGTTATTTTATTGTTCCAAAAAGTGCTTTTATTGTACTAAAGAGTGTTTTTATAGTACCAAAAAAGTATTTTAGTATACACAAAATTACTTTTATTGTATCAAAAAGTACATTTAAAAGTACTTTAATCGTATAAAAAAGTAATTTTATTGTATCAAAAAGTAAATAAGTTGTGCCAAAAAGTACTTTTTTGGTACCAAAAGGCACTTATTGTACCAACAAATACTTTTTCTGTGACAAAAAGTACTGTTATTGTGCCAAAAAGTACTTTTATTGTACCAATAATTACTTTTACTGTGACAAATAGTAGTTTTACTGTACCAAAAATTTTCTTCGTACTAAAAAGATACTATTACTGTACCAAAATTTGTTTTTTTCGTATAAAAAGGTACTTTTATTGTACCAAAAAGTAATATTATTGTTTAAAAAGTATTTGAAATGTATCAAAAGGTACTTTTATTGCAACAACAAAAACTTTTATTGTAACAAAAAGTACTTTTATTGTACCGAATAGAACTTTTATTCTAGCAAAAATTACTTTTATTGTATCAAGAGTACTTTTATTGTACCCAGAAGTAATTTTAAAGCAACAAAAATTAATTTTTATTGTATTTTTGTGTCAAAAAATACATTTCCCTTTAAAATATTTTTTAGAAAATTTTATAGTATGTACAGGAAATCGATGTGAAGTACAAAAAATAGGGCGGGAGCCCAAATAAAAAGAATATGCCATCCTCTTCATCTTGGTCCCCAAAAATCGTAGTGGTAGGTCAAAGATGGCGCTGGGGCCAATGGGCCCCATTATTTTATCTTATTTTATTTGATCTTTTGGTTAAAAAAAGGCGTAAGAGGGTCCATGCGTCCCGTACTTTCCCTACCATATCTTTCATTTGTGTACCCGCACATTGGGATCACCATAAGACCCAGGAGCGCCCTTTTTTCGGTCTCTTACTTAAAAACTAGGTATTCTCGCGTTGTTGTGAATTAACACGGTTTCTATTTTTAGATTCACAACTAACGGCACCTACTTGTTTATCGACGAATGAGAACGTCACTGTTCTAGAAGCTTTTTACTAGACATGCCGATTAACTCGACACTTATACTGCGAAGAAGAATTAATTTTTAATATTTTTTTTTTAGATGACTGGAGCCAGGAGTTGATCCTGGGGTCTCCCGCATGGTAGTCGCGTGTTCTAACCATCATACCACGGCCGGTCCCTAGGGCCCCAAAAATACAGCATTGGATTCATCTCGAAAATATTTTATCTAAAAAATAAGTTTTCTTCTATGCACATCCCTTTTTTTATCATCTACGCAACAACATTGTCTATACACACAAATATTTTTAACAATAAAATTCATTTAAAAGGAAGTTCCAACAAAAATTTTAATGTAGAAAAGTTTTTAATAGGAATTATCATTAAAAAGTTTTTTTTAGAGAGGCATAGCCATAGCCTCGCGAGGCTTGCAATTACGCGTACGTCAAGCTGCATCAGTTAGACATCCCAGTAGGATGTTTCTGCAAGACATCCTTAATTATAGGTGCATGAACATAGTAAGTTGTTGATGACACGTCCATACAAATCGTCGACGAAATTTTTATATTTATTTATTTTTTTATATTTTTTATTTTTTGTTTGATGCACGGCAACATTAGTATGTTGTCGGTCAGCTTGTCGACAAACGAGTGTTTTGGCGACAAGTGCATCAATTTTCAACATTTTGTCTTAAGGACAGCGTTTACGACAAAGTCGTGTATGACGATACTTCCTACTGGGAGTATTTGGTCATCAACGTCAATTTGACCGACATTGTCGCTCATCAGGTCGTGCATGATTGTCCTAACACTTTGTATAGACGGTCATCTACGTGCCATTCACATTTTAGTCTGATCATCCACCTATCTTTGAGGATGCCTTCATCAACCACTTAATCTATGTCAAAAACATTCGCCATCGATACTTTTGATGCTGAAAGGAATTGTCAACTTTACTTTCCCTACCATAAGGACTCCTAAAAATCCCTTTTATCACTTCTTTTTACATAGAAAATATATATGCAATATGTCATATGCCATCATATCTAATGCCTACATTCCACTGTGTATGTTTGAATTAAAAGAGCTGTGAAATTTACCAAAGAGTAAAAAATCTATGTGAAAACAAATTCTGACAAGATTAAGGCCATGTTATAAACAATGTTTAATGCCTACATATGAACGTACATTGTGATTATATCGAAATGCATTGTACACATACATAGTTATCGCACACTTTGTGCATATGGCACTGACTTCCACTAACACTCCGCTGATTCCTGATTATTGAATTCTGGTGGCGAAGCGCGTGTCTGTGGTATTTTCGAATATGGATGATGATTGCAACGGTGATGTTGAGATGTTTTTTTGCTGATTGCGCGCAGCTAATCTTTAAGTACATTTTAAGCTGATTCATTTCCATTTAAGCCAAACACACACACACTCATGTTTAGTTACATTTTATGAACCTTTTATGTACACATAGATCCTCTATATGGTGTCTTTGTCATTTTTGTGTGGTATTGTATGGTTTACCATAAAACACTCCCCGTTTTATGAGATTTTGAGTTGTTTTTATGTACTGGTTTTTTTGCGGTTTTTTTTTTTTTGAAAAATGTCACATTGGCTTTATTCAATCTCCTTGATTAGGATTTATTTTTAGATAAGCTGTGTGAGTGTTTTACTTACCTTCACAATCGCCACTCATAATGGGTATATCACCGCGACGATCCATATCCAAGGGTATCTCCTGTTGACGATATTGCTCTACACTGGTGCCAGGTTCATGGTTAAACCAATTGCGTACATCACGCTTCTTGTTCTTCTCTGTAATGAAAGATGTTAGGTACAATTTTAAAGAGAGGAAATGATTATAACATAACGAAAAAGTATTGGTTTTGGTATTAAGGGGAAGTATATAATAAGAACTTTGAACACAAATTTAAAAATAAAATAAAATGGAAAAGGCCAAAAATCGTTTAAAGTCGACAGAGATAACAAAACTTTATAAACCTGGTGTGTTTCAGATTTAGCAATATTTTTCTTTATATCATAAAATGTAGATAATAGGAAATGTCTCGAAATAGCATACTTGCTTATTTATTCAAATATTTAGTTAACTTACCTCTTTCTGATATTTTATTCTTAAGCATTCTGCGATTTCCTCGCCTGGTCAAACCCTTTTGGCAGTTGGCTCTCTGTAAAGCACCGTCAATGTTGCCATCAAAATGTAAAGGATATTTGCGTTCCCGGAACTGAAAATAAAGAAAATATAAACAAATTTTATTACATCAAAAACTACATGATTCTTAGAAGTTTAAATAGAAATGATAGTATTCACCAATTATATGTGATTAGATAAAAATTTAAATTATATTAGAAAATTTTAAATATCTCCGGGGGATTTTATATTATATAAAAAGGTTTGGTAATTAAAACGATTTAATTTACTAAAGGTATCTAAAACCGTGTGTGTACGTAATTTTTGAATTCTACGCCATACTCTATTTTTGATTTTTTGCATTAGTCTATTTGTATTTTTGCTAAGGTTACAAAAGGCACTACATTTCTGTGTGTTTGATATAAACGTCATAATCATTTACCTGATTAGAATACCCCTTTGTCAGGTTATTGTTAGCCTAATAGCGATCGTTTCTATATAAGTACACTTAATACACAATAGGTGGCGTATACAGTAAAAGTTAATGTAAATGAGTGATTTTAAATATAAAAGTCTATAATTCACACACTTGTTCATAGGCAATGGCTTAACTGTCATGTTTTGAGTAAACTACACAATGAATTTTTTTGTCCTTCTAGATCAGATAGTTCACTTGTTTTTACATATCTTTTAGCTACTTACCAATTTCACCACCGGATCATCCATTTGTGTATATAATTTCGTTAGATTCATATCGATTTCATGCGCCGAGGTCTCTTTACAATCCACCAGCAGAGAGATACGATTTTTATGGAAATGTAGTGCCAACGATCGTATGGTACTGGTCTCATTAATCTGGGGTATATCGAAATGTAACGATTCAATTTCCCCGCCAGCACTGATGTCCAGCGTCACACGTTGCTGTTTGCGATCCAAAAAGAAGGACATTTTGTGTTTGAGTGTAGGAAAGTCGATCATGAAAAGGGCTTCAATGGAAATGTGTAATTTGCGTCGGGGCCTGAAAGAAATGCAAGAAAGACGTAAATAAAAATATATTTGTAGCGGCCGTATAAATTATTATATGTATATAAAAAGACTATTAACTATTTTTGAGATTATTATTAACTAACGTAAAGATATGAAATTACTTTTATTCAATCCTTTTATTTTAAATCGAGTACCTGATAGTTTGTAGCTCTAATGTAAATGTTTCGTTTCAAATTGTAAATGTTTCAATTCTGTATTTTACTTCCATACTAGACGACTTTAAGGATTTTACTTGGTCGCACCTAAGCTCAAACTTGTATACCAAATGTATCAGTCTTCGCTTAGACAGCGGATAATAAAGTTATTTAAAACTTATCTCCCCGTCTTTCAATCAAAAAGCCTTTTCAAATCTAATTGTATTAAGACTCTAACAGACCTTCGCGGACTTTAGAGGCTAATACGACTCTGAGACCGAGTACTGACTTTTAGTCTTATTTCGGTCCAGAGTATAAATAAATAATTAACTCACAAACAAAACCCTTAATAAGTATCCCACTTATTACATATTTAAAATTAATATATATATAAACAAAAAATAAAAAAAAATTATAATAAAAAGTAAAAGTAAAAAATAAACAATAAAAATAAATATTATCCTGTGCTTCAACCAGAAAATCCTGCAACAAAGCCAAAGGAACGGGCCAGTGGAAGGAGTACAAGGAAAATCTAAGATTGCTTATAAAACTAATAAGGTAGACGAAAAGATCTTCATGGAGAATATACACTAGGGTAGTTGCAATTTATATGTGAAAAAATATTGCAGAATTTTGTCATTCTGACCCCCCAAAAAGGTTTTGGGATTAAGATTAAAGAACTTTAATTCTTAAATTTCGGATTTTTCAAATTTCAGCAAAATTGGACTAGTCGTTTTTGTGTTATGCCTCCCGAACGTGGCTATAGGAACGTAAAAAACTTTAAGCCCAAAGCGGCACGGGTTAACATACTCCAATCGTGCTCAAACTTTGGCCATTCCAAAATCTGCAAAGTCTTCTCAACGCCTATGGCTCCTATGGTAAGGCCGTTTAATAGGTGCGCTCTCGCTTACAAAGTAAGCGACGATATCAGTAAGTGTCATTTCAGTTGCATTTACGTTATAAGCGAAGTTTTAAGCGAGATTGCTAACACGATTGATTACATAAGGAATATAAGCGAGAGGGCCGTTTCTGATGGCAACTACATATAGCTGACATTAGTGATTACATAATGGATATTTTTACCGCTGGGACATTTGCGTCCCGTGGAAGGGAGTACCATACCTCGAACGGAAGATGCAAGACTACATCAATACCCAAGCAGACTGGTGAGCCAACAAGGGACTTAATGCAAGCCCTGATAAAACAGAGTTAGTACAGTTTAGTCGGAAACAGAAAACTTAGACCACATCTTGGACAGGAAGCTCAACTGGAGACGAAACAGAGAAAGCAGAGCAGAGCTTTTTAAACATGCAAGAAAGGTATACAGAAAACCTAGGGACTCAAACCCAAAGTAACACTTGAAGTCAATACTTCAATACGGCCACATAATCTGGTGGTATGCGCTCAGAAACTGAGGTCCGACAAATGGATCGTGTTCTACATTCCTTCTGTCTCATCATTTCCGGATGCATGAGATCAACCCCCTCTAAGGCACTCTACACAGTACCTAATCTACTACCACCTGATTTGAGGTGCAAAATAGAGACACGACTAAACTGGATAGAAAACTGGGATCCATGTGACGGTCACACAACGTTCCGGAAATCGAACACCCTCTACGAAACTAGAACGCCCTCCAGAAAGGAGTGGACAGAGAACAAAACCGCTATGAATGGACTACTAAACATCTTTACTGTTGGGTCCAAACTAGGTGACAGGGTCGGCTACGGTATATTTTCCGCAGAGCTAATCCCGAGTATAAGTTCAAGGCTTCCAGACTTGTGCAGCGTTACCCAAGCGAAAATTCTTGCTATTAAATGTGGCGCCGACGAGATTAACGTGAGGAAAGTATCACAGGAATATTTACGGACAGTCTGGCGGTGGGAAAGTCACTGAAGTCTCACAATACCAAATCGGAAGAGGTTAATGCCTGCCGGACTTCTCTTAATGAAATATTCAAGATTAACAGAGTTTTGGTCACGTGGATACCTATACACAGCACATTTGAGGGCAACAGCAGAGCTAATGAAGAGTTCCGACTAAGTTCAGCTCTGCAGGAAAGCGACATGGAACACCATATAAGTTCTAGGCTTCCAGACTTGTGCAGCGTTTTTCAAATACTTGCTATTAAACAAGCCGTTGGCGAGATTAACGTGAGGAAAGTATAACAGGAGGATATTCTCCTGTTCGCGGACACTCTGGCATCTGTAAAGTCGTTAGTGGTTAGTGCCTGCCGATCTTCTCCTAATGAGATATTCAAGAATAACAGATACCTGGACACAGCGGATTTCATGGCAACTGCAGAGCGGATGAAGAGGCTCGACTTGATTCAGCCCCGCAAGCGACATGGAACAGCAAGCGCTTTGCCTAATGTCCACCTGTAAAAACATCCTCGGAAGTCTAATGTAGAGAACAGCCATACACAGATGGAATAATGAGGAAACCTGTAGGAAAGTCAGGATGATATGACCTGAATACAACCCGAAGCATACGTCAAACCTAAATCCCGAAAGTGACCAGATTAGAAAAATAATTATCTTTCCGTCCACCGAAGTCTAATATTGAGAACTGCAAAAAACAGATGGAAGAATGAGGACCATTAGGAAATGACATGTTTGCACATCGGCAGAATCGGAAACTTTGGTCACACAATGGGTCCATTGTGATCTAGGTGATAAGTTAAGTAGGTGTGGCGCAGCCCATATCCCAATTTCTTTTAAAACGCAACATCTGGAAGTATGGATCAATTTCTGATAAGTGTACGTATTTAAAAGGAAAGGCCTGGATCGGATTAAAGGATGACCCATGTGACAATTGTAAACCCAAATTCAATATTCCACTAATGTGTGTCGAAAAATGGGCGTGTTCGAACTGGTCGGCTTGTTACCTCCTATAAACAAGAAAACAGTAAGAGTGTTAGCACTCTGTACTCGTATGAGTTCCTTTGTCCCTAATGTGCATAACTTTTCAAACATTTGGATTGTGCGAAATAGAAGGCGTTGAATCCTTCCAAAGTAATGGCCTACTTATGCTTAAACTGTTGCCCTTTCTTATGTTACTTAGGTATGCATTTTAAGATTTATCTTTATGTAGTTAAACACATGTATTATAATCATGATATGTATATTCTTTAATACTTTACCTTATGTGGCGCATTGATATCACACAATCGCCCTTTTTGATATGTTGCTCCAGTTCCGATGAGGCCACTAAAATTAAGATAAAGGAAGGGTGAGTTTTTTTGTGAGTCTTAAGTCTTGTTTGTCCATTTCGCACTCGCAACCAAAAGGAAATAAATATTTAAATGGCATTGCGTTATCTTTGGGTGTAATCAATTGTTGTTCAATTGTTAAGCAATATTTTCACAAATGTGTCGGGTTTTTTTTTCAACAGTACAGTGATGGACGATAAAATAGTGGCGCTTATAATATTGTTGCACATAAACGTATAGAAAACATGTAGTTTTTGAAGGCAGGAAATGTGTTAACTAGTTTTGAAGACATGTGGTTTATAAGTAGTAAAACATTCATTCATAAACAACTCAATATGTCTGTGTGTTTGTCATAAACGTCATAATTATTTATATGATTTGAATAAAAATTCGTCAGATTGTTGTTGAACTATTGGTGATGGTTTCTACAATAGTACTTTTAATATACGATAGGTGGCGCATACAATAAAATTGAATGTAAATGTGTAATAAATATGTCATATATTTTAGAAAAAAAAACTTTTCCATTAAATATATATGTCTTTGTGTTTGTAACAAACTTTAAAACCATTTATTTGAATAAAAGCAACATTCACCAAATTGTCTTTGAACAATTGTTGATGGTTTCTAAATTAGTACATTTAACAGACTATATGTGGCTCATACAATAAAAGTGACTGTAAATTTATGATAATAATTTTAACGTCCTAAGTCAGTCTTTGTGTTTGTAACAAACTTTAAAACCATTTATTTGAATAGAAGCAACATTCACCAAATTGTCGTTGAACTATTTGAGGTGGTTTCTAAATTAGTACATTTAACACACGATAGGTGGCGCTTACAATAAAAGTGAATGTAAATGTGAGATAATATTCATGGTAGCCTAAGACATATATGGCTTTACTGGTTGGTGATTCATATCAATATTTCTTTTATTGTAACACCTTAAATCCAAATATTGCTGCTTTATTCATTAGCACATTTAATCCTTTTTATTTACTTACTCGTGACAATGTATAAAACACTGAAATCTACTATTTTATCGTCCTTTACTGTTTGCCCACATATGTAAGTGTCCGCGTATATTTTTCTTTATTTGTACATTTCTGCCACAATGGGTTCAACGTGTGATCTTTGAAGTATCTTGCTGAGATTTTGTTATTTTTTTGATTGCGTTTGTTTTTTGTTGTTGTTGCTTTATGTCAGCGGTTTCACTTACCTGGATCCAACGACAGTGACGCCACTTGGGTCAGGCATAACAGCGCCGTTATTATACATAAACTTAACCAATTCATATTGTCCACTGCTCACTCGATGGGTGATGTTGATTTTGGTGTTTTCGTGATGATGGTTATTGTTGTTGTTGTTGCAGTTGTTTCAACTCTGGCCACTTGGCTGGCGGAATTTCCAAAAAAATGAAACGCGTTAAACGTTCGCGTACAGTCAATTGTATATAAATATCACAATCTTGTCGTTAACTAAAAGAAAGACACACAAAAACAAAACAAAAATCAATAAAAATGTTATTGCTCTAAATGTTTGATTTATTAACAATACACAAATATAAACGCACTAACACAGGAAATGGCAACAGGGCAGAGCAACACATGTTATACACGCTAAGTCCCTTTTTTGTATCCTGATACAACAAATATTTATTTACTCTTAACACTTGGTCATCTGATAACCACGGACTCTTAGTGCTGTGTTTAAAGAAGCGTTTACACAAGTTGTTATATCTAACACCTAACAAGTGTTACACAGTCATTTGGCAGTGAACTGAAAACTCTTACAATCTATTGATAACTGATGACGACGCTGACAAAGACGTTTGTCCAGACGTCACACATCGTTCAATTGTTCTAACAAAACAATGTGGTATATGCCAAAATTAGCCTAGACCCCATATAAATCCAGTCAAGATAGGAGCGACAACGACTGGCACTTGACAAACATGATAATCTCGAGACAAAAACAAAATCTACACATTTCCATGATCATCATCAGAAGCAGCAGCAACAACGCAGCAATGACTATGATGATGATGAGACGACAACTGCGTTGACAGCCCCCGAGAACCACCGCCATCTAAAGTAGTCATAGTTATCATTATTGTCATAAGACCCGGCCTAAGTTGATAGCGACTGCGCAACCTCATCTGTGTGGTGGTTACCATATTGGGCTGTGTCTCTCTGTTGGTTGTTTCGTTTCGTTTTTTTCTCTCACATAACAACAGTAAAGTATCCATAGTACTCGTATCCATTCCAGTGCCTGGATCTCAATAACACAAAACAAAACTTCAAGTTTAGCTTTAAACTAAGCGCGCTCAGACACCACACCAGCAATGCGACCCGGCGTGCTGCCGCTTTACGCCTATAACTTACAAAAAAAAAAGTCAAATTTATTGAGGCTCTAAAAGCGGCTCACAATCTCTGCACCTAATAGTTAATAACCATAATCTAGCTTGAGTAGATCACCACGATCACGATCTTCAACTTGAGTCCGCAAGGAGAAGAAAAAGTGTGACACCTCGCTCAAGGCAAATGACAGGCGGCATGGGAATGTCATCTCTACATGTGACACTTTGGAGCATAGAATTTAAATTTGAATATCAATTTAAATTTGAATATGAATTAATTCAATTCTATGTTAAGGAAATCCCCATCCCCCTACTCTTCCCTAACTTGCACATTAATCTGACAAGGTGTCAATGTGGTGTTCATATCTTTTAACTGCCATCTACCAAGGTTGGAGCATTAAAATCTCATAAATTTTGTTCGATTCTAAGAATCTGAAAAGAGATTATTGTCATTATTGGTAGAGGAGTTTTTCCATTGAAGAGTCTGGTTTGCTGTTACCTCCAATTTTCAGATAAAATCTAATCTAATTAGACTGCAACTTGGGATGGGGTTTCCTTAAGCCAGTTTAATCTTCCGTTTTTTTTGATTGGCGTTTATTTCGTCACACAATAGATGTCAATCTATTACGTGGCTTCATAAATTGTTCATAATAATTCTGAAGTTCGTGGAAATTGGAAACTTGGAAAAGGAAGTGAATACTAAGGATAAGCAGGGCACAAGGTTGTGGTGATTAAATAGATATTGTAATAGCTTTTATATGAGAAAAAAGGAAGTTATGAAATGATTACACTGCTCGGCGCTAAGAGAAAAAAAGTGGGAGCCCCGACACTGTTATTGCTAATTCTTATGAAAAACTAAAAAAGGGCGGGTGATGGGAAAAATGGGGGTATTATTTGAATTTTACATAAGAAACAGCCGTTTTGTTGGAACGCCACCCAATTTCAGTTTTAGTTACATATCTACCTTACTTTTTGTTATCATTCAAGTAAATCATATATGAAGGGAAGGCGTCCCGGGAAATGGGCACGCGTTGGGTCAAAATTGCGATAATATTCGGATTCAGGGGGTCATTTACATAAGAATCAGCAGAAATAGCATCCGGGCCGATCTTCACGCCGAGACAATTTATATGTGAATAACATATGGAAATTCTATCGGATACCCACATCCCTAGGGGGGGGGGGGGGGGGGGTCCAACCCCATTACCGTCGCACCTACCAATGTCTTCTATAGAATACCGGTCATTGAAAGGGACATGACTATCAACTGCTATGATCCTTACAATTCCCCCGGTCCGAGCGACATTATACCCGTCGAACTTCAACAGGCCCTGGAGATACTATTGCCATGACTTTAACGGCTGTGTGAAGCTATTCTCCCTGCCAATACAATGGAGAAAGGCTAAGGTGGTATCCTTCCCAAAGGCGGAAAAGGCATCACACACTAAAGCGAAAGACTTTAGACGAATAAGTCTTACATCATTCCTTCTGGAAACACTTGAGAAAATCATGGACGACATTATCAAAAATTCAATCGGTCCGAATCTCCTTTCGAACTCTCAACATGCATACACAAAGGGAAAATCGACAGAAACCGCACTCCATGCACTATCGTTAGATAATCATTAGATAAGAAAGCATTTTCTCTAGTGGCCTTAATTGACATAGAAGGCGCCTTCAACAATATCGAATCCCTCTGCATTACGACAGAGCTCAATAGCCTACATATCAACTCACATATTAGCAAGCTGATTCGCAACATGCTACTAAAGAGAACTATCACCTCCATGCTGGGAAATCACACCCTCACTAGAAAGGTGACTTAAGGCACCCCGCTATTGTGGAATTTTGCTGTCAACAACTTTCCTCTTGTCTCCTAATAACCGGACGTATGAGATCGACTCCCTTTAAGGCACTCTACACGATACTTAATCCTGATCTGAGCTGCAAATGCTCCGCCCTCAAATTAGCCATTCGACTTAACATGATTGAACATTGGGATCCTTCCACCGGAAGACAAGATTGACCTGGG
Source organism: Muscina levida (assembly GCA_964034835.1). NCBI lineage: Eukaryota > Metazoa > Arthropoda > Insecta > Diptera > Muscidae > Muscina > Muscina levida. Next base: position 3,541,138 of record OZ035881.1, on the reverse strand, counting down.
TCTTATATTGGATAGGAAGCTTAATTAGAGGAAGAACATAGAAAGCAGATCCAACAAGGCACTCATTGCTTTATATACATGTCGGAAAGCTATTGGGACAACCTAGAGATTCAAACCCAAGGTAACACTATGGATTTACAATGCTAAATGTAGCCAAAACTAGAACGTGCTCAACGTTCCTCTTATCTTGTAATAACCGGATGTATGAGATCGTCTCGCTTTAAGGCACTCTATACGATATTTCATCTATTATTACCACCTGATCTGAGCTGCAAATGCTCCGCCCTCAAATCAGCTATTCGACTAAACGAGATTGAACTTTGGTATCCCTCCATCGGACACTCGAGGATCCTGAACCATATCAACATCTCTCTTGAAACTGACTACGTGCTTAGTGAACGGAAATCAAACATTCTTTATGGAACTAGAACGCCCTCCAGAACGGAGGGGACAGAGAATGAGAACGCAATGTATGGATCAATAAACATTTTTACTAATGGGTCCAAACTGGATGACAAGGTTGGCTATGGTGTCTACTCCGCGGATCTAGGCCTAAGTATAATATCAAAGAAATACTTGCTATTAAACGAGCCGCGGACGTGATCAACGCGAGGAAAGTATCACAGGAGGATATTCTCCTGTTCGCGGACAGTCTAGCGGCTGTAAACTCGTTTAAGTCCTACGACATCAAATCGAAAGTGGTCAATAACTGCCGGAAATCTTTTAACGAGATATCCAGGAATAACATAGTTCGGGTTATGTGCATACCTGGACACAACGGAATTGAGGGCAACTGTAGAACGTACGAACAGGCCCGACAGGGCTCAGCCCTGCAGGAAATTGACGTTGAACACGTAGCACCTTGTCCTATATCTATCTATATCCAGAACTGCAAACGACAGATGGAAGAATGAGGAAACCTGTAGCAAGGCCAAAAAGACATGGCCTGAATACAACGCGAAGCGTACGTCGTACCTGGTAAATCTTGTTAGGGACCAGATAAGAAAAATTATTACCTTCCTGACGGGACATGGACCCATAGGCAGACATGCGAACAGAATGGGATTCGCAACGAAAAGCGAATGTGTCTATTGTGGAAATAACAGCAGTGAACCATCTATCGACCATATTATATGCGACTGCTCAGCCCTATGCGGAAGGAGACTGAACACCTTGGAGAAACCCTTCTTAAATGTTATAGAGGAACTGACATCCTTGGACATCGTAGGGATCAACAACTTTGGTAAAATCATTAACAGGACGGATTTAGTCGAAACTCCGGCAACCCAACCGACAACTGGCATCGCAATGAGGCAGCACTCGCGCTGATAGCATAAGTTGAAGGGATGGTGCAAATGTCCAACAGGTTTCACAATGCGTCCATAGGGAACTAAGTGATCTCCTCGAAGAAGGAGATGCTTGCACACCTACCAACCAACCAACATATTAAGTAAATGGACAAAAATTTGCAGTATCGGCAATGTCTCAAATTCATTAGATATTCCTAGACAGATAGGGACATTCAAATTTTATTTTGTCATTGCAAAAAAAATTCTTTAACCATACTCATAAAGTTACGATAAAGGTACAGGAGAAGGCACAGTTAACGACTCTGAAAATATTGTGGCGAACAGCTATACGTCTAGGCAGCAATATCAAACAATGGCTAATAGTAACTTAAATTATCAAGATAAGATAACAAAAATTTACAATTATAATTTTTTTCTTTAAATTGAATGTCTTCCCCCACCTTTTCTACATATACATATTTCTACCGGTTAAGGGAAATCTTTACACCACATCTTTAAGTGTAAATAATCACTTAAACGTAGAGATTTTATTACAAATTCCACTTGATCATCATCGCCTGTGGCTACCAGCCAACAGCTTCCAGCCTCAACACTACCTCTCTCTATAAGCCGTCAATTGATCATGGTGGAGGTGTATAATTAATCGCATGTCAAAACCACAACATATCTTTTCTATGTTTTTTTGTTTCTACGATATCGAATCTACAGCAGCTACAACAATGTAGTTGTAGTTGTATTTTTCACATGTCGCTTTATTGGTTATTCGCTTTTAAGGTTTCTCAAATACTAAAATAATGTCGATGTAACTATATGTGTAATTGAATACACTTTGATCAATTATTGAAGTTAAGATCGAAACAACTAAATCACATCATCTAGTTTTATATCTCCATACAAAGACCACAAATAAGTACTGCAAATGTTACATACATACTTCCATCTAAACCACTTGTAAGTAGATGTAGGGAGAACCCAAGAAAAACAAAAACGCTTTCAACCACCGACAACCAATTAATAAACTGACTGAAATGACAGACAGGCCGACAAGTAGAAACATGGCACCAGCACAACACCCACGATTAAGATAATAAGCGTACTGGTACCACCACCACCGCCACAGCCTGCCTGCTTGACAGTCATCTATAGAGATTTCAGAATTAACATACCAGTCGAACAAAGTAGTAGAATTGCTCTTACGTTCGCTGTGTGCACATGAACTACAATAACTATGTTGTATATTTACAGTACTCCAACTATGGTCAAGATAAATGCGAGATCACAAGTAAAGATCACATGTTATTTTTTAAGTTAATGCGATCGTTTTAAATAAATTAAAACATTTTAAATAAATTATAAGTTAACTAGTTGGCAATGCTATGTTGTCTCTGTAAAAATCTCAAGTGAAGCGGCGACAAATGTGGGTTGTTATAAGTTGAATACTTTTACAAAATTCCAATATATTCTAAGCTGTAAAAATACACTAAGAAACTTAAAAATTCACTAAAGCAATGGTGTAATACATTCCTATATCGATTTTCGAGACTAGTTCTGCCCGGCATGACGAATACAATACTAAAATGCCATTGGCAACGAATTCAAAATTAAAATAAAGTACTTTTTTAAAATATTCAAAAAGAAACGTTAAACTAGAAATGCTTTCACTTAGGGTCTAAACTAGTACCAGGCAACACTTAGCCTCGCGAGGCCGGCAATAATTTGTATTTTTAAACAAACATGTTTACGTGAAGCTATAGTTGAATTGAAGCAATCATATTAGGCCATAGAATCTATGGTCGACCTCTGCTTTGTATTCACATACACATAATATTTATGGGTGCGTGCGTTGGGTGTTGCCTGACACTGCTTTAAACCCATTATAAAATGTATGGTCTCCGAAAACTACAGAAGAGTTTATGTACGCGGTGAGTGTAGCCATATGAATGTCGTTTAGACCTGACAGATAAGCTCGTTGATCTTGGAGCTCTCTTTTGTATCGATGGTCCTTCCTCTCTAGATCATGAAGATCTCTCCTTACAAGCCGGGGTAGGTTGTCCAACCCTATGAGATGGTGGTTACAATGTTTCCTCCTGTGGCACCCCCTAAAGGAGTCTAAAGATGGTGTTAGGTTTTTGTCTAAACTGTTTCCTACAATTACTCCCTCCAATTGTTTCTAAAAGACTTCCACTATCCAGCAAACAAAATGTTCAGACATCGGTCAGAAATCGGTACGACAGTCGACACAATCTTCCGATATCGGATCGAAGTCGTTACTAAAAACATATGGAGTGGTTGACACGAATTCTGACCGATGCAGCTGCGCTAAATCTGATGTATGTACGACATGTCGTACCGATGCATGAAAGATTTCTGAATGTAAATCGAGGCAAATTCTGAAGGAAAATTCGACGCGTCGGTATGAAATCGGACCGATATCTTACTAAATATCTGAAGTAATTCGGATGTTCTTGCCGAAGCGTCGTACTGATTTCTACCCGAAGTCTTTATGAAAATATATCGGATCGGAAATCTGACCGAAATTGTTACTAAAAACGTATGAAGTGATTAACACGATGTCTGACCTACTCAGCGGTGGGAAATCTGATATACGACATGTCGTACCGATATCTGAAAGATTTCTAAATGTAAATCGTTGGAAAATCTGAAGGGAAATTCGTTGTTTCTTCAATAACATTTTGTTGTTTCCTGCGACACAGAGTTTCGAAGTCGCTGCGAACTCGATCAGATATGTCGGAGTAAAATAAATAAAAAATTCCATTCAACGAGTCGTACCGAATTCGATATCGGTAAGAAGAGTTCAGACAAGGTGCAGACGTGTCGGATATCAGCCCATGTCGGAGCTTTTGAAATGCAGAACATTTTTGGGAATAGCCGAAACTTCGAATGTTTGAGTGGTCTAAAATCATCTTCGAATTATTGCCTTCCTAATGGGACCGGCAGTGACATGATGGTTAGAAGACGCGACCATCATGCGGTAGACCCCTGGTTTGACTCCTGGCTCCAGTCATCTACATTGTTCTTCCATTGCCGGCCCCCTCCAACTTCGTAGTATAAGTGCCGAGTCAATCGGCACATCTAGAAGAAGCTTCTCAAACAATCGATAAACAAGTAGGTGCTGTTAGTTGTGAATCTAAACATAGAATGTGTGTAATTCACACCAACGCGAGACGATCACCAAGTTTATGATGATTTCTTTTAAATGGGGCGTGTCACACCCCTTTCTACCCTGACTGTGTACTGAACACCAAATATCAGCTGCATAACTCTTATAGTTTATACCACGCCCACAGATCCGATCCCACCCATTTTGTTGCCCAAATGCCAAATGCATCCACACAATTTTTGAAGGCGTTTGGAGAAAAATTCTTCCAGATAATGCAGTTTCAAAAATAGGGTCTAACGGGCGAGGTCGCGCCTGCTTGGTATATTTTTACCACCGGCCACAAAGCTACATTTTGTGAAAACTTCAAAAAGATCGGTCAAGCCGTTTTCAAGTGTAGACGGTACTAAGAAATGCAAATAAACAAACAGAAACTCATTTTCGTATACATAGATTTGACCTTTGACCTCTTTAGGGCATGGCTTAAAGTTGTCCAATTTTGCTCAAATTTTGACTATAGCGTTTTTATAACAACTGACCAAAATTCCGGTGGGGCATTTCGGAAAATCCAAAGTTGAATTTTCGCTACTTATACATATACATCAGTGATAGGCATAAGCGAACACAACAAAACACGCACACAACAATATGGTGTACTTGTGTGCTGTCGCACAAGAAGCGTCAGCGCTGTCGAATTGTACACGGTAAAAATGTTGTGCTCTTCCAGCAATCGTTGAACTTTGTTGCTCTTTCTTTAGTACTGTCTGCTTAGAGGTGCGTTATGCATCAGCATGATAGAAATCTGAGATACATTAAACTATGAGCAAATATTATTTGTCTGCCTGGATTGCAATGTGGATATAAAGAGATTATGAAAATTAAATGGGTGAATTTTGGCTAGTATTAATTTTTATTTGACGGCAGGATTTTAAAGTATTTTAGGGCAGGTGCCAATCAATTTGTATACACTTCTTCGTCCATAGTTAAAGGACATTATTTAAAAGCAAAAGTCTGTAAACGCCAAAAAAAACTCAAGACCCTTGAAGATTAACATTACAGCCCTCTTTACTTGATGTTATTACACTTGTATATATTTTACTTCAGTTTATGGTTAGATTTGTATAATTGTTGTTCGAAAATAAAGAAATAAATTGTGGTATTCCGTTATTTGTAAAATTTTGCTGTTCTGAGAAAACATTTATTCAAATCGGTTCAGTAATTTCTGAGTTTGCCCGTTACATACATACATTTGATATACATATAATAATATTATATTACAACATTTAGAGATAAGTTTTACTTTCTATATAAAATATCACTGTACCTACCCAGGTCTAACATCATGGGGGATTTTACTTTACTGTGCTGAATGCGAAACAAGCGTGTGTGCATTCATAACATTCAAGCAGATACTGACTGTGTTGTAGGGGTTTTTACATCTATTATACGACTGCATTGAAACTTTAGCAAATGTAGGTTGACAAGTGGGAAACAGTTCACACAGTAGTACAAACGATGTACTATAGGTGGCACTAGTGGGGTTTAACAAAAACACTATATATCAAAATATAAAAGTAGTAAGAATTTACTATTTTTTGTTGCATTTTGGCGAAAAATGATATTCCAGTATAAAGAACTAAATATGAACTCACTTTACAAAGCTTCAACATTAACAGTATTATTACTTGCTTTTGGAGACAACGTAACACTCATATGTTTTGTATGGTATTTTATTTTTTTCTGTTTTTTTATAATTTAAATTATTTATATACTCGTAGGCAGTCTTTACAAATTTTTTCATTTTGAATAAAATGCATTCTCAAACCCGTCTTCTCTGTTATTACTCTATCCCACACACTCAAATTGATCTTAAGATCAACAAATATTTTATGGCGGCAATTAAAATAAACTTATTGAAAAGTGGTCAATGGTCGAACGGCAAAAATACAATGTATTGGCTGATGGATAGATGGATGCCCAACAATTATCAATACAAGAACAACAAAGGGAAAAGAACAAACAATTTCCAAATAGACAATTGATTTATTTCTCCACCGCCCCCAAGAAAGAATGAAACGTGTTGAAAGTCCACTTAAAGACAGTTTGAACAGTATTCTAAACTAATCAAATGACCACCATCGTTCTCTAAACAAAGTATGTAGCCGTCTTCTTTAAATAATGCCAAGGTGTAGTAAAAACTAAACTAAACAACAAGTTGTATATAAAAATTAAGGAAATTATGTCCAAATGTCTATCAGTTCATGTTGTATTTGTTTCGCATGACTAAAGTGTTTATATTGGCGCTAACTTTAGTCTAGCACAGCACAAAACTTAAGGGCATACACTGGCAAACTTCTCTTCAATCATTTCAAATTTAAATATTTTGTCAGTTTGAAGTGCTTGCCCCACCTTAAGTTGTTTTTTGTGATTTCCTACTCCTGTTAGACCAACAAATATTATTGATTTGAACACTCATTCACTCTGTGGCAATGGCCACAAACAAACAGATAAACACAGTTTTCCTCTTTTACCCTAGGGGGCACGGGAATTGAAAGGCTGTCGTTAAATGTTTTCATTTCTTTGTCAGTCTGAAGTGATTGAGCGAGTGAGTGACTGACTGACTGAGTAGTGCCCTGACCAGGCAGTCCCGGCAAACTGGCCATCATCTTTGGACAGAAGCTTTTTTTTGGACATTACGTACGGTATCGTAACGTAATGTGAGGCAAGATGACGCGAAAGCGTTATTTTCTGCTACCACCACTAATGCTGTTAGCGCTCTCATAATTTAACCATCATAGGAAATGTGTGAGCGTTCAGGACAGTGGGCATGAAAGTGAATGTGATATGAAATAAATGTTTTAAAGATAAAAATAAAAATATGGTATATATTAGAATGTCGTCGCTTTTATGTAATTTTAAGTTTCAAACGTATCAATTCAAGAGAGACCATACATATTATTACAGTTATTTAAATAACTTCTAGTCCACCCCTCGTATGGTAATTAAAGTATAGTGTAACTATCTCACATATTTTGCAAATCATCTGCCAAAGTTTTATTACTATAGCTTTAACAGTGTAGGAGCCTATAAGTAACACACAGACATTTGTATAAATGTATGTACGTATTATAGTATATCTCATAACACAGTACAACACATGATTTTGGGACTCAATTCTAAGAAATGCACGTGAAAGTAGCCACAAAAAGAAGAAATTCTGCAACATTCGTTTTGTCAAGTTACATGCCATAATAATTTAATATCGATTTGAAGTTAGTAAGTATCGTATAGGGGAATATGTCACGTTTTAGACTCTTTTGTTATATTGTTATATGGTGGCGTATGATTATCATAAGTAATATAAGTAAATCATACTCCACGGAGTACAACAGTTTAATTGTAAATGCTACAAAATAAACACATTTCAAAATCATTTGATGAATGGAAAAGTGAAACTGTTGCGTTATATGAACAGATTAAAGGATTTATAATTCTTAATAAATTTCTTTTAGCTAAATCGGACTGGTGGTTCTCGAGTTACGTCAAACAAAAGATGCTAAAACGTGACAAATTCCCCTATACGATACTTACTAACTTCAAATCAATATTATATTATTATGGTATGTAACTTGACCAAACGAATGATGCAGAACGTTTTCTTTTTGGGGCTACTTTCACGTGCAGTTCTCAGAACTGAGTCCCAAATCAATGAGCTGAAAAATGTTGTACTGTGTAATTAAGGGTTCCCTCTAACAATACCCTAGATTCAAATTTGTTGCGAGTTTCATTCAAAGTAAATAGAAAGTAATTACAAAACACCCTTGTTCAGTTTTTGTCAATTAAATTATGTACTTACTAAACAAGATTTTTTGTTGTTGTTGTCATCTACTTCCCACAATTTCCTTGCACTACATACATATGTATGTACATATTTCCCACATTCCAGCCCACTGTCCTACAATGTACTTAGTTGTCATTGTCGTCATTGCTGTTTGTTGGCTGCCGAGGCTGCTGCTGCTGCCGCCGCTCTTGTTGTTTTCTTACAGCTGCTGTTGATGTGAATTTTGACGCCGATAGAGAAAACGCGATCAGACATCCATGATCAACAGCTTAACATACTCGCATATACGCCGCGCGAGTGGTCCATACCCACTCTTCCGCTATGTTGGCTTTACTCCTCTACTATAGGAGGTTTTGCCATTTTTTTGCAAATCGCAAAATGCCTTTTTGCCAAGATACGATTTAGTTAAGTAAAAAGGTGTGTAGGAAGACGAGTTTTTGTCGTTGTCTTGTTTTTTTTTATTTTGCCCCAACACTAAGTGTATTTTGCTTTGTTGTGCGCCACTTTAAATCGCCTAAACACAAAACTAAAATCGCTTACAATTTCGAGATTTGAAGGAAATTTTCATAGACATAAACGATCAGTTTTGTTTTCAACACACAAGCGCAACATCCAACCATCATGCATGCGAACAGACAGACAGTCACACAGTCAGGCAGTCAGTTAGCCAACCAACCAGACCAACATTTCGATCTATCCATCCTCATCGGCCAAGTTGGAAGATAAATGTTTTTGGCTGTTGGATTTGTAGGTAAATATTTGAAATGTTAGTAAGGAAATGATCGATGATGGGTATAAAGAGACTTAGAGGTGCGTTATGCATCAGCATGATAAGAATCTGAGAGACATTAAACTATGAGCATTTATTAATTGTCTGTTTAGATTGCAATGAGGATATAAAGAGATTATGAAAATGAACTGGGGAAATTGTATGTAGTTAATCATTTTTATTTGACGCAGGATTTAAAAGTATTTTAGGGCAGGTGCCAATTAATTTGTATACACTTCTTTGCACACAGGGGGACAACTTTTAAGCGTATATAGTTTGAAAACATTATTTAAGAGACAAAAAGTCTTTAAACGACTAAAAAAAACTCAGGAGTAATGATTACAGCCCCATTTACTTGATGTTATTTTACTTGAATATATTTTACTTAAATTTATGGTTAGATTTGTGTAATTAAAGAGAATTAAATTATGCTATTCTGTTATTAGCTTAGCTTGTGATGTTTTTAGAAAAGAGTTATTAAAATCGGTTCAGTAATTTCTGAGTTTACCCGTTACGTACATACATACATTTGATATTAAATATAAAAATATATATTATAACATTAAGAGATAAGTTTTACCTTCAATATAAAATATCACTGTGCCTATCCGGGACTAAAATCCTGGGTTTTTTTTACTATACTAACCGAATACATTCATCTAGCAGTGGGAGAATTCGCCCGCTCGAATTGAGTTTTCAATTCGATACGTCTAATCCCCTTATTTTGTGTGGATGGGAAAAACATTTCATGAGCAAAAAATGGGGGAAGTAATGGCTGTACATCGTGGCCAAAGGTAGTGGGAAAGCGACAACAAATACTATGGAAGTAGCGGAATTTCTGAGCGACCGAGCGGCGCTATTTCATATGTTTTAACTTGTTGCCACTCATTGCGTGGCCTCGGCCTAAAGGAGGCTTCCATACAAAATTCAATTTTTAAAGAGTTGGCTCCCACTGTACAAAACGTCCCCCTAGAGTTGTCAAATGTAAAACCAACCACCATTATTATTGCAGACTCCACAGTTTCTCAGAACATATATATCCTCTACCTTCAAACCTCATGGTGGTCTCCATATAATTTGTACAGTATATTCGGCTACACATCACAAAGCTGCATAACACCGATATAGCCAAAGCCTACTCCAACCAACTCTCTCAATTACTTCAAACAAAACCCTATAGTTCTGATGTCCCTGACACTCACTGGCACTGGCCGCATTTTGCGAACTCTACGACCACTGTCGCAACGACCGATAATTAATGTCGCGAAATATCTGAAGAAATGGGTGCAGCATACAAGACAAAACTGTAGCCAATGGCGACGCGTGTGGTGACGGAACGTAATAATGGGAAGCGGAGGGAGATGAAACGCCTGTTCATACGGAAAAGCGTCTGTGGAAGGAAAGAGAAAGCCAAGATATCGAAAACTACAGGGATAGAGGTGAATCCCGAAAGTTCTACCAAAAGGTTAAAAGCAAAGTCTTCGGAACAGGGAACCTGTAACGACGAAGACGGTAATCTAGTCACGGACACTCAAAGTGTGCGACAAATATGGAGGGAACACTTTCGGTCTCTACTCGTTCCCGAAGGCTGAATAAGTGACGAAATCATGTTAATCATCGCTGATGGAATAGATTGTCCACCAACGAGCCAAAACGAGATCAGCAAGACGAGCTCAAGGCTTAAAAATAGTAAAGCTGCGGGAGCTGATGGACTACCGGCACAGCTTTTTAAAGCCGGCAGGTGACCGTAGTGAGTGTAAAAACTATCGTGGAATTAGCCTCTTACCCATTGCGTATAAGGTCCTGTCTAGCATACTGTGTGAACGTCTAAAGCCAATTGTGGAAAACCTGATTGGACCTTATCAGTGCGGCTTTAGACCAGGCAAATCCACGACGGATCAGATATTTACACTACGGCAGATTCTTGAGAAAACCCATGAGAAGCAAATCGACACTTACCACCTCTTTGTCGATTACAAAGCTGCCTTCGATAGTCCCATCAGGCATCGACTATACGAAGCCATGTCTGAGTTCGGTATTCCTGCGAAGATAATTCGTCTCTGCCGGTGTACCCTTACGAATACCAAATCCTCTGTTCGGATTGGCAAAGATCTATCTGCACCATTCGATACGACGAGAGGTCTTAGACAGGGAGACGGTTTGTCATGTATGCTGTTCAACATAGTGATGGAGAAGGTGTTAAGGAAAGCAGCGGTTAACATGTCTGGCACCATATTTAATAAGAGCCACATGCTGCTCGCATATGCCGATGATATCGACATTATCGGTCGAACGATGCGAGAGGTAACAGCTGTTTTCACATCAGTTGAAAGGGAGTCAGCAAAAATGGGTTTGGCAGTGAATGAGGACAAGACGAAGTTAATGGTATCATCGAACAAAGTGTCCACCCGTTGGGGACGCAGCGTGAACGTTGAAAACTATTGCTTTGAGGTAGTGGATGAATTTATCTACCTTGGATCCGCCATGAACAAGAACAACAGTGTCAGCCTCGAAATAAAACGGAGAATAGTGCTTGCTAACAGGTGTTTCTTTGGACTACGCGAGCACTTTATAAACACCACCCTATCTCGAACTACCAAAGTCCAGCTGTACCAGGTACTAATTTTACCGGTCCTGTTGTACGCCTCCGAATCTTGGGTGCTTACACAGGCAGATGCAGCTCATCTGGCGGTGTTTGAGAGAAAAATACTCCGCAAAATATATGGACCCATTTGCGTAAACGGCGAGTTTAGGATTCGGATGAACCATGAGCTGTACGAGTTATACCACGACATTGATGTCGTCAAGCGGATCAAAGTGCAACGATTACGCTGGCTAGGCCATGTCGTGAGAATGGATGAGGAAACTCCAGCGCGAAAGGTATTCTATCAAGACCTCGAAGGACGGCGCAAAAGAGGGAGATCGCGACTACGTTGGAAGGACCAGGTGGAGGAATCACTGACGCTGCTTGGTAGGACTGACTGGAGACGGTGCGCACAAGATCGAAGCGAATGGAAATCTTTGATCATTTCGGCCTCTGACTTAGGCACTAAGATATAAATATATATATGTGTCAAGTTGTTTTAAAGGCTAATAATAATAATAATAATAGCGATGAGTTGGTAACATGCATGCACCAGCTCATAAAGACGATTTGGTTCAAGGAATGCATGCCCGTAGTTGGAATCTGAATGTTATATGTCCTGTGCTTAAGAATGACGCGGGATTAGCCCTTTACCCATCACATACAAGGTCCTGTCTAGTGTGTTATGTGAATTACTAAAGCCCATTCTGGCGTACCTGATTTGACCTTATCCACGGCCGACCAGATATTAAAACTACGACAAATCCTGGAGAAGACCCACGAAATGCAGATCGACAACTACCATCTGTTCATCGACCACAAAGCTGCATTCGACAGGCCGATACGACAGAAATTGGTTTGAGTTTGTTATTCCCGCGAAGCTAAAACGACTTTGCGGGATGACACTGACTGACACGAAGTCTTCAGTGAAAATTGGCAAAAATCTGACCATTTTCTACCAAGTGAGGCTTCAGACAAGGCTATAGTCTGTCTTGCGATCTATTTAACATCGTAATTGAGATGATCATGTGGAAGGCTGCAGTAACAGGAATGGTACCATCTTCAACAAAAGTCACATACTGCACCCGTATGCCGATGATATAGATATCATTGGCCGTGGATTGCGGGATGTTACTGCGTCTTTATCGAGCATTGAGTCCACTCGTCTGGGACTCTGCGAGAATGTTGACAACTGTAACATTGAAGTTTTAGATGATTTTGTATACATTGGCTCGGCCATAAACAGAAATAATAATGTCAGCCTGGAAATTAATAGACGAGTATTGATCGCAAACCTCTGCTTCTATGCGCTAAGCAAGCGATTTAATAACAAAGCGCTCTCTTGAAGAACAAAGATCCAACTCAATGATCTTACCTGTCTTGATCTACAGCGCAGAATCCTGGACAATGAGACAAGCGTATCAATCTATAAATAAATTCTTCGCAAAAAGCGGAACTCATCATCGTTAACGGCTAGTATCGTCGTCGAATGAACCACGAGCAGTATGAGCTTTACAACGATAGCGACGTAGTCAAGCGCGTTGAAATAGACCAAATGCGCTGGCTTGGACACGTTGTACGAATGGATGAAAATGTTCCAGCTCAAAAGGTTTTCGTCAATAAATTCGATTTGCGGCGCAGAAGGGTGCGACCAAGACTTTGTTAGATGAACCAGGTAAAAGAACTGTTATCTGCACTTGGTGTGACTAAGTATCTTCGGAGCACAAAAGACCGAAGCGCTTGGAATTATTTTCTACGTGCGGCTACTGGTAGATAAATTTCTGTTGCTGCTGCTAATTAGGAAAAATAAGAATATTCGGCAACAAACTTGATCCAGAATAGAACGAAGAAAAACCAAAATGATATATCATATAACAGAGGCGCTTTAATTATTTTGTGCGAAAATTGTCACACAACGATGAAAGCGCCTCTGTAACATAATCTCTCCTTTTTATTTTTCATCGGTAAAGTACACAATCTGTACTATGGAAAGCATATGACTGATTATAAACCGTGGAAATATTTTACAGGCCAATGCGAGTAATACAGGTATTTTACTACAATCCAATTAAAGTTTTGAAAATTACAACAGACACAATTCTGAATTTATATAATACTAGTGGGCCCGGCAATGCTTCGCAATTGCATATTAACTTGTAATATATTTCACATTTAGGTCTACAAAGTACTTTAAAACGGTAATTAAGCTCGACAATAATATGTTGAGTTTATTAATTTATGTAACTAATTTCAAGTAACTCCTTAACATGGAAGTTAACTAATTGTCTTTTATTGTTTTAAATTCTAAATATTATAGGCTCTATGACGATAGTAAAAAGTTCATCATCAAAGTCGTATCTACAGTTTCATCATGTAGATTAAGTTTTGTCTGTATGTAGGGAGAAAAAACACTTCTTTCACAAATCGCAAACAGAAGTTCCTCTAAAGATCAAAATTTAATTTTTATATTTATCTGTAGTAGCGGGAACCGTCTGTATACTAACTATGTCTTTGGGAGTAAAAATCACTTTTGTTATGCCTTCTCCTCCTATTGAGCGCAAATGAAATTTTCGTTTGAAGCTTCATGCCTTTAGCCATAAACACCTCCTAAACCTTCCATATAGCCTGTTCATTAGGGCGGATCAATATTTTCGATCGGAATCCACGATCATCAATACCTAGTTCGCGCTGAGAAGCATGAAGATTTCAGGTAGACATATTTTTTTAACAATGAGCAACTATTAGAACCTTCAGACCTATGGGCCTCGGCTGTAATTTTTACCTACTATTCCGATGATTGGAGATCAAGACGAAGAGAATGGTATATTTTTGACATTGTTTTCTGTATGACAACACTCAGAGGCCATAACTTTTTAACCAATACATAGATTTACTTCTGTAATACTTCATTTAGTTTGTTTGGAAGTTAAGCAGGAGTTTTGGGTTTGTGCTCATTTAAAAACAAAAAAAAATTCTATCTGAAATCTTTCATCTTATAAGCGCGAGCTAGGAATTGATTTTAGACACAAAATTTATTGGTGAAATTTTCTTACAATTCATCGCAGATTCCGCTTTGGTTACGATTTTTGCAAATAAAAAAATGGCCCACCTTACTATTCATATCTCTAGGCGAACTGCAATATACTGTGGAATTTTGACAGTTATAACTACTTATTTTAAAAGGGGTGTGGAACAGCCCACTTCCACCCTTACTGTAATTCATACTGCAAAAATAACATATGTAACAAATTGCATCTTCATACCTCTGATAGTTCATAAGATATAGCCCTTTTGATTGTCAAGTTGTATGGGCGGTGCCACGCCCCTTTATCCAATCACAACCAAATATAGCCAGGGACTATCAACAGGTCGCCAGTACCACTTGGTAAAATTGTCGTACCAATCGGCCTATTAGAAAAGCCGTTAGAGCGATTTTTGAAAAGGGGTAGTGGCACCGTCCATTTTCACCTTGGCTGAAATTAATACTGCTCCAACAACATATATACCAAATCTCATTTTCATAACTCTGATAGTTCATGAGATATAGCCCTTTTAATTTTCAAGTTGTATGGGCGGTGCCACGCCCCTTTATGAAATCACAACCAAATGTAGCCAGGAACTATCAACAGGTCAACAGTACCACTTGGTAAAATTTTCGTATCAATCTGTCTATTGGAAAAGCCTGCAAAGCGATTTTTTAAAAGGGGGCGTGGCACCACCCACTTCCACCCTGGTTGAAATAAATACGGCTCCAACAACATATATACCAAATCTCATCTTTATACCTCTGATAGTTCATGGGATATACCCCATTTGATTTTCAAGTTGTATGGGCGGTGCCACGCCCCTTTATCCAATCACAGTCTATTATAGCGAGGGACTATCAACTGGTCAACAGTACCACTTGGTAAAATTTTCGTATCAATCGGTCTATTAGAAAAGCCGTTAGAGCGATTTTTGAAAAGGGGGCGTGGCACCGCCCACTTCCACCTTGGCTGAAATTAATACTGCTTCAACAACATATATACCAAATTTCATCTTCATACCTCTGATAGTTCATGAGATATAGTCCTTTTGATTTTCAAGTTGTATGGGCGGTGCCACGCCCCTTTGTCCAATTGGTCCGAATTGTAAATCTAAACCATCCGGGGCGCCACCCAAACGCGTACAAAAAAATTTATGCAAATCGGTCCAGCCGTTTAGGAGGAGTTCAGTCACAACACACGTACGTTAGAATTTTATATATAAAGATATTTAGCTAATATTTCATATTCTAATCTCTATTGCACCAGTAGGGTATCCTAAGATAGCTTTGCTCTCTTTCAATTTCAGTGCAATAAAGTAAAGAAGTCCGCCACGGCCGTCTAAGCAAATGAGAGTAAAATTATAGTTGTTGCCACCACCACCACAACAATAGCACCACAACAACAAAGAAACACATGTCAAAGATGTTGTTTGAAGCCAAAGCAAAATGTTGGCTTGGGTCTGAAGTCGACTAGAGCGTTGTATGAATTGAAGCTAATAGAGCCGAGTTGAGTTCAGCAGTTGGTGCTGCAGTCGCTGTTGTATGAACTATGTTGTTTGGCGTTTGTTAATCAAATAACTTGACTCCAAATACAAGTTGTAAAAGATTTTGGCACCTACGCACAAAATTTCGTTTGTTGTTTATTTGAAATGTTTAAAAAAGTGTTTCAACATTTTGTTACACAGAAATTTTCAAATTCTTTAAGAGATTTTCTTTTAATCTGTAGCTGTTTGTTATTTGTATTGTGAATTTGTGTTATTTGTTATGTAAAATTGTAAGAGTTGGGAGAAAGAAAAATAGAAAACAAATCGATAGACAATTTAAACACAGACAACCTTCAAAAGTTTAAATGATTACATTACAAGGGTTTGAAGGTGAAGCATCCATCGAAAGGGCTTGCTTTAAACGCGGGCAGAGTTTGTGGCGCTTTCTTGGAATTCATTTTGTAAGAGAGTGTGAAAACATGTAGCCTTGCTTTCTTCTTTCAGCCAACAATAAACTTCCGGCTAAGGTGTTTGTCTTGTGCAGTACATGTTAAGCTACAAAACGTTAAGTCAGGGCCAGTGAGGGTTTGGTTTCTAGCTGCTAAACATGATTTTGACAAGTCTATGCAATAAAGTTACAGAACCTATGATGTTGCGGTAAATTTTTGACTTGAGATGTTTAATAAAGTAACAAACTTTAAGGTTGTGGCTTCTTTAACTCTTCCAGTTTGCTTACAGCTCTATGGTAGATGTTTCTAAATTTAACCAAAAAAAGTTTATTATCTTTTTATTTTTGGGTGATGTGTGTATATTGGGTGAATCATTGTTGGGCTTAATATAGGTATCTGTTTCTACTTTTTAGATGTCTTAACATTTAATTACTTTCCTTGGCGTCTAATTTACCTACGAAAATGGAAAAAGACTTTATTTTCAATTAAATTTCAACGCCCACTCTTGATTTTATTAGATGTTTAATGTTAATTTGTTTAGTTGTTTATAGCCAACACATGCACACTTATACACACACACACACCGACACACAAAGACAATAAACACGGCAATTAAATTTATTTATTTATTAGTTGATTTGTTTGGGAGGTTTCTACCCTCCCTCCCTCCTTCTCTCTTACGCTCTTCTAAGGCCTTAAACAATCTAAAGAGTTAATTTTATTTTTGCATTGAGCCATAAACCTGGCGTCTCTGAGGCATTTCCGTTATTGACTCGATGATTCGTTAACATTTTCATTCATTATCTAACGATGCTGCTGTTGTGCTTCTTGAGAGCGTTATAAGGAAAGTTATGTAAACAAGAGGGCGTTATTCATTGAAAACCATATATCAAGTTTTATAACATCAACCAAAGGGGGTGGAATCGTACCAGCATTACAGAGACTCACTCATTGCCTTTAAACCTAGCTAGCTAGCTACCATCGGATCAACCTCTTCTATCATCTACCTACCTACCTACCTACCTACTTAGCATCATAGCAATCTTTAAACTTATAATTACGTATTTCTTTAATCCCCTCTCCCCCTCCCTTTCCCACCACTTCATAACCCAATCTAACTATAAATTGCTAATAAAATATAGGGGATTACATTAATATCTCTATTCATTGGCTTGCGCAGAGATAACAATCGATTGTTTGAACTGATTTGTTTATGATGTAAATACATTTATGTTATATTTGTTGTTAAGGTTTCAATTTGTTGTCGCTATAAAAAGACATTGGAAATTCCTGTTTTTTGTCGTTATTTGTAATATAAAACTATTGTATGTTTTTTTGTATGTCTTGGGTAATAAATTTGTTCTTTATTCGATTGACTGCATAAATATTGGCACGAGTTGTAATAACAGAGCATAGCCCCTAAATGGGCTAATCAATTTACAAAATAGAGTGAGACGTTTAAGCTTGTAACGTTGTAACGTTTGAAGTGCCGCGATTTTATGCAAATTTAATTATGTTTTAATTTTAACGACAAACAACGACATGAGCATGTTTGGTCGAGTTCAAAGCTTTGGGGTTGAACAGTGGAAACTTTATAAGTTGAAATATCTTATCTTACACACTACCAAATTTTTCAGCTCATTGATTTGGGACTCAATTCTGAGAATTGCACATGAAAGTATCCCCAAAAAGAAGAAGTTCTGCATCATTCGTTTTGTCAAGTTACATGACATAATAACTTAATATCGATTTGAAGTTAGTAAGTATCGTATAGGGGAATTTGTCGGATTTTAGGCTCTTTTGCCTGTGTAATAAAACAGAAGCTAAAATTTTTCCACAAAAAACCATCACCTCAAAAGTGCCGGAATAATTGCGAAAAACGCACCAAGCACTCTATGAAATCACTATTTGGACGAAATTTTCTGACTTTTGGTGGAAAGGAGTGTAATGCAAGAAAAAGCTTCTGATTGGTTTTACTTGGCAAACCCAGAGTAATCCTTGCCAATTACAATCTAAGACAACTCACAGAGCTCCATATTCGTAATACTACTGCGGACGGAGTACCTTAACGTGGTGACGCATGGAAACCTGCTTTTGACACCCGTCTGATCATGGCTAACTGTGAGAGGCGAAATCTAATACCCAGACAAGTTGGCCCAGATTAAGCGGTACACTGGTCAGTGCCTGATCCAAAATGGGCGGCCGTAATAAAATCCTGGCAGGAGTAGAAAACTGCGACGTGGTGGGGTGAGCTTACAACCCGCCACTGATGTTTAAACTATTGCAATGAAAATAAGTAAGAAAAGAATAAATCGGACCCCCCAAATTGTTGACGACCACCGCAAATGAATTAAGGACCACGATTTGAGAATATGCACCTGGAATGTTAGAACACTGTATAGACCAAATGCCTCCATCCAACTGGCGGAAGTCCTCGAAGAATGCAAACCAGGTGTGTGAACGCATAGACACCATACGAATCAAAACAAAGTTTTTCCACATTATGTTTATATGTGCCCATGAAGAGAAAAGCGATGAGCACACAGACGAGTTCTACGAGAGTCTAGAAAATATATATAACCATAGCCCGAACAATGACATCGTACAACTTTGATGTCATTGTTCGGGCTACGGTTGACGGTAGTCCATTTAAATGAAAAATTAGGCAGGGAGACCGCATTTGAGCATTGCCATTACCATTGGAAAATTCAATCTGCACACCGAAACGTCGAACAATGGCATCAGACTGATTAATTTCTCTGCGGCAAGAAATATAGCAGTTAGCAGCACTAGATTTGACCAAAGAAAAATTCATAAGGCAACATGGTTATCTCCAGATCAATTTACGAGGAATCAAATAGATCACGTGGTTGTCGACGCATCGAGTATTTTGGACGCACGAGTGATAAGGGGTGCGAACATTGACTCCGATCACTTCCTTACCGCAATTAAGGTACGCACAAGACTAAGCATGGCGAAAAACATAAGTAACCAAGCACAACGAATGCTGGAGATCGCTAAACTGCGGACCACAGAGGTAGCAGACGCCTATTCCAACCACCTAACTCAACTGCTACGGAATGCTTCAAGCACTGATAATATTATCTCGCAGTGGCAATATATAGCCGACTACATAGAACGGACTGCGAGAAACGTACTTTATGTATTCAAAGACGTCTCAAGATGATGCCTGGTTCGCAAACGAAAGAGACGGATCCTTCATACGGCCCGAATCTGCAGCCAATGGTAACTCGAGCTGTTCGCGAACGGCACAGGAAGAAGAGACGAGAGGCAAATCGTCTTTTTAGACGGAAATAGAATGAGCTGAAGAAGAGGCAGGATGACTGCACACTGTGCACAGAGTTGCTCCGAAGTAGAGGGGAAGCCCGAAAATTCTACCAGAGAGTTAAGGCGAGCATACGTGGAACAGGGTAGCCCTCCTGCAAGGACATCGATGGCCAGCTAGTGACGGACCCAGATAACGTTCTGAAGTAATGGAGATAACATTTCAGAAATCTGCTGGATACGGACACCCCTCTAGAAGACCCTGCTCCAATCCATGACGATGGTATTAACTGTCCATCTCCGTGCCAGAGTGAGATACCTCTGGCAATATTCCGCCGTAGAATAAGACTATAAACAATAACAAAGCAGCTGGAGCCGATGGTCTCCCGGCTGAATTGTTTAAGGCAATTGACAGGCTGATTAGGAGCATGCATCTGCTCATTGAGAACCTCTGGCTAGAGGAGAGCATGCACGGGGATTAGAGTCTCAGTCTGTTGTGTCCCATTTACAAGAAAGGAGATCCTAGTGAGTGTAAGAACTACCGTAGAATAAGACTATAAACAATTGCGTACAAGGTTATTATCTATTAATATTGTATATATTGTGTGAACGTCTAAAGTCAATTGTAGAAAAACTGATTGGACCTTATCAGTGCAGCTTTAGACGTGGTAAATCTACTACGGATCAAATATTCACTCTACAAAAAATCCTGGAGAAACTCATGAAAATCAGATCGATACCTACCACCTCTTTGTCGACTACAAAGCTGCCTTCAGCTCTCTGATAAGGAATAAGTTATATGAAGATATACCTGAGTTTGCTTTTCCTACAAAGCTAAATCGACTTTGCAGATGTACCTTGGCAAACACCAAATCCTCTATTTAGATTGGTAATAATCACTCAGAACCATTCAACACGGAAAGAGGTCTCAGGCATGGTGATAGCTTGTACTGTACACTATTTAATATAATTATGGAGGAGGTAATGAGAAAGACTAGTGACAACAATTAGCCTATGCCGATGACATAGTTTTCTCATAGCTAGAAATGCAGTCAGTAAAAAAGGGGTTTAGCGCTCAACGAGGACAAAACAAAAATAATGATTTCGACGAACAAAGAGTCCTCTCGGTGCGGATGCACCGTCAACGTTGAAAATTATTGTTTTGCGGTAGTAGATGAGTTTGCACACCTCGGATCTTCCGTCAACAAGAATATTATGTCAGCCAAGAAGTCAAGCGGATTCTACAAAACAGGTGTTAATTTTTACCGTTTTTCGGTATGCCGCCGAATCATGGGTGCAACGACAACGAACATATAAAACCAGGGAGTATTCGAGAGAAAAGTATTTCGAAAAATATATGGACCTATCTGTGTCGAAGGCGAGTTTTGCCATCGGATGAACCATGAGCTGTATGAGCTTTACTACGACATCGACGTAGCTAAAAGAGTCAGAATCTAACGACTTCGATGGCTGGGACATGTTGCCTGGATGGATGTAAATGCTCCAGCGAAAAAGGTGTTTGAAGGCGAACCAGAAGGACGGCGCAGAGCAGGGAGACCCAAACTTCGTCGGAAGAACCGCCATCTGGTATGAATAACTGGAGAACGCACGCAGAAGACCGAAGTGTGTGGAATTCTTTAATACTTCAGTCCTCTAATTTATGAACCACGTTCGTAAGTTGTTAAGGGACAATTAAGTAAGTAAGTAAGCTTACATTTCCGTAAACTCTAGAAATTAGTACTAAAAGTTACAAATAGCATCCTCCTATACGAGTATACCTATGTATTATTGACAGAATTCAACCAAGTCTTCTGATTTTTGGATGACGCTGAAGATATATTCGTAATACTGTTTTAAGAGGTATTTCGTATGTAGGAAATTCCTTTAAATTTACACAAACATAAAAGCTTGTTTTTTTTAATTATAGAGAAACGTGTTAATTAGAATTTTTGCCGTGAAAAGCAAAATAAAAATTTCTTAATAGTCAATTTTTATATATAAAAGCAATTGTCAAGGAAATGCTTATTAGCCTCTTGCTGGTTTTAAACATACATAACAGTTGTAATATTATAATAATAATTCATTGACTTTTTTTTGCAGGAAAACAATTTTACATGTGTCGGTAAGTCTGTTACTTAATACTTTTAATTTTCTCGTATATTTTATTCCAAATATTATGAATATAAATCTTATGACTGTTATGAATATTTAGCAAATTATTCTTATTAATTCATTAGCATATTATAGGCAATTTAAACAAATTTCTTAACTTCTATTGCCATAAATTTGGGGCAAAACCCCAAATTAACACAAAACCATGACTCAAATATTGGATTTTTTTTAATTAAAAAAGAAATATACTTACTAAATAGCGTAAAACAAGACTGTCTAAATTAGGCAGCAGTCTTAAACTAATTGTATAGGCGAGTTAAGTTAAGCATTCTGCTTTATTCACTTAATTATCACATAATTTAATATCAATTTAGTAAATTCTGTTTTTATTTTCTTTAAGTTTACTAATGAAATGTGACATTAATAGAGACTATAAGTTTTATGTATGGCTTTTTATATTTTTGCTGCTGGCATTCCATTAAGAATATAATAAATATATATTGCTACTGAGATTTGTGCTATCAACTCTTGCTATCGCATATTCAAATCGCTATCAATATCGCATGTTGGCAATATTAAAACCTCCGCATATTTTTTTTTAAACTTTCAAATCCTATAAAACTAACTGTCAGTTTGGAATATTAATTAAATAAATTTATATTGAATGTTAAAATATGTAAAATAGTATGTGTCAATAATCTGCTACATATATGGGCATCGCTCTAGCAAAATTAAAAATTTGTCTTTTAACTGTTTTAATGAAATAAGATCGTGAAGGTTTCTATTTGAAAAGCAGCGCACCAAATTGAAATTGTAGCTGAACAGTAAGATGTTTACCTACAATGATGAGGTCATCGGTGAATTTAACATTTATTTAAAGAATCTGACTTATTTCTTTTTCTTATAGAAAACATTTTAATTTATTATATACCTTAAAATTGTAATGAGTTGTGTTGTTATGGTAATAGCATTTTGAGCTAAAATTTGTTTAATTTTAAATTTGCAAAATTTTAGCATCTTGTCACATAGACCATCAGCGCAATAGTACAGTTAATAGTATTAACCACGCAACAATAAATTAGTTTTATTTATATGTAAATTCATTACAATTAAAATTGTAACATATCTTATAAGTTAAATTACTAGCGATTTTGGCTGTGGTTAAGGAATTATATGTATTGTTTTTATAATTCATAAAATTTTTACGGATCACTGCCGTTATGCTTATATTAGGCACTTTATAACTTTTGATTGTAAATCTAATCCAGTGATAGGCACTCCATTGCCTTGAGCCGCATGCAGTAATCGTTTTTTTTTCACGCAATCACGATCGGCAATTTACACATACGTGAAAGTTTTGTTTGATTTAAAACTCTCAGTCTCTGCTTGACTGTTATAAAGCAACACCAAACACGCTTGTTTCGTATTCAACACAAATACATATACAAGAACTGACAGAGAAACAATGTTCAACGATTGTTTGCACCGTGTACAATTCATTAGCTACTTGTGCTACTTGTGCCACCGCACACAAGCACACCATGTTGTTGCATGTGTTCGTTCAGTTATGTCTATCACTGCTCTAATCTAAAGACCATCCTTGCATTATTTGTAAAAACTGTTTATATATCTAAATTATTAAATTTAACGTAATACTAGTTTAAACTCTTTAATCAAACTGGCCCTTAGCCTAACAATACTAACATTGTAGAACAAAAACGATTGTATAACTTCAAGAACCATTCTTGCAGGAAATGTGTCAACAAAATATTAATAGCAAAAAATGTGTGAACTTTTTAACATCTTTTAATGTAGCAGTTACAGATTTTATTGCTGCTTGGTTATAAGAAAGTTTTACACAATTGACAATTTGTAGTTGAAAAAGAGACGGCCTGTACAGAAGTTTAGTATATTTTCAGTTATATTTTTATAGCTTATTTAAAATAACATATCGCCAGCTTAGAGTAAAAAGATTCTAAGTCCAATATCTACGAAAATTTTAATAGTATGACATTTATCTGTTATTAACTAATACAAAAAGCCAAAACTTCATTCTTGAGTCAAATTATCATAAGCATACATCGTACGTAATATAGAACTGAATTCGATGTACTTAAAAAAATGGGTATGTAAAAGTAAGACCGGGTTCACTGTCATTGGTGTAGGAGGTGCCAGAAGGAGTGTGGCTGAGGTTTCAGTTTTTTTAAGGATTTATGTAATATTACAAGATAATTAAACTGACCAAATTCAAATATTCTTAAGTTGCCAGTTTGGATGTTATCGAAGAAATGTTAATTTCTTAGAAATATGTAATTCTGTATGTAAGGAATCACAAGTGTACGGTCTTTATAGTCCATATTCCTGAGTCAAATTTTCATAATTTCGATAAAATTTGACTGATGTTTAATAGGTCACTTCTATGGGAGATACTAGAAAAGGTGTGGCAAATCAGTCAATTATCTAGGGGTTCTATCTACTTTTATAAGGATCTACTTTTATAAGGATTTATTATCCGACAGCGTTGAAATATCCTACAGTCTTCAGTTTAAAAATAATAAAAGAAATATAAAATTGCATAAAATATATGTCAATTTTATATGGGTAAAATATATGGGTAAAACAAATGATGCAGAACATCTTCTTTTATGGTGCTACTTCCAAGTGCAGTTCTCAGAATTGAGTCCCACGATCATGTGTTGTACTGTGTTATTAATACCAATATTTTTATTTAATTTTTTTGCATTATTTCAAAATTTTTAATGTTTTTTTATATTTATCGAATTTTTAAAATTTTTAATTATTTTATATTTTTAAATTTTTTTAATATTTTCAATGTTTTGATATTTCTACTATTTGAAATATTTTTAAAATCATTAATAACGTTAATATTTTTATTATTAATGTTAAAATTATTTTTACATATTATTAATAATTTTAACTTATTTTAATATTTTTAATTATTGTTATGTTTTTGATATTTTTAATATTATTATTTAAAAAAAAATATTAAAAATATTAATATTAATAAATATTTTTAATGTTTTTAATATTTTTCATATTTTTAATATCGTTAATATATTTAATATTTTTAATGTTCTTAATATATTTAATATTTTTAACTTTTTTAATATTTTTCATATTTTCAATATTTTTAATATATTTAATATTTTTAATATTCATTATCTTTTTAATATTTTTCATATTTTAAATATTTAATATTTCTAATATTTTCAATATTTGTAACATTTTTAATATTTGTAACATTTGTCATGTTTATAATTTTTTAAAATTTTTTTATTATTTTTATTATTTTTAATATTTTTACTGTTTTTAGTATTACATATTATTAATATTTTTATATTTCTCTTGTTTTGTATTGTTGATCTGTATATGTAAATAATGAGTTTGGTTTCATTGTTTGGTTCAAGATCTTTTCTATTATTGCTAATAGAATTTGTTTTACAAGAGTTGTGTGTTTTTAACATTTTTCATATTTTTTTTTTTTAATATTTGCAATGTTTTAACATTTTTAATATTTTTAATTTTTTTAATATTTTTTATATTTTTAATAGTTTTATTACCTTTAATATTTTTTGTAGTTTAAATATTTTTAGTATTCAATAGTTTTAACTTTTTTTATATGTATATTAAATATTTTTAATACTGTTAATGTTTTTATTATCTTCAATATTTTTATATTTTAAATTTTTTTATATTTTTAATATTTTTATATATGAAATATCTTTAATATTTAATATTTTTAAATTTTTTTTAGTATTTTTACGATTTTTAATCGTTTTAGAATTTAAAATTTTTTTAATAGTTTAAAATTATTTTAAAAATTTTAATGTTTTAATATTTAAAATATTTTAATATAAAAAATATTTTAAATATTAAAACATTTTAAATATTAAAAAATATTTTAAATATTAATTTTTTTTTAATATTTTTAATTTTTTTGACATTTTGAATATTTTTAATACATTTCATATTTTTAATATTTTTAATATTCTTATTAATTTTAATATATTTTAATATATTCGATGTTTTTATTTTTCGGTAATTATTTCAATAGTTTTAGTTTTTTGTTTTTTTTTTTATTATTTTTAATATAATTAATATTTGTACCTATTCATTATTATTTTTTTACATTATGTCAATATTTTTAATGTTTTTAATATTTTTAGAATTTTCAAATTTTTAATATAAATATTTCAATATCAGTAATATTTTTAATATTTTTAAAACTATTAATAATTTTATCATTTTTAATTATTTCAAATATAATAATAATATATTCATTATTTTTATTTATTGTTTTTTAATTATTGCAATAGTTTTAAATTATTTTAATACTTATAATATATAATATTAAGACATATAACTAAATGAATTTAAGATTTTATTAAATCCATTTAAGAAATATTTTGTATGAATATCTATCTGTCATAAAATTATTATTGCTAAACTTAGCTCCTTTTTTGCTCTAAATTTGCAATACTGCACTTTTTTCTTGTTAATACATTTCTACAAACAGGTATATACATACATATGACATAATTAAATCTTTACAAACCTTTTCTCATGACAAGATTCCATACAATTCCTTATAATGACATTGGCATTGGTGAAATGAAATGTCCTTCGTTATTTTCGTCTTTTTGTTTTTGGTTATCTCTTGATATTCGTTCACTTAATTTGCTTATTGGTCATTTGAGATTTTCACTGTTGTTTCATTTTTTTTCTCTTTACATTTATTTTACACTTAAAATGTCGTTTTTGCACGCAACGTAAAACGTAGTCGTCATTAACGTTCCGCTGGTCCAGCCGGCCACTCTTCTTACAACTCTAAGGATAATTAAATCGGTAAACCGTTAAAAAGCTGTGGAGTGGGGGGGAATAATGACGATACTAAACTAAATAATCGCGTGGTCTTGTTTCAAGTGATTATTGTTATTGCTGAATTCTTATTTTATTGACACACACAGAAGATTTTTTCGATGTCCAACGACTTGCCCACAGCTTTTTGTAAATTTTGTTGATGGTCTCTTGGATCTTATCACTTGGACTCAATTGGCATTAACACTTTGCTTAGGTAACACGTTGCCATAAATCCGCACTCATTTTTTAAGTTAAAGGGCTTTCACATTTATCATTATTTCGTCATGTGGATGAGAACGTTTAGAATAAAATATAGTTTGGATTATGTTTTTTTTTTGCTTTCTTTATTTTTATTATGTTTTGGCCACCAAGTAAAAAAAATACATATCACACAAATCACGCGACGTCAAACATATGGATGGACACGCACGAGTAGCCACCAACCACCGTTTGATATGATCAACTAAGACGACATCACCACGATCGACCACCATTCAATTCAACCCACTCGCTGGTGGTTTGCTGCTGCTCGTCTATTTTAATGTTGTTACTGATGCTGATGATCCTATTTAAAGTGCCAAAAGTGATTTGTGAAATCTTCAGCAGTTTCGTCGAGCAATAAAAATTAAAATAATATTCCATTAGTCAGCGGTCCGCAGCAACAACAAACGCCAACAGGCACGCACCTTTGCCATAGCCCCAGCGACGACGTTCTTCACTTGACACCTCCTCTGATGGGGATGGGAGGCCATTAAACACAAACAACTCTGACACTCACGCACACGCACTTTTTTTTGTCATAGTCGCTTGTGCCGCTCACACTAACAATAACGACATCGGCAACAGCAACAAAAATGCACATGTGCTGCATGCACTACATGCGAAAAAACAAAACAAAACAATCGCCTGTCCAAACAACAAAGTCATCATCTAAAACTATCACAAACTTAGAAAGTCTCCTTATGACTGAAGATGGCTCAAATTGGGTGGTCGTCGCCGTCGTTGATGTTGTCGTCGTTATCATCAAACGATTGATGGCCCGGCCCACTACGTTGTGTTATTGTCACACTCATCGCCAAATGTTGCAAGAATTATAATTGAAACTATTAATCGTTTTCAACAGAACTGTAACAATTTCGAAATTTAAATGCCCGCCTTACTCTAGAAAAACGTTTACGCCACTAACAGACAAAAATTGGAACTGGCCACTTGTTGTTCGTTTGCACTGTGTTGGGTTGGCTCGTTGGTTGTGTAGTTGCCACGATATTGCCAGAATCTAAACCGCTTTGGTCAAGGTGTAAACGATGACTGACTGTGTGCGCCAACACAAAATAATCAAAACAGAGCACAAATCGTAAAAGAACACAGCACACACACACACACACACCCTCGTCAATCACAAATACTCGCGGTGCCCTAACACAATGAGGAAGGTGAGTCTCGCTCTCCCACAATTGGCAGGCAGCTATCTCTGGCAAGTAGTAGTAGTACTAGTGATGACTGGCCATTGCAGAGTGGCACGAGATCACAACATGTGGTTGTTACATCTTTGCCATACACATACCGTTTGTTTGTTTTGTTTGCCAACTACTCTTTGAGAGCACTTACTACTACTACTCATTGTGATGGAGAGCGATGCAGTCGTATTGCATCAGAGTGATATGGGTGATGACTTCAAGACAATTGTACTATTGTGTGTTCGTTTTAAAGGTGTTGGTATCCTTTAACTAAGGGGTGTTGTGAGTAGTTTATGCGGAGATAGGTCATTTACTGTTTAACAGTAAGAATACGAATATTGCCGCCCAATATCCCACGATGAATTTTCTCTGCGGCTATTCTAATGGCCGCTATTTCGGCCTGAACTATGCTACATTGATCCGGAAGTCTGATAGATAGTTGCAAATTCAACTCCTCCGAAAAGATTCCACAGCCTGATTTTTCCTTTAATTTTGTACCGTCCGTGAAAATTAGGATGACATCCTCCCTAAAGTTTAGGCCAATATCATCATAGTAGGACCTTTCCAGGATATTCCTTATAAAATACGGATCAAAGACAGGTTCTGGTATGGTGTAATCCGTGTGGTAGCTCACATTGATTAGGTCCAAAATATTGACATGGCCATAGTTCCTGTGCATCCATGCTTTTGTGTTCGCTGCTATTTTCATCGCCTCAATCTCCGGAGGTAACCAGTTTAGAATCGTATAAAGTTCCTTAGTTGGAAAAGTTATAAGTGTGATTATAAGTGATTGCTACGAGTCTCATAATGCGTTCAAATTTCAATTTTTGGGACGCTCTATCTAGCGCCAGCCACCAAACTGACGATCCGTAGAATAAGATGGGTTTAATAACTAAGTCACATATCCAGTACACATTTTTAGGGCTAATTCCCCAATTGAGGCTGATTGGGCTTTGCAGCAGTATAGGACCGTTGCCGATTTACTAAACCTGGCCTGAGTGTTCAGATTTCAATTCAGTTTGCTGTCTAATATTAGCCCAATGTGAGAGAGTTGTTCAGAGAGAGAGAGATAGAGTTGTTTAGAATATCCAGGAAGGCGGCGAGAGCGTATTTCTTGTAGTTCAGCGATCTTTCAATGAGACTGGTTATAGAATGTAAAGCAGTTTCTTTGGATTTGCCCTACGTGTAGGCATGCTAAGCCTTGGTTAGGGCTTCTGGTTTAAGAGATGATCTGATATATGCATCAATTATTTTCTCCATAGTCTTAAGTAAGAAGAAAGATAGACTAATTGGTCTAAAATACTTGGCTTTAGAGTGGGATGCCTTACCCTTACAATTTTGTAGTTTGTCCATCTCGTCTCTTGAGAAGATAGCGAGATATTCGACGTGAACTCGGGCGAAATTTAAGCTCTAACTGGGGTCCCTCTTACAAGGGGGAAATAGCTTATTGTGGATAAACTGAATACACAATGGATAAACAGAGGACACGATCTGAACCTGTACATAGTCTACCTGTGGAACATCACAGCTGTAATAACCGGTCAATGAACGATTGGTAAACACGCTAAGAGGTTAAAACTAACCTACAACCATTTTTGTAGAATCTGCAATGATGAGGAAGAAAAGGAGACCACGGAGCATATTCCATGTCACTGCCCTGCTTTTGGTGACCTGAGATATGAAAAGCTTGGTCATCGGACATTTCTGGACAATACCTGTCTGTCAGTAGGTGATTTGCGAAATATCCATGCCTTCATCATAGCAAGGATGGTGGGCACATTTGAAAATGGTATCAGAATGGGACTTATACAAGGATCCATGTGAGCTGTGTTTAACGTGGCTGCCGAATTAAACTAACCTAACCTAAATGAAGGCAAAAGAACTTCTTCTTATACCTATTATAATCTCTAATTTAGCAACAAGGATATGTATCATGCGATACGAGAAAAACTGTAACGCATTAAGTCTTTTTAAGATGATTGAGCCATGTCCGTCTGTCCGGCAGGATAACTTAGTAACCTTAAACTGATACTTATGAAAAGTTACAAGTCTTGAAAGATTGAATGAAGTCATCCTTTTGTCGAACAGGTGCGATTTATATGAATGTACAACGTATGAGTAATATAAATTCTATGCTGATTTTATATTAAACATACGCACGTCGTTTTAATACTGTTTATTTATTGTTTAGTAACACAGTGCAACAACCAATCTGGGTGGCGAAATATTCCATGTAAGGGTGAAGGTAATGAAGTGATATATCATCAATAGTTCTTGAGTATTAGCTTAAAAACTAAGCGAACAAACATCAAGATAAGTAAACCCCAAAAGTTTTGGCCTGAGAACGCCAAACCTTTTGGAACACCCTGACTTGAAATTCTGGAGGTATGAATTGATTTTGCTGTGATGATTGAGTCCTGCATCAATTCCAACAAATGAGCAAATACTAAAATTTTTACAAAGTACTAGTTGTACATCACACAAACTTTACCATCCCTGCTAAGTGCTACACAAACTATTTACTCACACTCGTTCAAGTATTGCAGTTTCTCTGAGAAACTTTTATCTCAAACGCCCACGTGCTTTTTGCTGCAGCCGTAAAACTACTCTAACTGTGGCCGCAGCTGCTGTTGATGTTGCTGCTGAAAAACCACTGACTCTGCTGTTGATTTGATTTTATGTTGTTGTTTAGCACTTATTCAGTAAAACCACAACAAAAATACCTCTAGCCACTGGTAGTCGTACACTTACTCGTCGTGTATATAAAATCTCTCTCGCTCCCTAGTACGCGAGCGAGTTTAGTTATTGTGTGTGTGTGTGTGTGTGTGGCTGTTATGAACTCCTCTACAAAAACGCCGCGCAGAGGCTGTAAAATAATTGCAAATGCGAAAAACAATAAAACTAGATCCTCTGACAGGCTGTCGTATGTCATTTTGCGCGGTGAGCAATGTCAACCAACTTTATGTTGCTACCACCATAGCCGTCTCGGCCATGCTCCCCATCACTGTTGCCTACCGCTACTATCACTGCGAATGCTCATAGCCCATGGGTGTGTGTGGACGGACAGATGCAGAGACAGACAGACATACCCGTGCGTATAAGTGTGCTGTGTTATTTGGATTACTGCCGGTTTACGGACAAATCGAATTTGTTGCGCCAATCAGTAGCATTCAACGTATCTCGTGATGATGAGGTGCTTGTATGTATGTAGCTGCATAGGTGATTTGGGGGAAACGTATAGAAGAACATAACATGAAATTTATTTTAAAAATAAGAATTACACAGGGGAACAAGGTATTTGTTGTTTAAGAACTGAATATTGTTTTAAAGGTAATTTGGGACGCTGAATCCAAATCTGCACTTGGTTTTTTTGTATCAGCTCGACTTTTCGCGATATACCGTTATGTCCAAAACTAAGGCACTTCCACTACAAATATTTAAATAACTTGAAAACGGTTCACCATATTCAATTAACAAAAAAAGCTTAAACTGGTCAACAAAATTATCTTTAACCCGTGCCTACATTGTTTTTAATTTGGCCTAGTAGTTTCAGAGATATCGTTGTAGTTTTATAAAAAAAAAAAAAATTTTACAAAAAAAAAAAAAAAATTGTTTTTTAAAAATTCATAAACAAAAATAATGCAGCAAAAATCACAGTGTTGGTCTTAAAACATTTAGTTTAATATAGTTTGAATCAAATGAGCTTTATTTCATTGAAATCTGTGCACAACTTTTGATTTTGTCAACAATTTACTGAGATAACTAAATTTACAAAAATCGCGATTTCCATTCAGAAATAACATTTATTAATATGTTTGTGAAAGTGTAGCTCGAACAAACCTTAACGGATTGTTATAAAAATTTATTAGTATTAATAATTTTCGAAACGAACTTATGGGATTGGAAATGGGTGAAATAGCCCCACCCCTTCCGGTACCTCCCATACAAAATTACCTATTTTTGGATAATTAATATATCTTCGATAGCTGCCAAACAGACTACCGGAGGATATTTAAATTTGGTCAGTTTATTTATCTTGCAAAAGAAGACAAACCCTAAAAAAAACCGAAACCGTTGCCATACCCCTTCTGGTACCTCCCATACAAATGACCGAACTCACCCCAATAGTCTTACATACATATCTTTTTTGTAAGTACACTGAATTCAGTCAAACTATGCGTAAGTTTAACGGTTATCAAAATATGAATCAGGAATGAATTTGCACTATATCGGATCTCTCCTTCTGGTACCTCCCATACATACCTATTTTTGGAAAATTAATATTTCTCCCTTAACTTCCAAATTGAAACCTGCCGATTAATTAAATTTGATCGGTTAATTAATATTGTAATAGGAGGCAAAACTATAAATTAAACTATAAATAAATTTGCAAATTTGTCATGATTTTTAAAAATACAAAATTTTAATTTTTTTTTGGGAAGGAACAAAAAAATTCGAAAAATCTGTTATCACCGAACTTAGCATAACTCATTCAATTTTCAATCGATTATTATATACATACATGTTTTAGAAAGCTACTTTAATATGATATTCAATAAAGCTAATAAAAAGAACAATTTGCCCCCAACCGATTAACTTTCAGAGTGAAGAAAATTAAAATGTGGAATTTTTTTTTTTTTTTGAATAAAAGACCCTTTACTCAGTCATTTTTTTTTGTGATATTAAAAAATTTGATTTTTTTCAAAGGTAACAACGATATCTTTAAAAAAAAAAACAAAATTTTAAAATCCGGCTTATGAAAAAAAAATTATGATTTTTTGAACTATAATTTTTTGGAAAATAGGCGAAAATACGATCAGTACCTGTAACTTAAAAATTCGAGCTTATGGAGAAAAATGGAGATCAGATTTAGAATCAGCGACCTCAAATTAGTAAAAAACAGCTATAGAATTCAAATCAACACTCAAAAAGTTCAATCTTGTTCCCTTGTGTTATCAGTCTCTTGAAGTGGGGATCATAAAACGTGGTTGCTGAAACAGGATTTGGGACACACAGTAAAGTGGTGAGAGATAGATAGTAGGCGTTTCCGGTTCCGTGATATCGCTAGTGGCAGTAGAACGAATTAGGAATGGAATGAATGGTAAACAAATGCAATTGCAAATAAATTCAATATGAACTGATTTTAACTGTTCGAGATTGCAGGTAATTAACTTTTCTTTGTAGCAAAATCACCTTGCACGCTACATGACCTCAAATTTTTGATATACTTTCGGTTGAGAATATCTTGAAAAAGTAATAGCTAATTTAAGGTTAGTGTCAGCGCATATAGTCTAGTGCTTGCTTGGTTCTGAAGGTCAATGAAATATTGACGGCCTGTGTAATTATATGGAAGAAACATTGAATTTTATGTTCTATTTTATGTTTAGAATAGTACAGTAAAATTTGTTTTGCTTTATTCAATAGCAATGAAACAATTTTTTTTCATTTATGTTTGTTTGGATAAAAAAATGTTGTAAATATACTCAAAGCTTGATCGTTTTATCAAAATCACAAATATTAGGTTACATAAATGTATGTATGTAATAGCTAACAAAGAATTACATCATTACATTATGAATCAAGGTAACCGATAATAGTTTTGTTCACTGGTCATATTTGCTATTTATCTCTCTAACATTCATCTTATTTCCAGGAAGATGATCTAATTGTTATCAGTCGCATTATTTATGACTCATTTTATTTCATTGGTATTAAACTCATAAACATTTTCAACCACACTTCCACACGTAACACAGGAAATTAACGCTCAACCATATTTGTATTTGCATACATTATCATTTAGTTCGCTGTGTAATCACCAAATATTGGAAACGGAAGCCAATGACATATCAATATGAACATTTTCAAGTGGACACAATAAAGTGATATTTTAAAGTGACCGACAAATTAGTTATGGGGCACCTTAAAAAGGTCGGTTATTTAAGCAGTTGCTGGTTTTAAAAAACAAACCCACAACATCCGTTTAAATTTCATGTTTTTAATCCCACGTTTCAAATCTTTTAACATAGGATTATGATATTAAATGCTTTCGATGCACAGGAGGGTAGAATGGTAGAATTTTCGGACTTTCCCTCTACTTCGGAGCCACTCTGTACACTAGGGTGAGTCTTATTTTTTATTTTTGTTATTTTTCATGGGCCAACTTAAAATTTTATTAAGACGTTGATCGAATTCAGTGTTCTTACAAAAAAGATATGTATGTAAAACTATGATGGTTAATTCGGTCATTTGTATGGGAGGTACCTGAAGGGGTGTGACACGGGTTTTGGTTTTCTGAGGGTTTTGTCTGTTATTACAAGGGGATTAAAATGGCCAAGTTTTAATATCCCCAATTTGTCCGTTTGGAAGTTATGGGAGAAATATTAATTTGCCAAAAATGGGTCATTTTGTATGGGAGGTACCATTACTTGGTTATGGAAAATATTAATACTGAAAAATTTTCATAAGGATATCTTTAGGTTTAGTCGAGTTATTCTGCCTATTTCAAAGGTTGACGCTTAAATTACAAACTTTGAAGACCCCTAAACCTTTAAGAAAAAATCAAAAAAATGCACATAGGGTTTTTTTGTTCGTCTTAATAAAATTTTAAGTTGGCCCATAAAAAAAAACCGAAAACATTTTTTTTTTGCCAAATAAGAATCAACCTACTGTACACTCATCCTGTCTCTTCTTCAGCTCCTTCTTTTTCAGTCTAAAAAGACGAGTTGCCTCTCATTTCTTGTCCCTGTGCCGTTCACGAACAGCGCGCTTTGCCATTGGCTGCAGTATCGCCCTGTATGCAGCACCAGTCTCTCTCGTGATATTGCGACATTCATCATGGTACCAGATGACTTTAAGTACCCAAGTAAGCCTCTCGCAGTCCGTTCTATGGAGTCGGCTATATATTGCCATTGCGGGGTAATATTATCAGGGGTTACAGCATTCCGTAGCAGTTCAGTTAGATTGTTGTTGTTGCTGTAGCCTTGCGTAGTAATTCCTGCTGTGTTAGTTTCCAAATAGACCTGGGAACTAGCTGAGTTGGTTTTACAGGGCAGTTGAACAGTTATAATGTGTCGTGTAGTCCCTGGTTGCAAGCGGGGCAGGTATTCGACGTATTGCCATCAATTCTACGGATACATCAGCCAGATCTTAGTTGAGGAAAAACAACTCTTGTCCGCGGTAATACCTTGTCCTCTGAAGCCACTGATAGAGGTTGTCCCCCGAGCACGACATACACTATATATTGTTCACGGCTTCGACGACTGCGTCCGTGTGAATGTCCGCTAAGCCTGCCTGAAATGCTCTTTGATCTAGAGGCTCTCTCTTGTAGCGTTGGGCCTCGCGCTCCAGATCAGTGAACGGCAGCCCAAAACAACCACAAATTGAGTTTGTGTTTGTGAGTTGCTCTCTTCCCTCTCTCACTATAGTGAAGAAAATTGTTATATAGTTTTTTCATAACTATAAACAAAATTATAATATAAAAATCCAGGAAATAATAAATAAATGTTACTGCCGTGCGTGTAGCAACGAACATTAACATATTAGAATTCATTTTTATCATAAAAAGGAATTTCTTTTATTGCCGTACTAACACAAGCATCGACACAACCGCGTCGGACGAATGCTCAAGCGAGACTGAATGCATTTGTTTGTTTTCGTTCAATGTGTGTGAGAATATATGTGTGACTCTCTCGCTCATGTGGCCCTTGGGCTACCTATGGCGGTTTACTGCTCTAGATCATGAAGGTCTTTCCTGACCTTCCTGGGGGGTGGGAGCCTATCCATAAGATGGTGATTGGGATGGCTGGACCGGTAACTGTCAAGCAGATAGTGCTTCGACAGAAGAAAATTATGTCGACGCACGGGTATGATCTTTGTCTCCTCATGTAGATGGTCCACAGAAGACATAAGGAGGTACCCTGTCGCTGTCATGACATGTCTGCATGTTCTTCCAATGCGTCTCACTAACATTCGGTGACCACACTGGAGCTGCATAGTTTGCCACAGACCGATCTATCGCTTTGTAGGAGGTCAACAAGGTATCTTTGTCGGTTCTCCAATTGCTGACGGCAACCTGAGGACCTTGTTCCTACTTCTCATCTTGTTGCAGATGGCTGTGGCGTGCGCGTTGAATCTGAAGAGGCTGTCAAATGTGATACTTAGGATCTTTGTGTAATTGGTGGTCGGAATTAGTGTCCTTTAGTTGGGTTAGGTGGTTGGAGTATGCATCCGCTACCTCTGTGGTCCGCAGTTTACTGATGTCCAGCTTTCATTGTGCCTAGTTACGTACGTTTTTCGCCATGCTTAGCCTTGTACGTACCTTAACTGCGGTAGTGATCGGAGTTAACATTCGAACCTCTGATCACCCGTACGTCTAGAACTCTCGATGCGTGTCTTCCATCGACTACCACGTGATCTATCTGATTACTCGTGCTGAGTGCTGCTATCTACCATATTTCTTGCCGCAGAGAAATCAAGCAGTTTTATGACATTGTTTTCCAATGGTAGGCTCAAATGCGGTCTCCCTGCCTATTGTAGCATTAAAATCGCCTAGTAAAATTTTGATGTTATGGCTCGGGCTGCGGTCATATACATTTTCTAGACTTTCAAGAACTAAACAATAGTAAATATCACTATTCTAACGTTTACAATTAATATAGCAGCCGACATTTAAGTTCAAAAAAACACGTCTATTATAACTTTAGCTTCGCTTTTTTTTCGCTTTCTAATTAAATTCTTACCAATCTTTCCTATCATTTGCAGCTGAGTAGGCGGCGAATACGACTCCTATGCCCCGTTTCTAATGAACGGGGCCACCACCAGCCGCCATTCAAAATCTCTTATCAATTCCCCACTCAACAGATTGACACCTGGCCGTGAGTAGTGGATGCGTGTGTTGGTGCCACAGATAGAGCTGTTAACACAGGCGGGTTAATTAAACTGAATCACGTTTATGGTCAACTGTTCCACTCAAATGCAAAGTGAAAATTATTCAAATGATCTCCCTCATCTTTTTTGTTTTTTGTTTGGATAATTTTCAACGCATTCCATTTGATTTAGTGCAAGAGAGCCTGTGGCATTTGGAAATTATAAAATTAAATGTCAATATCGTCTTTGGTTCAAGAATTCACTTATGTATAAGAAATGACTTAATAATCCAATCAAATTCAAATATGGAATGCTCAACGCCACCATTCCATAAACAAATTAAATCACGATCTCAAAACACACAAAGAAAACCCCATGTCACCTCAAAAGATTTTGGGGCACCACCACCACAAGCACCAGCTTGCCAGATCAGCAGCAGTGATGCTGCTGCAACAAGCGCCTTGAAATGATGAATAATGACAGCAATGTGTGATGAGTGAGCGAGCGTATCAAAGCGAGACTCCCATACTGCTGGTGGTGGTAGTGGTGGCACGTTAATAAAGTGGAACTGCTGTTAAGGGAACTTGTGGGCGGTCCATGGGCCATTGGTATTATTGGTAGTGGCTAAGAGTAGGGGGGGACATAAATCGTGCCATGTGTAACATTATATTTACATATGACATTCCCAAATGAAGCTGCATACATATATACGTTTGTGGTTTGAGTCTTTATAGAATAATGACAACTAGTAGTTTGATGCTAATGGGAATAACACGAACAGAAATGTCAACGAATTGATTTATAAACAAACATAAACTATAACGTAATTTTCAGTAGTAATTGAATTTTCAATGCTTACCATAATTACAACAAAATTATAGCTAATCACCAATTAAATACTAAACTATGTTGCTTTTGCTCTTAGGAATCGTAATGTCCCGCGCCCCCACTTCTAGCCATCTATGCCATAAATTATTGCCATTTAAATTCCATATAGAATACAATGATGATAATAACGATCTATGCACTCACCCCAAATAAAAATGTTGTTATGATAATTTTTCATCATCTCTGCTTGAAAAGTTCTCTTGCGTGATAATGTCTATGCTGAGTCCATTACGGTGGACATGAATTGCCAGCGAGCCTTCTACTCTATCAACAAGTTAGTTCATATCATTTGCTACACGATTAATTCCATGCTGCACACGTTGTTGTCGTCGGCTACTTACTGATGGCAGCCGCGGACTGTATAGTAGTACAACTCGCACTACTCCAGACACACTCACAGTCACAGTCATTTGTAGCCCGGCCCCGGTGTTGATTAGTTGCAAAACGCTTTGTGACACAATGCGACATAATGAAGAAAAATCTTCCTCTTTGTGGATCACAACCACTAGACGACCGACGACGACAACAGCGACAACGACGACAATAAATAAGAAAATCTGCGTCAGTGTAAGCAGCCGGCGAGAGACGAATTGCAGTAGCACAACATGTCCGCGAATATCAGATAATGCGTATGCGCTTAGTTAGGTAAGTAGGCACGCGGTACATGTGTGGCCATTGCTATAGCAATGGTTTTGCACGTAGTACGAGAGTATAGTGCGTGGCTGCTCGCAAATTTTTTGAGTCAGTATCTCTAGTCGGAACTAAATAACAAATTGGTATCTTAAGCAGCATAAGACAGAATTCATTTCAGGACCATGATTTGAGAATATACACCTGGAATGTTAGAACATTCGAAGAATACAAGGCTGACATAACCACTTTACATGAAATACAGTGGACCGGACACGGACCACTAGTTTAGATGTGGATTTGTGGTTGGCAAGAGATTGCGACACCTTGTTTCAAGGTTCAACCCGATGTGTGAACGTATAGCCACCATAAGAGTCAAAACAATGTTTTTCCACACAACACTTATATGTGACCATGCTCCGACAAAAGAGAAAATCGATGAGGACAAGGACGAGTTCTACGAGAGTCTGGAAGATGTATATGATCATAGCCCGAGCCATGTCATCAAAATTGTATTAGGCAATTTCAAGCAGTCTGATGACATTGTTTTCCGTTGGTAGGCTCAAATGCCGTCTCCCTAACTATTGTAGCAATTCAAGCAGTCTGATGACATTGTTTTCCGTTGGTAGGCTCAAATGCCGTCTCCCTACCTATTGTAGCATTTGAGCCTACCAACGGAAAACAATGTCATCAGACTGCTTGATTTCTCTGCGGCAAGAAATATGGTAGATAGCAGCACCATAAAAATAGTTATAAGCAACATGGTTATATCCAGATCAATTTACGAGGAATCAGATAGATCACGTGGTAGTCGATGGAATGCACGCATCGAGTGTTCTGGAAGTACGAGTTATCAGTGGTGCGAACATTGACTCCGATCACTACCTTACCGCAGTTAAGGTACGCACAAGGCTAAGCATGGCGAAAAACGTACGTAACCAGGCACAACGAAAGCTTCACATCGGTATCCTGCGGGCCACAGAGGTAGCGGACGCCTACTACAACCACCTAACTTAACTGGTACGGAATTCTCCAACCCCTGATAATATTATGTCGCAGTGGCCATATATAGCGGACTCCATAGAACGGACTGCGAGAAGCGTACTTGGTTACTCAAAGCCGCCCAAGAAGATTCCTGGTACGATGATGACTGTCGCAATGCCACGATAGAGACGGATGCTGCATACAGGGCGAAACTGTAACCAATGGCAACGCACCTGTTCGCGAACGGCACAGGGAGCATAGACGAAAGGCAACTCGTCTTTTTAAACGGAAAAATAAGGAGCTGAAGAAGAGAAGGGATGAGTGCCCAGAGTTTCTCCGAAGTAGTGGAAAAGCCCGATAATTCTACCAGAGAGTTAAGGCGAGAATGCGTGGAACAGGGTTGTCC
Source organism: Muscina levida (assembly GCA_964034835.1). Lineage (NCBI taxonomy): Eukaryota > Metazoa > Arthropoda > Insecta > Diptera > Muscidae > Muscina > Muscina levida. The sequence continues at coordinate 3,501,047 of OZ035881.1, read as the reverse complement.
CCCCTGCAAGGCCAGCGATGGCCAGTTGGTGACGGACACGGATAAATTTATGAAGATATGGAGAGATCATTTCGAAAAATTACTGGATACGGACACAACTCCAGAAGACCCCACTCCAATCCATGACGATAATATTAAATGTCCACCTCCGAGCCAAAACGAGTGTGGTGAAATCCCGCCTTAAAAACAACAAAGCGGCTGGAGCCGATGGTCTCCCTGCTGAATTGTTTAAGGCAGGCGGGAAGGAGCTGATTAGGAGCATGCATAAGTTCATGGAGAACATCTGGCTAGAGGAAAGCATGCCCGGGGATTGGAGTTTCAGTCTGTTATGTCCCATATTCAAGAAAGGAGAGCGTAGTGAATGTAAGAACTACCGTGGAATATGGGTATAACCAATTGCGTACAGGGTCCCTTCGAGCATATTGTGTGAACTTATAAAACCAATTGTAGGAAAACTAATGTCTGATTTAAAGCACAGCATTGATAACTTATATATGGAAGTGATCTACTCCCATGGGGCTATGATGAGATACAAAAGGACATTCATTCTTCACTGTCCGTAGTGTCCAATCTACAACTCCGAACAAGCTAATACTAAACATTATTTTTTACCGCATATACTTTGTGATATCTCTGTTCTAAAACAGAGCATTGATATATTTTATATGTGGAAATGATCTACTCCCATGGGGCTATGATGAGTGACTTACTTCTATGGCGCTATGACGCGATGCAAAGAACATTCATTCTTCACTGCCCATAGTGCACAATCTAGGCCCCGAATAAGATAATACTAAATGTAGTTTATAATGCAATTACTTTGTATATCTATTTATATATATATATATATATATATATATATATATATATATATCTCTGATCTGAAACAAAGTATTAACATAGTTTATATATGGAAGTAACCTATTCCTATAGGACTGAAAAGTGATGCGAAGGACATTCATTCCACTCTTACCTTTGTGCCCAATCCATCCCCCGTATATGATACTACTAAAAATCTCATACACCGCATATACTTTGTGATATATCACTGATCTGAAACAGAGCATTGATTTATTTACTATATAGGAGTGACCAACTCTAATGGGGTTATGACGTGATGCAAAGGACATTTATTCTTCACTGCCGTTAGTGCCCAATCTAGACCCCCGAATAAGCTAAAATCAAAACAAATATCTCCTTTACCGCATATATTTTTGATATATCTCTGATCTAAGGCATAGCATTGTTATATTTTATATATGGGAATGACCTACTTTCATAGGGCTATGACTTGATGAAAAGGACATTTATTCCTCTCTACTCATAGTGCCCCCGAACAACCAAAATTATCATAATAATAATAACAAAATATCATTTTTACCGCATATACAAAAGAACCTAAAACGTGTCAAATTCCCCATATACGATACTGACTAACTTCGTATCGATATTAAATTATTATGGCATGTAACTTGACTAAACGAGTGATGCAGAACTTCTTCTTTTTGAGGCTACTTTTACTTGCAGTTCTCAGAATTGAGTCCCAAATCAATGAGCTGAAAAATTTTGTACTGTGTAATATAACAAATTTTGCAATTATTCTTCTATTTTTTTCTTAATTTTTTTTCTTCGTTTTGTTTTATAAATTTTTTAAACAAAACTAATTGGTGACGGCATTTAAGAGAATATTTTAAAAAGAGCCATAAACATATTAGACTCTAGCCTGAAATGGCGTACCCTAGTAAACCGCCTAGTATTTTCTAAAAAAAAAAACAAATCATTTCCATAAATTATTAGCTCGAATCCAGCATTTATTGTTAAATCTCTTAATTGTAAGAATATGTGTTAATAAGCTAACACCCAAAATGACTCAACCATATGACTCATATGGCTCTCTAAGTATCTTGTCGCCATCTGTTAATTTATTAATATGTTTGCCAATTTTGTTACGTCACGGGAAACAATAAAATTTGGATATCAAAACAAACATATAAAAATACAAACCAGGGAAACCTTGTTGATCTCATAATTTTTATAAAATATATACGATTAATTAACATTTGTCAAAATGTCCATCGTTATATTTTATAAGAACCATAAATTATGTCAGCGAGATAGCCACTCATTAGCTTTAGCATATTGGGGGGGTCGGGGCGGTAAAAAGTGAATTAATATAGCAAAGCTTCACAAAAAAAGTAATAAGAAAGATTGTATCTTATGGATAATTGAATAATTGTTTATATGTTGGCCACACCACCAGCACAACAAGACTTAATGCAATTACACAGTACAACATTTTTCAGCTCATTGATTTGGGACACAATTCTGAGAACTGCACGTGGAAGTAGCTCCAAAAAGAAGAAGTTGTGCAGCATTTGTTTTGTCAAGTTACATGTCATAATAATTTAATATCGATTTGAAGTTAGTAAGTACCGTATAGGGAAATTTACGTTTTAGGCTCTTCTGTTAGACATAAGTCGAGAACTATTTAGCTGAAACAAATTTAAAAAAATTAAGAATAACAATTCCTTTAATCTGTTCATATAACGTTTCCCCAACTTATCTGATAAAAGTTTTCACAAAACAGACGTAAGTAAACGTAGTTAAACTGTAGGTGCCGATTGAGTAAGACTTACCTCATATATCCAATTGGCGCTTTACATATAAAATGATGCCAGTTTTACATAAACTAATACTTTGAACTACTACTTTTCACCCTCTGCTACTACAATATCCACTGCTGCTACACCGTCCATTCCTATATATGATATACGTATTTTCCCCCTTCTTGCTATAGGTATTCAACTCCGAATGCTGTTTCAGCAGAAATCTTTCAAATTCTACAAGATGTCACTTAAATTGAAAGTGACTTTAATATAAATTAATAACCACCTAAAAAAATAACGATATTTAACGGTTCTCTCTAACTATTTTAATACTCGTATGTAAAACTCAAACAGCAAATGACACAATGTCTGCCGAAATGACCATCAAACGCAAAGGCCGCATAAATCAACATTACGGACTGTAAAAATGTTCGTTTCATTTTAGTTGCAAATCGATTCAATTTCTGGCATCAAATCAAGCATTTTGATATCTTTGACATCCTACAATAAAAATTAATTAAATAACAATTTATCTTAATGGAAATCATGCAGACGTCGTACGTCTAATGATCGTGTTTGAAGGGGAGGGGAGGGGACTCATGTATTATGCATTTTTTTTTCGATTTGCTAAAAAATACAAACAAAAAAACAAATTGATATTTTCAAAATTTATTGAAAATTATATGGTTGGTAACCGAAACCAGTAGCCCACGGCCACTGTCGATGGCTGTATAGAAAATTAAAAAGCAATTAAATAAAACACAACGTCTCAATTAATTATATATTTTCATTTCCAATTTGTGTATAGGTATATTGTTTATTTTATAAATAAATATTTGTTGTTCGCTTAAGGGACTAAAGAAAAAAATCTCTCTATTTATAGTATAAGAGTAATAAATTGAACTATAACTAATACAACTACACAGTATTACAGATGTATTACAAGAAAACTGCCATTGGCAACAAACTATCAATGAGGAAAAAGAAAAGTTCACAAATTTTTACAAAAATTTCATATTTTCATTAGATATCATTTTGTAGTTAAGATAAGAGCTTTCAAAGATTTGTTAGAGATTTCTTAATAAGCTGGGTAAATGTGGAGTATTTTAAGAGAACTATAATTAGAGATGATAAATGTGTAAGTGTACTTTTTACAAGTGGATTTTGACTTCCTTAAAGGTGTTAGGGCTAGTCCATATACATATGTCCAAAATAAAATAGGGTGCTATTAATAAGAGAGAGACAGACCATAACCATAACACCACGATATCGAAACGAAGTGCGTATGATTAATTTAAAATCCCTTTGAAATAAAAATCACTCATACGTTGTACATTCATACATATACATATTTGTAGCGAATACAATATGCGAACTCGCTACTGAAAGAATATATTGTGAATTGAAACATAATGGGACGGAGTGAGAGAGAAACACAATAAGTGTGAATTGAGCTAGCAAAATTGTGTCACTGTTGGACGTCAATGGACTAGACCATTGAATATCTACTACGTAGAGACAAAGCACTTGGAATTTGTAATAAGTATGTGATCGTATTTTAATATAATTTTAGCAAATGTTGATATGTCCAATTACACTGTGCAACATTTTCGGGGTCATTGTCTAGAGGGTGAGAAATTCCAAGTCAGGGTGAATGTACTAGGTAAGTATAGTAAAACCCCCAAAGGGAGTATTTTATGAACTTTCATATTTTTAGCTTATCTTGGTGTTTGTTAGCTTTGTTTTTCAGCTATAACTCAAGAACCATTAATGATTTCTCATATCATTCTTCAGCAGGATGGTAGCTAAGGCTTTAATAAAAAATTTATATTAATATATCCATGTAAAAAATCAACTTGGACCAAAAATTGTCATTATTCCCAGCAAACATAATGTTCAGACATCAGTCAGAAATCGGTACGACAGTCGGCAAGATTTTCGGATGTCGGATCCGAAATCGGGCCACAGTCGTTACTAAAAACGTATGGAGTGGTTGACACGAAGTCTGACCGACGCAGCTGAGGGAAATCTGATGTATATACGACATGTCGCACCGAACTCTGAACGATTTCTGAATGTAGTTACGAAATCGGACCGATATCTTTACAAATATCTGAAGTATTTCGGATGTTCTTGGCGACACGTCATACCGATTACTGCCTAAAGTTCTTAGGAAAATATCTTCCGAAATCGGTTCCGAAATCTGACCGAAAACGTAAGAAGTGGTTGACACGATTTCTTCCATCTCAGCTGAGGGAAATCTGATGTACGACATGTTGTACCGATGTCTGAAAAATTTCTGAATGTAAATCTTAGGACATTCTGAAGGGAAATTCTTTGTTTCCTTAATAACATTTTGTTGTTTCACCCGACACAGAGTTCCGAAATCGCTACGAACTCGATCAGATTTGTCAGAGCAAAATAAATAAAATTTCTCTTCGTACTCTTCGTAATACTACTCATACTTTGTACTTTAGTCAGGGTCATCATTCAATCTCATCAGAAAAAGGCGAACTTTTTGATAGTACCTTCACCCTGGCTTGGAATTTCTCACCCCTCAGATTGGCTGTAGCACTATTTTATCATAGTCAGTCAATTTAGACAGTCAATTTAAAGTTTTAAAACCTTATAAAGACTTACAACCATATCAGCTTTTTAAATATGCATTTTATAGACTTTGACTTATCTAACACATATCATTCTTTGCCAACTTGTTTTAAAACTCCTAAAGGATTTTTCAACTTTTGCCTCTAAACACTAAGCTGTATCAATTGTATTTTGGTTTAAAAACATATCACTATTTTTTAGAACAGTGGTAGGCATCTAATAGGAATCCAAATCACTATTTTGTAGAACAGTGATACGCATCCAATAGCCTCCCGAGGCTGGTAATAATCTTTTTTTTCCACACAGATACGATCGGCAATTCACACGTACTCGAAGGTTTTGTTTGATTGAAAACAGTTTGCCACTGTTTAAGTGTTTTAAAAGCAACACCACACACGCTTGTTTCGCAATCAACACAGGCACAAGTAGAGACAATGTTAAATGCATTATGGGAGAGCACAACATTTTCATCGTGTACAATACAACAGCGCTAACGCTTTTTGTGCGACTGCACATAAGCACAACATGTTTGACATAATTTTAGAGCAGCTGATGATGTACCAGAGTGCATCAATTCGTCATAAAGGGACCTGAAGAAGAACTCGCCACAGAGTTCGAAACGCTTCATCCTAGTGCATGAATATGAAATGACCATTAATGTCAACAATAAAAAACTTTTCTGATCGTTTAGCCAATGTATCAAAAAATACACTAACACAAATTGATAACATATTATTGTTGTTGTGCCTTCGGTTATGCCTAACACTGATTTAGAACTTGAGGCATATAAAACTCAGACTCTTTCGCTTTTTTTAAAACAGTTGAACAAACAATTTCCATCCAATGTAATGCATTCTAATAATAAGCTTTCTAGTTAAACTCCTGTATAAACTAACGATCTCTGCTGTTTCCTACAAAAAAAACATCATTCAACAGGTCTAGATCGATTACTTATATTACTATGTGCAATGAAAGTTTTCCGTCTTACACTTAACGCTCTCAGAGAGCTTTCTAGCAAATGATCTCTATAAAATCCCATTCTACACCGTTGCACACATTTATCATCTCTGATTACAGTTTACCACCACTGAAATATCTCTACAAATTTTCAAAAACATCCATACACACACACACACTCGGGACAACACCGGCCATAGATTTGAAATCTATGCTCTGTCACTTCTACTGCTGCCACGCCACTACTCATTTTCCCTTGATAGTTTGTTGGCATTTTTCATTAAGTATTTTTTATTAATTATGAGTTTTGCAGATTAGTAAGTTCAACAGAGTCAGCACAACTGTAAATAAAGCAAACAAACAAACAGATCAAATTTTATTAATAACAAACAGTCAGCATCATTAGGCAAACGATCGATCGATCCAATCCAATTGATTGAGATGTGATCTGATGTGATCGCTAACGGAACGTTACTAGTCACGATCATGATCATCTTACTTACTAAGCCAGCAAAGGTGTCTGTTACAATGTTAATCCGTTTGAAATCATTTTCAATTTAATCACAATCAACGGCAGATAGACAAAGAGCGAGAGGGAGAGTGAGAGTGAGATACTCAAGTGTAATTCTACACAATTAGGTGGTAATTACATACAGCGCTTTTTTTAAGTGTTATATTACGAAGAAAAAAAATCTATTTAAAATTTGTACACGACTGATAAGTATTTGGCTTGTATTGACCCTCTTGTGTAAGGGTTAATTAACCGTTGTACTTTGTGATCATGATCATGATTAGCCGTCGTAGACAACGATTCGTTCGTAACTTACCTTATACACATCATAGGTGAAATGCTATCACCGGTATTAGCACCTTCGCTGCCGACTAGTCCTCCTCCTCCGCCTCCTCCGCCCTTATTTAGTTCGTTAAGTGTTAAATCGCTGATTTTTTTGGTATTACCATTGGTGGCGGTGGCGGCGGTTTCGCTGTGTGTAACCAGGGAACTCATGGTGACCGAAGGTTTAACGCTGCCATTACTTAAATTGAGCAAATGTTTGGGTAATTGATTGGAGGAGTCACCGCGTGTATAAAGTGAAGTGTGGCGATTACTCATAGTAGACTGTAGGGAAAGAGAGCAAAGGTGGTAGATTAAGAATTTGGCATATGTAATAAACAATGACTATAACTAATTATATAACTTAAAAACAAAAGTTTTCCCACAGGTCACATCAATTGAGATTTTTCTATACATGCAGGTAGCGGAATCTAGCAACCAATTGATACAACAAAATTTGACTCGTTACTGCATATAGACGGTGGTGTGGGGAGAGTAAAATTTATAACATTATGCCGAACTCGAGTTACTATAAGTAGTATTACTCGCAAATGAGACCCAAGAAATTCTTTAGAGTTAAGTATTTGATACAAATCACTTTTCAACAACTTAATAGCAATGATACAAGATAGAAAACAAAAAATACTAAATAAAATATAAAATAGTCTATAAAATAAATAAAAAACAAGTAAGAAAGTTTCAGTCGGGTAAACCGACTTACACATATCCTTATCCTCAGTAAAGACATAAAATTTGCACGTTTTCCAATTTTATTTAGATACCTCGATTATAAAATTTGTCGGAGTCGTGCATTTGTATGAGAGGTACCAGGAGGGGCATGGTTAGACTTCCAATTTTTTTCTCCAAAACTTTATCTTGTTTTAACTTAACAAAATACAGAATTTGGGCACGATCGCGTCAGTTGTATTGATATTATTACCACATTTGTGTGAAAGGGCTTGGTTAGACTTCCTGTTTTCTCTCCAAAATTTATCCTGTAATAGCTTTACATAATAGGGAATTTGGGCACGATCGCGTTGCACAGTGGGGTATGGGACCCCCAAAACGGAGATTAATTCAAAAATGAAAATAGCGATTTCCAATTAAAATTTTGTACTCATTAATTGTACACAGAATACTGATTCAATAGATACTAGAATCAATTACATATGTTGTTTATTTAAAGTTCTATGCTCTCTCAAACTTCGGAAATTTTTTCGCCTTTTCTTCGTGTTAGCGAAAAGTGGAATATCGATATTTTGGAGTGAAAGTTTTTGCCTTTTAGTCATTTACAAATCGAATTATTGTTACGGATCATTCAACGTCAGCTATTGAGGAACAGGAATAACAATTAGTTGTATAAAATAAATACGTACAATAATTTTTAATTATTTTTGAAAAAAATGGTCTAAATTTAAGGTATTTTTGAAATGTATGTAGATTTTTAAAATGGTTCCGGGTAAAACCGTGTTGAAAAATTAACATAATTGTAAAATATAACATCTGTACTTACAAAATCAAGAAAAACATTTTGCGCGTTTTTGCGCCAATTTGTTTTATTAAATAAATTGTGATGTTAGACACTCCTGCGAAAACGGTGGAAAATTTGTTTGGTTTGATTTGGCCTAATTTTCTATATTTTTGCTGTATTGCAATTTGTTGCTGAGCATTAATTTTTAATTATAACCTACATAAGGCAATATATGATTATTTGCCTTGATAAAATTCAAATTGAAAATATGGTTAAATGACATTATTTCACAACAACTCTAGATTTTATAGCCGTCAGAGCAAATTTTTTCAAAACGCCAAAATATCAACATATTCGTGAAAATTAATTCAGAACTGATTAATTACAAGCACTAAAACTAGTTTTTCATGCAAAATTCAGAGAAATACCTTCTAACTAGTTCAAGTTACTTTTATAAAATGTGATTCATTTCGAGGTTTGTTTTTAAAATGGTTTTAGTTACAAAACACGAGTGACTGATTGTAAACTGTTATTTGACTGGTGTTTAATATTGTTTGACATTTTTTCATCAACTAACAGAAATGGAAGCAGCGGCTCCAAAAATAATTTTTGCGTAAAATATGTTTTTCGAGCCCTTCGCTCAACAAGTAGTGTGCATAATAGACTATCTGAGAGCGCTGTTGTCATTCTCAAATTTTGGCCTCAGTGTACTTTACTGTATAATACGCAACCAAAAATACCACTTCCATCCGACATAGTGGAGACCGCTACTAAAGATGCCGACCAGTCGATTAGACACCGTGAGCATTCTGTTAGATATGCAACAACTTGGAATGACGCTGTTATGATGAATTCCCATTCCTTTCCCAACGTCTCCGCCCCACCCCGCCGAGATTGCACATACTTATTCAAATGTATACAGCTTTTTGGTCCACGCAGTATATAAACAGATAAGTGTGTATACATATGTACATAAGCATTTAAATATATTTTAAACAGCTAAAACATAAGTCAATATTAAATTTCAAAGAGATCGGATACAAACCGTAGCTTTTAAATAGGTTTGATTCTACTACAGTATATATACATGTAAGTATATATATGGGGACTATATGTATATATGGACCGATTTCTTAAAAACTTCAAACCAATCGATCTTATAGCAAAAGGAACATCTGTGCCAAATTTGGCAAAGATCGGACGCTTCCTTGAATTAATCTCCGTTTTGGGTGTTCAATACCCCACTGTGCGTTGGTTGGTGTAAGGCTATCGTATGTTCCCAATTCATGGAGGGAAGTGAAGGTAGTTTTCATATCCGAAGCGGGTAAATCAACACATTCACTGTCAGAGGACTATAGAGCTATAAGCCTATCATCGTTTCTTTTAAAGACTTTGGAGAGGCTAATTGATTTGCACTTGAGAGGGAACCTTTACCATAGCCTCATCAGTGGCGTGCAACATGCATACCATAAGAGAAGAACTATGGACAGCGCTCAGCACGTGCAGTGGTTGGACATGTGCAGAACAGTTTAAGAAATGGTTTATACACATTAGCAGCATTCCTGGACATCGAAGGGGCCTTCAATAACACATGATTTTGGGACTCAATTCTGAGAACTGCACGTGAAAGTAGCCCTTAAAAGAAGAAGTTCAGCATCATTCGTTTTGTCAAGTTCCATGCCATAATTATTTAAAATCGATTTGAAGTTAGTAAATATCGTATAAGGGAATTTGCCACGTTTTAGACTCTTCTTTTCTTCTTTTTGGAGCTACTTTCACGTGCAGTTCTCAGAATTGAGTCCCAAACCAATGAACTGAAAAATCTTGTACTGTGCAAGGGAAGAACTGTGACCAACGCTCTGCACGAAGTGGTTGGAAATGGCACGAGTACTACGAGGAATCTGTCGACAAGGGGTACACCATAAGGTTGAGTGCTATCCCCAGTGCTGTGGCTACTAGTGGTAAACGGCGTTCTCAAGGCTTTTGAGAGAAATAGAAGGAAGATTGGGGCCTATGCGGGCGACGTCGTTAGCCTAGTTACAGGTAGATTTGCTTCAACTTTGAGTGACCTCATACAGGATGACCTAAGATCTTTATCAGAATGGGCCACAAGCTGTGGTCTGAATGTCAAACCCCCAAAAAACAGAGCTAGGACTATTCACGCGCAAATATCTTATTGAGAACTTTAGATTGCCGGTAATTGATGGTGTCGAACAGAAACTCTCGTCTGAGGCGAAATATCTAGGAAATATGATTTTGGATAGGAAACTAAACTAGAGACGCAATACGAAGGAAAGGACGAAGAAATGATTAAAAGTCGTCTTCGCCTGCCGGAACTCTGTAACATAGGGAAAAGCTGGGGAATGCCTGGGAACTGAAACTCTCGTCTGAGGCGAAATGTCTAGGCGTCATTTTGGATAGAAAACTAAATTGGAGACGCAATACGGAGGAAAGGACGAAGAAAGGATTAAAAACCCTATACGCCTGCCAGAACTCTGTAGGGAAAAGCTGGGGACTACAACCTGCAAGCCCTAGCCTAGCTAGACGAAGCACACCACAAGCGGCACTGGGCGTGATATTGAACCTGAAGAATCTGCGGTACCATGTACTAGCTGTAGCGACTAAAAATGCTATAAGATTACGAGAAGCAGGAGTATGATTTACGTGGAATATTACTTATGATAATCATAAGCCACTATATAGTATTTTTTTGTGTCAAACAAAAGAGCCTAAAACTTGACAAATTTCCCTATATGATACTTACTAACTTCAAATCGATATTAAATTATTATGGCATGTAACTTGACAAAACGTATGATGCAGAACTTCTTCTTTTTGGGGCTACTTTCACGTACAGTTCTCAGAATTGAGTCCCAAATCAATGAGCTGAAAAATGTTGTACTGTTCTCAATTACAGGCACTACTTTCGATTGGATGACGATTGCAGTTTGTTTCAGGAGAAGATCTTCGCTATTATGAAATCTGTGGAGGAAATATTGGCAAGGAATTTGAAGGAGATCGTCACAATCTATGTGGCCAGTCAAAGGCGGGAGTATAGAGTTAGACTCTGTTGGGAAATAGTGACATTTTAGGAAACGAAATAACGAATGAACTGGCGCGGTAAGGCTCAGCACTGGGACCCGGCCTATCGGATGGATCAGTGCGACCACCGGAATTGTGACCCGTCACATCGAACGGCTGGCAAATGCATCGTGGGAATATCGAACCAAATCACTATTGGAACTGGACAGGACGTCCGTTAGACGACTTATTGGAATAATTACGGGATACGGTGACGTCAGAGCATTTACGTCCAACTGGGAGACGACACAGGAGGATTATTGCAGGCTTTGCGATGATGAGGAGGAAATTGAGACCATTGAGCATTTGTGATGTCATTGCATTACAAGCTCTTTATAGAAGAAGGAAACAATTCCTCGGGAAATGGTTCTTTGATAGTCTTACCGTATTATTGTCGCCGTGTAACATGGAATCATAGAAAAGTGCCACTAATGTGTGTCCCTAAACACAAAAAAACATTGCATAATGCAGACACCCATGAATCCCATCGACTTGCAAAGAAGACATGTCATTGTTGCGTTAAAAAAAATTAAGCAGAAATTCCGGGCAATAACACTTAATTCGATGAAATTTAAATCTTTCGCATATAACTCTCTCTCCCACCTTCGACAACAAATCTTTCTTCTCCCACAACCTGGAATGATTTCAAAATTTCTTTTAAGCTTTATGGCGAATTATATGCAAACAATGACTGCCCCCACACACTTAACTATTTCGTTGCAGTAATGCTCTCTGTCATACTCTTCTAATATGTAATTATCTTCTACCCAGTTCTATCCCTGCCCTAGACAAATCCCTTAATTTATTACTTACCGCATTATTGGCAACGCGTCCGCGTATATTGAATGCCCCATAAACAATGGGATTCATGCACGAATTCGTGCAGGCAAACAGCAGCAGGCCCTTCCGCACCAACGAACTGACCTTATCCACTGATGTCTTGTCAAACCAATACCACATGCAGATGATGTAATAGGGTGTCCAACAAACGATAAAGACAATCACAATAGTTATGGTCATCTTTAGAGTGCGCTTTTTGGCACGACTCAAGACGTCATCGTTGGAACGACGAAAGCGCTCTGGAAAAATGGCGAAACAAAACAAAAAGAGTTAAAGTACTAAAACATGTACATAAGTGTGTAAAAGCTTTTTCTAATTTTCCACACAAGGCTGCATGTTATGACACGCAAGACACGTTATGTGGCGGTCAACACTAGAATACCCCAAAATTTCACGTAAATCACATGTCACCTCATTTTGAATTCACTAGAACACAAGACTACAAGAAAATACACTAAATAACTGGTGGTACAGTGGATACCCGAATAAGTCATTGTTTATATATGATAGTGATTTTAAAGCTATTAAGCAATTGAACGTGTTCAAACTAATGTAGGGTAATTCACTTTCCCAAAATGTATAAAAGAGATTTGGTAAATTTTAAAAAAAGCTATTGTGGCAATATTGCACTCACTCAAATAGCCCTAAATAATACAAATTGAGGCCAAGATTTGTCCGTTTGAAAAAAGGCGGTACTATACTATTTTATGTTATTTTGAGGAACTTTCAATGTAAGAATTTTCTTTTATCTACTATAGATCTAAACAACCAACCACTGTAGACATATTTTTTTTACTTTCTTTAAGATCAGCTCCACTTTTTACAAACTTACCAATGCCTTTGCATATACGCTGACTTTTACGATAGATTTCCAAATATATTGCGCCATAGCAATAGATAAATGTGATTAACGGACAAGTGTACATGACGCACATGTTGGACATGTTATACAGCAAATCATGCAGTTCGCTGGCAAACGAATGGAACGTTACGCACTGATAGTATCCTTTAACTTTAGGATGTTCCTCCAAGTGGAAAATGTATGCCTAAAACAAACAAAAAATAGAACATCATAACATTTAACTATAGCAACAGCAAAAGAAGATAAACGTCTGGGAAACATGCAATACCACTATCATCCAGTTACCCCCACACACACACACGCACGCACTCATACCTGTGGCAAACTGCATATCAAGGAACTGCACCAGGCCACCACCAACATTGTACGTCCTCGATTCATGGATAGTTTTAAAGGTTTAATTATAGCATAATATCTAGAGTACGACAAGAAGAAGCAAACAAAAATTTCCCTCATCAGTATAAACGTTCAACCGTTTTTCCACCAGCGACGCCAAGTCAATTTGGTGGCTCGCTCCTTTAACTTACCTGTCTATCGATATGCAGACCAACACGAAACTTGACAAGTACAAACCAAACACTCGGAAGAAACTCATGAGGCGACACACTAAATCTGTCGATTTCCACTCCACCGTGTAGGCCCACACAATCTCCAGCGGCATCAGCAAAAACGTCACCATTAGATCGGCGATCGCCAAATGCATTAGCATGATATCGATGCGCGACGGACCACGCAACCGTCGCTTGGTCAGCAGATACAAGACCGTAAAGTTTCCAATGGCTGAGATCACAAATAGAAAACTGTAACGAATCACAAGGAGAAGGTAAATTTGCAATGTTTAGCACCGGGTAGTTAAGATGTCAAATGTCAAGGATTAAAATGAATTGCAATTGATTAATATAAGGCGAAAGGTGTGGGGGGAGAGGAAAATTTGTGGAATTTTTTGCGTGGTGGTAAACAAAATGCCTATTAACAAGTTGATGATGGAAATATTTGGGTTATAATACGAATAAATGTCGCCTGTATTCGTAATGCAAATAAAGCTGAAAGTTTAAGTTATGAGGTAAAATGTTCGAATTTGTGCTGTAAATGTGTGTTATAAAGAATAGGATAATATTTAAAAGAACATAGATTTCAATATAACAAAGTGTGAAGTTATGGAGAGATTCGTTTCATGGACAAAAATCTCAATTATAAATGTGAGAAAAAAATATTTAAATATAAAACATTTTTGTTTGATATGTTAATAAGCAATATTTGTGCATAAGTTTTATTTTTTTCACACCAAGATGTCACTAAAAGCAAAAGATTGTACAGACAGAAAATATGAATAGGTTTACGAAAAAATTTTTTCAGATGCATCTTTAATAACATTATTCTACCTGTATTTGTCTGGTTATGGAAAGTATTAATTTTTATAAGATTACAAAAATATTTTTTAAAATTCATCATTTGAAGGTATTTTTCTACCTGGTTAAGTCTGATAAACATTAATATTTTTGTTCATTTGAATTTATTTATTTTTTATTTACAATTTCGACTTCTATGCGGCGACAATGGTACTTAAAGGGGTACAAATAGTTTAAATTTCGTAGTCGGGTGTGGTTTTAAACATTTTATTTGGAAATGCATCCATTCCATTTTTATTGAACCCCAACAAACCATCCGATTCGAGAATGATATCATTCTCGAATCAAATATCATTCAAATTTTATTCGAGAACGATACTCGACAACGATTCGGGCCTGATATTGCGAGCAGGAGAATATCCACCTTCGTCCTTCAATCGTAAAAGCGATTCTATAACGAATTGAAAAAGCGAAAAAGCCAAAAAAAAAACGATTCTGTTAAGAATCGTAATAACGAGTTCCTTTCAAGTTGCAAAATCTATAAATTATCCTTATTTTTAATTTATTTATTCTTCTCTTATCCTCTTCTGAGGCATTGACGATTTTTCTTAAATTTTGTATGATATAGCGTGGAACCATTTCATTTTATTTAAGTTTTTTATATCTGTGTAAGATTTGGTTTTCTGAATAAAAATATGATATCATATTCAGAGACTACATTATTGAAACCAATTTTACTTCAAACACACGCCCGATCATTTGTTTTGGTTAACCAAAAGATTGTTATGAATTCACTAATTAGTTATTTTAATTAAAAAAGTGAGTAATCGTTAACTATTGGTAAAAGAATCGCATTTACAATATGTTAACCAATGTTCACCAGCGATTCGATAATGTTATCATTTTCAAATGTTTTTTTATAATTTTATCGCATTTTATCAATTTTACGTTTCGTTTGCGAGTGTTCATCAATGATTCTATAATGTTATTATTTTCTAATTTGTTTTATGGTTTGTCAGGACGCAATGGATATCTGCTAAATGAAATACCGCAAATGCTCCAACAATTTTAATGTACGCATTCACATTGGTTGAATCCGCTAAACAACACGATTCAACACATTAGACTGATAAAGATGTGATATAATTTCGTATAAGCATTAGATGTTGAACTAACGGCACCTACTTGCTTATCGACGAATGCGAACGTCACTGTTTTGAGAAGCTCTTACTAGACACGCTGATTGACTCGACACTTCTACTGCGAAGTTGCTGTCAACAACATTCGAGGGGAGCCGACAATGAAAGAACATTTTTTTTTAAGATGACTGGAGCCAGGTTTAAACCTGCGACCTCCCGCATGGTAGTCGCGTGTTCTAACCACTATGCCACGGCCGGTCAGAAAACATCGTTACATAATAACTTTAATTTGACTGTGTTGATGTGTATAAATACATTTGCTTTACTAAGACAACAAATGAGTCTCTGCAGTAAGCAATGCTTGCAATACATTCCTGGCCAAAATAACAGTAATGCGAAAATAAACAAAAGGTGAATTTTTCATGTTTTGTTTTCTCAAACCAAACTAAGAAATCTTCTTGCTCACGATAGTCTCTCTTAAGCTCTCATCTCTCAAAACCAAATAGAGTGACAGTCAGTGCAGTAGAATTTTGAAAACTTAGTTCTTGCTATCTGGTACAACTGCAGAGCTTTTTTATACAATAAAAGAACTTTTAGATTCAACAAAAAGAATTTTTAGTACAATTTAAGTACTACTACATGGTTTAAAAACTACTTCAAGTTACAAAAATAAAATAGATATGATTATAAATCTTATATAAATAATGATGACAATACATTTTTCTTTTCACCTTAACCATAAATGCACATGGTACTCATAAATTGGCGATTACCTTAATAATCAAAGTACTTTTTGGTACAATAAAAGTACTTTTTGGTACAATAAATACAACTTTTCGGTATAATAAAGTGTACTTTTTTAAGATAATAAATTTTACTTTTTAGTACAATGAATTTATTTTTTTGGTACCATAAATTGTACATTTTGGTACAGTACAAAAAATGTACTTTTTGGTACAGTAAAAGTACTTTTTAGAACAGAAAAAACTTTTTTTTGTGTACTTTTTGGTACAATAAATTGTGTTTTTTGTACCAAATTGTTTGGTACCAACAACAAAGTTCAATAAATTGTACAATTTGGTACAATAAAAGTACTATTTGGTACAGTAAATTGTACTATTTGGTAAAATAAAAGTACTTTTTAGTAAAATACAAATACTTATCGGTACATTCAATTGTACTATTTGGTACAATAAACCGAGTTTTTTGGTACAAACAAATCATGTTCTGAATCATTTATTGTTGGGCATAACATATTTAAGTGCATCTCTTTCGCTCTCTTGCTTTTGTTTCGTTTCGTTACCAAAACAACACAGTACGATCAAGATAATATTCAAAAAAGTCAACTTTCTGGAAGATAGTTTAGTTTTTGTATGGGCAAGTTTTTTTTTATTGCCCAAAGAATACTCTGATTGTAACTATAAAACAGAGTACGTATTGGCTCGCTCTTTTCGGCTTTGCGCAAAACACTTTTTCCTATACGAGAGTCCTTTTTGTACCAAAAAGTACTTTTAATGTACTTTTCGGCACAAAGTACTTTTTTCCAACAATTTTTTTAATGCTCAAAAGTACTTTTATTGGCCCAAAAACACTTTTCTATTGCACAAAGTACTTTTTTTGCACCAGAGTACTTTTTGGTGCCAAAAAGTACTTTTATTGTACTTTTTGATTCATAGTCCTTTTATTGTACTTTTTGGGACAAAGTACTTGCTTTTGTACCAAAGTACTTTTTTAACGCCAAAAAGTACTTTTATTGGCCCAAAGGCACTTTGCTGTTGCACAAAGTACTTATTTTGTACCAGGGTCATTTTGTGTTACAAAAAATCATCTAGTAGGGATTGGTTAGATGGCTTTACAATAAATTCCAAAATTGTTTCTTTATAAAATTTGCCGTTGATTTGATTTGTTGATTTGTTTCAAAAAAAAAAAAAATAAAAGACCACATCGTAGTAGTGCCACACCATACCATAGATTCAGTTCAGATACTTCTTTAGATGACAGTACATACACTCAATCATTTTCCTTGTTATATTTTTCCTGCATTCTAACAATTTTGTTATATGTAAATAAGGTTTTTCTGTGCAAGTTATCAGCGTGCTTCACCGAAAGACGTTCGCATTTTCCATTTTCTATTTTTTTTAAAGCCGCGGTCAACAAATGCCTTTGACTTTGTTCAAAAGCTACAAGTCTCAAGTCTTTTTTAAAAATGTGCCTCATTGAATTTTCAACCCACGGGCCATTGATGACTTGCGTCTGTCTTTGATATCTTCAGACTTCCAAAATAATTTTATGTACCGGTATGCAAACATGCGACTAATCCCAAGCCGTCGAAGCGTTATGATAATATGACCTTTTAAGATGTCACACTAAAAAAATTACCGATAACAGCCATCAAAATCATTTGATGAATGGAAAAGTGTAACTGTTCCCTATACGATACTCACTAACTTCAAATCGATATTAAATTATTATGACATGTAACTTGACAAAACGAATGATGCACAACTTTTTCTTTTTGGGGCTACTTTCACGTGAAATTCTTAGAATTGGGTCCCAAGTGTGTAAGAGAAGCGTAGGTCCTTAAAAATATAAATAGAATATTACTGAAATGTTAGCATTTAGAATAATCGGGATCCTTTACACAACTCTTGAGTTAAAAATAATTAATTAAATAGACAACTACATTGAAAATAAATCAAATTACGTAGAGGCTGGTCGGAATCATGTACTTCGAGTTTTGTCCTAATATAAATTCTAAAAAAGCTGACACAGGAAAAGTTTTAATGTGTGGTCTGAGTCATGATCCTCGACTTTAGTCTTTAGGCCGGTACTGTAGAAAATACATAGGAGTGGTCCAAGCTATGTCGTAGGGTTTTAATTCATACCTCCAATGACTAATCTATGTTAAAGTGAAGTATCCCCCTCATATATTTTGATTAGAACTATAATCGGTCCTTACCATTAAGGTACCAATTCTGTGTAAGTTTACCATAGGGTTGATGTGGATTTATACGGCGATGAAGAATATATTTTTAATTGAAGCTGTTATTAAATAGTTTCCTAGAAGGCACTTTTGTTAATAAGAAGAATCATGTGGGATAAAAATTCCCGTGATAGCAGTTAAAAAGTTATGGAGCATTACAATTTAATTAAAAAGCTATTGGCGTTTTAACAAACAATTTATTTATTAAAACTTGTTATTTTCATCTTCTAAGCTAACATTTTTGGGTGTTTTAACATTTTATTTACAAACACTTGTAATTATCACTTGTAATTTAATGAAAAATTACCCCCTTAAAGAAACAATCTGTTAGTTGTCCTGGCACTGGCTTTTTTTGTTTGTCTTGCTAAATGCATGAAACCATTGCCCTACTATGTATTTGAGTATGCTGTGTCATGTATTTGCTCAAAATCTTACATGAGAATCTTTTATTGTCATTGCCTTTTCCACTCAATTACATCCTATGTAGTATAATATTAATTGATAAAATTTCATTGTCATTCAATTGTTGGCATTTTCCTATTTTTTGCTCTTACATCAATAAATGGAATTGTATTAAATTATGGTACAATTGTACATTGTTTACGAAAAAAACTATCAAATTGTGATTATATGGTATAAAAAAAACACAAACATTAAACTTATATATAAGGCCATCAGCGCAGAAGTGGTGAAACTACAATTTTTGTTGGTTGCTGTTCAGGTGCTACATACATTTGTCATGCATTACCAACTATCATTAAAAAAAGAGGTCTTTTGGTATTCAAAAGCAGATGGAACTGAACTCCGAAAATTTAGAAGAAGTTCCCAATTTCTGCTTATTAAACATTAAAAGCCTCATATGTAAGGTGTTTTCCTAATTTTTCCTTAAACCAACATTTAACATTACAATTTCGATATTTATAACATTACTTTGTTCTATGTTTAAGTTTTAAGGTATATTTCCTAATTTTTCCTTAAACCAACATTTAACATTACAATTTTGATGTTTATAACATTACTTTGTTCTATGTTTAGGTAGTTATGTTAGAGGGGATAAATCTTTTGATCAATATTGTTATGATTATTGTCATCATTTGGCAGTAAAAGGAATTGTAATTGTAATTATATTGTTTTCACTGGTGTCAACATTTCATTGTGGAATGAAATGCAAAACCTTTCGCTAGAACTGATTAAATGTTAATAATAAACTCAAATTCAAATTAAAGATCATTCTAAACAATTTACCAGAAAATTTTTTAACAAATATTTAAGTTCCATAGAAAATATAAATCAATGGCAGAACAATAATATAAAAATACGAAAATATCTATTTTTCATATAAGAACAGATGTCACATTTGTATGATTACCTTGCTAACGACCAACCAAAAATTAGTTAATATGGAATATTGTAGCACAGTGTGCTACAAGGTTAAACGATTTAAATAAAAAACATTAATGTAGGTATACGGTGATATTAAAACCCACTAAAACTTCATATACATTAAATTTTTGTCGCCAAACTCTAAGTTATTAGCAATGAGCTACGGTACGTATACGTTATGTATTAGAGTTATTTGTATGTAGTTCATACGTAATTAACATTTGACCCCCCTAATTAATAACGACTATAAAATTATGACATTCAAATTAAAACCTGTTAGAATTTCATAAGTAAGAATAAATTCGTATAAATTTGAAATTTAACCCATTACCGACTAAAAATTAAAATTGACCGTCTTGCTACCATTATTTCAAAAATACTACGTTGTATTCAGTCATTACACAGTACAACATTTTTCAGGTCATTGTTATATTGTTTATTATTTTGTTATATGGTGGCGTATTATTAACATAAGTAACATGTTAATCATAACATTAACATTCCACGTAAATCATACGCCACGGAGTATAACAGTTTTATTTTAACTGCTGCAAAATAAATCCAGTTCAAAATCATTTGATGAATGAAAAAGTGAAATAGTTGCTTATGTAGGGAATCGTTATATGAACAGATTAAAGGAATTGTTATTCTTAATTTGTTTCAGCTAAATCAGGCTAGTGGTTCTTGAGTTAATATCAAACAAAAGAGCCTAAAACGTGACAAATTCCCCTATGCGATACTTATTAATTTCAAATGGCTATTAAATTATTATGGCATGTAACTTGACGAAAGGAATGATGCAGATCTTCTTCTTTTTGGGGCTACTTTTACGTGCAGTTCTCAGAGTTGAATCCCAAAATCATGTGTTGTACTGTGTTATTTTTGTTATTATAAATCAGTTAATTGCTTAAATCTAATTAATTTTTGTAAACTTAAATCAAAAAGGTTTTTTTAACTCTCATTAATTTGCTAATCTTAGTCTTTGTATGGGTTCGCTGCAAAAGAATGTTAGGAGAGAACAACTAGTGGGGGTCGGTCGTACATTTTACCCCTCTGGAGGCACCATGAGAGCAGCAAGAACTGATTTCATAAAAAATATTATAAAAATAAAAAAATTCTTTGAGGATCACCTTAAATAGAGGGTAGATATGATCTAAGAAACTGTTGGGATTGGAAAAATATTGGGAACTGGTCATACATTTGACTACTCTAGGGGCGACTGACTCCGGGGCAATTAGACCGATGGGAGCAAATTTTATAAAAATAACAATTTCTGTATGGAAGCCCACTAAGGGTGTGAAGATGGGGAGTAGGCATGTTTGGACAAAATGTTAGGAGGATAAAATGACTGGGAGTCGGTCATAATTTTGAACCCTCTAGAGGCGATTCCGGGGAAGTTGTGGGCTTTGTTGTGAATTTTTGCCCAATACGAAAAGTTTCTCGGTAAAAACCCTATTCTTGGGCAAATTTTCTTAGAACTCATCGAAGATTACGATTTTAACAACCGCTTGATGCACTCTAGTGAGCATAGTATCTTAGTGTATTTCTGGGATATTAAAATTTTTTAAGCGTTTATATAAAAACGTAGTGTTTATGATTTTTTTACACTTTAAGTATTTTATATGTCCGATATCCACTGTATATACTTAAAGAGTTCAAAAAAAAGTTCTATTAAATACATCGGTAATATGCCGACACTACCGGCAAACAAATACCGGTAAAGAATCAACAACACTGTGTAATTAACAACCTACCTGTATACTGTTATCGACAACCGGTGGCCATCGTTGAATATCATATCCTTGGAGTAGTGCATAGTGCCATTTGTGTTGTTGTTGACATTTGACCAATCGGTAAGAATGCGATGATCGTAGATCTTCTCGTTCACCTCAGGTTCTGCCATATTGATGATATGATGACAGTAGTTGTGGTGTTTGTTGTTGTTATTGTTGTAGTGTTATGTTTGATTTTATGGTGTGTTGTTGTCGTTTTCGCAGTGATGGCGATTAAATCACACAGGAGCAAAAACAATTGCACAAAATAATAATAATAATAATAACACAACTGATTATAATAAGCAACTCTGGCCTAGACGAGAACAACGACGACAACTATACATACATACACTGTGACTTAACAACATAGCTGTGAGCGCGCGCGTTTACATGTGTGTGTGTGTGTGGAAGGCACATAAAACGGAACACTTGTTGTTGCGTTTATTAGATGTTTTGTTTTAGTTATTGGTAGTATCACTCAATCACTCAATCAGTCAACCACTCTCTCACTCTATCTATGTGTCTATTGTACAAATGGCAAAGTCTCCAATGGTATGATCAAACTAAGCGAACTATTAATTAAATACGCTGCTGTGTTCCTCCATTCAATTGTGGCGAAATATTAGCAATGTTTTAGATTAATTCAATTATTGTTTTAGATATCGTTAAATTGTGGTTTTTAAATAATTTGTATATAATTTCTATAAAAATACATTCAAGCACTTTCACTGTAGTAGCGGCTCGTTGGAATGTGGCAGGAAATGTTGTTTACACGCACTTTGGCTACTACTGCTGCTGCTGCTGCTGATGATGCTGTTGGCCTATAAGAAGGGACCGACTGGAATATTTAGTAGTTGTTTTGTTTAATTGCTCGTTTTCATTTGACTTAGAATTTAGTGTTTTTTTTTGTTGGTGTTGGTTGGTATTTATTTGGTTTTTGGAATGAAAATTATTTTAAGGAAACATAAAAATAAATATTTTGATTAAATGTATATTTAGCTAAACCGGGAAAATATTTTGCTTGGAAATGTTTTGTTGACACCAGTGAAAACATTGCTTGATAAATAAACAATATGTGTGTATATGTGCTTGGTTTGTTGTTGGCAATTGTTTTGTTGTCTTAGGTTGGTGGCATTTTTTTTTTGTTCGTTTAGTATTCAACAAAAATTCGCGTATCTCGCCTGAGCACATTTATTTCTTTGCTTACATGCTAATAATCTTGATCTTTCATGTTAAAATTTCGAATTTATTTTTGTTTGTTGCATTTTATATTTTTGAAATTATATGAAAACCACAAATTATTAAAATTTATTGTCTCAATTGCAAAAACACACAAAACCTTATAATTCAATCAGGTTTTTAGTATACGTTTTGATTTTTTTTCTGTTTGTACTTTTGGTTCTTTAATTTATAGTAAATTGTATTAGAAAATTCACACGTCTTGCAATTTTCGCGTTGTTCTCTAGACTAAGGAGATAATATTGAATATTCCATCCAGGAACCTCATTTGTACTACAATATGATACAGACATAGCCACAGACATACATACATATGTACATACAGAGAGACATACATCTGTACATACATATATGTAGACGATTTGTATTAAAAACTGAACGGTAGCTAGTCTGCCGTATTATAATAATGATATTGATAATGATTTTATGAGGGGAGAATATTTTGAAATCGTTGCTGACTGATAACACCGAGTCGAACCAAGCCAATATAATCCATCCCCGGTGAAGGAGGAGTAGGAGGCAACACGTAATGATAATAGGGATGCCAATTTAGAGATGGCGACACTTAATAGAAAAAGGGGATTTAAAGTAGAAAACGTTAAAAGAAAGCAATTGTTATAAGAAATTGGCCATTTCTATATTTCAAATATAAATTCTGATCTTAAGATGATCTGTTTCGAATTTACAATTGAGGGGGTGCAAGTAACAAATAGACCAAAAAACTGCTAATTCGCGACCCATTTAAGAAAGTGTTTTGGAAACGTCGTTTTAAGTGCATTTTGTATGGGAGCCCCCTTTAGGGCTGAAGGTAGGGGGTAGGTTTGTTTGGGAATGATGTTAGGAGGAAAATACCAGTGGATGCCGGTCGTACATTTTACCCCTCTGGAGGTACCATGGAAGCAGTAGGATCTGATCTCATAAAAAAATATAAAATTAAAAAAAATTCTATGTTGACCACCTTAAGGGTGTTTTTTACCCCATACAAATTGATACGAGGAGAATTGGTATGCTTCAAAGGTGACGAGTTGGATCCAAAGTATCTACATACCTTTTTAAGACAATTCAGCCATGTCCGTCTGTCTGGCTGACTGGCTGGTGTGCAACTTTTACTGATCCTTATGCAATTTTATTTTTGCCATAACTTCCAAACAGAAAACTACAAGATAGTTGAATTTCGTCAGATGAATCACAAGAAAGAATGTGGGCAATATCTGCCGACCCCTTCTGGTACTTTCCATACAAAATGGCCCATTCAACGGAAGACTGAAGGATATTTGATCTTCTTCAGTTTAATTATCTTGCAATAGTGGGTAGAATCTCAGAAAACCAAAATATTTGCAATACCACTTGTGGTACTTCTTACACAAATGACAGATTTGGGCACGTGCGCGTTGGTTGTATTAATAACATTAATCGATTTCTAAAGTGGGTGGAGTAGTACATTTGTATAGGAGGTACCAAAAGGGGCGTGGCTAGACTTTAATATTTTTTCTCTAAAACTTTATCCTGCTTTAGCTTTACTAAATACAGAATTTGGGCACGATCGCGTTGGGTGTATTGATATCATTACTCGATTTTGAAAGTGGGCGGTATTGTACATTTGAATGACAGGTACCAGAAGGGGCGTGGCCATGTAGCCCATTTGCAACACCGTTAGTAGTTTTGGGGTAATATTAACTATTGCAAAGTTTCAAAACATTTGGTTGCGTCTTTTGAAAGTTATCGTGCGTGCCAGCCGGACAGACAGGCCGACAGACGGACATGGCTCAAACGACTTAAAAAGTCATGAATCTAATTTGATTCAAAGAAACATAGGGTCTAAAATGACTCCTTCTATGTGTTACACTTTCCGGTCGTATCCTACCTGTAGGTTGGAGGTATAAAAGGGCCTCGTTGAGTTACCCTACCCCGGTACCTTTCATACAAAATAATATATTTTCCGAAAATTTCTATTTTCCCAATAATTTCGAAGCCTTCATTTGTTGTTGAATTCATTAACACTCTCTACCATTTCTATAGTTTTATTACATGCTGACCATACGACAGAAAGTTCTATCTCCATCCGTTTATGCTCCACAAGCAAGCTAATGGTTTCTTTCATAGTGAATGGTTGTAAAGTTTTTCCAGTCTATGCACTCTAGAAAGAATTCTCATTTTGTTGTGAGATTATGGTGCATAAGACTTGATGAACAATTTGAAATCATTATACCAAAGTCTGCTGATGAGGATTCCTGGCTGAATCCGAAACAGCTGTACAGACTGCCTGGCATTATGAGAATATCATTCTGTTATTAAACTTAATTTAAAAATACTGGTCCAGAGCTGGAAATAAATTCCAAATCAATATAAATTAGTAATTTTAACTAAAAATCATTTAATTGCATTGAACACAGTTAAACAAGAACCGTTAGTGTATCAGGGGGTTAGTGCATCAGACTACTGTTTTCTTATGTATTTTGATGCACCGAATTCGTATCTGAAGTCCATTTTACTACATTTTCCTAACCTCATTTTCGATAGTATGTCAAAAACCTGACATGATTGGGATAAACAGACTTCAGATTCGGTTTCAGTGGCCCTTAATTCAAAAGGTAGTCATTCTCCGATCTGGAGTTTAGAACAGTTTTTTTTGAGTGTCCGTGCCCGATTGGTTCATGTTCGGACCATGACTTCATAATGATTTGTGGTCGCTAAAACCGAATATGAAATCTGTTTATCACACTCGCGACAGGTTTGTGACATAACCTCGAAAACCGCACTTTGGGATCAGATTTTGACCTTTCTTGAGTTTGGGGAAATTTCCTGAAGCGTTAGAACAAAACAGATTTGAATTCAGCGTATCAAAATACAAATGGAAAGGGTACTTGGCACATTTTGTTTGGCTATGTTATCTTTTAACCCAAAAGGTGTCCTCATCTTTTTTTTTTTGTATAGGGATCAACCCAGTCAGCCTAAAACAATTTAATTTGAATTTTTAGCTATGTATTTCTTATTCGAATCTAGAAAACGAAATTCTATTTTTCAGTTGATACCAATTTTAATTCAATTAATAAAAACCTGTTTCCTGTTTACACATAATTTTGTTATTAAAATTTCGATATCACGTCGATTACTTATTTTCTTCATTAACCAATTACTCTGCTATGCAATTATTTTCTGGCAATTAGAAAAGAGTATTCTTCCCTCACCGTCGATGGCAGCCCTCTTTCATGCGATAATTACGATGATGTTGATCAACATGATGACTTAATTTTCACTCTGTATTCTCATCTTCGGGAATCGTATCCCCAAGAACACCGAACTTATTAACACCGCCCGCATATAAAAATTTTAAATTCTGATTACGTTTTTGTTATTGTTGTTGCTGCTGTTACTGTTATATTCCAAACCAGACGACTGATTCAAAGTTCAATTTTGGTATTTAATTTCGAGCGCCGCGAGGGGAACACTACTCTGATGATAACGGACGGTCGGCCGGTCGGTCGTTTTGGGGATGTGTTATATAGTAGCTAAGACCAGATAGATAGGTGTTTGTTAATCTCAACGCAAAAAAATGCCAATTTCGATGATGATTATTAAATTTTAATATTTAGTCAGCATTTCGCACAATATTTTCCACAGCTTTGCAAAACAACAAAGTTGATTAGTATTATTTTTTGTTACATATATCTTTGTCACTTTATTTTCAGGTCTATTTCGGAGAAGGAAACAAGACTATTGCAAATTCCACACTGTTTACTTAGCAATTCCACTTTCGTTACTGAACTTGAAAATTATGGCGTTTGAGGCCATGAAAACATTTGCAATAATCAATTCCCATCCTGTAGTTGTTGTTGTTGCTGTTGTTGTAGTAGTTGTTGGTGACGCGTTGTTCCAGCAGCAGCAACAATAACAACAGCCACAACAACTACACAATAGTCATAGAGTAATTGTCAGAATTAAGGATAGAATCGAGTTTATGACACCGCGCGCCACAGCCACAGCAACAAAGTCAAAATAGGTCGGCGGCGCAGCGGTAGCGGTAGGTGGATGGTTAACTGACTGACTGACATACTTGCAACCCCTTTATGCCAGGAATTAAATGAGCAAAACAGGCAGCAACAGTTGTGCGTTTCCTTGGTACGTTCGTGTGCCAGTGGGGGTCAGTGGGCCCACTGTATGCCACACTGAGATAGCTGGCGGGTTGTTGTGCTTTTCTTCCGCCAAGCTTTTGTTGTCGTAATTACTGACATTTGTTGTTAACATTAATGAGCGTTCAAAGCATTTATTAAATGTTGAAACCGCCACAACAAAAAGAGGAAAACATGTACACAACCAAAGCAACTCACACACACACTCAGCCAAACATACGAACACACACCATCTCACCACATAACAGACCTAATGTCGCACTAACAACAGCAGAAGCAGAATATGACAATATGACATGTCCTGACACCATTTTCGATCATTATGAGCCCCCGACAACAACAACAACATCAATAACAACGTCAGCAACAAGGTACCGGAATTGTTATAATTTACTGAGATCGAATGTTGCTGATTGTTGCAAATGTTGTTCACATACAAAGTAGATAAAATAATCATCTGAAATAATTGTCAGTTACTTATGAAAGCTAAACACAATACATTATACACAAAGACGACGCAATAGCGCTTAATGACTCGCTAGCAAAACGGCGCAAAATGTTGCAATCTTTTTGTGTATGTACTTATGTCGCATAATCTAATAAATTATCTCTCATTAATTTCCCTTTGCGGTTGCCGCTAATTTAACTTCGATTAATCCAGCGGTAATAATCGATATATTGCCGCTATATAATCGATATATATTGGCAGAAATATCTCTGAACATACTTTTGAGTCTCTCTGTTGTCAGCATCTAATTCAAAAAAAAAATGAGTTGCCAGATTGCTGTTTATTGCAATGTAATCGTTTGATTTGAACTAAAACGCGCTGACTAGAGATTTTGTTTGATAAAACTATATATGTACTTATATGAAACAAAAGTGATAACTTTAAGAGTAGTTCTGTAATAGTTTTGTTGTGTAATAGTTTATAGTTTATAAAGGTTATTTAAGGCGCGTCGATGATTCTAACGGCAATAATCGGTATGTTGCCGCTACATCTGCATATTGGCAAAAATATCTCTGAGCCAACTTTTGGGTCTCTCTGTTTGCAAGCATCAATGGCAAAGAATTGAGTTGCCAGATTGATGGTTATTGTAATATTGTCGTTTGATTTGAACTGAAGCGCGCTGCCACTAGATATTGTTCGATAAATCAAATATTATTATGAAGAAAAAAAAAAACAAAGAGAAAGAAGTTTAGCTAAAGGTTTCTCATAGTGAATGGTTGTGAAGTTTTCGAGTCTATGTACTCAAGAAAGAATTCTCATTTTGTTGTGAGATTCTAGTGCATAAGACTTGATGAACAATTTCCAATCATTATACCAAAGTCAGCTGATGAGGATTCGTGGCTGAATCCGAGCATTTTTTTTTAAATAAAACCACAATTGCAAAGGTATGACCAAAATGTTTGCTTTATTAGCTCACAAATTGTATGGTTAAATATAATTTCTGGCATATGGCCTCCGCTGCTGCGCCCTATAAACATCAAACTATTGGTACAAGTTTGTACCACTTTTCGAGCATACCTGGTATTATTTCGTCAATAGCGCGTCGAAAGTATACTTTTAAAATGCTAATCATTGCAGTTTTATTCAAACATACCAGAGATTTGACTTATGCCCACAAACAGTAGTCCAAAGATGTCAACTCACACGATGGAGATGGCCAATTCACAAGTCCATTCCTTGAGATACTTTTGTGACCAAACGTTTGGCTGCACAAAGTGATGAGTTTCACGCATTGATTGTCATGTTACCCCGTCTTGTTGGAACCATTTCTTCTCCAAATGATTGACATGACATTTCCAAGTAGCGTATGGAGGCTTCGATTTCAGAAGAAGATGGTCGAAAGAGGCATTTGGCCTTTCTTCGGGATGGAATGGAATATCATGAAGATTGTGCTCCATCCTAAAACGAAAACGTTGTTCTGGCATAAGTCTTTGCATGGTGATTTGGCAAAGTATACTGAAAAATAGTCAAATACACTTCCTAAGTTTGACAGCTAGCTTTATTGTTATCCCTATCGGAAGTTCGGTAGACTAAAAAACAAGTTAGATTTACATTTACCCTCACCCTTATTAAAATTATAAAATTTGCAATACCAGAAGGGTACGTCTTAAAGCCTCTTAAAGCTTTACATAGTACTAAATTTAGACACGATCGCGTTGTGTGTATTGATATTATAACTCGATTTCTAAAGTGAGCAGAATGGTACATTTATATGGAAAGAACTAGTGTGTTCCACTTATCATTTGATATACATAACCTCATACTTGTAGAGTAAGCGTATAAAAATTAAAAAAAAAAAACACACAAAATGAATGTTTCATTTTTGTGACAATGTTTATGGACTTTCACTTAACAACAATTTTTACTCATAACTTCGCGGCGATCTGTTTTAAGACAAAAAATAAAAACAAATGCAGAAACAATTATTTTTTTATTAAAAAATCCCTTTTTTAAATTCAAAGTATTCATTTCCAAAAAAAATTTTTCACAAAAAAAATAATTTTAACTTTATCCATAATTGCATGATTAGAATCGTGATGATAATACCTTTAATTTAAGTACCCACACATAGCGGATTATAATATGATCCAAAGGGACCCTCTTTGGACTCTTTAACTCTCCATGGGCACCGGAGAAAACTTTGATTTTATCATTGCATTTTCACTATTTCCTTCCCAACCTTTGCCGGTCAACTGCAATTTTACCAATAAATGCAACTGTTAAAAAATAGAAAAAGTAACAAAAATTTTCCAAATTTGTATTTCCCACGTTAAAATGTGTCTTGTATGGTCCACAACAGCATTTTTCGCACATTCCGCCAGCAAAAGCCTCTTCACAAATCTTTACACTCACATGAAGGTTAATCAGTAATCAGACATACATTACAAATTCAACAATCTGGCATCTATTGCTCGCACGTGTTGTCATTCAACTTGTCACAGCAAAAAAAAAACATTTGTTATTGTTTCGCAGACAGTTTGGAAGAGTCGTTGATTGTTAAAAACTAAATTAGTGAGATTTCTAGGGAAAAAATGCTAAAGAAACCCAAATCAAAGGTGAAAACTGTTGCCGAGAAGGTTGCAGATCTCATCGCCCATCCCAATCAAAGTGGCAGCGATAGTGATTCCGCAGATGAGGCCACGGCACCAAAAGTCATTGACTTCGATGAAGATGAGTACCAAATGCCAGAGGCTCGAACCACAGAGTTCAGGAAGCAAAATGTAAAGTTGCTATCGGAACAAAGTTCGAAATATAAAGGTAAAATAGCCTCGCGGAAGGATTTTGAAGAAGATGAGGAGGATGGAACGGAGTATGAAGAAAGCGATGACGAGGATGAAGAAGTTGTGCAAGGTGACGCTTATGAAGAAAGTGATGAGGAGAATGAAGAAGGCGAGGATCTTGAAGAACAAGACTCGGATTCGGACGCAAATGATATGTCTTTGAAGGCGTTTAGCAAAAAATTAAAACAAAATTACATTGCTAAAGATGAAAGTGAGGGAGAAGACGACGACATTGACGGGAAAGAAGATAGCGACAATGATGAAAATGGACAGGAGCACAAAGATGATGATGAAGACGATGATGATGATGAAGAAGATGATGATGATGATGAAGAAGACGATGATGAACTCGAGAACGAAGACGAAGAGGAGACTGAGGTTATCAGCAAAGTTAATCACGAAGCCGAAATACAAAAAGGTGTCTGTGTCCAGAATCAACTGCGTTTATGGGAACGTCTGCTTGAACTGAGAATAAACTCCCAAAAGTTTCTTTCCAAAACAAACCAGCTGCCTGCGCCAATGGAAATCAAAAACTTGGCATCTTCCAATGACAAAAACAAGGCCGTCATACAAGAGACAACAAAACAAACTAAAATGCTATTACAAAACTTGGTTTCCTTGCAAGATGCTCTTTATACACAATTCTCTGAGTTAGACAAGGCCATGAAACCGTCGCTTAAAAGAACTCTGCCATTTAAGGAGCACAATAAAGGTGAACCACCCTTGAAACAAGTAAATACCTATCTCCAAGAGCGTTTCGATACCTTTCGGTCATATCGCAATACAATTTTACTAAAATGGGACGATCGCACTAAACTTTTAACGCCTGGCGCAGGAGCCAAAAAGAAATCAATGAATGAGGAATATGACATTATTAAGAAAATCGACAATACGCTAATGAACAAGTCAGTGTTGGTACAAAAATCTCAACAGGTAAAAAATGTTCAAGCCCCAACAAATGATAGTGATGCCGAGAATCAGGGAGAATTGACTTTGAACACCAATATCTACGATGACACCGAATTTTATCACCAACAATTGAGAGAATTGATAGAATATAAAGCCAATACCAGTAATAATATGAGTGAAGTAAAAAAACAATTTTTGGAATTGCAAAAGTTAAGGCAAAAGATGAAAAAGAAAGTTGACACCAGAGCCAGTAAAGGCAGAAAAATACGGTAAGCAGACGGTAATTTAATTTATACAGAATTTTTTATTTTATCGTACTTTGTTTTCAGTTATGTGGTGCACAATAAACTTATTAACTTTATGGCTCCCCACGATAACTCTACTTGGACCGAAGAGTCAAAAGATGAATTGTGTAAGTCGTTATTTGTTTAAATAGTTATATTTCGATATATAACACAATGTTGTAATAAAAGTGTAATGCAAAGTAAAACTTGTATTTATTTAAACTATTACATTAAATGATTCGTTTTATTTTTATAGCAACTAATTGTTAGGTCTACATTTTGATTCATTTGTTTAAATAGATGTTCAAATAGAAATTTGTAACCATTAAATACGTAAAGGCTCGGTCATTGAAACATTACAATAATTAAAAGAAGCGGACATGAATTTAAGTGTTCATTTAATAATAAACAATTATCAAATGGTATAAATGTTAGGGGAACCGCATAAATCGATGTTGGATTATGTCGGTCTGACCCCACCTAAAAATGATTAATCTGCAGATTTAAAATTAAAATTCCTCAATCTGTTCATATATCATTTCTCTAAATTATCAACAGCTTCCCAGTAATAAATAAATATATGACAAAAAATTTGATTTGAATTTTTTAGGCAAATTTTTTTTGAGTTATGTCTCCTCAGCATGGCTATAGGAGTTCAAAAACTGTAAGCGCAAAGCGGCTCGGGTTAACATACTCCAAACGTGCTCATATTTTAACAAATTGAATAGTGGATGGATTCCATATAACTTGCGACCACCCTAATAATGACCTTTCGATTTAATGTGGTAGCCCCGCCCTTGGCAATTTTCCAGGATAAGGTTCATTTTTAACAATTTTTTGGTAAACTGTAGTCGAAAGGATTTATTACTGATTAAGTCTGTTTCTGACTTCAAGAATTTAAATAGCACCAGAAAACATGTCCTGCCCTTACGATAAGATATGATTGTATAGCGTTGACTCTAACCGTGTGATTTCCCTTGTTCCCCTTTCATTTTGTTTGCATTTATTTAACCAGGACGTTGATTACCTTTTTCGAACCAATCACCGCCTGTGATTATATAACATGTAAGAGGCTTTATTTCTAAGGCCTAATTACCGCATATTTGTTTGGTCGTAGTTTCTAATGTTTCATTTTTCACCTGAAATGACATCAACACAAACGCTTTAACATATTTTTTAGTTTGTATCGTGTTTTTTTTTTTTGTTTGGTATTATTATTGTTGCTTTTATTATTTCCAGTAATGTTTTATTGTATATTAATTTATTAAGTTCATTGTATAAATATTAATTTTTAGTTTCTATTTCAATTAATATTATTACTTTTTTTATATTCGTCGTAACGTTCATTCATTTTATTATAGGTAGGTTGTCTTTCCTTATCATATCCTCGTCGTCGTTTGCCTTAATCTTCTTAACATGTAAGGGTCGTCGATCGGTCGGTTAATTTGTTCAAAAATTGTTATAGTTTTTTATCTTTTTGTTGTTATGATTATGGAAACGTTTCAATATGTAAATGTTATGTTTGTGTGTGTGTGTCTGTGTGTTTGGTATAGATCACTTAAAACTTAATGACTTTCAAAATGAATGGCCGCCATACACAAATAACAAAGACCAAAGATGCGTCAGTAGTATGTGAACTAATGTTGCAAAAGGAGGTATTATCAATTAGCCGCTGATTTCAATTGCAAAAGGAAGCTTCGTACGTTGCCTCAGTAAAGAGGGGGGCATGGTAATTTATAATACAAATTAACGATAAGTCCCAAGTTCTAAACCTATTTAAATTTGAAGAAATTTAAATTCAAATTGTTTACTTTAAAGATTTCCTTATAAAACTTAACTGAAGAATCTACAAGCATTTTTTAAAGGAAATTGTTTACCTCTACAACCAATTTTAATCCCAACTAATGTTCACATTAACAGGCAGTTCAACAAAATATTGTTGTAAAAACATCCAAAAGTTTGTTCAAACATTCATGAACACAATAAATCCTTTTACTTTTGATATGGATTAGCACACAAACACCTCCTCCTCATCTCTATGGTCTGTAATAATATTTCATCGATAGCGTGCTTCATTATAAAAACCCAGAAAAATAATAAATTCTTGAATTAACTTCAATTATTCGTATTGAGTGTGTTGGTTTTTTTCATCTTTTTGATTAGTATTTGCTAAATTGTTTATACTATATAATTCGGTCAATTATATTTAATACACAATAACGTATATAATTGCATTTATATAAACCATGCATCTTTTATCTTAAAAAAATTAATCCAAGGGGGAAAACAGTGACAATTTCTCTTAAGAACGTTTTGCAACAAAAAGGGAATAATAATGTATATACTATATAGTAATTATGGTATGTATAAAAATGTATATGTATAAGATTCGTTGGAGATTCATTATGGAAACAAAAACAAAAAATATATAAAATACTGTCTTCTATGTCTATGTGATGCAGGACTATATCAAAATTTTGAGATTCAAAATACTTTTTGGTTCGAAACATTTTTAAATAAAAAAATTACAAAATAAAGTAAACAAACAGATATTGCACTAAAATACTAAATACAATAAATAAAGTCAAAGTCGAATAAATAGAGTCGATTATTCAGCAGTAATATAAATAGAAAAAGCTCAGAAAAAAATGAGGCCGTTTTGTTTTGTGTCTTGAAAAATCTAGCAAAAGTACGTCAAACTATCGCGTACCTTAGATCAATTTAAAAAATATTCAAATTTTCAGATGGCTATCCTAAATTAATTATTAATGGAATTTTTAAGTAGCAAAGGTAAACCGGTTTTGGTTTTTGATTTCGAAACCAATATTGTTGCAGTTTTGCCAGAACAGCCAGCAACGCCCACGCCGCCTTTGGTTGGCGACAACAAATAGGTAGCTGGATTTGCCGAGGGGTTTACTGTAATAGTTGTGGTAGGTTTCTGTTGCAAATTGTGCAAAAGTTGCGTGTGTTTATCTAAAGCCTTTTGTAAATTAGAGGTTTTATCACTGGTAGCAACCGCAGCCATGGCAGCTGATGTATTCGAGCCGTGATAGGGTTTCAATGGATCGTGACATGTTTCGTATAATGATTGTAACTGGGATTGTATGGATGTGATATTGGATAGTGTGCTTTCAGAGTCTTGAGCCAATGGTAAGCCAGATGAAGGTTTCAAATAATTACGTATTGAAGCCGCATTTTCTTCAGAAATCTGTGGATGACAAAATGGATAACATTACACAGACAATGTTTCAGTGTTTAACAGTTTAGCGCACCATGTACCTTTTTATAATAACTTGTTATGGAATCTGTATCTCAAGTACTTTTAGGTGGATGTATAACATTTTCCATATCCTTTTGCACAGCAAATAGTTCAGATAAATGTTTGGCGAATAAAACATTTAGTTCACTCATTTTAGCCATCTACAAAGTGAAGGACAAGAAAATAAATTTATATAGAGATTTTTTAACATGTTCAATTTTGTAGATAATTACCGCTTGATCATTGCATTTTTCTCTTAGATTCATATTGGCGGCCTTCAGTTCCAGCTCTTGATTCATAAGCTCATTTTGTAACGATTCATTGCGTGCTTTAAGAACGGCCAATTCACGTCTCAACTCTTCGACCAGCTCGCTGCTGACTCCACCCACTACGGAATTGGGAACGGGAGCACCGGCGCGCATTAGTTCGATTTCACGTTTCAATCGTATGTTTTCCTCTTTGTAAGTATGCAATTGGCGTTTCCATTCATCGACATTAGCCGTAGACTCCTGAAAGAGTAAAGGGCAAAGGGAAGAAAAAGGAAGAGTTAATAATGAACAATGTGAGCGGAGCTATGTTTACCTGTAGCGCACTGGTTAGACGTAAATTATTATTCTTAAGAGTGGCCAGTTCGATTTCCCATTTCTTAGCATTAGCACAGCTGAAAAAAATTGCAGTTTTTATAAAAATTACGGTTTAACAGTCTTGACTGCCTCTCTTCAGTCGTAAAAAGTATGTAATACAAAATCAATAAGAGGTGATCGTTTTCACTGTTCGTTTCAAAATTCAACTTTTCGCAAGGGACAAACTTATACCGTTGTAAAGGGTTTGAGTTTTTATGGAAAATCCTTTAACAATTGCGCATCACGGAAGCAGATCTTGTTGGAATTGCAAAAAATGCAAACTCGCATTGAAAGTTATTTCCCCGAAATGATTCAAGTAAATGAATCAAGCTTAACCATCCCTCCCTATCTATCTTACCTTTGAGCCAAAGCCATTTTCAGACGTTCATTTTCATATTTCAATTGTTGCTCACTGGTTGCTGCTCCACCTGAGGTGTGCATGCCAACAACACTTCCACCACTGCCACCACCCGGCGCACTCACATTTACCATGGGAGCTGGTGAGGGAGCTGTAGTTGCATGCTCTGGTTTCGTGTCGGCAACCGACGTTAACAGCTTGTGTGATGGACTGTCTGGATTAGCATTCTGAGTATTCGTATTTGACATATTTGGTGGCTCAACCGAGTGTGGGTCCACCATAGCGGCATTGTCATTCTGTTGCATAGCCGCAGTTCTTGAGCTAATAGGCGACGTGTTGGCCGATGTGGTAGGGGTCACAGCGGTAGAACCTAGATGTGTGAATAGAAGGCGACAAAGTAAAACAAATCACATCATACACTTGCATGAATCACGGTGAATAGTTAGAGAGGGGTAGGGGGAATAGTAAATGGAAAAGGAGGTTGACTATGTGGAGCAAGCTACTTACCATTGGCCGTTTTCAAGGCATTTTTTGTGGCTTCTTTAACCTCTTGGAATTTTTCGACAAACTAGAATTAAATTTAAAAAAATTTTAATATTTAAAATGTTATTTCGACACATAATATCTTAAGAAAATGGAATAGTGAAGTTAGGTAGGTTTTAGGTACGGAAATTAATTATGGAGAATCATCAAACAACAATTAATTTTTGTATTTTTCATAAATAAATGGAAAATATATCTTCACCACACAAAAAAGATTGGTCATTTGTAAAAAATTTTAGATTCTCTTGCGCGAAAGTAAAAATGTAAAATATAAAATTTTCCCAGTAATCGCAAAAGACAAATGATTCGAAGTAACTTTTAGACGAATAAAATATATATTTCAATTATCGTATTTTTCATCTACTTTAAATGATATTTTAAGCATCGTATAAGTTTTTCCGTACCATATTTAAAATACTAATACAGTACCAGCTGAAATTTTTTAGGATAGTACTAATACTTATCAACCTTTTTTTAAATAGTACCAAACTAGTTGAAAGGAGACAATCAAATCCCGCCCGACTAGAATTTATGAACTGGTTCTATTTTATTACAAAAGGGACAATTTCCTCCAAATCTAGGACAACTATGTGTTAAATGAGACAGTAGTTTGTATGGAAGGTGAACTTGTTCACGATCCTATGGAGAACTAGTTCCGAACTAGTATTTTTTCCTACGGGGTAAACAAATGTTATTAAAAAATAAAATAAAAATTTAACTTTTAATTTCTATATTTTTGAATCAAGCTCGAGGTCATATTAAACATTTGTGAAAATAACATTAAAGTTTTAAACACAATTTTTTTTTCAAAATTGTCGTTTTCCCAAAAATTCGAAAAAAAAATATTTATATTTCAATATACAAATACATTTTGAATAAGTCGTAGGAAGTAATTGCATGTGTAAAAATTATCCATAAAATGACAAATATCTTTTGAGTACCCTGACTGAAACTAATTTTTTATATACATTCCTAAGTTCTGTAATAAATATCTCTGTCCAATATTTAAACAAGGAATCGTATTCATATTGTTGGCTGTGTTTAAAACTAAATTTTTAATCTAACTCTCACAGACTCATTTTATTCTTTCATCTTTTATTATTTCAAATATAAAAGATGAGAGAAAACCACAGTTTTTGTATATGAATGCAATATAGGGCAATGCAAAGCGTGGGTGTGGGCTGTTATATCATCGATCAGCTATTTGAAACAATGCTGGTTTATGTATCATAACAATAGCTATTACAATATTTTTAGAATCACATCATAAGGCTAACAAGAGTGTCACTTAATACTTAAAGTAATAAACTTGATACTAGTACAAACTATAACATTAAAAAAATTAATACTACCAATTTCTTTAAGATGCGTTTTACTTTGTGGCTCTAATCCTAAATTTTAACTTAATTTATCTCACTTACCTTTGTCAATTCTGCTTCCGAAGCAAATCCCAGACCATACACTGTATTAGCCCTCACATCGCTCCATTGGCCAAATTTTTGTGATGTCTGTGTGAATGTCATATTGGGCGTTATGGTTGAGTTGATGACTGCCTTGGTGCCTTCCACGCTGATGATACGATACAGATTGCGTGATGAATCGTAAAAGAAGCTAACATTTACTGCCTTCATGCTGGCCGTTATCCAGGTGCGTTTAGTCTTCGGATCAATGTGGAAGACATGCGCCTGGCAGGTGAATATCGGTTGTTCGCTGGCGATGACAGAAAAAAAAACATAATTAAACAACAACTTCATTAAATATTAAAAATTACACAATTTAAAATAGCTCCCACACACATCTACCCTGCTGCAACATTCCCATCGTGTATCCACACCCTTGCTTGCACAAACATGCTGGAGAAGAATGTTATTAAAACTTGTTAGTTGTTATTTACATATTCATATTACTCCGGGGACCTCTCTAAATCTTTGCCAACAAGAATGGGCTCTATAGAAGTTATAACAAGTCTTAGAGCATAATAGGTAATTAAGAACAACAACAACAGCGATAACCGCACATAATGCCCTTATGGATATGCAAAGTGCTGGGGAAGGCTATTTACAGAACCTACAACTCACTTTGAACATTCATCACAAGTTTATTTTGTGTTTTAAGTATTCTATTATAAGCTACTGACTGCTTTATTTGGCGTTGCTACTCCCCTTCTATTTTTTTTCTTCTTCCGACGTTTTAATACTCCACAATATTCTTATTGAATTCCTTGCTCAAAGGTCTGCCATAGTTTTCTTTAAATTCCAAAGAACTCTTTCTACTTACCCCATGTCTGTCGTTTATTAATTCTATATTTTATCGGCTTTTTCTGGTCGTGTGTGGTTGGAAAGAGTTTTGCAAAAATTATACTGAATTCGATTTTTCCAAAAAAAATTTTTGTATGTCAAACAATTGCCCCAAGAGAACGAAGCCGTATTAACGTAGCTGGCGCCGACAAGTAAGTTGGAGAATGCAGTGAACGGCGTCGTTGCGTAGCGTAATCGGTGGCGCTAGTATTTTCTATTGAATATGTAACATCCTGCTCAGACTGAAGAGAAAGTTGAGAGCCGTTATAGGAAAAGTGCTATATATATGAGTAGTAATAGAATAATAGTTTTTTAATAAATTGTAGCATCATCAAAATAATTTTAGAAAAATTAATGTTTTATTTTTGTTTTTATTATGAATTTATAAATAAATTCCTATTAAGTAATAAAAGAGATACGTATATTAAAACTTGTTTTAATAAAAAACAATAATTAGATTAAAACAACCTCGATTATCGTGTTTTTACTGTATATACATTTGTATATCTTCGTTATCTGATGACTGATCGAGATTGTGTACCCTTGAAAAATCTTTTCCAAAAGCATATAAAAAACATTTAAACTATTATGAGCTGAAACTTAAATTGACCTTAATTGTGCCATGATTTTTTTTGAATTGTTAATTTTTGTACCTTTTATTAATATTTATTTATTATTTGAAATTGTTATAAATATGTACTTCATTTAATACTTTATTTAGCATATACAATGTTATTTATTACATTAAGATAAGATGTAGTATAAATTTGATTCCAATTAATACAAAAACAATTGGACAAATTATAAAACATTTATATAATAAAAATGTAATAGTACCTTTTCATTTCTCATAATTTTTGCTAACATTTTTTTAAATCGGCCACAAAATACCATAATGTTGTCTAAAACAAACTAAATAATATTTTGTATAACTAGCAATTTAAAAAAAAAAATCAATAAAACAATTTATAACCTAAATATTTAATGTTATTCTAATATAACAAATACTTTAAAAAACTTATAGACAACTTTAGCTTTTAAAATTCTTTATTTTTATAACAATTTTTCATTACATTAAATTTCCAATTAAGTTAACATATTTTAACTTCATATTTAATATTGCTATTTTCAACACAAGCTTAATGTTTAAATACTTTGAACATTTTTAATATCTCTTACAAAAGTGAAAATTGAATTTTTGTTTTGTCCCTAATATGTACATGAATGAATTACATATTAAAAAATGTCATATTTTTTTAATCGCCTTTTAAAAAAAATATTTCTTTTAAACTTTTTATTTTTGAGAAGGTTTTTCTATCAAAAAAAATTATTTGACAACATTTTTTCCATTACATTACATTTTTTTACTTTTCATATTTAATATTCATCACAAGTTTAATGCTTAAATACTTTAAACTTTTTTGATATCCAGTGTTCAAATAATCAAGCTCGAATCAAGACCTCGAGCTTAATTATTTTAACACTGGAATTAAAGAAAACAGGTCGAAAAATAACCCAAATATCATTTTTGATATCTTTCGCAAAATTTATTCACGTTTTTTATTTTCTCTTCAAATTTTTGTTGTTAAAGTTTGAAATGTATTTTAAAAAAATATTTAAATATCCCATATTATTAACCGCTATTAAAAAAATTCAATGCACTAAAATATATACATCAATATGAGAGATCTAGGGTACTAAACGATATTTGAATCGTCTGAAAATATATTTTAGGGATGTATAGGGAAACCAACTAGAACAGTTTTAAGCTCACCAAAGCCCTTATATGTCAAACCCGCACCACAACTTCTCTTTCTATTGTTGGAAAATGTGAAGTTTCATTAATGTCGTACACATGATGAACACCGCTAGATTTGCCATAAAAATATATCGATTAATTGTATATAAAAATCGTTACTATTATATTCTCCAGCTTACAAAATCGATTGTATTTTAATCGATTTTGTAATCCCAAAATCAAAATCGATTTACTCATCACTAGTTTAGGCGACCGGGCAACGGGCAAGATTAGGGGCAATTTTATTAATTTTTTCGATGTTTCTTCAAATAAAACAACATAAAAACTATTGGAAAATGTGTTGATAACAATTGTGAATGAATTACAAAATACAGAACGCAAAAATATGTAAGTGTAATGTCTAAAATTGGCAAAATTGGCAAATGTGCAAATCGTAGTGTAGACATTTGACGAATGAAAAGCAGAACAGAATAAAGAAAAAACGTCGACAGAGCGGCCGACGTTGGCGCTGCGATTTTTTATAACATCGGTGGCATAAGTTTGTGTGTGTGTGTGTACGTTGTGTGTTGGTGCATATGTCAAATCACTATTATTTTTTTGCGTCAGATTGGCTGACTTAACCAAATATGAATGAGTGAAGAAAAAAACATAAAAACGAAACAAATCGGTTAACGAATCCACATCCGCTGCTGGATTAGAAATGCTTTCCAAGTTCAATGGGCATTACATGTTGGAATCGGTAGTTTACAAGAAGTTTATGCCGTAAAAAGGTGGTGGTTCTGTTTCAGTGCGACATGTAAATGTAGGTTGGCGTTGGCGTTAAGAAGAAATTCCTTTCTGTAACTACGCCCATGTAGGAAACTACTACTACTGATCTGAATGCTTTGTTGTGTTGTTGTTGTTTGTCTTCTGAAATACCAATTTGTTGTGATATTATGACAACGATGATTATGTGTTTTGTGCTTTTTTGTTTTGTTAATAATATTCCCCAATGTCTTTTTGGGTAAAGTTTTCCTCTTGAATGCGGTATACATAAAATGTGGAATATGATGTGCGACGTGATGCCAACTATATCGGAGGACAGCATCTCGCAACGATCCTCACAATTCAGTGGTGAAGATGCTAATTTTGAACAGTTGATGGTGTCGATGTTAGATGAGCGTGACAAGTTGATGGACAGCCTGAGAGAGGCCCAGGAACGATTAAGTGAATCCGAGCAAAAACTTCATGATATTGAAAAGGAAAGGGACAGCTTGCAACGCCAAATAAATGCAAATCTACCACAGGTAAGTAGGTGAATTGTTAAGAACTGGAATCTAATTTAGGTTAGGAGGAACAACAGGAAATTCGTTTTTTATAAGCTAGTAACCAATTTTAGTTTTCTGTTGTTCAATAGGGCCTTCATAGCAATTCCATATGTGTCTGAATGTCCTATCGGTAGTGTAGCTAAGACACTGAGATGCAATAACCATTTCGATCCTAGATAAGACTTGCTGAACAGGGTCCTTAGAGAAAGTTTTCGTAGGATAAACTGCCTCTTGAGTTTATCTATTTGTGATCCTTTTTCATGGCTGGACCTTTGTACGCTCTAGAACGTAAGATTAAAAAAGCTATCAAACTTTTAAAATCGGATTACTTGTGTTGCATATTTTTGGTTTTTTGAGAAAATCGATTTATGTAAATAGGTATAACCGAGAGAGTTACAAATATAAAGTAGGTATGCTTTAACATTTAGAATTTACAAATATTAAGTATGTCCTATTAATTTTACTTAAGTTAACCATTGAGCACAAAAGTTACAGTTTTGAGCAAAATATAAAATGAAAATTTGAGGAAATGATAAAAAAAATAATTATTTTTTCGGTTATTTGAAATTTTAAACAAATTATAATAGTCCTTAATTTGTCAGCATTTATGGTTTGGGAAAAGAAAAATGTTATTAGGGAACAAAAATTATATATGAATACTGACTAATAAAACTGCACTGCAAAAAAAATAGGTGTGGAACCAAAGGGTACGCTTCTTATATAAGTACAAACAATTGAAATGTAACACAAATCCCCTGTGAGCCCCAACATAAGAACTATGTCAGAGAGACGCCTCTTCTGAATATGAATAAAATACGACTATGGCGTCTTTATGATATATCTTTTTTCCTGAATTTCCCTCCGATTTTATGCATTTTTTTTTAATTCTAACCCTAATTGAATTAAATAGCCGTTATACCGTAAGATCCTCAATTGTTGTCTCTCTCACTGCTTTGCCAACTTCTCTTCAGCATTTGCAATATTCCTGCGAATGATTGATTCGCAGAATAGCTTCTTTATTAGCTTACATTTAAATAGAGATAGTGAAGTATTCTTTCTTTGTCTGATCCGTTTCGTCGTATATATGCTGATTCCTTTAAGAAAAAACTGATTTTTTGTTCAGTTACAGCCTGAAAATATAAATATCGATCTGCCAAAAAAGACACCCCCAAAACGCTCATAAATTGCGAAATGGCACGTTTCCAAATGGTGAAGATAAAGTTTTTCTCCTAACTCCTGTTTCAACCATTTCTTTTAGAAAAATATCCAATTTTTAAAAATATCCAATTTTATCTTTCCACAAATTATAACCCTTTCTTGTATCCTTTAGGAATTTGCTACATTGACCAAAGAGCTTACACAGGCCCGTGAAACATTGCTGGAACGTGATGAAGAAATTGGTGAACTTAAAGCGGAACGCAATAATACGAGGGTAAAATATTTGGAAAACTGCATAAAAGTTGTTAAATGCTTATAACTGTTGTTAACTATTTTAATTTTTCAGCTTTTGCTTGAGCATTTAGAATGTCTAGTTTCACGTCATGAACGTTCATTGCGTATGACTGTCGTTAAACGACAAGCAGCCGCACAAAGTGGTGTCTCAAGTGAAGTGGAAGTTCTAAAGGCATTGAAGAGCCTTTTCGAGCATCATAAGGCTTTAGATGAGAAGGTGCGCGAACGCCTACGCGTATCATTAGAACGTAACAATGCGTTGGAAGCTGAACTTAATTCAGTCAAAGATGAGGTAAGTTAGCCATGATGTCTCTTCAGTGAATTTAATTGTAATTGAGTGTACATTTTTGGATTGTCTTGCTATTATGGTTTTAGCTTCAGCAATACAAATCAGGTGCAATGCAGGCTATGAGGGAAGGCAGCAATGAAAATGGTGTCAGTGAAAAGGTAAGTGAATCTGCAACAATTATACTAAATAATACAAGAAAAATAAATTAATCGCATGAATCGAAAACGTTTATGTATATTCGTTGTGATTGAGAGAACTACTCCTTCTCCAACTCCTTG
Organism: Muscina levida; assembly: GCA_964034835.1. Taxonomy (NCBI): domain Eukaryota; kingdom Metazoa; phylum Arthropoda; class Insecta; order Diptera; family Muscidae; genus Muscina; species Muscina levida. The sequence continues at coordinate 3,457,147 of OZ035881.1, read as the reverse complement.
TTTACCCTCATCATATTTAAATATCAATATTATGACAATAACCTTGTAACAAATAAATTTTATTGTACTTTTTTTTAGAATTCCACTACCCTGAATGGCGAAAGCAATGAAGCTGCCATCAATGCAGCTGCCGCCAGCGAATACGCAGCAAAAACCCACGAGTTGCAGACAATCATAGAGAAGCAGGTAAGTTGCATACACGCCACTTACTCCAATCCACGTTCATAGTAATCATATATTGCATTTGTTTCTTAATCACACAGACATCAGAATTGTCGGAATGGCAGCGGCGAGTATCAGCTTTGAAAAACAAATGCGACGAATTAGACGATAGTCTGGCAAAAGTTCAAAAGGATTACATGAAGTCGCAAGAACAATGCTCGAAATTACAAAGAGATTTAAGAGAAAATGTTGCACAAAAAGAAGATCAGGTAAAGTGTGCCTCTTAATATATGTATGTTTGTGTTAAATGTTATCATTCACATTTGCTTGGCCGCACTTGCAGGAGGAACGCATAGCCACTTTGGAGAAGCGGTATTTAAATGCACAGCGTGAATCAACATCCTTGCATGACTTAAATGAGAAACTAGAACAGGAGTTAAGGCACAAAGAGGCTCAACTTAAGGTATGCGTAAAATCACAATATTACTCATATTTCGCATATATGTTAACATCTTTGCTCTTAGCTACATGAGGAGAAAATATGTGCCATCGAAGAGAAATTAGAATTGTCCGAGCAGAAATTAGCCCAGCAGGCCAAATTACAGCCGGACATGGAGGAACAACTTAAAGCACGTATGGAAGCTTTAACAAAGGTAGGAAATAAGGTATGAAAACGATATCATATGCGTCAAAGAGGAACTTTCCAGAGTAACTTTCTTAACAATTTCTTAATTTTCTTTTGAATAGAATTTAAGAATATCCAAATAATACCAAAAACAAACCCGAAAACCACATCTTGGTTGCGAATATATATATTTTTGAAATCCTATATACAACAACATAGATACGTTTGTTTTCTCCAGTTATAAATTTTGTTCTTCCTCTGAACGCACAAACCCTTAAAAACAACAGAAAACTCAAGTATATACCTACCATAACTGCACAAACAAGACCAATCAAAATCAAAATACCTTCATATTAAACGCACCAACCATTCTAAAATATTTCGCTAACATTTTATCATTTCTACTAGAATTCTTCAGCAACACATACAGGAATTGACCTTTTAACATTGACTCTGATTGTTTTTTTTTTGTGTGTTTTTAATAGGCTCAAGAGCGACATGGTTCGGCCGAGGACCGCATACAGAGATTAGAAGCCAACTTGGAAGAAAAGAGTGCCGAGGTAGTGAGATTAAACCAAAGACTTAAAATGAACGAAGATCACAATATCCGTTTGTCGTCGACAGTCGACAAACTGTTGTCCGAGTCCAATGAGCGTCTCCAGGTGCATTTGAAAGAACGTATGCATTCACTGGATGAGAAGAATGCCCTCACACAGGAGCTGGAGAAGGCACGCAAAGTGGCCGAGGAATTGCATCACGAGAAGAGTGATATTATGAAGGAACTGTCGAAGACTCGTTTGGAAATTGAGAATTTCAAGCGTCAACTGCTGCAGCAGGAGATAGCTTACAATATTCAACAAACGGAGGCTTTAACACGCAGCCTTTCGCCTAGCAGTGTGGTTGACGGAGGTCAAGCATTTTCACGCAGTGCTTCCCATGCTAGCTTTGATACGCACTCATTGCGGCGCAACAAGTCCCGTTTGCAGGAAGAAAGTGAAAACTTTGCTCGCTCTATGGCCGAGCAGGAGTGGGAGAAGATACAACAGGCTCATGCTCAGCAGGCTGCTTATGAAATATCTGCAGCTGTGGCCGCTGCAGAATGTGAAGAAGCAGCTCAAGTACTATATGGTGATGCGGATATGATGTCGCCCACTGGCCATACTGATGCGCAAACATTAGCCATGATGCTGCAAGAGCAACTGGATGCCATAAATAATGAAATTAGGTAATAAATGTCGGTAAACATCTCTAAGGACGCCTTAATTAAACCAATACGCACTATTTGTTTTGCAGGTTAATTCAAGAAGAAAAACAATCAACAGAGGCTCGTGCTGAAGAACTGGAGTCACGTGTAGGCAGCTTAGAACACGTTAATCTACTTGCCCGCGGTCGTTCTATGGATCGTCAAAGTCCTCCCATGAGTGGTCGCAGCACTCCAAATAGTCCCAACAGAGACTTTATGCAAAAATATCATACTGTAAGTATTCCAAGTCAGCATGTCATGCATATATATGCTAACTGTTGCTTTCCTTCCTTAGCTGAATTTACCCGTTCTATCAAGTGATGTATCGCGAGATGACATCCACGGCATGACAACTACCACTGGTGATTCTAGTTCAGGCGGAGCTGCCTCTCCTTTAACCGCCCGCTCAATGCGTTTGGAACGTGTTGCTCAGGCATTGGCTCATAGCCAAGAAGAGCTTAGAAGACGATCAATGGGTCTGTCGCCCAACCAGCAAATGGCTAATAACTCAGGTCACATGACTATAGCCCACTCCGGCTACGGTTTATCACCATTAAGCTCCCGTTATGGCAGTCAGGAATCACTAAGTCGACACTTCAACACCATGGGTTCAATGTCCATGCTCCAGACGCCCACAACGACTGGAGGACGTGACGTAGGATCGGTGGTGCAGAAGAAGAAGGGTATTAAATCTAGTTTAGGTAGATTCTTTAGTAAAAAGGAAAAGGCTAAGGGTGTCAAGGATACACTGCCCGATGGTTCGCCCAGCATGATGTCCATTGGCAATTTGTCAATGGGCTTAAGTGAAACAGAGTCGAACTATGATGGAATGAGCATGACAGGTGGTATGATGCCACGCATAGCCAGTGTGTCGGGATCAAAAATATCTTCTGTGGACTATGGTAGACAAAAGAAGTAAGTAGACAATAATTTTTTAAGAATAACACTAATCAAAAATTTCCTCAAAATGTTAAACAGAGAGCACGATTATCGAAATGACTTACTGGGAGAGGCTATGAAAGCGGGCACCCCATTCGCTTTGTGGAATGGTCCCACCATTGTGGCATGGCTGGAATTGTGGGTCGGCATGCCAGCATGGTACGTTGCGGCCTGTAGAGCTAATGTCAAGAGCGGGGCTATAATGAGTGCTCTTAGTGACACCGAAATACAAAGGGAAATCGGTGGGTAGTTTACGGAAATATTGCATTTACTGGAAAAAACTAATGATAACTCGAAATTTTCAGGCATTAGTAATCCTTTACATAGACTTAAATTGCGTTTGGCTATTCAGGAAATGGTTTCATTAACTTCACCCTCAGCGCCGCAAACATCACGTACAACATTGGCATTTGGTAGGAAAATTAATTAATTTTTGTTTTTTTTTTTTACTGGATTTATGCTTACAATTTTTCTTTGTGCCTGCCTTTAGGTGATATGAATCATGAATGGATCGGCAACTATTGGCTGCCTGGCCTGGGCTTACCACAATATCGCACAACATTTATGGAATGCCTAGTAGATGCTCGCATGCTTGATCATTTAACGAAAAAAGATTTACGAGGGCAACTCAAAATGGTTGATAGTTTTCATCGCACCAGTCTGCAATATGGCATTTCATGTTTGAAACGCCTTAACTATGATCGCAATGAATTAGAGCACCGAAGGAAAATGTGTGAGAATGGTTTATGTGATGTTTTGGTGTGGAGCAATGAACGAGTTATACGCTACGTATCCAGTATTGGCCTAAAGGTAAACACGCCTTATTGTTTGGAAACTTTAAACAGTGCAGCCAATAGTAATAATATATTTTCTTTTGGCCGTAGGAATATGCTAACAATCTACTGGAATCTGGTGTTCATGGAGCTTTAATAGCTTTAGATGAAAGTTTTGATGCCACAGCTATGGCTTTGGCTCTACAAATACCTACACAAAATGCTCAGGTATGTACATTGTTTTTTATGAATTTAATCTTGTTTTGTATCGGGAGACGCGCCATTTTCGTTATTATTGAAGTTTCGTAGGTTTTAAAACAAAAAACGTAACTTAGTTTTCATTAGTGGCTATCGTATATAGGAAAACATTTTTATCAAAAGGTGTATCTGAATTTTTATAGTTAATTCGAAATATATACACAACATTTTGCCTTGAATTATGTTTAAAACATAACTTTTAATAACATTTTAGAGTCAACGTGGAATACATTTTGGTGAAAAAAATTTGTATCCGAGATTTGTCTTTTTGTTATTTTTTGATATTGTTTACTCTTTCTTTTATTTATATAAATTTATTAACAATAAATGCTTTTGGATTATTATTTCTTATCTAAATTGTTAAGTAAAACTATTTACGTTATATTTTGTTTTTACGTTTCTTTACTTAGACTTTTATTAAATTCAAAAGAAAAAGTCATAGGGTATGTAAATCATCTAATGTCGAAGTTTTTGTTAATTTTTTTTAAATAGTTAAAACCCTCGCGTCTTCGGGATGAGTTCTATATTTTATTTTGCCTTTTTATTATTTTATTTTCAATAATTGGAGTTTGTATCAAACTACAACTAAAAAAAATTAAAAGATACAAATTAGCACGGATGAATTTTTTGTTTTCTTAAATTTTTATATTTCTGTTTTGATTGTTGATATGCTTATTGCTTATTCTTTTTTACATGCAGGTGTATATAATTATTATTTAATTGTTTTTATTAATGGATATGCACAAGTTAAACGAATTTGATTGTTTTTAATTTTGAGCTCGACAAAATTTACACATTATTTTGACATGTACATGGCAACTCTTTTATTGCCTGGTTTGTGTCTAAGATTAGTGCTGCTAATATCGTCTACCGCTATCCTCCACTTGGTGGCGTCAAAAATTCTTTTTATCAGCCATTGATGTATGAGGGTTATATCAGTTACGCAAAAAAGCGTAGCGTATCTAAAGACGAAATATGTTTAGGAAGACCAAATGTTGGACACAATGCCCCACATCCCTCATACAAGACACTGCCTACCTATTTTTTTTCTTAGCCCTAGCCTATTGCTGAAATAAGATGAACTTGAAAAAATTGTTTTCGGTTATAAATTTATGCCTTTATAAGTTTTGCGTAAGCTGTAATTTATGTGATTCGATCATGAGACGATGGAGTCACAGCTAAGCTATGACCTATTGAAACAAACTGTGTGATCGATCACCTTTTAATTTCCCAACGGTTTTTTTAAATAATATTATAACAATATGTAAACGTCGGTTTTATGAGAAGTTAAAACTAGGAATTAGTTTTAATAAAAACTATGAGTAAACATTGCTTTTTAAATAGTGGTCACCTCAATTGATGTTTCTTGCTCACTCTATCATACAAATGCTTATAAAAGCTTCACAACAGCTGTAGCTTTAAAAATATTTGAACTGATGAATATAAGATGTTTGTCCACAGCATCAAATGCATAAAGGAGCTTCAAACTAGTTTGTTTTAACGCGGTTACATTGTATTTTCCCCCCGATTTACTACTTTAAGTAATTTTTAAATATTTTATTCATCTTAATAATATAATTGTATTTTTGAATACACTATTTTATATTCTTTTTAGGCTCGCCAAATTTTAGATACTGAATTTAATAATCTATTACAAATCGCTACCGATCGACGACCGGAAAATGAACATCTCAACAAGTCCTGATCTTGTTCTCCTCCTAATACAACACAAATGCAGCTATTTAATACTAGCGAGTCTTAGGTTTTCTAAAGCTACATCGCATCATCACAATCAACAACTGCAGAATATGAAGCACTGTGTGCCGATTCCCGCCCGGTATCGCGCGGAATGTGGTATGAAACCTTCTTCACATTGTGTTTATGTTAGCTTGTATCGGGAAACCCCAAAGCCTTGAAGAGAAGATAACGAAAAAGAAGAAGTGGTCATCGTCAACGTGTTCATGTTTAAACCAAATTTTTAATGTAAACGCATAAAAAATGTGAAAAATATTGATACTACACACTACCGTTGTTATACATACATACAAACAAACAAAAAACATACTTAATTTTTTTAAGTATGACGTTAAAATAACCCAAGAAACAAGTTATACAATACCTAAGAAAATTAACAAAAACAAACAAACAAACAAAAAAAACAATTCAACAAACAAATCATCCTCGAAATGCTTAACAACACCCACTGTTGATACAATGCAGATTTAACAACATAACAAAGACAGTATTTTTTCCTACTCTCCTCAAATAATTTAATTATAACAAATTTTCATATAGCTTTCAAAATATATACATGCATATATATACACAATTCCTTTCCCTACATTTCGCTATATAAATCTCTCTCTATCTATTTCCATATTTACCAAAAGTCAGCTTCGTTCATTAATACCCTTAAAGAAACGTTGTGCGTTTCTAAAGTAAACATAATTCTTAAAAAGAGAAATGTCAATACACTAAAGAAGAGAATAGTGGTTAAACAATTAATACAATATATTTTTTAAGATTATTTAATACGAGTTTGACCGAAAGTGATTGCACATAAATTCTAAATTGAATTATAAAGTAAAAGCTGAAATGATATTCTTTTATTGAACTGCTGATTGTTTTTGGTGAAAACTTATCAAAGTCTATTAATTGTTATATGAGTTGCAAACGTAGCCGTTTTCCCTGTGTGGTTTTTAAGGTGATGATTTTATATTTATGTTTATATTTATTTATATATTTTTATTTTGCATAATTTGCTTTTATTTTCCAGCCTTTGAAGTACTAAAAATCACATTCCTTTAGATTCATGAGCCATTTTTGAATTGTAAAGCTTTAAAGATCAAACTTGTAAGTCGACGAATATTTTAAAAGGGTGAGTTGATGTTCAGATTAAGTTGTTTTGGAAATTATATAAAAAGGTGTCTTAAGATTACAAAATGTTTTTTTGTAATACAAATCAACTTGCGACAAGCATGTCTTAACATAAAGCACTGATACTTCAAATTCCAATCAGTATGCAGTCTTACGCCAATATAGGTACATATGTATACATTTTGCATGTTGTAGCATCAATGTTTGTTGCCAACTGAGGAATTGTTATTTGAAAAATTGAATTCTATGATATCTTGCGGACCACTTATCCATTCTCTAATCTATTAAAAGATGTTGTATCAATGGAAATACTAGTGAATTTATTATTCCTTTGGGTCAAATTTCTAGGAGCTAAAACACAGTTTCGAAATTCGAATCAAACCAAAAATAAAAAATAGGTGCACGTAGAATGCTAAGTCCTATGAAGTTGTTTTGGAACGTGTTATTATATTGTTACCAGAATCCGTTCCAAAATTAGTTATTTTAAAAAAATTTACAATATAATTACTACCGCCTTTTATTAATTTTGTTTGCCCCCATAAGTAATATATGTATTCCATACATGAGCATTATTCTAGTCTTCCATCGTACAAATTAGAAATGGAAACTGAATCTGGCCATTGATTGAATAAATAATTTGAAAATTACAACATCCATTAGATAATATTGTTTATTAAGATTCGATTTTGAACAGGACTTGAACGTAATGGACTTTTTCATTCTCAGAATTTGTTTCCAAATACATACACACATTTAAGAAAAAGTTCAAAAGATAGAAAATCTGCATAATTTCTAGCAAAACAGCCACCAAATGGCTTCTGTTGCTCTCTGTAGTTCTACTCTTTGTATTCGAATTAGTCTAATCTGTCGTTGCACCAAAATAATAGAAGAGATTATTTTGTTTAATTTTTAATCATTACGTTTATTATATTTTTATATTTCCATGACATCCACAGTTTTCTAATTATATAAATTATTATGTATGAAATAACACTCATTTAATTTGTTATATGGTAGAAACTTTGGAAATTCACTAATAAGTGCCGGCTAAAATTAACGAAGCGGTCCAACTTATTGCAGAGCAATCTTTACCAATTCATTGACGTACTCTTAAAATGAACTATAATTTGCAGTTGTTTTAAAAGCTGAAATTTCCTTGTTAGACCGTTTGTCTTTATAATCCTATCAACTACATCCAATTTCTCTTCGTTTGTAAATGTTATAGCTCTTCTTTTGTTAGTCACCTAAGAAATTTCACCGCATTTGAGATGTTTTCTGTTTTTAATTTTCTAAAAACAAATAAAATGATGTTTGAAAGATCTGCAAGTAGTTTACTTTGTTTTTGGTTCATATCTACAGTCGAATTAGCGCTGTTTTCTATACCAATTTTAAGTTTCTTAGCATAAATCGATTACAAGAGGTTGAATACCATAAAGCACTTGTAATATGACTTAGTACATGGTCATCATATAAGGCAGGGATAACGATTTTAATTTAACTTATTAGTGGTAAAGATGAAAAAAGACAATAAATGAAATAGTAACGATAAAACGATGCAAACAAGGCCACCAAGAAATGTATCAAGATGTGGCAGTTATACTCATAATGGCTTTGCAAGTTTTCCAAAAAATAATCGAGCAATCAGCTAGACGATATTTCTTTTCATACTACACAAAAGACAAGCATCATTGATACCTTCGGTCAAACACTATTAATATCATCTTCTTTCGAGTATATAGACAAATGAAACCAATGCAACCTACCAACCAACCAACCAACAAACATTTACACACACAATAACATACAACATAGAAATACTTAATAGTTAAAATCTAAATCGAAACTAACAAATCACACCACTTGACATCTTTCCATCCACATTGGGATAAAAGAGATACATACGTTAAGGAAACAACAAGTATTAAAGTAAAACACAAAAATTATATTGAATATACAACCACAACAACAACCAGAAAAAGAAGAAAACGAATGAATAACTCTATACACAAGAAATAACAGCTTTAACTGGCATCTTTTTACTACAAATTTAACTAACAACAACAATACGAAAGTACTATAAAGGAAACAACATAACAAAAGAAACAAAAACAAAACTAAATTTCTAAAACGAAAACTGACATGGAATTCCGGATAAATTCATCCAAACGTTGGTGGTAACAAAAGATAGAAGAAACAAAAAAAAAAACAACTCACTAAATTAACGTATAATACTTGTAGTTTCTTATATAACGCAATATAATTAACTAAATTCATTAATCAAACGTCGTTTAAATTCAAAACCCAAGCAATTTAAACGAAAATTTTTCCTGTTTTCACAATTCTCGTTAAGTTTTAAGGGTTTTTATTTTATTCTCATTTAGTTTCGTTTTTTTATGAAAACTATAGAAAGTCGTCATTAATAATTAATTAACAAAAACAAAAAAAGAAAAACTAGGCAAATGAAACAAATAAACCACATTTATACGATACAAAAAAAAAAAAACAAAAAAAAAGATTAACAACAACAAAGGTTTTTTATGCAATAATTGCAGAAAAACATATCCATCTTATAATTTTTTTTTAATTGTTTTGTTATCTTTTTTTATTATTATTATTGACAAACATACACTAACCATTAACTATAATTTATTTATTCTCTCTCTTTTGCCCTCTCTTCCCCTTCCCACCACCACCACCCTTGTCTCGCCAACATTTTACAAGTTTGAATTATATTCACTATTGTTTTAGTTCTTCTTTTTTTTATTTTGTAATATATTTTCTCTTGCATATTATCAATTTAAATGTTATGATTATAAGCATAATGTTGTTAATAGTTTTTGTTAAAAGTGTTTTCTTTTAATAAACTCTGCCCTCCCCTCTGTATACCTTAAACCTATAGTTGTCGTCGTATCTCCCTTAACATTTAAAATGCACCCCCCCTTGAAGATTAGCCTTTAAATTCTTCATAACTAACTTAAAATTAAATTTAAAAACAAAATGAATAAATAACAACAACAAAAAACAAATAAAAATAGTAAACTTTACTAAACACAAATAATGAAAAATTTAACTCATATACTATATATATAACTATTATAATTATAATATTATCTATTACATATATACATATTATATACATAAAAGAAAATGCAAAACAAACAAACCCATTATATAGAGAAGACATTCGTATGTACATAACATTATAAACTATTATAGTGTGAATTAAACAAACAACAAAGAAAGAAAAAAACCCCAAACCTTTTTTAGGTTTATATATGTAAAAACAAAAAAAAAAAAAAAACAAATATTTAAGCAGGAAACCCACAAACAAATAATAATATAAAATCGGTTATAACTGAATAAAAAAGAACAAATAAAATAACTGAAAACAAACAATCCCCCGGTGTACTTAAGAAATATTTGGATTTTTTCTTAAGTAGCAATAAATACAAAAAAAATAGCCGCTCTAAAAACAAAACAAAATATTTAATACAACCAACAACAACAAAAAATGAACAAATATATGAATATTAATACAAAAAAACCAACTGGATTTCAATTTACTTTAATTTTAATATTTTTATTTTCAAATAAAATTTCGGGGTTTTAAAAGGGAAAAAGTACTGTTCGTACTGAAATAAAGTAATTAACATTTAGTATGGTCAAAAAAGAAGAAAACATTTTACCGAACGTTTTAGTGAATTCATGATTTCATTCTAATTCGACAACTTGTAGTTCGGTTTGGTTAGAAATTAGAGTAAATTTTCAAAATTTCAGACAGATTTCAAAATTTTCTTCGCCTACATAATCACCCTGGTCCTGAATAACAAATCTCAAGAAATTTTTTTACCCTATTCCTTGTAGCCCTATTCAAAATATAATCTCCCCGCGGGATATTTATCTCTTTTGATGACAAATTTTGGAAATAATTCCGTCAATAAATTTCAAGGGAGTTTTACCAAGAAAATTAAGCATTTATTGTATTAACGGTAAAAGTAAAAAGCATTTTTCAGACAAGATTAGCTCGCTATTCGCTGGGATATCAAATAAATGAGTCGTGAAACGAAACGGGATGATGTCCACGTACTGAATCCCAGATCAAAATCACAGACCTGTAGATATTTTTGTACTTTAATTGTACCAATAAGTATTAAAAAGTTCAATTTGTTTACTATTCCTATTGTACATAAAATGGCATTTACCGTACTTTCATTGTGCCAAAAAGTACTTGAAGTATACCAGAGAGTATATTAAATGGACCAAAAGTACTTTAAGTGTATCAAAACGTTGTTGAAGTACCAAAAAGCTAGAACTATAATAAATTTTAGTTTAATATTTTTTATTTTAAATTTTTAGTCAAAACAGAACATCCTCAGCAAAACTGTTGATTTCGAATACTTAAATTTTCTCTCCCTGGAAATTCCCTTACCAACGGTTTATAACGCCAGCCCTCAAATTGTCGATTTTCTTGCAAATCAGACTTCAAAACACTTTTTCCATAGATATTGACCACATAAACAAGAAAAGATTTAAATTTTTCTTTTTCAAATTTTTGGAGGTGCTCTTCCTATTTTGGTTATATTTTCGGTTTTCTGTTCCCGATCCTTATATATAATAACTCAGTTTGAAGATAATAAAACTCTCCACAAGTTCTTTCTTGTCAGTTTCCAAATAAGTAATGTCGTTTCGATGCTTACTTACTTACTTAAGTGGCCAATTACAATTTACGAAACGTAGTTAATAAATTTGAGGCCTGAAGTAATAAAGAATTCCACACGCTTCGGTCTTCTGCGTGTGTTCTCCAGTTAGTCCTACCAGATGATGGCACATCGCCTACCACTTGGTCCTTCCAACGGAGTTTGGGTCTCCCTGCTCTGCGCCGTCCTTCAGGTTCTCCTTCAAACACCTTTCTCGCTGGAGCATTTACATCCATCCTGGCAACATGTCCCAGCCATCGAAGTCGTTGGATTCTGACTCTTTTAGCTACGTCGATGTCGTGGTAAAGCTCATACAGCTCATGGTTCATCCGATGGCGAAACTGGCCTTCGACACAGATAGGTCCATATATTTTTCGGAGTACTTTTCTCTCGAATACTCCCAGGTTTTGTATGTCCGTTGTAGTAAGCACCCATGATTCGGCACCATACAACAGAACAGGTAAGATAAGCACCTGGTATAGCTGTTTCTTAGTATTCCGAGAGAAGGTGGTGTTACTAAAGTGCTGCCGAAGTCCGTAGAAACATCTATTGGCTAGCACTATTCTCCGTTTAATTTCTTGGCTGACATTATTCATCTTGTTGACGGAAGATCCGAGGTAGGTAAATTCGTCGACTACCTCAAAACAATAATTGTCAACGTTCACGGTGCGTCCCCATCGAGAGGACTCTTTGTTCGTCGAAATCATTATTTTTGTTTTGTCCTCGTTGACCGCTAAACCCATTTTTGCTGACTCCTTTTCTAGCGATGAGAAAACTGCAGTAACATCCCGCAGATTTCGGCCAATGATATCTATATCATCGGCGTAGGCTAGTGGCATGTGGCTTTTGTGGAATATGGTGCCAGACATGTTGATACCAGCCTTTCTCATCACCTTCTCCATAACTATGTTAAATAGTGTACAGGACAGGCTATCGCCCTGCCTGAGACCTCTTTCCGTGTTGAATGGTTCAGACTGATCCTTACCAATCTTAACCGAGGATTTGGTGTTGTCTAAGGTACATTTGCAAAGTCGAGTCAGCTTTGCAGGAATACCAAACTCAGACATGGCCTCATATAGCCTATTCCTTATCGGAGAGTCGAAGGCAGCTTTGTAGTCGACAAAGAGGTGGTAGGTGTCGATCTGCTTTTCATGGGTTTTTTCCAGGATTTGTCGTAAGGTGAATATTTGATCCGTAGTAGATTTGCCAGGTCTAAAGCCGCACTGATATGGTCCAATTAGTTTTTCTACAATTGGCTTTAGACGTTCACACAATATGCTTGAAAGGACCTTGTACGCAATTGGTAATAGGCTTATTCCACGATAGTTCTTACATTCACTACGATCTCCTTTCTTGTATATGGGACATAACAGACTGAGACTCCAATCCCCGGGCATGCTCTCCTCTTGCCAGATGTTCTCCATGAGCTGATGCATGCTCCTAATCAGCTCCTCCCCGCCAGCCTTAAACAATTCAGCAGGGAGACCATCGGCTCCAGCAGCTTTGTTGTTTTTAAGGCGGGAAATGGCCATACGTATCTCGCTCTGGCTCGGAGGTGGACAGTTAATACCATCGTCATGGATTGGAGCGGGGTCTTCTGGAGTGGTGTCAGTATCCAGTAAATTTCTAAAGTGATCTCTCCATATCTTCAGAACGTTATCCGGGTCCGTCACTAGCTGACCATCGCTGTCCTTGCAGGAGGGCAACCCTGTTCCACGCATTCTCGCTTTCACTCTCTTGTAGAATTTTCGGGCTTCCCCTCTACTTCGGAGCAACTCAGTGCACTCGTCCTGCCTCTTCTTCAGCTCCTTCTTTTTTCTTCTAAAAAGACGCGTTGCCTGTCGTCTCTTCTCCCTGTGCCGTTCACGAACAGCTCGCGTTGCCATTGGCTGCAGTTTCGCCCTGTATGCAGCAACCGTCTCTCTCGTGGCATTGCGACATTCATCATCGTACCAGGCATCTTCTTGAGACGGCTTTGAGTATCCAAGTACGCTTCTCGCAGCCCGTTCTAAGGAGTCGGCTATATTTTGCCACTGCGAGGTTATATTGTCAGGGGTTGGAGCATTCCGCAGCAGTTGAGTTAGGTGGTTGGAGTAGGCGTTTGCTACCTCTGTGGTCCGCAGTTTACCGATGTCCAGCTTTCGTTGTGCCTGGTTACGTACGTTTTTCGCCATGCTTAGCCTTGTGCGTACCTTAACTGCGGTAAGGAAGTGATCGGAGTCAATGTTCGCACCCCTAATCACTCGTACGTCCAGAACACTCGATGCGTGCCTTCCATCGACTACCACATGATCAATCTGATTCCTTGTTAATTGATCTGGAGATAACCATGTTGCCTTATGAATATTTTTATGGTCAAATCTAGTGCTGCAAACTACCATATTTCTTGCCGCAGAGAAATCAATCAGTCTGATGCCATTGTTCGACGTTTCGGTGTGCAGACTGAATTTTCCGATGGTAGGCTCAAATGCGGTTTCCCTGCCTATTTTAGCATTAAAATCGCCTAGTACAATTTTAATGTCATGGCTCGGGCTACGGTCATATACATTTTCTAGGCTCTCGTAGAACTCGTCTTTGTCCTCATCGCTTTTCTCTTCTGTCGGAGCATGGGCACATATAAGTGTTATGTGGAAAAACTTTGTTTTGACTCTTATGGTGGCTATACGTTCACACACCGGGTTGAACCTTGAGACTAGGTGTCGCAGTCTCTTGCCAACCACAAATCCACATCCAAACTCGTGCTTGTCCGCATGGCCACTATAGTAGATGTCGCACGTCTTCATGCGCGAGCACCCGTGTCCCGTCCACCGGATTTCCTGTAAAGCGGTAATGTCAGCCTTGTATTCTTCGAGGACTTCCGCCAGTTGGATAGAGGCACCTGGTCTATACAGTGTTCTAACATTCCAGGTGCATATCCTTAAATCATGGTCCTTAATTCGTTTGCGGTGGTCGTCAACATTTTGGGGGGTCCATTTTATTCTTTTCTTACTTCTTTTCATTGCAATAGTTTATACGTCGGTGGCGGGTTGCAAGCCCAGCGCACCACGTCGCAGTTTTCTCCTCCTGCCAGGATTTTATTACAGCCGCCCATTCTGGGTCAGACGCTGACCAGGGTACCGCTCACTCTGAGCAGACGTGCCTGGGTTTTAGGTTTCGCCCCTCACAGTTAGTCGTGCTCTGACGGGTGTCAGAAGCACGCTTCCAGGCGTCACCACGTGGAGGTACTCCGTCCGCAGTAGTACTACGAATACGGAGCTCTGTGAGTAGACTTGAAGTGCAATTGGCAAGGATCACTCTGGGTTTGCCAAGTTAAACCGATCAGAAGCTTTACCTTGCATCACACTCCCGACGCCCGTCGTTTCGATGCTACCAACTTGAAAAACACAAATTTTTCTGTAAAACTTGGGATGAACCATTTATTTATTGTCGTAGGAAAAATAGAAAACGAAATGCAAATCCTAATTTATAATTTTTTATAAATAGTTGACCGTTTTTTAAAGAAAACAAAACACCAGCCGTAAATGTCCATGAGCAATTTTAATAGTTATGAATATTTTGGCGAAAGGCTAAAATATCGGTTTTTAACGATTTTCAGTTATTTTAGATTAAACCCCTTTTACTCGTTAGTTGTGAAGTTGGGAATTTGGGAAGTTGTGAAGACGCCAACTTTATTGGTAATTCAGGTAATTCACATCATTTCATCACTTTCGATTTTTCATTCTGCAATGCTTAAAGTAACGCTTTAATCATTTTTTCCATGAATAGTCCATTCAATGCTCTATTTGTTTCCCAAGTAAATGTAATCAATGACATGGAAACTGCTTAACGGTAACGAAATTTGTTTCAACTTTCCAAGTATTTTATGCCAAATGTAACTTTCTTAAATACTAAACCACAAAGTCAATCAATCGCAAGAAGATGCCATTTAGCGACGGATGGACACATGATAAAGGTATGTTTTGTTATGGTAAACAAATTTGATTGGCACTTGCTCTAATAGTGACAGATTGTCAGACATTGCGGTTTCATTATACGTGAGACCATATTGTGGGCTGCTGTATTTGTTGTTTCATATTCAATTAAGGAAAAAGAAAATTAGTTCATGCCTACATATGTGTGAGTATGTGTATATATGTATTTTTAGATTATATGAGACTATTACATTTGAATCTAGTATTTGAAATCCACAATTTTACATTAGGAACAGTGTGGGAAATAAAAATAGGAAAAAATGTCTTGTGAGAAATTGCCGATGGTACGATAACGTTTTTAAGGCCAAAGTGTTAAAAAACCTTAGGTGTGCACTGCGAAAGTTTACAACAATATTTTTTAGCATTATGAATTGTATTAATTATAAAATTAAAAATTTCTATAATTAATAAATACAACTATTAACATATTGTATGTTATAATGTATATTTTGTTAATATTTTTTTTTTTTAATATTTTATTATATATTTTTTATATTTATTTTATTATATATTAATATCATTAAATTTAACTTATTTCATTTAACAATCGAAAATAATTTATTTTTAGTTAAGTTTCAGTTCAGAAACCCTAGATTTTTTCCTTTTATTTTGAAAAATAGCCCCTATTCTTACATACACCACTGTAATAGCTGCTGATATAATAGCAATGCTTTTCCACATAACTGTCTGGCAAAAAACAATCTACTTTTCTTTTTCCCTCTCCCAAAAAAAGACCAAACTAATAAATATACATTATACATATTTGCTAATAACGATGACAGGAAAATAAAATGATAAAATTGTATTCATTCAATTGAATTTATGAGCAAACAAACAAACTAAAAACAATCAAACTCAATTGCGTGACGAAACAGAGCGAACGATTGAGTTAGTGAATGGATGGCGGGGTGCCCTGGCATTAATTAATTATTCATAACATATACGTGACTGGTGATGCTAGCGAATAAGACGGACTGTCGGACGAACTACTTACTACATACGAGTACTACATCATGCCACAAACAACACACAAGTATTGCAAAAAATTCAATTCAATTCAATAAAATCATATCCATATGTAGTATGTGAAATATCACAGTCAATTCTAATGATGATGATAAACGTTCGGTTATCACCTTTGCGCAAATGATGTGTGAGAGGGAAGGTAGTGAGTGAGTGTATGTTTTAATCGAATATGTATGCGTGCACAGTGGTTGGGGATAATGGTCATGTGTAGTTTTTTTTTGTGACACAAATTGCAATTAAAACTATAGTAAATTGTTATAAAAATATAAATTAGTTCTTTTGATACTTGTTAGGAATCGAAAAAAATATTTCCCGGTAAAACTAGAAAATATTTGATCTAAATAAATGAATCGCACAACTTTAAATATTTGTCAAAAAACATTTAATGATATTTTTAAATATTTTTTAATATTTTTTTTTTTTTTTATATTCTTAACTATAGTGTCTCCCTAAACGTACTTTTTGGTACAACAAAATAACTTTACTAATAGGTACAATATAAGTACTTTTTGGTTCAAAAAATTTTACTCTTTGGCACAGTTAACTTAATTTTTGGTATAATCAATTTAGTATTTGGTACATTTAAAGAACTTTTGGTACAATTTTAGTACAATGGTACAATTTTAGTACAATAAATATTACTTTTTTGTACAATAAAATTAGTTTTTAGTGTAATTAAAGTACTTTTGGTACAAATGAAGTCCTTTGGTACAGTAAATTTGTCCTTTTTGTTACAGTTAAAGTAATTTTGGTGCAATAAAAGTATTTTTGGTACAATAAATGTACTTTTTGGTACATTAAAAGTACTTTATGGTATCGTAAGTGAACATTTTAGTACAACGAAAGTACTTTCTGGTGCAATAAAAGTACTTATTGGTACATATAAAGAACGTGTTGGTGCAATAAAAGTTATTCCTGGCACATTTAGTACAACAGAAGTACTTTTTGGTACAACAAAAGAAAATTTTTGTACAATAAAAGTACTAATTGGTACAATATAAATACTTTTTGGTACAACAAATTTTAGTTTTTGGTACAATAAAATTACTTTTTGGTACAGTTAAACAACTTTTGGTACAATTTAAGTACTTTTAGTACAATAAATTTAGCTTTTAGGTTCAATAAAAGTACTTTTTAGTGTAATTAAAGTACTTTTGGTGCAATAAAAGTAATTTTGGTACGATAAATGTACTTTTTGGTACATTAAAAGTACTTTTTGTTACTATAAAAGTACTTTTTGGTATCGTAAGTGTACATTTGGGTACAATGAAAGTACTTTCTGGCGCAATAAAAGTACTTTGTTGTACAATAAAAGTACTTATTGGTACAATTAATGTACATGTTGGTGCAATAAAACTAATTACTGGCACATTGAAAGTTCTTTTTGCCCCAGTCTGAAAGATATTTTGTACTTTACCCATAAAAATATTAAATATCGTTCTTGATTTTATTTTTTGTTGATCTGCATTGAACTATGATATTGGGATAGTTCGGTTTAAGATCAGTTATATTGGCAATTATTTATTATTCCAAATAGGTTTTTATTCAAGAGTTTTGAAATGTGTTATGTGACAGCAGGTAAGGCAAACTTAATTATTTCCGTAAATTTGAATTTAAAAAAACCTGTGTACCCAACTGTGTGACATTTCCTTCTATTTTTGTTCACTGTGTTGTCGATTATTTACTCTCTAAAGATATATATTTTTTCTCTCAATCTCTTTTATCTCGGTTTGTGGAAATAGTAAATAGTCTCAAAGGACAATCTCTCGAATTTGTCCCTTATCAATGTTTTGGACTATATGTTGATTTTTAGCAATAGGCATTTGCTCGAGCTAAACGGCCAGCATTATAAGTAGATGTACGACCAAGATTAAAACAATTCGCCCAATTGCTAAAGGCAGCCAGACTGTCAGTCTGGTCGACGGACACCTCCCCGTAAACGTAAGTTGTATATATATGTTTTTCTTAAATTGGGACCTTGCTTTGCTTATATAACACAGTACAACACTTCGTTTTAGGACTCAATTCTGAGGACTGCACGTGAAAGTAAAAAAGAAGTTCTGCATCTAACGAATGATGTCAAGTTACATGCCATAATAATTTAATATCGATTTGAAGTTAGTAAGTATCTTATAGGGAAATTTGTTACGTTTTAGGCTCTTTTGTTTGACATAACATAAATACTATATGGTGGCGTATGATTATCATAAGTAATATTCAACGTAAATCATACGCCAGGAAGTACAACAGTTTTACTGTAACTGCTACAAAGTACACCCAGCTCAAAATCATTTGATGTATGGAAAAGTGAAACTGTTGCTTAAGTAGGTAAACGTTATATGAACAGAATTAATGAATTGTAATTCTTAATTTTTTTAAATTTGTTTTAGGTAAATCGGACTAGTGGTACTTGAGTTATGTCAAACAAAGGGGCCTAACACGTGACAAATTCCCCTATACGATACTTACTAACTTCAAATCGACATTAAATTATTATGGTGTAACTTGACAAAACGAATGATGCAGAACTTTTTGTTTTTGGGGCTACTTTCACGTACAGTTCTCAAAATTGAGTCCCAAATCAATGAGCTAAAAAATGTTGTACTGTGTTATACTCAACTGACACCATATCGTTTATCGATTGTTTGGAACCTTGTATTAATTTGTAATCAAAGATTTGTAGTCGTAGTTTTTGTTACACCCTGAATCACGGCCAATATGATTTCCACCAAAAGTCATTGCCCGCCCACTGTGATGAAGCAGCGTGTGCGTGTGTGTCTTTGTCTGCTGGTGACAAATATCAAAAATTGAACAAAGATTTTTCCAAACGACTGTTTTGCGCAATTCGCAATTTATATGTATGCACGAGTATGATGTGTTTTTCTCTGGTTTTTTTTTTATTATTATTTTGTTTTTGTGTATTTACATTTTCATTGTCATAAAGAAGACAAGGGTTTGTCAAATATCTCCGTTCGCTCGGTAGGCATATGAATGGATGCATGTTCTTATGGTTGTGTGTGTGTTTGTCTGCCTATAAATATACGTACATACGTGTAGTCAATCCACTCCCACTCCCACACCCCCTGTGGGTGCAGGGAGAGTGCTGTTGTTTTTTTTTTGTATTACCATTGCTCTGTATGTTCCCACACTCTCATTAACAAATTATAGACAATGTTTGCTGTTTGACTTGAATGTTTCTTAACGACCGGGAGACAGTCATTGAGTGGCTATGTCCTCTCACACTTACTCTGCTCCACTGTGTAGACAACAATTAAGTGAAAGAGAGAGAGGGAGAGAGAGAGAGCGACGGTGATAGAGGTAGAGGTAGAGAGAGTGCGAAATGAATGGAGTGAGAGACAAAGGACATGTAATGTGATGCATTTCTTCGGCTACCTCACACACAAACAAAATGCAAAATCAAAAAAACAAACAACAACAGAAAATATGTAATAAATCTTAAGTAAACATTTTTTTTGGTAAATAGAGATTATCAGTAAGTCGGGCTAATATTTGTATAAGCAATTTGTTTAAAGTAATAGAAAATTATTACAACAGTTCTAGATAACTTATATATGTACTTTAAGGACAAACTGAACACCCGACAATATAAATAAGAATTTTAAAAATTCTTTTACGGAATGAAAGCCTTAGTAGAGTATATTGAAATCCCGGAGGAAAGTTCCCCTAGGCAGAAAATTTTTTATGGCTCGGTGAAGTTAACATAAAATTAAGTTTAAAATAGTTCCTAAAAACTATGTTTCTTGTTATTTTAATGCATTTTCGATATCAAATGACAAGGATTTTTTGTGTGGAAAATTTACACTCTTTATCTCGACTCCTTACGTGTCCTTCATGTTCTTACTTCAAGATAAGTCAGAAATTTTAACAACATTTAAATGTTGCTCAGAAAATCTAATTGTGGTGCTCTAGGATCAAACATTCGATATCTCCATATTCTACTAATCACTTATTTTCCTTGATATATTCTTTAGGACTTTTAGAACAAGTTTACAAAGGATGAAAAGTCCAAGATAAGTGGAAGTCTATGAAATTCAGGATTCAACAATTTCAATTGGTTTCCTGTAAAATAATGAAAATTAGACATACCAACATCGGTCATAATAATATAGAAATATAATACAAAAGACCTATTACGGTTTTCAAGGGAAACGTTAAAACTTTAAATAACATTTAATTATAAACTATTTTTAGCCGCCAATAAGCATTTGATTTAAACAGGCTTAATGAGTGGGGGTTGGTCACAGTGATGCGATGATTTCATTATTAATAATTCAGCATTCAATGCAAAAGTTTTAAAGTCAGCTAAAATCTATCTTATGGTTATGTTATTTCCGACAAGTTTCCGATGCATACTCAATGTCATGCGGCATAATTTTAAACTTATTCAGTTTTACTTCCTCTAATTGGCACAAAAAAACGAGACGAGTCTAGATATGATGTTACCATTTTTGGTTTTAATTGCATTCATATTAGATTTATTTAATCGTGCACTAAACATGTTTTTAATATTTGAATTCATAGCTTGAGTTGTCATGAATTTTCCTACGTTAAAGCAGCTTAGATTTGCACAGATGTCTTGTCTTGCTGACACACAGTAGATATTTGATATTTCGTTTGTTAGATTGTGAAAGTTTATCTATCTATAGGATTGTTATTAGGAATGATTGTGGTTTTGGAAATGTGAATTCTTTTGCGGTTTTCTGATAGGACTTTAATTATCAATGTGAAATAGATGTCAAACGTACCTACAGGTATATTTTGGCAACATAATCTTAATGATACTTGTGTAGCGTTAATGTGTAGTTCAATTAATAGAAGATAGGTACCACCTTTGGCTTTTTTTTTAAAGATTTTACAAAGTTGTAGATTATGTGAAGTATTAAAGTAATGGTTTCATTACTTTTTAAACTATAATACACTTCTAACTTACTTTTCATTAGTCTTCAATGAGATGCAAATGAATTTCGTTTCTATACAGAGTTGTTCGTGAGAGTCACGATGATTTGCTGACCAGTCCATTACATTTCTAGCAGATTACTGTATGCAGGATGCTTTGACATATTTTGTTACTATATAAGTTCATGTTTTCCTTTAAACATTTGTTCCTTCCTGTTATAGAAAAATATCCATTCATTCCGTCCTTACTTTTTGTCTGTCCACTTGTTCTTTATCCTTTCCGTATTATGATCTGGTGTTCCTTGTTTTTGGAAAGTGTATTTCATGGCCAAAATATTCCCCCATTGCCATGACGTTTCACAATAATGCAGTAATACAATATGAAATAGGAGCTAATTAGAGCGCACGCGCATAAAAGGAAACAACAACACTACGATTAAAAGATACACTCTCCCTCTGTTGACGTATAACAAAATAAAATAAAAAAACAAACGACCGACCGAACGACCGTATTTATCTCTACACATTTAAACATATGAATGTACATAGATACGAAGTTTCGCACACACACACATACACACTCGTGCAGTAAATTACATATATAGGCAGTTTTTGCAGAAATAAAGGAAACAGATTTTCTGAACAATCAAAACCGAATTATAATACGCCCTTCCTGGATGGAGGTAGATGTAAAAAATTAACACATTTATCTTTTAGCTTTGAAAATAAGCGGTGTTTACGGGAGCAGTCTTTGAAAAAAAATTTTAATATAATATCTCTGGGCATATGGTCATTATGCCTTTTTCGGTCTACTACATTAATTAGAGAATTTGAATTAAATCGCTCAAAAAGTCCAATGAAATCATAATTACTATAATTTTTAAAAATGCGAATCTCTGAAAATTGCTTGGAGCCGCTGAAATACTCAGTAAGACAAATATTAGGCCAATTTTCGTGGCTGCGACAATAGCCGTTTGGTCTGGGTGAAAGTATCAGTTTAATCCCATTTTCGGCGTTTTTACCCCTAGACTACGAATTTCAAAAAATCGCTTTGTAACGCACTATTTTTCTATAAAATAAACATTCACCCCTTTTTTACGTGATTCTGTCATTAGCCGTTATTTATGGGCGATAGTACCAGTTTTATCCATTTTTATCCCTCACCTACGTTACGGATGGACCCAACATGCCAAATTTAAGGGCCCTAGCTTTAGCAGTTTGGCCTGGGGAGTCAGTCATATGATAGATACTGTGAAAATTTCATTAAAATTGGCCCATTAATATCACCGATATAACGATTTTTTCAAAAGGGGCGTGACATCGCCCTACTCTCAGCGAGACGTATATCACCTTGTACCAGTAACATACATATGTAGAAAACCTCATCTTCATACCTCTAATGGCTTGTGAGAAATTACCGATTGATATTTCAGAGTGTGTGAGCGATGCCAAGCCCTATTGCCTAACTATGATTTCATGTACTCTATGATAGAGACCCTACGGTCAGTATCACACAGAGAAAATTTCATTTCATATACAACGTCATTTCAAATTTCGAGCTGGGCTCAGAGGGATCACCTAGACATCTGTCAGAAATCAGTATGACAGTCGGCAAAACTCATCCGATATCAGATCCAAAATCTGACCAAAGTCGTTACTAAAAACGTATGGATTGGTTGACACGAAGTGTGACCGACGCAGATTAAGCTAATCTGATGTATATACAACATGTCGTACCGACGTCTGCACAATTTCTGAATGTAAATCGAGGGAAATTCTAAAGGGAAATTTGATGCGTCGTTACGACTTCGGACCGATATCTTACCAAATATCTAAAGTAAGTCTTTATGAAAATATCTTACGATATCGGATCCGAAATCTGACCGAAATCGTTACTAAAAACGTATGAAGTGGTTGACACGATGTCTGACCTACTCAGCTGAGTGAATTCTGATGTACGACACGTCGTACCGAAATCGTTGTTTCTTCAACAACATTTTGTTGTTTCCTTCGACACAGAGTTCCGAAATCGCTGCGAACTCAATCAGATATGTCGGAGTAAAATAAATAAAATTTTACTTCAACGGTTCGTTCCGATTTCTGTACGATATCGGCACTCCTTTACTTTGCTGCATTCTTATCAATATTTGCTCTGACATACCATCCACGTGCAAACTGCAAAATATTACCTTAGCCTTTCGATGCTATCTTTTTGAAGAGCTATAAATTGCGCCCAATTTCCAGGGGTTGGAAACGCTATTGATCCCTGTTTCTTATCATTAGATTTTGTAATTGACATCATCATATTATTTAGAACATAGTACAACATTTGAAAAATGATGAATGACCTCTAACTGAAAGGGGGGTGGCGTTAACAGAAATTTTGGTGGTGGCGGTGCCGACTGTGTTATTACCACGGTGCATTACACACTCTCACACATGTAGCCATACACACATGCCCGGTGTAAGGTACTTCCGTCCGTTGTTGACTTAACATTTTAGCAACATCGAATTTGGTGTTTCCCAAAACAGTCCCACAGGGAACATTATTACTTACAGTATCTCATCGCATAGAGCTGCAAATAAATCTCCGCACACTCTCAGCAGTGTGGCTGGCTGGCCCTTCTTGCTCCGTGCACAATGAGTTAGTAGTGCTCGCTCAGTCAGTGCATGATGATGATGGTGCTAATGTTTCTATTGACTGTCATTCGTTTCGTTCGTTGATTCAGACAGTCAGTGTGTTTGGTCGCCTTCACCGCCGCCACTCTCCACTCGTTTCAACTCTACGCTGTTCCGCTCTGACTGACTGACTGCCTGCCTGGTAGAGACACACACGCTCTTCTAAGAGTGTTTTGCATTCGGTTCCAACTCTGAGACACACTTCAGTCTAATAATACCACCATCTAAGAAAGATTGCCAATGAAACATTAAGCGGACTATGTGTACAACGACCACGACGGAGACGACGGCAACGGCAACGACGACGGAACAACAACGGGCAACATTGAGCACTGCGGCCGCCTAAGTTCTATGTAGTACAACACATACATAAGTGTCGCCTCTCGGTGCGGTGCGTGAGATCAACAAAATAACCAGATATTTTTTTATTTGTATGCCACAAATCCCACATTTGTGTGTAAATTCATAAACTGGATGAATGAAATGAAAAATGTTCACACAAAGAAAAGCCCCCGCATCTGAAATCACAAAAGGCCAAACTTGATTTCAAGTCATAACTTTCGGTTCTAAAGCGAACGAAGAAACGGACGGAGTAAACTGGAGCATAAAATCATGTAGACACGGACGGTGATGACAAGAAATTGCATTCAGCAGCGCAAAAATAACACCTTTCGAAACTCTAAAACGCTTTTCATCACAAGTCGTCTGCTCGCTCTTGGGGGAAACAGAACAACGTCGTCGACGACGGAAGCACGGACGGACGTAGCAGCTCCGAAACTGAACAGAAGTGAAGTGAATTGAATTGAATGTACCACCACCATTCAGCGTCGTAGTCGTCGTCGTGCGTGGTGTGATGGTGTGAACGTAAATTGAAAATGAAAGCTCATAACTTTTCGGACGAGAAAACGGAAAAATGAGTAACAGAAATGTATAACAACGATGGATGAAATATACAAAGAAGTTGTCCTAAAGTGCCAAAGTGAAAAATAGAAAAAATAGAATGGAAATTATACAAATATCAAACTGAATGTGCAAAAAATATATAAATGTATACAGATACAACAAAGTGTAAAGCTACCAAACAATCAAACTCAATAATTGAAAACGAAAAGAGTTAACTTTTTGGTCAAACAATTGAAACGACGACAGTTGATGCGTCCGTCTACCTCTCTCTCCCCCACAAACAGCCGCCCCAAAATCATTCATATCGTATCTCATCCACTGCCAGCCATCCATTCATGTATGCATCATCATCATCATCAGCAGCATCAGCATCGTCGTCGTTATCCATTAGCTGCTGGTGTGAATGGTGGGGAAGTAGGAAAAATCGATGCCAGACTCGTGGAGCTTCAATACTACCTACTACTACCTTCAGTGCAGATAGATAGACAGACAGACGGACGGACAAACTCAAAAAGGACAGACGGCAGTCGTGTCGTCTTTCAATGTGTAAAGCAGCTAAAAGTTGTGACCAGACTTTGGTGATTAGAAAGGAAGTTAAACACAGGAACGGATGCAAGGAAACGAATTGAAATTGAAATTTTGAAAAATAGACACCACAACAGCAGCTACAACAACAAGAGCAACTACAACGAACTGAACAGCACTTCAAACAACAACAACAACAATAAATTTTCATATCGAAAGTTATCAAGCTAATAAACATATAATAAACATAAACAATTAATATAACTAACAAACATTTAAAATTTAATTGAATTATTATATTGGCAATTGCTTTGTGTGCCAGACTAACCACAAACCGGCGCTTCAACTCTGCTGTTAACGAATTTAGCCTGCAAAACATGTCCTTTGACTGTAATGGCAACTACATCCGGTACCGATAGCCTCACATCAACTTTATCACCCAAACACACATCAAATTCAACTTCGAAAGCAGCTGCAGCAGCCGCAAGGACACCCCAACAACCTTGCACCTTTACAACTTTTACATTTGATGAGCGGCGGCGAATGCCCTCCTCAGTGCCTCCCTGCCTACAAGCGGATGTTATTGTTGTTGGCCCCGATCAACAACATCATCAAAACTTCGATTGCCCCCATTCACCACCCCGCACTGCAGCATTACTAAAACCGCAAATGTACGTTAGTTACTTTAACCTTACGTCGGTCGCATGCCGTCGGTCACTCTCTCACCCACTGAATATCTCAGCCTAACTTTGTGTGTTTGTTGTTGTTTGCTTTACAGGGAAATCGAAGAGGAGGAGTTGTTGGAAAATGTAACATTTCCTGTTGACGACATACCCGAACCCATCAAAGTATTGGATGATATTATTTCAGAATTCGAGGATATTTCCCTGAGGCCACAATTGCAAAATAGTGGCGAGAATCAATCAGAAGATGATGGTTATATGAGCTTAAGTCGCAAAAAGTGAGTAGCAATTGGATTTCAACGGTAGATTACTTAGGTGCTATGAAAAACATTTGGTGAAAAACTGAACGTTAAAAGTGTTAAGAATAATAATAACAGTTGGACAGTTAACTAATTAAATATTAAAGTTGGGAATGTGGGGATAAGTAAGAATATCTCAGTTCGGGATATCCAAAAATTCGAGACAAACTTAAACTTTTTCTAAAAATGTTGTTTAAAGTTTTTTATTTAATTATGTTAACTCGTGTTAGTAATATGAGATTATAGAAATCTTTTTTAATAAGATATCAGAAAGTTTAGTTATTTTTACCAAAGACAAATTTATGATTTATGATTTTTTTATTATTAAAAAATAACAACTTTCAATGTTTTTGGAAGCGATGAATATGCTCGATGAAGGCATGTTTTTTTTTCTATAAAAAGTTTTATACAAATTTTAGACTTTTATACATATATTTTAATTTTAAAGTTAAAGTCCTGTAAATATCTTTGAAATAACAAAAATTTTATATTACAAATTTAAATTTTGTTTATCTTTAAATTCAAATTCTTAGTTACTTTGCATTATGTTTTATTACTGAATAAACTCTCTAAACTTTTCCGGTTGGAAGGTCTTGCAAAATTTCTCTTTTCATTTGATCATTTGAGGGCGTATAGAAACATTGTTATTGATGAGAATTTTTTTGTTTTTGTTTTTGACTTTACTTACTAATTACACCGCCAACATAAACTTGTAGCTTAAATATGTGGAAATTACATTCTAGAATGATTGAGTCAAAGATTCTTTATCCTCTGCAGCATGAAGGAGAAACGCGACTCGGAAGAAATGTCTCAGACCAGTTCCAGCTGTGCGCCCGTCATTACGCCCAACGAAAGCTTTGATGCTGTTGATCTGGCGCGTTTCGAGAGCAACGGCAACTGTCACAAAGAATCAACGACCACCACGGAAGAATCAACATCCACATCATCGACCAATGCCAACAGTGCAGATCCCAATAATTTAGTGCAAACCACTTTGGTAAGTTTGTCACCTGCTACCTGTGACCCAAGGGTCTCCCTAACAAAACTATATACCTTTACTATTTTAGCCAAAGGCAGCTCGCACAGCGGCCGCAATAGCCATCAATTCCAACTATTCAAGTCTTCCATGTTGTGGTCAACGCGCGGCCAACACGCTAAGCGATGCCAAGACACGTGTTGGCAGTTGTAATGGTGAAAGGAATGCCCTTGGCATTGATATTAGTGCTGTACACAAAGCGGTTTTAAGGGGCAGTGTTGCCAAACTACCAGGTATGTAAAAATGACATAGCATACAAACGAAGCATCTACATACAGCCGTTCTTCCTTTACTTCCATTTAGAACCCATGCTAAATGAACATCCAGTTACTATATACCCGGGTCCCAAGGATGTACCCAGCTCGGCACGTAATAATCGTCCGAAACGTCTTTTGGCTTCTGTAGAGAAGCATAAAGAAGTTTGCCATATTCTGAATCCTGGATCGACGTCTATTTCCTCGTCGTCCTCGTCATCGTCGCCGGCCAGTACGGGAACCTCTGATAACCCGAAAACACATTCCTCCTCTTCCAATAATACGCTGGACAAATTTTCCAATAAACACACCACAGACGACGATGACGAGACTTCGGAAGATTCCATAGAAGATCCTTCGGGCATAACAGTTTCGTCGGAATCCACACTACTTACACCCCGGGGCATTGCTTGGGAGATTCACTTTAAGGATTACAAAAGGAAAACCAATAAACATCACAAGGATTGCAAGAAGGTGAGCGAAAACAAAGCTCGATAAATTTACAAATTGTCACCATGTGTACTTGGCTTTATTTCAGATTTTACCCTTGACTACGCAAGGGGTTTATAATCCCCCCAACCCGCTACATATTGAGGAAGAATTTCAGAGTTTTGAGGAGAGTCCGGAGATACAGAGTGCCTGCGTGTTTCGGAATTCGAGTAGTATGTTGGGCAAGGGTACTTTTATTATACGCCGGGCGTCAACCAAAAAACCTCCACGTGCCGTGGACATATTTTCCGATTACGAGCCTGTCAAACATGGTCTCAGCGAAAGTGAGCCAGATATGGATTCCGAGTCGGAACGCAATAGTTATAAGCCTCAAGACATAAGAGACGATTACCATCCGCCATGTGATACCAAAGAACCGACTACTCGTCATAATTTCGATATAGGAAAACCTCTAACCTCTCCCAGAGATCGTCTATCGCTAAATCTAGAACCCATGCGGCCATCTGTGTCGGTGAAAAAAGATCATTCGCCAATACAATTGATGAGCCGAACAGCCAGTTTAGAAGGTAAAATATTGCAGTGTGGGAGACGCTGCAGCAGTAACATATTTATGAGTGTTTTATTCTCATATTTACAGCTTCCAAAAAGGGTAGCCTCAAGTCTTTGGATGGACGTTGTAGTAATGAATCCATCAATGTCATTAGAACTCCCTGCCATGAGGAAGCAGCTTCAGGTTTCGATATTAAAGCCTCCGGTTTGGACCCTACCAATATTTTTGTTTACAAACAAACATCCAATGGTCCCATCAAAGGTCCCGAATTTCCAGGTTTGTGTGTATGCAAATGTTTCTTTCGCCCATGGTGTTATATTGTCGTTATTGTCTAAAGACTTGCGTTCCACTTCGACTACACCTCACACGGATCTGGCGCCCACTCTGGAAGAAGACGAGGAACAGTTGAGTGATCTTAGCTACACCGGCATACCTTTGAAACAAATGGAAAGCAATAGAAGTGCTCCGCTCCCAAGAGGTGATATCGCATCGGTACGTATGGCTGACCAACCCCTACTTAAACGTCCTTTAGAGTTTCGTCCCGGCGTGCATAAATCAGAAAGTGCCAAAGAGATGTTACTCTCACAAAATGCATTTGGTCCACTGCCACCTTCTCCGCCCTCTTCAAACCCTGACATGTTTGTAAGTTGGAAATGGTGCACATTGGATAGCCTTGAATCTACTAACGGTGGCTTTTGTGTTTGTACTTCGCAGGATTATAACGATCTGCCGTTGCCTCCATCGCCATCGGATGACACATCAGTGGGTGAAGACGAGCTGAGACTTCCGGCTAAGTCTTATATGAAAACTTCGGCTGAGGTGCACACGCAGTCCATGCCAAGAGATGATCCGCCACGCCATCAGCGTACGAAAGAAAGGGAAAGAGAAAAGCCTGTTGGGCGACCAGTGCACCGGCATATGTCCGATGAATTGCCTTTACCACCGCCACCACCGGCGGCATTCGAGAACTTGCCACCAGTTGTGCCACCTCATCGCCACGGACACTCGGCGAACACCATGAAATCGTGGTCCATAGATTCCAATTACAGAAGAAAATCGCCGCGCATGATGAGTGGTTATGGCAGTGGAGTAACAACACCGACCAGTTCCCACGGTCCCTCGTACGATGGCAGCGGCGGAGGCGGCTATGGCACTCGACGCTATGTGTCGTACGGTACTAAACGTAGTCTGAAACAATCACCCAGAGAAGAACATCGCTTGCAAACATCTTGCAGTCTTCCAGAGACGCCAATTTTCGCAAGGGGGTAAGTGGAAAAACAGCTTTAACAAGCAATATATCATAGGTGAACAATAACCGAAATTATGTTGTTCTTTCCTTAGCTGTGACATACCAAGAACACCTTACCGACGCCAAAATGAAAATACTCCCAGTGGATCTCGTACCGCTCCCAGATCAAGCACCTCGAATAACATTAATATGGGCAATTCGATGGCTGGCATGTCGGGTGGCAATACTTTTGGTGGCGCCATGTGCCGTCAGAGATCCATAAATCATGCTTTGGCTTCCAATGAAATGTTGAGATTGGCTGGCGCTCCACAACGTGGCTGGTACCCCAAGCAGCGCTCAATGAGACCGGCCTCGACAGAGAACATCGATCGCATCTCCACCATGCGAATGTGGGACGGTGCACCAACAATGGGCGGCACTGGACCAGCAAGAAAACCGCAAACATTGCCACCCAATATCCAGCCATCGTTTCTTAACAAATCACCAAGAGATGCTTTACGCAGAGTCACTAGTCTGTTAATAACTAAGAAAAGTAAGTAATTTTTTACTGTGTACTGGATAGATAGAGATAATAAAATCGATGTGCCTTTTGCAGAAAGCCCTAAGGATAAGAAGAGTAAATCCAATTATGCAGGAGACCAGTGTTTGGAGGCCAACTATTATCATGACATAGAAAGAAGTGAGTATTGAAGAGCAGAGCGATTATAAATAGGGATATATATCGAGTTTGAAACTGTAAAGGCAAAGTGTTACGGTATTTGAAATTAAAAAAAACAAATTTAAGGAATGGTATAGAACATCACTATTGCACATTCCAGATTGCTATCGTTCATATTTTGAAATGGGTTAATGGGAATTTGGTCAAACAATTAATAAATTGTTTAGCTTATCATGTTTTTGGGCTGATATCATCAAATATAGCCCATATTGCGCCGAGAATGTTTTTTATTTAAATTCTTGCGAAGTTTAGATGAACTATTTGAATTAATTTTTCAAAAACAATCGCAGTGATTTTATATTGAGACAAGAACAATTTTTTAATCTAATTGAATTTGAAATTACGAAAAATTACAAATTGTTTATTTTGTTTAATTACAAAAGCCCACAAATTTTCTACTTTTCTGTGCAAACAAGATTTCAAAACATTTTTCCATACTGCAATTTTTCTGTAAAATTTGGAGTGAAAAATTTATTTATTGTCGTAGGAAAAATAGTTGACCCTCTTTCAAAGAAAACAACATTACAACCATAAAAATCCATAATCAATTTTATGAGTTATGAATTTTTTGGCGAAAGACTAAAAATTCTGGTTTTTAACGATAGTTGTGCCTTTTTCGGTTACAAATCACTGTCTCTCGATATATATTAACATATATTGATCGACATATATATAACTATACATGTACCAAAAAAATATTAAAAATATAAAAATTTGTGTGGGAACCACCTTAAGGCTTAAATATAAAAGGTCAATATGTTCTGACAACTGTTCGTCTTGCAAAATATTAGAGTTCGGTCATTCATTGAAATCTTGTTTGCAAAAAATTTTTGTTCTGTGTTATAAAACAAGAATCAAGTTTATTAATAAGTTTCTGTGTTAATTTTTTTTTTGTCAGAAATTATTTTTTTATATTCATAAAAAAGGAACTTAACGAAAAGTTTTATATATATAAATTAGCTTTCTAAAAATTATTAAACTTTAAAAATTGTCATCACATTTTTAAATTAATTAATTTTTTATACAAATATTTTTTTATTATTAAAATTTTATTACTTTATTTTTAATTTATTAAAATCTAGTATATTGATCAATTTACTTAATTTAGTTATTAGATTAATTAATTCTTACTAATTAAAATATTTTTTTGATTATTTAGAATTAAATAAATTAATAAAATTTAATCAAATAATATAACTTAATTTAAATAATTTATTTAATTAAATTTATTGAATAAATTACTGTAATTAAATTAAACTGAATTCTTATATTAAATTAAATTAAAAAAAAAATATAAACAAATTAATTATTTTAAATAAATTAATTTAATTGATTTAATGATTTAATTAAATTTATTAAATCAATAAATGAGTTTAATTAAAATTAATTTAATTAGACTGAATTTTTACATTATATTAAATAACTAATTATAAAAAAAGTTAATTAATTTATATATTAATTTAATTGATTTAATGTAAATAATTTAAAATTAATTAAAATTACAAATTTCTGATTTCATTTATTTAAAATTAATTTTAAAGTAATTAATTACACTAATTACAAAATTTTTTAAATAAATTAATAATTAAATTAAATTAATTTATTTTGAATTATGTAATTATTTTAAATGAATAAATTTTTATTTTTTTAATATTTTAATAATTTGAATTCTTTAAATTATTATTATTAAATTTATTGAATAAATAAATTAGTTAATTTAAAATTAATTTAATTAAACTAAATTGTTATATTTAATTAAATTAATAAATTTATTATAAATAATATTTATTAATTAATATAAATTAATGTAATTGATTGAAATTTATTTGATGTAAAAAATTGAAAAATAATTTTGTTTACTTAAATTAATTGAATTATTTTAATTGAAATTTAAATTTTCTGATTTCATTTATTAAAAATTATTCTAATTTAAACATTTTTAAAAGTAATTAATTACACTAATTAAGTAGATTTCTTTAATTAATAAAAAAATTAAATTAATTTTGTTTTAAATTATATATGTAATTACATTGAATACATTAATTTTTATTTGTTTTAAATGTTTAAAATTATTTAAATTAAATTAAAAAAATAATAAATTCATTTATTAATTTAATCAATTCATTTATTTGTTAAATATTTCCTTTAAGTTAATTTAATTAACATAAATATTTGGATTCCAATAACTAAATTTATTAAATAATTATTCAATTCATCTTATTTACTAATTAATTAATTTATTTAAATTATTTTTTTCATTCCATATCCTTTTTCAGACACAACTCCAGCCACCACCGCCACCACTAATTCCAAGGATGCCAAACGTGGCCAAAGCCAAAGTTCGACGGAAAAGCCCAAGAAGAAAGGTATATTCAAAACACTGTGGAAACGTACGAAGCATTTTTCCCTGGATCAGTAAATAATTGTATTGCAATTGCAAATTTTTTACCTACGTACATACATACAAACATGTTTATATATGACGCAGATATACATACCAACAACCGATAGAATTTATTTTTAATTTTGAATGCCCTCCAACAAAAGAAGCAAAAAGAAGACACACACACACACGCATACACAACACACTCCCAACCCCTCAAAAAAAAGAAAACATGGTCCTCATAAAAAAAAACTAAGCAGCACCACCTCTCCCTGTTGTCAACAATCTGGCGTTACGTGTAAACAAGACAACGTAACGTTTGCGATACTTACATGCATTATAGAAAAAAAGAAAACCAAAAACAAACGTAAATGATAAAAATCTTTAAAATATTACTAAATAACTCTATATATTATCTAAATGCACAAAGGCGGGAATCTCAAAGACTGAAATTATTGCAATTTGTCAAGAAAACAATTTTTTTTAAAACACTTACACCTATAACAACAACACATCTACTACTATGAACTACAAACAACTGCTCTATAACTTTTTGTTTCTATCAACCTGAATGACGGCGAATTACGGAACTTAATGTATGACTGCAAAAACAAAAAAAAACGCTGTTAAATTGTATCGTTAGTTAGCACATAACAAGTTAATACAAAGGCATACATACATACAAACATACCACATGCAGACCAATAAATTAGAGTTTGTGCGAAGGCGAGCGAGTTAGAAACCTGGATGGATTCAAATAATACTTACAACGCAATTGTTTGTTATGATTAATTGAGGTAAAAAACATTCATTATTACATATATTAAAATTTTTCGTTATCATTATTGCTTATAATCAATATGGTTTTATAACTGTCGGTATATAATGAAGATTTTGCTAAGTTTTTAACAGTAGATTGTATGCAATTGATTACAATTCGCTTAAAATTTTTAAACTGACGTTCAGAATAGTCACCACATGCCATTCACTGAATTTGTAATTGTTCCAAAAATTAAAAGAGCCATTCAAATTCATAACTGTAACAGGCAGCACTTACTTTAAGAAACGCGGCCTTGTGTGTTAGTGACACATATATGTACTTCCCTCTTAGTCGGTAATTTTAGATAAATTATTTTAAATTACTGCAGTTTTCTAGCATTTCATATAAACGAAGGTCAAGCCATACAATCTTATACTCCATACCTACCATCGACTTCCCAAACTCTAAAACACTTTCGAAACACACACAACGCTGACACTCAACGTAATTCGTACATTTTGTAAACAGTTAGCTTGTTGATCACAGTGTACTCCCTCACACCTCACCACCAACCCCCTTGGACAATTGAAACATTTTCTGGCTTTATTGTTAAGCATTTCTCAAATACGATTTTAAACTTTATCAATCAATCGTCTATTTTTCAAAAAAAATAAAACAAAACTATCTTGATATCTACAATTACTCTCTATACATATGTATACAAACAATAATAACTAAAACACAAGAAAAAATTAGCACTAAACTTTAAAGAAAATCTTGAAAAACAACTGACAAAAATGTTAAGAATAGATTTCAAGTTTATGATATATGGACGAAAGGTTTTGTATAGCCAAAACCATAGAGAAGAGAAATTTTTTTTTCAATTGATATATGGAAAAGGCAGTTAACAGTCATTTGGATTTAGTTAAAAAAAAACTAATTGAAAATAAAAACGTAGTGACTACAGCTAGAAAAAAAATTGATTTAGAGAAGAAACCGTGGTGTCACATATTGTGGTCTTTTTTTTCAATTCATAAAAATGAATGAACAGTGATGAATAAATTAAAGCGTATAATACGTTAGTACTTACTTTACTTGATGGTTGTTTAGGGAGTTCGGTTTTTTTATGAAAATAATCTACAGATCTTGAAGTGAAAAGTTTTGTGGTAACAAAGTAATAGAGATTACATAAAAAGATTTTCATAAATATAATTTTATTAAATTCTAGCCGATGCAAATCTATACTGAATGTAAGTCACTTTGTTTAGCAGTCGACATGACTTCTAAAAGTTTGTCATAATAGTGCAACAACGTACTTTTTTAAAACTATAGAATTTTGAACTAGTTCTTAACTATAGAATTAGTCGATGAATTTAAAAAATATTACTTTGAATAATTTTACAAGTTATGTGTTAAAACTTCACCGAAAGCAAGAGAAGAATGCTTCTCTTATTGATTTTTTGTTAAAAAATTATATAAGTTCGTAATTTACACCACCATTGAATTTAAATATTTTGAACATGGCTATAAACAATATTCCACCTTTATACGTATGACGTAGTCGACTTTCGACAACTGTCGTATTCGCGGTCGAATTTACTTTTTATTGGCGTCATGTTAAACAGTCGACGGAAGTGTTATTGTAATACATTGTGCTTGGGAACTTTAATATATTTTTGGTCACCCTGTCGCAAAAAACAGCTGATACATAAACTTTTCGTTCGGTTGATTGGTTTTTTATTTTTCCCTATTGGGTATTTACAAAAACAACTACCGTCCAAAGAGAATTTCTGAACTGGCTCTATTCTAATACAAGTGACAATATTTTGCAAATATACATTAAAAGTACTTTTTGGTACAATACATGTACTTTTTGGTACAATAAGCGTACTTTTTGGTACAATACGTGTACTTTTTGATACAATAACTGTTCCTTTTTGGAACAACAAAAGTACTTTTGGTACATTCAAAGTTTTTTTTGGTACAATATATGCACTTCTTGGTACAACACATGTACTTTTTGACACAATAAGTGTCCTTTTTGGTATTGTTAGTGAACTTTTTGGTACAATAAAAGTAAATTTTAGTACAATCAATGTACCTTTTGGTACAATAAATGTTCTTTTTGGTAAAACAAATTGTACTTTTTGGTACCATACGTGTTCCTTATGGAACAATTACTTATTGCAGTTTTTGGTACAACAAAAGTAATTTTTGGACAATAAATGTACATTTTGGTATAAGAAATTTTATTTCTTGGTACCATAAATGTACCTTATGGTACAATTAATGTAATTAGTTGTAGTTTTTGATACAACAAAAGTTAGTGTACTTTTTGGTACAAAATTTATACTTTTGGGTGCAATCAATGTACTTTTTGGTGCAATTAATGTACTTTTTAGTACCATAAATGTATCAAAAGGTACAATTAATGTTCTTATTTTCTCTATTGTTATTTTTGATACAAAAAATTTACCTTTTGGTACAATAAAAGTACTTTTTAGTACATTCAAAGTTCATTTTGGTACATTTAATGTACTTTTGGGTACAATACATACAATATTTGACACAATAAGTGTACTTTTTGATACCATAAATTGTACTTTTTGGTACTATAAATGCATGATACAACAAAAGAACTTTTTGGCACAAAACATGTACTTTTTGGCACTGTTAGTGTACTTTTTGGTATAATAAGTGTATTTTTTAGTACAAAATATGTACGTTTAGGTACAAACAATGTCCTTTTTGTACAATAATATACTTTTCAGTACCCTAAAAGGTACGATTAATTTACTTATTTGTAGTTTTTGGTATAATAAATTTTACTTTTTGATACAATAAATGTGCTTTTTGGTACAATAAATGTACTTTTTGGTGCAATTTATGTACATATTTTTAGTTTTTGGTTCAACAAAAGTAATTTTTGTTACAATAAATGTACTTTTTGGTACCATAAAAGTACTTTTTGGTACAATAAATTGTACTTTTGGGTACAATAAATTGTACTTTTGGTACAGTTAATGCACTTACAATAAAAATACTTTTTGTACTGTTAATGTACTTACTATAAAAGTACTTTTTGTTACAATAAAAAATTTGTATTACAATAGCACAATAAAAGTTCTTTCTGGTACATTGAAAGTACTTTTTGATACTTTTTAAGTTTTCTAGTTTGCAGAATTTTTTTCCCAGTACAGTTCTCTCTCTTGCTCACTAACACAACTGCAAATCACTGTTGCGCACTCCTGATATAGAGCGAGTTTCTAGTTTCTAAACTAGTTCTATGCTAGTACAAAAATTACCTAACCTAGGTCATCTCCATATTAACTGAAACAGTTTTTTGTATAGTAGGTCTAGATCTAGTTAACATTGTCTATGGAGAACTAGCACAGAGTTACTTTCAAACTAGTATTATACTCTATTGATTTTTCAGTGAAACTTAAAAAGGAGATGAGGGAAGATCTCATCTCTTTTGCTATTGTATGCAATGACTATCCCATTTTCCAGAATATATGGATAAAGTAACTTAAAATATTTTAGTAGTAATTGTGATATAAAATATGTTCAAAAGAATTTCATAATATAGTTTTTTACAAATTATAATTATAATTTTAAATTTGTTTTTGATGACATCCACTAAAATGAATAGAACTATATTTTAATTTAAAACAGTTGGGCTAATTGGTAGCCTAAAGAAAAGCAAAATAAAACATACTGAAAGTATGCGTTTTATAATTAAACTGATCGTTTTGATACTTTACGAAATCAGTCTACACCAATTGGTTATAGTTTTTTTTTACAAATATTCGAATTGTTTTCCAGAACATGGCTGATAAACTGTTTTTAGTGACTACT
The DNA here is from genome assembly GCA_964034835.1 of Muscina levida. Classification (NCBI taxonomy): domain Eukaryota; kingdom Metazoa; phylum Arthropoda; class Insecta; order Diptera; family Muscidae; genus Muscina; species Muscina levida. The sequence continues at coordinate 3,419,312 of OZ035881.1, read as the reverse complement.
AATGAAGTTTGGTCGGTAAAATTTTAATAATCAATGATCTAAAGGGAAATTTATAATCAGTTTTTACTAGAAACATCCAAACAATTTAACAAATCATCAGTCAATTTTTTCCGAAACCTCATATGACTAAACGCTCTGATTGTGTAGATTATAATTTTCATAAAAAAAAACTTTCTGTCAACCATTGAGCTTTGTAATTTTACAGTAGATTTATATGAACTTATTTATATATTGAGCTAAAACCCTATAACCTAACTTTACACCAACATCAAAATCATCAGGCTGAGGCTTGTTGTTTATTAAGCTAGAATGAGCTAGAACAAGGAGAAGCTACGGAATATATACCTATAGCGTCTCAAGTTTTTCAACATAGACATGTGAATCTCATTGACAATGTCGGCAATGGTCGATTAGAGCCCCACATAAACCTTTTTGTTATTTTCGCGTTTTACGTAAAAGAAAGTTGGAACACTTCCTGACTTTCATGCAATATTAAGGAGGCGAGGAAAAAAGGTTTAAACCATACGTATTCATAATGAACAAGAAGAATTTCAGGTAAAAAACAAAATCTAAAAAATAACAAGTTGTTTCAAAAACATCCATTTTTTTAGAGCAATGAACTGTAATAGAACAGCAAATATAGAAGTGCAGAGAGTAACACGTTTTATAAATGTAAGATACAAAATGCCAAGATTATAATTATATAACAAAACAAAAAAAAACTGCTTTAAATGATTACAAGAGAAACAAACAAACTAGTCGTTGATATAAAATAAAACATTAAAGAAGAAAAAAAAAACAAAATGGTATTTATTATTAACACATTTTAGAGAAAACATAACAAAACGCTAAAATCATAATTAAGGAAAATTAAGTTTTTCACAAAAAAATAAAAACAAACACGAAATAAAATTACGATGAAATATACTTAACAAAACAAAAAACATCAAATACTTAATTTGAAGTATACCTCAGTAAGAGACGATGATAATAAAATGAATGCATTTATTAACTAATAAAAACATATTAACAAGATATAAAGTAAAGTTTATAATTAAATATAATATGAAATGAAACGCGGCGGCAACTATTGCCATAGGGCCTGTCTCTTGGCTGATATTTAATACTAATATGAAAACAACAAACAGGAGTATTTAATTGAACATTGTCTATAAACGAAAACAGGCTAACTAAACATAAATTGCAATAATTAATTAACACTGGGCATTGAGAGTAGGCAAGAGAGCCCGAAAGAGTGATGCCACTCTTTTAAGCTGAACTGACGGCAAATCGAAAAACACACTCGAAAAAGAGAAAAAGGGTTATCTGTGTGGATATATAAAGAAAAATTTAAAAATTCCTCACAATATTTTGTTTAAAATAGTTTTGGAAATTATTTTATTTTCGAAGAAAGAAAACCCATTCCTTTCAATAGGTTTTAATATAGAAAATTATAAAATCTATAACTAAAATACCTAGAAATTTTGCCAACTTTATTTTGTAAAATGTTCAAAAGACAACCTTAGTACCAAAAGTCGATCATTTTTAAAATATTTTTTCTAAAACAGACGAAAAATACTTTAAAAAAATCGCAGGATTTTATGAAAAAATATGTTTATTATATATAAAATATATCATGTTTGTATAAGTTTAAAAAACAGTTTCTATATTAGAATACCTCATTTTGTATTAAGAATAAACTATTTTTAACAATTTCTAATGTCCATTCCGTTTAAATATTTCCGTATCTCGAATTTTTCTTACATTCCCTTTTTTGTTTTAAATATTTATTATTTCCAGAACAATGAAATTTAATTAATATTTTTTAATACAAATTTTAAAGAAATTGAGAGTGGTCTTTAAGCTCCCAAAGTAGAATTTTCTGAACAACATTTTTGTAGAGCATTTGAATGTTATACAGTCTTATATTAAGGCACTTTTCAGACTTTTCTCGAAAAGAAGTCGAAGAAGTCGAGATAAAAAGTTTAAATGTTTCACGAAAAAATACTCGTTAAATTTCGTTGAAGACATCGAAAATCGAAAATACACTAAAACAATATGAAACATATGTAGATACTCCGACTATTGTGAGTCGCAATTCAGACAGTGATTAGAAAAGAGACAAAAAGATTAGTAAAAATTTGAGATATGAAATTTTGGTCTTAGAGCTCCCCAAGTAGAATTTTATGAGCAACTTTTTCATAGAACATTTTAATGTACTAAAGTCCCATATTAAGGCACTTTTCCGACTTTTCTCGAAATAAGGAAGAAAAGGACACGTAAGGAGTAGAGAGTTCCACATAAAAATTCATGGTTAAATTTCCTTAAAAGACATTTGATATCACAAATGCGCTAAAACAATAAGAAACATTGATACTCTTAAAATTTTAGGTCGTTATTCACACAGTGCTTAGAAAAGAGAAAAAATGATTAGTAAAAGTTCGAAATAAGGACAAAAATGACACGTAAGGAGTCAAGAGTTTAAATGTTCCAATAAAATAATAAGAAACATAGTTTTTAGAACCTAATTCAAGCTCTATTTCATGTTAAACTGAAAACTTCACAAGGTCATAAAAAATGTCGTCTTTGTCCAGAAGGACCAATAACAATTTTACTATCCTTTGCGTCCCTTAAGCGTTTCTCTTTGGAATCGAAATGTATGTATACCTGACTTGATCATAGCAATGTTCAATTATCAACTCCCGAATAATAATCTCTACACTACTTAACTTTAGTTTTCCAACTCTCCAATTTAGTTTGCACTTTCATCGAATTCTCTACACACTCTCCAATCCCAAAAGCAAAACAAACAAAACAAAAAAAACAATTTTCAATTACAACATAAATTTACAATGCTACTACAACACAATTTATAATAATGAAATAAAGAAATTACATATAGATATAAATATATATTTAATGAAAACAAAAGAAAAAACCAAACAAACACAACACGTACACACGCTCACACTCTACAACAACATCTCGGCGACAAACGTTGACGACGATTTAAATATAAAACAAAACTTGAGGAATTTATTTATTATTACCTAAAACAACAACAACAGTATTGAACTTTTTAAATAATGCTCACTCTTTTTTCTATAAATCTCTATTATATCAAAAGAAACCAAAAGCAAAAACACAATTGAATAAAATTGAACTTAAACTTAAAATTGTATTATTTGCAAACTGAAACAAATACAACAACAAAAACACAACAAATAAACGAACGTATAAATGAATGAAATGTAGAGGAGTGAACAAGCAAGCAGCAGAAGAAGTAAAGTCAAAACTAGTGCCACCTTAGCGAAAACCAAAATAAACCGTGAAATGATATGAACAAATTTGAAAGTTAAGTTTAACTTTTTATTATTATTATTATTAACGTATATTGTATTACTAATTTTATGATATACATATAAAAAAGGGAAGTTCGTATTTATTTATAGTATCATATATATATATATATATAAATATATTTTTTAAACCAATTATGATAATCACCCTTTACCACATAATAAACATATTTAATATGTAGTTTTTATATTTATTTTTGGAAACTGAAAAATTGAAAACATAAAACAAACAAACATAGACAGCAATGTTTTGTTATAAATATCGTAACACCTCCCCAATGTTAATTTTGGATAATATCTTTATAATTGATCCCTTTTTAAAGATCAATCTTGTAGTCAACTCCCTTTAAACGAAAAAAAAAACAAACAAATTACAGACATAAATTGATTGACATTGAATTAATTGATTAAAATGATAGTAATACAATAGAAGAAAAAAAAAAGAAAAACCCAAATAAAAGTTTCAGAACAAACAAAAAAACCCAAAAAGTATTAACAAGAATGGAAAACGTCTACAAAATAATAAATGCAATTCTTATAGATGTCTTTTTGTGTTTTATTTTTATTGATGGTTTTAAACTAAAAAAAAAATAATCATCGGTAATAAACATCGGCATCATCATAAGTTTTTCTTAAAAATAAACACTTCAAACTAAATATTTCTCAAAGTAAGGATAAAAATGTATTAAAAATTTTTGTTTTGCTTAATAGTTATGCAGTTTGAAGCCCCATGGGTCTAAGACCAAAGTTTTATCAACAAATGAACGAGAGAGTAAAAGAGACAGCGAGAGAGAGAGAGAGTAAGAATGAAACAATACAATACAAATAAAAGCAAAATATGCTGCTGTCGATTTGCTAAAAGGTAATTTAACATCTTTTATCTTAACTGAACAACATAATACAACTTAGTTAGTTTAAAATGTATAGCAGATTTAAATTCATTTAAGTATTCGACATTATAATTGGATTTGTTATTCTCGTTTTATTACAACATCTTGTGGGAGTTTCATCAAATATGGTTGTGGTGGTGGTGGTTGGTTTGTGTTTTTCTTTATCTAAAAGAGATGACATTATGACCATTTAAGCTACATAGCTATATTCATCGCCCGAATTCGGTGTACGCTCAATATACTGTTTATCAATCAAAGATTCGATGCATTTTTTAATGATTGTGATGCTAGGCGTAAAACTAACATTTGATTGAGATAAAATCTAGAAGAAGAAGAAGAATAAGAGAAATATGAGTTAAAGTGGGTAACAAAAGTAAAAAATATAGTGGCAGCAGCACAAAATAACAACTTAAATTGGTATTTTTTTTAAGAATTTTAAATGGTTAAATGGTAGTGGTTCTAAATTCAAACTTTTCAGTTTAAAAATTTCACAATCCTAAAAATGTTTTCCAAGTATTTTTGATTTACTTTTCAATGTTTAAGCGTAAAACTTATAACACTCATCTAAGTATGAGTATGATTCAACTGTGTAATTAGGGCAATTATAATGTGAAAATATAAAAAGAAAATAAAACTCAGAAATTAATACCAGAAACATTGGCATACACTAAAATATTAAGAAAAATAGCGTTACGAGTTGCACGACTCGAAGAGTAGACTGGTTGGAAAGAATCTTTACACTTTTCTGATTATATATAAATGTTTTGCTCTTGTCTCTTTGGTTTACGCTCGTGCTGTTAGAACTTCATTGCAACTTTTCATTAGAACTTCTCGTTTATGTATTTGTATAGATTTTGGCAGCTTTTTGTTAGAAATGATTAACTCCTCAATACTACTCTTTATTCAAGTAATGAAATAAAAATATTTTCATTTACTCAATCAGGCCAGTCGAATAATCAGACTGAAGTCGCTTTCATAAATATTTCTATTATTGGAAAAATATGTTTACAATTTATCGGACGGAACCAAGCAATGAATCAATGCATCAAAGCTTTTCGTTTTAAATTTTAACATTTCAAAATATCTTCAATTATATGCACGCTTCTATATTTACTCATTGTATTACCATTTTACTACCACGAAAGTCAGACATTAGACAACAACAAAACAACCATTTTTTTTGTATCTTACCTCTTGTATTAGAGCATTGTGCTTAAGGACTTTGCGTGATTTCATAATGCGCACAATAGCTGCTTGAAGATATAATTTGCGATCCTCATCTACCGCATTTATCGTATGCTCAACCTGCAAAACAAAACAACATTTGTATAATATTATTACTTATTAACCAAAGTGTTCGTCACACTCGGTCATTGTCATTTTGAACGCTTACCTCTTGTGGTGTTTCTTTTTGCAGTGCAGATGTTATCTTAAATTTAGTACGTTTGTTTGTATAGTCTAAATTCAATTCGATTTTTGTATTATCCTCTAAGTTTTCACTGCTGGCCACTAAGATTTTGGATTCCAACAATGATTGCATATGTTTCTGGAAGGTTTCCACATTCAGTTGTAGCGTTGTTTGTATCTCTTTGCAGGTCATTGAATCACACGACTCGAAGAGTAGCAGCATGGCCATTTGGTAGGTTTGCATGGTGACAATGTAGGTCTTTTTCAAATAGCCCAATTTGAGTTCACCGTGACACATGTGATGCAGCCACGTGAGTTTGCGGCCACTAAATGAATTGTGATAGAATTTTTCAAACTGCAGAGAAATAATGAGAAATATATAATAGTAGAATTAATTAACTTCGGAACTAAGTGTTTATTTTATTATTATTTTTCCTCACCGATCGTATAGCTTTTTCAAATTCCTGGGGCACGGCGAAAGGTATAACGACTTGTGTTGGACCTAAGGGCCACGCACCAGCTTGCAAAACTTTTATGGATAAATTTATGCCTAAAATAGTAACGCATAACAAAAACAAATTACATACACATTTTTTAACAAAATATTAATAATGAGACAATAAATTTTTAAAATTACCTAAATCGATATTTTCATTTTTTAAATAGCTGTTAAATTTGTTATTCAGATCGGCCGATAACGAAATATCCGTAAACATCCGATGTAGTTTGTTGGTGAATTCATAGCCGCACGCTTGCTAATAATTGCAAAGAAAAACAACGTCAATTGTGTCAATTTTTAACACTTTACAAAACTTAATAACTTTGTGCCTCCGCTTACCTTTAAACGATTTATCATCGCTTCTTCCGCATCCATGCTTTGTGATTGTTCGTGTATCAAGCGCTTGGCCAAGAGACGGCTGTAGAATTTCTGATACACATCTTTGTCCTCAATATACTTGAATATCGTTATATTGTTTGTGAGTTTTTGATCGATTTCGGCTTCTGAAGTTTTCGACTTTTTGAGCAGAGTATCACAGTACTTGGCCACATATTCGGCACTGCGGCAGGGTTGTTTATCACTAGGGCGACGATTAATAACACTAGCACAAGCTTTATCCAAAGCACTTAGAAACAATGGATCATTCTCAAAAACTTCAGCAATTAGTTGCGTATATTTTAGATGGACCTTTAGCATATCCTCGACAAATTGTATGTGGATATTTTCACCCTTTAGTGTCGAAATTGTCTCTAAGCCTTCGTTTTTAATGTGATCCAAGAATGTTTGTATGAGCATTCCTTTCAAATGATCGGGTATGGGTTTTAAAATAATATACATATTTCGTAAATCTTTGCGATTCTCTTGTGATACCATTTGCTTGCATTCCGAGTAGAGGAAATCAAGTCGTTCGTTAATGAATTTCTCTTCACATTGTTTAAGTAGTTTGGGTAAGGAGCTAAGAAAGTAGAAATGTGAAAAGTTAAATAATGTATTAAATTCGGAGAGTTTTTGTTTAAAAGTACTAAATGTTAAAGACAGATTTTGTAATCCGATTATTCTTTAGTCAAAAATATCAAATGAATTTGACAAAACTGAATTGCAATTTATTTTCTATTCAAATGAGTTTGACAAAATTAATTGCAATTCATTTGAATTGATTTTAAATTTATTCAAATGATTTCGATTGGAGATTAATTATAAATTCATTCTTGCGTTCTATATTCAATATCAATTTAAAAGATTTGCTAATAATTTTATCAAACCCATTTGAATTGGATTCATTTTCAATTCATTTGAATTGAATTGATTGTGAATTAATTCAAATGAATTAGAAGAATGAATTTGCAATTTAATTCCAATTTGTTTGAATTTAATTGATTTGTATTTTTATCCAACTTTTACTTTATTTCAAAGATAGAATTATTTTTTAAGAAAATTCAAGGATACAAATTTGAAAGGACATTTTTTGCACGTATCTTTACTAAAGTCAAAAAAATATATATAAAAAGCTGAAAATTTATTTTTTTTATTTAATATCCATAACATCATTGTACAACTAAGAGAAAATCAGAAATAAAAAGTTCTATCTGCCATGTCCTTTAAAAAATTAAAAGTCGTTTAAGAAGTAAACTAAATCTGTAGATTAGTACGCAGTTTTAATATACATTGTCACTACTATCGCAAGTATGTAAGATGTAAGGTTTAATCGCAAAATTTGAAGTCCAAATAGTTTGAAACCGTTTTGTTGAAGAAAGTTTACAAGTACAACCAACCAAAAAGAAGTTAATGGCTGTTAAAAATTAGTCAAAACCGAAAATCAAAAAAATTCACAATGTTTTGGTAAAAACGAAAAAAAGTTTGTATGAAATCGTAATTTTTGTTTAAAATAATAGTTCGATTCCTCAAGCCTGAATGATGGTAGAACCGTCGGGTTTTGTCATTTTTTTTGTCTACCGGTACATATTCAATAATAGAATGTCAATGGGGAGATTTTGGATTTCTCCGCAACATTAAATGTCCTGGAGAAGCTTCGGCTTTAGTTGGAAGAAAATTAAAAGATTATCGGCGTATGATGCATATAGTGCAGAGCTAAGTTTAAAAATCGGGCATATTAAAAGATCATGTAATGATACAAATCGCTTATATTGCCTGGGATCCCTTGCAAAAATATTATAAAGTGTCTGGAAGCAGTCACTTCACTCAGCCCCACAACTTCCATTTTATTTATCGGAGAAACATTAAACAGATTCTTTTCTTAATTTATATGTTTCCTTAGGAGGATCCAACTCGCAGATCTTTTTTTACAATTTGCCGAACCGAAATATTTCCCAAATCACAATTTTAAGTTTACTTACCTTGAGTGCAGAAATTTCTGTGCCCTTTTATTCTCGTCATGCAGTATCTTAATGACTTCCTCTATGTACTCACTGACTGTACATTTCTGAAGCAAGCTCATAGCTTCCGTTGCATAATATTCTCCGCTGGCTAGCAACAACGGACACTCAAACAACCATTGGTAGATTTTTAAGGAGCCCGTCTTATTGTAGGCTTGAACCTCCACAAAACTATGCATGACGCCACTGATGATTTTAACACGGTCATCGTCTAGTCCTGGATTACCCATACGATCAGTTTTAATGCCTTCCAAAATATGTTTGACCAAATCATAACTGAGAGATTCAATCATCTTGGTGCGCCAGATATCAAGACCCAGTTCGCCAATTTCCATTTGTTCGTAGGTTTCCGTAGTCAAGTTGCCATAGACCACATCGGCATCGGAGATTTTCTGTTTCTTGATATGCTGCTGGTTGAGATACGAGTATAGGTTGTGCAAGTGTTTAATGCCTTTGCTGTATTCGAACCAGGCATCATAATATCGCTTCAACAAATCCGGCTGTTCACCCTCATTCGCATCTGCACCGGGAGGGTTAACGCGGGTATGTAGCATGTCTTCTACATGCTGCTTTAGAAATTGTTTGGTCTCTTCGTACAAAAGGTCGGCGAATGGTTCGGGATGGGCCACACACAAGTTATAGACATTTCTAAGAAAACGACCCAAAAGCAGAAAAATCATTCAATAACTATATCATATCGTTTAAAGAAGAGACACTCACGTAAAGCTGGTGTTCCAAACATTATGCTCAACTTTGTCCAATTTGATGACAGCTTCCGCCGTGTTCCTTAGATCTGTCCAGATTTCATTAAAATTTACTTTCTTAGGCTTTAAGGACATAGTGCGCGTTGTCGACGGCTACGAGCGAAAATTTAGCAAATTGTTTAAATTATTTATTGGTTAATTGAGTTAAAATAGAAAAGTATCTGACGGCGACGACGAGAAAACCCCAAATAACCCTGAGTGCCAAAAGAAAAAAAACTCCGAAGTTATTGAGCAATCCCACTGCAGAGGGTTTTCTTGCATTCACAATCCGAGCACTTAGGCCTTGCGTCCACCACTTGATCTTTACCTATTGTTTATGTATACAGATTATTCTTTAATTTTGTTGCACTTAAAGTTAAACTTTTTCTTGTGGATAGAATTTGTTGAAATATAATTCGTCGAAAATTTTCATTAACAAATTGTCATTGTCTGTCAAAACTCGTACAAAAACAATAAAGTGAACCTATAATGTCATTGAATAATGTTATCGGCAACATATGTTCAGTTATCGTATGCAGAACAATCACTAGCGAAGTAAAAACGTCAGAAATGGTCGCTGCCAGGATTGTACCAATGTCATTACAATGTACCAAAACCATATGCATTAAAAACAGTAAGAGTTTTCACAGCATGTTGTAATTGTTCGAGAATTTCGTGTTGCTAAAGAAAATACCAAAAGTGATTACAAAAAAAAAATTCAACTAATAGAAAAAAACCACTCCCCCAAATACGCCCTAAAACACGAAAATCGAGGTAAAAGTTAGCGCTAAGGCTCATGGGGCCCGGGGGGGTCAAAACGGGGGCCTCTTGGGTTCTATGATTACCCCCAATGTGAGGGTACTCATATGAAAGATATTTTCGAGACGAATCCAACGGAATTATTTTCCTACGGGTCCATTGACAGAGTTAGATCCATTTCAATTTCCGGGATAAAAAAGAAGAAAATGGAAGAAATTAGAAAAATTTAAGAAAATAAATTGCAAAATTCAAGAAAAATAGAAAATCGTACAAAATTTTAAAATTTCTAGAAAAAAATAAGGAACCCAAAAATCTTTTTGGTTAAAAAATTAAAAAAAGACAATTTCAAAAAATATTTAAAAAAAATTAAAAAATTTTAAAAATCAAAGAGAAAAAATTAAAAATTTCAGGGAAAAATAGGCAAATTCAAGAAAATTTTAAAAAAAGAATTGAAAAAAATATTAAAAAAATTGGAAAAAATTTTAAATTTTTTGAAATTCATGAAAAAAATATAAGAAAGCAGGAAAAAATAGAAAAATTAAAGAAAATTTTAAAAAAAATTCAAGTTAATTTTTTAAAAAGAAAATTTAAAAAATTTTCATGGAAAAATAATGAAAAATCAGGAAAAAGGTAGAATTTAATTTTTTGGTATATCCCGCATATTTAATTGGCTCAAACTCGGTCCAGGGGACCCGTACGTCACACTTATTTTTCTAAAAAACTTATAAATTAAAAAAATTCTCTGCAGTTAGAAAAAATTTCGGCAAATGTGCATAATATGAGATGGCCACCAAGAACAAAAAAGTCACCCCCCAAATACGGCATAAAACGGGCCCCTACCTGCGGATATTTAAATTGAAGCTATTTTTGTGACGAATCAAGTGGTTTACATTTTAAGACCCTGTGGGCGCACTATAAAGTTGAATCCAGACAAAAATACAAATTTGTTAAAGCACACTGACAAAAAATCTTCTGCTCTTTTATCTGCTTATATTTCTTGTTTCCATATGAAACAGCGAAAAAAATAACTTTTTTTCATCTGCATAAATTAATATTCAAACCAATAGACAAAAAATGATACACAGTCCTAGTTTTGTTTCCATCTCCAATTATGGTACTGCGAAGCATTTTTCGATAACTCCAAATATCACCGATATTAGATTAAATGTCACATAACGGAATAATGCAAATACACATCTTTAGCTAAATATGTTTACATTATTTGATCTTGCGTTTAGATCATAGTCGTCCAAAATATAATGAAGTGTTATTAGTGAGAAACTCTATAGTTTAGATGTAAAATTAATAAGTCATACTCACTCTCCCGCCCTCGTAGATCACCTGTTAAAAAAAGCAATGAAATACAATTTTTGTGTAATTTTGTTAAATCGGAAAATTTCGTAAATTTTCCACTATTTTTATTCGTTCCTTTTTCATGTTGCTGCTGTTCGTTTGACTCTAATTAATGATGATTCTCTATATAGGTATGTACTCTAATGTCGAATGTCGCTTTTACATGTAGTTAGCTATACAATTACTACTCGTTACAAGTTAAAATTATTACTAGAATTCTGAATAAAACTAATATGTTCTTATTGATTAATGTTACAATATATTTATGTTATATGTAGTAAAATTTCTCTAGATGATTTTCTAATCTTAAAAACACACATATATTTATATATATTTAATACATATAGATTGGGCATTTGTTTATAATTTTTGTTTGTTTTTTTGTTATATCTTTACGGATTTGTACAAAAGTTTGTTGGGAAAATAAAATTCATTGAAATTATACAAGTATGTATGTACTGTATTAAAAATTTTAGAAACTAATGAAACACGTAGTTATATGGAAATAAATATAATACATACATATAATTGGGCTTACAAAGAAAACACCATGAAACAAGAAATTACCACATTTCGCCGGCAATGTGAATGGCCAATAAAAAGCCATCGAATTGTAGTTATTTCGACAGTTTTTTGCTGTCGACTGATTTATAATATCTTAACCAACTTGGCAGAATTAAATAACATTATGTTTTCCCCAGCGGTCTTTATGACATATAGATCGTTTTTCCTTTTTGTCAGCACAGATATTGTAGTAAATGAGGCATTTGGTTTTTTGGATCTAATTGGTTAATTTAAATAAAGGAGCAACGTTTGTATTCGGTCAATAAGTGAGGCTTTTGCCCGATTGTATATGTAGCTTTCCAATGCAGTCCTAACCAATGTACTATCTTTCGTAGTCACATGAAATACTATGGTGATAAAATAGTTCATTTCAGCTGGTGAATCTGCTCCTCTTACATTGTTATATTCGAAAATAGAATAATGACAGGATGATTGTCTTGTGCTTGAAAGCAGCTCCTTTTATTCTTATTATGTTTGTTGAGTTGATGCGATTCTAAATATAAGGAATTAGCTGTGAATACACGAGGCGACGTATGATGTTTTCAAATTTTTATGTTAAATACTGTTTTTGTATTTTGTTTCAGTTTGACAGGCATCATACGTTGCACTTTAATTTAGTTTCAGCTCTTTCTACTTAAAGGAGTTAGTTTTAAAGCAGAAGTAAATACATAATAATCTTATATGCTATGAAAACGTTAAACCTCTTTAGCCATAAATAATAAATATAATCTTAGATAGCGCAAATATTCGTTGAGAAAGTAACTGTTTGTTTATATCTTATTAGCTAAAGAATTCGTTTAGTTTTTGTCCACTTGTATGTTTGGTATGGGTAGTATGTATGCTACACTAGATTGCAAAAGTAATTGCTGCGGTCATTTCAAGTTCTTTTATTTTCGAATTCAAGTTCTTTTATACCAATATAACTTTTCTTGTACTCAATAGTACAATCTATTGCACCAATAAGTACTTTTATTGTTCCACATAGTGAAATTTTTTCAAAAAGTACGATTTATTGTACCAAATAGTACAATAGTACCAAAATAGTACAATATATTGTACCAAAAGTTATTTTATTTTACCAAATAATACAATTTATTGTATTTAAAAGTACCATGTACTGTATTTTTATTGCACCAATAAGTACTTTTATTGTACCAAATAGGGGAATTTTATCAAAAAGTACAATTTATTCTACCAAAATGTTCTTTTATTGTACCAAAAGGTACAATGTATTGTACCAAAAAGAATAACATCGCATCAAAAAATACCAAGTATTGCACCAAAAAGTACAGTGTATTGTACAAGATAGTACTTTTATTGTACCAAAAAGTACGATTGTTATTATTTTTTATACCGAAAATTACTACTTTTTGTTTAAAAATTAGAATATGTTGTACCTAAAAGTGCAATTAATCGTATTAAAAAGTAAAATTTATTGTTCCAAAAATCAAATTTATTGTCCTAAAATGTACCATTTATGATACCAAAAAGTACAATTCATTGTACTAAAAAGTACAATTTGTTGTATCAAAAAGTACTTTATTGTACCAAATAATACAATTTATTTATATACCAAAAAGTACTTTTGTTGAAACAAATACTAAAATTTATTGAGGCAAATGGCGAAATTGTTTGTTCTAAAAAGTACTGTTACCGCACTAAATAGTACAAAATTTACTGTACCAAAGTAAATTTATTGTTTCAAAAAGTACAGTTTATTTTAATAAAAAGTATTTTAATTGTTCCAAATACTACAATTTATTGCAACGAAAAGTAAAATTTATTGTACCACAAAGTACTTTTATAATACCAGAAAAGATTTTCATTATACTAAAAAGTATAATTTATTGTACCAAATAGTACAGTTATTTGTACCAAAAAGTACAATTTATTCTACCTAAAAGTAAAATTTATTGTACCTAAAAGTACTTTTATTATACCAAAAAGTACTTATATTGTACTAGAAAGTACTTATATAGTACTATAAAGTACTTATATTGTACTAAAAGTTTAATTTATTGTATTGAAAAGAACTTTTACTGCTGCAAACATGACTTTTGTGGCACCAAAAAATATTTTTATTTTCAATTAATGGTTTTGTGAACAAAAAGTGTTCTTAGCTTGCTTTGAAAAATTAAAACATTGTTTCTTATCGCATTAATGTATTGTTATTTTGGTCGCGAATGTCTTGCAAGTATTGCCCACTTCAGTAAACCATTAGTTGTCTTAAGCTACGCCCAGACGGTTGTCAGATCTAACAATATTGCCTGAAAAATGTTAAGTAAATGTTTAACAACCGTGTGAACTTAAAATTGCGTCCGTTGTCAGAAAAAGCATTGTCATTACATTGTTAAACAACAGTATTGCCAGATATTCGACAATTTCGTAGACCCCAAATGTTGCCATTATCAAATTATTGTAAGATAATTGCAAACACTTTTAATTAGAAGATGTGCGAAGTTTATCCAACTGCCAAATACACCATTTGCAGAGAAATATTATATTGGCAACACTGTCCATGTCAGTACATTTGCCGGTACATTAGCAGATCTGCCAACGGTCTATACATAGCTTTAGTAAAGTAAATGCATAAGTACATGAGATAAGTAAATGCGATTTTTTGTTTTCAAAACAATAATCAGCTGAATTTCAAAAAAAAATTCATCTTAGTTTTCAAATAGTGGTAAGTGAAGAAAATTCGTGACATTCGCACTATATTTGCAACAGACTTCTGAAATCTAATGTTGTTTTACAGCTTAAGCTTTTGTCATAATGATGTACGTATGTATGTAAGTACGTCTCAATGTTTTTTTTTTCAAGTTTTATTACTTTATACTTTTATTTATTTATATATTCGCTGTGTTGTAGTTTTTTTTATAATTTCCTATTTTCCTATATCTTTTTGTCTACATATATGTATATGTATGTATGTTTGTAGGTTGAACGCGGACTTTATTAGGTGGGATTTGTGTTGTTGTTGTTGTATTTTGTAATGTATACATGTATGTATGTATGTTTTGTGTACGATAGTGGGGACGTCTTTTATTTGCCATAATGATTCGATTTCTCTTCTATATTTTTTAAACGTACATTCACAATAGATTTTAGTAGAGTTGAGATGTTTTTTTGTTTTGTTTTCATGTTTTGTGTGTAGAAAATCATAGATATTGTTTGTTTTAGGTACTTAGTTAATAGATAATTTTGTGAGTTTTTTTCTTCTTCTGTGTTTTTGTTTAGACAACAAGTGAGTGTTAACTTAAGCACAGTAGTTTTTTTGTTATGTTTGTTTTCATATTGTAAATTTAAAACTAAATAACAATCAATATTTATATATTGTAAAATAGGAATTTTAAAGGGGATTCTTCGAATATTCAAAATAGAATTTCACTAAAAATTTGTATACAATATAAAAAACAATACTGTTGGTTATCGATTTTTAATGGAGGAAAGGCGGGAAGGGGAGGACAAAACGCAATACTCCTAAAATTTGCTGCTGCCGGAGCTGCACTGCATACTTTACAATGACCGTTAGTTAACAAGATGGCAAAAAGTTAGGCAGGAAGTCTACAGTTTGCAAGATTTTTCTACTAACTACTTTTGTAATAAGGATTTGTTTAAAGGATTGTTTTAAATTATAAATAAATTTACTACCTCCTTATGTGGGGCCCTATTGGGGGCCTTGTGTTACGCTCTCTAGTTATTGAGCTAGATATTATTATATTCTAGTTTGTGTGATATTTATAGATTTTCGGTATTGTTGATCAAAGCATCTTCTTCCGTTGACATCTCACCATTGCCACAGGCCTTAGCTGGACTCGAAGCTTTTGAAGTGTTAGTATTTGTTTTGAGTTTTAATAGTGGTGTTTTCAAATCAGCCTCTCCTTCGTCCATTTTTAAATGGACTTCGGTTTCTGTAGTGGTGCAGGGGGGGTTGGCAACATTGTCCGCATTCCCTTGATGTTTGGGTACGTCATCTGTTAACAATGGTTCGGTCTCATTAGCCTGACATTCGATCTGTACTTCACAAGACTTACCCTGAAGAAAAATAAGTTAAGTTAGTTTATGTTTTCATTCCCGCCCAAATTAATACAATTACACTTACTCTCAAATAATAGGTCATCAATTGACCTTTGCCTTTGACGCTTACTAAACCTCTTTGTAGGAAGGAATAGCCAAATTCTTGTAGAATATTACAGGTTTCCTCGGTGACCTAAAGTGAGATTGAATCATGTCGATACCGATGGCTCTTCATACATGAGCTATAAATTATTTATCTCACCTGTATAGATCCGGCCTTGCCAGTACTTTCCATACGCGACGCCACATTTACCGTATTACCCCATATGTCATAGTGCGGCTTGCGGGCGCCTATAACACCCGCCGTTATTGGTCCATGATTTACTCCCATCTTTAAGACAAAATGATTAAACGACTGCTCATTGATGTCCTGTAATGTTTTCTTTAGTTCCAGTGCAAATTCCACCAGCACTGCTAAATGCGCCCAGCGTTTAGTAATCGGATCGCCAGCTTTAATTTCACGATTAAGATTTATGCCACTGGCAGCCATATACGTTGAACCAATAGTTTTAATTTTTATAATATCCTGGAATTGTGGAAGCTCCAGAAGCTATAAGTAGAACAAAAAACATTGTACAATAGAAATGATTGAATGATTGTGCAATTTTTTTCTATAGTTCGAGCTTAACTTACGGCATCAAAATCGGATATCACTTCATTCAGAAAACGTAAACATTCTAAACCTTGATTATTGACGGTTTCCTCAGAGTAAAAATCTGTTTAGATAAGGTGTACGATAAAATTTATAATGTATATATAATCACTTTAGTTTTCATGCTAATGTAATACGTTTAGTAAATAGTATGATACAAATCTAACAAGTTGAAAAGTTATATTAAGTCTCCACTAATCACAATTTTAATATTAATAACACACTTTTATAGTCATTTGGAACTTGGGAAGCGACCTAGTGCATAATGTAGGTTTGGTCGAGTACAACGTGAATCTGTAAACCAATATTTCCTTATCAACCCTCAAAATCTTGAGTTACGGGTCTTTTCTCAATAATGAACAGATAACTCAGTCAGTTCTGAACAAATTTTGGATTTGTTTACAGATTTGTAAAGAAGAATCTTAGACCTTTAAAACGATATAATCCTCCAGACAATGTCAATGAATGTCTGTCTGTTTGTTCGTGGCTCAATCACGCCTTAACGGCTAAACCGATTTCAATGAAATTTGGAAGTCAGTTAGCATACATTTTTTAAATTGTTAACCCTGTGGCGGAGTGGGCGTGCAAAGCATATTTTTAGAGCTAGGGAGATAAAATTTGATACACAGCTACTGCTCGGAAACATGAATATGAATATGCAGATGGAAATTTAATTTTGGATCAGTAGGCAGAGGGGTTGTGGCAATAATGTATTGTAGCCCTAGAGAAATAACATTTGGTACGCAGATAGTACTCGGCTACACGAATATGAATATACAGACGAAATTTAAATTTTGGATCAGTGGGCGTGTCAAAATTGTATGTTAGCCCTAGAGAGATACAATTTGGTACACAGATAGTACTTCACAACACGAATGAATATACAGACGAACTTAAAATTTTGGATCAGTGGGCGGAGTGGGCGCGTGTCAAAGCTGTATTTTAGCATCAGAGAGATACAAGATAGTACACGGTAACATGAATGTGAATATGCAAACGCCATTTTAATTTTGGATCAGTGGGAAGAGGGGCGTGGCCAAACTGTATTTTAGATCCAGAGATATGCAATTTGGTACACTGATAGTAGTTGACAACACGAATGAATATACAGACGTAATTTAAATTTTGGATCAGTTGGCGAACTGGGCTTGTTAAAAACGTATTTTAGCCCTAGAGAGATAAAAATAGACAGCCACATAGTACACGGCATCACGAATATGAGTATGCAAAGAACACTTTAATTTTGGATTTTTAGCTCCAGAGAGGTGCAATTTGGTACACTGATAGTACTCGGCACTTCATGTTCAAATTTGCAGACGAACTTATTATTCTCAATCAGAGAGCGAAGGGGGCGTGTCAAAACTGTATTTTATCCCTAAAGCGATAATATTTGACACACAGAAACGGTACCAAAAAGTCAAATTTTTTGTGCTAAAAAATACAATTTATTGTACTAAATAGTACATTTATTGTACAAAAAAGTAAAATTTATTGTACCAAAAAGTTCTATTATTGTACAAAAAGTACATTTATTGTACCAAGAAGTACATTTATAGTATCAAATAGTATTTCATTGGTACCACAAATTAAAGTACTTTTATTGTACCAAAAGTTTTTTAATTGTGCAAACATTATTTTTATTGTATCAAAAAGTACACTTATTTTTTATCAATATGTACTGTTGTTGTTGTTGGAGCAAAACGCGAGGACTTTTTGTACCATAAAGTACTTTTATTGTACCAAAAAGTATTACTATTATACGAAAATTTATAATTTATTGTACCAAAAAGTAAATTTTTTGTGGCAAAAAGTAGATTTATTGAACCAAAATGTACTTTACTTAAAAATTTAAAAATTTTTATATCAAAAATGTACATTTGTTCCACCAAAAAGTACATTTATTGTATCAAAAAGTTAAATTTATTGTACCAAAAAATACTTTTATTGTATTAAAATGTACCAAAAAGTACATTTAAGTACATTTACCAAAGAGTAGTACATTTAATGTACTAAAGAGTACTTTTATTGTATTAAAGAGTTGTGTTGTACCTAACAGCAAGAACTGCAATGGTTGTTCTTAATTTAACATTTAATAATTTTTTGTAATTTTTTTACCTGAAAAATTTGGCATACTGGCAAATAAAACTCCCACTTCTGCATAGCTCTGAGAATACAGATCATCATGAGAGCGTTTAGTGTTTTTCATAAAATGTTCCGCTACATGGACTGGCAAAACATTGTACACCAAGGCCTCATTGCGTTGACGCATATCATCAGCCCTCTCCTTTTGTTCTGTAACCAATAATTTCCACTTGAATATGACACGATCTTCGCGATCCATCTTTAAATAGAAACAATTTAAAAAAAGCATAAAAAGACAAATGAACAATAGATAGCATTAAATAAAAAAAATACGTACATGTCTAGCCCAAAAAGCTAAGGATATCGTTATTAGAACTAATGCAGCCGACATTATCTGACTAGTGGAAACAATACTGTAAGTGTAGAAAGAGACAGGATGAGATTGATGTTGTAAAACGGTTTTAAAATACATATTATAATAGTGGAACATACGGATTAAACGCCAAATCATCTTCCAGTGAATACAAATCATTGAGCACATAAATGTTAAAGTACCAGTGTAAACCTAAAACAAGTGAATTTATTAGTATAAATAACATCAGCCCACAAATTTTCGACATTTCTTTGCAAATTAGACTTCAAAACACATTTTCCATAGATTTTGAACTCATAAACACGAAAATAAGTTTTAAAAATTTTTCTTAGGGGCCGTTTTTTTTATAAAAATTTGAAGTCTGATTTGCAGAAAATTGTTGACCTGTGTATTGAATGTAATCTTTAATAGTATATATGACGACAGCAGAACCAGAGTGATCTAGGGCATAACAACATATATTTGAGAATATTAAGGAAACATGTTACGCGTTTCTGTTACTTTGCTGACTGCACTAATTCTATAGTCAAACATTGTGACACCTCTATTAAGAAAGCACTGAAGATCACTTACACCAGTGTAGAATGAAAGAGTTATGATTATTCTATAACATTGTGTGACAAACTCATTATTGGTCATAATGTCACTTAGATCACTCTGGTTCCAACGTTGTCATATTATAAGCAAATATTTTCCTATTAACATATAAAGTAATATTCTCCCAATCTCTCTCTCTCTCTCTTTACTTACCTGTTATTAGAATTAATAATATGATTTTAACAAAATGTGTTAGTTGAGCTATAACAGTTGTTGCTATTAAAATGAGAACACAAAAATTGCTTAGATACGAGGGATACATGACATTGTCACAAGGACTGGGAGTGGCATCTATCATGGGTTCTGCCACCAAAAAGTCCTCCTCACTTTGTGTTTTATTGAAAACACTTTCGGTGACAATATGTTCTGATTTTATATAGGCCACAAAGAAATACTATCAAACAACAACAAAATGGTATCAATGGCTATAACAAATATCACATTAATCTCATTCAAAATCATACCTCATCGATGACATTACTTAGGCCAAGTGTCAAAACGATAATGACAGCTGTCAGTTCTCGCACAAATGTAAAATCATTATAACGTTTACTTATGCTAACGAAAAAATCAGGCAAATATCTGGGAAAACTTTCAGCCACACTTATGAAGACCAACATAAAGATGGGCACCAAAGGGGCAGCTATGTTAACAAAATGTAGGGGA
The DNA here is from genome assembly GCA_964034835.1 of Muscina levida. Taxonomy (NCBI): domain Eukaryota; kingdom Metazoa; phylum Arthropoda; class Insecta; order Diptera; family Muscidae; genus Muscina; species Muscina levida. Next base: position 3,398,898 of record OZ035881.1, on the reverse strand, counting down.
GATCTGTAATGAAAGTATAATAATAAAAATGTTGTATAGGTAGTAGTAGTACTTCACCGCCATCGTACCTGGGTAGTATTAAAAATGAATAAACTATATCGATAGTTTGTACTATTAATGCGGCAATAAGTGGCAATGAAGAAAATGGTTCTCTATAGGACGCATAGTCCTCTTCGGACTCTTTCACTTTGAATTTAAGTAGCAAATCGGTATCTTGATCCAGGTGACTAAAAAGACAAGGGAAAAAAATTATGAGTTATTAGTAATAATTAACATATGCGGTTATTATCTTAATAATATTAAATAAAGTAAATTTTTAAAAAGTTATCTCTTTTGCAATTGATATTTTCTATAAAGTTTTTCGCAATCAAAAACCAAATATTCGTTCTTTTCCACAACTTCTACATATTTCCACTTACGCATAATAATCCCTATCTCGTAAAACATTTTTCAGCTGCTCCTTAAATAGGGCACCTTTGTCCGATACTTCTACCTCGGGTTCCTTAACTTCCTTGTCCTCATGCGTCTCCGCCAAAAGTTCATCGTCCAAGGTATCATCGTTATCGTTGTTGCCATCCGTTGTTTGGGTTTCGTTGATTTTCTTAGCACTGGGTGAGGCAAACTTATGGTGCAGAAAACGGGTGGGGAGAGCAAGAAGAAGAAGCAGAAACATTAATGAACAGCCAGTTGGGAAAAGTGAAAGTACACAGCGAACAGAGGAGATATGAAAACATGAAATGTCATTCTTTTGATTCCCTTAAGGAAATCAAATTGTTTATGTGTTCTCTTGTATATATGTATGTATGTATATATATATGATGGGTGTATGATGGAACAATATACACTGTGTTGTTTGACACTAAATGACACTTACAGGCTTCACAACTTTTCCTATAAAATACGTTTTGAGGCCAGCTGCACGTAGGGCTTCCTCGCGTTTCTCTCCATATGCTGGCTCCACTTCGAACTCGCCATTCAGATATGCCAGCGTTTTGTCAGAAATATGAACTCGCCTACAAAACACAAGGAGGAGGAGGAGGAGAAAAAAACGGGATGATTTTATAACACAGGGTTTTGCATACTTTTACTTTCGACGCTAATAACGTCGCTGTTGTGACATACCCAGCCTTTCCGCTTGATTCCATTTTATTAGCTAATTCCACATCCTTTGAATAGACATCAAATTGCCATTGTCGCTGGCCCAATATGCCGGCCAAGACAGCGCCCGTATGTATACCAACTCTCATATCAACAGGTGAATTGGCCTTTTGCTGCACATATCTAAACAACAACAAAAAGGGACGACAGAGCATTAGAGCCAATACAAGACCCTGCACACAAATGTTCAGTGTTCATCGCAGGGTGTGGGGTTTGAAGGTTTCTATTGTTTTGTTTGCTTAAGGACACTCGACCAAACACAAACTTGGGGGGCTGCCATCGAAGGAAGCACCATCAACAGAAACATTGTTCGTCCCCTCTCCAGTGAGTGGTATTAACATTATTATCGTTGACATCGTCATTATCGATGTAAACATTTGTAAACGTATGGTATGTATTAAGACGAGGAGCGTTCGACTTTTTTAGGAATACTTTCATAAATTTCGGTTAATTGTCATGAGAATTCATTAATGATCGAAAAATTCGTTGTATCGAAACATTTTTTAAAACATGCTCTTTGACATATAAACGTAAGCATTTGTGAGATCGCTGTGAAATTTGAATTTACGTAATTATAAACGAAGGCATTTGCTGCATTTGATGCCGATTAACTGAATAAAAACCGTTTATTTCTATTAATATTAATAAATTAGTAAAATTAGTTCTTGGTAGGTTGCCAATTTGGTTCGTTTTTTTTTTCAATACGATACAAAGGATATATGGCGATGTCGCCGAAAAAGGATGATAACATAAAACTGTCAGTGAAATTTAAAAGTCTAGAGGATTATAGAAATTGTAAGAATATCTTATCAGGTTTTCCTCAAATATGAAACGTTTTATATAATTACGAATATTAAATTTAAGTTTGCATTAAACTTTGTTTTTGGCTACTCTTAAATTTATTTATTAAACAGCAAAAGTCGAGGAAATAAAATTCAAATGGAATACATTTATATGTACTTTACACAAGTTGTAAGTTTATACTCTAAGAAAATTTATTCCAAATCAATAAGTTTTCTATAATTTATACCCGGTCAAAATTTTGAAGAAACCATTATACTATCACATATCTGTGATATTCTATCATATAATATTTATAAAACAATGATAGTTTTAGGAACATGAATTTTGGGTATGCTACTAACAAAACATGTCATTATTACAAATCTGCAGATGACCATTTAAAAAAGGATATATGGCAACTTTGTTGAAAAAAGATGTTACTCATAAAATTATGATGACATATACAATGTTAAACTTAATCACATGTTGTAAGCATACTTTCTTCGAAAAACTGTTTGGTCAAGTTTTTTGTTTATTAAATTAATAAAAATTATATGTCGTTGACGAATAAAAACTAAAATGTATGTTATCACTTTTCTTTGCATTATTTTCTATTAAAACACGAATCTCAAGTAACCAGCCAAAAAATGTGTCAGTTTAAAAAATTTACAGATGGTCATTTAAAAAAAGGATATATGGCAAAGTTAGTAAAAAAAGAGAGATAAATATACAATAATAATGTCATATTCAACATTTGTCTTTAAAACAAGTTGTAAGCTTATTAGCCGAAAAAGTTTTATTATCAGATATTTTTTAGAACTTCACATAATATTTTTTTATAAATTATAAAAATAGAAATTTAAAACTTAAAAAATTACAGGTTCGTAATGCAATAATTCACGATAACATTACATAAATTAATCTTTATAGACATTTTTACAATTTATTGTAGCAAAAAGTAAAATTTATTATACCAAAAAGTACTTTTGTTGTACACAAAATACTTACATTGTACAATAAAGTACATTTATTGTATCAAAAAGTACTTTTATTGTACCAAAAAGTAATTTAATTTCACTTAAAAATACTTTTATTGTACCCAAAATACTTATATTGTACAATAAAGTACTTTTATTGTATCAAAAAGTAGTTTTAATGTGCCAGAAAGTACTTTTATTGTACCTTATTATACCTAAAAGTACTTTTATTGTACAATAAAGTACTTTTATTGTATCAAAAAGTACTTTTATTGTACCAAAAGATTTTATTGTACACAAAATACTTATATTGTACAACAAAGTATTTTTATTGTATCAAAAAGTACTTTTATCATAACTAAAAGTACTTTAACTGTGCTAGACAAATACTTTTATTACCTGCAAACGTACTTTTTTGTTCCTGAAGTTACTTTTTTGTACTAGAGTACTACACTTTTTTTACTTCACCGATTTAAAGGAACATCTTAACCTGAGGCCACGCAATGAGAGGCGGGTGGAAAGTTGTTTACTATTGAGCGTCCGATAATTTTTCAAATGTCATTGTCAAGAGCGGCTTGTTTAATGCTTCTACACGAAAATGCGATCCCATTTTTTTGAAGTTTTTTATATTTTTACATATATATTTTTAAATTTTTATATTTTTGTATTTTTATATTTTGAAATTTTTATATTTTTAGATTTTTATATTTTTTTATTTTTACATATATATTTTTAAGTTTTTATATTTTTGTATTTGTATATTTTGAAATTTTTATATTTTTACATTTTTATATTTTTATATTTTAATATCTTTATATTTTTATATTTTTATGTTTTTATATTTTTATATTTTTATATTTTTATATTTTCATATTTTTATATTTTAATATTTTTATATTTTTATAGTTTTATAGTTTTATATTTTTATATCTTTATATTTTTATACTTTTATATTTTTATATTTTAATATTTTTATATTTTTAATATGTATATACTAATTTCACCTAAATCCGAAGTATTTCTGGATCAGTATATCCGATTTTTTACCACTTCTAGATAGCCCTTTTTTATAGCTGGTTTGCAATTTCCACATTTAAAACAGACTTTGCAAATTATCGAACGACCCTCGTTTCTAATACAATACGTTGTGCATAGAATTTATGTATGTATGTATTTTTCTATATTGATACTTACTTTATAGCCTTTACCATGGACAAACCCATGTGCACACAAAGCACCGCATGATCTGGCCTCTCGTCTGGTGCTCCGCTAATGCAATAATAACAATCGCCCAGAATTTTTATACGTAGTTGTTGATATTTCTAGACACGGCCATCACATTCGCGCCAAGACACACAACACCGTCAACGTTGATTGTCATCATCACGGTGAGCGAGAGAGCAAAGGAAACGGAAGCCCACAACATAAACACACATTGTAGTAATCGAGCAAAACCAAGGAAGAGAAGAGAAAAGAAGAGGGGGAAGGCAACGTGAAACAGTGGAAAAAGTGTTAACTAAGTGATGGTAACTGTTTTTTAAACGGTCGTTTAATTATGGCCTCTGTCATTTGTCGCCCATTCACTATAAACACAAAATAAAAAAAAAATAACAGAGAAAAAAAAACAGCAACTAAGCGATAAAAACGCCAATAATAACTGAAGCAAAGGGACAACAACGAAAAGGATAACACTGCAAAGATTGTTGGTGTTGTATACTATGTGATTTTGTTTATTTCGGGGAGGTTAGGTTAAATATATGAATTTATGGATATAAATACATAAGAGTAAATAAAAACATGGTAATAAATATACAGTATGTTAAAATTTGAATTGTAGACAATTTTGAAGCAAGATCAAAGAGGAACACATTCACCTGTTGTGATTATTATAAAACTGGCCAGTAAGTGTCAAGACTCGATAAAAGAATAAATAGTCAACAAAACTAAGAAATAAACACCGGGAATGTTGACATACATGAAAAAAATTAAAAAAAAGAGTTGTCTTTATAATAAACTGGTCCAAGAATACGACAATACAACATTTTTTAGCTCATTAATTTGGGACTTAATTCTGAAAACTGCACGTTAAAGTCGCCCCAAAAAGAAGAAGTTCTGCATTATTCGTTTTGTCAAGTTACATGCCATAATAATTTAATATCGATTTGAAGTTATTAAGTATCGTATAGAGGAATTGGTCAAGTTTTAGGCTCTTTTGTTTGACATACAACGTTTCCCTACATAAACAACAGTTTCACTTTTCAATTCATCAAATAATTTTGTACTGGGTTTAGTTTGTAGCAGTTACAATAAAACTGTTGTACTTCGTGTCGTATGATTTACGTGGAATATTACTTATGATAATCATACGTCACCATATAGTATTTATGTTATGTCAAACAAAAGAGCCTAAAAGGCGACAAATTCCACCTATACGATACTTACCAACTTCAAATCGATATTAAATTATTATGGCATGTAACCTGACAAAACGAATGATGCAGAACTACTATTATTGGGGCTACGTTCACGTCCAGATTTCAGAATTAAGTCCCAAAATTATGTGTTGTGCTGTGTAATAGAAAGTTTTCCCCCACTAACCATCACTTACTTTATTGTTTTAAGAGGTCGTATTTACAATTTTTTCCTGAACTGTGAAGGACTTTCTCTTGTTGTATATGGTTTTGGAAAAATTTTGTCTATTTTTGTATTTCGATGATTTCTTTGAAAATTTGTTAAAATTAAAATAGTTTGAAATTTCCCGATTGCATGCGAAATAATACACTATACACATTAAATTATTCTTTTGTAAGCAAAGCATATCATCAATGCCACTGTGATAAACATTGAACCATTTCGCCCTTCAGCCAACCAAAAATTATTCACAATTCATTGGCCTTATATTGTATACACCTGTATATGTATCGTGTTTGTATGGCATACATGCCACACATCGAAATGGAGTCAGTGTAAAGGTTAATCAAATCAAAATTAAGGAAATCAATCATCCCCCTGTTTTCATAAAATATTAAATCAACCAAAAAGGAAAAGTAAACGCCAAAGGATTAATGTGCCCTCTCCCCCCTACAAGGATAACAGGATATGCAAACAGGGGCGTAATTTATGTGGCGTCTTTTTTGTTACACACCCAAATATACATACATACTATGTATAGAGCTATAGAATTACCTCAGCCAATCTATCAAATCGAGCAAATAGTTCATTCAACATCTTTACCAAATCCTGGGCACTATAGGTCGATGAGATGGCGGTGAAACCCACTATATCCGCATATAGAATACTTTGCGTACAACGAAACAAGACCTTATTTGTTATTCAATCTTAAAATGCTTTAGAATACGACGTCTTACCTGACATTTTCATGACGACTCATGTAGATTTTCTTAAACGGTTCCGAGCTGGTAGAGCCCAAGTCTTGTCGCATTTTTTCGGCCACATGTTTGGGCAGCACAGAGAGCAGCAGACGCTCTTGCTCGGCTGACTCTTCCTCGATAATCATTTTCACCTCCAGACTCTTTTTGGCCTCCAGAAAAGCTCTCCGCTGCTTGGCCGCATTCATGTCATAATAAATTAAACCTATCATTAACGCCGACGAAACCAAGACCATGTTTGCCTTTAACTTTAAAAATAAAAATAAGCACCAATTTATAATTAGCTTCACTAGGTAATAACCCGAATTCGTGTGTGCGTTACCTACCATAGTATTGAACATGGGATCATCACGCGAAGTAAAGTAGAGTAACACATAGTAACCAAAAAAGGTAACGAAACACATAAAATATCCCGTATAATATAGAGGAACTGGTATGCTCACTGGTACCAAAAAATTAAATAGTATGGCCCAACCCAAGAGTTCTCTGTAAATTTAAAAAATCAATGCGTGATAAAATGTTTCAATCCGCTGGATGACACCTACCTTGGAGAAATGGTCACTTGCTGGACGACGCTGTACACCACACAGTGCACTATAAAGCAAAGCCATATCAAAATCGGTGCACTGTCTATCGAGATGGCAATATGAAAGGGCCTATTCGATTTCGCCCTTTCATAACGGCTGGCAGCGAACATCATTAGCCAACTGCATACGGCTATTATGTCCAATGTAATGTAGCATGCTGCAAATAAAATAGAGAATAGAATAAATGCCAGCGGAGAAGCTATGAATTGTAAACGTAAACGTATCTGTCCCACATCTATCTATTTGTTAGTTTTGCGAATGTATGATTTAAACAAGTAGAAGCGTTTAGTGTTAGGAGGGCAATCCAAAGATATGTGCGTGCATACAAGTTAACACGCAGGCAGAATCTCTTTGTCACTATATAAGTTTTAATGGCTCATAAAGAAATTAATATGGGCTAAAGTGATAAGGCAAAGGTTTTTAATAATGGCCCCCATGCAGACTGTCGCGCTATTTATCGTATTTTTATGGCAATGCAACGACAGTTATTGCAATCACAACATTTTTAATTTGATTTGATGACATTTGAACCATTTCCTCGTTCTGGTCTTAAATTGATTAAGAGTTTATACAGACAGTAAGATTTCGTCACATGTTATACATCAAGGTATCATCTTCAATAAGTCGTTACTTAACTATCCGAAGATGCAGAGTTTCAACCTGTGCTGGTGACAGGAATGTCTACAGTATCCTCTCAAGGGTTAAATTCCACGATGGTCTGCGTATCAGTTAACCTTCTGCTTAAGTACCGGGTGGTCGACGTAAAAAAAAATTGGAAATGTCGAAGGATGAAATTTTAATCCAAATCAAAGGTTATATAAGTTAATTTAACGAGATCCGAACTTTCAAATCCCTAGACAACAAAGAAGTCGAGTTTGCAAGCATATATAATCATATGCCAGTAGTCTACCCAGATTCCAACACAACTTCGAGACATAGTTAGTCTCACTAAGTGTAGCACCAGCTTTTCACCTGGTCCATCCAACGAAGTTTTGGTCGCCTTGTCTAAAGCCTCGCTTGGTAGAAAATGGCTCTGACAGATTTTTTCTCAATTTTCACTGAAGAATTCGTGTCAGTCAGTGGCATCCCAAAAAGTCGTATAAGCTTCGCGGGGATACCAAACACAGCTATAGCATCTAACAATTTCTGTCGTATCGGACTGTAGTCGCTCTGCATTTTCTGGGTCTTTTTCAGGATTTGTCGTAGTGTAAATATCTGGTCGGTCGTGGATTTAACAGGTCTAAAGCCACACTGATAAGGTCCAATCATTTTCGCCAAAATGGGCTTGAGTCTTCCACATAACAAGCTAGACAGGACCTTGTATGCGATGGGTAAAATGATAATCCCGTGATAGTTGATACACACACTTGGATCGCCTTTCTTAAGTACAGGACATAGAACACCTAAATTTTAATCATCGGGCATGAATCGTGTTTATGAGCTTTCAGCTCATCTCCATTGGCTTTTAAAGCTCTGCCGGTAGTCCATCGGCTCCCGCAGCTTTATTATTTTTAAGCCTTGCGATCGCCGTTATGATCTCGTTTTGGCTCGGTGGTGGACAATCTACTCCGTCGTCTACGATTGGTGTGATTTCGTCACTTATGCTGCCTTCGGGAACGAGTAGAGATCGAAAGTGTTCCTTCAATATTTGCAGTACACTCTGAGTGTCCGTGACCAGATTTCCGTCTCAGTCCTTACACGCGGGGATGCCCTGTTCCAAAACCTTTGCTTTTAATCTTTTGGTAGAACTCTCGGGCTTTAACCGCCAAACGCGTGTAACCTACGCCCAAGCCATCCTAAATCTCGAGGACGAAGTGGACGATTTTTTGACCAAAATCATAATGAGCAATGCAAAATTATCGCTTCTTACGCACCTAACATCCAAGAATGATGGAGCGAGGAGCCATCACACCCGCTCAAAGTGACTGCATGGTGCGCTATTCACGCTGCAGGAGTCACCGGGCCATTTTTTTCGAGAATGGTTCCAACAGTACGGAGCAACGGCACACACTGCGCGAGTAACAACCAACATTCTCAAGGCGGCGTTCCCGGGTCGGTTCATCTCTCGTTTTGGCGATTGGCACTGGCCCGCAAGATCGCCCGATTTAACCGTTCCAGACTTATTTGTGGGGTTTTTTGACGTCCCGTGCTTACGTGAACAAGCCTGAGACACTAGAAGCCCTCAATGACAACATTCGACACGAGTGCGAGAATCTGTAAATGTAAATGCCATAAAACATTGGATTCGTCGACTTTAGCCAACACACACTGAAGCTGAACTCATTCATAGCGCCAGAGTAAGGCTGATGAACGTCAAGCTACACAAGTGTTTTCCTCACCGCTCAGTCGAAGCTATCAAGAAAGTGCTTAAAAAGGAACTTATATGTCCAAGTTCCAAACATTTCTGAGCTCTTGCAAACAAGGGATGGGATGAAAGACCGACCTTTCAGACGCATATCCTACCCATGGGGCATCTACTTTTTCGATAGTTGGCCCTATTCATTCCTCTTTCATGAGACCAGGGAACTTGAGGTACAGAACGCACGAAGCTTCCATAATCGGCTCCATTGTCATTGATATCAATAGAGCCGTTAGGGACTTCTATAGATTGTCGTGTCTGTACACGGACACGCCCGCCCGAGTGGGATAGACCTGAATTTCGAAATAATCGGCTCAGGAAAAAGCTTCGCTTTTGCTGCACCAAAACAATCTTGGACGGCTCTAATAAATCTTATTAACAAGAAATCACAGAGGCCAACTGTGACCAGTATCGGAACCCCCGAGTAAACCTCAACGAGTATTGTAGATGTAATATCTGGCGGTCTATTAGTCCTGAGGCTATAGGATCGACCAGAGCCCCACATACTTCTGGAATAGACGGGGCCACAGCCAAATTCTGGACTGAAGAAAGATCGACCAAAATATGAACGATCAAATGATAAAACGAACTCTGGTGCGTTTAGACATATGAGCGAGACACTTCCTGTCCAAAATCTTTAATTTTACTCGAAGTCGAAAGCTAAAATACCACAATATTGCTTTTGGCTCGCGAACAAAGATTCTCAAAAAAGGCTTTATAGCTTTTAACAGGTAAAACATGCCCTTAACGGCATAGTACAAACGGAAAAGTGAAAATACAGAAATCTGAAACTCTTATTTAGGTCGATACTATCATAATGATACCATTATTATTGTATAAATAATATATGGGAGAGCTTCTCATATTCTTTTAGAAAATCAAAAAGAAAATAATAATTTTTCCTTTACGTCCCATTATGCTTAGATATGGGAGAGCTTTTCACATATGAGTGGTAAACACGCTTCTGTTCTAAGACTCACAGGACCCACAGTTTAACGACGAATCCGAGCGTCACCTGTTTGAGAAGCTTTTGCTAGATTGGATTACTAGGAAGTTGCTGTTAACAATATCGAGGGACTGCCGATCAATGAATTGTAGATGACTCAGGCAGGTGTTCAGACTCAGTTGCGTGTTCTAACCGTTGATGTACACTATGAGATATACGCCCACATAAACCTTTATTTGTTATCGGTGTTTCCACACACGCTCGTCCTCATCATTGACGTACGAACTATTGGACTACCATAAGACGTTCGCTGACATAAAAAAGCTTCAATAAGTAGTATAAAACCTCGAATATGTCTTGAATAGAAGTATAACTTTTTGTATAAGGGTTGGGATCACTTCGAGACCAGCCTTGGCATAATTCGATTCCTGTCTCCAGTCTTCTACATTTTTCTTTCATTACCGGACCTCTCGATGTTGTCGACAGCAACTTTGCAGTATAGCGTCGCGTCAATCGGCATGTCTAGTATAAGCTTCTACAACAGTCACGTTCACATTATTCGGTAACCAAGTAGGTGCCGTACACTGTAAATCTAAAAATAGAATCGTTAATTCACAGCAACTCGTGAAGCTATCCCATACCTCATTAATGGTATGTAAAGGGAAATTAAGTTTCTTTTTAAGTGGGATCAGTTCGTTTAAAGGAATAACCGAAGTCGAAGGTCTGATATGTTACTCCAGCCAGTTTTACGTCAGTTGTATAAATCTAACCATGGGAATATATTTTAATATAAAATTCAAATTATTTAATAGACAGGACAGGCGACACTAATTGACTTTCAAACTAATTTACGGAAATCTTCGGGTGGGGACAAATAGAGCCATATTAGCCATAAGACTCATGCGACAGAAACAAAATATTTCTGGACGTAGTTTTTTTATTTATCTTTAATAATGAGTTAACTTTTCGCTATTTGTATTAATAACGAGAAGCAAAAATCGCGTCGCTTGCATAAGGTGCGAAACATTTATAAATTATATATCAAAACAAATTTTGAAGAGAAATGATAATTTTCTCCACTTTTTATATATAACGTAAATAAACGTTAAAAAAAATATCGAAATTAATCGCTTAAAAATTTGGCACACACATTTTTCTTCGCTCTACTTACCTCGATTTTGAATTGTCTGATCGATTGGTACTCCCAGGGTATAAATACTAAAGCACAAATATGCCGAAAGGAACCATTTCAATGCTTCACGCCTTTGATTGACATAAAACGTTGTAAATAATTTATTCAAAACTGAATGCGGTAGGGTTACGGTGGGTCCCTCCGAGGACTCATTCTCATCCTTGCGATTTTTGTCAATCGATGTTATCGAATGACCATTTTCAATATTATTAAAATTATTTAACTTTGTTTCCGTCATGACGAGCGAGCGAGCGAGTATCTTGTTTTATATTAATGTTGCTAGCTTGTTTTCGGTGTTTTTGTTTTTTTGTATTAATTTAGGCGAGTTGTCTCGAGTTAAGACGTTAACTCCTTTCGAAAGGATTATGAGAGTTTTATTTAAATCACAACCTACTCTTAACGATTTAGCGGCATTTTCTTTTGTTTATTTTGCTGTAAGGAAACAATAAATAAATAATCTGGCGGAAAATAGTTAAATGCATATAAATCAAGCAAACAATGTTGTTGTTGTCAGCAGCGTCTGTTTGGCGTCATTTGACCGTAAAATGGTCGAAACTGACATTGTTCCGCGTATATAAACAATTATTGAGCGCGTTTTCTTTTTTTTTTTTATTTGGTTTTGTTTTGATTTGGTATGTCTGAAATATGTAGGAAAAGCTTTCACTCTCGTTCTCTCACTCTCTACCACTTGTAATCTCTGTTTACTGCTGTTGGCTGATGGCAAAGGACACTCGCTCTTGTGTGCTCTTGTGATAATTTCTTCTCTTCCAATGTGTTGTACAACACATGTGTCTCTTTTACGCACAGATGTTTGTTACTTTCAACGGTAACGGTATTTTTTGTTGTTGACATTTTCGTCGTGTTTGCCATATCTTTTGTTGTTGGTACGGAAGATTTACGCCACCCCAACGAGTGCCGAAAAAATATCGGAGCTTTGACTTTGGCATAAAAGCATATTAAATGATTCTCAAGGACCTCAATGGGTATTAGAACGACAACACCACACAATACAACACACTTTAAATAGAAATACATAATATTCAATGATATCAACAACAACAACAACAACATAACCGACGGCGACAACAAATAAAGGATGGTATAGGACCTTAAAATTTTGCTGATTTGAGGTTTGAAAGAATTTGGTACGTTTTTTGGTACTCTTAGATGTTTAGAATTTTGCTACAAATTTTATATGTACTATAATTTATACTAGAAGTTTAGGGTCTCTAGGAAAAAAGACTTAATTTAATGTTGGGGTAAGATGTTAACTTGTATAGGGGGTACCTGTAGGGACAGCATAACGCGAGGCACTTTTTTACTCATAAGTCAATGAGCAATTATATTGTACGAAATTTGAAAGGATTCAGTGCACTTGCACCTAAGATTTGAATGTGAATGTAAATGGGTGAATTCGGTAATTTTCATGAAAGGTAAGAGAATGGGTGTGTCGAATTTTCTAGTTTTCTAGGATTCTGCTTACTTTTTCAAGATAAATCAACCGAGCAAATTCAAGTATTCTGCACTTCTCCGTTTGGAAGTTGTGGCAGAAATGTTAATTATCAAAAAATAGGTAATTTTGTATTGGAGGTACCAGAAGGAGTGGGTCGACATAGTCAATATTCATTTTTGAGTTTAACTTTAATAACCTTGTGCAAGATCTTACGTCATTCAGGGGACTTTAAAAAAATTATATATATGTAATACTATGAATATGAATTTGATCATATATATGGAAGGTTCTAGGAGGTGTGCGATAAGGTTTAATTTTTTGAGGTTTTCAAACTAATTCAAGGTAATTAAACCGACCAAATTTAAGTATCCTCCAGTTTCCGTTTGAAGTTATGGCAGAAATATTAATTATCAAAAATAGGCCATTTTGTATGGAAGGTACCAAAAGGGGTGTTACGGTTTCCTGAGAATCTGCTAACTGTAGATAGATAATTAACCCGACCAAATTCAATTATCCTCGAGTTCTCCGTTTGAAAGTCATGATAGAAATATTAATTATCCAAAAATAGTTAATTTTGTATGGGCGGTACCGGAAGGAGTGGGCCGATATAGTCAATATTTATTTTTGAGTTCAACTTTAATAAGCGTATATCTAAATTCAGAAGACTTTTAAAGATTTATATAAAATTTAACATATGGAGGTGAATTCGATCATTTAAATGATTGGTACCATGTACCAAATTATGGGAGAAATATTATTTCCCAAAAATAGGTCGTTTTTTGTGGGGGGTACCAGAAAAGGTCAGCCTATATAGATTAAATTCATTATTGAGTAAGGTTTTCAAAAGCGTTTATGTTACGCACTGGAAGAGCGCGGGAAGAAATGAAACACAACCTCTTCTACTGAAGGTTCTTAGGGAACTCAATTTATTTTAATATGGTTTCTTACAACTAAACATTATACATTCTAATCTAACCTAAAGTAAACAAAATACATACAATATTTTTTACCTGATGTTGTTGTAATGTGTACACAAGCGTTGGTCCCTTTTCTTATCTATTTAAACATTCCCGGAACAATCGAGTAAAGTAGGTACACACTTTCCTTGCAAAATAATTTGACTTAATTCGGTGAATTTACAAAATACAAAATACATTTGTAAATGTAAAGGTACTAAAAGGAGACGATATAGTCCATATTTATTCATAGGCGTACATATGACGCAAAATATGACTGAATTCAGTGTACTTAAAAAAAAAACATCCCAGCAAACCAAAAGTTTCGACATTGGCCGATATCCGACACGTCTGCACAGTGTCTGAACTCTTCTTACCGATATCGTACAAAATTCGGTACGATTCGTTGAAGGAAAATTTTATTTATTTTGCTCCGACATATCTGATCGAGTTCGCAGCGATTTCGGAACTCTGTGTCGGAGGAAACAACAAAATGATGTTGAAGAAACAATGAATTTCCCTTCATTTTAACATTCTGAAATCTTTCAGACATTGGTACGACATGTCGTACATCAGATTTCCCTCAGTTGAGTAGGTCAGACATCTTGTCAACCACTTCATACTTTTTTAATAACGATTTCGGTCAGATTTCGGAAACGTTATTGGAAGACATTTTCCTTAAGACTTCGGGCGGAATTCGGTACGACGCATAGTGGCATTTCGGCGAAAAAAATAGGGGTTTTCAACTTTCCAATTTAAAAATTTTAATGATTTGGTTTTGTAAAGAAATTTTTTGAATAAGAAAAATTCAATAAGGTTTTTTATGAAAAGTTAAATTTTGTAGTTGAAAAAACTAACAGAAGTCAACGGAAATTTATTCAATGAAATTAGATTAAAATTATTGTCCAAATAAAGAACTTTTTGTGTGTGTAAGTTTATAGCTTTGGCTTTTGTTTTATTTTTTAGTGAAGATATAGCACTTACTCTTTTATAAAAAAAAAGTAAACTAATTATTATAATTTATCAAAAATTATAGTAAAAATATCAACTTTTCACTTTTTGATGGAAAAAAACTTTATTTGCTTAGCCCTCTAACTATAAAAAAATGAAAGGTCCGAGTCTGTACTATCAATTAAGAAAAAAAATTAACCGCCAAATACCGTCCCTTTTAGTAACATCGATTTTAATGCAAGCATTTGTGCGATATTTTCGGTGTATTTGAAGGCTAATATCTTTCGCGGAGGGTTGTTGGGGATATTCTCTTCTTTTGTATGGAGACAACACATATTTAACTTGTGGAAAAAAATTAACATATTTTAACTTATATGAAATTTTCATATAATTCTAGACAGGGAAGAAAAACACCTAAAATCTACAACTTTCAATGGGCGTAAAATCTAAAGTAGGCGTGGCATCCCCAATATGTTTACCTTTTTTTCATAAGGAGAACTCAATTAAAAAGTGTCCCGAATTTCGAGTCCCTAGGTCCAAAAAAAAAAAAAAAAAAATTTTGGCAAGTGCAGTTATATGGGAGGTGGGTGTGGCAGTAGGCGGTTTTCCAAGATTTTTTCAAAATTTCTTAATTTAGCCCAGAGAAGTGTTTTTGCAAAATTTCATTGCTGTACGACCACTCCTTCTATTTTTTCAAAGAAATGTATGGGGCGGTGCCACTGTGCGACGCGACGGCAAGAACATCCAAATTGCTTCAGATATTTGGTAAGTTAACGTTCCGAATTCGTAACGACGCTTCGAATTTCTCTTCAGAATTTTCCTCGATTTATATTCAGACGTCGGTACGACATTTTGTACATGCATCAGATTTCCCTCAGCTGCGTCGGTCAGACTTAATGTCAACCACTCCATCCCGATTTCGGGTTCAATGTCCGAAGATTTTGCCGACTGTCATATCGATTTCTGATCGATATCTTAACATTTTGTTTGCTGGGATGTATGTAAATTCGGTCAGGATAGAGGAAGGTATCAGTAGGACTGTGGCATATGATTTCGGTTTACTGAGAATTTGTCTACTATTACAAGACAATTGAACTGACTAAATTTAAATATCCTGTAGTTTTTCGTTTTGAATTCATGGAAAAAATTTTATATTCCCTATATATTTATATATATATAGGTAATTTTTATGGTTGCTACCTAAAGGGGTGGGATTAACTTATTATGCCTATTTATAATTCCATAACAACATTGTGGATAATATTATTACTTGTAAATTTTCATAAGTATCTGTGAAGGTTTATGCAATTATCCTGTCTACATACCAGACAGAGTCCACATGGTTTTATATGAGTCTAGCCGTGCAGGCCTTACCCTTGGTGCGCTGAACAAACTGGGCATATTACAATGCGATTGCCAGCGCCCCCTGGGATGGCTCATGTACGCTTGAACCATCTAGGAATAGGAGTAGACAATATTGGGAGCAAGCTACCGCAATTGTCAGCTCTTTCTTCCAGCCACAAGATAACAAAGGGCTAAGTTGAGATAGGTGAGGCCTATCTTAACACCTCCGCTACTCTATGGGTCTGTAGCAACCGGTTGCAATACAACTGCACACCGGGCCGGAAGACTCTATCAACTATTTCGGTTTTAACCACAGCCCGCGTGATACTCCCACAAGGGGACCTATAACCAACGATCAGGCGTTAGACTATGTCCCGGGGCTCCTGATTCCCACGCTTCCGGTCACACTCACCGGTTGGAGTTTCGGAGTGAAGCTACTACCAATTTGTGATTTAATAAACCATACTTCACAGGCTTGGTCGCCTTTCGCTAAGAGCAGACATGGAATTTGTACATTTCCGCAGGCACCGAAATTTGCATGCCAACACCCCGGATAGATGGAAACGGTTTGGTACTACACTGCAGGCGTGCAGTAATCTCACCGGTGGGAGACGTGGAGAACTCCAAACCCCTTCCGCTCGACGACGGTGAACGGCAACCATATATAAAGGCTAGGCCAGTCTGCACCCCCACTAGGATCCGAAGATCCGTGATGACTGGGCGGAATCTGGAAACTTGACCCCGAAACTCTCAGCGAACTGTGGTACCAGATAAACCACTGGTCAAGCTTCGTACCCAAAGGTATTTCCAGCTTCGGCACGATTAAAGACGGGGAGGCCGGTGCCCCCTACCGACGGTTAATCGCCGCTTTGCCAAGCTGAACAAGATTGTTCAGAATGGGTTCGGCCTTCACGAAACAAATCAATAAGAAATTAATCCCACAATGGCCATACAACTTAACATCACCGCAAAGCATGGGCACGTCTAAGACGTGCGAAAGCCTGTCGAATTGTCTTAGGTCAGGTTAGGTTAATTTGGCAGAAGCCTTCAGCATACTCACTTGGGTCAATATATAAAACTTAACTTAATTTCCCTTTGCACCCCATGAATGAGGTATGGGATAGCATCTCGCGTTGTTGTGAAATAACACGCTTTCTATTTTTAGATTCACTACTAACGGCACCTACTTGTTTATCGACGAATGCGAACGTCACTGTTTGAGAAGCTCTTACTAGACACTACGATTGAATCGACGCTTAATACTGCGAAGTTGCTGTCAACAACATTCGAGGGGAGCCGACAATGAAAGAAATTTTATTAATTTTTTTCTTTTAAGATGACTGGAGCCAGGTCAATATATACGTCCCGTTTATCAATCGTCTTAAAAATTCCTGAAACTTATTTGGTTTTAAGAAACTTAGGGCCCAACTCGTCTACTTTAATGCGTTACACTTTTCACGTATCAAATGATATATTCCCTCAAACCTATGGGTAAGCGTATAAATGTTGTATACTTTTATATAATAGTGCTATAGGTTCCATCTAAATTTTTATAATTATCTATATAAACTTATAAACTTCCATTAGTATAAACTGTTCCTGTTACAAAAAATGTACTATAGTACGAAAGCTCTTTAGTACATTTTATATCACTCCTTTACAATCATGCCTGTTGTTGTCGTTGGCGTTGTGTTGTCGCTGTCGTCTCCACCACTGACGAAAGAGCGAGTAAGGATACAATGTGCACAATAAATGCATACACACACAAAATTTCTGGCTCATCGGTTCCAAATGGATTTACTGTGCTGTGTTGTGGGAACTGCGACGAACGCAATACGGAGGGGGCAGGGCGACAGGATAAGGATTCCTCCCACAATACGAATTACAAATCAACCAATTAAACATAAATGAATGCAAAGTCCTTGTGTCGTCAATATTGCAAAAGGAAGCTGGAAATGAATTATTGCAGCAGCTTCAGCCGCAGCAGGAACAATGGAGGTAAAGCGGAAGGAAGCCCTAGCGAATAACGCAAATGAAGAACACACTATCGACATCTACATCATCATCGTCATCAACAGCAGCAGCAGCAATCACCATCGGTGATAGTAATATCCCAATCGTTTTCTTTTTGGGAAAATTAACATACACACTTGTATACAGGACAAAAAAATAGCCAGGGGCTCATTTGAATCCTTTTTGCTTTCGCCGTTGTTTGATTTTTTTTGTTGTTAATGCCACGCAAAGGCTTATTTAAAATCACTGTTTGTCTTCTTTAAACACAAGTATCACTAAGGGATTTTTTTATATATTTTATAATACATCACTTGAAATTTTCTTTTTACATTTTGGGTACTACAGATTTCCTGCTACACTTAAGGAAATAAGACAACAAATTTACTTTGTCATCTTCTCTAGATGTTATTTTTATTTTCTCCATCAACTCAAGAGGATTTTCTCAAAATAGTTATCTCATTTTACACAACACTATTAACTTGAGGAGGCTCAGTTATTATCCGAAGTGTATTCATTATAATTTTCTCTAAAGTAAAATTTTTTTGTTCATTCCGTGTATTTGGCCTCCGCATTTGTGTCCGCGTTCTTTTACTTGGCGATAGTTTTCTATTCTATTTCTCGTACAAGACTGAAAAACCATTGTTAGTGGAGCCCATTTAATGGCTGTGGCCCACCAAACGGGAAAAAGCTTTAAGGACGACAGACCGCACTCGTGAATATGGGGTTGTACTTTGTGGCGAAGAGGAAGCTTTGCGCATTTGATGCCCCCAGAGAAAATAAGCTTAATTTTTGAAACTACTCTTAGCAATCTATCTATGGGTTGGCATATGTCAAGTGGCGCAACATGACAGTAGTACATACTGACATTTCATTAACTGTTATCAATAATTCAAAATAACGTAAATACAAAAACAAAATTGGCGCGTACTCTTTGCTATACTTATGGTGTGGTTAAGCGCCTAGGAGAAGGATATATCATTATGGCAAAAGTTATTATGACCACGACATTGGAACCAGAGTGATCTAGAGCACAACAGCGTGTTTCTGAGAATGTTATGCGTTGCCGTTACTTTGCTGAAGGCATTAATTCTATAGTCAGACATTGTGATACCTTAAGAAAGTAAACACTGCAGATCACATACATCAGTATAAAATAGGAAAATTTTGATATGGATAAGAATGCGACTTATATTACTCTGGTTCTAGTGTCGTCAAATGCCCTTTAAGACTTTGAGAACAAGCTGGCAAAGAATGTCTAAGTCTGAGATAAGTGGAATTCTATTAAATGGCCTTATAAAAATTTCTTAATGAGGTTTCGAAATTTTGAATCGGCTTGCTGTCATATTATTAATATTGGTTACATCAACTTTGGCCATTATGTTAAGATGATGATGTATCTGTACATTGTAAGAAAATATTTTACCCTCGACGTTTCTGAAAATTTCCCAGCTGTTTACCTAAATCATTTTCACTTCCTTAAGGTGTAAATCTTGTATGTATTGAACGTACATACACATCAAATCCTTTTTGGACTGACCACCCAGTTTTTTGTAGTAAAATAACGATAATAATTGTTGTTGTTGTTAAATTGAGTCTTAAAACAACAACAGCAATTTGAAATATGTAGTACATCTGCCCTCTTTGTAAACTAAATTGTTATCCTGTTCCGTTCGTATATATGTGTGTGTGTATGGTTGTATATCGTATGCCGCTTATATGGATGCACTTGGTACCTGTGATGTGAGCGTGTTCAATGATTTATTACTTTGTATCCCTTCTTTCCCACTCACCCTCATCGTAGAGGTTCATTCACTATCCCATAGGCCGTACAAAAACAACAAAACAGGCAAATTCCGAATTCATTAAAATATCTAATAATTCACTATTACTTTGACGTCTAGATGGCGCTGCTGCTGCAATGTTGTTGTTGTTATCAAACAGTGTTGCAATAATTGGCTATGTTTGGCTACAAATAAATAGTACAGTCAGACACATAAAACTGGGTAATAGCATTTATAGGTACGTAACTTGGTATTGACGTCAGAGGCTTATTGCGTTTAGTCATTTTGTCTTAACCTTTACGCGGAAAAATTACAGTTTAGAGTAGCTTAGACAATTGGCAATATAAAAACGACTAAAACACAGCTGATATTTATTTATAAACTTTTTAAGGGTAATTTCATATTTGATTTTTATGTCTGTCTGATGTGTCAAAGTCACCATATTTAATTTCTCTTATTTTTCTTTATTTACAATCTATACATTCAAGGATAATAATCACATTGTTTAATATGTACATATATAATAAGAAACAGAATTGACGATCTCCATTAAGATCGTCCTTTTAAAAACAAAACAAACTCTAATTAATTAGTGTGGCTATCTTAACATTTTTAAATCAGTTGCAAAAAATATAAATAATTTAATATGTTAAATGAGCTAATTGTAAGTTAATTTACTTCCGAAATGGTATATGCAATATCTGATGTCTCTCCTTGAGCCTTCGAACTTCATGTGTATCAGTGATATAGCCAGCGGGTTTACGTGATTAGTCAGTCTATCTAAGTATTTAGCGCTAAATCTGTTGATTTCATATTTGAAGTGTGGGATATGCAGATCGTCATAAATTGTTTTGTTAGATACAAACCGGTTGCGTTTATAATAAATCTCAGAGTCTTGGACTAGTATCTTTGAAGTATTTCGATGTTGGAGTTGCTAGCAGTTCCCCATATTTGTATACCATACGTCCATACAGGCTTCAGTATAGCTTTATAGGTTAAAATTTTGTTCTGAGTACTTAGTTGCGATTTACTATCGATTAACCAACAGAGCTTGCCAGTTTTAATTTTAAGCTGTTCCTTTTTAGCTTTAATGTGGTTTTCCATGTTAATCTCCTATCAAGGTGTAATTCAAGATATTTGCCTGTTTGACTTTGTGGAATAGCGCTATTGTTGAGTGTAAGGCCTGGACAGTCTCTCCGTTCTAGATTAAATGTAATATGTACAGATTTTTCGGTATTTACTTTAAAATTCCACTTGTTCAGCGATATCTCTATTATATTCAGCTGGTTTTATAGAAATCGTGTTAAACATCTTAAGATACGTCTGAACAAAACTTTTTGTTCTCCAATGCATCTCTAATTTCAGCAACTACGTTGGCATTGTTCTCGTGTTCCATGTTTATGCTTAAAACCAAATTAGTGTTCCTAAGACCGGCAACAATCTTTTCAATAATATTCTTTCGAATATTTTGAAGAATTGTGACCAGCAGACTAATCGGTCGATATGATGCTACTGTATTTTCAGGTTTTCCAGGTTTTGGTATCATTATAATCTCTGCACACTTCCATTGAGAAGGAAAATGATTCAGCCGCAGGATTGAGTTAAATAATAGCGCTAAGACCTTAATTCGACGCAGTCCAACCCAGGGGACTTTTTAGTATTTAATTTGCTTATTTCTTTCTGTACTTCTTTAGGTGAGACAGATTTAATAGGTCAATCCATTGGGCATGGGCTTTGTATGAAATCAAGTACCCCGTTGGCATGATCTGAACTACAAATTGCATTTGATTTACATTTTTTGTGAAGATACGATGCAAACGCATCTGATTTTTTTATCAGTTCTACACCATGTACCGTTTTCGTCTTTGATTTGTACATTTCTTTCTGATTGACGCTTTAGATAGTATGTTGCTTCCCACAAGGTGTGTTCGCATTTCTTCAACAATCACTAGGCGAGTTTAATACCAGTACAGCTATTTCAGTCAGGGGGATTGACTGATAAATGTAAACGTCCCGGTTTCACCTATAAATACAAAATATTAGTTAATTATTTTCAATGTTCAGAGGAATTTCTTTTATAAATTGAAGGAAATATATTAATTTTCGGAAAGTTGGCTTATTTGATTGTACATCGTCGTGTTCGATTTTTATTAGTAAGTTTAATAAGCGTTTACCTTGTGCAACATTGAATTCAGTGTACTTAAGGTATAAAGATATGCATTTAGAACTGAGATTGAATTCCGTAATTTGTATGGGAGGTACCAGTAGACACGTGGGAAAGGTTTCGGTTTTCTGAGATTCTGCCTACTACACTGATGAGTGACAGCTTGGCAAGGCCCCCTCAAAGTTAATTTTTCAGATAATCATTTTGTTCGTTAGCTACCAGAAGGGGTTGGTCATTTGTATGGGAGGTACCAGAAAAGGTGTGAGAATTGTTCTGATTCTCCGAGAATTTTTTGTACTTTTACATTACAGGGTGATTCAGGAAGTACCGGACAAATTTTTCCAGCGTATTCCTTGGCTCATTTCTTGAAGAAAAGTCCACTAGGACCATGTCCGAAAATGCATTGGTGCGAAATGGCAGCGAGTTCAAAATTTTCGGGCGGTCGGAGGGTCCTTCTAGTTCATCACACTAACCTCAGATAACAGCTCTTTCACCTGGTCCTGGCAACGTGCCCAAGCCAAGCGAATTCGGGTTGAAAGTATTTTTATCTCTCTAAAAGCTCCCAAATAACAACCCAATTCTCTTACCGCCGACGTAGAAATTTGTAGATGAAATTATATGGTTATCTTTTCACCCTATCGTTTTAAAACTGTCGGCAAATACTTGTTGGTCGACAGATTCACTTTGATCTTCTTATGTGAACTTTCAGCCGGCGATGTCCAGTTCGGGGTCACATTTTTTTATCCATTGAAGGAATATCATTACGCATAATCAGTTGTAAGCTTTTTGCGTAAAAATTAGGAAGAGATCTTAGTGTGATATCTTCCTGTTGTCGTTCAAAGACATAATTTGAGATGAATTCAGTACTGAAGACCATAGTAGGTAGTATCTTTAGCCTGTTGAACAGTCAATGCTCATTTCGGTAAGACGAATTTTCGGTAAGATTTGATCTGTTTGTTTACCTTCTCTAGTTCTCCAACAGTCGCAATATCTGCAAAGTTGTCGGTTTATAACATATGAAACCGCACTGATTAGACCCAATCAGGTCAAATAGACCTAAATTTAGTCATTTATATACTACACTAGAACGCATCTTATATGCGTTGAACAACTCACAGATCTCGCACACAAACGACATTAAAGTCACTATGTCATGCTTTCGTTTAGACAACTCATATAAGAGAATCGATGCATACCCGTTATCAGCTCATCACCACCGGCCTTGAACTGCTTCACCTCCCGCAGATTTGTTGTTATTAAATCGCAATATTGCTCTTTTGACATAATTTTGATTTGCTAGGATGGTTAATTTTGTCGTGTAGAAATTATTTCCCTTGTATTTGCAGCGCATTTTGCTTATCCAGGGACGTCCGTGGCATGATGGGTTTACGTGACTATCATGGTTCGATTTCTGTCTCAGTCATTTACTATTTTTTCTTCGGCGGCCCCGTTGATGTTGTAAAAGCTTCTGGAAGAGCTGACTTTTGGATTCGTTATAGAAATGTAGGCCCACTTGTGTGAGTCTAAAAACTAAAAAATAGACCCTCATTCATGGGGTGTAAAGGGTAATTATGTTTTCTTTTGCAGGATTAAGAAGAGAAGAGAGCAGTTAAAGTTTTTACCGTACGAGTATTGTGGTATAGTAGTCAGAACACGCGACTACCATGCGGAAGATCACAGGTTCAACACAAGGCACCAGTCATCTTAAAAAAAAAATTATTTCATTGTCGGCTCCCCTCGAATGTTGTCGACGGCAACTTCGCAGTATTAGTGTCGAGTCAATCGGCATGTCTAGTAAGAGCTTCTAAAACTGTGACGTTCGAATTCGTCGATAAACAAGTAGGTGCCGTTAGTTGTGAATCTAAATATAGAAATCGTGTTAATTCACAACAACGCGAGAAGCTATCCCATACCTCATCCATGGGGTGTAAAGGGAAATTAAGTAAGTTTTTAAGTATTGTCTGATATACCTATTTAAGGGGTTTCATGTTTCAATTATGTTGTGATGAAAGGGTTTGTTAAGTTTAATAACTCTAGACATAAACAATATCACAACCAATGTTGATGAATTTGTGCAAATTTTTACTGGATTGCGTTTGATTACTCCAAAAGTCCAGTGAATGAGGGCGAGAGAGCGTAACATTTTGACAGCTCAACACTAAAGAGTTTGCAAATATTGGTTGTATAAATTTTACCCAACCGAAATTTGCAAGATAGAAAGCTAGAAGAAAATTTGAATTGTTCACTTCTAAAATGGGTTCCATTGATTGTTCCACTGTTTCATTGGGGTCTTCATCGGCACCATTAAAATGTAAATCAAATAAAAACACATCAGCTGTTTTCTTGCAAATTTTTACTGAATGTTGTTCGAGTATTATTTTGCCAAATTTTGCATGAAGAGAGTAAAATCGTACTCTCCCAAAGTACAAATTTGCAAATTATTACTGGGAAAGTAAACTAACATAGCTATTGACAATTTAGGGTTTATTGCCGTCTATGTTTTTAAACAACAACTACTTTAAAAAGATAATGGATTTTTTTTACAGGCTCTTGGGACACTTTCATCATAAATTCCATTTGAAAAAGTGCATTTGAGGCCTTTTTGCAGGATACCGACGATATGATACTTTTGATATCTTCATAAGTTTGTTCCTCATATTATAAGACAAATTTATATACAAATTATAAAAATCTATCACACACTGCAATCAAAAATTCAAAGTAATAGCACAATTTTTTGAAAATTGTCCCATTGAGTTAGAGGTAAACAAATTTCGTGCCAGGTAATAGCACCTCTTTGCATGTTTTAATGATATTCTAAGAATTCTTGGCTCATTTTCTTTTCTTGACTTACGATGGCACATTTGCAGCTGTTTATCTGAGAAATTTCAATGTCCCTTAATGTTAAGCATTTCCATTTTTCTATACATGCTCCTCAGGTATAACACCCTGAGCATTGAACTAATGTAAAGAAGAACCTTTCGTTGTTGTTCTTTGGGATTTGCACCAAGTGCAGGCAACAACACGAAATACATCTGTCTGTCCTGTGCGTAAACCGTTGTTTCCTGTGCAATATATGAACAATAGAAAGTACACGGACGGCGGGTACTTTGTAATGATGCACATACGATACCTGCAATGAACGAACGTAGTTTTCTAATGCTCATTTTATGCTTTACTCTCTCTCTCTTTCTCTCTCTCTCGACTTTACATATGGTTTTGATGGCTTTGGTTCAGATATCCTGTAGATCGCAGGATAGTATTATACATGGAACTGAAGTTTTCTAAATATTAAGTTCAAATGACATATAGATGGCGCTAATTCACGTTTTGTAATAGTTAAAAAGTGACATGACAAATGATTAGTGAATACATGTTTGTGTTAACGTTCTTTGGTAAATTTTCTAGCACAAACAGTACAGTTGTATGATAATAATTAGTTTTTGAGCGCATCATGTTAAAGTCGTACTGTGGCAACGCTGTTTCTACCTGCTTCACAGATTAATTCAAAACATTTGTAATTCAAAACTCGTTAATTGCAATTTAAAAGTGAAAAATTGATAGCAATTTGAAATATGAAATTTTAGAGGGATTCTTAAAAAAATATGAATTTTAACTCAACTCAAATGTTGGAAGCTTTTCCATATCTAGTTAAAATTTCATAATAATATCACAATTTTATAAAATTTGGTACATTGAGAGAGGAGTACTAGATCACTTCGTGCCATGTAATGGCTTCTCTTTGCTTGCTTTGTATATTCTTCGAATTCTTTCTTTGGTAACAATCATTTTCTTTTCTTGGCTTATGATGGCACATTTGCAGCTGTTTATCTAAGAAATTTCAATGTCCGCAAATGTTAAGAAATTGTATTTTTCTAAGCATGTTCTTCATTCAACTTGCACGTAATACATCTGCCGCCTGTCTGTCCTGTGTGTAAACTGTTGTTTCCTGTGTTATATATGTACAAAGAAAGTACACGGCGGGTACTTTGAAATTACGCAAACACGATACCTATGATGAGAGAACGTAATTCTCTGATTATGCATATTTTTTTGCTATACTATCTCTCTCTCTATCTCACTTCTTTACAAATAGGGTTCGATGGCTTTGGTTCAACGGTGCCCAGTTTATGAAACAATTGGTTAGAGAGAACTCACACAAATTCTTATGCTCTTTCATTTAGCTGCACTGAAAAAAATTAAATATGACACACGATCAATATTATATGATAAACAATGATTTTGGTAATGTTCAATGCTTGTTACGTTATTAAACCTTGAAAACAAATTGGCCTAATGTTTTAAAAAGCCATTGTGCCAAGTGTTTTCCAATTAGAGGTGTTCTTTTTGATATTCAAAGATAAATGTAATTTTTTGAGATAAACGATCGGATGTTTATTTCATAATAAAGATGAAGGTATGCCGTTAATAATGAAAAACAACATCAGCCAAATGGCCACCACAAGCACGCTTACAAGACCATATCCCTTTCATGAAATTTTCCATAACCAAATCGTAAAGTGGCTGCCCTATGTCCTCGATAGCCTCACGAATTTTATCTTTGAGGTCTCGAATCGACGCTGGGCTGTTGGCGTAGACCTTATTATTCACGTGGCCCCAAATGTTGACGTGTAGCCACCAATGTGGAAATGGGCCTCATCAGTCAAGATAATTTTTCGATGGAATTCCGGATCAGTTTCATGCATTTCAGCAAAGGCACGACGTTGTTGATGATTGGCCGCAAAATATGGTGTAATGCCGTTTGTGGAACGACGAGGAATGGACAAACCTGGGTTTTCTTCAACACTTTGGGCTACAGCAGCAATATTCTCAGTTGTTCTTGAGCGATGTGCACGGGTTTTATTCTCCACATCACTAACTTGTCCTAACAGCTTTTTCCACCAATTTCTGTATTGCGGTCCGACAAGGTGCTTCACGACGACCAAAAAATGCTGTAGTTTTGCGAACTGTGACTGCAAGATTTTCACCATTTTTGTAGTGAATTTTAATAATTTCAATGCGTTGTTGAAGCGTGTATCGGTTTATTTTTAGTAACGGCGTAGTTTCTACTTGTCAAATGTCAAAGAATAAAAGCTTCAAAAGTGACAGCTACCGAAATAGCGGGCCATTCACAATAACACCTCCATTGGAAAACCCTTTGAAAACAAAATAAACGTTATTTAAAAAAAAAACTGAAAACTTCAAATTCCGGAGGATTAACCGTAAATTCATAAACTTTGTTTTACATCAAATATATTTTTTTTTCCAAATTTTTCCGATAATAAAGAGAGAAGCTAAAATTAATTTAAGGCCAAACTGTGCTTATTATACGATAATTATTTCTTTGAGTTCTAAAATATAAATGTTATTTTAAGATATTTAAAATCAATTGTTCATGAGACCGATCAGCATAAAAATCTCTGAACTTTTCTTACAGTGCAATCATTACTCTCTCGCCAATACAACTACAGTTTTTAACCTGGGCATCATTGAAGACGATTTTAACAACAGGGAGATATATAATACATGAAACAAGCGTTTTCTATTATGTTCAAATGACATAGAGATGGCGCTTTTTCGCCTTAGGTAGTAGTAAAAGAGCATGACTAATGATTAGTGAATATACGTTTGCGTAAAATTTCTTTGGAGAATACTCTAGCACAAACAGTACAGTTGTATGATAAATAAATAGTTTTTCATATTGTTATTATTTTTTAATTTGTAGCATTTATTTATACCTTTAAGGTAATAAAACTGTGTAGACATTAAAAAGTCTACTGTAGTCTACGTTATATGTATATTTATTCCTTTATATTTATTTAATTTAATCCTTAACATTTATATTTTGTTGTTTTATTTAGGCAATTAACAAATGAATTTTTCCGAAACCTTTTCAAATTTGCTCACAAGAAATTGTGAAATGTTTCGCCAGCAATTTATCTGGCATCTCCCTTTAACACGAAATATATGCGAGGCCAAGCGCATCAGGCCAAAGCCGCATTACGGCAACACTGTTTCTACCTGCTTGAACACTGCAAGAATTTTACCTTTTCCATTTGCCACACTCGGCTGCTCTCTTTCTGGCACACACTACTCAACGTATGCACAGACGTTTTCGCACAAAACTCTGCGCTACTCAGCGACGCCAATTAATTCGAACAAATTTTCGGATATTCATTCGGCGTTAAACAGCGTAGCAGTGCAGACGTGTGCAGTGGCAAGAGTTAGTAAAAAGTACAACATAATTTTTTAAAAAATATATATAAGTACTCATCACCACTTTTGTGTGCTAAATACATAAAAAAAAGAAAAGTAAATTTATACTTAACTAGTTAAAGTTCTCTCCCGTCGTCTTAACTAAAAGTGACTCGATTTGTGTTTTATTCCGTGGAAATAAAATACAGATTTCGTAAAAAAAACCCAATTTTAAATTTTTAAACAAGTTTTTTGTAACAAAAAAAGTAAAACAAAATGGCTGATGTTGCTGCTGTTGAAAACAAGTGAGTATATTATACAGTTAATAAGTCGTGCCTATGCACGCATAAGAAGTTTAAGGAAGACACAAAAAAACGCATCACATTTTGCAAATACCATTTGAAATGAGGCAAAAGTTAATTTGTTCTTGTCGTTTGAAAGAAAAAGAGACTCGCGGCCGGAGGAAGAAAAACGGTGCGAAAAAAATTTGAAATTTTGTCTGTATCACAAAACAGCGGCATTTGCGAAAAACTTAAACGGCGTCTCTTGCCGTTTGCTATGATAAAGCTTTCAAGTGTTGTCTTTTTCTTTCGCCTGTGTTTCCCATGTGAAGATTTACTGGTCGTACTGAGCCGCTGTTGTGTAGTTGTTTCAGTTCTACCATTTTTCCAGTTTTGTCATCGCTTCTCTTGTCGTCGTAGTTGTTGCTAGTATTGTTTTATGTACATGAGATTGTGCCGGAATCGAAAGCGGCATTTGAAAACACACTTGCGTTATAAAATATTTCTTCGAAATTGTACAAAAAAAAAAAAGAATAAGCAAAAAGACGCCAAGCGTCGTTTTCCTTTGTATAACGGCGGTGGCGGCGGCGTTTTTTCGTGCCGGCCATCGTATATTTTGTTTCGCTTGCTGGCTTAACTGAACGAGTATAACTTGGCAGATATGGGATGTTGATGATGTTCGGTTTTGGCGCGGCTTTGCTGTAGCATTAAAGGTGATAGAAGAGGGTTTGAAACTGACGGCTGCGTCTCAGTGGCAGCGTTAGGTTTAGTGTCATAGACATGAATGTAGTCTTTAACGACGTGTATGATTTTTGGTGCCGGCTAAAAATTAAGCATGTACAACAACATGGTAAATGATAAACTATAGTATGAACAACCACCTGGAGGTTTATGTTATGGTAACGGGGATTTGAAAATTCTGTTTAAGTTTTACTAATTGCTTTCTTATACGCAGCATCATTTTCCGCTTTCTTCATTTCCTAGTAAACTTGTCTGCTTTTTTATATTTGTCATCCGCACATACATACATCTGTACATCAATCACCCGCCGTTCACTGCCAAAGTATCATTTAGCTAATTGATTTGCCGAAATTGAAAAAAAAAGAAATGTGTAATGTGTACACAACTTGTGTGTATGTAAATTAGCAAATTTCGCATTTTCGATTTAATCGAAGGCGGTCGAGCGGGCGGCAGCATTCTTGTTGACGTCTTCGTTTCCAATTTGCATCGATTCATTTGCTCTTTGCTTTCTTGTTCTACGAACACGAAAAAAAAACACGTTTTCACATTCATTAGCAGCAAAAGCTTCTTTTCCAAAAAATTCTATCTAAATCTCTGGTGTCTGCTGTCGTCGTGTTATCATTATTCTATACGACGAAGCAGGGCAGCACCACAGCACCCCCCAATTGTTTGTCGTTGTGAATATGTTTGTCGTTAGCCACAATTTTAGAGCGGTAGAGTTTTGGTGTTTTCTTCCCTCAT
This sequence comes from Muscina levida, assembly GCA_964034835.1. NCBI lineage: Eukaryota > Metazoa > Arthropoda > Insecta > Diptera > Muscidae > Muscina > Muscina levida. The sequence goes on along the minus strand of OZ035881.1, from coordinate 3,368,887 downwards.
TATAAAGTATGTCCGTTATTTTTCGAGCTTCTTTTTTTTCTAAAGTTCTTATCCCCTTTGGTCATATTTCGTGCATCTCTGTTGTTCCCTTTTAGGTGTTGTGCTAAGCCTATGTATGTACATGGGTATTTTAAAGCGCGCTAAAAACCTTGTTTTCCATTGTCTTTAACGTCCATTGCAAATACCATACAAAAGGGGACAGGCACAAGTGTTGCCATCTCTTTTGCTCCCTATCCCAATATATGTGTCAACGAATTGTGCTGTTCTGCTTGTTCTTGTTTCAACTAGAGTACAACACCAAACACACATGTACGTACATACACCACCGCCGTCAATCAACAATGTTTTTTCTTTTGCCGCCGCCTGCCTTTGTGTGTGCATTTATCACCCCTTGTGTTTTCAACCGCTTTTTCGCAATGTGTTATTCATCACGTTCGTTATTTCGGCTTCGTGTGTTTTTTGTATTTCGTTCGCATTTGCGAACACGAATCACAGAAAAAGTAATTAAACACACATGTCAGAAAAGTACACAATGCCGAAGAAACAAAGAAGAATAAAACAGAAAACACCGCGCACACACACACGCGGTCTATTGACGAGGATGAGTGAGTGAGAAAGGAAGACGGCAGTGTCAGACCAAAAGTCGTAAACTAGAAAAAAAAACACATTAGCAGTGGCTGCTGCTGTCGCAGCTGTGTGAATTAATTTCTATTTTTGGCTTTGTGTAATAATTCCATGACGAATTCCGTCCGTGTTAATGTTATACTTTTGTGCCCGTCTTCCTTTGTTTTTGTTCACACGACCTTTACAAAACCATAAGCGCCGCCACTTGGTAAGAATTGTGTGCGTAAATAACGTACACTTCTCTTCCGTTGTAACATCTGCCACATGCGTTTGTAGTGGTATTGTTTGGTTGGGGTTTATGTCATTTCCTTGTGTGTCGTTTTTTCCCTTTTCACAATGTCATGTAATGTTTACCTGGCTAAAGAGATGCCAGATTGATTAATGATCAGTGAAGTGATTAAAGGTGCAGGAGAAAAGATAACGGTATTTCAATTCAAAGAGAAAATTGATGTATGAAATTATGTTAATTACTAAGGGCAAAGAGTTTTATGGAATAGTATTGGAAGGGATATTAGTAGAAAATTGGGTCGTTAATTATATGTGAATGTGAATAGCTATCGTGCAAACAAGTACAGTAACGGTTTTTTATTTTTATTCAGGGTTGCAGCCGAATTGCTTAAAACACAATTATGCAATTATTGTTAAAAATGTTATGTTATGAATTACAATTAAAGGAATTTACTAAAGGGACTAATTAAATTGTAATGAATGATTTGTATTGTAAATATTCTATAGTAGTTTGATGATGTAAAAAGTCTCTGTTATGAAAAGTTTGATTGTAATTTGATGCTGCAATATCCCTCGTTGGAAAGGATTTGTCAATGTAAATGTCAAGATAAAGCGCTTGATACAAGTCATAGGAAATGGACATTCACACTGAAGATGTGTCACTTTGTTTCAAATTTTTATATAAAAATTCCGCGATACGAATTTGTTCGTTATTTTTTGCCTAGCTTCCATTTAAATCCTTTTAGCGACGAACTAAATAAAATACAATGTTTCGGAACATAAATCAAACTGAATATTTTCTTGATATTCAACAAAAAAAAAATCCTTCTATAATACACGTGCCATTACAATTTCATATTCAGTAATCGGCATTGTACAAATAATCTCCAATATCCTTGGAAAATGTATGCGTTTTTTTACATATATAAGTAAAAAGTTAAAAGTATATAGATAAAGATGTAAAAAAAAACATTTCTTAATTGCTATTATTATTTTTCTTTTACAGAGAAACTCCCGTCGTTGAGAAGGTAGCTGCCGAGGAAGTTGATGCTGGCAAAAAGGAAGTTGCCGCTGAAACCCCCGCTAAGGAAGAAGCCACCACCACTGAAAACGGTGAAGCCGCCGCCGCCGCTGAAACAACCACCAGCAGCAGCGAAGAAGCTAAGGAGAACGGTGATAGCGAAGCTACTGCTGCCACCACTGAAACAGACGGCGCTGCTAAAGCTGAAGCCGAAACTAAACCCGCTGCCGCTGAAGAAAAAGATGCGCCAGCTACCGCTACCACCGCCGCCGCCACCGAAGAAAATGGTGTAGAAGAAGCTGCCGCTGCTACAGAAGCCAATGGTGATTCTACAGGTAAAAACTACTATTTTAACTTAATAGCCAGTCAACAATAACTAGCATTTTGCCTTTCTCTTATTTTCCCTTACACAGATTCTGCCCCCGCTGAGGCCGTTAAGAGGAAAGTCACCGAAGGTGAAGCCAAAACAGACGAGGCTGCTGAAGTGACACCCGAAAAGAAGGCCAAATTGGAGGAAACTTCAAAAGAGGAGGTCCAAAACGGTGCGGAGGCATCTGAAGTAGCGGCTTAATCTCCCTCTCTTCAATAACCAACACACACACAACAACCTACCCTCTACTATATATATTATATATTAAAGAATAACACACAAACAACAAAAAAAAACTAATTCTAATAATTTACTTACATTAACATTAAAAAAATGGAAAAAACCTAAAAAATCCTACAAAAATCACAAAAAGAAAAACCTCTGTAAACTACCTACAACAACAACAAACAAACAAAATCAATCAACAACAACAATTGAATGATGTGGTGAAATTTGACCACCCCAATATAAAACAAAAGAAAATACAAAAAGTTTCAGACATTTCAAAACAATTTTTATAGACTTTGAAAACAAACAAGAAATATAAATATACTTTTTTAAAAAACTAAAAACCTTTTACAACGTATCAATATTTTTTTTTTGTATTTTTTATCCAAATCTAATCTATCTTTTGGAGAATTTTAATGTGAACAAGAAGATCGATCCTCTTTGATACGTACAATCAAATTCCTCATGCCAAAACGATTCCTCCCATAATGCCACGTTGTTGTTTTTTTTACACCACGCTTAAGTTTAAAACTTCTTTTGCTTAGCTTTTTTTGAGTTTCGCTTTTGTGTGATGTAGTAAGAAGCGACGACAATGGTTTTATGTGGTGTTGAATTGGTTCCAACCACCACACACACACAATCTTTGTCATAGTGTGTATAGTTAAGTCCCATTCACTTTTAAGTTCCAAGCGCCCCCACACTCATTCCTCGTAATGACACAATGAATTTTATTTTATATTTAATTTGGACCTTCTATGCGAATTCTTTTTACCTCTCTGTTTTCTGTAAAAGTTAGAAAACGATAGAAAAGCAAAGAAAAAAAAAATAACACACATCATCAGTTGATACAACTACAACAATATGAAAACAACACTACCTATACACCAGACAAGAAGTAAAAGGCTAAAAGTTGTAAAAATGAAAAAGTAATTAAAAGTATATTTAAACAACAAAAACATTCAATAAAATACATTCGATTGAGAAATAAAAAAAAAAAAATTTGAAAAAAAAAACGATGATTTTGTAACATTATTTGTGGGGAATTTTTGTAGATTATTCATGATCCTAAGGGGTATTGTAAAAATTTGTTGTCTTGTTTTTCTAGTACCAAAAAGGAACTAGAAATGTTAATCAAAATTTCTTTAGGAATGTGTAGTGATCGAAAATATTGATTTGTAAAATTTAGAACTAATTCAAATTAAACAATTGAAACCTAAGAAAAGTAGACTGATTTATCTGGCGGAAGTGTTATCTGGTTTGATGTGGAAAATCAGTTTTCTTTGCGTTTTTTGTAATCAAACTTAAGTAGTTCAAGTTCATACTGCTTCTTTTTAACTTTAACTTTTCTTTCATTGCTTGCAAAATTGCAATATTAACACGAAGAAATTCGTTTGCATTTCCATTTGCGACACATTCATTGTTTTTCTCAATTGCTCTATACATACCTCTTAGACTACTATTGTTTTCCTTTCCAATTTTGATTAATTCGTCTTATTTTTCACCAAATTCGAACTATAGGTACGCTTCCTATTGTACGCTTCCCAAAACTTTCTGCCATTGTCCTCATTTGGAGTGCTGATAACTTAAGATAAAGACATTAGCCGCTTTGATGATGTTGACGGCATCAAGTCCTCACTTCTGTCACCCATCACATCATCTTCAATATGGCCAATTGAGGTTAGGAAAACCACACTTTCTACCGACATCGCTATGCCAAATATATACGCACTACTGTCTCTTCAGTTTGAGTCAGCCGATATTTTGCATAGGCTTCTCTACCTGTTTCTCGGCACTTAGATTTGTTTTGTATCAGCTTTCTTCTAATGTCGCTTATCCACTCGGTCCATGACTATACGTATATAAAAGAGTTCAATTCAACAGTGCTCTTAAATTTGTGCCTCCAATTAAGTTTTACCTTTTTCCATCTATTAATATCCTTCTGAGTTGGACCTGCACTGTTTAGTGAATCTGCCATTGGTGGCAAAGAGTAAAACAGTTAGTTTATCGCACTTTGTGAAGCCCCTTGCAATAACTGGATATTTTGTTTATGAAATCTATAATTATGAAATAAAAATATTAACACATAAATATTTTTTTAAAAAAGCAACATACCTTTTTACATTTTTACAATATTTTCAGCTAAAAAAAAATAAAACAATGGCGCGCAACTGAAATCAGACGTCAGCTACTTGGTTTGTTTCCAATAGAAAAATCGGTTACTTTGAGACCTAATATCGATACTAATTCCGATTGGAACACAAAGCCGATAATATTGACATACATGATACAAACATTATATTTTATCGTTATTTATTGCCCATAGCAATTGGATTCCATTACAACCCTGATTATCTTATTTAACCGATGCATTGCCCCTCGTACAAAACACTGAATTCGACAAATGCTGCTTACTATCGTCTGTAGTTGCGAGAAGTTTTTGTTTATTTACAAAAATAAGTTAAAGCATTGATGACAACATGTGTGTTGCTCTGTATAGTATTAAAAATATCGCATGATACACATTTTGTGCAAAGTGCCATAGGCGTCCAACATACCTGTCATACACAAACTGGTATAAAGAAATACGTTGTGGAATGAACAAAAGCTTATTTTTTTAATTCAATTTACTATTTATATATTCTAGAGCCATGTACGAATGCATTTTGTTTATTTAGACAACAAATGTGTTACTGCAGTGAGCAATGCTTGCAAAACAACAAAACAAGAGTTATACATTAATGCGAATAGAAACCAAAGGTGCATCGTTTGTGCTTTGTTTTCTTTTTCAAACCAAACTAAGAACACTTCTCGCTGCTATGTCAATGAATGCAGTAAATTATTTAAATGTTTTTTAGTCTGCCTTTCTTATTTTGCTAAAATAGAGTGACAAATAGTACCGCTTTTTTTGTACAACAACAGGACTTTTTGTCAATAAAACTACTTTTAGATGCAAGTAGAAACATTTTTGGCACAACTGAAGTACTTTTTGGTACAATAAAATAACTTTTAATATATAATACTTTGAGGTATAATAAAAGTACTTTTTATGTAATAAATTGTGTTTTTTCAGGTACAATGAATTATAATTTTTGGTACAATTTGTGTTTTTATTTAAAAAAAAAAACAGCAAAACCAAAATCCCCAGATTGCATGTGAAAGTACTTTTTCTGTAATAAATTGTAATTTTTGGTACAACTAATTGTACTAGTAATAGTAAAATAAATGGTACTTTTTAGTACAATAAATTGTACTATCTAGTATAAAAAAGTATCTATTTACAATTTATGATACATTTTGGTACAGTAAATTGTACTTCTTGGTACAATAAAAGTACTATTGAGTACAAAAAAAAATATTTTTTAGTGCAGCATAACATATGTATGTTTTTTTTGTTTTTGTTTCGTTTCTTTATCAAAACAAACACATGTGTTTAATAAAAAGAAATAGGCTTGAAACTGTTTCATGAGCACAGGACTCTATTCTCTACTACTCTGGACCCTCAGGCCGAGGCCACGTTATTACTGGCGAGCGGCAGAGCGGTGATCGGTGACAAGTTAAAAATATGAAATAGCGCTGTTCATTGCGTGGCCCTATGTTATACAAATTTGCTAAAAAAATAATTCGGTCCAGCGAATCCTTATACTGCGTTTCCATTATGCGAAAAACAAGTTCCTGACGTGTTTATCGAAAAACACATGTTTTGCTACATGGTTCCCATACATTTTCCATGTGAGTATAACACCTCGAAAAACATGTTTTGGAACAAAGCATGTTCGAATACAGTTTTTCGAACATGCTTTGTGCAAGTGCATCACTGCGATTTCAGTGGTATTCGCCAACTACCGGGTTTTTTTCATCACCAACCTCGAAAATGTGACATTTCTACAAAAACAATAAACACCTGTGCTTGGCGTCCAATTGAAAGTTTATTTAATTCAAACAATTACCAATAAGTAAGTAATATGTCCAAAGAACCAAAAGAAAACTTAAGAAAATTAAAAAAAAATCGAGGACGGGAGAAAGAAGAAGATGTGGTCAAAATGGGAGGAAATGGTTTTGTGTGACGTGTGGGCCACACAAATTAAGATGTTGCGAGGTGTGCGCAAAAACTCTCATATTATGGAGGAAATGAGGGTGGAGCTGGAGGAGGTTGGTGGTTTAAATACTTCATTTCCATGTTCTTGGTATTCATGCTCCCAGAAACGGGATGAACGGGCCTACGGAAAATAAGTTTAATTATTTTTTGTACAACTTGTGCAACTCGTATATATTCTTACCAATTGCCAACATCTTGGAGACCTGAAGTTTATATTTTTTGCAAAAAGATATAAAAGGTATCTCTTAATGTTCGCCCGTCTTATTCTTCGTCTGCGTAAAATTTTTTGGCGATGTATTATTTGTATGGCTGTTGAGCTGATGTCACACAATTTAGCCACCATATCAATATCTTGTAACGTATAAAATGGAAGGAAATTGCAAAGTTTTTCCATATTTTCTAAGCAAACAATTAACAAAATTTTTTCAACCAAACAATTTACAAAAATATTTTTTTGTTTACATAGTGTGGAGCTGTCAAAATTACTTCGAAAATTCGGAGTTGCAAAACACTTCAACCATAGTGGAAACGGGTTGAGGTGTTAAAAGATAAACAAGTGTTTTGTTCGGTAATGGAAACACAGTATTAGGCCTAGGCCACGTAATAAGCGGCGAGCGGTGGACGGCGACAAGTTAAACACATGAAATGGCGCCGCTTATTGCGTGGCTCTTTCAACGGTATTTCATGTTTTAATTTGTTGCCGCTCACCGCTTACCGGTTTGCAATGAGCGGCGAGTTTGAGCGGCATGTGGCTAATTACTGAGCGTCATTTCTGAGCTGTTAGTTGTTAAAATGCCATTGCCAATTTTTCGAAGTTAATTAATTTGTACATATTTATTGTTTTAATAATTATATTATTGCATTTTATATTTTTTATATTTCTATAATTTTATATTTTTATTTTGTTATGTTCTTATGTTTTCATATTTTTTATATTTTTTTATAATTTATATTTTCATTATTTATGTTTTAAGATTTTTATATTTTCATATTTTTATTTTTTTTATATTTCTATTTTTTTCATATTTTTATATTTTTAAATTTTTATTTCTATATCTTAATAATGTTATACTTTTTTATTTTTATAGTTTTAAATATTTATATGTTTATTGTTTTTATATTTCTTTTTCTATATTTCTATATTTCTATATTTTTATATTTTTACTAGCTGACCCGGCAAACGTTGTTTTGCCATGTATGTTATTTTGTCTAAAAAATAAAAAAATTTTTTGGAGTGGACCGCCCTTATATATTTTATATTTTTATATATATATTTTAATATTTTTATATATTTTTATGTTTTTATATTTCTAAATTTTAAATATTTTATTTTTATATTTTAATATTTTTATATTTATATATATTTTTAATATTTTTATGTTTTTATATTTCTAAATTTTAATTATTTTATTTTTATATTTGTATATTTTTACATATTTATATTTTAATATTTTTATACTTATATATATTTAAATATTTTTATGTTTTTTTATTTCTACATTTTAGTTATTTTATATTTACATTTTTATATTTTTATATTTCTAAATTTTAATCGTTTTATATTTTTATATATATGTTTTTACATTTTTAATTTTTAAATTGATATGTTTTTATATTTCTAAATTTTAATCATTTTATATTTTAATATGTTTATTTTTTTATATCATTATATTTTCTATATTTTTATTTTATTACATTTTTATGTTTTTAATACTCTATATTTTTATGTTATATTTTTTATTGTTGTTTCGTTACATTTTTCTATATTTAACTTTTTAAATTGTTATATTTTTATATTTTATTATATTTTGTATATTTTAATAATTTTATTTTTTCATATTTATATTTTATAATTTTGTATAAAGCAAAATAGTTCAAAAATTTTAAATAATCAACAATTTTTCAATGTTTATTTCTTTATCTATAGTCGAAAATGTCTATTGACGTTGAAGAACACTTGTATGCGATGGTCAAGAGTGAGTGCGATACTTGCAACAATACTTCTTGCTGGTTTTTGGCTAGGTCCCCCCTCGAGACTCATACGATGACGTTACTCTTTACTATAATGAAATCAATTCATAGGAGACTAGTCTTGTTCTCTTTTCTATACTCAGATAGACTCTTCCACTCTCTACCAACCAATAGCTGCAATATGTTAAAGAAATTGTTAGTTTAGGGAGCGGTATATAAGACAAGACTATGCGCTACTGTAAAACACTGAGCAATGTAAAAGTGGTAAGGTTATTCTATGAGGGTAAGAGCATACAGTCACCTACAGTCCTAACCTACTTTCAACACATTGAAAATAATGTGCCCGTAGGGTATAGTCGTGTGTGTCATATGTAGCTCACCAAACTAACAATTTGCTTAACACTCTACTGCGGTTAGTTGGCTGAGAGATGGAGAGTGGGAGAGAGTGAGTGAGGAAACAATACAGAGAGCAACAAAGAGCCTTCCACGTTGACAAGAGCGCCGCATTATTCTCCTATGAACTGATAACATTTTAGCTAAGAGGAACCTCGGCCAACCGTCGGCACCAAAACTGTCTCGAGGGTGGGGGGAAGGGTCTAACCAAAAGGCAGCAAGTGTTGTTAATATCAGTTCCACTCGCTCTTGAACATCGTATACAACTGTTTCGTAACGTCAACGGACGAATTCAACGCGAGATCGAAAAAATCAACAAATTTCGAACGAAGAAATTTTGTTTTTTTCTGCTTTTTTACTTTCAGTTTTTGCATATTGTGTTTTTATTTACAAAAAAAAAAACAGCAAAACGAAAATCCCCAAATTGCATGTGAAACATAACGAAACGAAATTTCGCATTTCATATCAGTGATACGCAAATAATCATCATCGCCATTTTCACCTGGGATCGCCGTCGTCAGTGTCTGTGACTAATAGTACTGGCAAAAAAAGTTGTTAATACTAATTATAAAATAATTTAAATTTTTATAATTGGCTTTTTTGTGTGCTAAAAATCTACCTTTATTACTGCCGCCAGTGGTTATTCAGTGTGCAGTCGGAATATAACCGCAGAAGAACGAACGTACAATATTCAAACACACACACACACAACTTTACACATTGGCACCACACAACACCCAACGCACAGTAGTACGGATTGAGAGGCCAACCGGTCACATACGAACATACATCACAAAGACGACCAGAACAACAACAATAATAACAACAGCATTAACACTTGTGTGTACACATTTATCACTCACAAAGTATGGCTTCCCTGAGAACGGTAAGTACAACACAACACACGCAGCTGGTTATTTTCCATCACTATTCCCATCAGATAGTCAGTCCAGTGAAGAGACCAAAGCGATTGTTAAGACCTTTGGACGTTAATTAATAACCAACATCAGATCTGTCAAAACTAAGCGGTGTATAAATGTTTTCAGCAGGTCTTATCAGTTTAAGGAGAGATTTATGTTATGTGATTGAAGGGAGCGTTTTAGTTGGTCTTAAGCTATGTTCATACGGCAATTGCAATGTTGTAGTTTAGTTTAAGTTTAGAAATATAAAATAACTGTTTGATACGAAGATATAAGGGATTTTGAAAAAATATTGGATGTGACTTATTTCAAACTGAATACGGAGACACTGTCTATAACTGAGGGGCTAGGCTTTTATAACCAAAATTTCTTTCAATTTGTATATATTTAATCAAAATTCAGTTTTAGCGATTAAATAAATATAATTTAGCTCAGTTTTATGTTTATGTTTAAATCACTTTCTTTAATTGCAATACATATATGAAAGTGCATTACTTATTATCTTTAACATGATAAGAAATAGTAATGAAATCGTATTCCATAGACTAATACTATAATTAACAAGAGTTTGACGATAATACAAGTGGTTATTCAGTGTTCTGGTTAACTATTGCCCCTATTACGGTTTAGAACTCGACTCAGTTGAATTGACATTTTAGATGAGATTTTACAATCTGTTATTATCGATAACAACTTAACCTGTGTGGTTTATCAAAAAGTTACAGCTGACTCCCAAAAAATTCAAACTTATCAATAGCAGATGTTTTCAATTTTAACTCAACAGTCGATTTCTCAACTAGAATAGGGGCATATGTATGTTAATATGGGAACAATGGAAAATAACAATAAAGTCATAGAAAAACTGCCGATTGTAAGGGAGAATTTGTTATCAGGAATAAAGCAAGAAATGCGTAGGCATTTCAAAAAAAATGATTCAAAAACCGTAACTTTAAATTGCTATGGTTGGAAACACAATTGGCTATATTATAACATCAAAAATATAATTTCTTTTGTGTTGATTACAATTTTTTGCTTTATCGTTATTATTCCCGTTTTCTGTTAATATCATTAGTAGGGTGATTAACATGTTGTTAATAATTGTCTGAAATAATGAAATTAGAGTTTAGCAGTATGTAAATTATAACAGCGGAATAATCATCACTTAAAAACTGGACATTATGGCCAAATTGGATCTTTTTTTTACAATTAAATTATTATTCCCCACCATAAGGACAAATTTAGATACATAAATATATGGGTATTTCCACAGAGAGGTCCGCCGTAGGTATGTTTTGGAGTCGGTCATATATTTTACCCCTCTAGAGGCGACTCCGGGACCGGCCGTGGCATAGTGGTTAGAACACGCGACTATCATGCGGGAGATCCCGGGTTCGACTCCCGTATCCAGTCATCTACATTTTTCTTTCATTGCCGGCCCCCTCGAATGTTGTCGACAGCAACTTCGCAGTATCGGTGTCGTGTCAATCGGCATGTCTAGTAAAAAACTTCTCAAACAGTGACGTTCGCATTCGTCGATACACAATTAGGTGCCGTTAGTTGTGAATCTAAAAATAGAAAGCGTATTTATTCACAACAACGCGAGAAGCTATCCTATACCTCATTCATGGGGTGTAAAGGGAAAACGATGTTGTAAATAAATTGTATTTATGTTTAATTTTGGCGAAATATCTAAGACTTTATAAAAAATCATACATCATACAAATATGGATTTCCCTACACCAAACCAACAAATCTTATCGTTCATTGTAAAACAGTTTCTAAGATATAAAGGTTTACAGCTATGATTATATTGTAAACGAGCCGCCACGATTAATAGCTTTTATCTTCACCTATACATTTACGATTGAGTTTCTATTAATTTAGACAACAATGTAAATTTATCAACGGTATAGGAAAGTTTCCATAAAAGTTAACAAGCCATAAGCCGTTCACACATTTGTGTGGCACGTTTCTAAATGCTTTTAGAACAAATGAACATTTTTTGGCATATTCGTTTATGTTTTTTAAAAAAATATGAATTTAAGCGATTAAAGTTGGTTAATTAAACAAACTGTCGATATGTCATCGATAGTTTGTAATCGGAAATGAATTAACCTCCAAATCATCTATATATCCATGAGTCTGAACACGTCTTAAGGAGTTATCTATTCATCGTAGTAGATATTGCTAAACATTTGATAGAAAAATATATAACATAATCAAGTTAACACTGCTAAACAATATGTCTGATAATATTATTATTTTTTTTTATCTAAATATAATAATTCCATATAAGCGTTTTTCATATAAGCATTATCCACCATATTACAGTTTTTACTTCGTTTGCAACTTTTCTTCTCTTAAATTCGCCAATGCTGCAAAACCATGTTCAGATACAGGGATCGATAAACGAATTTAACAGCAAAATTGTGTTATTGTTTCCGGTTTGTCCCCAATCGTTGACCTTAAAAATGATCCCGCAGATTGAATAATTTAGTTCACACATCAGTGTGTCCCAAGGCTCTTTAAGCAATTCGACACTAACACGAGTTTCCTGCCAAATCATACCACTAAATTCGATAATTTCGAGGGAAATATAGCCAAATCTTTTAATCCGCACATATCTCTCGATCTCTCTCTCCTCTCTCTGTAGCGAATTAAATTGACGTTTGCATTACTAGCATTTTAGTACCTATTGCATTTGTATTTATTATCGCCAATAGCCGACGAGGTAACAACACTAATCAAAGTTCGTACTCGTGTTTAAGCAATGAGTGGTCCACTTCGATTAGGTCGGCGTTATCTCGTCGTTATCGTAAATGTGCGTTGCTCATAAACTCGAGGAATGTGCACACTTGTTACTGTCTGTGCGAGACGTAACCGCACCGCACCGGAATATTGTTTCAACGGAAATCCTTATCAGTCATGGTATTCTATACATTGAATGATTTTTCCGACTCAACTTATTAAAAGTGGAATCTCTGCCATAGAATTGCAAAATACATATACATATGATAGGAAAACAATTTAACGCGCTTATCACAAAACGAAGTCATCTTGCAGCACTCGTTTCATTGCACAAAAATGATGCATGCAATGAACTCATAGCGGTTTAAGTGTAATCGGTCAATGAATGGTCCCGTGAAGTGTCCCTCAGAGTTGTCTCCATTTTTTGTTGTTGTTGTTGTTTTCATTGATAATGAGTAAGTTATACAGAGATTAAAAAACAATCTATTATAAATTACATAAAGAACTCGTTATTCCGTTTTAGTAAGAAAAAAAAGTACAACGCAAATTAAGTACCCCGAGGGGTTTTTTTTTGTCAAACAGTTCGTTGTTACACAGAGAATTTTGTTGAAATTTAACAACAATCATGTGACGTTTTAATTTTTATCTCCAAACGAAATTTATTAGCTATTCAAACAAGATTTATTCCCGGTTTATTGTAAGTAATTTGAAAACTATAGTATAGTTCATAAAGTTTAGTAACGTAACAATGTAACTTAATCAGCACTATTTTTATTTAAGGGGAGATATAAACCGCAGTTATTAATATCAAAATATTAACAACGTTTGGTTAGTATAGAGATATATAAAACTACTTACATACATACATATGTGTGTTTTTCTAATATACTAGTTTGAAGCCTGAACAAATTGTAAAGTGATATTATAATTATATTATAAATATTAAATAAATTGCTGTAATAATGGAGCAGTATTATAATGATATTAAGTGGTCACTTGTTTATTGCTGGTCAAACTGATGAAATTGGCTAAAGCGTGTGCCAGTGTACTTTGCAGTATCAAGTAATAGTAATTTATGAAAAATTTAAGTAATTAGCTTAAAAACTTTTTTTTTAAGTCAATCTATCGTATTATCTTAAGTTTTTTAATTAAACTTTCATAGTTAACGCTTTCTTTAATAAACTATTATTAATATCATAAATAAACTGTCATGAATTATTATGAATAAGTTTCGTATAACTAAATATAGAAAGGCCGCTCATAATTTGTTTCTAATTTTGTTTATAATCGTAGGTCAGTGCTACCGAACTTAAATATATTTTTATTTATTATTTATTAGCTCTAAATTGTTGTTAAAATATTTGATAACACATTTTGTTTATATATAGTACAGCGACCTTCTATTTATATACACATAAGCGTAGTATTTATTTCTAAACCAGCACTACACCATTTCTAGTAGAACCTAGGATAGAAAAATACAAAATGTATACAATGAATAATTTTTTTTTATCTTTATTAAATATAAACATAACATTTTAAAATACATAATATAGTGAAAATTTGTCACAAACTGTTTCACAAAATGTCGAATTTGCTATTAGTATATATAGTGATCTGGACCAGTATTATACCCTTAGAGATGAGTTTGAGAAAAAGAGGGTAATGCATTAAAGGAGACGAGTTGGTCAGTTGGTCAGTTTAATTATCTTATACATAATAAAGGGTTTTCCAATAACAGGTGTTATTTTGGTACTCAAAGAAAAATTTAATTTTTTGAGATAAATGATCGGATGTTTTTTTCATAATAAAGAGGAAGGTATGCCGTAATAATGAAAAACAACATCAGCCAAATGGCCACTACGAGCACGCTTATAGGACCACATCCTTTTCATGAAATTTTCCATAACTAAATCACGAAGTGGCTACCCTATGTCCTCGATAGCCTCATGAATTTTATCTTTGAAGTATTACATCGACGCTGGGCTGTTGGCGTATACCTTATGTTTCACGTGTAAAATCACAAGATGGGCGATGGGCCTCATCAGTCAAGATGATTTTTCGATGGAATTCCGGATCATTTTCATGCATTTCAAGGTTCCAATCAGCAAAGACACGACGTTGCTGATGATCGGCCGGCTTAAGTTCTTGTGTTAACTGAACCTTATAAGCCTTAAGACCCAAGTCTTTATGCAAAATACGGTGTAATGACGTTTGTGGAATGCTCAATTCCAAAGAACGAGGAGGAATGGACAAACCTGGATTTTCTTCAACACTTTGGGCTACAGCAGCAATATTATCAGTTGTTCTTGAGCGACGTGCACGGGTTTTATTCTTCACATCACTAACTTGTCCCAAAAGCTCGAATTTTTCTACCAATTTAGGTATTGCGGTCCGATTTACCTCAGTTAAGGTATGCACAAGGCTAAGCATGGCGAAAAACGTACGTTACCAGGCACAACGAAAGCTGGACATCGGTAAACTGCGGACCACAGAGGTAACGGACGCCTACTCCAACCACCTAACTTAACTGCTACGGAATGCTCCAACCCCTAATAATATTACCTCGCAGTGGCAATATGTAGTCGACTCCATAGAACGGACTGCGAGAAGCGTACTTGGTTACTCAAAGTCGTCTCAAGAAGATGCCTGGTACGTTGATGAATGTCGCAATGCCACGAGAGAGACGGAAGCTGCATACAAGTAGAAACTGAAGACAATGGCAACGCGAGGCCGTTTGTGAACGGCACAGTGAGAAGAGGCAAGAGTCAACTTGTCTTTTTAAACGGAAAAAGAAGCAGCTGAAGAAGAGACATGATGAGTGCACAGAGTTGTTCCGAAGTAGAGGGGATGTCCGAAAATTCTACCAGAGTGTTAAGGTGAGAATGCGTGGAACAGGGTTGCCCTCCTGCAAGGACAGCGATGACCAGCTAGTGAAGGACCCGTATAACGTTCTACAGATAAGGAGAAAACATTTCAGCAAACTGCTGGATACAGACTTCACTCCAGAAGACACCGACAAAATACATGACGATGGTATTACCTGTCCAGTCTGTTCTGTCCCATATACAAGAAAGAAGATCGTAGTGAAAGTAAGAACTACCGTGGAATAAGCCTATTACCAATTGCGTGCAAGGTCCTTTCGAGCATATTGTGTGAACGTCTGTAACCAATTGTAGAAAAACTAATTGGACCATATCAGTGCGGCTTTAGACCTGGTAAATCTACGACGGATCAAATATTCACCTTACGACAAATCCTGAAACAAAAATCACCTACCACCTCTTTGTCGACTACAAAGTTGCCTTTGACTCTCCGATAAGGAATAACTTATTTGAAGCCATGTCTGAGTGTGGTATTCCTACAAAACTAATTTGACTTTGCAGATGTACCTTGGAAAACACCAAATCCTCGGTTAAGAGTGATAGCTCGTCCTGTACAATATTTATGGAGAAGGTGTAAGAAAGGCTGGTATCAACATGTCTGTCGCCATATTCCACAAGAGCCACATGCCACTAGCCTATGCCGATGATATAGACATCATTGGGATGTTACTGCAGTTTTCTTATCGCTAGAAAAGGAGTCGACAAAAATGGGTTTAGCGGTCAACGAGGACAAAACAAAAATAATGATTTCAACGAACAAAGAGTCCTCTTGATGGAGACGCACCGTGAACGTTGAAAATTATTGCTTTGAGGTAGTATATAAGTTTACCTTTCATCCTTACCAGTATGGAAGAATTGCAGAAAAAATGTTTTTTTGTTGATAAAAATATGCCTATGTTAGGGTTGGGAGAAATTCGTAACAGAAATTCCCTGTGAATCACAAAATTGTACCTTATTGTTAAACTTAACAATTATGGATGCAGTAGAAACTTTATATTGAAGTGACCATAATTGAAGTGACCATAAACTGATATGTATCGTGATAACATATGCGTATTTATAACCGATGACGCTTAAAAAATAAAGAAATTTTTAAAGACAAACAGTAGTGTACACCTTATCAAGAAAAAACCTTGCATTATAAAATGTATGACCATAAATACAAATTTCAGTAAGATATAATTGTGTTTCCAAACTATCAAAAATATTATAATTTTTAGAGAAATAAAATTGGTATTTTATAGATTTTATTCATAAATGAACATATCTTAAAAATTTCACAACTTTTTTATTTCCTAATGGATATTTTATCTGATTAAAGTTGCAAATATCCCAAACGCATGTAGAATTAAGAAAAATTGATTTTTACCCATAGCTTTTTTATACTAGTGATCCTAAATATCATATTTGTTTTTGAATTTTGACATCAAAGTTCCAAAATTTTTGAAATTAATAATTTTTTATAATTTGTTTTAGATTTATTAGGGAAATTTTGGTATATTTTTTTTTACAAAATAATACATTTTTATAATAAATTCAATCTGGTACATTTTATTAATGACATTGTTTTTCAATTGATTACAGTATTTACCGCTTATATGCACGCCGGTTATAAGCATTTATCGTTTATATGCAGCCGAACTTAAACAATCTTTCTTTTGTATCCGAGTAACCGAGTTTTGGTAAATGCATTTCCCGCTTATAAGCACTAAAAGTCGAGCAAATTACGAAGTGCATATAAGCGGTAAATACTGTAGTACCTTAGTTGTCCGAAAATATATCCGCCAATTGCGTCTTGAAATTTCTTCTTTTAAAAGACATACAGACATGAGTACAACTCATTCTTAGCCTTTCAAACTATTTTTGACTCATCAGCTGGGAGATTTCCCACATTATGTTTGGCTTTAATATTATATTGTGTTTGGTTTATTTTTAGTATTTGGATTATATATCTGTTCTATAAATACAATGCGAGTACTCATATCAGTGCTTAGATACTGCATTATGTTTACCACCAAAAAACACGCAAATACTATTTGAGTTATACACAATATATACAAAGTAAACAAAAACAAAATAGCTTTTTACTCGTATGCAGAAGGTGGTGTAAGAAATCGTATAGGAGCGTGCCACAGACATAAGTCAATATATTCCTCATAGACTTTGGTAAACAACAGGTGTATTTTAAAGATTCAAAAAAAATCTTGCATACACACCCACAAATTGTGAGGGCTTGGTTACCGACAAACTGTTATTTAATGTTCACAAACTTTAGTTCATTCTACTCTTACGGTAATATTAGTGAGTTTCTCACTTAAGTGGCCCATTACAACTTAGGAACGTGGTTCATAAATTTGAGGCCAGAAGTATTAAAGAATTCCACACGCTTCTGTCTTCTGCGTGCGTTCTCCAGTAAGTCCTACCAGATGGTGGTACGTCGGCAACCACTGGGTCCTTCCAACGAAGTTTGGAGCTCCCTACTCTGCGTCGTCTTTCAAGTTGATCGTCGAAATCATAATCTAGTGATGAGAAAACTGCAGTAACATTCCACAGATTTCGGCCAATGATTTCTATATCATCCGCATAGACTAGCGTAATATGGCTCTGGTGGAATAAGGTTTTAGACATGTTGACACCAGCCTTTCTCATCACCTTCTCCATAACTATATTAAATAGTGCACAGGATAAGCTATAGCCCTGCCTCAGACCTCTTTCTGTGTTGAATGGTTCAGAGTGATCCTTACCAATAGTAACCGAGGATTTGGTGTTTTCCAAGGTACATCTGCAAAGTCGAAGGAACTTTGCAGGAATATCAAACTCAGACATGGCTTCAAATAACTTATTCCTTATCGGAGAGTCGAAAGCAGCTTTGTAGTCGACAAACAGGTGGTAGGCGTCGATTTTCTTTCATGTGTTTTTTCTAGGATTTGTCTCAGAGTGAATATTTCATCCGTCGTAGATTTACCAGGTCCAAAGCCGCATTGATAAGGTCCAATTAGTTATTATACAATTGGCTTTAGACGTTCACACAATATGCTCGAAAGGACCATGTACGCAAAAGAGGCTTATTCCGCTGTAGTTCTTATATTTGTATGGGACATAACAGAATGAGACTCCAATCCTCGGACATGCTCTTTTCTAGCCAGATGTTCTCCACGAGCTGATGCATACTCCTAATCAGCTACTCCCAACCTACCTTAAACCATTCAGCCGGGAGACCATCGGCTCCAGCCGCTTTGATATTTTTAAGACGGGTATCGTCTTTGTCCTCATCGCTTTACTCGTCTGTCGGAGCATGGGCACATATAAGAGTTATGTGGAAAAACTTAGTTTTGACTTATATGGTTCACACACTTTAGGTACAAGTCTACTTAAAATTTCATTCGAATGTTAACCTGTTCCCCCTTACTGTGAGAATGCATTGCACAATTTGGCCAATTTTTTCCAATATTTTTGCCACACATCCACTATTTTACGCGATACGATCAAAATCACAGCTCAAGGTTCATGACTCTAGTTACGTGCGTGTTTTCCGTTAGACCTTGATAACACGTGCAATTTTCCAATGGAGTTCTCATACACGCAATTTCCAATGTGTTTACTATAGTTAAGAGAGAGAGAGAGCGCTCTTACTATGAATTATTTTACGTCATGACCATGAAATTGACGTTTTCGTTTAAACTTCTTCCCCCTCCCCATAATCACTACCACGAGGGGTGCATTTCCTTAGGGATCCAGCATATGTCAGGCTCACACGAACAGGGAAAACTCAATGAAAAGCATTACGTTATTTTGGGCGTAATTCGAATTCAACTTTAGGGTTACTTACTAGTACGAAAGACCACCACCACCGGCTATAAAGAGCATGCGCCAAAATTGTTAGCCTGAATTTACCAACCCCAAAACAGTCACTTGCAATAGTACCGGCCGCTTTACCTATAACGATATTATTTGTAGTGGTTCTTTGATTTCTGTTGAATAGATGGCCAGACGGCATAAACGTTAAACAATTAGCCAGAGCATTGCAACGTCGAAGACGGAGGTGGCGTCGGTAGAGGTTGTGACTGATTCATAAGCGTGAGTGTCCTCAATTCGGTTGTGTTTTGTTGTAAATTTGCATTTGCCATTAATGCAGCGGCGTCGTGTTAATCGCGTGCCCACATTGAGGTATACAAACTACCTTGGAAACTAACTGCTGCTACCAAAGAGGGAGAGAGAGAGACACAGAGCGAAAGAGATTTGGCAAAATCGCACATGTATGAATGAATGTCGGCTAACGTGCTGTCGCCACAGTTTCGGTGTCAGGTACACGTAAATCGTATAAAAATTAAAAGCAAAACACGTAACTTTAACCCAAGGAATAGCAAAATTCTGGAATCAGTTCACTAAAGTGCCTTAACGAAGAATCATCATCATATGTTTTAGCTCCTTAACACAATACTCGGCTGCAGTAGAATCCTAAAACTTCCTTAACTAACTAACAACGTACATACTAAATAACACTTGAAAGACTTGAACGTAACTTTAAAATCGAATTATTTTGCAAACTGTGATATTTGATTTGTTAATTTCGCAAAATATTTAACAAACTCTACGCCGACATGAAACAAAATGTAACACGTAAAATTGGCAAAAAACCAATTTCCCACGAAAAGACCTATCAAATATTTAAGGCACAAGTAAGAATTTTTAAAAACTATTTCAATTAAAATACTACAATAACAATACAAACAAGAGAGAGAGAGAGAGAGAAGAGAGAAAAAAATATTAAATGTACAATAAAAATTTATTATTTGTGTGTTTTAGGCTTCCATGGCGGAAATACGTCAAGCTGCCGCTCGCATATGTCGTGATTATTTGAATGGCCGTTGGAAGGATGTGCCCGCCGACCAATTGATTGTTAAACGCATGAGGTATGTTCAGATGTTGTGATATTATAACATGTATACATTATATTTTATGTTATGTTCTTCTTTACAGCGGTGGTCTTTCAAATTTTTTGTATTATGTAAGTCTGCCACAAGACTCGGGAGCATCCGCTAGCGAGACACCAACAACTTCGCCCGATAATGATGAGAATAGGAACGACTTGACTGCCGGCGATTGTAATGGTAATAAACGTAAGCGCTATGACAGCTCATCGTCTACAGCTCTAAGAATCCAGGAGCCCAATGAGGTATGACAACTAAGAATAAGGTTATGAAATATTCTAGGAACTAGACTGTTCATCTAGCATATCGTCGGCTAGCCTGCAAGTAGTGTTATGTGTTTTTGAACAGGTTTTCAGGAGAGGCAAAAAACTGATTTATTTTGTCCATTAAAGATATTTTTTTTAACCATAGGCTTAACTGAATGTCTACCACAAATACCAGAGTACTGCATTAAAAGATATCCGATATTGATCTCTGTTACGGAGTGCTATAGGTTTTTTAAGAAAAACTGCACATAACACTTTTTGTAGGAACTTTTTTTTTAAATAAATTCATATGAATTCGTACACATAACACTTTTTGTTTAGATTTTTTATTTTATTATATTTAAGTATTTTTGCCATTAAAAGACGCCTAACGCTAGCAAAATTGGTGGTACAATATGTAAGATGAAATTCATTAACATTAACAAACTTAGATAACTAAACAAAGAAAACTTAAACAAATAAATTTTAATGTTGAAGATTATCATAAAAGGAGTGGTAATCTTTGTGCATATATTGCTTTAATCTATGGAGGCTCTTGTATTTAGATTCATCAATTTTTAATGGAGATTCATATAAGTTTCTTGGTTCATTTATTTTAAGTACCCTTGTTCGCTTTTTTGGCTCATTAATCCCCAATTATCGGTGTGGCGCAGCTTGAAATAAACTTCATTGTCTTTAAAAAGCAATCCACGGATGTTGTTTACTTTTGCATCACCTGCATGTTCACCAGGTCTGATTGAGGTAAAGTTGTCAGGAACGTGTTCGTAATCCTTAAAAAATTATACTCTAAGTAGTTTACTGTGTATGAATGTGTTGGTCTTGCCTGTCTCATGCGACTAACATAATCTAGTGGCGAATATATTGGAGCTGTAAACAAATTTTCTAACGTTTAATGGACACTGTCGACTTCCATCATTGTATGGCCTTTTTCTAATATAATTTGCTCCAACTCTTGTCCAGTAGCTACAGAAAGGTTTGCTAAAGCGCTACACAGTACCTTATTTTTATTTTGGTAGGTACATCCATCCGATATTAGCATAACCTTTACTATATAAAAAATAATAATTACCATATAAAAAACACATAACACCTATTGCAGGAATATTTCGTATATGGGTTACACATAGCACTTTTTGCTATCTTCTAAACCCATTAAGATATCGCAAAACGTCTTGGTAGGCTTATGTATGACCAGTAGAGATTCACAATGGTACAATAAAAAAAAAATTCCAAAATTACACATGACACTACTTGCAGGCTAGCCGACGATATAATAACGAGTGCTCTAAGTTTGTCATTAACTATATATGGATAGGATAAAGGCAATGAGTTGTAAATCAAATTAAAAAAACTAATTGAAGCACAAGAACTGCTTTCAAAATGATGATCTTAAAAGAACTGACACGAAAAGTGAGTTGAATCGATTTTTAAAAAAATCCTACTTCGTCTCACAATATCCACAATGCACAAAACAAAATCATATACGTGACATTTTAGGAGATACGGATCATAGTACAGACATCACTTTAACTAACATATTTTATAATTTAAGTCAGTTCTATTCCAACTATGATAATTACCTTAAGAGAAATTTAGCCGTTTAGCCGATTTTAATAAAATTTAGTCGTACAATATAGGGTAATTACCAAAAAGTGGGCAAACGGGGCGTGGCGATACATTTTTTAAAGCTGAAAGTATAAAAATTGATACCCAGTTACCACTCAGCAACACAAATACTTATATGAACACGCAGACGAAATTTGAATTTTTTTATCAGTGGGCGGAGTGGGCGTGGCAAAACTTGTTTTTAAAGCTAGATAGATGCAATTTGATAATCACATAGTACTTGGCAACACAAATACTTGTAGGAATACGCAAACGAAATTTTAATTTTTTATCAGTGGGCGTGGCAAAACTTTTTTTAAGCTAGAAAAGTAAAAGTTGATAACCAGCTAGCACTCGGCAACAAGAATATGAATACACAGACGAAATTTTAATTGCTGATCAGTGGGCATGGCAAATCTTACTTACTTAGCTGGCACTTCTTTGCAATATTACACTGTACGACACGATTTTTGACCCATGATCAAACTGACCAGATTCTAAAAATATAGCTCAAATAAAATTATACGTATCTCCCGGTTTTTCTAGATCAGCTCATTTAAGTTTTTTACGAGCAATTCAAATTTTGGAGTGAAGCTCCCATACAGCGACTCGAAAGTGAATTCTTTCTGTTCTCAAAACTCTGCGAGTTGTTAAGATAATTTGATGAATTATTGTTTTTAAATGTGTTTTAATTGGCCAGGATCTGGTTCTGACGAAGCAAAAATAAATAATTTGTCACAAATTACAAAAAATGTGTGACAGTTTTAATTTTTGACAATTTTAATTTTTGAAAAATTTTATATTTGGGCATCGTCAGAACCCTCTCCTGGCCATTTGAAAAATATTAAAAAAAAGTTCATCAAAATCCGTTGACAAATTAAATTTGTGACAGATATAATTTGTAACAAATTTTAAATTTTTGCTTCGTCAGAATCGGCTCACGGCCACTTAAAACACATTTAAAAAAAATTCATCAAATTCTGCTAACAACTCGCAGGTTCTGCGAGGAGGAAGAATTCATTTTCGAGTCGCTGTATGGGAGCTTCAATCCAAAAATTGAATTACTCGTAAAAAACTTAAATGAGCTGATCTAGAAAAACTTAGAGATACGTATAATTTTATTTGAGCTATATTTTCAGAATCTGGTCAGTTTGATCATGGGTGAGGCCAAAAGTTTAAATTTGTCTTACAGTGTTATAAGCGCTTTGATCTTCTGAGCTTCTTCTCCAGTTAGTCACACCAATTCTGCAAGGTTCTCAGTAACCTGGTCTTTCCAACGGAGTTTTCGTCGCCCCTCTTCTGCGCCGCCCATTAAATTCATTGTCGAAGACTTTTCGAGCTGGAACATTTTCGTCCATGCGTACAACATGACCTAGCCAACGCAACCGCTGCACCTTTATACGTCTAACCGCGTCAATGTCAGTGTACAGATCGTACAGCTCATTCGACGTCGGTATTCTCCGTTAACGATGATAGGCCCATATATTTTACGGAGTATTTTTCTCTCAAATACTGTCAGAACAGATTCATCCACTTGTCTCATAACCCAGGATTCTGAACCATACATCAAGACAGGTAGATCCAGTATCTGGTATAGCTGGATTTTTTTCGTTGAGAGAGGGCTCTGTCATTCAATCGCTTGCTTAGTCCGTGGTAGCATTTATTCGCAAGCAGAATTCTTCTCTGGGTTTCGAGGCTGAAATTATTTGTTTTGTTGATGGCAAGGACTAGGTAGATAAAATTATCTACCACCTCGAAATTATAGTTGTCAAAGTGCACGCAGTTCCCAAACGAGTAGATTTTTTGTTCGTTGAAACTCATAATTTTGCTGATTACTTCTGTATACTTGAGAAGGCTGCAGTCACATCCCGCAGTTTTCGTCCGGCGATGTCTACGTCATCAGCGTATGCGAGCAGCATGTTGCTTTTGTTGAATATCGTGCCACTTGTGTTTTCTGCAGCTTTTCTCATTATCATCTCCATCACTATGTTGAAGAACTCACACGATAAGCCGTCGCCTCGGTTTAGGCCCCGTCTGCTATAGAATGACTCCGTAAGGTCCTTGCCAATCCTCACTGAAGACTTCGTGTCAGTCAGCATAATTCTACAAAGGCGTATCCGCCATGGCTTCTTTATAGTCGACGAAAAGATGGTACGTGTCGATCTGTATCTCTTGGGTGTTTAATGTAGTTTAAATTACCGGCATATTCTGTTGGCAAAGAGATAAAAACCCCAATTAATTGCTGATATTTGGGAATTTTTTTTTTGCTATACCGAAAATTGGAAAACAGTCTTAGACTGTTATAACTTGTTCCACGGATATATGAATATGATTGTGTTTTATGTTAATGAAACGTAAACAAACAAAATTTTACATTGTCAAAAAGATCAGGAATCTATCTATAACTCTAATGTATCTCTATCTCTCAACTAGGTTCTCTTACGCATCTATGGTCTCTCCCATGGCGAAGATGCCCTCGAGGCCATGATCACCGAATCCGTAGTGTTTGCCCTCTTGAGTGAGCGTAACTTTGGACCTCGTCTACATGGTATTTTCCCCGGTGGTCGCATTGAGCAATTTATACCAGCTCGTGCTCTGCTAACTGCCGAATTGGCCATTCCTGAGATATCCGTCAAAATTGCCGAAAAAATGGGTGAAATTCATACATTGAATATACCCATGTCCAAGGAACCCGACTGGATTTGGAATTGTATGGAACGTTGGCAACGCCATCTACCCGATATACTGTCCCGAACCGATTGGCAGGATAATGAGAAATATGCTGAGTTTGTACGCGGCATTGATTACACCAAAGAGGTCGTCTGGATGAAGGAGGTCATAAAGCGTAACAATTGCCCGGTAATGTTTTGTCACAATGATATGCAGGAGGGCAATATTCTGCTAAAAGTTCAGGATCCAGTGGAGTAAGTATAAATAAGGTCAGAAATTTTATTCGAGAATAATAAATAATGTGGTTTTCGCAGACCTTCAGCTGAAGACTCGGCTTTGGGTAACATGTCAATGCAAGAGGATGATGAAGATGATGATGATGAAGGATTGCATGGGTAAGTTTTAGATGAAAAAAAAAAAAAAAACAAAAACAATGTAGTCAGGGTAGGCAGGTGTAGTCATATAGTCCGGGTACCCAAGATTTACGTTCAATTAATTTCTTAATTGTTTTGCTAGCACCGGGCATCCTTATTTAGGAACCCTGACTAAAAGTTGATAATTTCCAAAGACTTTTTCAGATTCCAAAATATCTTGACAGATATATTTCATTACCAAGTGACATTCACAATCTTGGCTAAACACATGAGTAAATACGTTGAATAAGTTTATAAACATATCAATGAGCAACTTTGTGACGCATTAAGGCAACTAAATTACGCCAGAATTTAGATAGAATTATTTTAAAACACATTTTTCTGCTACGTAATAAGACTTTGTGTTGTTCTGCTGAGATATGTATACCACCGTTGTAAAAATATCTATACATATGTGTGCGTACGTGACTCTTAGCATAACTCAAGTATTTTGTATTTGTGAGAGTGCGCAGATGAAATAAATAAAAATAAATAAAAAACAATAAAATAAATAAAATAAATAAAATAGATAAAATAAATAAAATAAATAAAATAAATAAAATAAATAAAATAGATAAAATAAATAAAATAAATAAAATAAATAAAATAAATAAAATAAATAAAATAAATAAAATAAATAAAATAAATAAAATAAATAAAATAAACAAAATAAATAAAATAAATAAAATAAATAAAATAAATAAAATAAATAAAATAAATAAAATAAATAAAATAAATAAAATAAATAAAATAAATAAAATAAATAAAATTAATAAAATAAATAAAATAAATAAAATAAATAAAATAAATAAAATAAATAAAATAAATAAAATAAATAAAATAAATAAAATAAATAAAATAAATAAAATAAATAAAATAAATAAAATAAATAAAATAAATAAAATAAATAAAATAAATAAAATAAATAAAATAAATAAAAAGATAAAAATGAAATATGAAAAATGTAAAATTAATTTGAAATTAAAAATTTAAAATCGAAAATTGGAAACTAAAAATCAAACATTAAAAATAAAAATTTTTAAAATAAGAAATAAAAATTTTAAAAAAATTAAAAATAAAAATTAGTGATTAATAATAAAATATTAAACAATTAAAAAAAAATTAAAAATTTAATATTACATATTACAAATTAAATAATAAAAGTATAAAATACTAGATAAAAAAAGATTTATAAATACAATAACAGGACCTTCAAAGTCTTGAACCGTGATCTAAAAAGACTCCAAAACACTCTGCTCAACACATTTTAAACGTCGGTAATGTGCGCAGGCGAACTCAAAACACAAGAGTTTAATGATCCAAGATGCTCTGCACACAGAGTCAACACATAACAAAACTCTTTTTTACAATTTTTTCCTGAGCACTCAAAGATGGTGTGCACACATAAACGAGCGACACTAAAAGATTGGTAGAGAAGAAGAAGAAATATAGCTGTATATGTATAAATATATGTATGTATGTGTTTTTTTCTCCATATAAATATTCATGTGTTACTCCGTGTTTGGGTATTTTCGTTTCTCAGTGCACATATGAGTTGTGTCATCGTTATCGCACACGCGACGGGAGTCAGAAAAAAGAGCAACATCGTTTTCCGACACTTAGCAAGATGTGTTTGCATGTTAACATGCTCAACGGTACAGAGTTTGTGTCACATTTACCTCTCAAACACTCTCATGAAAAGAGTTTTGCATTCATTTTGTCCACATTTGTGAGTTTTTTTCAAACGCTGGATCTAACCATTATTCCACGGTGGTTTACATACATGCTTTTCAGTCCTGTTGAAAGCAAGTTCCCTTTATATGTGTTTGCAAGAAGTACAGGTATAATGCTTGGTACGGAATGGGAGCGCGGGGTACCTTGGGCTGCAATGTTATCCTGTTTTTAAAGGTCAGCCTACCGACGATCTTTCCAGGCCTGTAAGCATGCCCTCTAAGCCTTGAATATACTCTTTTGCATTTCAAACTTAGGTTCTACCCTGTAGATTTGCAATTAATAGTTTTTTCTCCACTTAATGCCATCCATTTTAATTTTCACAAATTTCGCCCCTCTTTAATTTTAGTAAATCCAACAAAACTGCCGATTTGGACTCATCCACGGATTCCGCTATAAGCAGCGGTGCCAATGAAGCATCCTCTGCCGCACCCGATTTAAGAATTATCGATTTCGAATATTGTGCCTATAATTATCGCGGCTTTGATTTGGCCAATCATTTCCTAGAATGGACCTTCAACTACAGTGCCCCCGAGTTTCCCTTCTATACCTTTCGCAGAGAAGACTTTCCCACCAAAGAACAAAGATATCGTTTTATACGAACCTACTTGCAGCGTCTCAACGAAGGTAATGAGGAGTGGAAGCCCAATCATCAGGAAGTCGAAGAGATCGATCAGGAGGTGAGAGTATTTCAAATGTTTTCACATCTCTTCTGGAGTTTATGGTCGGTCATAAATGTAACATCCAACATCGAATTTGGTTACTGGGTAAGTCTAATTAAAAACGAAATGAAAATAATGAACTCATTACCAAACCTCTTTCCCTGTCAGGTGTATGCGGTTACCAGGTTCAAGGAATATTTGGAATTGAAACAAAATTACATTACCGACAACAACATGATGTCCGTTTAGTTATGTGTTGAATACTTTTGTCTCCTTTAATATGTAACAGTGATCGTTTCGAGGTCGAGTTTGAATTTCTATACAGGGGTCCTTTAATCCTTTAACGATTTTATGCATTGCTAGTGTTGTTGGGTTTAGCGTTTTGTTGTTGCTACAGCAGACGTGAGGCAAATATGAATTGTACGGAAGTAGCGGACGTGTCAAGTTTTAAGAAGACTATTGCTTAATAGTGCTGTGATGGTATTTACTTATACATAATATTTTATGAACCTTACATATCCTTATTTAGAATGTACGATATACATAGATGATAGATAGTCGATTACTATTAGAAATCTTGCCCGTTTTGGTTTTTTCTCTGATTTTGTGTGAGTGTGTGTCGTCTGTACTAAGTATTACGAAAATGTTGCGACTCTGTTTTATGTTTGGAGTTTTGGCATTTTTTCAGCGTTTTTTTATTTCAGTTTTATTTTTTGGGAATTATTTTTTAGTTTTTAGTTTTTATTATGTAAGTTAAGGATTAGTCTATATGAAACTTTGTAACATGACAGATGTGGCAATACTAAGCCGGACTTAAAAGTTTCGCGTGAAATAAATGTTAATGTTATGATGATGTACTCTATTTAGTTTAAGATTTGTTTCTCGCTCGTGTCCTGAGTGAGAAACATTTAGCAGCCTTAAGGGATGACAGACTGACGTTAGTTTAGCAAATTATATGTTCACTTTTGTATTCTTACTTTTATTTTGTTAAATGAAGTCATCTAATAAATCATAAATATAAGATAAATTAATAAATAAATAAACGAAATGAAGTTTTTTTTAACAAGTTTATGGCACTCGTTTGTCATTTATAGTTTATAGATTGCACTATTTCAGTAATCATCGCTATCATCGATAAACTTTGCCAATTTTAATGCGAAATCAATATTAAGTTATGCTAATACTGGTAAAGAAAATCAAATAAAAAGAAGAAACATTTTTGGACAAAATTTTTTTCTAAAGAATTTGCTATAAATTAATTGTGGAACATTGCCTCCTTGTTGCTAAAGTACTGAGGGCTTTGCCATCTTTATTCGAATAGGTTAAGATCCTTCTTAAATATTTCCGTACAAAAAGTGTCGAATTAGTTTATTTTTTTTAATAAACTACTTCGAGTTCAAACTCAACTCCGTTATAATTTTCCTAATACTATACCATAAAGCAACATTTTTTTTTGACTTGTTTGCGATATATAAAGATCCAAATGTATTGTTTCCGAGGATAATTTCACCTGTTATACCATATCTCAAGATGTACACGGCAGATTGGTTCGTCTGGTATTGAATTATAACAAATCCAAAGAGCATTTAATAGGGTAGAGTTTTTGTTTTCTCTTATCGTATTTCGGTTAGCTACCAGGACGGCTCAAGAGTGTACATTGAATCTCTTAAGATCTTTTGCAAAATGTAAAACTTTGATAGTTAATGTTTTTTGACATAAATTGCAGTTGCTGTTATTCATAATTAATCGTACTTCCGTAATCAATGAAAAAATTAAGAAAAATTTGCAAAGTAATGAATATATTGTGCAAAGAGAATAAGCAAGAGACCGCGAGAAAAACAATGTACACTCTTAAGCTGACCTGACATCAAATCAAAAGGCGTTCTCTTCACTAGGGTTGTCTCAACCCACTAATATACTTAATTGTATTGACACCACTTATTTACCATATTCACCCCGACTCTCCATAAGTGTAGACACAAACTAGCAGAGCAACAATAATTTGTGTGATTTGTTTGATCTCCATATATACTACTCACCTTCAGCATAGCCACACGTATCCACCTCTACCACATTTGTTCTCACACTTGTTGTCATCTATTGTGCTGCTTTGGCATTGTTTGTGTTAATTTCCAAACGTTGCGGTTGTTTTTAGTGATTCCTTGCAAATAAATTGTAATAAAATGTGTTAAAAGTTAATTAATTGCAAATATTTCGCCAAATATTTGTTGTTTATGTTATTAGCAATCACAATATGTGTAAAGTGTTTAAAAGTAAATCGGGTACGCAAAGAAAATGCAGTTTTTCGCCAAAGTGGTGCCGGCTCCACCAAACTTTTGGGAAATTGGCGTAAACAGACAATGTTGAAGACACGTTCGCAAATGTTACTGATATTTAGTGATTAGTGTGCTAAGTTATATTAGATATGATCTGATTGTGTGAAAAAAAAGAAATATTGTCAAAGCTCCATGAAGTCAATGCGCAGCCCCAACTCTTGGTAAGTGTTTTGTTTACATTTTTGTTATTGTAGTACTCTCTGCGATTTCGTGACAATATCGGTAAGAGTCAAAGTATGCAATAGTAATGGTGGACGATTGCAAGTGCTAATGCAGGGTTTGCATTATATTCAAAACTAAGAAGAGAGTTGCTAAACACCTAATTTCTCTCGGGGAATATTTGAGAAGGAAATGTTTTAAAAAATTTCAAGTTACACTAAAGAAGAAAAATGTTATTTATAAATCATAGATTTGTATAGACGGTTGAGCCATGTCCGTCTGCCTGGCTAGCTGGCAGGATAACTCGAAAAAACCTTAACTGATCTTTAATATGAACCTTAATAAGATCTTTACCAGTGTTATTATTTTTCAAAATGAAGTAATTAAATTGTTAATGTGCAGAATAGCCCCACCCCTTCTGATACCTTCCATACAAAATGACCTTTTCGTAATAATAATATTTCTATCATAACTTCCAAACGGTAAGCTGGAGGACATTTAAATTTGGCCAGTTCAATTTCCTTATAATAACAGGTAAACCCTCAGAAAACCAAAACATTTGCCACACCCCTTCTGGTAGTTCCCATACAAATGACCGAAATGAACCTCATAGTTGTACATACATATTATTTTTTAGATATATTTTGCATGAGGTGTACTTTTATGAAAATTTCACTCTGAAATGAATTTGAAAGGTACCTCCCACACAAAATGACATATTTTTGTAAAATTATTATTTGTTCTATATCATACAAACGGAAAACTAGAGGATACTTTAATTTGGTACGTTAAACTATCTTCTAATATTAGACAAATACTAAGAAAGCCAAAGCATTTGCCACACCTTCTGGCAACGCCCATACAAATGACCGAATTCACCCTCATAGTTTTACATAGGTTTTTTTTCAGGGTACACTGAATTCGGTCATATTTTGTGCAAAATATAAGATTATTATAATTGACTCAGGAATGAATATATACTTTATCTGTCGACCCTCTTCATGTATCTCCAATACAAAATAAACTATTTTTGGAAAATTAAATATTACCCGAACCATTAGAAACTATAATTTGCGAAAATGAGGGAATTCACAATCAATCGAGTTTCTTGCGTTGTATAAAAATGTGTATTTCGATCAACTTTTCATAAAGAATAACCAATTTTGGTTTTATTAAAAAAAAATATTTCAATTTAAGAATTTAAGTAGCTTAGTGTTAACTGTGGTCTAGTGTCATCTTTAAATTAAAATGCCATTTCATCTAAACATCTGTTAACGTTTGCGTTAGATTTAGTTCATCTAAATTTAAAAACAATCAATCGAATTTTATAATCGATATCTCATATTTTTGCTATGACATATGACTTTGCGACAAAGCAATAAATCTAAACAATTTTTGCCGTTTTCGATTTTTCATGGTTTTCTTTTTAAAAAAAATTAGCTTTTGTCACGTAACAAAATTTTTTTGCTTAATTTTTTATTATAACTCCGAAACTACGTAAATTTAAAATTTTCTCAGTTTATTTTAATAATATCGGACTTACATTCTTGGAGTTACCAATAATAATGTGGAGAAATGTTTTAAAAAAAATTATAATTTTACTTTAATTATTTTTATAAAAAAAACCTCTTTATAGAATGTAAAAATTGGACCATATTTATACTATTGGATCCCCACTTTACATCAAAATTGTATAGTAGTTTTTCAAAGGTTTACATTTTTTTTTTTGATTTTGTTGTCTTGTGTTATCTTTAAGCTATTCTAAATGAGGAATTGTCTTACATTCTTGTCGTCTTTGTTTTACTTACTTACTTACTTAAGTGGCCCATTACAACTTACGAACGTGGTTCAAAAATTTGAGGCCTGAAGTATTAAAGAATTCCACACGGGTCGGTCGTCAGATGGTAGCACATTGACAACCACTGGGTCCTTCCAACGAAGTTAGGTCTATATATTTTTCGGAGTAATTGTCTCTAGAATATTCCCAGGTTTTGTATGTCCGTTGTCGTAAGCACCCATGATTCGGCAGCATACAAAAGAACGGGTAGGATTAGCACCTGGTAAAGCTGTTTCTTAGTATTCCGAGATAAGGTGGTGTTACTAAAGTGCTGCTGAAGTTCGTAGAAACATCTATTGGCGAGCACTATTCTCCGCTTGATTTCTTGGCTGACATTATTTTTCTTATTGACGGAAGATCCGAGGTAGGTAAACCTATCTCAAACTACCTCAAAACAATAATTGTCGACGTTCACGGTGCGTTCCCATCGAGAGGACTCTTTGTCCGTCGAAATCATTATTTTTGTTTTGTTCTCGTTGACCGCTAAACCCATTTTTACTGACTCCTTTTCTAGTGATGAGAAAACTGCAGTAAGATCCCGCAGATTTCGGCCAATTATGTCTATATCATCGGCATAGGCTAGTGGCATGTGCCTCGTCTTTGTTTTGCAACATCAAAAACACATATTATTGCTTATGATAAATCATAAATTTCCATATAAATAGTATCCATTTTTAATATAAAATATTCCAAACGCAGACTATTTTAATAATAGAAAAAAAGTTTCATAAAGAAGTAAGACTGTTTAGAAACTTTCCATGTATATAATTGTCTTTGTAGACATTTTGGGAGCTTTTAGGACGTCTTCTTATAAATACTATTGATTTCTTAGGTAGTTTTTTATAAAAATTATATTTTTTGCCACTTTTATACAGAAAAGTACATAGAAAAGTACTTATAAGAAATAACTTAGGCACATTTTTTTATATTAAAAAATTCTTGTACAGTTATCATTTTCAGACAATTTACTTTTAACATGAAATACTTGATGAAGTCGATATTAATTGACACCTTACATATAGAAATATATCCCTGTCGTCAGTTTTCAATTTAGTAAAGAAGGACATTCAAATGGAAAATATTTACCTAGTAAATTTTTTTCGTAGAAAGTTTAGAAAAGTTTGTCTTTTATATAATTTTTGTATAAAGTGTCTTGGTTGGTACTATGTTTTATATAGAAACTAACATATATGCTTTAAACTTTAGTCTAGAATTTAGACTTTTTTCTTAGACTTTTCCCATATAGGAAATATATTGTTAGACCATTTTGCTTAATCACTTAGAAGATGTATTTTTAATAAAAGCGGTTTTCACCCTTGGTAGTAAAGTACTTTTGTAGGCCTTGTTAACTTGTTAATGTAGTTAATGTACTAACATTTACAACACTGCAACAACAAAATGTATTAGACTACAATTTACTACGCCGTGGTAAAAAAATCCCGCAAAAAGCTATAGTAAACATGTGTGATAAATTTACTAGAATAAAACAGCTGATCGCCAAAAATATTTGCCGGCAAAAATATTTGGTTTGCTTTTTAATTTTACATTTTGTGATAATTATTAAAAAAGATTAGTAGAAAATGGATAAAAACCTTAATTTTGTACGTATTTAAGCATTTAAACTGGCAAAAACCAAAATAAAAATCAGCTGATTCAAAAGTTTACAATACACACGAAAAAGACGCTCATGCTTTGTAGTGTAAAATGATAGTAAATTAAACAGAGTTGTAAAGTTAACCCAAAGGGTGAAAACCGCTAAAGAAAATTCTCAATAACTGTATTTGTTCACAAAAATGTTTTTATATAGACAAATATCTTGTCGAAATAGTTTTTATATAACAATGTTTCATTATTGTATAAAATTGTGAGTTTTGAACAATTTTTCATGAAGAAAAGCCAATTTTGTTTATTATGAAAAAAATTTCATTAAAATATAAAAACTTAAGTACTTAAGTCTTTGTTTTTTGCACTTTTCCCCGAGCTTAGTGTTAACTGTGGTCTAGTGTCATCTTTAAATTAAAATGTCATTTCATCTAAACCTATGTCAACATTTGCATTAGATTTACTTGATATGAAATTGTTTATTGTCTAATCAATCCTGGGATCTAACCTAACTGACACTGATTGTTTCTGTTAAGCTTTTCCGTTTGCCCGCCCCACCGCTAACAAGCAACAACACATTATCACAAACATTAGCTTACAGCTGATGAGTTAAAAGGATATGCAAAATAAGCCCACAAATGTGTCTCTCATTATCCCACACAGATTAACGAGATGATGACACTGACAAGGCAAACAATCAGAGTTGCTACTTCCCGTAAGGTGACTTCCTGCTGATGATAGGACAACAAAAGAAAAAAAGCTGTCACCAAGTGATGGTTTCATTTGCAGGTTTAGTGATAAACCTGTACTACGGTAGGTGATGATACAAAGCTTTCGTTTCACTGTAATCTTTGGCATGGTTTGTGCCCCTTAACCATTAGGTCGGTAACATTAGCGATTACTTTGGCGAAAGTTGTTGGTTTATTTGTGGCCAAGTTACAATGTGTGTTGTAGAGGGAGGACTCGGTGCAGGAATGTTGATGACATTATACTAAGCCCTTAAGTGAAACCATTTAGACGCCCGCCCATTTTTTGTGCTTTGTAGTATGTAACATAAATATTCTCATAGGAATAGTTGTATGCATATTACAATGGAATATATTACATGAAGGTTATTATATTTAAGAGGCTATGACTCAAATAGCCTTGGGCTATATCACGAAACCAACCAATGCTCATTAGTTTTGGACAAGAAAGCAGAGAGGAGAAATTAACTGAAATAAGTGAAACTCCGGCAGGAGGACTTAACTGTAAGAGTTTTTTTTTCTAGAAAAACACAAAAAGTAGTTTCATCTAGTACAAGCCATAATATGTTAAGCCTACAGCTATAATTATTACTAGAATACGTTGATTAGAACATTTACGAGTATGCACTACGATATTGTAGACACAAACCATGTAGCCAACTACACTTTCATGATGAAGGCAACACCCTGTGACAGATATGAGCAGATTAATAGTATGGTGGTGCTTTAATGTACATATTGTAGGATAAAGAATTTAAGAAAATAAAAACAAAAGCGTCAATTAAAGGGTAATGAATATGGATCGCTTTTACAGAAAAAAAAATCATATCGCAATCGTTTTATATGCTAAGAATTGCTTACTAAGATGTTTTGCTTATTTGGTGAAGTAAGTTAATTTTAAAAAAAAAATTGTTTTCATTTTAAAGTACTTACAACGAATGTGGTTCTTATATATTTGATATAAAAAATTTAATTTTTGGTAAAGTAAAAGTACTTGTACTATTTGACACATGAAAATAACTTTTTTCAACAATAAATGAAAATAGAATGACTTTTTGTTTTCGCTTATATAAAGTACTATTTGGTACAAAAAAACTACTTTTCGGTACAATTAAAGTACTTTTTGGTACAATAAAATAACTTTTAGCAAAATCAATGTACCTTGTGGTACAATGAAAGTATTTTAAGAAAATATAATGGTACTTTATGGTGGAAAAAGATTACGTTCTGGTACTATGAAAGTTCTTTTTGGTGGAATAAATAACCTTTTTGGTACAAACAAATAGTTTTTAATAAATTAAAAGTATTTTTTGGTACAATTAGAATACTTTTTGGTAGAATGAGCGTCAGTTCTGAGCGGTTAGTTGTTCAAGTGACATTGTCAATAGGGACTTGTTTAATGCTTCTACACAAAAATTCCCTTATAAATATTTATTTTTATATTTTATATATTTTTATATTTTAATATTTTTATATTTTTATAGTTTTATATTTTTATAATTTTATATTTTTATATTTTTATATTTTTATATTTTTATATTTTTATATTTTTATATTTTTATATTTTTAAATTTTATATATTTTTATATTTTTATATTTTTATATTTTTATATTTTTATATTTTTATATTTTTATATTTTTATATTTTTTGTTTTTTAACTTTTAATATTTTTATTAATCTTTTTGCATTCACTTTTTCCATCTACATATATATTTTTTCGCTCAGAAAACAACTAAAATTTTGGATCCTAAAATGTCGCTCAAATGACTGCAGTGCGAGATTTAAAGTTGTACATGCTTTGTTTTCGAGACCACTTTAATATATTCTTCCATCTGTCAAGATATATGCGCGAGATGGCATCAAAACTGGTATTGAATTAAATCTAATCAAATAATTATTTTTTAAAACATGCAAAATATGCAAAACAAAAGCAATGCTTTCTCTAAATCTTCACTTATTTAAATTTACAAGACTTACATATGGACACTAGGTTGATTCTTATTTGGCAAAAAAAAATGTTTTTGGAATTTTTCATGGGCCAAGTTAAAATTTTATTAAGACGTACAAAAAAACTCTATGTGAATTTTTTTAATTTTTTTCTTAAAGGTTTAGGGGTCGCTACCGGGGTTCGAAATTCAAAATTTTACCGTCATCCTGAGGGATAAGCTGAATAACTCGAGTAAACCTTAACTGATCCTTATGAAAATTTTTCAGTATTAACAATTTCCATAACGAAGTAACGGAACTGTAAATGGGCGGAATTGCCCCACCCCTTCTGGTACCTCCCATACAAAATTACCTATTTTTTTATAATTAATATTTCTCCCATAACTTTCAAACGGGAAGATGGATAGCATTTAAACTTGGTCAGTTTAATTACCTTTTAATAACAGATAAACCCCCAGAAAATCAAAACCTTTTTCACACCCCTTCTGGTACCTCCCATACAAATGACCGAATTAACCCCCATATTTTTACCTACATATATTTTTAGTAAAAATACTGAATTCAATAAAATTTTGTGTGAGATGAACACATGCCAATATTTGACTCGTGAGTGACTATGGACTATATAGGCCAACCCCTTCTGGTACCTCCCATACAAAATTACCTATTTTTAACCAAATTATTTTTTACCAATAATTTCCAAACGGACAGCTGGATGGCATTTAAACTTGGCCAGTTTAATAACCTTGTAATAACAGATAAACCCCCAGAAAATCAAAACCTTTGCCACACCCCTTCTGGTACCTCCCATACAAATGACCGAATTAACCCCCATATTTTTACCTACATATCTTTTTAGTAAAAATACTGATTTCAATAAAATTTTGTGTGAGATGAACACATGCAAAAGTTTGACTCGTGAGTGAATATGGACTATATCGACCAACCCCTTCTGGTACCTCCCATACAAAATTACCTATTTTTAGACAAATTATTTTTTACCAATAATTTCCAAATGGACAGCTGGATGGCATTTAAACTTGGTCAGTTTAATAACCTTGTAATAACAGATAAACCCCCAGAAAATCAAAACCTTTGCCACACTCCTTCTGATACCTCCCATACAAATGTCCGAAATAACCACCATATTTTTACATACATTTTTTGTAAGTATGCTGAATTCATTTATATTTTGCTATAGATATATGTTTATTGTAATTTTACTAATGCTTATCTTAAATATAAATCTAGTTTAATGAATGTTATTAGATATTCAACATAGATAATGCAACGCTATTGTCACGCCCCCCTCCACTAATTTGCAGTCCAACTTTGGAATTTTTACAGTACAGTTAATATGAAATGATTTATTTCAAATTTGTTCATCAGTTTTTATTGTATTATTACTTAAAAAGGTACATTTCGAAAATAAAAATTAAATTAAACAGTTAAAAAATAATATTAAAATAAAAATTTAATATATTAATATTAAACATGAATTCATTGCATGAAAAACTTAACATTAAAAAATATTGACTTTAGAATTTATCTCAAGCTCAAGACCAGGGGTTTTGAAAGAAGTTAAAAGCAGAATGATATTCTTATAATGCCAGGCAGTCTGTACTGCTTACAATTTTCTTTAAATTTAAAAATATTGTAAAATATTTTTTACACATGGTAGATTATTTTGGATCTGAATATTTTTTTTTTCTAAATTCTTTCACCAATAATAATAGGAAATACTTCTGTTCTCCATAATGTGTATGCAATTTATTGTATTCCTGCATCAAGGCCACTCCGTGTTCAGCAATATCATTAACAACCTTCAACCTAGACCGAACTAATTCTTTACTTAATTTAAAGTCTTCATCTTGCTCCCAATCTTCAACATTTTTTTTAGGAAACCCGATTTAATACCCGTTATGCTGAAAAATCTAAGAGTATTGTTGGATACAAAATGCTGAAGACTTTGGGAATGTAGTAGTTTTCCATCCACTGTAATTCGTTTTTCTGGATTATCTACTCCTTCTATGTTTAAAGCA
This sequence comes from Muscina levida, assembly GCA_964034835.1. Lineage (NCBI taxonomy): Eukaryota > Metazoa > Arthropoda > Insecta > Diptera > Muscidae > Muscina > Muscina levida. The sequence continues at coordinate 3,330,455 of OZ035881.1, read as the reverse complement.
TTTACCATCTTCTTCCTTATTTGATGAGAAACTTTGTCATCAAAAATGCAAATCCAACTAGCTCTTCCTAAAGATACCAGAGATGACCTATAATTTTTTTTAAGGCTATTGCCGCTGTCTCTTTATTAATTGTTGCATAAGACTTCAAGTCTTTTAATAACTGGAGGTCATTTCTTGAAGCAGAAGGTCCAGAAGTGGATTCAAACCAAAATTTAAGGTAAATATTAATTATAAAACTGCAAACATCCTGTATTCCACATAATTCGCTTTTGTTTAACTTGAACTGCTCTCTGAATAAATATATTTTTAAGGAATATATTACCTTAGCCTTCCATCTAGCAGGGTAAAGACCTGCTGGTGCTCTGAAGAATATTTGTGTTTTTTGAACATCCCGCAGAATATTATTGTCAGCTTAAGTAGCTCTTTGTAGCCCTCTCGTGGCTGAAACTCTTTAAGCTGATTTTCGGCAAAACAAATAGCATTCGCAAAATTCTTAACTTGTCTTAATATGAGATCATTCGATATGCCAGGTTTCAAATTGGAATGATCAACTTTTGTCCAGGCATTTTTAAACCTCTTAAAAAGCAATATTACAGGACCGGTTGATATTCCCGAAATACAATGCATAAATCATATTATATGACTTCTACGTTTAAAACTTTTAAGTTAACCTATGAAAAAAATCAAAATTTTCTGTCAAATAAGTAGCATAAATATGTAAAATTATGATGGTGAATTCGGTCATTTGTATGGGAGGTACCAGAAGGGGTGTGACAAAGGTTTCGATTTTCTGGGGGTTTATTTGTTATTACAAGGTAATTAAACTGACCAAGTTTAAATGCCATCCAGCTGTCCGTTTGGAAATTATTGGTACAAAATAATTTGTCTAAAAATAAGTAATTTTGTATGGGAGGTACCAGAAGGGGTTGGCCGATATAGTCCATATTCACTCACGAGTCAAATTTTTGCATGTGTTCATCTCATTGAATTTATTGTTTATTGAATTCAGTATTTTTACTAAAAAGATATGTAGGTAAAAATGTGGGGGTTAATTCGGTCATTTGTATGGGAGGTACCAGAAGGGGTGTGACAAAGGTTTTGATTTTCCGAGGGTTTATCTGTTATTACAAGGTTATTAAACTGACCAAGTTTAAATGCCATCCAGCTGCCCGTTTGAAAGTTATGGGAGAAATAATAATTATCAAAAAATAGGTAATTTTGTATGGGAGGTACCAGAAGGGGTGGGGCAATTCTGCCCATTTACAATTCCATAACTTCGTTATAGAAAATATTAATACTGAAAAATTTTCTTAAGGATCAGTTAAGGTTTACTCGAGTTATTCAGCTTATCCCTCAGGATGACGGTAAAATTTTGAATTTCGAACCCCGGTAGCGACCCCTAAACCTTTAAGAAAAAAATTAAAAAAATTCACATAGAGTTTTTTTGTAGGTCTTAATAAAATTTTAACTTGGCCCATGAAAAATTCCAAAAACATTTTTTAAGACTCACCCTAATGGACACCATTAACTTAGCAAATTCACCCTTACTCACCATAAGTGTAGACACAAACTAGCAGAGTATCAATAATTTGTTCGATCTCCATAGGTGCTATTCACCTTCAGTACAGCCACACGTATCCACCTCTACCACATTTGCTCTCGCACTTGTTGTCATCTCTAGTTCTGCTTTCCCAATGTGCACAAATGCGGACGCGGATCCGAAACTGATCAGTATCGGATCCGACAAAACGGAATCCGTGGAATCGGATCCGAAACTGATCAGTTCCGGATCCGACAAAACGGAATCCGCGCAGTCGGATCCGAAACTGATCAGATCCGGATCCGACAAAACGGAATCCGTGGAGTCGGATCCGATACTGATCAGTTCCGGATCCGACAAAACGGAATCCGCACAGTCGGATCCGATACTGATCAGATCCGGGTCCGACAAAACGGAATCCGCGCAGTCGGATCCGAAACTGATCAGTTCCGGATCCGACAAAACGGAATCCGTGAAATCATAATTATGGTAAAAATTCTCAAACTTGGTTGAAAATGCATTCATATTATTTTTTTTTATTGTAGGAAGTATTATACAATTGTAATTAAATTGTATAATATAAACATATATAACATAATATTAGTTTTCACATGTTTCACATGTTTTCCTGAAATTTTTTTAATTGTGTCAATTTTAAACACTTTTTCATTACATGATTTCCATTTTTGTGCGCCATGCGGATCAGGATCGGATCCGATACTGATCCGATTCTACGGACATTTTATACGAATCGGATTCCGGATCGGATCCGATCCTGATCCGATTTCGTTTGAAATTCCTTTTTTAAATCGGATCCGTTTTTTATCCGCATTTGAGTCCGATCCGGATCCGGATCGGAATCAGTTCAGATATAGAAAGATATAGAAAGACAGGTCCTGAAGATTACATTTCTTTTGAGAAATATATGGGAAGGGAATATTTTGAAAAAAAATTTCAAAGTACACTATAGAAAATAAACAGATGATATTTCATTAAAGATGGCGCCAAAAATTTTAGGCATAAATATAGTAATTTATTTGTAGGTGATATTCTTTAATTTATTTATTGTCTTTGTTACTCTAAGCTGAATATAGTTATGGGGTCGTCATATATACATTTGTATCTGACTGAAATGCCTTATATTTGTCGAATCACCATAATAAGAAAAAATCAATCATTCTTGTCGTCTTTGTTTTATAACATCAAAAACAAAGGTCATATATAAGTTTTTATAATATTATCGTATACTATAAAAATCTTTTATAATCTTAGATAAATGGAATTCTATAAAACTTCTGTTTTAAAAGCTGAAGTGCCCATTTATTTTTATGCATTTTTTAAACCTTTAAACTTTTCATATAAAAGTATAGATATAAATGTTCTACAACTTCGATATAAAGATATTCATCTAAATTGGTGAAGTAAGTCAATATTTGATAACAATTTTAGAATAAAATATATAAAATATTAAAATAAATATGGGTATTTCCAGCGGAAGGACGGACGATTTTATAGTAAACAACTTGTTGAACTTTAACAAAACAAACTCGTAATCATTGGGAAGTCTATACTTTCAAAATCCTCTGATATTCTGGCTTAAAAGTGCGTAAAGGTACGAAAACCCGGTTTTTTATCCGTAACTCAAGATTTTAGGGCTTTTGGGAACTTTGAAAACAGATTCTTGTTGTGTTCAGCAGCACCTACCAGAAAAATAGTATAATTTCCCAGATATTGTTTTTTGTTTTATTCATATAACAATGTGTGTGTCCGCATTGCACATTTAGATTGGAGTAGCATAAAAGGTTAAAGTATTTTAAATGTGATGTAAGTTGTTTATAACACCCCAACATATCTTCATATACAGTTATTAATATAAAATAATCTTCAAAATATTTAAACTTTTCGAGAAAACTAGAAAATAAAAATAAAAACGTGCGTTCGCAACGATAGGAAATATCCATATATAAAAAATTAATATAAATATATAAAATATAAAATTAATTTGCGCGTTGCTCAATTTTAAGAAATTTTAGCAAGAATTTATTTAAAATTGTCAAACTGTATTGCGCTTACAATAAAAATATTAATTGGTATAATAAAATATTGTTTTTATAAAAAAGGACGAATAAATCTAGACATAAGCTCGAGGTCAATTTCTTTTTACGAATTGATTAATAGCAGCACTTGTATTGTTTAAAAACCATAAATTTGTTTATATACTGTTGACATTTAGTAGTACGAATCTCAAATTTGAACGTCAAAAAAGATCAAAAAACTAGAATTTCAAATTAGAAAATTAAATGGTCTACTCAAGTTTAAAATTTTTTAATAATAAACAGGCAAATTATTACACCATAATGTAAACTTAATTAAAATAACAAAGTAACAACAAAAATTTGACTGAGTCCATATTATTACACAGTACAATATTAAGAAGTACAATTCCTTCAATCTATTCATATAACGTTTTCCTACATAAACAACAGTTTCAAATCGATATTAAATTATTATCGCATGTATATTGACAAAACAAATGATGCAGAACTTCTTCTTTTTTGGGCTACTTTCACGTGCAGTTCTCAGAATTGAGTCCCAAATCAATGAGCTGAAAAATGTTGTACTGTGTTATTCAATTGAAATCAATTAATTGACGTTTCTACAAATATATTTAATATCGGTGTTTTTTTTTAAAACAATAATTTTTCCTTCATTGAAAAATTGGAATCATACAACTTATATCCTATTTATAGGATACTTTTACGAGAAAATGTCAGAATATTTTGATGTTCTTAAACTGTGAAAACCAGAGAAAGGTCTGGTACACAAATGACAAATATCAAACTTGTTTTAAAAATTAGGAAAAATATTGCAGTATTTTTACCGTGACCCCAAAAAACTTTCAATAACACTATGTGACAGTCATTTGGAACTTGAGGAGTGACATAATGCATGTTGTAGGTCTCGTCGAGTACAACATGACCCTGTATACCAAAGTTTCCTAACACCCTCAAAATCTAGACTTACGGCTCAAAACCCGGTTTTTGGATCTTTCATCACTTATCGTTTTCCTTAAAACTGTAACATATCCAAAAAAAATTGTAAATATTTGCTGCAATACTTTTTAGTTATAACTCAAAATATGTTAATATTAATATTTTTAAGATATTATTTTAAAAACTGCCCTCTAGTCGTATTGTGCCGTTGATGTGTGGCATTGTCTTAAGATTTGACTCTATCCCACATAATATAATTTAAATACCATATGACATAAGTGACTTCAAATGCAGTTCCATACTCGCCCATCGTTGCCATATTCTCCCAAATAATTCCCCATAGTAAATACTTGGTAACATTTTGTGCCACTTTAATTTTCTGCCAGTTTAATTAATACTACAGAAATAGAATGCATCTTGCCCACATTTAGCTGAATGATGCCGGTACCGTGGTGAATGACCCTCCTATGCTTGGTCATTGTAAATATCTTAAAGGAGGTTAAGAAAGTGCAAACAACAAAGACTTCCTTGTCGTCGCATACATTAACTATTCGTTGCAAGGACTCACTTTTGTTTGCCTGCGCACTCAAGACATACGTACGATGACCACCACCGACAACCAACAACTTCGTAAGGTGGTAGGTAGTGCAGTCAGTGGAGGTGTGGTCTTTGAAATGGAATTTATTCTTAAAAGCAACTCATTGTTCTTCTTTAGAAACGAAATTAATTTTTGTTGACAACCGGGACTTTTCATTTAGGTTTTGTGGGAAATTAGTAGAGCACACCAAATATGACTGGCCGAAGCTAAAGGAGAATTGGGGTAAACATATCGTATAAAAGAGGTACAAAGATTATGTGTTCGGTGTTCACTAGGAATAATACTCTGAAAGAGGATGACCAGTTTGAATGTTATATTGAAAATAAGGATTTTGTAATTTTTATTAAAGTTTAATGTAAGATCATTGAATAGAAATGATTGGAGATCAATTGCTACTCATAGCAATGAGAGAAATAAAGTCGAACTTCGGCGTTCCCCAATGACTATGTTATAAAGAAAATTCGTTATCGAGTGGTAAAAATTGTGTGAAAAACTTTAGGAAAATGCTGTGTTATTAAAATAAAAAAATCGTTATAGAGGGAAATTCGCTGTAGAGAAGTTCGTTAAAGAGAAGTTAGACTGTATATATATCCTGTCTGGAAAACTAAGCATAGGGAGTTTACAGATAAAGCTCCTTGCGTATTTTTTTAACATTTGAATTGGACTGGTACGACCTTGATCTGGTACGGCCACATAGCAAATTTTAGAAATAGTTAACATAACTCACTCTCCTTACCATAAAAAAATAGATTTGCAGCCCGACCACTGGGCTTGGAAATTATGTAATACATATTCTCCATAACATTATTAATTATTTTATAGGTTTCGGTGACTATTTTTAGGCCAAAAAAATAATGTTAGAACAATATGTAAAAATGTATAAATGGTTAAGAAAATATTTCACCTTGTGGAATCCTGAATGTTATTCGTTTATAGCTTGAACATTTTTGAACAATACCGGAAATATGTGTAATTTGTACGCTTCGCTTTTGCCGAATTTCTGTTTATAAATGATGTCATAGTACATTATTCGAATGTAAACCAAGACCTACTATAACAACAACATTTAAAGCTGAATGTCTTACAAATAATTCAATTGCAGCTAAAACGTCATTTGTGCAGGTGGCTGTAATTTAGTTATGTGAAAGAAATTTAAGCCCAGTGTTGATGTTGAAACAATTGCAATTGTAAATGGCCATTGTACATGTTCACACGCCGTAGAAATTGTTCGTTTGTTTGGTCACTCGTCCTTTCGTTCGTTCGTTTTCTCCTACCTTCCATGTACGAGTTCATTAATGTTCATTTGCAATTTTCTGCCAAATTCTCAAGTACATGTTGTGGTTTTTAAATAGTAATCCTGCTCATCTATATGAAAGAGGCTGTGAAAGGAGTACAAAGAAACTTCTTGTGCTATGCCTTGACGACGACGACGATGAGAGCTGCGAGGATGATGGTCATGTGGCCAGGAATTGTGTTGCAAGTTATTTATGTACGTTGAGTGTGGCATTTTAGTTGGTAATTTGGGAATTCTCTGTTCCATTACTATTCGTATTATATTAATGTTACAATTAATTTTGTGCAAATCCTTAACTCAACTGCAACAAGGATATTCAATTGAATTATAGGAATCACAGGTAGGGGAAAAGGTTTAAAAGGTTACGATATTCTTCTTCTAGGCTTCCATTAATTGTGATGCACTTCATTGTATACACAATTTTGGTATTTTAAGCAACTTCATTATTGATGTTTTGTGCCCAAATTCAATTAAATATTTAAAGTGGTATTATTTATTTTGTTAGGTTTTACTATTTACGAATATAAATTGTAGTTATACTGAGGTCTTGCAGGATTAACCATATCAAAGATAAGTGTGGTTAGCATTTGCTATATGGCAACAAGGATGAACATGGTGGTGGAAATGGATAGGAATTGAGCATTTGTTGATATCATTAGAAGCCTTTTGTTGTCAGCTGAAATATGTATTGTTATTTAATCGTATAGGCTGTTAAGGATTAATCGTTACGGACCGTTATACTGGTAAATATTAATACGTTAGTTATGGAGACAATTTACATTTAAATTCAAGTTTTAATCATAAAAATAAATTAGTAATTAATGAATCGCAATTAGAACAGAAATTATGGTAGTGACATGAAATGCGGAAATCACATCAACAATCAACTTATACAATAGAGGCGGTCACATTATTCCAAATTTTTTGTAACAATCTCCCAAGTTCTTTGGACTATCTGAAAAAATTTGGAACTTTAAAAAATATTTCGATTATTTTGTTCAATTGATAATAACTGCATTTTAAAATTTGAGTTATGATATTTACTTAATAAATTTACTTAATTTCAAATTAGTTGATTTCCAAGATCAAGTATTCGAGACATCTGCAGCGTTTTCCACTCGGAAATACTTGAAGAAAGTATCACAGGAGGACATTATCCTATTGACGGACAGTCGAACGGTAGTAAACTCACTAAAGTCCTACAACACCAAATCGAAAGTTATAAAGGCCTGTTGAACATCTCTCAACGAGATATCTACGAATAACAGAGTTCTGACCATGTGGATAACCGAACACTGTGGATTTAAGGGCAACTGCAGAGTGGATGAAGAGACCCGACAGGAAAGCGACGTGGAACACGAAGCTCGTCGCCCTATGTCGACCTTTAAAAGCACTATCGGAAGTCTAACGTTGAGAACAGTAAACGAAAGATGGAAGACTTGAGAAATTTGTAGTAAATCCAGGTAGGCCTTAATACAACCGAATAAATATATTTTGACAGAGATAAGAAAAATTATTACCTTACTGCCGGAATACTGATCAATAGGTAGACACGCGAACAGTATGAGATTCGCGGCGAAAAACTACTGAATCTACTGTGGGAATAGCAGCAGTGAACCATCTACCAACCATATTAAATGTGACTGGGAAACACTGAGAAACCCCTTCCTAAGTGGCATAGAAGAACTAGCATCCTTGCACATCGGTACATTCAACAACTTTCGTTAGACCACCAACTCGACGGAATGGATCGAAACTCCAACCAATCAACTGTTGATGGAATGTACGAAATCCCTGAGAGAAACTAGTTACGCTACCAGACACCACATACGCCGAACGCACCGGTTAAAGGGATGCCAATGGGTAACGCAATAGGGCTCTATGTGATCATATTCTCTATGAAAAGGATGCTTACAGAACAACTTACCGACCATAATACATTTTATAAATTATAGAAATTATATAATACAAATTAAACGTTAAAAACTAAAATTCGTCTTCTATTCCTTTTTTGGCAAAAGCAATAGAAATTCATTCATCACACATTAGTCGTACGTAGAAAAGAATTCCAAGCGCTTCGCCTATTTGCACTCTCTAGATAGTTCGTCACACCAACAAAGTTTTGGTTACCCTCTCCTCCGCAAACACATCGAGTTTATTGTCGAAGCTGGAGCTTCGCCGGTAGTCCATCGGCTTTTGCGGCTTGATTGTTTTATTGCCGTGCTTATCTCGTTTTGGCTCCGTGGTGGACAAAGCAGATTCTGTCGTCGATGATTGGCGTGATTTTTTCACTTATGCTGCCTTCGGGAACGAGCAGAGTACGAAAGTGTTTCCTCCATATTTGCAGGACATTCTGCGTGTCCGTGACCAGATTTCCATCTCTGTCCATACAGGTGGGGATTCCCGTTTCAAAACCTTAGTTTTTTTTATCTTTTGATAGAACTTTTCGTGCTTCACCTCTATTCCTGTAATTTTCGATGTCCTGGCTCTCTGTTATCTTTCCATAGACGTATTTCCGCCTGAAGAGGCATTCCATCTCCCTCCTCCATATTTGCAGGACACTCTGCCTGTCCGTGACTATTTTTCCATCTCTGTTTTTACAGGTGGGGATCCCTGTTCCAAATGTTTTGCTTTTACCTTTGGGTAGAACTTTCGGTCTTCACCTCTATCCCTGTAATTTTCGATATCCTGGCTCCCACTTTTTCCGGCTTAAAAAGGCATTTTATCTCCTCCTTTACGGCACTCGTTACTAATGGCTGAAGTTTTTCCCTGTATGCATCATTTTCCTCAGATGTTACGCGACATTCCTCATCGTTTTTCATAACCCAGTACGATAGTTGTGGCAGTGGTCATAGAATTCGTAATATGCTGCCACTGTGCGTCGGGTACATCAGATTTCGGGGGTTTGTTTGAAGTAATTGGGAGAGTTGGTTGGAGTAGGCATTGGCTATTTCGGTGGTCTGCATGCAGCCTTCTGTTGACTAGCTTCCTTTGAGATTGGTAACGAGCGTTTGGTTAACACTACATAATGCCGTGAGTACTTTGGCTGCAACAAGATGTAGATGCGACTCAATATTTAAATAGCGCATCACACGTACGTCCATAGCGCTTACCACGTGGTCAATCTCGTTTCTTGTCTTTTGATCGGGGGATATTTAGTATGCCTTTTGGATATCTTTATGCGGGAATCTGGTTCCGCTCACTACCATGTTTATTGCCGAAGAGAAGCTAACTAATCTGAATCCAGTATCAGAGGTGATGTTATAAAGACTGAATTTTACGACTGCTGTACCAAGAGCATCTGCCCTTCCTTATTATACCTGAAGGAATTACGGCCCTAATAAATATTGAGATGATCAATCGCGAATCTCCTGATGAATGACCTTAATCTTCATTTGGTGTATGACCATATTACAAATTTATAAAAATATCGCTGACATTGAATTTTGTTATTTTATACTTGCCGAGTAACATATGATCTCAAGCAATATTGGTAAAAAAACTCACTATATCTTGTTGAATAGAATATATAATATTTAAATCCACTACTACTTACAACTTACTATTAAAATCGTTGCCTTTGTATTCACACATTTTTACAGTTTCTTCTCACTTTAATTTACTTAATTTAACGCAGTTTCCAATTATTATCAGATTTATTCCCGCTTCACTATATACGCTATCCCTCCCCTTCTCTCCACTCCCTTTCCATGTAAAAATCCATTGAAATTCTTTGCTTCGAAATATTTTGAATAGATTTACGCAAAGATACGAACTGTGCATTGAAGTGCATCCAACAGAAAAAGAAAACTTTTCATCTTCTTATTGATGTTTAATGCTAAAAAGGAAAATCCTTTTAGACTTCAACTCCCAGCGCAACTGGAAAATTGTCTATATCTCGTTTGCCCAAAAAGCTGTTAGTCTGCATAGGTTTATATATAAAAACATACATACACCCACACATACCGAGGTATAAACTTGCTTGTCCGTATGTATGTATTTATAGGGAATCGTGTACAAATGAATAGCGTTGAAAAGCTAAAGTGTTAAATCTAAGAAGATTGTTAAGATTTCGTTAAGTTTCTTTTAGGGTCATTTATTTTGCAACAACAATGACTGAGATTCAATCCAATTCAGTGTATCTATGGCTGTGTGTGTCTATTATTTCATCCATCCTTCCAACCATGCTTCCATCTATTCTAACCGTCTGTCCATCAATTTATTGGTAGTTTGTGATGAAGTAGAAATTTGGTCTCTCTCTCTCTCTGTTTGAAAAACTTCTATAAATGTCATAACTTTATTTGCTACAAAGTTTATTTCATTTCATTCCATTCGCCAGCCATTCTGTCTCTATATTTCACTCTAGCTCTTGGCTGCTCTTGTGATAGACAGTTTCTATTATAATTTTAAAAATTATTTCTGTTGGCATGGAATAACAAATGATTTCGTTTAACCATTCTATATATTGTACTTGATGACACAGAGAAATATGAAATCATTTTTCAAATGTTTACGCATACAGTGATGGGCAAAACTGAGGGTGAGAAGGGAGGTACGCACACAAAAGGGTGCAAACGATTAAGTGTTGAAAATACAAGGGAATAGGGTTTTGATTTCGACAATACTCAAAAGACAGAACCTCTAGTACGATATTTAAAGAAATTATGCTGCTACAGTTGAAGTAGAAGCAGCAGAAAATGTTGAATGAATGAATGTACGGCCACGTTTAAATTCGCTTAAACGGCTGTGATGGAGAACTATATGATATAATATAAAACTGTTCTTTAATTTATGGCAACGTTAAACTTATACTTATAGTTTTTTGTTGTGGCGTAAGGCCACTTAGTATGATACTATGATACTACGAAGTGATGATAGGCATGCCCTCAAAGGAGTCGTTAACTTGCTCTTTCACTAAAAGCAGCCTGGCAGTACATTTCTTCGTTAACCTTAACATCATTATTTTCTGTGTGTATGTCAGAAAGCTTTAAAGAAGAGAATAGTGAACATTTTTACTATTTATAAGAATTTCACAATGTTTGCGTAACTCTGGCAAAATCCGAGTATATCCTTCAGTACACCCAAACATTTTTCAACGAGTATTAAGGAGCTTTTTAATTTTTGCTGTTTTGCGGTAAAGAGTAATTTTGGTGTTTATACACTAACGATAAACTTTCTCGCTTCATCCCATCCTGCCCCCCCCCAACACACTCATGTCTGTCTTGATTCAATTTCTTCCTTTACTCTGTGAAAGTTCATGTTCTTGCATAATTTTGTGTAAAGCTCCAAAGACACCAACTTCTTAAGAAACTGTTAAGTTAAATATTTGTTTTCCATAAAAACATTCGATCGAACTGAAATCCAGTACTTAACACCGAGGCCATTACTAAGCATCAAAACTTAGAAGATTTAAGGGGTCTTTATGGGGTGAGGAAGGTGGGGTGTTTGTTGTAAGTAGTAGTTGGTGTAGACGAGTGTGTAGTGCATAGCGAAATTTGGCAGACGTTGCTTAAATTGGGTTTCTATGTGTAAGCTCTAAACGGATATCCGTTGGAAATTTTCTCTACGTTAATTGGGTTTTATGTCGTTGTACTATTGGTCTTGAACTAACCGCTGCCACAGCCACAGTTTCCATTTCACGGACGTTCACATTGTTTTCAGGAAACCAATTACAACAATCGCGAATTATTTCCGGTATTTTGGTAGTTCGTTCTCGCATTCTGTCGTTGATAAACAATATTGCATTTGGTTGCACGAAAGATGTTGTGTGGCTATGTGGGTTAGTGGCAGCTGCAATGCACTATGGGCAGGAATGTGCCAACTGGCGGGCGCATAATGATATATTGGGGTGATCTGGTTAAGGACATAACATCGCTGTAAGTTGCCGAATAGCTATTATCCGCATCAAGGCGAAATTTTTTAACATCACGTTATTTTGTGGACACGGCACGATGTAAGATAAAGACGAGGACATTAAAGCGGCATTCTATGAGCGCCTTAAGGATATATAGAACGGCTGGCCTTGCCAGGACATTCGAATTGTTGTGGAAGATTTTAATGGCAAAATTGGAAGGGAAAAAGTCAGTATACCCAACAACATCACCGATAATGGATTCAGACTGGTTAACTTAGCATCAGCAAAAGAGATCAACAAAGCAACTTGGATATCGCCTGATCAAAAGACAATATACCAGATTAATCGCGTGGTAATCGATGGAAGGCATGTCTCAAACCGTGCGAGTGATGCGCGGTGCAAATTTTGATAGGGATTACCACATAGTTGCAGCCAAGGAACGCACGCGTAATCAAACGTTCGTAATTAAACTCAAAGAATGCTTGATATCACAAAGCTGTATAAAACCGAAATAGCCAATGCCTACACCAGCCAACACTCTCAATTATCTAACAAAAAACCCTTATTCTTATGTTCCTGACACACAGTGGCAACATATTGCGAACTTTATGACAACTGCCGTAACGACCGTATTACGCTCAGACAAGTCCTGGAACGTTAAGAAATGTCGCCTAATGTTAGAGGCAATTGATGCTGTATAAAAGGCAAAATTGCGCCCAATGGTTACACGAGCGCTGAAACACCTCCTTAGGGGAAATATCGTCTATGGGAGAAAAGAGAAGGTCAGGATATCGAAAATTACAGCGATAGAAGTGAAACCCGAAAGTTCTTACAAAAGTTAAAAACTAAGGTTTTGGGACAGGGATCACCACATGTAAGGACAGAGATGGAAGGGACTTAGAAGCATGTACGACACTGTCTTTGGTTTAAGGACTTCGATATCTCAGTGGATGCGACGTTGATTAGCAATCCGAAGGTGCTGGGTTCGATTCCCGGCCGGGGCACTTGCCGAATCAACATCGATGAAAAATTACTTTTCAAATACTTTCGAGTTCTGCAGCCAACAAAACTCATCCTAGATGCATCCACTACACTACAAAAATCCAGATTGCGCAAGGACCAAGGAAAAAAGAAATAATTTACCAACATCGTAAAATAAATAAAACCAGCTGGCGCTATCTTTGGAGAAATTTGGCGGTTAAAACTCACAACTACACCCAACAATCCCTTGACACAAAGCTTGTTATCTACAAAGGAATGAAACAGAGTTGCCAACAATGATCGTATGCTACAACAACAGCTGCTAACACTTTCATACTCTGCTCGTTTAAGAAGGGAGCATAAGTGATGAAATCACACAGCAATTGCACGGCTTAAAAACAATAAAGCAGCGGGAGCCAATGGACTGCCAGCAGAGGTTTTTAAGGTCGGCGGCAATGAGCTGGAAACGTTCATGCAACAGCTAATAAACTCGATTTGGTTAAAGTTTTTGCATGTCCCAAAATTGGAAACTGAGGGTTCTATTCCCTGTGTCCTAAGAAAGACGATTCATCTGTCGCGGGGTCAGCTTTTACCCATCGCATGCAAGGTCCTGTCTGGTGGGTTATGTGAAAGACTAAAGAACCTGATTCGACTTTCTAAGTGTGGCTTATAGACCTGATGTTCACACAACGACAAATCCTGGAGAAGACCCAATAAATTCAGAACTAAATTCATTGTAGATTACAAATCTGCATTAGACAGTCCGATTCGGCAGTAAGTATTAGATGCTATGGCTGAGTTTGGTATCCCCGCGAAGCTGATACGACTTTCCAGGATGACACAGGCTGACACGAAGTCTTAAGGGAAAATAGGCACAAATGTGACAGAGCCGTTTTCTACCAAGCGAGGTTTTACACAAGGCGATCTCTTTAACATCGTAATGGAGATGAGCATGTGGAAGTCTGCAGTAAACAGGACATGTATCATTTTAAGTAAATGTCACATGCCGTGGATATAGATATCATTGACCGAGAAGTGCAGGATGCAATGAGAACCAATGAGAAGCAGTCGGCAGAAGTGGGTCTGATAATAAATAAGAACAAAACATAAAAAAGAACTTGATTTCCCTTCCCACCCCATGAATGAGGTATGGGATAGCTTCTCGGGTTGTTGCGAATTAACACACTTTCTATTTTAGATTCACAACAAACGACACCTATTTGTTTATCGACGAATGCGAACGTCACTGTTTGAGAAGCTATTACTAGACACGCCGATTGACTCGACACTACAATGCCGAATCCTGAATAATAACACAGGCTGATCAATCTATTCTGGGAGTCTTGGAGTAAAAAATATATCTCGCGAGATACTGGGACCCTCGCTAATACCGTTATCCAATGAACCATGCTGTATGGGCTGTATAACAACATCGACGTTGTCAAGCGCGTGCAAATAGGTCGAATACGCTAGCTTGGACACGTTGTACGAATGAATGAAAATTATTCAGCTCTATATGTCTTCGGCAGTAAGCTCGATAGGCGGCTCAGAAGTGCGCGACCAAATCTTTGTTGGATGGACTAGGTTAAAGAGCTGTTTTCTTAGATTGAGGTGACGAACTATGTACGAAGCGCAAAAGACCACATTGCTTGGAATTCTTTTCTACGTGCGGTACGCAATGATGTAAGAATTTCTGATGCTGCTGTCAAATAATAAGAATAAGTCAACGGCATACATTTAAAATTATTCTTTATTGTATTTTAATGTGTTGTTTTTAGCTTAAACCACTATTTAGATAATCACATTTAAATTGTCCCACTTTTGTGACTCTCGCTAATTTTAAAAAGATCTAACTTTGGTGACAGCATATGTTGGACAACTATAGCTAAAAGGTTGTCACTCCCAGATCATAACCCACATATGAGCGTAACTAAAATCCTTTTCCTCACACAAACAAACACACACACACAATTACAAAAAACGTCATACCTCCTCCCACCCACACGTATTCGTACTTAAGTATTTACCTAAACTCACATTCATGTACACACGCACACCAACAAAGAAAACTTTTCGCAAAAAGTGAAACTTTGAAGTGGTTCAACAACGTAATCCATTATGTTGTGCTGCATTACCTATCTACCCAACGACCTACTCACCGGCGACGGCGACGGCAACGTGGGTTGAGGCAAGGTGTCCTTTGCCAAGCTGTGATAACTGTGGAAAGGATAAACTTAAACTAAGGGATAAGTCGTTATAGTGATACCAAATCCCTCTTTTATGAGGGTTAAACGTGTGTGAAATATCTGATTGCTGCAGTGGCAAATAGATTGAAAAGCACTTCTCTGCGCGCTGCGCTGGTGAATGCAGAGAACTCTAAATTAATTTTACAATAGCTCACAAATGAATGTTAAGCTTTTTGGCACTGTCTCAATTTGTCGCTGGGAATTAAGTTAAAGCTATGATAATAAATAAAGCTGATTTGCCGCAAAAGAAGATGAAATAAAAACGTTTTATGCTCTCCAACAAATTATGTCTTTTGAGACGCCTTAATGTCTGTGCGGCGTAGGACACACAAATTTTTGAGCACTGGAAAAGGATTTCAAATGGTGGCACTTGTACTCATCTTGTCTTATTGTTTTTTTTTGGCTGTTTTGGATATCATGCGGATGTTTGGTTGCTTTGGATTTTTGGGGTTATTGGCCCGTGTGTGTCAGTCTGCAGCATTCGTTCTCGGTCGCTCTGCGTTTTGCCTTTAAGCCATATTTATAAGTTTTTTTTGCTGGCTGTTTGGTTTTTGGCTTTGGCAAATTTCGTATTTGTTAACTCAGCCAAAATTGAGTGTTGGTTCTTTTTTTGTTGGAGGTGGGGTTGTGTGCCCGGTTTGTCTCTGTAAATTACTATGTTAAATTGTGAACATTTTGGATTCATACAAATTCAGAAACTTTGACAAATAAACATACACACACACGCGTATTCTTTCATGTGAAATGACTAAAATATAACTATGAATTGGCAACATGTCTTAAGAACGTAGGCTGCTGTTGAAGTTTGAGAAATTGAAAATGAATTAGTAATAAAATAATTTGAGAAGAAAAAGATGAACAATTTTAGAAAGTTATTATAGTTATGAACATATATGATAAAACATCTTTAGATTGAGTGAATAGTGACATGATGGTTACAACACAAAGCTGTCAGTCTCTGCTTGAGTGTTATGAAAGCAGCGCCACACACGCTTGTTTCGTATTCAACACATAAACAGACACATAAACAGATAAATAATGTTCAAAGATCGTTCGCAGAGCATCTGAGGACGACTGTTGGGAGATCACATCATTTTCATCGTGTACAATGCGACAGCGGTAACTGTTCTCGTGCGACCGCATTCAAGCACACCATATTGTTGTGTGCGTGCAATCGGTTATGGCTATCACTGCTGTAAGGTCATCTAAATTTCTTTGATCGGTGGTCCCTTCGATGTTGCTTACAGCAGCTAGTAATAACTTCTCAAACAGCTGACTTTAAAATTTTAAATGGGCCGATTTGTCAAAATGATGTGTTAATGAGTCTTATGTACGCTGAGAAATTAATCCAACATTTATCCTTATTTTCTTCTTAAATATGTCCTCTAATCGCAGGATATAGGAAAATTTTATTCATCCTGCCTTCTAGATTTCCGTTAAGAAAAACTCTTACTTAACAGTTTGATAGATATACCCTAAAATTTGTACAATACTTTCGCAGTTTCCTTCCACCCCAAACAAGTACATGCTCATTCAAATATATTTCTCTAGATTCCTCTAGTTTTTTTGGTTTGGTTTGAAACAACATTTCACCCGATTTTGTTTCTAGCACTATGGCGACGTTGACAACGACACAACATCGTGGTCGTCATCGTCGTCATCATCATCGTCGTCGTCGTAGTGTCTTATTTTCATTATTTTTGGCAACTTTTCAAATATCACACATACACGGACAAAAATTCACATACTATATATACGATGTATAAAGTACATGCACATGTATGTTGAATATTTGTACATATCCTGCTATATAATTTTTGGTGGTATCTGTGGCAGGATTATTGCCGCCATTCAATGCGGTTTTATTTCTCAGAATCTGTGTTTTTTTTTGAGCGTACAAAACTCTACACATTGTAGCGTAAAGAAAGAAAAAAATACAAAAAAATCGGATGAAAAGATATTTCTTTCTGGTTCTTTAGAATAAATGATAATTTTCTAGTTATCATAAGGATTTGCTATATAAATGTTATGCGAATTTGTAGATTATAGTGGAGTGGTAAAAATATAAATATAAAATTTTTAAGTCTTAAATATCAGCAAATATTAGCAAAGTTTAAGAGTTGCTTAATTGAAATCTAATTTTTTTTCTATGAAAAGATAATCTAAACCTAGATTTGGTCAACGTTTGGCTCTCAAGTAATCAATTACTCCAAAAGATAGTTGAATTTAAATGTTCTATGGAAAAATTTAACTGAGGTTAAAACCAATACTCTTGTTACTTGGCGACGGCAAAGGAAAATCATTTATCAGTAGCAGCACGTATAAAAAAATTCCAAGCGCTTCAGTCTTTTACGTTCCATAGAGAGTTCGTCACACCAAGTTAAGATAAAAGCCCTTTCACCTGGTCCATCCAACGAAGTTTTAGTCGACCCTCTCCTGCATCGCCTATCGAGTTTATGGCCGAAGACTTTTTGCGCTGGAGCATTATTGTCCATTCGTACAATATGTCCAAGCCTTACGGTTCAAAACCCGGTTCAAATAATTTCTTGTTTAAAACCCGATTTTTCAGATCTTTCCTCACTTATGAGCTTATAACTCAATTCTTAAACGAGTTTTGATTTCATAATCAAAAGTTATATATATAAAGGTATGTATTTGTGGAAAGGTCTCTCTTTTTTCCAAGCCCGTTAAGAAATTAAAACTCGGATAAAAATTTGTTTGACAAGAGAGGGCCTTAACATTAAATCGCGTGCTTAGCGCTTAAAAGCAGCGGTTTGCGATCGAGAATTGTCTCTTGATTTCCAGGCTGACATTATTATTATTGTTTATGGCGGAGTCAAGGTAGATACGATCATCTACCACTTTAAACTTATAGTTGTCAATGTTCACGCAGCATCACAAAGGAGTAGACTCTTTGTTCGTTGAAACAAATAACTTGGTTTTGTCCCTATTTATCACCAAACCCACTTCAACTGATTGCTTCTCAAACCTTGAAAAGGTCGCAGTAACGTCCCGTAGTCTTCTGCCAATGATATATATATCTCCGGCATAGAAGAAGCAAGTGACTTTTGTTAAAGTCCTGTTTAGTGCTGCCTTTCGCATGATCATCTCCATTACGACGTTTAAGAGATCGCAAGATAGACTATCGACTTATCGCAAGCCACGCTTGTTGAAAATGACGCTGTCAGATTTGTCACTGAAGATTTATCATATCAGCTTCGCGGGGATAGATAACTTAGTCATAGTATATAATAGATTCCGCTGCATCCGAGTGTCGAATGCAGCTTTGTAATGGTAGGTGTCGATCCGCATATCTTGGCCCTTAGGTTTCAAATGGCTGCGCATTGTGGTCAAAGTCAAAAAGATGGGGAGGGAAAAAACAATAGAGGGGTAAAATGAATGGCGGTTCACCGATTCAACCACTAAGGGGGCTCCCATACAAAAATCTATTTTTTATTTTAATTTGCCCCCACCTTTCTACCTGCCCCAAAGATGCCCCTAGAAGAGTCAAATGTATGACCGTCCCCCAATATTTTGCAACCCCAACAGTTTCTCCCAACATATTTATCCGCTATCTCGAACGATGGTACCTTGTAGTGGAGTAAAATGTTTGATCGACATCCTCTAGTATTTCCATCCTAACATTTTTTTCAAATCTCCACAAAATAATATTTCCGTTAAAAAATTTTTGTTTTTGTTGACGTGCATGCACGTTGGCAGCTCATCGCCGCTGACCTTAAAAAGTTGTGCAGTCCATCGGCTTCCGAAACTAATCTCGCTATGGTGTGGTGGTGGAATAAAGCTCCGTATTAGTGATTTCGTCACTAATACTGCCTTCGGGAACGAGCGGAGTACGAAAGTGGTACCTCAGTATATGCAGCTCACTCTGCGTGTCCGTGACAAGATTTTCATCTCTGTCCCTACCGGTGGGGATCCCTGTTCCAAAAACTTAGCTTTCTACCTTTTGGTTGAACTTTCGGGTTTCACCTCTATTCCTACACTTTTCGATATCCCGGCTCTCTCTTTTTTTTTCATAGACGCTTTTTCGGCGTGAAGGTGCGTTTCGTCTCCCTCCTCTTCTCATTACATCATTCCGCCACAGCACGTGTCCAACACGGCTCCAGTTTTGCATTGTATGCAGCATCCATTTCCTTATATAATGCGCGACATTCCTCATAACCCAGTGCGGCCGTTGCGGCGTTGGTTATAGAATTTCCAATACGCTGCCACTGTGTGTCGGTTACATCAGAATTGGGGGAATTTGTTAGAAGTAATTGAAAGAGTTAGTTGAAGTAGGCATTGGCTATTTCGGTGGTATGCAGCTTTGTGGTATCAAGCTTCCTTTGTGTTTAGTTACAACCGTTTTTAGTGGTGATCCGAGACAATATTTGCACCGCGAATTACATGCACGTCCATAACGCTTGAGACATTCCTTCCATCAATTACCATGTTATATATCTGGTTTATTGTCTTTTGATCAGGGGATATCCATGTTGCCTTGTGGTTATATTTATGCGGGAATCCGGTTTCACTGACTGCCATATTTCTTGCAGACGCGAAACTAACCAGTCTGAATCGATTCTCGGTGGTGTTATTATGTAGACTGAATTTTCCGACTGCTGAACCAACAGCATCTTTCCTTCTTATCTTAGCATTAAAATCTTTCACAACAATTATAATGTCATGACCATGGCAGCGGTCATATATTTTCTTCAGGTCGTTACAGAACGCATCTTTGTCTTTAGTTAGGACGTGATGTAAAGTTATTCCACCCTGATGTGTATAGTGGAAAAATGGTCACTTACAGGTTTTAACCGCAAGACCAGATGTCGAACACTCTTGCCGATTACGAATTCACATTCAAATTCATGTGTTTCTGCATGGCAACTGTAAAAGATGTCAAAGTTCTTTCTTAGTGTGCATCCCTGTCACGTCTATCTTATTTCCTAAATGACGATGATGTCAGCCTTGTATTTGTCGAAGACATTAACCAATTGAATAGAGGCACCATCTTTGTAGAGAGTTTGGACTTTCCAGGTGTATATTCTTCAATCATGATCCTTATAACATTTCCGGGTGTCGGTAAAATTTAGGGGGGTTATTGGTTTTTATTTTCTTCGTGTTGTCATAATAATTGTTTTTGTTTAAGGAGAGTGACTTATCAGACCATCTCGCCCGATCCTAGTTTCTTGGGATTGCCAAAGCCACTAAACAAGCCGGCAGTAACGTTTGTTACCTACTCCCTAAGACTCATCGGTGTTATCATGCCATTTGGGTTGCTCAACCTTACGCCTTCTCATATTTGCTTCCACCAAACGAATAACGATCAGAAAACTTTAATTAAAATACCCCCCATCAGCTATTTTCTCAATAACAAATTAGCTGGGATGGCTGAGTTTGTTAAGGCAACGCCGCTGATGAGTCTCTAACCCAAAGACGTACGGCGATGGGTGCCGGTTCGAATCTCAGCTCGGCCATTTGTTTTTAATTCTTCCAATTACGAAAAAAACAGGTTGTGTTATATTTCTGATTTGGTCAGCTCAAACAGAGAAAGATTAACTAACAACTAGAATTACTGTCTCTTCTCTTATTAAATAAAAATTTTCTTATTTCATATTTTCTTGGAAAAGAGTAGAGAGCAGTAGCAAAAAACAAACTATTTTCATACCTTATGTTGTAAGATCTCATTTTACGTTTCTACAGATTTCTGTTCATTAAATCCATCCCATTTAAAACACATTTTTCTACTTTTTAAACACATCTTATTTTGTGGCATTTTCTTTAAATAACATTTACTTAAATAAACATTCCTAAAAAACGTTGTTGTCTACATTCTAGCAACAACTCTCTATCCTCTCTATCCAACATGTCTTTTATTTAAAATAATTTAATTAAAATCTTCCTTTACAATACATGTACTTGCACATACATAAATACACTAACAAATACAATGGCTGTGTTGCACAGACACATGCAAGTAGAGCAACTACATCATCAGGATGAAGTTCATTAAATGTCTTTCATGGTTACGCTGAAGACTTTCTGCTCAAGACGAATTTTTGTATTAACTCCGCCACAAAGACATGAAACATGAAAAGACCAAATTTGCATTTTCATAAAACGCATCCTGTTTCTCTCCACCCCACCTTACCCCACTGTCGTCAAATTCCATATAATTGTTATAAATGAACAACAAAATGCTATTGTTGTTGTTGTTGCGGTGTGCGTAAAGCTCCATCATCTTCAACTCTATGCATTCCGACCGTATCTCCCGCTTGGGGCAACAACAATTTTACTGATGGATGACATAAATGTATGCGTATTGTTGAAGATGTATGTATGGCCTAAGTTAAGACAACATACATGAAATTCTTTCCGTTGCATTGTGTGTTGTTGGAGGAGTTTGGTGGTCTATTGTTGCTATGAAATGACATTTGTTGCATGATTAAGACTAAACAGGAAGGTTGTTCTTGGGGTATGTGTTTGATGAGGGCATTATTTGCAAAAGACACAAGATAATACTTGGAGGGTGATTAAGGGAAGGAGTTATAAGCAATGTATTATGATAATAGTTAGTTGAAAATTCTATGTCTACGATGTTCATATGTATTAGAACTCATATATCGTAGAATTAGCAGACACATATTTGTAGTCACCAACAGCCTAACTCGAGTGAGGAAAAAGTGAGTTTGTATTAAATATCGTGTTACTTACTTACATACTTAATTTCCCTTTACGGTGTTAAAATGCATTAAACAACTCCTTTTTAATGAGTTAGTAAATGAATACGTTTACTTAGAATCTTTAGGAAAGTTTAATAAAAAAAACTGATTAAAATTTGACTTTCAGTGAGAATGTAAAATGTACAATTACTTTCCTGATAAAAATGTAAAACAGACTAAGGCTGTTATGACTTGTGACCACTGATATGTACTTCATTGTAATGCTATTTATTACTTTATTATAAAGTTATGAAGTCATTTTACGTATCTGCTACGTTATAATGTTAGTTACAACTTTTATGTAGATCACATTGGCAGTTTTCTTAAAATAAATGAGAAGCGCCCCCTATAGCCATTAAATTGTACTAATAGCAAAATCATCGTTAGTATTAACAATTATCAAATAGACTTATAAGCTTTGCTTTTAACAGACATGTCTAATTGACAACATTTGTAAGAAAACTATTTGCGAATAAAATTTTCCTGAACCACATTGCAACCATAGCTCAAGCAAATATCCGTAGTTAGAGGTAGACAAATTTTAAAATCTCACTAATTTTATTGTCAAAGCTTTTATTAAAACCTCCCCTTTATTTAATACAATTTTCTATCCCACCAAAATATCTTAGCACAACTTTCCATTGGCGGCCCGTTTAAATATTTGTTTGAAAATATAACACTAATAGTTATTTATTATTCAAATCATTCGTAACGTATGGCCGACTTGTGATAAATTGCTATTGAATTACATTGTACACTTGCTGCACCATTCATTTCATGTATGTATTCGTTTCAGTATTATTGTTTGTGGTCATGCACGTCAAATCAGCAAAAGAAAAATCATTTATTGTTGTTTTGCATTCGAATTAAATTTAAATTATTAATTTACACAAATGAACGATAACAAATGAGAGCATGACTTATTTTTCGGCATTTAATTGGTGTCATAATTCAACATGAAATATTCAATAGTTTTGTTTTCTGTTTTTTTGATAATCGAGTGAAACAAAGCAGATATTGATTGCGCCATACACTATAACAGATATTACCGGTAGGCATAAACAAGAGAGGTGAGAGATCAGAATGATGTATTTAAAAAACCGAGTTTCTGTCAATAATTTATAGAAAAAAATGAAGAACCGCTAACGGGGACTAGTTGTGCTTAATTATTCAAAGACTCTCTTAGCGGCTTTGGTAGCCCCAAGAAACTAGGATCGGGCCTAATATGCCACTCATTTTAGATGAAAAAACTATTATGAAAACACCCATTTTGTTGACACAAACTTTATAAGTACCCTTATTTAAGGATATGTACCTGGAATGTCCTGCCCCTCTACGGAGATGGTGCCTCTATTCAAATACAAGGCTAACATCACCGCCTTATAGGATAAGCGATGGATGGGACAGGGATGCAAACGACGAAAGAACTGCGACATCTTTTACAGCTGACATACAGGAAAACACGAATTTGGATGAGGATTCATAGTAGGCGAGATACTTCGGCATCTAGTCTCGCGGTTTAACCCTGTAAGTGCCCAAATAGCAACTATCCACATCGAAGCGATACATTTTTTTATTACGCTGATTTATGTACTCGCCTCGACGGATACATAAAGACAATAAAGATGTATTCTATGAAGGCCAGGAGGAAATATATGTCAGCTGCTCTGGCCATGACAATAAATTTTGTTCTCGAAGTTTCTTAAGCTAACATAGAAAGGGAAGATGGTCTTAGTTCAAAGGTTGGAAAATTCTGTCTACACAAAAACAGATCCAATAACGGATTCAGACTGATTAACTTAGCTTTGGCAAGAAACATGGTAGTCAGGGAAACCAGATTCTCGCATAAAGATATCCACAAGGCAACATAGGTACCCCCTAATCGAAGACAAGAAATAAGATTGATCACGTGGAAATCGATGAAAGGCATGTTACAAGTGTTATGAACGTGCGTGTGACTCGGATCAATACTTAGTTGCAGCCAAGATACACACGCGATTAAGTAGTGCTAAACTAAACGGAAAGGAAACTAGACATCGCAAGCCCGAATACTCCCGAGATATCCAATGCCTACTCTAAGCAACTCTCTAAATTACTTCGAACTAACCCCCCTTATTCTGATGTTTCTGACACACAGTGGCAGCTTATTGCTATTATATGACCACTGCCGCAACGGCTGTACTGAGTTATGCAAAACCACGTTCAAGCAAGTCCTGGTACAATGAGGAATGTCGCGTAATATCTGAGGAAAAGGATGCTCATACACCGCAAAACTGCTGCCAATGGTAACGCGTACTGTGACTGAACGTTTTAATGAGAAAGGGATGGAGATTAAAAGCCTTTTCAGGCGGAAAAACATCTGGGGAAGAAAAGAGAGGGAGAGACAGGATATCGACAATACAGGGATAACAGTGATGCCCGATAGTTCTACCAAGAGATCATAAGCACAGGTTTTAGAACAGGGATACTCACCTGTATGGACAGAGATGAAAATCTGGCCGCGAACATGCAGTCTCCTGCAAATATGAAGGGAACACTTTCGTAATCTGGGAGGTGTAAGTTAAGAAATTATGGCAATCATCGACGACGGAGTAGACTATCAACCACCGAGCCAAAACGAGATCAACACGGCTTAAAACAATAAAGATATGTGAGCCGATGTACTGCTGTCAGAGCTTATTAAGGCCGGCGGCGATGAGTTGGCAACGAGGAGCATGTACTCATAAACATGATTTGAATGAAGAAATGCATGTCCGATGATTGTAATCTGAGTGTTCTATGTCCCGTGTCCTCAGTAAGGCGATCCAAGGCGATTCAACTATCACGGGATCAGCATTTTACCCATCGCACACGAAGTCCTGTCTAGTGGGTTATGTGAAAGACTAAAGTCAATCTTAAACAACCTGATTGGACCTTATCAGCGTGGCTGTAGACCTGTTAATCCACGATCCATCATATAATCACACTATGACAATTCCTGGAGAAGTCCCAAGAAATGCAGATCGATACTTACCATCTGTTTATCGACCACAAAGATGCATGCGACAGCCCGATACGACAGAAATTGTTGTATGCAATGGCTGGGTTTGGTATCCCTCCCGAAGCTGATACGGTTGACACCGACTGACACGAGGTCTTAAGTGAAAAAAGGAAATCATTTGACAGAGGTATTTTCAACCAAGCCTGGCTTTATGGTCATGTGCAAGGCTGCTGCAAACACGACTAGTACCATCTTTAATAAAAGTCACATGCTGCTCACGTATGTCGATAATCATTGACCGGAGACTGCGCGTTGTTACTGCAGCCTTTTCATACATTGAAAAGCAGTCGGAAAATGAGGATAAAACTAAGTTATTTATTTCACTGATGTCTTAAATATCATAATGAAGATGATCATGCAAAAGGCTGCAGTAAATACGATTGGTATAATCTTTAATAAAAGTCACATGCTGCTCGCGTATGCCGATGATATATATATTATTTGGCCAAGGACTGTGGGATGTTGCTGCGGGCACAAAAATAATGATCTATTGATCGCAAACCGCTACTACTATGCGCTAAGCAATAGGTTTACTGACACATCTCTCTCTCTCTCTCGACGAACAAAGATCAAACTCTACTAAAGTTGAATCTTTGTTGTTGTTACAGCTTAGGAAGTAGCTGGGCTGATAATTCTTTATACCGATTTTTCGATTTATCGGCACTCGATCGAGCATGTAATCCGATTATCATACGATTATTGTTGGCAACTCTGTTTCGTTTCTTTGTAGATAACAAGGTTTGTGTCAAGGATTTTTAGGTGCTGTTGTTGTGAGTTTTAACCGCCAAATTCCTCCAAAGATGACGCTTCCTTACAATTCCTTCACCATAACTTGGAATTTCTCACCCCCCGAAATGACTGTTGCACTGTGTTATTAAACCATAAATCCAATATATTAGAACGATGTGCGTATGATTAATATAAAATTCGTAAAAAAATAATATTACTCATACGTTGTACAAACATAAGTATTAAATTAGTGGCAAGTGGTAATATTACAAATTGCACAATTTTATATTTGTAGAAACCCAACGCTTTCTCTAACCGGTTTTATATTTGCGAAACCCACATACAGTAATACATATGTACACCTCAGCATTATCCATGTTCATTGACACTTGTATATGCACCCAGGAGCAGTTGTACCACACACATTACTAACTGTATATAGAAGAGCAGCAACAAATTACATCAATATTTTATATTTAAAATACATAAATTCAATTTGACAGAACTTTTTAGCTTGGCCAATAGTCATAATAGTGTATATACATATGCCACTACCAACGCACACACTCACTCAAACACACACAAATGTATCTGATTAATAATTGAACATTTAAAATGCCAAATTTTAAATAATTGATAACAATTTGGCATTATTTATTTCAACATATTTATTTTATTATAGAAAAATCATGACTTTTCGTAAATCAATTGTTGCTTTTGTATGTTTGGATATTAATAGAATGGAATTATAATCAAATATATAATGGAAAAATTAGCAACGCCAGGTTAATGATATATCCACAAATTGTTGTGGTATTGGATGATGGAATTCGGGGCAGAATTTGAAAGAATATTGTAATTGGTTAGATGTTATTTGAATTGGATAAAACTAAAGTGAGGTGAATGGATTTAAGGCTGGTATATGGTATATGTACTTATGATGCTTATAGTTTGGTATATGTTTGTGTGGGTTCTTTTGAGTAATAACTAGAGTTAAGGTTTAGACACAAAAATTTCTTTAGCTATAGATAATATTTTAATCAAATTATTAAGATATACATATATATTTGTTATTTCCATCGCCGAGGGTAAAATTCAATGTAGAAGTATACAACTTTTGTTAATAACCAACAAATATCCACATTTATATATGTTTGTAAATCATTAAAATAAAATATAAAATTAGTCATTTACCACTCATCTTTGAACTGTTTTAAAGACAAATTTAGTTTCTGATCTTAGCCAAACCCCCCTCCCCTTCCCATGAGCAATAAACCAACAATTTAAATAAATTTTAAACTATAAGATAATATTCTTTCTCTTCCCTCCCTCCCCCACCAATACACCATTACTTGTTAAACAAATTTCAAGTTGATTAACCTAACGAACGAACATTTTTGGTAGATAACAGCAATGCAACAAATATGTAAAATTCCTTAGAAAAAGGATAATGCAACACAGCTCCTTAACTTTACAATCGTTTTTCCTTTCCCTACGTTTGTTGTTGTTTCTCTTTTGCTTTGGAACAAATTTCTTAAGCTTACTGATAGTTTTGTTTTTTCGTTATCTGTGTGTGTGTGAGGGTGCGTGTCATAATTCTTCTCCCTACTACAACTTTAGATAAACTTAAAGTTTGATGCCGAAGTTTGCTAGCCGCTTCTGCTGGGCTGCTGTTTATGTTTTCTATTGGGGCAGCTCAGACCATAACAAAGTTAGTTGGCCAAAAGTTTACTAACCCTGTTAACAAAAGAAATCCCGCAAGCTCAATCGAATTTCCTGAACCAATTTGTTTGCAAATCATTTTATCGAAACTCAAGAAAACGATGGCAGAAGAAAGGGCAAAGAATGAACAAAAAAATGAACGAATAGACAAAGAACCTTAACTCCAACATATTTGATATTTGAATGACTACAAAAGAAAGGGGCAAAAGTCTCGGTCGAAATAAACGAGCAGCAACCAAGAAGTTTAAAAGGATTTTCATATTTTTGTGAAGAAAGAGAACCCTTTTGAAGTACAACAGAGTTATCACACGCAGAGGAAGGAAGATTTTAATATTAATAGGGAAGAGAGAGGATGTGCGTGTGTATAAATTTAGGGTTGCACAACGTTTTTAGTTTTTATTTTCGCTAGCATACATAGAGAAGTGGTAGTTAAAGTTTTGAGGTATTGACTTCCACTTCCAATGTATTTCTACATACAAAAATTATATTTTTATTAATAATTTTTTTTTTTAAATTTTTGATGGATTTTCCACCTTAACTTATTTATCCTTTACACACCAAGAATGGGGTATGAGATGTCTTCTCGCGTTGAAAAAAGAAGTGTATTTTTTATCTATAAAATCTGTCTACTTGAACTAACAGCAACCTATCTCTTCATAATGTTAAGAATATATGAAATATTTCAATATATGTGGATTTTTATCTTAAATATTCCCAGCAAATATAAAAAGAGAATTTATTTTCAAAGAATTACTTACAGTAGATACTGATTATTAGGATGTTAGGATACAGCACTTTCGAATATGTACTTTGAAAGAACTTCAGACAAGTTATTATAAACGCTATATAAACCTACAAGTATAGAGAATTACATTCAATGTACCAAAAAGGAGTTTTTTTTACTAAAAAGTACTTCTATATTTAATATTACTTTTCTGAACTTATTTTATATTGTACGGAATTGTTGTTGTAATTCTTTATACCCGATTATCATACGATCATTATTGGTAACTCTGGTACGTCCTTTGGTAGATAACAAGGTTTGTGTCAAGGGATTATTGGATGTTGTTTTAAGCTTTATCCGCAAAATTTCTCCAAAGATGGCGCCAGCTGGTTGTGTCGATTTATTTTGCTATGTGGGACGTGGCATAGTAGTTAAAACACGCGACTTTCATGCATAAGTGCCGTAGTTCGATTCCCGGCTCCAGTCTTCTAAATTTTTCTTTCATTGCCGGTCCCCTCGATGTAGTCGACAGCAACTTCGCAATTTAAGTGTCGACATGTCTAGTAAAAGCTTCTCAAACAGTGACGTTCGCATTCGTCGATAAACAAGTAGGTGCCGTTTGTTGTGAATCTAAAATAGAAAGCGTGTTAATTCACAACAACTCGAGAAGCTGTCCCGTACCTCATACATGGGGTGCAAATGGAAATTAAGTTTTATTTTGCGATGTTGATAGATAATTTCCTTGGTCCTTGCGCAATCTGGATTTTTGTAGTGGAAGCATGTAGGATGTGTTTTGTTGGCTGGAGAACTCGAAAGTATACGAAAAGTAATTTTTTCATCGATGTTGATTTGACTGATTGTAATTTGTTTTGCATCAACAAGTACTTTAGTGGTACTAAAATGTACTTTTGGGGTGTTATAGTGTATGTATGTTGTATCCTTAGTAACAACATTTTGGTGGGGTGTGGCAAATGACTGTTCATCGTGGTCAAAGCAAAGATATCATAAAAAAATTATACAAAATAAAAAAAAATTGTATGTGGATCACCTTAAGTGCTGAAGACAGAGGGTATATATTTTCTGAGAAGCTGTTGGGGGTGCAAAATATTATCGATCGGGTGTACATTTGGCTCTGCTAGGGTCACAATTGGGGCAGTTAGAGCGGTGGGAACAAATTTTTTCACATTTTGATTTTTATAAAGGAGTCCCTTTAGGTGGTGAAGATAGAATGTAGGAATGTTCAAGGAAAATGTGAGGAGAGGAATAGGGGTTGGTCATACATTTTACCCCTGAAGAGGCATGTATGGTAGCAACAGGAGCTGATTTCATAAAAAAATTTTAAGAAAGTACAAAATTTAAATGGGACCTCCTTAATGTTTGAAGAAAGAGGGTAGATATGTTGTGATAAACTGTTGCGGGTGCAAAATTATTATGGATCGGTCATACATTTAGGGACAAATTTTATAACATTTTGATTTTTATAAGGCAGTCCCTTTAGGGAGTGAAGATAGTCGGTAGGTATGTTCAAGAAAAATTGTGAGGAGGGAGTGTGTGTTGGTCACACATTTTACGCCTCTAGGACGCACAATGAGAACGACAGGAGCTAATTTCATAAAAATTATAAGAAGTTACAAAATTTTAATGGGACATTTGGGTCAGTTAAAGCGGGGGGAGCCAATTTTATAACATTCAGATTTTTATAAAGGATTCCCTTTAGAGGGTGAAAATAGAGGGTAAGTATGTTCAAGAAAAGTTGTGAGAAGGAAAAATTAGTGGGGTCGGTCATACATACATTACCCCTGTAGGAGGCAACAGGAGCTAATTTCATAAAAAAAATTATAATAATTATAAAAAAATTTATGGGGACCACCTTAAGAGTTGAAGATAGAAGGTAAATATGTTCCGAGAAAATGTTGGGGGGTGGCAAAATATTATGGATTATGGGCCCTCTTAAAGGCACTATGGGAGCGACAGGAGCTGATTTCATAAAAAAAATTATAAAATTTGTAATGGGACCAACTTAAGGGTTGAAGATGGAGGAAATCAAAAGCAGAAGTTTCATATTTTATTGGGGTCTTTACGAATTTTATCAGAAATAGGCAACATTAGGGTGTAATGGTGATATCAAATGACAATACAGCGTAATAAATACTATTTCGGGGGGTCGAAGGATGCACGGATTCGAAAAAAATTTGATGCCCGGAATAAAACATAAACTTTTCATTTCGGCATATAGAGCGACCCTATCTAGGGGACCCCTCTTAGGCGGTGAAGATAGATGTTAGGTATGTTTGCGAAAAATGTTAGGACGGAAAAATTTTTTCGATCATACATTCGTTTCCCAAAGCTCATAAAATTAGGAGATTAGTACTTTTATTGTACCAAAAGTACTTTTATTGTTTAAACAATTAATTTATTGTATCACAGAGTACTTTTATCATACCAAGAAGTACTTCCTGGTACCAAAAATTACTTTTTGACATAATAGGAGAAATTTTATTTTAGCAAAAAAATTTTGTGTTGTCCATAAAAGTAATTTTATTATGCCAAAAACTTTCCTTGCATTAAAATGTCATTTTATTATACTAAAAGTACTTTCATGGCACAAAAAGTACTTTTGTTGTGTCAATGTGTACATTTTTTGTACTAAAACGTACTTTTATTGTCAAAAAAGCTACTCTTGTTGTACTTGTTCTTGCATCTAAATAATCCTTAATAGTAGTAAAAAGTACTTTCATTGTGCAAAAAGTACTGCTGTTGTACATAAACGAACTTTCATTGAACCAAGCTGTAATTTTATTGTACCAACAACTAATTTTATTGTACGATAAAGTAATTTTATTGTTATTGTACAAAAATAGACTTTTATTGTACTAAATAGTACTTTTATGGCATCAACAAGTGCTTTTATTGTACCCATAAGTATATTTTATTGCACCCATAAGTATATTTATTTTGTAAGAAAATTTACTTTTATTGTACTTTACTAATTTCATTGTTTCAAAATAACTTTTATTGAAAAAAAAATGTACTTTTGTTTTAACAAAAAAAGTATTATTATTGTACTATCATTGTACTAAAAAGTAATTGTTTGCACCAACAAGTACTATTATTGTTGAACCAAATAGTACTTTTCTAGCATCAAGAAATACTTTTATTGTACCCAAAGTACTTTTTTTTTGTACAAAAATTTATTTTTCTTGCACCAAAATGTAGTTTTATTGTACCCAAAGTACTTTTTTTGTATCAAAATTTATTTTTCTTATACTTAAAAGTACTTTTATTATACCAAAAAGTACCTTTATTATAGGAAAAAGTACCAAAACGTACTTTGTTTGTACCAAGAAGTACTTTTTTCTATAATGAAAAGTATTTTTTTTTTTGTAAAGTACTCTTAGTGTACTAACAACTAGATCTATTGTATCTAAAAGTACGTTTATTGTATTAAAAAGTAAATTTATTGTACCGATAAGTATATTTATAATAGCAAAAAGTACTAAAACGTACTTTGTTTGTACCAAAAAGTACTTTTTTTATAGTGAAAAGTACTTATTATTGTAAAGTACTCTTAATGTACCAACAACTATTTCTATTGCGTCAAAAAGGATGTTTATTGTATCAAAAAGTATATTTATTGTACCAACAAGTTATTTCATTGTACCGACAAGTACATTTAATGGATCAAAAATTTATTTTTATTGTACCAAAACAAAATTACGTTTATTTTAACAACCACTTATTTTGTTGTACCGACTTTTATTACACCAAAAAGTACTGTCCTAATACCAACAAAATATTTTTTTACCCTTTTACCGAATGCCTCCCTAATGGATAAGCGAAATCGTTACAATATTTAAAGATTCCATGATTGATAAAGTGAAATAAAATGAAATATCAACCACATAAAATATAAATTTATTTCATAAGATTTGCATTTTTTTCCCTCCAAATTTCGAATACATCATTTTTATTACTTTAAAAAAATGCTAAGCAGAGACCAAGACTACAACAGATTGGGGAGAGAAAACTTTTTTAGTTTGCACCAAATCGTATAAAGTATAACGTCGTCTAAGCAATAGATAACACCTTCGCCCCATGGTTATTTCGCTGTGACTTATAAATGATTGTGGTTAACACAGATTTCATGGTTATCTTTTCTTTCTTTTCCATTGACTTGCATATTTCCACTCACATAGTAACTATGGCCCTTGTAGCGTAACAAAAAGAATAAATAATAAAGTTATAGTAATTTAAGTTGTTTGGAGTGTGTGTGGGGGAGGGGGGTAGATATGTTATCCCTTCAATTTTCTGTTGTTTGTTCATGTGATGCCAACTAACTTTTCTAAGAAACAATCATACACTGATTACATTCCTTGAATGTAAACATTAGTGTAGAGTAAAAGCTACCCATTTATGTAGCAAAGTTGAAGACTAAGACAAAATCCACTCACAATGATGATTACATTTATGGTCAGTTCAAAGGGCACAGTGGGTGGTAATTAGTTGATTTATACAAGAAAGTTATATTATAAAAAACTATGCAAGAAAATAAAAAAATATTTCTAACTAATACTAATATGTAGTTTGTAAATAATATGAAATAATGAGAAATATTAATTATAATTTTTTGAACCAAATAAATTTTTTTGTTTAATTTCATGGAATTTTTTTGTACTTCTTATCTGCAATCTGTTTTATTATGCAATAGTAGATTATAACAACAACACATGATTTTGGGACTCAATTCTGAGAATTCATTCGTTTTGTCAAGTTACATGCCGTAATAATTCAATATCGATTTGAAGTTAGTAAGTATGGTATAGGAAAATTTGTCACGTCTTAAACTCTTATGTTATATAGTTATATGGTGGCGTATGATTATCATAAGTAATATTCCACGTAAATCATACGCCACGGAGTACATCAGTTTTATTGTAACTGTTACAAAATTAACCCAGTTCAAAATCATTTGATAATTGGAAAAGTGATACTGTTGCTTATGTAGGGAAACGTTATACGAACAGATTAAAGGAATTGTAATTCTTAATTATTTTAAATTTGTTTCAGCTAAATCGGACTAGCGGTTCTCAAGTTATGTCAAACAAAAGAGCCTAAAACGTGACAAATTCCCCTATACGATAATTACCAACTTCAAATCGATATTAAATTATTATGGCATGTAACTTGACAAAACGAATGATGCAGATCTTCTTCTTTTTGAAGCTACTTTCACGTACACTTCTCAGAATTGAGTCCCAAATCAATGAGCTGAAAAATGTTGTACTGTGTAATGCTAGCACACAATTAATAACAAATATTAAACACATTTCACATTTATAGTTTGCAATTGAATTTGTAGCTATGTATGAAGACACAAAAAACTCATTCCCTCTACTGTGTTAGATTTTGTGGCACATTCATATCCACAGATTCCCACTCTGTCGCGTCAAAAGTACTGCTCTGTCCATTATTTGTTGTTGATGTGTGCTCTTACCCCAAGTAAATATTCGCTTCATTACACAAAAAAAGCAGCAAAAGAAAAAAATGTCTATTTGTATACATTTGATGTCCACAATATAAATACTTATTCGCCCCTACTACATTGTGACCGAAAGACTTCCGATATTCATTCTACCGTTCAAAGGACAAACTAAACTATTTAAGTGGACATGGTCTCTCTCTTCAAAATTGTTTACATTTACTCACCACTTAAAGCTCCACCCCGAATTCCTTGCACCTTTCCCACGCGGCGACACATACCCACCCCCTCCATAGATATATGGCACCACAAACATCAACAGAGCAAACCACTAGAACAACATCAGATTTGGTTTCCACGAAAAAGTCAAGTTATGTCAATATTATTTCAGAGAAATGAAATTGCTTTTGAGCAGACAGTGCTTGCAGTTCAAAATGAAAATATCTCTCTGGAAAATATGTTTTATTTGAAATTAAATTTGAAAAAAAAAACCAAACAAAACAAATGAAAAGTTCATTTAAATTGTTGTCAAAGAGATAAATAGTAAAGGGCTAGATAAAAAATGTATGATAACAAATACATATCACAATTCTCTGAAGTTAAGTTTATAAATTTAGCATCACATTCAAGTTTTTCGTACTAATTTTGTTCAACACTAAATTGTGTTAAAAAAAAGCTCAACTTTATATTGAGGACAACACAAAGTGTGAGTTTAATACGAAAAATACTGTGTGTTATCACACATAGTCATCACACATCGTCATATCGTGGATATGTAAAATGCATATAAATATTGCTTTATGGCACATGTAGTGTTTTGTTTTAGTGTTTTTTATTTGTTTTGTTTAGAAAAAGATAATCTATCAAATATTCGCTAGCAATGGTTTCAAATCTATATATCACAGATTGACAAACTAGGGCATCACAGGAATTAAACCGCAGTTTATAGAGGCAAACATAACAGAAAGTGAAAGCAAAAGTTTGGTTTTAAATTTTAAAGAGGTTTAAACTAAAACTTTAGGTTTTAGCTATTTACTTTGTCGTTCGGTCGGAAAATATTCGTCTAGTCCAATTTCTTACAAGAATAATGTAAGAGAATCTCGAAATATTTGGCATTTTGAAATCTTTTGAATAACATTTAAAAATGTATAATTTGCATGTCTGATTAGCCCTGGTTGTTGTTGTATCCTGTTCCGTTTTAGTATTCTTAAATCCTTAGTGGAACATATGCCTGAATAGTTAATACAGTTGCAAATTTCAAAAAGTGTTGTTTGTGTGGCCATTTTTTGACATGATAGTCACACTTCGGCAAGTCTTGGAAAAGATCTAAGAGAAACAGATCGACATGTAACATCTTTTCGTTGACTATAAAGCTGCCTTCGACAGCCCGATACGGCAGAAATAACTCGAAGTCATGGCTGAGTTTGGAATTCCAGCGAAGCTGATACGCCTTTGCTGAATGACGCTGACTGACACGAAGTCTTCAGTGAAGATTGACAAGGACCTTACGGAGCCATTCTACACCAGACGGGACCTAAAACAAGGCGACGGCCTATAGTGTGACCTCTTCAACATAGTGATGGAGATGATAATGAGGAAAGCTGCAGTTAACACGAGTGGTACGATATTCAATAAAATTCATATGCTACTCGCATACGCAGATGACGTAGACATCATCGGTAGAAAACTGCGGGATGTGACTGCAGCCTTCTCAAGTATACAGAAGTAATCAGCGAAGTTATGAGTTTCAACAAACAAAGAATCTACTCGTTTGGGAACTGCGTGAACTTTGACAACTTTAATTTCGAGGTGGTAGATAATTTTATCTACCTAGGCCTTGCCATCAACAAAACAAATAATTTCAGCCTCGAAACCCAGAGAAGAATTCTGCATGCTACTACGGACTAAGCAAGCGATTGAATGACAGAGCCCTCTCTCGAC
This sequence comes from Muscina levida, assembly GCA_964034835.1. Taxonomy (NCBI): domain Eukaryota; kingdom Metazoa; phylum Arthropoda; class Insecta; order Diptera; family Muscidae; genus Muscina; species Muscina levida. The sequence goes on along the minus strand of OZ035881.1, from coordinate 3,294,592 downwards.
GAACAAAAATCCAGCTATACCAGATACTGGATCTCTCTGTCTTGATGTATGGTTCAGAATCCTGGGTTATGAGACAAGTGGATGAATTGGTTCTGACAGTATTTGAGAGAAAAATACTCGGTAAAATATGTGGGTCTATCATCGTTAACGAAGAATATCGACGTCGAATGAATCATGAGCTGTACAAGCTGTAAACTGGTTTGACTTACTGGAGAAGAAGCGCAGAAGACCGAAGATCTACGTGCGGTATATAATCCATTAGGATTGCAAAGAAGTGCCGGCTAAGTACGTAGGTAAGTTGTTTGAGTGGAGCTCTGAATTTTTTTTGTTGCTATTTCTATAACATTGGCCACTTTTATATTACTTTTGTTTTATTTAACTAGAAATAGTTTAATTACAACACAAAGATCTTTTTTTACTAAAAAGGACTTTTATCAAAAAGAACTATTAGTGTACCAAAAAAAAAGGACTTTAAAGGACTAAAAAGGACTTTTAATGCCCCAGAAAGTACTTTTAATATTCATTCATTCATTATGTTACCAGATTGCACAAAAAGTACTTGAATTGTACCATAAAGTACTTTTATTGTACTAAAAAGTACTTTAATTGTATTGGGACCGGCCGTGGCATAGTGGTTAGAACACGCGACTACCATGCGGAAGATCGCAGGTTCAAACCTGGCTCCAGTCATCTTAAAAAATTGTTTCTTTCATTGTCGGCTCCCCTCGAATGCTGTTGACAGCAACTTCGCAGTATTAAATGTCGAGTCAATCGGCGTGTCTAGTAAGAGCTTCTCAAACAGTGACGTTCGCATTCGTCGATAAACATGTAGGTGCCGTTAGTTGTGAATCTAAAAATAGAAAGCGTGTTAATTCATAACAACACGAGAAGCTATCCCATACCTCATTCATGGGGTGCAAAGGGAAATTAAGTTTAAGTTTTTAATTGTATCAAAAAGTTATTTCATTGTTCCAAATAGTACTTTTATTGCCCCAAAAAATATTTTTAAATTTAAATATGTATTTATTGTGCAAAAAGTACTTTAATTGCACTACTAAGTACTTTTATTGCCCCAAAAAGTACTTTTTATGTTCAAAAAGGTATTAATTGTGCAAAAAAGGCTATTAGTGTTACCAGAAATAGTACAAAAATGTACTTTAATTGTGCCACAAAGTACTTTCTTTGTATGTACCAAAAAGTACTTTACTTGTATCAAAAAGTTATATTATTGTACCAAAAAGTACTTTTATTGCCCCAAAAAGTTTTTTTTTATGGTTTTATTGTGCAAAGTACTTTTATTGTGCCAAAAAGTACTTTAGGTTTATCAAAAAGTACTTAAATAGTACCATAAAGTACTTTTATTGCCCCAAAAAGTACTTTTTATGTTCCAAAAAGTATTAACTGTGCAAAAAAGACCTTGTGTGTTACCAAAAATTGTTAAATTGCAATAAAATTGTACGATAAAGTACTTTTATTGTACCAAAATGTACTTAATTGTTTCAAAAAGTACTTTTATTGTAACAAAAATTACTTTATTTGTACCAAAGTACTTTTATTGTGCCAAAAAGTACTTTTATTACCAAAATGTACATTCATTATAATAATAAGTTTTTTAATTGTACTATTATACTTTCACTGTACCAAAAAGTATGTTTTGTTGTACCAAAAAGTTAATTTAACCAAAAATACCTACAAAATATAATTGTTAACTTATACTTGAAAGAACTGTTATTGTACTAAAAATTACTTTTATTGTAAACAAAATATTTACATTGTACGAGAAAGTACTTTTATTGTACCAAAAAGTACTTTTATTTTACCAAAATGAAATTACTTTTAATCAAAAAGAAAGTACTTTTATTTAACCAGAAATGCTTTAGTTGTACCAAAAAGTACTTTTGTTGTACAAAAAAGTACTTTTATTGTACTAAAAAGTACTTTCTAACCACAAATTCTTTAATTGTACCTACAAGAACTGTTATTGTACCAAAAATTACTTTTATTGTAGACAAAGTATTATTTTACAAAAAATTCTTTAGTTGCGCCAAAAAGTACTTTAATTGTACCAATAGGTACTTTTATTGTACTAAAAATTACTTTTCTTAACATTGTTTAATTGTACCTACAAGAACTGTTATTGTACCAAAAAGTATTTTTAATAAATCAAAAGGTACTTTTATTGTTGCAAAAATTACTTTTATTGTAAACAAAATATTTATATTGTACAAAAAGTACTTTTATTATACTAAGAAGTATTTTTATTGTACTTTAATACTTAAGTTGTATCAAAATATACTCTTGTTGCATCAAAAAGTACTTTTATTGTGACAACAAGATGTTCTTCCTTTGTCTTAAAAAGTACTTTGTTTCCACCAAAAAGTACTTTTACGTTACCAAACAGGATTTTGTAACCAAAAATACTTTAATTACATCAAAACGTATATCTATTTTTCCAAATTGTCCTTATTATACCAAAAAGTACTTTTTATATACCACCAGTAAATACAATTTTAGTACTACTTAGTTCTAGGTAAGTTCTATTTGTTTAAACTAAAAAGTTTAACTTTTCTATAAAAATATGACTTAATTTTTAGAAATAGTGTTTTCTGAACTTAAGAGTTACGAACAAAATAAAATTTCGTCATTTTTCAGTTTTCAATGGCCAATGAATTTTTGATCTCTTTTTTTGTTACAAAATTTGTGCCCATTGTAGTTAATCCAATTAATATCAAGCAAATATATGTTGAAGTCGATTATATTATTTCCAAATAGCTTTAATCGAACACTAATCTGGTGTCTCCTACTCTGAACAGCATAAACCTCCTTCAGTCGACTTGTCGTCAGTGGTTAGATTTACGTAAATAATACTTTTGATTTTTTCTAGCCCTCAACGACAGCTACTCGTTGAGGCCACCAGGAATTGTTTATACCCGGAAACATACATACACAATTAATTGTTTTCTCCAATGCTGTGACATTTGTCATTATTTAGTAAAAAGTAAAAAATAAACAAAATCTACAACCAGGACGATTCTAACAATGTAACAATTTATCATAAGTCACAATCCTGACACATTGGGTTACAAAATATTTTATCATTGTCGTCATAGTTGGAAATTTTATTTGCTATAGGATTTTACAGTTTATGGCTTTGTAATAACAAACACACACACACACACACAAATCTCAAAGGTATCACTGTGATAATTTATCACTTATACAAGTGTTGTTGTTGGTAATGCTTCAATGTTGTGCCATTGAATAACTAAAAATTCTCTATATAATTAGATATTCTCGACAGTCATGTTTTTTTTTGTAGTTAGGGCAACTTTGTATACTTTTTACTCCCTCACAAAAAACGGTTGTATAAAAAGCATTTTGTGGTTAAAAACATTAAGCAGGAAATTCGTTTTTCTTTCACTCTGCTTTGCCTTCCTTTCCAATTTCATTTGTGTTTGGAAATTTCGCTAAGGAGCTGGAAATGCGTTTGATTCACGGCGCTGTATTTTTCTCCTCATTTCCCTTTTGTGTTGTCAGATTGTGACTTCCTTCGTTGGACTGCAAGGAAATTCTCGGCTAAGGCCATTGAATTTATTCACTTTATCTTCTGTTCATCTGTTTGGCACCGGTTACCTGATGGCACAAGGTGCCAATAACTGTAAGTGGATTAGTTGCACATCTTTGTCGTGGACTTATGGCTGTTAGTGTCCCGCCGCATATCTTACCACAAGGAAAACACAGCGATAATACTTTTGCCATATGGCGGTAGTGTGAGAAGGAGGAGCAGTATCTTCTTCCCCCTGTCCTTGGTTTGTAGTGTAGGACTTTTAATGGATTAAAAGTGTGGTTTCAGAGAGGCACATTGGCTCGCGTTAAGCTTCAATAAGTGGCTAGCTAATGTGATTTTTATTAGATTTATTGTTTACTTTGTAGGATTTCTTCCGCTTGCGCCATTTGTCTCAAATCGACTTGAGGAAATTGACTCTGAGAAGTGGACTTAGCTCTTCTATGGTTTTTCACTTTTCATTTATTGTAGTTAGCTGTAGGTATCTTGAAATCTTTTATAGTATAATATGTCAACGAAATAATGCCTCGAATTGTATAACACTTCATCTTAAGTGGCTTAGTAGTGTTTAATGGTATCTAGATATCTTAAGATATTTCAAATGTGTGTGTGTGTGTGTTTGTGTATTAACTCAAAACGTCATTTGTGAAGGGAAGAGGTTTAGGCGGCACTAGAACAAATTGTGGGCAAAGAGGAGAGATAAAGATTTTGGGGTCAAGTTGAGTTTGTTACATATTTGTTACAGTGTGTATTGCCAACGATAATAATCTGAAATTTTGTAAACACTTTCAATGACTTTAAAAGCCAAGTTCATTGAAATAAAAAAGTTTTGTTTCTTTAAAATTTATTTTGTAATATATGGGTAAATTACACAGTACAATACATGATTTTGGGACTCAATTCTGAGAACTGCACGTGAAAGTAGACCCAAAAAGAATATGTTCTGCATCATTCGTTTTGTCAAGTTACATGCCATAGTTATTTAATATCGATTTTGAGTTAGTAAGTATCGTATAGGGGAAATTGTCACGTTTTAGCTCTTTTATTATATTGTTATATGATGGCGTATGATTATCATAAATAATATTCCACGTAAATCATACGCCACGGAGTACAACAGTTCTATTGTAACTGCTACAAAATAAAACCAGTTCAAAATCATTTGATGAATGGAAAAATGAAACTTTTGCTTACGTATGGAAACGTTATATGAACATATAAGAGGAATGGTAATTCTTAATTTTTTTAAATTTGTTTCTGCTAAATCGGACTAGTGGTTCTCGAGTTATGTCAAACAAAAGAGCCTAAAACGTGACAAACTCTATCCTTCTATCCGATACTTACTAACTTCAAATCGATATTTAATTATTATGGCATGTAACTTGACAAAACGAATGATGCAGAACTTCATCTTTTTGGGTCTACTTTCACGTGCAGTCCTCAGAATTGAGTCCCAATTCAATGGGCTGAAAATTGTTGTACTGTGTTATTGCAATTTCAGTTCTCAGTATTTTACAATCTGCGACAAAATGAACTTATTGAAAAAAAATTTCAAATGCATCGAGAGCCAAAGGTACTTGAAAAAAATTGAACTTACCCATGGCAAGGTGAAATTATAGGGAAAATATCTAGGATATTAGCAAATGCATAATGGCCTTAAATAAGTAGATAGTCAAATCCGCTGTATAATGAAAAAATGTTAACGTTTTTTTGATCAATTTAAAAATTTTGAGTTAATCGACGTATGATTAATATTAATAGAGTATACTAACCAGTTAAAGAGGGCGTATACTTTTTTTATTGCATGTATATGAAGTGAATGTATAAATTATTGAAAAAGAGTAGGGTTAAAACCGATTTAGCCAAAAATGATCAAAATTATGTCTTACTTTACGGATAGAAAGAGACTTCATTTACGAGTTTTCTTCACACCAATGTTTACGCTTTAATTCTCATTTAAAGAGATGCCTAAAATACTAGACAGTAATGGCCCCATTTTGTCATCATCATAATTTATAAAGTCTACAGCGTTTAAGATTTCCATAACTACCAATTGAATTTATAAAGCTTTCCTTTTACTATTTATTACTACATTCCGATGATGACGATACCGATAGTAATGCCAGCAAAGTTCATTGGTCATCATCATTACAAAAGATGTCTTTGCACTTTGTACACTGTGTCCATTATGGCCCTGTGTCAAACTGGAAGAAAGCTACAATGCATTTCCATCGAAGAATAACACTGAATTGCAACAAACAGCATTCAAGCTTCAGAGTGTGATGCGGCGGCTGCGCCAGTGATGGTAAAAGCATCAGCAACATGTCTGAAGTGACCCCAATTAACACTAATTGACACTGGAATGACATGCGAATGGAATGGAAAAGACCTACCACTGCCACTTTCCTCCTCTGCCCACAATACTGAATAGCAAATGAAAATCCCAAAAAGTTTGTAAAGTGAAATTGCCCCAAATGTATGTGTGAGTGAGTGGGCGGTGTTGCTATAGTAACCATTGCAATAGCAACGCTCGCAGCATAGGTTAGAGTAGTTGCCAGTGTTACAAACAATTTGGGCAATGTTCAAATATTTTTCAGTTCAGACGTTTGCGAACAACAACAAAACGACAGTTACACTACAAAAATGTACAATGCAAATTTCTTGACAGTAAAGAAATGTTTGTGGTTAAGTGCATTCTATTGACTTGATCCGGCTCTTTCGAATTTGATATTGTTTGCAGCAGACATAGTAAATAGCCGACATAAGCAAATGTTCGGTAATGTAAGAAAATACCACAACTGCGTAGTTATTATGTTAAAAAGTCAGAGTTGGTAGTGATTTGATAGAATATAATAGAATTTTACTTACTAAGAGAGACAAGGTTAGTGAGTTGTTAAGAGTTTAAAAAGGTAGTAGAATGGTAGAGACATATATGTTTGATTAACTGTATATATAAATACGGTGTCACATCGCAAGATTAAATTGGTTTAATTATATTATGACATGACCATATAATGTGAAATAAAAAAACAATTTCGAAAAAACATTGAAAGGGTTGAGGTCTATTAATTCGGTAAAGATAAGCAGTCCACTTTATGTACGTTTAATAATTTTAATTATATCTTGTCAATCTTTGGGAGTTTTCCCTCTTCTGCGTTGTCCATCGAGTTGATTGTTGAAGACTTTTTGAACTGGAGCATTTTCGTTTATACCAACACATAACCTAGCCAACGCAACCGCTGCACCTTAATGCGTCTGACCACGTAAATGCCAGTTTACAGCTCGTACAGCTCATGATTGATTCGACATCGATATTCTTTGTTAGCGATGATAGGCCCATATATTTTACGGAGTATTTTTCTCTCGAATACTAGTAGAACCGATTCATCCACTTGTGTCATAACCCAGGATTCTGAACCATACATCAAGACAGGTAGAACCAGTATCTGGTATAGCTGGATTTTTGTTCGTCGAGAGACTGGTCCGTCTTTAAATCGCTTGCTTAGTCCGTAGTAGCATTTATTAGCAAGCAGGATTCTTTTCCGGATTTCGGGGCTGACATTATATGTTTTGTTGATGGCGCAGCCTAGCTAGGTAGATAAAATTATCTACCACCCCGAAATTGTAGTTGTCAAAGTTCACGCAGTTTCTCAAACGAGGAGATTCTTTGTTCGTTAAAACTAATAACTTCGTTTTGTTCTCGTTCACCATTAGACTCATTTTAACTGTTTCTTCTGTATACTCGAAAAGGCTGTAGTCACATCCCGCAGTTATCGACCGATGAGGTCTACGTCATCAGCGTACGTTAGTGGCATTTGTTAAATATCGTGCCACTCTTGTTTTCTGCAGCTTTCCTTATTATCATCTCCATCACTGTGTTGAAGAGGTCACACGATAGGCCGTCGCCTTGTGTTAGGCCCCGTCTGGTATATAATGGCTCGCTAAGGTCCTTGCCAATCTTCACTGAAGACTTCATGTCAGTCAGCGTCATTCCGCAAAGGCGTACTAGCTGGAATGCCAAACTCAGCCATGGCTTCGAGTAATTTCTGCCGAATCGGGCTGTCGAAGGCAGCTTTATAGTTGACAAAAAGATGGTACGTGCCCATCTGTTTCGCTAGGGTTGTTTTTCTGGATTTGCCGAAGTGTGAATATCTGGTCAGTTGTTGATTTACCAGGATTAAAGCCACACTGATAAGGCCCGATCAAGTTGGATAACAATGGCTTTAGTCTTTCACATAGCACACTCGGTAGGGCCTTGTATGCGATGGGTAGAAGGCTCATCCCGCGGTAGTTGGAGCACATACTTGGATCACCTTTTTTCAGTACAGGACATAATATGCTTAGATTCCAATAATCGCGCATGCACTCATTAAGCCAAGCCGTGCGTAGGAGCTATAGCATGCTCGTTATTAACTCCTTGCAACCGGACTTGAAGAGCTCTGCCGGAATTCCGTCTGTGCCGGCTGCTTTATTATTTTTCAGCCGCGATATTGCTCTTACTCGGCTTGACTTGGTGGTGGGCAATCTAAGCCGTCGTCGACAATTGGCGTGAAACCTTCACGTGCGCTGCCTTCTGGAACCAGCAGTTGCCGGAAGTGTTCTCTCAACATATGCAGCCCACTCTTCTTATCTTTAACCAGTTGTTCATCCTTGTCCATATAGGACGTTTTTTTTCGCTTAAATAGCTGTCTCCTTGTGCCGTTCCCTAACAGCCCGGGTTACAATTGGCTGTATCGTGGTCCTATCAGCAGCATCCTGTTCCTCAGATGCTATGTGACATTCTTCATATATACTAGCACGGTTGTTTCGGCGGTTGCCATAGAATGCGCATTATACTGCCACTGTGTATCGGGAACATGAGAATTAGAGGCGTTGTGTCTTAAAAGAGATTTAAAGTTAATAGTTGACTTTAATTCTTGAATGTCGGCCAAGATCGTTCCAAAAAACTGCCAAGGTAGTGAACGGACAGAGGCCACTGGTACACGCCACAGCAGCAAAACCCTAAACTCTTTGCTCCACTATTCACAATTTTTTGACAGTGGTTTCAAATTTGTTATTTTTTGTTAAAAGTCGAATCAAAGTATATGAAAAATCATGTGTAAATATACAGTTGGGATAGTTCATGCCTTCGGAGACATATCTTAAAATTTTCAGTGGAATATTTCCTCAAAAAATTTTAACCCTCTGGCTCCCACCCGTATGTGAAATTTTTGGACCAAATTTTGAAAAACTGCTTTGGAGGGAGGTCAAGGAAAATGTCATGGGGGTAGAGCAAATTATGGGCAAAGAGTGTAAGTTGTAAACTGGTCATTGCTGATGATATTGAATGACGTCCCTAACCGATGTACTGTATTCTACATACATATGTAGCGAGTTTGCACATGCTTGTATATATGTATGTGGTTTAAAATGTGTTATTTTTGGTTAAAAGTCGAATCAAAGCATAAATCATGTTTAAATATAGGATATTTTTAGGATATGTCATGTCTTCGAAGACCTATATAAGAATTTTCAGAGGAATATTTCCTCGAAACATTTTAAACCTCTAGCTCCCACCCGTGTGTTACATTTTTGGCCTAATTTTGAAATATAAAATAAACAAATAATTTCATAATCTACAAATTTAAATATCAGTTTAATACAAATTATTTAACTATCCATTGCAATGCTTCGCAGCACCTTCTTCGGCAGTGCAATTAAAACGCCATTTACCAAAAGTCCTTCGTTTTCTCATTGCCCTTTTCTGACACAAAATGCAAATGCCATTTGCTCTACTACGCTTCAAATGTCAAAAGTCATTATCTTTAGTTTTGTTGCCATTAACTTTCGTTCTTATAAATGTATTGCTAGCTGATCCTAAATTACAATTTGCATGCTCTTATTTTCATGGAGGAAATTAAATTTTCCATTATCCTGGACAAATCCCAACCATCGTTATCGACTTAAAATTAAAGTTATTGCATACAACAATTTGTCCGTTTTCATAAAATTGCATTACTGTTGTCGTTGCTTTGCCTCTCCTCCGCTGCCCTCCCTAGATGCTAAGGCAACAAATGGATGCTAAGGAAACTTTCGACATTTGCTTCTTATATTTCATTCAATAATTACAGGAAAGAGAGAAAAAAACGAGCCGGAAAAGAAGAAAGAAAGGATTTCCAAAGATTGCAAATTTTATGCGGCCACTGCCAATGAAATGGCCCAGTCACAACACAAATTTCACTGTTGAAATTAAATTGGTGGCATTGTGTGTTTGTTTGCATAGTTTCGTTTTCAAATCAGGAAGGAGCCATCACCCAAATGCCGCCGCTGCTGCTGCTCCTGATGAGAATTGTTTTCTTTTTCCGGCTGTCATTGTTGTTTCTTGTTTTTTTTTGTTACATCGTTGTTGGTGCTATGACAAAAGGAGCAATTGCATTCTAATTACGTAAATGGCTCAATGTGTTTGAATGCTGCAACAATATGGCACAGTGGGCGGTGGAGTACTTTTTTGTATAGATTTTAAAAATCATTTTACATAAGAATTAGCATGAATAGTGTCTGAACTTACGCTTTTTTCGTTTTTGTTTGCAAAGCAGTGTTATCGAACAACAACAAAAAAGAGAATAGGGAGATCGTCCCGAGAAAAATCGGTGGATGGTTTCTGGGGGCGCCCCACTACTTCAGAAACCATAAAAGGAGTGGCAAATGTTTTGGTTATCTGAATTTAGGATAGGAAAATCCATTTAAAAAAAAATTAGATTAGATTAGATTAGATTAGATTAGATTAGATTAGATTAGATTAGATTAGATTAGATTAGATTAGATTAGATTAGATTAGATTAGATTAGATTAGATTAGATTAGATTAGATTAGATTAGATTAGATTAGATTAGATTAGATTAGATTAGATTAGATTAGATTAGATTAGATTAGATTAGATTAGATTAGATTAGATTAGATTAGATTAGATTAGATTAGATTAGATTAGATTAGATTAGATTAGATTAGATTAGATTAGATTAGATTAGATTAGATTAGATTAGATTAGATTAGATTAGATTAGATTAGATTAGATTAGATTAGATTAGATTAGATTAGATTAGATTAGATTAGATTAGATTAGATTAGATTAGATTAGATTAGATTAGATTAGATTAGATTAGATTAGATTAGATTAGATTAGATTAGATTAGATTAGATTAGATTAGATTAGATTGACAAAACGAATGATGCAGCGCTTCTTCTTTTTGGGGCTACTTTCACGTGCAGCTCTCATTATTGTGTCTTAAAATCATGTGTTGTACAATATACTGAGGGTAAGGGTATATATAAATATATGGATTTAAATATCAACTGTTAAACAGTTTTTTATTGCGTGTAAACTCATTCCCAACCACTGTGCCTGCCTAATTTGAATTACAAAATTTGCAAATTTCCTAGAATGGCACTCAAGTCAAGCATGCCAAGACGTCCAAGTGTAACTAAACTATGTATATTACAACAACAGCAGCAGCAGCAGTTCGGGCAACAACACCAGTAAACGTGAATTAAAGTCTGCATCTGGTTAGAGTGCATAGAAAGAAATCCTTATGCTGGGATACATTTGGAAAATCGAGTAAAAGCAATACAATTGTGAATACTTTTTAATATTGCCACTGATGTTGGTGCTATTAAACTTTGTTGTCGTTGTTAACGTTGTTGTAGTTGTTGTTGCTGACAACATAATGTCAGCAATATTATGAGCAACAAAAGGCAACATTTAAGAGCAGCTTATGCTGATTGTAAGCTGCAGTAGTAACAAACAATAACTAAAGGAGCAAAAAAAAAAAACTGCTCTTACAGAAAAACGGGTAAAATTCGTAAGATAAATTAAGTTAAATTTAAAAGTTAAAGAGAGGACGAAGATGGTGTAAAGAATATTGAATCTATATATATAAAATGGAATGTGTGTTTGTTTATTTATTTGTTTGTTTGTGCCTTATAGGAGACCAAACCTCTGGACCGATCTTCCTGAAATTTTCACAGCATTTAACTGGAACTCTGGCATGATTTATAGGGTACTTTTTCGACCACGCCCACTTTTACGCCCATTTTTTTTAAAAAAATATGCAATAGCGAAGCATTGCCGGTCCCACTAGTTTTCTATACAAAACGGTTAAGAAAGGTCTTTTGACCTTATATTGTTCCTCATGTATTTAATACAAAATTTAATTAATTCATATCTTTGCTCGGTTTAAAATTTTCTAAATTTTTAGAAAATGTTTTCAAGATGCTGTTTTTTTAACTTATTCAGAGATCCTGGCGGCTTACAAATGTTTCTGAAAATATTGCCGTATTTCCAGATTGTTAAAGCGGTAACCAACATTCGTAAATATTGAATGACGACCCTGATCCTAGTACTGTACAGAACAATTGTAGCGAGTTTGCATATGTTACTCTCTGCATAAGTATGTACAACGTATGAGTAATATTAATTTTATGTGGATGGTATAGTTATCATACGCACATTATTCCATTATTATTGATATATGGTTTAATAATAATACAGTGCAACAGCATATCTGATGGGTGAGATATTCTAAGTCATGGTGAAGGTACTATGTTTTTTCCTTAAGTAAGAATTTCAAGTAGAATTTTGCAAAAGGAAATATTTGTCATTGTATTCCAAGGGAGGTGTGACAGCGATCCCATGATATCAACTTGTCATTTAGGGTAAAAACTTAAATATTAGATTCCTAGGGAGGGGGAAGTGATGGCCAACATTCAGATAAAGTAGTTACCAGTAAATGGATACACACTATTTAAATGTTACCTCTACATACCCAGCTGCCTCTTCGCCCTCGTCTTCCATCCTATCACTCACCTGCAAACCGCTTTCCCCCAAAAGTCATTTGAACTATAGCCCCAAGCATTAGCCAACATATCCCTTTCTTATATCCAAGTCCCCCCCCCGGTGACCCTTTTAAATAAGTTTATATTTGTTCGAGCGTAACCAAGTGGAACGTCGTAAAACAATTAGCTGCGACTAAGGCATGACTACATCGACTAATGGTCTCTCCTGGAGTAGTATCACCTAATTAACCATTCTATGGTCCATCTACAACAAATTGTCAAAGACATTAGTGTTGTTGTTGTTTTATTAGCAACAGAGCACCGAAAAAATGTCTAATGTTACTTGATTTTCCTAATGGCAAAGGATTACATTTAATGATATTTACAACGCCAACAACGAGGGGGGGCATGAGACAAGGTAAGCAATAGCTCTTAAGGCTTCTTGGTGATTGGTAGCAATAAACATAAGTCAAAAGCCACCTACTGAGGCAGGCAGGGCAGAGTAGGTGCCTAGGAATTGCTATAGGTGCTTGTTGTAATTGTTGACCATGAATTCTTACTGTTAATGCGGCCAGCGGTAAATGTGTTAAGTCCTGGGGATGTCACAAAGGATTGTGAAATATTTTATGACGATACGCTCAGCGTGCTAACAACAACTCGAATATCTTATATGTTGTTGTCGGCGGTGTGTGTGAACTTTTATATTGCACTCATAGCCCTAGCTCGTAACCCTTTTGTGTGCTTTACTGAACATAACACCGCAATTGGGTATTAAATAGAATTTGTAGTGGCAACACCCCCCGCCCCCCAAAGTAATAATGAAATATAGCGCTTTTTGATACTTAATGGCTTTTTCATTTTCACCGCTGTAAAACTTTTAACCGGCGACCCATCATAATTCTAGCGTTTGTAACGGTTACTCATTTAATTTGCATAGAAAAGTAATTTAAACAAGTGCTTGGTGGCATATTAGCTCTTTCTCTGCAGCGGGCAAAGCATTTAAGAGGAGCTTAGAAAGTTTGTACATAAATATTGGCATCAATAGAAATTACGGTATCTTTGGTGATTCTCACTCAATATATGGAGACTGTGACCGCACTAGAGTCAACAACATGAAAGTGTTGTTAGGCTTTGAAAAGCAAACTAATATTTATGGACACGTTCGAAGGGGATTAAAACTTGATGGTAAAATTTTGAAGAGAGAATGCATTGAACAGTGGGAAATGTGGATGTGGTAAAGAGTTATATTACACAGTGCATCAGAATTTGGGGGTGATAAAATTTGATCCTACAGGTCAAACATCAGAATACGTTTTAGAGATATGGTTCCTCGGGCAAAGTTTTTTAATTTTGATCCCTAGAATACGATTTTCCTTGTCTATTGAGCAATTTTTTTGCTGCCCTACAAATCGACCCGCCCTAGTATGCATGTATGCACAACGAATGAGTAATACGAATTATATGAGGATTTTATATTAATCATACGCACATTGTTCTAATAATGCAAAAGCCATTCTGGCGGTATGAAAAGTTCCAAGTCAGGGTGGAGGTACTTTATCAGTATAGTAAAATCCCCCAAGAGTTTGTCGTTCTCTTTAATTTTGAGAAATCATCAAAAGTTCTTGAGTTATAGGTGAAGAACTAAGCGAACAAACATCAAGATAAGCAAAAATGGGCTGAGAACGTCAAATCCTTTGGAAGTTTTTCTATACTGACCTAGAAACTTCACCCTGACTTAGAATTTCCCATTCCCCCCAAACAATGACCTCGAAAACGTTCCACAGTGTTTTCGGTTGAAGTTTTTAAAGCCCCACTGTATATTTAATGTATTACTGTCTTTTCAAACAATCGCCCTTATATCACTTTGAAATAAAGTAACAATTTAAAATTTCACAAATTATTACATAAATTCATAATTTTGCAAAGTAAACATGAAACAATGAAAATATAACAGCAAACCTGCTGGCCTTTGTATGATATTATCCAAAAATCTTTAGCCATTATAAAAATTGATCACGCACTGTTTGTATTTGTTAGAAAAGAACGTGTCGTTATAAAACAAAAACACTCAATAATCCCCTGGCAAAAGCTGGTGGTGGTCGTGATGGTGGGGTGTCATTGTCGTTATTATTTCTAGTCAGGTCACTAATACGACGGCACCCAATAAAGTCTGTCCAGCTAAGATATTCTTTTGCGAGAGAGTGGTGTCCTGCTCATGTTGTATATATTGTCGTGGCATTAAAAAGTTTTCTTTTTTAACTTTTTGGTTTATTTTTGGTCAGCAGCAATCCTTGTAAATTCTTAAGCCCGCAGTAAAAACAGCAACACCTGACACGCACACCAACACACATACGCCCATGTACGCACCCAAAGGCAATTTCTTGTATCCGAACGCAATTTCTTTTCAAATTGTGTGATTATGTAGATGTCTTGTACAACTTTTGCCATTGTTTGTAAGTTCGTGCTGCTTAAATGTACTTACCTGCCTGTATGTTTGGGCCATATGCAGCTTGCTGTGGTTGGTCTTAGAGAGGGACACATAAATTGAGCTACAAAAAAATTATGGAGATTAATTACACTTGTTTTTTTTTCTTTGGAGAAGCTGTAAACACTTTTTTGGGGACCTGCTATAAACACAAATTAGTTTGTCCTTCTCTCGGAATTAATGATCATTCAAATGTTTGACATAAGATTTCCAAGGATGGAATTTGTGTGTTTTAAATGTAAGGGAGAGGGAAATTGATTTAGCAACGTATATTTCTGCTGTATGAAAGAGAAATAGTTGAGAAAATTAATTGTAAATTTGTACGGCAGTAAATTGAAGGACAAAGCAAAAGTTGAGGTAGCAAAAAGGACAATTGGATGCACAATTGATTAAATTTTTGCTAAATATTAAAAATTGTCATTTATATGGGGTAACTTGCCTAATCTTTTTGGCTTCACTTACACAGTACAACATTTTTCTGCTCATTGATTTGGGACTCAATTCTGAGAACTGCACGTGAAAGTAGCCCCAAAGAGAAGAAGTTCTGCATCATTTGTTTTGTCAAGTTACATGCCATAATAATTTAATATCGATTTGAAGTTAGTAAGTGTCGTATAGGGAAACTTGTCACGTTTTAGGCTCTTTCGTTTGACATAACTCGAGAACCACTAGTACGATTTTGCTGAAACAAATTTAAAAAAACTAAGAACTACAATTCCTTTAATCTGTTCATATAACATTTCCCTACATAACCAACAGTTTCACTTTTCCATTCATCAAATTATTTTGAACTGGGTTTATTTTGTAGCAGTTACAATAAAACAATAGTACTCCGTGGCGTATGATTACCGTGGAATATTACTTATGATAATCATACGTCACCATATAACAATATAACAAAAGAGCCTAAAACGTGACAAATTTCCCTATACGATAGTTACTACCTTCAAATCGATATTAAATTATTATGGCATGTAACTTGACAAGACGAATGATGCAGAGCTTCTCCTTTTTGTAGCTTCTTTCACGGGCAGTTTTTAGAATTGGGTCCCAAAAATCAAATGTTGTACTGTGTAAGTATTTGCTAAAGTTTAATATTTTTCATGCTGGGTAAATATTTTTATTATAAAAATCGTATCTTAAGCTACATGGCGTTATCTTAGCTATCGTAGGCGATACAAATTTTTCAATACTGTCGGCCTTTTTCTATCCAACCACTCGAAATTTACAGATACAATTGCAGCTGAGACAACAACTGCAGTTCCGTCTATGTTCTGCCTTATTGCATTTACAACAAAACGATACTCATAAAATAATGTTAGTTTTCACTTTCTGCGCGCCTTGTAATATATTTGCATAACTTGTGCACAAGCTATTCATCATTTTTGTTAGACGTTTCCGTTACAACAGACTAAATGGCGAGAGGTGAGTTAGGCAAAAGTGCGCATACAAGCTGCGAGTTTGTGGTTATGTATGTCTCGTTGCAAAGGACTTCAAAGTAACCACAGGTTTAGTTGATTTCAACAAAATTGTAGTTTAGACTAATACATGGACTAAGTTTGCATTTTATGGCATAACTGTAATACAACGACACATGAAACAATAGGCAAACACACACACATACACATAGCCACACTAATCGAATTCTGCGGCCTGAGAGTGAAGTAGCGGCAGCAGGAGGAAATGGCAATTGATGTAATAAAAAGTTTCCAAATTACAACTTTTGCCACCAAGACGTATAGAATTGCTGGTCTTCGCAACACCAACAGCCATAAAATATCATTCGTTGCAGCAGCAAACACACACGCACTTACACACACTCACACAGCAGTGCATTGTTCTAGCCAACTTTATTTCCCTGTTTTACCTGACAGCTCTGCAGCTCTCCCTCGCCTCGTGTTGGAACAATAAAATAAAGTTTCCCTCCTGTAATTTTATTTCAGCAAACACTCGTTGGCATTAGCTGCTATTAAGCAAATGTGGTTCGTCGTAACTATAATTTACATTGAAATAAACATACTTTGTTGAAGCGTAACTGCATCCCCAACCAAATTGACATGATCCGCTTGATGTATTTTACTCAATAGTTTAACAAAAAAAAAAAAAGAAGCAGAAACTTCCTGCTGGCACACCGTAGAAAGTTTGAAGCTGATGCCGTCGTAAGAAACAATGACAAATGCTATAAATTTGCGCGTGTTCTTTATAACGTTGAATCAGCATGAGAGGAGGCTACAGGAAATGCATTTGATAACTGCCAGAGTTCACACTCGACTTAATACGTTTCCTTACACTTTGGCAGCATTAAGAAACTTTGCATATGCCTGACATTACGAGTTACACACACACATTCTTAAGAATGGCATCGAACATTTCCAAGCCAAGATGTTACTTAGAGTAGTTAGTAGTGTACGAGTAGACTTGATGTGCTCACACATTATCGTTTACATAATGACAATGTATGATTGTAATTTTATGCAGTTGCTTGCTCTGTATTCGATGTAGCAAAATAGTTTAATAGTTACCTTTGTTGCACTTTGTTTAAATTTATAATTTAATATAATAGTGCGTACATATTTTATTAGATCATATTTATGTTAGCACGCTTCTTACCTCGATGTATTCTTGTGCTCTTCTCATCATGGCTGATTGCAGGCTGCAGGGTTATGAGTTATGCTGTGAACTTACAGTGTATGGAGTAAAATGGTTCTTCTTACGCCCAAACCTATAAGGAAACTATATACAAACTCACTTCTTCCTGCTCGGTTGTTGTATTTTTCTTCCATTTTTTGTTGGTCTCCTCAAACCTTTGAGATTCGTAGGAAAATTGCTAGAATTTCGTAAATTATTCACTTTCAACAGCTCGTCATGATATGTGTGTGCTTAGAAATTTCACACATATCACTAACGCACACACACAAAAAGAACGTGTGAAGCGTTTCAATGCACTGTGGTTTGGGGGGCATGTCCATCTATGTTATATTAAACAATGTAAAAAGTGGGTAATCTTACTGGAGTTATAACCGCCGCTACATAGGGGAATGCGCCGTACTAAGTTTATCATTATTTCGATTTAAATTTTAAATACTAAGCGCTAAAATTACTTCCTGTCTTAGAGAAAGAGGAATCACGTCGACTACTGGCAAATAAAGTCCACTTTAACATCAATACATTTTCAACTGGGTCCACATTCGATTATCAAGGCAAATTGATAACATACTTCCTTTACTTCCTATAGATGATATATTTCAG
This sequence comes from Muscina levida, assembly GCA_964034835.1. NCBI lineage: Eukaryota > Metazoa > Arthropoda > Insecta > Diptera > Muscidae > Muscina > Muscina levida. The sequence continues at coordinate 3,276,482 of OZ035881.1, read as the reverse complement.
AGTTTTTAGCATTTAAGTGACTTATGCTATTTTTGGACTCGCACAACGCGATATATAAATAAACGACGATTCCGATCGTCAACTTATTGAGGAACATTTTCAAGAAGCCAATTGACTCTGCCGTGGCATGATGGTTAGAAAACGCGACTACCATGCGAGAGATCCTTGAATCCTTGATTCCTGTCTGCAGTCGTGTACATTTTTCTTTCATTGCCGGTCCCCACTCGAAAAGTTGCTGTCTACAACACTAAGGGACCAAGGGCAGGTTGTATAAATGTAGAAGATTTTGACAGGAAGAGAAGACCAATTAAGGAAAGTTATTATTAAAGGGTCAGTTTAAAAGTATAATCTAATTGGTAGGAACTGATGATCAAGCACTTTCGTATTTGTACTTGAACTCATTGTACAAAACGCAATGATTTGTAGTAGGTGTAATTAATGTCGTACTGTCAAAAATTACATATAACGTACCAATCGTACTTTTATTGTAATTTTAGTGTACCATAAGTCTCCTCTGTTGTACCAATATGGTGTGTACCAAAAAGCACTTTGATTTTGTAAAAAATACGTTTATTGTAACAACTGTACCTAAATGTACTTTTATTGTATCATAAAACTTATTGTATCAAAAAGTACTTTTATTGTTTTATAAAGTACTTTAACAGAAATTCTCTTACATTGCATAAAAGTAATTTTATTGTATCAAAAAGTGTTTTTATTATACCAAAAAGTGTTTTTTTGTACATGAAAGTACTTTTATGGTATCAAAAGATATTTTATTGTAACAAAAAGTACTATTATTTTGCTAAAAAGAAATTTTAATGTACCGAAAAGTGCTTTTATTTTAGTACATAAAAAATAAAAAATAAAAAGTACATACTTATATTGTGTAAAAAGTTTTTAAAAAAAGTACATTTTATGTACCACAGAGTACTCTTCATGTACAAAATAGTACAAAGGGAATTTTGATTTTTACTGGAAATATTGTTATTATACCAAAAATATATTTTCGTGTACCAAATAGTACTTATATTGCACAAAAAGTTCTTTTCCAAAAAGTTCTTTTATTCCGCCAAAAAGTACTTTATATGTATCAAAAAGAACTTTTATTGTACCAACAAGTACTGTTATTGTACAAAATTTTATTTTTCAGTACTTTTGTTGCATCAAAAAGTCATTTTTATCGCACCAAAAAGTACTTTTCATGTACCAAATAGTATTTTTCATGTCTTGAATAGTACTTTTATTTAGCAAAACGTACATTAATTTTGGCGAAAAGTACATTTATCGTGCTACCAAATATTTGTTTTGTAAGAAAGAATACTTTTTTTTTCTTATTGTACCAAAAAATGCTTAAATTTTGCCAAAATGTTATCAAATTCTATTATTAAATTATCAAATAATACATATTTTGAACCAAAAAATACTTTTTGTTTACAAAATAGTACTCTTAATGTACCAAATTGTACAAAAAGTACTTTGATTTTGCCAAAACATACTTTTATTATACAAAAAAGAACTTTTCGTGACCCAGATAGTCCTTTTACCTTAGCCGATATATATCACCCTGCTACAATTTTCAATTTTTTCACACTTAATGAAGACTCTGTTTATCGCCAGAACGTCAAGATTTTTTTTTTAAAAGGACTTCAAAGTTTCAAAGGATACACGACTTTCAAAAAATTAAGTCAAATATTTCAACGAACCATATGATTACGATATGGATATTAAATGAAAGCTAAGAATCCCAGCAATGCAAACAAATAACAGAGTTTAATGGATCTATGGATCATATAGTGCCTGAGATACAGCCGTTTGAAGTTTTATACCAAGCCCACTGATCTAATGCCGCCCATTTTTTGTGGGATAACGAACTTTGCTGCCAAATGCATCCACACAAATTTCCAAAGCGGCTGGAGTAACAGTCTTCCAGATAGTGTGGTTTCAAAAATATGGTCCAATGGGCGGGGCCACGCCTACATAATATATAAAAAATGCAAGTACCCTATTTTCATCACCGACCACACAGTTACATTCAGTAAAAATTAAAAAAAAAGATTATATACGGTACTAAAAAATATAAATAAACAAACACAAACTCATTTTCATATATAAATATTTAACCTTTGATCTCTTTGGATCAAATTTTGACTGATTTTGCTCATATTTTGACCATTGCCGAAATTCCAACCGAAAATCCACAGTTGAATTTTCGCTGCCACCCTTGAATATATCATTTGATACGAGAAAGTGTAACGCATATAAGGAGACGTTTTAGACCCCAGGTATCATAAGACCAAATTCGTTTCAGAACATTTTAGGGACGATTGAGCCATGTCCGTCTGTCTGACTCGATAGAGCGAGTAAACCTTTACTGATCATTAGGAAACTTTACCGGCATTAATATTGTCCAAAAAGAAGTTATACGATTGTAAATATGCTGAATATACCCGTCCTCTCTGGTATCTCCCATACAAAATGACCCATTTTTAGAAAATTAATATTTCTGCAATAACTCCCAATGGGTTAACTAAGGGATATTTAACTATGGTCGATTTAATTATCCCCAGAAAATCGAAGCCTTTGCCACACTTCTTTAGGTAGCATCCATACATATGACCGAATTCGCCCTCATAGCTATACGTACATATCTTTTTTGAAATCACACTGAATCCAATCATATTTTGCGTGAGGTGTACACTTATGAAAATATGAGTTAGGAATGCATATGGACCATATAGGCCGACCGCTTCTTGTACCCCCATACAAATTAACATATTTTTGGAAAAATAATATTTTTCCCATAACTTCCAAGCTGAAAATTAGAGAGTACAAAGTACCTCCTTGGTATTTTAACCCAAGTTCCTCATTGCACTACTGTGTCATATTGGAAAAATTGCAACAATTTGTTTGCCTAGCAAGCAAATCTCATACATCTTCAACTGTACACACACATTCAAATGAACTGTACGTAGTTTTAGCTGTAATGTGTATTGGACCTGTGATGCAGTGAGGGGGGGGAGGGAGGTCACCAAAAATCTACAAGACGAAGCATGAATGTGGAAGTTGTTTAAAGGCTGCAAATGTGTTGCTATGCAATTTATATCCCAGCACTGGTGTGGTAAGTGAATTATGTAGGAGATGCATTCATTCCATGATGCCTAGCATTGTGACCTGAAACTGTAGATAGAGTTTATAGATTAAGCAATAGATGTGATACGAGTGTTCATAGGTGTTTTATTAAACATATAAACAAGCAGGAGACGTTGATGAATTTTTGTGTACAATTATCAAGGAAATTTTGTTACTAATTAAAATTGCGGTCATGGAAAGGATTAACAGAAATTAAATAGGGAAAACAAAGGAAATCAATAGAATTTCTCTATGTAAGAGCATGGTAAAAGGAGAATTTATGCAGATTTTACATTTTAAGATAGACTCAGACTTATAATCTAAGGTAAAGGTATCATATAAATTTGTTCTTATACAGACGAATGCTCTTTATCTTTAAAAACCTCTTAAGATCTATACAAATATATTTTAAATTAAATATTATCATCTCGATGGATTTGCTTTTATAAGCTTCGTTAGCGTTTTCTTAGACATCAAATTTCAAGATAGACCTAAACACTCATTCTAAAATTTCTTCTTAAACAGATCTAATATGTGTAGCATCAGAATCTTGTTCTAAGGTATTATTCACTCAGGTTAGGTCATCCGCCTTGAGCATAGCTCTCTTGGGACCTTATATATGTATGTCCCATTGTCATAAAGTAGGTATAAGTATAATATAAGTTTGTTCTTATACAGTTAACAGCTCCTTATCCTTTTGCTGTTTCAAAATTCATGTATGAATCCTTTAATTGCAAAGTTATCACCTCGCTGGATTTACCATGTATAAGCTTCGTTAGCGTGTAAATAACTGCTGAATATCTAAGTACTCTTTGTGTTGTTAGAACAACATACACATAACATGCCAGGTTACTGCTGTTTTAACCTCAATATTTGCCGTTTTATTTCCTTTTGTTTACTTACCCTTTACCCTGTGCCGACGACTGTCATTTTCATATTTGAACCCTACATGATTTTTTAATTTAATTTATGATTTTCATTATGACGCTTCGTTAATTCATTCATTTGTTGGCTTTTAAATGGTTGACTTTTTACATGAAATTATGTGTTGGTGTGGTTTGTATGTGTACAAAACTTAATTACTGGTGCAATATGGGTGATACCATACTTGTGGGTAAATGAAGATCAGAGACACTGTGTGAGAATCTTATGTTGTCAATGTTAAAAAAATAGAAAATGATAATTGCACGTGAAAGTAGCCCCAAAAAGAAGAAGTTCTGCAACATTTGTTTTCTCAAGTTTCGTGCTATAACAATTTAATACCCATTTGAAATTAGTAAGTATCGTATAGGAGAATTTGTCACGTTTTAACCTCTTTTGTATGTCATTACTCGAGAACCACAAGTTACAATAATACTGTTGTACTCCTTGGCGTATGATTTACGTGGAATATTACTTATGTTAATCATAAGTATTTATTTTATGACAAACAAAATAGCATAAAACGTGACAAATTCCCCTATACGATACTTACTAACTTCAAATCGGAAACAAATAGTGCAGAACTTCTTCTTTGTGGGGCTACTTTCACTTGCAGTACTCAGAATTGAGTCCCAAATCAATGAGCTGAAAGATTTTGCACTGTGTTATATTAGATTCGACATTTTTCTTAATAGTAAATGATGATGATAAAAATAGTAAATGATAATTAGTTAAGTCCATAGTTGACCGTGGCATGATGGTTACAACACGCTACTATCATGCGAGAATTCAATGTTCGATTACTGTATTAGTCACATACATTTCTTTCATCAACGGTCACATCAGTGGCTTCGTAAACATTTGACGTTCGGATTCGTCGTTGAACTGTAGGTTCCATTCCTTCGACATAATGGGATGTAAAAGGGGAAAAAATAAGTAAGTAAACTTGGAGAGATTATCCGTGTTGATGTGTAGGACCTTTGTCTTGCAGATGTTAATGTGCAGTCCAACATTGGACTGTACGGTGCTGTACGGTGTACTTGATCCAATTTGCCAGATATATCAGAGTAGTTGTGGGCGAACAGATATATATCATCGGCATAGTCCAGATCTTCCAATCGACCATTTATACCCCATGTGATGCTCCTTTTAATGCGTGACAGTGGTGATAAAATATATCCCTGCCGTTCTCCACTGGTTACTCTAATTTTCTCTCCTTTTTTTGGCAGCTTAATTATGACTCCCTCACTTAGTTCTTTTGGAAGAGAATGGGATAACTAAAAGTCTTCGATAATGGGTCTGACTATGGATGCGCTGAGAGTTGGATCGGCTTTAAGCAATTCGGCTTTAAGCAATTCGGGTCTACACCTGGTGTCTTGCCGAGTTTCAGTGAACGAATTGCATAATGAGTGGAGCAGTGGCATTGCCAGACAGTTTTTGGTTGCGGAATTGGCAGTATGTCGGCATAGTAGTTGGACCACATTGCTAATTGACGCTTCTCGGACAAGGCAGTTGTCCCATTGGGATCTTTTAGATGGTATGTGGTTTTACGGGCCTTTCCCGAAACAATCCTGTGCAGATATGTACTCCTGTGTGTATCGGCAGCAACCTGGGCTTCAAAGGCTATGTTTTTCGTTCAGACACGCTTGTCTCGCCGCGCACATGATCTGATCAGGCGGTATAAGGTGGTATATTGAAATTGTAGACACGATTTTGAGACTCTAGTCCGGGCAGCATTTATGGCACCTTTCAAGCGACTTCTATATTCAATAAGCTGCCAGGTATGGTCTGGACGTAAGTTTAACTACGTCATATCGTCGCCGGATTGCAGATATTTCAGTCATATCTCACCTACAAGCAAGTGCTGATCTGAAGCTCCAACGTATACCTAAACAATTTAATCTATAATCAGAAAATGAATAATAATAATAAATTTGTGTGGAAAAGTTTTAACAATTAAAATATATAAAATTATTGTAATCTTTGCTCTAAATCCGTGATAGGCATGCCAAGCCTCGCGAGGCTGGCAATAATCGTTTTCCGCACAGGCAGAATCGACAATTTACACATAATTGAAAGTTTTGTTTACTTCAAACAGTCAGTCACTGTTTGAGTGTTATCACAGCAACATCACACACGCTTGTTTCGCATTCAACACCAAAAAAGATACAAGTAAAAACAGAGAAAACATGTTCAACGACTGTTGGGAGAAAACAACATTTTCACAGTGCAGCAACGCTGTCGATGCTTCTTGAGCGACCGCCAAAACGTAGTGTGCGCGCGTTCCCAATGTATGCAAAGTTGTTGGAACGACCCATAACTTATATTTATTGTTGTTGTTGTTTTAAAGCAGTGAAAGGGAAATTAAAACATTTGATCAACGTAAATATAACAATATTAACTTTAGTAGAAAAAAATGTGCACATGTGTATTTAAACATATGCGTATGTATATGTGTAAGTAAGAAAGTAAGTTATGTTGATGTTGACGCCTACATAATTTTGAGAATTGCGTTAAGCGTAACCACCCTTTTTTATGCGACAAGTTGAATATGATGCAAAATGTCATTAGCTGTGGTTAATAACCTTATGTATGTGGAACCACTTTAAATAGGTGAGAATTTACATTAGAACATAAAAATCAGAGGTAGGGCAATAAGGTCGTTTACCTGCCTACTTATTATATTAAAAAACTACTTTATCTCGTTTATTACTCAGCAGTATGCATACTTGTGCTAGTGTTGCCCTGGATAGCATCAGTTGTCTTTGCTGCTTAATGTTGTGTTGTTGTAATAAATAAATATCTTAATGTAAATTATCCTTTACTAAAATAGTCAGCCTCATACAACTGGTATTTACTTCTCCCTACGTTATCTTAAAAGGTGCCACACTATTCTTCCCCCTCCCTCCCCCAACCAGCGCTAATGAAGGACTTCGATAGCTTCTATCGCTGTATGCGAAAGCATTCGTAAGAATGTCACAGCAAATTGTAACACTTCAGTGACTCTGTCTTGTAACAAACTAAATTGAAAATAGAGTACTGCTAACAAGCGCAAATTAAATTGCGGCCTAGTGTCACTTTACTTTACACATCCATGAGTCTGACTACCAATGACTCCTTTCTTAAGGAAACAATTGATGTGTTACAACAGTATCATACATAGGTATGTATACTCCCTATGCGTTGAAATTTCATATGCCATATACAACATACTCGTATTTTGTATGTACATAAGTGATGACATTTCGAAGGCAATCAACTGCGTAATGTTGTAGTCGTAAGTAACTGAATTCTAAATTTAATAATGTGTAACAGAGTATGAGTAACATACGCTTGGGCTGTTAACACTTTACACTTGAATTAATTAACACTTCAAAAGTGCTAAAATGCGACTTAATTGCGTTGGTAAAAGAATAGGCAAAAGTGTGTGTGTGTGTTTATGAGTGTACTCATTCAATACTAGGTTGCGTACGGCTGTTTGTAAATTACGTTTCACTTTCGTTGTTAGAAAAGGGACTCTATTACACATGTTGGTGGTTTTTAAGCTCGGCTTGTTGTGTAGATGCTTTTGAGTGTAGGTGTTTATATGAATTGCGGTATTTGCTTTTAGAGCTTTGATCATCATATAATTTGTCCACACACTTATTTTGCTGCACTGCCTGAGCAGGTATCATCATCGCGAGGTTAGCAAAATTTCTCTTTGGCAAACTGCTACAAAAAAAAATGTGTGCAAGAAAGATGCTATTTAGCACTAATTTAAAACGTTAAAAGGCGCAAATTTCGTGGTTTTGTGTTTAATATAAAAAAATATATCAAAAATTCAAAAATCTAGGAATATCAAACAGTAAAATTACTATTAATTTAATTAAACTCTCCCTTAGTCACTTATAAATGTTTTCAGCCTAGGAAAATATTTTGTTTAAAGCTAAAGAGAGTTCTTTGAGTTTTATTTTATTAGTATGCACTCAGAGAGCAACTCAGCGGCGGAATTTGAGTGGCCTTCCTCATATAAAATAGTCCTTGTTTAGGAATAAGTTTTCAAATAAGGAATGCAGAACGCATGATTTTTCATCAGATTTAGGCATAACGAAGACAGACCTGCCAAAAGCATTTACATAGAAGGCAGAGGGATTTCATACACATACCCTCTCGCTTTAAATGCATCTTCATAGGCTAGCTAGTAGCATGGCTGACTAACAATCTCGAGATAGTGGGTTCAAACTCCAGCAAGGTTTACTGTCGTTGGGGAAAAAGTGTAAGTGTTGAGAGAAATATATAGAAGTGACAAATATATAAAAAAAACCGGTGCGCTCTCAAAAAAACTAAATAATTTGCACGTGTATGCAGGCATTCCATAATGCCTTCTGATAGAAAGCTTCAATGAGGCCTTCTTATAAAAAGTTTCCATTAGGCCTTTTTATGGAAACCGGCGACGGAAGGCCTTCTTTTCCAATGTCTCGCAATGTAAAAAAAGAAAGTAAGAAAGAAGGTCAAGGAAGGCATAGCGGATCTAAAGGAAGGCCTTCAGACTCATGAAAGAAGGCCTTCATTCTCATGATTTTCACCGCTGGAAAAGCACCGATTTTACACAGATATATTGATTTGACTGTATTGATGTGTACATGTAATTTTGTTGTTTATGCCCGTGTATTTAAACAATTTAACACCGAAAATTAAGTTTTTAAACTATTAAAATTGATAAAGTGAAGTACTCTACTCATTTTAATAGCCTAAATGTGTGATTTAAAAAAAACTTATTGAAATAACTAATTATATAAATAGTAACATATTGTATATGAGTATGATAAAATTGGATATTTTAACAATTACAATATAGAGTATACCAACATTCATTTATTTTTCAAACTATTATAGAATACAAACAAGATAAAGGTACTGTTTCTGTTGTAATTTGGAGTGTACATTTTCAATTACGGCTTGACATAAGTTTCGTGAAATGGTCTACATTTCTTCGCAAATACTTTTTTATTCAAGAGACTCTGGGTTGTTGTTGAAACTGTTTTTTAAGGTATACCCAAATGAAACAGTCCCTGTCCTAAGAGATGACCAGTTAATACCACCTATTTATTATTTCAGATTTTGGTCAAATATTTCACGAACTACTGGCAATGAGTCGTTGGGGGTATGACATGTTGCCCCATCTTGCTTAAACCACAATCGTTGACTCAAACCATTGAAATACGGCACTTGTAAAGCAAAAAAAATATGTAGCATGACAGTATACCAACCTGTATTCTCTTATCTTAATATATCAACCTGACGAAAAAGCTGCTCATTCAATAACCTTGGGAGACTGCGCGGGGCATCTTGATGGTTTAATATAGAAATAGTGTCACTCCAAAACCTGCAACTTTGTCTGTTTGTATAGTCATTGAGGTAGCAGTGTGCCTAATTTAGAAAAAAGAAGTTGACAGAAGTATTGAACCTCCCAAGCATTTCGTTAGCCAACAGAAGCCCGTAAGCATGAACTTAAGGATTAGTTGTGGCATTTTGTAACCCCTCTGCCTCTTCTCAACGCAGCTACCGATCCAGGTTATGTTAGGTTGTAGACACGTGTAATACAGATCATGCTACAAATCGAGATCTGTTCATCCATTGTGATTGTCCGTTAAAGAAAGGGAAATGTAGGAGAAGGAGAAAGAAAGTGAAAGAGGAGGGGATAGTGAAAAAAGAAAATGGTGGAAAACCCCAAATTATCTTGGTCGAATTAGCCATGGAAGCACCGATTGAAACCTATTAAAAAGGCTTCTTCGACTGAGGAGAGAGATTCAACGCTCTCTATATGTAATCTTTCCCTAAATATCTTAGCCATCTACAGGCTAGAATGGGACAGCTACAAAGAATATATTCTATAGTCTTGGATGCCTCCTCGTTCTCGCTTACATAGTAGTCTGAAGTAGTAGTCTGGTATGGATCTATCCCATTTGCGCAGTCAGTTGCCTGACATTGCAGTGGCCAGTTAAACTCCTACATAGGCCAACTTTGGATTCGGCTGTTGGCTGTTTTCCATATCAATTTCTTCGCTAAGCCATTGACTTAACAAGTGGGCGGGATAGCATCACCCAGAGACTCATGATCAGGCATAGTACAGCTTTCTCTGGCCTATAAGTCTGCCGATTTATTACCGGGGATCTCGCAGTGTCACGAAATACAACAGAGGCTGACATCCAGAGGCTTTAGTCCATCCAACTTCTTCTTACATCCACATAGATAGTTATCCATCTGCTAGAATCGATTCTTAACTTAACCCCATGAATGAGGTATGGGATAGCTTCTTGCGTTGTTGTGAATTAACACGCTTTCTATTTTTAGATTCACAACTAACGGCACCTACTTGTTTATCGACGAATGCGAACGTCACTGTTTTGAGAAGCTCTTACTAGACACGCTGATTGAATCGACGCTTAATACTGCGAATTTGCTGTCAACAACATTCGAGGGGAGCCGACAATGAAAGAAAAATTTATTTATTTTTTTTTTCTTTTAAGATGACTGGAGCGAGGTTTGAACCTGCGATCTCCCGCATGGTAGTCGCGTGTTCTAACCACTATGCCACGGCCGGTCCCGGTCCCCATCGATTCTACATCCCATAAGAGCCTCCGCTGATTTCTAAATTTCAGTGCATGCACTGCATGCAGCCTAAAAGAAAGGCTTAGCTGCAGACCTTCGCTGTGAACACCAGTTCCTATGCTATGTTTAACTTTCGTCAGTAAAGACAGAAGCGTAGTCACCATAAGGTATACCGCAATTCCATTTCGAACTTTCCGGAATGTGCAAAAAATCAGTAAAAGGTGCCAGAGAAAAAGAGTCGTCATTACCCAAACGCTAGAGGATATGACCATGTGTGAATTGATGCTAATCGTCAGCTTCGGTCTCATAAGCTCCCGGGTCGCAATAGTCTTGTCGTACAAGTCCAGGACAGGAATGCACAGGAACTCATCCAAAGCCTTATACAGTGTGCTCCTTTTAGCCCCAGTCATCCGTTGGACCTTGCTGAGCATTTCCAGTAAATTACTCTCACAAAGGCCCTTCCACCTAACAAGACATCCACTTTTACCTACAGGGTTTTGGGCACGCATAAAGGGCATTGACATCCATCTTTAACCTTTCCCCGATAATCCTTGACCAATTTCGAGAGAGAACAACAACAGGTACTTAGTCGACGTTGACAGCCTGAAGTCCTTGACCTTTTATCTGTGGGTAAAGATAACCAATTCCGTTTTCTAAGGGTTCACCCCTAGACCATAGGTCATGGACTATCGTATCAGTTTTTCATGGGCAGTTTGCACGTATCATGATGACCACGTCGTCCGCATATGCCAAAATGTTCGCACCATTCTCATTGAATGATTTAAGTACTCAGGATAAGGGGGTTCGGTAATCTTTGGTTATGTTGCTTTTATGCTTTTTCTTAATGAGAAAACGGCCTCCACATTTCGACGAGATTACCTCTGATGGTCCACTCTATATACTGACATGTATAAATTATCATGTGGATTATAACAAATCGTGATGATTTTTCTTTCGATCCAAAATATGAATTTTTATTTAGAAATAGTGGATCCGGTGTATCTAGTATTATTTCACAGAGGCTTATAAATACTTCTGCCAAAAGCATACACTACACAAACTTTCTACAAATTTTTATTGAAATCGGTTTAGCCGTTTAGACGGCATTAAGGTACAAACAAACAAACAGACCAACAATCACATTTGTAATATCAATAAGGATCTCTAGTTTGTAAGTGAATCTAGGAATATGAATTACATAATTGCATACAACCTCCCTACTTCACTCACTCCTATCACAAGATCAAGTCTGCCACTTATTTCCGACATTAGCAACCACCATTAATAAATCGCGTAGTGTAGTGTTGTATTTGCACTACAGCATCTGAATCGTACTGCGGAGGTCATTTTTCTTGTTGTTATTTCCGTTGAGATTATTGCTTCATTAACGGGAACACAAAAAGGAAATTACTGTATCCTTTTTCAAGGTAATTTTCTTACGGAAATAATTATAAGATTCTTCAAAATGTCATCTTAGTGGGTGTTTGTGGAATAAATGTTAATACCAGCAGCAAAAGTTACATTTAATTCACAAAAGTTGTAAGACATCATTTCAGATCAAGTCGATATTATTTTCATTAAATGTTGACACATGATAACGACAACTTCAAAAAGGAAATAAATCTCGGTATTAAATTACAAAAGAGATTTAAAGATTCTAAAAATATGTTTTAAATACAAAAAAATTCCCAAGGTGCATTTTTCATATCAAGACAAGATTTAAGGTATGTGGTTTCATGGTGTCCCTTTCCTTGGTTAATTCAAGGTATGCGATTTCATTGTGTCCTTTCGCCCCCTTTCCTTTATTGTGATTAGAATACCATCTTTTAAAGGTCTCGTGCTAACATTGTTTGGTATATTTTTTTGTATTTTTTTCGTATTTGTGTTCACATTATTTTCATGTCAAATAAGTGTCAATTACCTGGCGTCACTGCCAGCATCCTTACGTCGGTAACGTTAACGAACTTAAACCTAAGACGACTAAACGACCAACACATTAACATTGCATCATACTGGCTGGCTGTGTCCTTTGGATATATTTCGGTGATGCCACTAGGACTTACTTTTCTTTAAGTTGGCTACAGTCATGGTTTAGCATGTCTCTAAGGAGTTTAAAGCAGCTTAACGCTAACAATGTTGACAGACAGACAGTATGGTTAGCGTGCTATTTTGGGGCCAAGGATATAAGAACTTTTAAAATTAAGGAAATGCGACGCATTAAACTGATTTCGGAGAAATTCAACAATTGAAATGAAAATGGAAAATAAAATCAAATTCTTCGCTTTCAGTAAAATTACAAATCTAAGGCTGGGTACAAGGCCAGTATAGTAAAACCCCCATAGAGTTTGGCGTCTCAGACCAAACTTATTTTGATGACCTTTTATATTTTCCGTTTAACTTGATGTTTGCTCGTTTAGATTTGTAGCTATAACTCAAGAACCTTTAATGATTTTTCATTTCACTCTTTTGCTAAATTGTGGATATTGCTTAAATAATTCAGTACAACATTTTTCAGCTCATTGATTTGGGACTCAATTCTGAGAACTGCACGTGAAAGTAGCCCCAAAAAGAAGAAGTTCTGCATCATTCGTTTTGTCAATTTACATACCATAATAATTTAATATCGATTTGAAGTTTGAAATATAGGGGAATTTGTCACGTTTAAGGTTTTTTGTTTGACATAACTCGAGAACCATTAGTCCGATTTAGCTGAAATAAATTTAAATAAATTAAGAATTACTATTCCTTTAATTCATATAACGTTTCCCTACATAAGCAACAGTTTCACTTTTCTTCATCAAATGATTTTGAACTGGGTTTATTTTGTAGCAGTTACAATAAAACTGTTGTACTCCGTGGCGTATGTGTTACGTGGAATATTACTTTTGATAATCATACGCCACCATATAGTATTTATGTTATGTCAAACAAAGGAACCTAAAACGTGACAAATTCGCCTATACGATACTTACTAATTTAAATCGATATTAAATTCTTATGGCATGTAAATTGACAAAACGAATGATGCAGAACTTATTCTTTTTGGGGCTACATTCACGTGCAGTTCTCAGAATTGAGTCCCAAAACAATGAGCTGAAAAATGTTGTACTATGTTACTTTCAAAATCAAATTTCGTTATGTACAATGCAACATTTAAAATAATAACCCCCCAAGTTTTTGTAAGAAATTTTATAAATGTTATGCTTGTTGCTCATTTTTTTTTATTCCTTTCATTTTCAGCTCCATGATTGATGCAGAAAACGTGTCTTTCTCCCCCTTGCACCAGCAGCTATCGTTAACAAGCATACAAACATCAATTTGAAATCTTTTTGTTGGACCAGCCGCTGCTTGATTGGGGCACTGTGAAAAATACGGGTAAGTTTTTCAATTCATTCCCCATAATCAATCATTTTCAATTGCAAACATTTTGTTGTCGTGATACCTTCGAATCCTGGCATTTATTATGCCTCTCTACAACAACTGCAACACAAATGTCTTTGAGTGTGTGCGTGTGTGTGTAGAGAATGCTGTTGTGTGTTGTGGTTTTGTCGCTCACAAAAGCGCATCAATCTCTCGTAAGAGTGTGCAAGCAGATCTATCGGTTTCACAGCAGCCATATAAAAACGTAAAATTTCAATCATAACATCTGATAAATCTATGAATCCTTGACAAATTGCTGGCAATCAGGCTGGGGCGTTTTATTTTTTTGGTCGTGTATACCTTTATGATAATATATTTGACTAACGTTTTGCCTTTCCTCTGCCTTGGCTTGGTTATTGCTTGCGTTTTATACATAGTATATTGTAAGGAATTTAATGGTTGTTGTTGTTTTTTTCAAGGACTTGATTGAAATTTTAGAACTTTCATATGTTTCTTTAGAGTTTTTGCTACTTGAAATTTGGAATTTCAATCAAATACTCAAATGTCTTTCAATTGAAAAATATCAATATTCTAAAGAAAACGAAATGGAAAGAAAAACTAACCAAGTAGCCCGAATTGGAATAGTACAAGTGATATTTAAAGAGATATCAGAGTTCTGCATATACTAGAAGTGCTCTAATACAAGTTAGTTGATATTTTTATATGCACAATTGTACAGTTGAGATATATTAATATCTTATCTGTTGTGATATATTAATATCTTAGATGCTTAGTATAAATCAATGGAAAATTGTCTTGTAAGTATCAATAATTTTCATAGAAAAAGTTTATTGCCAAAAGCTCATTGACATTATCATTGTCATTGACAATTTTAAATTCTCTATTTGCTAAGCAAAGTTTGACAACGTTTTCCTTTTAAATTCATAACTTCTTTGAAATATGTCATGGCTTATAACGCCCTGCTCTTTATATTCTATCAACGCGCGTCTTTATTTTCACCATTTTTACCCTTTATTCTTAAGGGTTTTGTAAAAGACCTACCTGTACACACATTTCCGGTGTTTTGTATATTACACAGCTAATAATGAAACTCATTTATGAAACTCATTATCTCGCGCACGCCACGCCGCCTTTTATTTATGGCAACAACGCCAACGTCATTAAAGGCGTATACAGCTGCAAGAAGCTGTAGTACATAAATGAACAAAAACTGGAGCAAAGATGACACATAATAAACAAACAAATAGACATGTTTCGTTTCGTTGCTTCATTTTGTAAAACTGCTTTTTGGTCGTTTATTAAAACACAACAACAAAAAAACCAACAAAAACAAACAAGGCCTTGATGCTGGCAAAGGATTAGGGAATGAGGCATTTTCATATGATGCTGCATGCAGCGTTGTAAGCTCAGCCTTAGCTGAGGACTTCCGCAAAAGGTAACTGATGTTCTTCTAACTAGGCACATTATTTATGCATGAGCCTTATGCGACAGGCATACATAGGTTCGTAGTAGGCTTCAGTCCATGAAGCTCGAGCGTCAACGGAGGTGGCAAAGCTGATTGTTTACTTAAGCATTGAGGCAGAATGTTGCTGCCATGGTCGTTTATGAAGTGCGAATGGTAGATGATGCACAGTGGTTGCCAGAGGATAAGAACATTTCGTAAAAGTTCATAGTACTTTTCTCTCAAAGGCTCATAGAATAGATTGATCTGCTTGAAACTTTATCCAGGATTCTCCGCTATAGAGCAAGACAGATATGGTCTGTGTCTGGTAGAGTTGGATCTTTGTTGGTCGAGTGACGGCTTTGGCATTAAATCGCTTCCTTAGCGCATAATAGTTGAGTTTTGCAGTCAATACTCGTCTCTTGATTTTCAGGCTGATATTAATATTTTTGTTTATGCCGGAGCCAAGGTGAACTAAATCATCTAACACTTCAAAATTATAGTTGTTCACGCAGCGTCCCAAACGAGTGGACTCGTTGTTCGTTAAAACAAATAACTTGGTTTTGTCCTCATTTATCAACAGACCCACTTCTGCCGAATGCTTATCAATGCTTGAAAAGGTCGTAGTAACATTCCGTAGTCCTCGGCAATGATATCTAAATCATCGTCATACGCTGGCAGCATGTGACTTTTGTTAAAAATGGTACCAGTCGTATTTACTGCAGCCTTCCATGTTAAAGTAAAAGACATCGTGTGACAGACTGACGCCTAGTTGTTGTTGTAACAGTTGGGCTCTGTCCATTATTCCTTCCTTGGTTGATGTAGCTGTTACTGAGTTGACAATCTTTGTCCTACTAATATGGTCGTTCAGGAGCATAGAGCCAATTGTCGGGGGAGCATCGTCGCCTTGTCTTAAGCTTCGCATGGTAAAACATGGCTATGTCAGATTTTTGCTTCCGACTTCGTATCAGTCAGTGTCATCCCTCAAAATCGTATCAGCATTGCGGGGATACCAGATTCAGCCATAGCTTGTTACAGTTTCTGTCGTATCGGACTGGCGAATGCAGTTTTCGATATACAGATGGTAGGTGTCGATCTACATTTCTTGGATCTTTTCCAGGATTTGTCGTAGTGTAACTTTCTGGTCAGTCGTGATAAGGTCCAACAAGGTTTCCCAGAAAGGACTTTAGTCTTTCACATAATTACAAGTGAGGATCCGTGTTCCAAAATCTTGCTTTTACATTTTGGTGCAACTTGCGGTTGTTAACTCTTTCCATTCATTTTTCCATATACTGGCTCGGACTTTTCTCTTATTTACGCCTTTTTCGCCTGAAGAGTCGTTTCATCTCTCTCCTCTTGTCATTATATCGTTCTGTCACAGGACGCGTCAGTATTGGCTGCAGCTTTATCTTGTAACGTCAATTCCAACAATACCAGGGCTTGGTTTTTCATAACCCACGGGGTGTCGGGAGCTTCACATTTAGGGGGTTTGTTTGAAGTAATGAGAGAGTTGATTGCAGTAGGCATTGGCTATCTCGGTGGTATGCATATTTACGACATCTAGCTGCCTTTGCTTTTGGTTATGAGCGTTTTTGGCACTTCATAAACGCTGCATGGCTGCAAATATGTGATAATTCGAGTCAATATTTGCACCGCGCATCTTACGCACGTCTATGACGCTTAAGTCACGCCTTTCATCGATTACCACGTGTTCAATCTAGTTTCTGGGGTTTTTTGATCAGGTGATATCCAGATTGCCTTAGTATGCGGGATGTTGGTTCCACTCACTACCATGATTCTTGCCAACGCGAAGCTAACCAGCCGGAATCCGTTCCCCCTGATTACGTATGTCGTAGTCGACTTTCGGCAACATTCGACTGATTTTTTTTATTAAAATAAAATTAAGAATAATTGACAGAAATGTTGTGTGTTGAGAATTTTTCATCATCTGAAGAAGAAAAACATCATAGGAGCAAGGACAAGCCGTATTTCAGTCTCAAAAACGACATATACAATGCCATTTTTGAAAAACGACAAAGATTCGACGTGTCTACGACATACATACAGTAAACTACGGATAAGTGCACATCGCATAAATGCAAAAACCGCATAAGTGCACTGGAACTTGAAGCCATTAGCCTTTTTTATACGATTACATACAAAAATACACGGATAAGTGCAACACGCATAAATGCAAAAACCGGATAAATGCAAAACTTTTGATAACCTGAAAGTACTTTTTTAGTACAACTTTGCATGCATAAATGCAAATCTCTCATACTTCATAAATGTAGATTATGATTTAGAAAAACTGGAGAAAAAAATATATAAGGTTGGAACAGAAAACACGGTTCAAAAAAAGATTTCAGACTTTTTCAGCACATGTGGTTTAGGTGAATCGAATTGAGTGTAATTTAATTTTTATTTTGCAAAAAACAATGGTGCAAAATATGATTGCAATGATTCATTAACAGGTCTTATTTTGGCACAACAGAACTGAATATTTTTAATTTTTTTGTATGAAATACGAAAAACACTAAAACAATGAAACATAAATTTGTGATTTTGTGTACCTTAAAGTGAACTGATTTTATAAGTTTTTCTTAAAAACCTGTTGTGTAATGTAAATATAAATAAAAACATTAAACAGCTTTATATTTTAATTATTTTCTTAAAGTTCCGTCCAAACTGAACTGGTGTTACAGATTAATAAAAATAATCTAATGTTTGTATAAATGCAATAATCGTGCACTTATGCAATGTTTGTATATATGCAATAGTTGTGCACTTATCCGAGTGTTGTATAAATGCAAAAACCGCATAAGTGCACAAAAAGTCGCGCGAAAACCGATGTGCACTTATCCGTAGTCTACTGTAATAAGGAGCAAGGACAAGTCGTATTTCAGTTTCAAAACCGGCATTTGCAACGCCATATTTGAAAAACGACAAAGATTCGACGTGCCTACGACATACATAATAAGGTTGACTGAATTTTCAGGCTGCTGAACCAAGATCATCTTATATTTCTAGTTTAGCCTTAAAATCTCCCAAAACAATTTTATTGTCATGGCCAGGCCAGCGGCCATATATTTCCTTCAGGCGCTCATAGAATTCTTCTTTAATGTTCTGTCGTCCGTCGGTGCGTGTTCACAAATCGGCAAAAAAAAAAAAAAACTTAATTCCCCTTTGCACCTCATGAATGAGGTATGGGATAGCTTCTCGCGTTGTTGTGAATTAACACTCTTTCTATTTTTAGATTCACAACTAACGGCACCTACTTGTTTATCGACGAATGCGAACGTCACTGTTTGAGAAGCTCTTACTAGACACGACGATTGAATCGACGCTTAATATTGCGAAGTTGCTGTCAACAACATTCGAGGGGAGCCGACAATGAAAGAAAATTTTATTTATTGTTTTTTTTTTCTTTTTAAGATGACTGGAGCCAGGTTTGAACCTGCGATCTCCCGCATGGTAGTCGCGTGTTCTAACCACTATGCCACGGCCGGTCACAAATCGGCATGATGTGAAAATATTTCGTCTTGATGCTGATAATGCCTATTCGGTCGCTTACGTGGTTAAACCGCTAGACCAGATGTCGAAGTCTCTTGCCGACTATGAATCCACATTCGAACTCGTGTCTTTCTGCATGGCAGCTGTAAAAAAAATATAAGTTCATTTGTCATGTGCATTTCAGTCTCGTCCATCCCATTTCCTGTATGGCGTTGATGTCAGCCTTGTATTTGTCGAAGACAACTGCAAATTGGTTTTGAGGGACCATCTCTGCAGAGAGTACGGATATTGCTGGTGCATATCCTTAAATCATGGTCCTTATAACGTACGTGGGGCCTCATGTTTCTTGCTGTTTTTATAATATAAGTTGTTTTATTTAAGGAAAGTGGCTAATAAGGACACCGCACCCGATCGTAGTTTCTTGGAGATAGGAGAGCCTTTGTGAAGAGCATATTGCACTGGTACATATGTATGTACAACGTATGAGTAATATTATTTTTATGCGTATTTTATATTAATCATGCGAACAGCGTTCCAATATTGCGGTTTTATGGTTAAATAACACAGTGCAACAGTCAATTTGAGGGGATGAGAACGAATTCTAAGTCAGCTTGGTGTAGTGAAACCCCAAAGGGTTTGGCGTTCTCTAAAATTCTGCTGAAGAATAATATGAGGAATCATCACTGTTTCTGGAGTTATAGCTGAAAAACTAAGCGTACACACATAAAAATAAGGAAAAAATATAAAAGGGCAAAAAAAAAAGTTTGGTTTGAGAACGGCATTTAGGAGAATGCCATTTAGGATGCTCAACATTGCGCCTTCTCACATTTTCTACCACAAAACGGATGTTCAGTGGCTTTTTCCGGGAAACACGTGATCTCTCGTACGTTGTGAGCTGCTTGGGGATCTCAAAAGAGAGATTCTGGTTATTTCAAAGTGATTAACGATCATAAAACTCAAATAGGAAAATCTCCCATGGTAAAGTACTGACTACATCATTATTTCTTTGTTATAGTACAAATATGTTTGGAGGCTAGACGATATCTGCTGAGTCAAATGTTTGTAATAACAATTTGAAATAAAAAATATGAAGAACAAAAAGTGAATATCAAACACGTTATCATACAAAATTTCCTAAAGAAAGGCAAAAACCAAAAAAATTTTTTTTTTTTTTGTTTTGTCCATCCTCTTACATCACGTTGAAACTTCTCCATGGAGCAGCCACAATGTTTTGAGAAAAATTTAAGACAGATTTATAGTCTTTTTTTTGCAATATTCTGTTAAATTCCCTAAAAATGTGAATGATACCATAACTATTTCTATTGCAATAACATAGAAATGGAAAAAATGCCCCCGCCACCGCCATTCAAACGTCTCCCAAACCGTTCCTCTTACCAAAAGGAAACTCCTCAATTGCTTAGCTTTTCTTACCAGTTTTTTTTAAACAATTTTCTGTATATGTACCAATTTTTTCTTCTTCAGGAATACTCTCGATTACTGACTTAGAAATAGCTTTGCAATGTACTCAATTCGTCATCATTATTTTTGCGTTTTATGAGAAAATGCTTCAACTCACATTAAGTAAAAAAAAACCAACTAATGCCATAAAGGATAAATTATGTACTGAGCAGTTCGTAGCGGGAGCTGTGTGTTTGGGAGGTCGCGGCGGGGGCTGGTGAATATGAATGTGAATGATGCCTTTCATGGCAAACTATTGATAATGGCCAAGAGAATAAGAAATATTAATGACCGACTGATGGTCGTCGATTTGAAGCACCACTTATGGTTTTGCTTGATTTTCTTTAATTGATTGCTTACACAAGTTTTACATTGAGTAAAAGCAATCAATATTTCATGGTTTCTGTTTGCCCAAAGATTCTTTGACAGGAATTTATCATAATCAAATAAGCGGAGGGGCAAAGTCGCAGCGCCGCCATTCAAAGCCGCAACTGCAGAAGTTTGCTTGACTTGATTAACGTTGCTATTAATTATAATTTAGCTTATCAGCAGCAGAGGCAAAATAAAATAAATCCTGGACTAACTTTTTAAGACTGCAAGTTAACTGGAAAATTTGTTTGGCGCTGCTGTAGTAGATATAACTCAAACTTTTTTAAATTTACTGACGCTACTATAAGGTTGTACATTAATGTTAGTGTTTACAAGAAAAAATACATTCTACATAGACTTTGGTCTAACAAGAACTCGATGATATGTGAAAATGAAACGCATTTCTCTAATTGCAATGGCCAAAGCATTCAAGAGACTTTTTGTTAAAGAGAATGTTGCCTTGACAAAGCAACAAAAAACGCAAATGTCACACATACCGCCTCTCTATGTGTGTGTGTGTAAAAACTAAAATAAATTACATTAAAACCCCCATATGGGTTTGGTGATGGAAAAACTATCACTGGTGCGTAGATGCGCTCTATGATATATCACTCATTCAGAAATGAAAAACACATAAACATTGCATTTGCCATTTCCTCTGTTAACGCGCACTCAGCCACAATGGGAGACCGTGTGGGTGAGTGGGTGGGACTGGAGAAACACACATCCTGTGCTATCTGCATTTCAGTGCAACATTTCCTCTTTTATGATTTTTATCACTGCACATGACATCGTTCAGCATTTTGCTGTTAAACAAATACAAAACTCCAATTAATTACACTAATTGATGGCAACGACGACGGTGATGGTGATCCAGATGATGATGATGGTGAGTGACGTCAACGATGATGATGATGGTGATGGGGTGTGATGACTGTGAGCCGCACCGACACATGCCACCAATGTGATCTTTGTATTCTGTGATGACCATTTGGCTTCTTTGGTGTAGTGGGGGTCGTTGTGTGCTGTTTTTTTCCTTTGATTTCAATTTGGAGGAAAATGAAATGAAAGCGAGATTGTAATGGCTAGATTGTTTGCTATATATCTAAGGGCTTTCGAAAATGATTTAAATGGCTCTACAAACACAAAAACGCCAGCGTAGTATAGAGATTGGTCAGTCAGAGTTGAGTTATATCTGAGTACAAAATGATTCATATATTTGAAATGTAGTTTTCAGGAACAGCAGCCACAAAAGAATTAATCACTTTCAATCTCTTAGGGGCATAAACGTTCAAGAGATATGAATACAAAGCTTATTTAATGCAATGTTGCAGGTATTAGTGGTGGGTGAGAGAGTTTGAAGTTGCGTCATTGTGGCTATAAGAAAAATGGTATACAATAAATATATGAAATGATTTCCAGTTAAATAGTTCAAATTATAATAAGCACAGTGAAAGTACATTTGGCACAAAAAGTTCTAATTGGTACAAACAAAGTACTTTTTGGTACACTAAAGATCTTTTTGGTACAATAAAAGTACTTTTTTCTGAAAGAAAAGTACTTGTTAGTGAAATACAGTTCCTTGTGGTGCGATAAAAGTACTTTTGGGTAAAGTAAAGTAAATTACTTTTTGTTGCACTAAAAGTACTTTTTGGTATAAAAAAAGTACTTTTTGATTCAATTAAGAACTTTTAGCTACAATCATAGAACTTTTTGGTACAATGAAAGTTATTGTTGGAAAAATAAAAGAAATTTTTGGTACAAATCAAGTATTCTTTGTTGAATAAAATGTAATAATAGTACTTTTTGTAAAGTAAACTTAATTTTTCTGAAAAAAGTACTTTCTGGAAAATGAAATAACTTTTTGGTACAATTTAGTACAATAAAGTACTTTCTAGTGAATTAAATGTACTTTTTGGTACCAGATGGTAACTTTGTGGTACAACAAAAGTACTTTTTTGTAGAATAGAAACACTTTGGGATAAAAAGTGCTCTGTGGTACAATAATAGTACTTTGAGGTGCACTAAAAAGCCATTTTGGTACAATAACGGACAGTAAATGTACTTTTTGGTTCTTTGTGGCACTACAAATGCATTTTTTTTTTGCATAATAAAAGTAGTTTTTGCTGCACTTAAAAAACCTATATGGTGAAATAAAAGTATCAAAGCATAGTATATTTTGCTAAATCAAAAGTACTTTTGGAGAATAAAAGTACTTTTTGGTACAAATAACGAGCTTTGTGATACAATAAAAGTACTTTTTTGCATTACTAATGTACCCTGTGCCACATTAAAGGCATTTTGATACAATTAAAGTATCTTTTGGTATAATTAAGTACTTGAAGGTACAATAATAGTACTATTTCCCAATATGTAATAAAGTAAAGTAAATTAAGCTGAAAATAAAGTACTTTTTGTACAATAAAAGTATATATTGCTACAACTAAAGTAATTGGAACAATTTTATACTTTTAGGTATAGTGGTGAATTAAATGTACTTTTTGTACAATAAAAGTAAATACATTAAGTGAAGTTTATTTTGCTGAAACAAAAGTACCTTTTGTAACAAAAAAAGCAATTATGGTACAATTAAAGTACTTTCTGCCACCAAAAATGATATTTTGTTACAATCAAAGTACTTTTTAATGCAATAAAATTACATTTTGGTACAATTAAAGTACTTTTTGGTACATTTAATATACCATAAGTAATGAATATTTTGCTACAACAAATGTAAATTTTGGTGCAATTAGAGTTATTTTTGGTACATTAAACATACCTGTTGATACAATGAAAGGATGTCCTAGAACAGCAAATGTGCTATTTGGTACAGTAAAAGTGCTTTATGGTACAATAAATTTACTTTCAGTAAAGTATTTTTTGCTAAAACAAAAGTACATTATGGTAAATTAGACCAAATTTTGTTACAACTGAAGTGATTTTTGGTACTATAAAAGTACTTTTTGGTAAAATGAAAGTATATTGCGGTACAATAAATACTATGTGGTAAATCAAAAGTACTTTTTGGTAAAGTAAGTAATCTTCGGTAAAATAAGTACTTTTATTGTACCAAGAATTACTATATGGTAAAATAAGTACTTTGTGGTACAAAAAAAGTACTTTGTGGTACAATTAAAGTACTTATTTGTAATATTAAAATAATTAAGTTATAAAATTTTTTGTTACAGCAAATATACTAACTGATATAATTAAAAAAAGTTTGGGTAAAATAAAGTACTTTTTGGTACAGTAAAATTGCATTTTGTTGCAATAAAAACACTTTTTGTTAAAATAATGGTACTTTTTGGTACAACATAATACTTTTGGTACAATTAAATTTGCTGTGTAATAAAAGTACTTTTTGGTTCAAAAAACGTCCTCTTTAGTACACTTAAAATAACTTCTTTGTTAAAGAAAAGTAATTTCTTATGGAATATAAGTACTTTTAGGAAAGTAAGTTTTACCAAAACAAAAGTACATTTTGGTAAAATTTTTGGTAAAATAAATGTACTTTTTGGTGCCTTAAATTACTTTTTAGTAAAATAAATATACATTTCTTTACTATAAATACTGTGTGGCACAATAAAAGTACTTCGTAGGAATTAAATTTACTTTTTGGTACAATAAAAGTACTTTTTAATACAATTAAAGTTCTTTTTGGCACTAAAAAAGTACTTTTTACTACAATAAAAATACTTTTTAGTACCTCGACTGTACTCTGTAAAGTAAAATAACTTTTTGGTTACAAGAAAATCTTTTTAGAACAATAAAAGTACTTTGTGGTACAATAAAGCTCCTTTGTGGTACTCTTAGTACAATAAAAGTAATTTTTGCTACAAAAAACATTTTTTGGTACACTAAAAGTACTTTGTGGCAAATAAACAATTTTTAGTACAATTTAAATAAAGTACTTTGGGGGGGACAATAAAGTTCTTTTTGTTGCACTAAAAGTACTTTTTGGGTACTCTTAAATACTTTATGGTTCAAATAAAGTAGATTTTGGTGAAATAAATTTACAATAAAAATGCTTTAAAAGTATCTAAGACTCTTCAAAAGAACATATTCGGAAATGCTTTATCGTCATCTTTTACTGATCTGGTTTTACTATAAAAGTTATTCGTTGATATTGAGTTCTCTTTATTTTTGCCGGGTACAAAAATATCGCTAGAATGTAAAAAAGCTTTTAGATATTCTTGTGTTCGAAACAACCTTTCCTATTGGGCTCATTAAGACGCAAACTAGCGTTTATTACCGAATTCCAGTATTTATCATTAATTGTGGCGATTTTTACCTACAGATATTGAAAGGATAGTAAGTTTTTGTCCGTTGTATTTATGTTTTTATCAGTTGACTTCAATATACGATTTCACATTTTTAGATATGTCGATTGTTTAAGAAATTAAGCTTAACAGCGATTTATCAATAAAGAGCTGCTATCTTCAAACAAATAATCCACATAAATTAATTTTCCCTGTAAATACAGATATTCAATAGAATCCATAACAATCAGTATCACAATTACTCTAATAGAGTTAATCTTATTTCGATCTCAAACCGTTAGCTGGTTTCTGTGGAAATATTAAAATATTACTTGTTACGTATGTAAGCGCGTAGCAGAGCAACTCATTTTCCTTGACATCGTCAAAAACTGTCATTACCAAGAATTCAAAGTTAAATAGAATTTTGGTGGAAAGCAAACGCAAACACTCTTTCGACCCCTACGAACTTTACATAACATTTCTCTATTTGCCATATATAGTACAATCATCTTGCTATGTGGACGGACTTATAACTGTAGGCAGACCTTTTGCATATTTTGTTTATCAACTGTTAATTGTTACATGCCAGTAAAGTATTTGTTAAACAACGTATTAGAAACGTTAAGAAAACTGCACGCACACACACATACAATCGACATCAGCCGTAGGCAGTAGACTTTAGCTTGAATACAAAGTGTGCCGAAGAACTCATCTCAGAATCTGAACTGTTCTTATCTAACAATTGAAAATATGAATACTTTCCCCTGTACAACAGCTAATCATTTGAGCCTGAGTTCTGCTGTCATTTACATACAAAAGTTATCACTCCTCCTCTCTCTCTCTCTCTGCCTTTCTCTCTGTGCCAGCACAACAATGCCTGTGTTCAATTCAATTGTCTGTCTGCTGCTACTGGGCTTTGTTGTTGGAGATTGGCGCAATGCAATCTAATAGACAGTTATTCAATAACTTTTTGTGATTTGCTGTGCCGTGGTGTATTATCATCGGCAATGCCATCGAAAGAAAGACTTCGATAAAACGTAACAACTAAAAGAATTTGACAAAAACGCCTTTAAACAGCACAAGACTGTTTGGCACTACTTTGCTTTGCTGTGTGATGCTGTAAGCAATATCAGCTATCGCTGTCATATCATGGCAGCCAATAAAGTAAAACGAATGAATTTCAGAGCCAAAAGATATGTCACGTAAGCCATTGATCGGAAATACGCGACACAAATTTCAATTGTCCGTTGTTGCAGCGAAGGCAAAGGAATTTGGCGTAAAACTCATAAAACAACTGCAGTGTAAACCAATACAGTTGGGTAAGTTTATAGTTGCAACAAATTCGCTCCTATTGTCCTCCCCTCCATAGCAATTGGTTCTGCGCCCAACAACAAAAATTTAAACAGTTTCCATATGATTATAAATAAACAATGTAATCAGGCAATTAGCACAAAATATTTCTTTGCTTGCGCTGTGGCACCACAATATATGACTCTTTCGTTCGTTTTTGGTGAAATTATTTATAACCTTAAAGAAGCCACAATTTCCCACTGGCAGGTTATAATTCTTAATGTTGCAAGGAACTCTACACACAACAGCGATAGTACATAGTATATCTTACTGCATTCGTATGGAAGGTGCATGAGTATGTGTGTGCGTGTATATGTGAGTGTTTAAGTAATACACACTCACTCACAATTCGTAAAACCTGAGCAGCTCTTATTGCCTTAGCTGTTGGCTTATTTGTAGTCCTGAGGGTAAAAGCGATGGCTCAATGGTAACACAAAAGAATTATGACTTAATATTCAAACCACATGGAATTCTCATTTGTGCTCACACACTGATATACACACGGGCACAGACACAGAGCCATATTAGACCTGTGGAATACAAAACAATGAATTAAATTTGGGCAGTGCATATTACGATACATTGTGGGTGGGGGATATCAAAGTTGGCTGTAGGCTTGCTTAAGAGGCTCAGGATTTTAGTATTAGCATATAGGTATATAAGAGTGCTAATTATAAACCTTGGAGATTTTTTAATATTTATATATATTTTTTTTAATATCGAAAACGATACTACTTTCTGCTATAACTTCCTTGCAATCTGTTTGTCCTGGATACATAGCGTATATCCCAATCTCAGACTGATTTTTATATATATTCCACAAAAATAAATAAGTAATCGAAATAACAGCCCAACATAAAAAATTATGGATAATAAAGATGCCATGACAAAAAGTTGTTTTTGGTACAATGAAAGTAATCTTGGATAAAATAAAAGTACATTTTAGTACAATAAAAGCACTTTTTTTGGTGCAATCAAAGCTATTTTAGTACATTTTGTTTACATAAAAGTACTATTTGGTACAGAGAAATTATTTTTTTGGTGCAATGAAAGCAATTAAAGTACATTTTGTTACGACAAAAAAAATCTTAATTACAATTTAAGTACTTTTTGGTATGATAAAAGTACCTTTGACCACAATAGAAAGTACAAATGAAAGTACTTTTTATTACAAATAAAGTACTGTTTGGTACAACAAAAGTACTTTTTGGTGCACTATAAGTACTTTTTGGTACAATAAAAGTACTTTTTGGTATAATGGTATAATGAAAATGAATACTTTTTATTAAAATTAAAGTCCTTTTTGATACAATACAATTACTTTTTTTACTAAGAAAGTACAATTTAAGTACTTTTTTAAACGATATTGTATTCTTTGTATCAATGAAAGTACTTTTTAATACGATAAAAGTACTTTTTATAGCAATGAAAGTACTTATTGTTAAAATTAAAGTTCTTTTTGATACAATGAAAGCACTGTTCCTTACAATGAAAGTACTTTTGGTACAGTACTTTTAGTTACAATTAAGGCCCTTTTTAGTAAAACAATAGTTCTCTTTGGTATAATAAAAAAACTTTTTGTACAATTTAGTACCTTTTTTTGCAATCTAAGAGAAAGAAAAGTAATTTTTGCTACAATTTAAGTACTTTTTGGTACAATGAATGCTTTTTTTGCTACAAATAAAGTACATTTTGGTACGATAAAATTATTTTTGAACACAATAAATGTACTTTTAAACAAAGTAAATGTATTCGTTTAGATTTAAAGTACATTTTAATACAATAAAAATACTTTTTGTTGCAATAGAAACATGATATAACTTTTTGTTACAATTAACTTTTTGATACTATCAAAGTACTTTTTCACAATAAATGTATTTTTTGTTACCATAAAAGTACTTTTTGTTGCAATGGAATTACTTTTTGTAAAAGTACTTTTTGATATAATAAAAGTAATTTTTGATACAATTAAAGTACTTTTTGTTACAATGAAACTGTTGTTACAATTAAAGTACATTTTAGTAACATGAAAGTGCCGTTTGATGAAAAAAAAGTACTTTCTGATACAATAAAAGTTCTTTGGTGCAGTGAAAGAACTTTCTGGTACCGTTTAAGTACTTTTTGTGACAATTAAAATACTTTTTGGTACAATAAAAGTACTCTGTGCTATACTCTTTTCGTTTCTTCTCCAGTTAGTCACACCAAGTTCTGTAAGGTTCTCAGTCTTTCCAACGGAGTTTTGGTCGACCTTTTCTGCGCCGTCCATCGAGTTTATTGTCAAAGACTTTCCGAGCTGGAGCATTTTTGCCCATGCGTACAACATGACCTAGCCAACGCAACCGCTGTAACTTAATGCGTCTGACCATGTCAATGTCAGGGTACAGCTCATGATTCATATGACGCCGATACTCTCCGTTAACGATGATGGGTCCATAAATTTTACGGAGTATTTTTTTCACGAATACTGCCAGAACCGATTCATCCGCTTGTGCCATTACCCAGGTTTCTGAACCATATATCAAGACGGGTACCAAATACGGGATTTGGTCTAGCCGAATTTTTGGAAATTCGTCATTATGACAATTTACAAACATGTTCAAATGGAAAAGTTGTTATAAATCGAAATTGAATGCTAACAATAATATTTAATTACTTAACAACAGTTGTGTTTTTTTTCTGTGTAGGTAAATACAATTATCTATGATCTCGAAATTATTGTTGTCAATGTTCACGCAGTTTCCCAAGCACTAGATTCTTTGTTCGTTGAAACTAATAACTTTGCTTTGTCCTCGTTAACCATTAGACCCATTTTCGCTGATTCCTTCTGTAAACCTGAGAAGGCTGCAGTCACATCCCCCAGTTTTCGACCGATAATGTCTACGTCATCAGCATACGCGAGTAGCATGTGGCTTTTGTTGACAATCGTACCACTACTGTTTACTACAGCTTTCCTCTTTATCATCCGCATCACTATGTTGAAGAGATCACACGATAGGCCGTCGCCTTGTTTTAGGCCTCGTCTGGTATAGAATGGCTCCCTAAGGACCTGGGCAATCTTCACTAAAGACTTTGTGTCAGTCAGAGTCATTCCTCAAAGGCGTATCAGCTTCGCTGGAAGACCAAACTCAGCCATGTCTTTGAGTAATATCTGCCGTATCTGGCTGTCGAAGGCACTTTTATAGTCGACGAAAATATGGTACGTGTCGATCAGTTGCTCTTGGGTCATTTCCAGGATTTGCCGAAGAATGAATATCTGGTCAGTTGTTGGTACACAAAATTTCAGACCGATACGCCTTCAACTAAGGCTGTAATTGCGGGGAAAGACGGACGGACAAATGGACATAAGGATGGACACCTTTAAATTGACTCGGAGTTTAACGCTGATCATATATATGCTTATATGTATATTGTCATATCTACCGCGCCCCTTTATGGGAGTAACAAATGAAAGTACCAACTAAATATATCCTTCAGTCCATGCGTACGCTTGGTGAAGGGTATAATAAAACCATTGTACAGGGCGTTGCAGGTGAGGTAGCAACATGTTGCTGAAACTTAATCTCATATAGTGATAAGCTAGATTTTGTAAGATTTTAACCAGTGGGAGGCATCCCATACGGGTAGGAGGGTATATATCATTTGATACGGCCCAAAAGTGTAACACATAGAAGATGTCACTTTAGACCCTAGGTTTCTTGGCACCATATTCGATTTAAGACTTTTTGAGTCGTTTGATTCATGTTCGCCTGTCTGTCTGTCCGGTTGAGGGATTGCATATGGGCTACATGGTCACGCCCCTTCTGGTACCTCCCAGTAATAGCTGGCAAATAATAACACATAGGTGTTTTCGTTTTAAAATCGGTTTTTTTCAGAAATTTGCGGATCAACCAATATTTTACATAGGGTGAGGTTTTTTGTTAGGAAGGATAATCGACCGATTACGCAATGGTTATTGCAAACAAACTCCAACACAGACATGATCATGAACATCTATTATGCAGTCCAAATAACTTGCGTGACTATAACAATTATTTTAGAATATTTTCCTGCAGCTAAAAATATCAAACACAAATTTGTGTTTGTTTAAGTATTGTCTAGATTTCTTAACTTTTGATGATTGGCCTTTATGCTCTAAGTGCTAATGTGTGTTTGGAAAATTGTGTAAAGTAATGTGGTTATATAGTAACAAAAGTTTTTAATAAAGTAAACTATCCACTTGCGAAGTAGTAAAACACAACGTAGACAGACGTGGCAACAGCAGTGGTCACATTAATTTTTTAACATCTCAAGTTTGTTGTAACACTGTGAAAACAAATACAATATTACAATTGGCAGACAATTTTAATTTGTAACAAAATAACAGAGTTAACTTCTGCTTGGCATAAGACATAGAGCTAATATAAAGTTGGTCACAGGTAAAAATTATTACTAAATTTTTAAAAATGAATTTTTAGAAATATAGGAAATTAAATAGGATTCTTTAGACAGTTGGGCAAATTGCAATGGAAGAAGAAGTGATAATAATTTTGTAGAAAAAGCTCTTACTATGCAGAAGATCAATATAACGAAAATCATAAAACGGACATTAATGCCATTTGACTGATATTAATGACCTTAGTCTTAGCAAAATATATGTTATAGACAAATACGAAATTTAAGACAAGATCGAGTGTCATAATACCATATTGCCATATCGCTGGTATACAAATGTATACAAATTAATGAAAAAAATGACTATGTATGATGTTGTTATCTGCTAGCCGTGGTGTGATGGGTAGATCGTGGGACTATCATGCAGGAGACATGGTTTCGATTCCTGCCTAGTTATCCATATCGGAGGTCCGTCTCTCGATGTTGTCCACAGCGACTTCCCAGTAGTGTCGAGTCAATCGGCTTGTCTAATGTAAGTAGAAGCTTTTCGAACAGCATACATTTGGATTCGTCGTTAAACTGTATGTCCCGTTGTGTGAGTCGAAATATAGATGCGTCTCAATTTAAAATAATGCGAGAGGTTATCTCATACCTTAATCGTGGGATGTAAAGGAAAAATAGGAGTTGCAGTACAACTGTTGTACTCCATGGCGTATGACTTACGTGAAATATTACTTATGACAATCATACGCCACCAATTAACAATATATCAAACGAGACTAAAGCGTGACAAATTCCCCTATAGTATACTTACTAATTTCAAATCGATATTAAATTACTATGGCCTGTAACTTGACAAAACGAATGATACAGAACTTCTTCTTTTTGGGGCTACTTTCACGTGCAGTTTACAGAATTGAGTCCCAAAATCGTATGTTGTACTGTATTATGATCGTCAGTATAGATACTTTCTTTTATATAAGTTTATTAACCGAACAAGTATCCTTTAAGCAATTATCATATAAGATATCCCAGGACAACTAAGTATGCTGGTAAACATTTGCTGTATATTTCTTTAAAAAATGTTCTCAAAACTAACAAAGGCTTTTGGTTCAAGCTGACAATTACTGTAGAGCCAAATTGCCGCTTGTAGTTTATTACGATGAGATGGCTGCTGGCCTCAGTGAGAATTCACCCAACGGTTTGTCAACTCAACTATCAACGTTTAAGAGAAAAGAGTAAAGACAGTGTGCTATCAGGCAAAATGGCTTTTGCCATACAACCAGATGAAGTTACCCCACCTCCTCCAATGAGCATTTGTGTTGCTATAACATTGTCATGTCGTCCCCCGTATACTTGTTTAATATTGCCTTGTGTGTTCTAGTGTGTGTGTGTGGGTGGTATTTTTTGCTTACCCTGTGTAAAGCCATCCTGTCTACGCGAGATTGAAATTGCTTCATTTCAGCTCGTCTTTGTTTGTCTGTTTGTCCATTGTGTTGTAGTTGTAGTTGTTTGCTTGTTTGCCATTTCTTGAGTCTTGTTGATTTTGTTACTGTTATTTCTGCTCATTTGAGTCAATTATAGCAAATTGTTAATTGTTTTACTCTTTGTTTTTATTATTGTTATTACTGTTGTTGGCGAAAATGTTGACACAATGTCGGTCAACATTTTTGTTTTTGGCTATGCCATAACGGTGTTTGTGTAGGTATGTATGTCATTTGTATGTCAGTCCGTCAAGTCAGCGTTTCTTTTGTTAGCTATTTATTTTGCTCTTTTCCCTGAAATGTTGAAATTGTGTACGACGGCGACACAGTAGTGGGGAATTGCAGCATAGACGTTAAGGTGGCATGATGGAAATTTTGAATAGGAATGAAAAATATTATTGGAAAAAATGCACAACTTACATTAAAATGACTTTGCCCAAGTTTGACAAATTAACTATACAAGCATGTAGCTGTTTTTGGTAATTGACCCTTTACCTATCTCTTAGGATGTTTTGTTTAGTATTTAATGGGAGTTCTTATCATAATTTTGAATAAAGAATCCAATATGATATAAAAAAAACTAAAACTGTGGTAGTTTTTAAAGGATTTTATTTTATATGTGCGCTAAGAAGCCATTAGCATATGTAACGGATGAAGATGATTGTCATTGTGCTATAATAGCATGTAATATTTTCCAAACTTCAGTTAAAATTACACAGTACAACAAATGATTTTTGGGACTCAATTCTGAGAACTGCACGTGAAAGTAGCCTTAAAACCAAGAAGTTCTGCATCATTCGGTTTGTCAAGTTACATGCCATAATAATTAAATATCGATTTAAAGTTAGTAAGTATCGTATAGGGAAATTTGGCACGTTTTATGCTCTTTTGTTTGACATAACATAAATACTATATGGTGGCGTATGATTATCATGAGTAATATTCCACGTAAATCATACGCCACGGAGTACAACAGTTTTATTGTAACTGCTACAAAATAAACCCAGTTCAAAATCATTTGATGAATGGAAAAGTAAAACTGTTGCTTATATAGGGAAACGTTATATGAACAGATTAAAGAAATTGTAATTCTTAATTTTTTTAAATTTGTTTCAGATAAAGCGATAGAGCCTAAAACGTGATAAATTCCTCTATATGTTACTTACTAACTTCAAATCGATATTAAATTATTATGGCATGTAACTTGACAAAACGAATGATGCAGAACTTCTTCTTTTTGGGACAACTTTCACGTGCAGTTCTTAGAATTGAGTCCCAAAATCAATGAGCTGCAAAATGTCAGATCTCAGGTCAGCTTACCTGCAGTCTCACACACACACTTTTAACCATGAATGAGGTGTGGGGTATCCTCACACCTTTATAATTGCTCGTAACCCTTTATTCTGGTGAACGTTTTCATTTTTAGTTGCTGATTTTTGGCCTACGAACACAAAGGAGCAAATGCCAACCATCTCGCTGGCCTCTACCCATTTAAGGACATTATGGCTGCACTAGTTGTTGGTATTTCGATGATTTTATGAATATCGAAGGATACCACCCCTCATTTGCAGTGATATTGTCCTTTTGCTCGGTCCTCTCGAATGTGGTATCGTATAGCTGCTACCTACCATGCTATTTACTCGTTCCATTTACTTGCACATCATTCTATGTGAACGTGCGTGCATGTATGTTTGTATGTTGCTTTGTGTTGTCACACATCATCTCGCTCGATTGCCACTGATTTCAAGTGGCATCAGCGTTGCCTGTGCCAGTGAGGTTGGAAACGCCAACTGCTGCCCTTAACTATTGTCTGGTTGGAAAAGTATTTCATTAAAGTCATATCCATATCCAGTTTCATCAGCAATAACGGCATTGCTATCCTTTCGATTTTGCGACATAAACCTCTGTGAAAGCGCAATGTTTAATTGACTGCTGGAATGGAAATTGTTTTACAATCAAAGTAATCATCATGATGTCAGAGAGGCTGAGAGAGTTAAGTGGTCGACTATGTAGTAGATGGTGGAGAATTTGAGACAGCAGAGGTGGAGCAATAACTTAATTGATTTATAAATAGCTTTATTTGCTCGAATGTTTAGTTGTCCTTGCGGTTTGTCTAGGAATTTAAGTGGTGGGGTTTATAAGGGCATTGAGGGCTTTATCATAGAGTTGGTACTACAACTTGTTGTAGCATTTATGTTATCTGGCACATTGTAATTAGAGTATTAGTAATTGATGACCTGATAATTCACTGTCATATCATCTGTTTACCTTTACCTTAAAAATAATCTCTTTTGTTAAAACATAAGCAGTTTTTTACCCATATAAATACCGCTTAAAATATTAACTACTTACCTTGAATGTCTTGCAAACTTTCCTAGCTGTAAGTGCAAACCTGTTAGCCATAATCTATGTCATGATTTTCCATAGCTTGTGCATCCAGCCCCCAGCCCCAATGCATCATGCACTCAACCCTGATGTTAGTATGTAAATGTCAACATCCTAGAACAGATTGATTTGCCAAAACTTAACTCAACTCGAGATTGATTGAATATAGTATTTCTATACTTCAATCGAAATTGCATGTGGTTAAACGTTAGTGGATTTTGCCATAATACTAAGACGTTGACGATGGCTTTAAGGAAGGCAAGCGGTTAAAATGGTAATGACGGCGTTTTGTTTGTAGTAGATGCAGTAGTTTGGGTAACATGTAGTAAAATCGCTTGCAGCCACACATTTATATCGTATATGCATCAATTATAACTATTTCATGCATAATAAAATTCAATTCCCTGATCATTTGCACATGCAAATGAAATTTTATCAAAGTTTTCCAAAGTTTATATCTTGCAAAGGTTACGTTATGAGGAAGAGAAAATGGCAAAAGGGGGAGAGAGGAATCGGGCACAGGTTGTACAATATTTAGTTTATTCAGTGATGGGCATTTCCAAATTTTACAATATTGAAACTGCTTCAAAGAGGGAGGCGGGCAGTAGCACTAAAAACAATGTTGGGGTTGGGACATCTATGATTTCTTAAATGATTCACATAATCCTTAATCTAAAAAATCAAACTAAAAACAATGACATTATAATTGTCATATGTTCAATTAGAGATATGCAACAACGTCGCTCTCAAGCGACTGATAGACAGGTATTGTCCATAAGTGTCCAATGAAATTTTTCATATCTCAGGTCACTTAAAGCAGTGACATAGAAGATGCTTTGTTGTCTTCTCTTCTTTCTACAAATATCGATGTGGGGAGCTATAAACCAGCTAAGATGTTACTCAGATGGACTCTAGACAGCCTATGCGAAAACCTGACCTGATAAAATTGTTTACATCATTCTCTCCAACCAACCGGTTGTTTATGCAGACCGAGAAATTTTCTAAGCTCGCGTGTGCTTCCTGGCAGATTATTGGACTTTATAATTGATTATCATATGCGTTAATTCTGCTGTATCTGGGATCCGTATATATGAGCTGTTTTCTGAGCACAAACATCTTCCAACTACTCTAAGTAAGTGTTATCACTATCACAACCACTGTGTACAATGTAGGACATACAGTTATTTTTAACTATGCTCTTTAAGTTTAAGTCGAGAATCTGGCCTAGTTGTGGCCATCAACCGTCTATATGTTGTTTTCCATTACTGATCGCTTAGGCAACATTTACTGCCCGCTTGGGTGGTAGTTGGACTTTAACACTTATTCGTATTCTCTTCCCCCTTAAAATTACAGTAAATTGCTGCAGTTTATATCTCTTCGTTCCCCTCCTTCGGAAGGGGCCTCTATTATCCTAAAAGCTCTAAATTTCATGCAACAGAATTACATATTAAGTAACGTAATAAAAACCAACATCACTTGCACGTGTGATTGTTCTCACATCCATGCTGCCTTCAAATTTGGGACTAACTCATGCATATCATCATAATATTGTTTGCACTCTATTCACAAATACCCATTCATATGCAATGGTGTATGTACAACACACATTCATACTCACACACACAACGCTAATACAGGTGCACATTTGTCGTTTACACACACACACTCACCTTCATATGTTATATACTTGCATGAGTATTATTGAGTTTGAATAGCGAACAAACATTTCGTTCTCCAGAAGTTGTTGGGGCATAAAAGT
This sequence comes from Muscina levida, assembly GCA_964034835.1. Lineage (NCBI taxonomy): Eukaryota > Metazoa > Arthropoda > Insecta > Diptera > Muscidae > Muscina > Muscina levida. The sequence goes on along the minus strand of OZ035881.1, from coordinate 3,240,068 downwards.
TCGTTCTTGTTTAAATCGTTTTACGTTTGCTGTTGTTCTTGTTGCATATTAAAACTATATTCTCAAGAGTGTTATATGGCTATGCAATACAATATGCAACACACACATACACACACTCACACCGTTACATTCACATATAGCATAGTCACAATTCCCCCTTGTGGATATACATATAACCTGTATGCCCTACTCCTCGTACTATCATTTATTTATATGCCATGAAATATTTATTTCCAAGTGGTTGGTGTATAAATATGGCGGAAAATTGGAGAGAACTTTTCAAGTGGTGGAAATAAGTTCACACCGGTTGAGGTCTATATACAAATTCGTATATGCAAATATGAGTGTGTGTGTGTGAGTGCGATGTATCGAAATAAAGTGCAAAGTGCAGTTTATAAATCATTAAAATTTTTGCAAATTTTCGACTTAGAACAAGTTTATTAAATTGAATTTCAATTGTGTTTTAATCAGATAATGAAAATGGCAAAAAGTCTTGATCGCTTATATGTTTTATTTTGAAAAAGTTCATATGTAAAATTTTGATAATTTTTGCAGGTAGTCGATTTAAAGTTTTGAATATTGAGGCATAAGGACTTTTTATATACACCATAATAGACTTGTAGCTATATCGGACATATCATCATTTGTCAACTTGTTCTGAAGGTCATAATACATCCAGCGACGAAAGGAAGTACCAAGAAGGCCTTATAGAACGCCTTTAAAAGCAGTCAGTAGGCCTGCGCTCTGCATTCCCTATTCCTTTCCAAATAACATAGGGTGTCGTTGGCAAGCAAAGCCTTCCAACGTTGCTTCTTATAATAAGGACTGATGGAAGGCCTGCATAAAAATGCAAAAAAGGACTTAATAAATTAAAAAAAATATGCGAGATAGTGAGTTCAAACTCCAGCAAGGTTTTTTGTCGTTAGAAAAAAAAAGTATTGAGGGAAATACATAGAAGTGAGAAATATCTAAAAATAAACTAAACAATATGTAGGTGACACAACTTGTTTAGCAAGTACTGTGGTTGTATAAAAAGTAGTTTTATTGTATCTAAAGGTACTTTTATTTTTAAGTTTTCCAAACATTTACATTTGTTTTTTCAAAAAAGGACTTTTTGGTACAAACAGTACTTGTATAAAAAAGTACTTTCATTGTATCTATATTGTACAAAAATGTCTTCGCAGTATAGGTACTTTGACTGTACTCAAAAAGTACTGTACTCAAAAAGTTATGTATTACACCATAAAAGTACATTTATTTCAAAAAAGTATTTTTATTGTCCAAGAGTACTTTTACTGTATCTAAAGTTACTTTTATTGCAACAAAAAATCTCTTTTAACCATTTATGGTTCCAAAAAAGTACTTTTGTTGTAGAAAAATTACTTTTATTGTATCTTAAGGTACTTTTATTGCACCAAAGGTCCCATTATTGTTAAAAAAGGACATTTATTTTTTTCAAAAGTGTAAAAAAGGTACTTTTTTTTTATCAAAAATAACTTTTATTGTACCAAAAAGTTCTGTTTTTTTTTGTACTAAAAAGTGCTATTTGCATCAAAATGTCCCTTTATTTTCCAAAACATTTACATTTATTGTTTTAAAAAATTAAAAAAGTATTTTTTTTCAAAAAAGTACTTTTATTGTAACAAAAAGTACTTTTTTTGCACCATAAATTGTACAAAAATATTTTTGGAATACAAGAAGGTTAATTGTACTCAAAAAGTAATTTCATTGCAACAAAAAAGTACATTTATAATTTCTTTTTCTTGTATAAAAAGTACTTTAGTTGTACCAGACTTTGTTTTTTTGTACCTAAAAAGGACGTGAATTGCTTAAAAAAATTACTTTTATTATACAAAAAAGTACCAAAAAGTATTTTTTTTGTACCAACAAGTGCATTTATTGTTAGAAAGAAGTAATTTTATTGCAGGTAAAAATTACATATATTGTTTTAAAAAAGTACTTTTATTGTACCAAAAGGTACTTTTACTGTTTTCAAAAGTACTTTATTGTATTAAAAAGTGTTTTTATTATGGTCGTACTGTTACTACGTTTATTGCTTCGAAAAAGTACTTTTATTGCACAAAAGGTACTTTCATTGTATCTCAAGGTACTTTTAATGAAACAAAAATTGCTTTCATTGTACCAAAAAGTACTTTTGTTGTGCAAAAAGTACCAAAAGTACCAAAAAATTACTATTTTTTTCGAAAAGTACTTTAATTGTACCAACAAGTGCTTTTATTGTACCAAAAACTGTGTTTATGGTACCAAAAATTACAATTATACCAAAATTACTTTCAATATTTCAGAAAAAACATTTTTGTTTCAGAAATGAACTTTTGATACCAAAGTACATTTGCAGTATTAAAAGGTACTTTGATTGTTTCAAAAATTACTCTTATTGTACAGAAAGTAATTTTATTGTACAAAAAGTACTTTAATTGAATCTAGAAGTACCAAAAAGGTACTTTTGATGTGCAAAAATTACTTTTATTGTATCTACAAAAGTACCAAAAAAATTCATTAATTGTTTCATAAATTACTATTTTGTTCGAAAAGTACTTAAATTGTATTAACAAGTGCTTTTATTTTACCAAAAAGTGTGTTTATGGTACCAAAAATTAAAATTATACCAAAATTACTTTCAATATTTCAGAAAAAACATTTTTGTTTCAGAAATAAACTTTTGGTACCAAAGTACATTTGCAGTATTAAAAGGTACATTTATTCCACAACACAGTTATTTCATTGTACCAAAAAGTACTTTTTTGTTCCACAAAGTACTTGTTTTTCTAATCTTGAGTACTTTTATTGTACAAAAAAGTGTGTTTACTTATTGGACTTCGCTCGGAGCTTCTGGCATTAGCTCGATTGTGGCTCGGGAGCCAAGAACTTTAATAAAACAGTATAGCCTCTGGGCTCGCGAGCCAGGACCCTCAAAATGTAAATTTTTCTAATTTGCTAACTTATCCTTTCGTTTAACTTTAGTAGCGACCACCATTAATTGCTGACACTCGGTCATAATATGAATGCCTTTCTTTTATGTAAATCCTGCCCGAGGGGTTTTTCAGTATCCAATCGTCCACTTGTGGTCTACCTATTAGCCGTCTATTCGCCGCGCACAATTGCTGAGTGAAAGCAAATAAACTGACCTTGCACAAAAATTAGTTTACAACTGAGTGTGTGTGTGTCTCGGACTATATGTGACTGGCATCAATGGAAATGATTGTACTGTATCTTTAAATAATGCCCAGTTGGCAGGTGAAAACTAATGAGGGTGCGGTTTCAAGGAATGACGACGATGATGAGGCTGATCTGAACATATATTTCAGTCCATTTTATTAGTTTTACCTTCATTTGATAGCAAGATAAGTCCATTATATTTACGATTATGACGAGGAGGGGGGAGTCTTTCTGTTAAATTTTGCATTGACGCCAACTTTGCACTCACTGACCTGCTACGGATACAGAGCCCAAAGCATTATCTGGGCATACAGCGACGTATGCACTTGGCTATATATGCGTTTACTGCATATGGTTGATATTTCCACATGTGCATAGCAGCATTGTCAAGCACACACGCACACGCAAACACACACACATACATTTGTATAGAGATATGTTTGTGATGTTCCTTCCTAATTGCCTATATTTGTATATCTCCATACAGACATATCAACACGGCTAAGGATATTTGTGTTAAAACCTAAAGTTGTGTAGCTGTAGCTGTGTTTGTGTCTGTATCATTTGGTTTTACTCTCTAAAAGCTTTTCAAACGCATCTTAATTAAAGTTCTGTTCTCATCACACACTCTATACATACTATGTGCATAGTCCACTCGTAGGTTGGCCACTGCTACGTGCTTGGCAACTAATCACACTTGTTGCTAATTATTGTCCCCACAAGGCTTCATCCGGCAACGTATTAGACCATACAAACATCCTGGTGTCATTCTTATGTATGCGTAGGTAAGCTTAACTATAAAACTTGAAATAAACTAATTGTTATGTGAGGAAAGAGACAGAGAGAGGGGGAGAGAGAGAGCGAAAGGATACAGGATGTGGTAGATAGTGTAACTATAATTAGGCAGATGTACGTGTAATGTTGTATTACCAATCACAATCCTTTCCATTTTCACATAGTCTAAGAGTATTGGTGTCCTTATGTGTGTGTGTGTAGGTGTCAGCAAATAGTTCGATGTGGTATAAATGGATTTGTAAAAGTTTTTGATTACTTTGCTTAAGTAACTTTAATTGTAACACTTTTATGCTAAGATTAAAAGAAAATCTCTGTCAAAGTGACTACAAGTGAAAATGAGTTAAGTGTATAAAGAGATGTTTACACTGCACGTATTCGTATAAGTGCGTGTACCTACTAGACAAACAATAGCAAATTGTTAGCATTCATTAATGATTTGTCGCTTTTTTTGAGATAAGATAAAGTGATGTAATTAATGATTGTTACTGTCGTCAGTGTTGTTGCTTAAAGATAAATCGATAATTTGAAATGTTAATTTGATGATTAAGAACAGTGAAAGGCAATGCATAGCCTCGCGAGGTCGGTAATAATGGTTTTCTTTTCACACTTACACGAACGACAATTTACTTGTACTCGAAAGTTTTGTTTGATTCAAAACAGTCAGTTTCTAATTGAAAGTTATGAAGGCAACATCGCACACGCTTGTAGCGCATTGAACACTATGAGAAACACAAGACCAGACAGAAAAATAATTGTTCAACGATTGTTGAGGGAGCACAACATTTTCACAACGTATACAATTCGACAGCTGTGATTCTTCTTGTGCGACCGCACACAAACACACCACATTGTAGTGTGCATGCGTTCGAGTATGCCTGCCACTGGTTTTAACCATCGAATTATTGAATATTTTTTATATTTTTGTTATTTACGTCACCGTCCCTTAAACTACGCCAAGATTGTGTAACATCATTAAACACACAACGAATGACCCCTTCTCATTTAAAATTAAAGCTTACACTCCCTCCAGTTCACATATATTGCAATTGCTTTTATAAATATCGCAAATTGCTCATTGTTATTTCTGAGACAACACCAACAAAATCAAGTAGCAACAATGCTGTGTACCCAATCTGAAAATTACACCAGCAAAAGAAATTTGTATATTCTAATATTCCTCTATTTATTTATTTCTTTGTGGATTTTTTTTGCCAAAACAAATAGTAAGGATATTTTTGTTGTTTGTAAGGATTTTGGAAGGGTGTAAAAGTCAAATGACTGCAGTTGTTAACTTTTCGATTTGTCAACTTGTCAAGAGGGCAGCATTCCCAGAAAAAAAGCAGCAAACCCAGTAACGAACAGGCTGGGGACAACAAAAATAATGGATGGATAATTTTCTTGTCATTTGTTGTAACAAATGTGCTTACAACAATGATGACAAGAAGGATTGTACTTGCCACACAAGTAACAGACAAAATTGCTGCCCCATTGCTATAAGAATGGTGAGCTTTACATCTGAGGGACGGTCCAGTGGCATCGACAAGCGCACAGTAAGCACAAATGTCAACACATTACATATGATTTTATATGTTACCATCATCGCAAAGGCTAAGGGGAGTGATTTGTGCGAGAGTAATGATATGTATGGCCAATGGCTCACAGTGTATACCGGGAGTCGCCATGTTCATATTCAAGAGTAGTTAGTGGGGATATGAGTATGGTTAAAGGCTATACTGAGTACACTTCAGACACACATTGCCGCCTTGAGCTTAATAATAATAATAAAATAAAATAAAATAATATATTATGAACATTGCCGCTATGTACATAAAAACCAACATGTTAATGTATACCATCACAAATGAATAGCCATAACGTTACAAGACAATCAATGCAATGCGAATGGTTAAATGTTTATTTACTCATCAAGTCCAGCAGCATTGTAGCAAAATCAAACAGAACACACACACACACACACACACACACACAGAATAAAACAACTAAATTTTTATGTATTTTGTTGTGTTATGGTTTAATCTTTAATAATGTTTTCATCATACATATAAAAGAAATCAAAATTCATTTTCTAAGGGCACGATTTGGTACATGCCCTTCGTTTTATGGCTATGTGGTATAGGGGACTAGGAAATTTAGGAATGATAAGTTGTATCTATAGCCGTGGGGTTTCTGTATGCGTTTTTTTTGGGGGGAGGTTGCAGTTCTATGTTTTGCCTTTGTTAATTATATACAGAACATTTACATTTTTGTAGAGATGATCGTGTGCCAACGCAGTCAGAATAATATCGGACTTTTGTTTCAACTGGGACCGGCCGTGGCATAGTGGTTCGAACACGCGACTACCATGTGGGAGATCGCAGGATCAAACCTGGCCGCAGCCATCTTAAAAAAAAAAATTGTTCTTTCATTGTCGGCTCCCTTCGAATGTTGTTGACAGCATCTTCGCAGTATAAGTGTCGAGAGAGCTTCTCAAACATTGACGTTCGCATTCGTCGATAAACAAGTAGGTGCCGTTAGTTGTGAATCTAAAAATAGAAAGCGTGTTAATTCACAACAACGCGAGAAGCTATCCTATACCTCATTCATGGGGTGCAAAGGGAAATTAAGTTTAAGATTTTTTTTATTTTAACGACTACTATGCCAAGTGATTTACTGGAGCCCTAGAGACCTATTAATTTGTACTGGAGTTGATTTTTTCGAAAATCAAGAAGACCCTTGATTGATCACAACAAACTACTTACTTTATGTCTATTTAAACCACTTTTGCTAACAACTTTTCAATGCCTGAGGCGACTGTAGCAACATCGCGTTTTGAATTCATGAAATCTAAACATATCAAATCTACATAGTTAAGGTGGTATTACATCGTCTTGTCAGGGATTCTATAATATGGGTTTGATGGTGTCTGGTGTAATGTATTGCCTTGCCTGGGGTTGTTGTCCTTTGTACGGAGAATCGGCCTTTAGACGAGCAGCGGTAATTTGGTGACGGGAAACAGGACGGGTATTACGTTATGATAATTCGGATGGCGTCGCACTTCAAGGACTCGCGGATAAATTCGGTAGGACCTTCTGGTGAAATAAGAACAACTTTTAATAGGCCCTGGCCTTACATTGTACGAGGACTCGCTGTACAGACTCATAGGTCCGATTATACAAGCTTATAGCCCTGTTGTACAGACTCAAGGTCCGATTATACATACTTATAGACCGATTGTATAGGCTCGTAGCCCGGTTGTACAGACTCTAGGTCCAATTATACAGGCTTATAGCCCTATTGTACAGATTTTGGTCGATTATATAGGCTTATAGCCCGGTTGTACAGACTCGAAATCCGATGGTACAGGCATTTAGCCCGGTTGTGCAGACTGAAGGTCCGATTGTACGGGCTTATAGCCCGATTGTACAGACTCGTAGGTCCGATTGTACTGACTTTTTGTCCGATTGTACATACTCGAGATCCGATTAAACAGGCCTTTTGCCCGGCTGTACAGACTTATTGTCCGACTAACAAAGATGCTTGTCTTCGAACAATCCCAAAGGATCAAGGAGATCAGATAACAGTCCTTAACTTGGCAATAAACTTCGTCTTGGAGGAGTCACCGACGATTGTTGTGGAAAATGTCGCCTCCTTATATTATTGGTGACATGAACCAATTGAGAAATATGAAGTATTAGTTTGCACTGAAGTCCGCAATTTACAAGAATCTTTGTGCTGCTGACCGATGATGCTGTGTGTGTTGTATGGTGGTATGCTTTGCCCTCTTATAACAGTCGCGTGGCAACCGTCTGATGTGCTATAATCGGAGATCATCTGGCTGGAAATCGCAAGGTTGCGAGTTTGAATCCCACTGGAGTCGGCTTGATATTCTTTTTTTTTTAATTGTTTTATTTTATTTTTTTTTTATTTTAAGTTATTATATTATTCTAAATATTATGTTTGATCCTATGTTTATTATATTATTCTATTCATAACATTATTATTTACGGACGAAATATTAATTTCGTCATGTTTTTCAATGGATTTTTAAGATGTTAGACATGTTTAAACGAAAAAATTACTTTATTTTAAAACAACACACAAGTAATTCTTCCAAAATCCAATTTCTTGTGCTGCATACACAAAAATTCTCTATCGAGAAATGTTATCCTTTCACTCTTAAAAATACCACACAATATCCCTCATTCCTTAACAACAACTCTCATTGTCAGTTTTCCTTGCACGTTTGCCATGGTGGTCCTTCAATTTCATATTCATTTATAAATATTGTATAAGCAACGAACATTTGTTTTCATATTAAATTTTCTATTACCTTTTCACTTTTGTTTGTGGTTTAACACAATAATAATCAAAGGTACCAAACTGGCCGGAGTTCGTGGTCACAGCCAACCGAAGCGTCGTCGTCTTCATCACCCTCATTCTCATTCTCATCCGTTTCGCTATCAGCAAGGACATCAGCAACAACATCATAATAATCAAATGTCACGTTCCTTACGGTGTAATTTGTACTGCACTTAACCCAAAATTGAAAACAATATTATGAAGCTAATGACAGTCATTTCACATAGCATTACACATTTGACCCCTCCAAAACTTCTACCTATACATACATATTATGGCTTGCAAGTCTGTGAGAGCAACAAAAATCAAACAACTTAATGACGTTTGCAAGTAAATAAATACTGATTACGATTTTGTGACCCTAATACAAAAGCTGCTGCCCGATTGTTTTTTTTTCGGTAGATTTATATCTTTGAAATCGAGAACATTTTGTTGCTTATAATCAACTATGATTAAGGATTTTATGTACGATTCTATGCCACTGCAGTCACATGTTAACAAGAAGCACTCACGTTTCCAACACACACATACACACACACAACAAATAAATTGTTATGTCCAAATTCGGGAACATTCCATGTCCTGACTACGTATACCATAATCTTTGGGGTAATATTTGTGGCTATTACCCATTTATCCAATTTGATATTATCGTATTTCGTGGCAACGTGTGGAGTTGGGGCGGTGGCCCGTCGTGCACCCTCAAAGGAAATCCATTTTTTATTATCTTCTTATTTTATGAGAATCTTCATTTCTTTTTTGACTTTATTTCATCGGCTTTGTTTAATACAAAAAAATATTTGTTGTCGACATCGTTCTCAGTGTGCGCCCACATTATCTGCTTTGTTTGTATGTGAGATTACAGCCTTGATTGTATACGTTGTATGTACAACGACGAGGTGCGGTGGCAGCGTAATAAACTGCATTGAAATACATATAAACTCAGATATTTATAGATACGTATATTTAAGGTTTGAGTAACATTATGGTTTTTGTGGGAACTACAACATCCTGTGAGATGTTTGTACTGTGTGTGTGTGTGAGTAGAGTCCCACAATAAGTCCTGCTGCATGTTGGTTTGTAGATCTCTTAGAACTGTAGAACTCATCGCACAGTGGCTATGCCGGAATTTATAAGGAAAAAAACTGTTCCAACAAACATAGTACAGTGATTGTGGATAGTTCATCAAGACGCCAGATTATTATAACTAAATGACAATTCTTAATCTTAAGTGCTTAGACTCGAAAAGCTTTCCAAGCATTTACTATGAATAAACCTTCTGGAAAAACTTCTCTCGTGCAGGTGTCCTAGAAAACTTTCTTTTGCCACCAATGATTTTATAAAACAAAAAAGTCAGATTTCATAGTTGAAGCATGGCACTGATGATCCTGGTCCGCAAGCTACTCTCGAATGTCGAATATTGACAAGATTGTGCGTAATTCCATTCCAATTTTCGTTTAGAGCGCGAAGGCAACAAAACATAAAAGGCGGCTTCTGGTGTTTGGGCATGGAGGGAGAAGGTTGCATGAATAATGGTGGGGTAATCGTCATAGAAGGACGGTGGAATTTTGAGCATTTAGCGAACTCGTTGGCTGTTCCAGTGGTTGAGGCTGGAAATGGTGATTTCAATAAGGGGGTTTAGAGTGCGGTAAGCAGTTGAGATGTCACGTTTAGTGACAATTTGAGGTCAAATGCTTTGGTGAATAGTCGTTTTCGCGTTGCAGGCCAGAGCGAATAAGAGGTCAAGTGGACGGAATGGTATCCAAGATTTTATATTGCCGAACACTGCTGTCTACCATCGCGCATTAACGTGGTTTAACTTTCGGTTTGTCTCAATCCACACACAGCAAATTTAGTCCTCGAAACTCATCGGATTCTCTTTTAAAGTTACCGGTAGCATCCATATAGGGGCAAATTTAGTTTCAGTAAATACTGGCCGTTATTGTTTTCCTCTTTGTTTGATTCTCAAATTTAGTTTTGCTTATTATTATATTGAATGTCAAAACCAAAAATCAATATGCACTAAAGACCAGATTCAAGCCGTATTGAATTAGTTGCAAATGGCTTGCATGTTTTGCAACCACTACATTACATTGACAACAAAACATGAAAAGGGTGATTGCAGAGGACGCAAAATAAGTCGCACACGCCCATGAGAACAGCAACAAATGAATGTTTGAACGCTTGTGTGTGTAAATTTGAGTTATGTTTGTTGCGTTGTATAACCTCAAGCATAATATAACATTAGTAATGTTCTATATGTTACACATTGTGTTCTTATGTTATGTGTATGTTATAAGGGGTGAGATAGTGTTGTTTTGATTTGGAAACGGCTAATTTAGTGAGGTTAGGAACAAAAATTTATGAGTCAAAAAATGGCGAAGATATGGTGGGATCAAATGGCTGCGCATCATGGTCAAAGGTGGTGAGGAAGGGGAAAAAAATCCACAACAAGGCCCGCAACTGTCTCATAGTCAATGCTAAAATTTTTTTCCAAACATACATAACCCCTATGTTTACCCCCTAAGGGGGATCCCCTACAAAACCAAAATTGTAATAAATTTTACCCCCACAGCTCTCACTGCCCCAAAGGTACCCCTATAGAAGTCAAATGTATCAATCATTCGGCAGTACTGTTGTGTCTACAGTAAAAAATTTAATTACAGTATACTTTTTTGAATGTTTTGCTGTGCATAAATTTAGGACTATTTGTTTTGGTCTTTAATATGCAGCCAACTTCACTTTAGGTCAACAATAAAGCGTGTCTCGAAGTACTGGTAACACAATACCGCCTATCATATTTTTTCCCTCTGCTTCTCCAAAGAAGAACACAAATTTCTGACAGCAATAGTAGTTGTGTGTGGATTGGGACTTAGATGTAAGGAGGCAGTAACGGTTTCCGTCAGCTTTCGTGAACCTCTTTGTGTACTTTTTAGTGAAGAAGATGTAACGTGGTTTTCTCGTTGGCTGAGGTAAATCCAGTCGTGTCGTTGCCAGGGTCGCCATAAGGACCCATATAACCTAAACAAATAAGGTCTCATGTTGTAATTCAAACTTATAATCTACTGGATAAAGTATTAAGATACGAAAACAATTCATATTAGGATTCAGTGATAGTGTTGTTGTCTTGTCCGGTAATTTGTACCCAGGCCGGTTTAAGGTGATCGGAAACTCTATACCATACTTCCAAAACTGTAGAGGTCATGTAGATCAGGATTGTTTCGGTATTCAGGAACGTGGTAATTCGAGTACTTTCGATTTTGATAACTCTTGCTTGTATCGAGGATTCGGCTTTCGTCGTAAGTCAGTTTGATATCCGTAACTCAGGATCATGTTGATGATCCGTGTTCTTCAGCAAATCGACATTTTCAACTCGTGGTTGTATCGATGATTTTGCTTTAATCGTAAATCAGTTTGGTACCCGCAACTCTGGATTGAGTTGATGACTCGTGTTCTTCTGTAGAATTCGATTCCGAATTCGCGACCGAACTAATAATCGTACCCGACGGAGTATTGTTATTAAGATGCTACGGTTCTAATTTCTATTTCAATGCTACAGGAACGTGTACCAGACCGAAATCTGTGCAACCGACGAGTGGGTATAACCAACCGAAGTTGGATTCCACAGGCCAAAGACCGATTCAACAGACCGAAGTCGGCTTCAACAAACCTAAGTCCAATTCAACAGACCGAAGTCCAATTTAACAGATCGTAGTCCGATTTCGATAAATTATTGCCCTGAGAAGGGCAAGAGAGATCAGGTTCAGAGCAACTTAGCAATAAACTTCGCTGCGGTATCAACCGACCAATTTACCAAGAAAAATGCTCGATAATTTAAGTAATTGAAACTCTCGATGTAGTATCTCGATGAGAATTATATCGCATCACACTGCATCGATTAACACTTTTCCTTGTGATGTCGTTTTCTGAATGTGTTTGGTTGAATGTTGGTCGTCGTGCCCATTCGGCGTTCGTAATTGGCCGATTGTGTGGTTAGTGGCAGTCGTTTGCGGCGGTCGTGTCATCGATTGTATTGTTGTTTGCCCCTTGAAGTAATTGAAACAGTGTATGCAGATTGGGTTGGTTGGTGATATTCAAGAGCAAACGAAGGGCGATTATATTGTTGGTTAGAGGTTAAAAGGTCATAATTGTGTAGTTGGCGCTAGAACTGTATATGTAGGAGGCATATATGTACGAACGACATTCGTCATGTTACAAAGATCGGGCAACACATCGATGTTTATAAAATCCTTAGTGGAGGGAGGGAGCTCTGAACTTCAAATGTCTCGACGGTTCTTGTGGAACCTGAAAAATTTAACCGTTTACTTATATCAAGGGCAACCGGTAATATGCAAATGCATGTTTTTTTAGAACGAGATATTAACGAATGGGTAAGGTTTTTATATGTTTCATACTGTTACAAGTGTTAGTGTATATTTTTGCATATTTGACCCATAAATGCAGTTTTGGTTCGAAGAGCATATTTTCAAAAGTATCCATTTTTAAGGATATTTTTTAAAAAATATCCTTATTAAGCATATTTGATAATTTTCACATTGATTTTTCGTTCCTAAAATAAAACGTTCAAAATCTTGTTTTTTACGCGCGTTATTTTTCAATAAATAAACATTAAAAAAAGCGTTTCAACAGTCAGGTAATTGATCGCAGCTGATGGTCTTGGTAAACGACACGAAAGACCCAGTAAAGTAAAGTACTTGCGGGTAGAGAGGACTGCACTTGCGTGTCGTAAAGGCGACTCTTCTCTAAAGCAGGAAATATTGGCGGTTACTTTTGTTGTTTTAGCTATAGTGGCATTTTATCCCAAATTGACGCGTGTATTACTCATGGGCTCCAACAATTGTGTGAATGTATTAGGAATTTATATGCAAACGTGAATAAAGCTTTTGCTAATGCCAAGAAGGTATTTTTGAAAGCTGCATGTAGAGTGGAACTTTTTACACATATGTTTCCAGACCTTCATTAACATACATCCAGAACCTATAACTACGAATATTAACATGGCTTGAGTCAGTTAATTACTATACCAACAGTTATGTAGGCATTTAACGATGAAGGAGAAGAAAACTTTTATGACTTAAATTTTTAGAGCCTATTTTGGTTGATATTAAGATCATATTAAATGATTTTTAGAGCATATTTTATGATTTTTAGACCATATTTTATGATTTTAAGAGCATTTTATGATTTTAAGACCATATTTTGGTATTTTTAGAGCATATATTAAGCTCATAAAACCCTCTTTTTAGTGCATATTTCTGGTTGCCTTGCTTAAATCAAACCACTGTGTCACACTCTATTCTAGCAGCATCCAGCTAAAGTAGGCGTCTGTGTTTGATTTGAAATTTGGCGTAATTTCTTGCCAGTAATCCTCTGATATCAAATATTTATTTTTATGTTGTGAAATTATGTTATATTTTTATGGCATTTACGTTTCTTGTCTGTCTGTCGGTCTGTCTGTCTGTATGTGATTTTGTGCGGCTTCCTTAAAATGTTGGTTGTGTTTTTAGCAACCAAAATGTTGATGTGTCATGTTTGTTGCTGTACGGCATAAGCCGCAAGTATGCTGCACAATTTACGTCTGCTGTGTTTGGGGGGTTTTAATACATTTTTCTCCGTTTGAGACCGGGTAATGATGTTTGAAATTATCATGTTTGTCAAAGATGGCAAAACATGTGAATTAAGGGATAAAGAAAATGTCTTGGCAAAGGTCTATATGCGCTCGCATTTAATTGAAATAAAGTGAATCCTTTGAAGCCATGAAAATACGAAAATGTTAAATATGATAAATTTGATGGCACAGTTTACTTTAAAGTCGTAAATCTTGTTACTTTTTAAGTAAATTTGGTTTGACAACTTTTTGCATTTTTGGTTTGTTTATAAGAGGTTCACTTTACAGCTACTTAACCTTGTAAGGCATATATCTAGCTGTATACTCTTTGGCAATTGACATATTGACATTTATTGTCTCCACTCAAATGGTGCATCTAGATACGGTCAAGTGCTTTTGTGTGTGCTCAATGCAAAGCTTAAAGGGTCCTCCAACACATATATTCAAGTACATACCCTCCACACTGTTATCAGAATACCCTCCCTCCGAGTACTTTGATTTTGTATAGGACTCTTCGCCCACCCGGGGCTATAGAATACATATTGGAAAGTGCTTTTGAACAATGACGTGGTATCTGCTGGTATCACTCACTTTCAAACTCAATTTTGATTTCTCTTCACAATTCAATTTGGCTTTTTTGTTTTATATTTTTAGAAAAATGTTAAACAATTGGCATAGTATCTATGTATGTTCTTTGTTGTTCCATCATTGTTGCCAACTAGTATCTATTACCCAAATATGTATGACTTGACATGGGTCAAGGATCAATTATGAATTGTGAAATGTTGTCAAATAGAAAAAAAAGTGTTCAATGCTTTGCCTTAGTTGCTCTTTGCAGTGACGTGAGGAATTTACAGTGGAAGTTAAAGCAAAGCTATGGAAAATGTGTTAACAGCAATGTGTGGTTTCAAAGCTTAGAAATATATTTTTTCGGTATGCAGCTGTTAAAATGAAGTGATACATGACGGGTTATTGAAATGCCAAAAGCATTCTATGTTTTTTCCTATAGATTGCAACAAAAAAAATAATATGTAAATGGCAAAAACCAAATATGTATGCAAATATTTTCATCTTCTTCTGCTGCTCTGTTAGTTGTGAGTTGTGCGGCAAAAATACTAAACTGAAACTGCGAAAGTATTTAAATGTCAGTTGCAATAAATTGTTGTAAAGAAATGTATACCCAAATATAAAATGTTTTAATGTGGGCCACTCACTTGTTCGTACTGGGTATAAATTTGAAATGTAGTAAAATGGGAACTATAGTAAGGCTTTTACATGCCAGTATTGTCAGCGAAATAATAATATGAAATTTCGTGATCATTTTTTTAGATCCTTGGAATATCACGTACTTCTTACTTGTTTTCCCTCTGCACCCATAAACGAGATATGGGAGAACTTTTCAAAAGCTTCTATTTTAAGACTTATACTACTGGATCTATAGTTCAGCGATGAATTCGAACATCAGCTGCTTGAGAAGGTTTTACTAGACTAGGCTACAGCGAAGTTACTGTCAACGACATCAAGGGTGACGCCGACAGAAGTTTGTAGATGACTGTGATGGAGATCGAACAGTGGTCCCCTACACAGTACAACAAATGATTTTGGGACTCAATTCTGAGAACTGCACGTGAAAGTAGCCCCAAAAAGAAGAAGTTCTGCATCATTCGTTTTGTCATGTTACATGCCATAATAATTTAATATCGATTTGAAGTTAGTAAGTATCGTATAGGAGAATCTGCCACGTTTTAAGCTCTTTTGTTATATTGTTATATGGTGGCGTATGATTATCATATGTAATATTCCACGTAAATCATACGCCACGGAGTACTGCAGTTTTACTACAACAACATCACTTAACAATCCTTGACACAAACCTTGCTATCTACAATAGAACGAAACAGAGTTGCCATCAATGATCGTATGATAATCGGATTATATGCCCGATCGAGTGCCGAAAAATTGAAAATCGGTATAAAGAATCACCCCAGCTAACACCAGCTGTTACAACAACAACAACAACAGTTTAATTGTAACTGCTACAAAATAAACCCAGTTTTGATGAATGGAAAATTTAAACTATTGCTTATGTAGGCAAACGAGCCAAAAAACGGGACAAATTCCCCTATACGATACTTACTAACTTCAAACCGATATTAAATTATCATGGCATGTAACTTGACAAAACGAATGATGCAGAACTTTTTCTCTTTGAGGCTACTTTCACGTGCAGTTCTCAGAATTGAGTCCCAAATCAGTAAGCTGCAAAATGTTGTACTGCTGGATCTATAGTTCAGCGATGTATTCGAACATCATCTGCTTAAAAGGTTTTACTAGGCTACAGCGAAATTGCTGTCAACGACGATATCGAGAGGGTCGCCGATCAAAGAAATGTAGATGGCTGTGAAATGAAGTGTAGAATGTTCTCCTGAATGATATGTGTGTTCTGACTTTCCTGCCACGGTCGGCGGCAAGAAATCCGGACTCTCATTTAAGTAATAATGTTTTAAATTATCAAAATTAATTAAATATATAAAAAAACAATCAAAGTTTATCCTTACATTGTGCTTTTCGTTTTAGGTGGACATTTTACATTGGTAAGTGAATTTCCCGCTATACTTCTCTTTAAAATATCCTCTCTTGCCCCCACACACACACATACGCACAATGCTGTGATTACCCCTATTGAAGACTCATGTAAGATAACATATGTTGGTCCTGCAAACACACACCCACGAGGGAAAACTTCTTTTGATTAAATTAAATTAAATTTAAAATGTATAACCATCACAAGACCAATTTTATAAATGTTTTTTTTTTATTGTTGTTGTGCTATCTTAAGTATGACCCTCTTTTAAGTGTACTAGATAAAGTAACAATTTTATAAGAGTGACATTGTTAGAGTACCTAAATGTACAAACTCACAATTGTGTCCACACAAAAAAATTGTCATAAAGTTCCAACAATTAATGAGATTTTAAACTTTTACTATTGTGTATAAGACATCTAAGGTACAATGACAAGTAAATATTTATCATAGCTTGATATTCGAAGGGACTTTATTCAATCTGGTTCATATAGTATAAGGACACATTTGGTCAATGAGTGGACACAACTTACAAATACAGCTGTCTTGCAACAAGGTAAAATTATTTTCCCATAGGTTATTAGGGTGACTCCTTGAATACATACGACAACATAAATTCCCTTTCGATTCACTCTCTTCAACTTTATTAAAGTCTACACTTGAAAATGAGTTTGTGAGTTATTTTTTTCCGCCTAATGTTTGGTCACCACTGCCAGCAATGAAGTTGGTATGTGAATATCGTAAATTTGATTAAATAAATTTGAAAAAAAAACTTTTAATTTGTTTGCTAGGAAAGTTGTAACAGTCGTTTACCCCCCTTGCCCCGCCTGATATATATATTTACATGTACTTGCAATATTTTATCTGACTGAGAGTTTTCTTTACCGCCCTTCTCATATGATTGTTATTACTAGGGCGGGCAATGCTGTTTCACACACTAAGGTGAAGATGATTGTACATTCAGTGTAGCTGGTCTTGTGCGTGCATTCTACATAGAGGTGCTTTTGTGCTTACACTCGTATGAGTGTTTGTGCTTTTGTAGGAGGGTGTAATGTAATTGTGTGCGTACAACAATTTGGCTTTCACTAGAAAGTTTTTCAATTAAATTTGCAATGTACAAATATGTACGTTTATATATATACGAAACGTCAGTCAGTTTTCTGGTTTCTGGTGTTGATAGACTATTGGAGTTGAGTAGATGAAAATAGGAAAAGTAAATGGATCATTTGAAAACTTTAAGTGTGGTTATACTTGCAATAGCTGTCCATTGCACAAAAATTTCGTTGTGATTTTTGGTATTGTGAATTATTATGAAAAAGGAAAAGTAAATATTTTGCAAAGTTATGGTTGGTGACGTTATAATTTTTGAGCATTAGTAACAGTCTTGATTTTTTGTAAATAGTTTTAATATCAGTCCTGAAAAAAAACCGGAGTTATTCTAACTAAATGAAGTTTTACGAAATAGTTAGAGTACCATACACAGTACAACATTTTTCAGCTCATTGATTTGGGACACAATTCTGAGAACTGCACGTGAAAGTAGGCCAAAAAAGAAGCAGTTCCGCATCATTCGTTTTGTCAAATTACATGCCATAATAATTTAATATCGATTTGAAGTTAGTTGGTATCGTATAGGGGTATGTGTCACGTTTTAGGCTTTGGAAGTAAGGACATGACTTCTAAAGTATGCAAATATGTATGCACATTTTTAATACATGTGTGCACACCAGACGCTGATGGCAGCTATGCGATAGCGCTACCATTGATGATAAATGCAAATTATTTAATTATCGCGTGTATTTTTGACACATAAATCTGATATGCAACTGCACATCAGCGCATTATTGTTATTTTGCTCTATGATTATTTTATGTTTTTTGTTTTTGCATTGTGCTTATTGTGGTACATGAGTGCGAGCATCCCTTAACATGGATTCATGTGTATATATATTTTTTTTTTTGCATTTTATCGATGCTCTCTGCATGAGCATCGAGAATTGATGGTGGCCTCTGATTTGCACAGCGGCGCTTGTGGCAGCTGCAATAATTCTATAAATGCAAAATGAAACAATGTACTTGCATATTGTATTAAATCACATGGCTTGCAAATAATAGTACGAATGTATAGTATAAATATATATGCGAAGTTTTTTTATGCAACCAATCATGCAAATAGTTTTGATTCCCTATCAGCTTCATTGTAGGCTCGCACAAATTGAATGGTGGAATTAAATTGTTAAAGAGATTTTTGCGTTTATTATGCATATGCCAGGGATTTAAAGCTTTAAGTGAAAAGAAGTCAGATTTAACGAAAAAGATGAAAACGATTATACATTTGCATAATGGATATAAATAAATAATATTATACTTCTGGAATAAGTAAAACTGATAATGAAAACGTTATAAGGCAATTTGAAATACCATTCTTAACCGAACAGTCAACTAGTCAAGTTTCTGCCTTGTAGGTTTATTTTCTTTAATAACAAAATACCTAGAATATTGTGCTACGGTACTGCATATGAGTTATGAACAATACGGCCTATGTCACTTTCGACTAAGACCAAAAAAAAACAGAGCGTCCATAAAAAGAGGATACATGGTTTATATTGGAATCCAGACGTAATTCAAACGTAACAAAATTTCACATCATACCTTTGCAATAAGTCGAATTCAGCTTATTCATACAGCAGATTACCATTAAAAAATTGAAGCCAATGTTATTTACATTATGTACTTAAAAGCACTCGAAGTGCCAAAATGCATTCCTCTAGACTATACCTCTTTTCTATTATTATATAAAGTAAGGCAGTAATCACGAATGCCTGATATTCTATCACTCGAGCACTACCACCCTTTCACTTTGTAAATACCGATAATACATTATGATATTCATATCATATCTTGCAACGTTTTTTTAATTGGCTTTGCTATTTTATATACATTTTAATAAATGAGTTAAAAAAAATTAAACCACTTATTGCTGTTCACATGAAAGAAAATCACAAAATATGTATATACACCTGAAGTAATTATTGTCTGGATGTTTTTAATGATATTTCAGATTATGAATAATTGTAGGCGACAATAAAATAACACAGTACAGCACTTAATTTGGGACTCAATTCAGAGAACTGCACGTGAAATTAGCACCAAAAAGAAGAAGTTCTGCATCATTCGTTTTGTCAACTGGTGGCAGGTGGAAAACCCGCATCAACCGCATAACGGATATTTGTTTACTTGTAAACTGACAAAAAACACCGACTATTGTCGACTAACATAATTATTGTACAAAGGATAGTGCGGACAAGTTTTTGCGCACGTCGGTGTGTCATACTATTTTTTGTTAGGATTTATCTAAAAAAATTTTAATTAATTTCACTAAGTCGGGTTTGAACAACATTTTCCATAAGCGACAATTGTCAACCCACAACTAAATACAAAGCCTTATTTTGGTGCACAATAACAACAACAACTTAAAACCCGAATATAATTCCAAATATTAACACATGCATGTAAATGTAAACATACACTGTCATTTAAACGAGAGAGCAACACAACAGCTTGGTTATAAAGTAATTCTTTATCAACAGTAATAACATTGGCAATACAAAAGTACCGACATAAGCTTAGTTTGTAATCTGAACTGACAAAAGTTGTGTAACATACATGCGGTTAGAAAATTCTCGGAAGTTTGAATGCCAGACACAAGATTTGAAACGAACTATCTCATACGTATTTTAGCACAAAATTGCCACAAACCCATTTCAATCAGTCAGTGCCATACGCCATGTAGTCACTTTCACTTCAAATAGCATTCGTATTATGCCCATATGCCTACTTAAAAGTAAAGCATATGAAATTATACTATTCGTTACTAGTTGTGTGATAGCTATAAGTGACAGCTGTCATATGAAAACTATGACTACGAAAAGTAAATATGCAGAGAAAATATCACAAATATCTCAAATATGTAAAAGAAAATCATTAACATATAAAATAGCTAAAATATCATAAATGTCATACTTATCATAATGTCATAACCATCATAAATATCGACCACATTATAAATATCATAAATATCATAAATATCATAAATATCATAAATATCATAAATATCATAAATATCATAAATATCACAAATATCATAAATATCATAAATATCATAAATATCACAAATATCATAAATATCATAAATATCATAAATATCATAAATATCATAAATATCATAAATATCATAAATATCATAAATATCATAACTATCATAACTATCATAACTATCATAACTATCATAAATATCATAAATATCATAAATATCATAAATATCATAAATATCATAAATATCATAAATATCATAAATATCATAAATATCATAAATATCATAAATATCATAAATATCATAAATATCATAAATATCATAAATATAATAAATATCATAAATATCATAAATATCATAAATATCATAAATATCATAAATATCATAAATATCATAAATATCATAAATATCATAAATATCATAAATATCATAAATATCATAAATATCATAAATATCATAAATATCATAAATATCATAAATATCATAAATATCATAAATATCATAAATATCATAAATATTATAAATATCATAAATATCATAAATATCATAAATATCATAAATATCATAAATATTATAAATATCATAAATATCATAAATATAATAAATATCATAAATATCATAAATATCATAAATATCATAAATATCATAAATATGATAAATGTCATAAATATCCACAAATATTACTATAGTATTTAAAGTTTTGATTTGCCTACGAATAACTCTATTACAAGCTAAGATGCTTCAAATTTGTTTGCTGAATGCTTAACGAGGGCTGTTCCATAATTAGCTCACCTATCAAAGAGAATCCAACAAACACATGACAATTTTATTTATTTTGCAACAAAATCTCCTTTCATAGCAGTAAATTGTTTCCTGTTTGCAGTAAGAGCTGTCTGGGCTCTTTAAAATAGTTATTACCGTAGCCTCGCTTGGTCGAAAATGGCTCTGTCTGATTTTTGTATATTTCCACTAAAGACCTCTTGTCAGTCAGTGTCATTCCGCAGAGTCGTTTCAGCTGCGGGGGATACCAAACTCAGCCATAGCATCTAATATTTTTTGTTGTAGTGGGACTATCCAGTCGGTCGTGAATTTACCAGGTCTAAAACAACTCTGTTAAGGTCTAGTAAGGTTCACTAAGATGGGCTTGAGTCTTTCATATAACACACTAGAGGCGATGAGTAAAATGCAAATTTCACGGTAGTTGGAGCACACACTTGAATCGCCATACTTAGGCAAAGGACATTTAACACTCAGATTCCAATCATTGGGCATGCACCTTTATCCAAATTGTCCATCGGCTCGCGCAGCATAATTATCGTGCTGATCTCGTTTTGCTTCGGTGGTGGAGAATCTACTCCGTCTGTTTTTTAACGCTCGTAACTGTACCTAACAATTCTTTAATCTAAAGATATTCACAGTTTAACTAGTCAATCAAATGGCCTCATTGAATTACCTAGTTAATCTCTGCAACTGCAACTGTGTTGGTTAAAATTCCAATTACTGAGTCTATTGCAGCTTATGCATTATCAACAAATTCCATATGCTTCTGCTATATATGAGCTGCAGATATTACACTAACATTAACTAGTGCGATTTAATATTGGATGAAGGGCAATGAGGCCTCTTAACATACACGACTTTTCAGTGTAAGAGTTGTAATATGATGATAGTCTTCTATTTGTAATTACGGCGTGTGTACCCACTTTAAACTGTTAAACAGTTTGTTTCCCTGAACCTAGAGCACTCTAAATTGTATGACTTTATTGATGAGCTTTTTTTGTTTCATTATCTGCCAAACATACATTGTTGTTGTTGTCCGACGATCAGAGTCCATTAGCAATCTATTGCAAATTTCATAGAATGTGGCATGTGTTAAATAGGGTTGGGTGGCGTGTATGTTGAATTAGTGTATTTGTTTTTAGCTCGAGCAACATTCATATTTGTGTATATATGTGTAAACGTATGTGCTCTTGGTCAATTTTGTAAATAAATAGTGTAAAACATTGCGCGATAATAAAATGCATGTTTACGATGTAATGCAGATTTAACGATTGACTAAGCTTTTCAATAAATTTAGTTGGTGTTATTACATAAATGCAGTCGATGTGTTATCATCATCATCATTATTTGCACTAGTGACTGGATGGATGATATCCGCCGTATCAGGAGTGGTTGTTAGGTCGCTTTCGTTTCGTTGGAAATTTTAGTAAATGTTAAATTGGGTTTAAATTTATACTTTAAAATTTGGGATAAAATATTTACGTATGCAATATTTGAGTTAATATAGGAACTTACAAAAAAGATATGTATATAGAGGGTGATTTCGGTCATTTTGTATGGGAGGTATTAGAAGACCAGTGGCAAATGTTTTGGTTTTCTAAAAATTTCTTTACTAATATAATTTTATTAAACAGACCAAATTCAAATATCCTCTAGTTGTCCGTTTGGAAGTTATATGAGAAATATTTATTTTCTAAAATTATGTAATTTTGTATGGGAGGTACCATGTATATAGTTCATATTCATTCCTTGGTCTGATTTTAAGTGAACTTACAAAATCTTACAAATGTCGGAAATAAAATCTTCGCACCTAACTTACCATAGAAAGGCTTTATCATTTATATGTTTTTGTATAAATAGTTTTCGTAAAAAATTTCTAAAGTAAAAAATTATTACTTTAAAGATGCCAACTTTTCAGATTATTTAGGTTATTTTGAAACGATTAAGCATACGAGGGGACCGCCGTGGCATAGTGGTTAGAACACGCGGCTACCATGCGGGAGATCGCAGGTTCAAACCTGGCTCCAGTCATCTTAAAAGAAAAAAAAAAATTTTTCTTTCATCGGCTCCCCTCGAATGTTGTTGACAGCAACTTCGCAGTATTATGCGTCGATTCAATCGGCGTGTCTAGTAAGAGCTTCTCAAAACAGTGACGTTCGCATTCGTCGATAAACAAGTAGGTGCCGTTAGTACTCCTTAGAGGCTCTTGAATCTAAAAATTAATTCACAACAACGCGAGAAGCTATCCCATACCTCATTCATGGGGTGTAAAGGGAAATTAAGTTTAAGTTTAAGCATACGAGTATTAAGAAAAACAATGTGAACAAATTTGTAGCTTACAATTTGATGTTGCTCAACAACATAAACCTAGCAACATGTTTCTCTGCTCTGCAAATGCTATAAACTTGGTTGCAGAGAATAACAGCTGGAAACATTTACTAATGAGTAGTATTCGTTTAACAAAACAAGTTCATGAGACCTACTCAATCTTCGACAAGCGAATATTTATGCACTTACTTTATTAGCAAACGAATGCAGATTCTCACCAATATATTCTGTACCCACTTTTAATGCTGGTACTATATTCGTTTGCATGACAATTTTTGAGCTTCATATATTTGTTCCAATATCAGCCTCTAAGGAGTACAAGGCAGAATAAAGTAATAAGTAACTATTTTTTTATAAACACACTTGTGCTCATATTGTTTTTAGCTACAACACATTTTTGCCTATATTAATATATGCTGTTACATTCAAAAAACCTACCACGTTTGCCAACGAACATTTACTACGTTGCCCCATTCAAATGCAGTAGCTCCCGGAAGAAATCCCCTATGGTATGCCGGTAATGCAACAATAGAGATACCGACGCTAAATTGCTGTTGTAGGCAATCTCATTTGTCTAATATACACTATATCTCCGACTATGAGCAATACTCTCCATTGTAACAGCGGAATCGGTATAGTAGCTGTGGTGAATTGCACAATTTCCTTCCGTTGCTATTATTGCTCTCGCCAGCTGCTCTCTTGACTCTTTGTGTTCTTTCATAGAAAGTTACATCGTTATGGTTTGCAAACCCATCGTCATTTAGAGAGTTGTATTGAAACGTGCAGAAGCAAACAACTTTAGTTTATAAATTATGTTGAATGCGTTAACATGTATTTTGCATAGACTGCCGGTCAGGCAGTTTAGTTGATGGCTAAGTGTCCTTGAATTTTTTTCTATATAAACTACGAAAACTAGAAAAAGAAGAGAATGGACGTGAAACAAGTGGCGAAACAAAAAGAAAGTTATGATGTTTAGAACGAAGTTTACAAAAGTATTTGTTGAGAGGAAAACACTGAAATTGGAATTGGTTAAAATTCTTTAAAAAAATCTGATATTTAAATATACGATAGTAAAGTAACATGTTTAGAAGGAAGCATGATGAAATAGTAATTTCAGCACTTTATTATTTTAAATATTTTAAAATTATTTCGTCTGCAGGAATGACCCTATAAAATACTATGTGTCTGTACTGTTGTAGTAGCTTAAAACTTATTTTCCCATTAAACCCCATAAATTAGGTATGGTAAAGCTTCTACTGAGAAGTTGCTGTCGACAACATTGAGGGGGCCAGCAATGAAATAACAATTTAGATGACTGGAGTCAGGAGTCGAACCTGGTATCTCCAGCATGGTAGTCGCGTTTTCTAATCACTATGCCAGGGCCTGTTGTAGTATAGACTTAAAAAAATCTATGAATGCTTCACTTGCCAAATCGGTTAACTCCATTTAACAAAAAGTGATGTTATTATTTAAGTCAAATCAATTATGTAAACAATTTAACGATGCAAGAAATGTTCTGTAGTGTAAATTTATGTTATTGGAGAAATTTCTCTTTTAAAAGCAAATATATGGTATCTGTTAGTGATTCAAAATTTAAGTTTTTTGAAAAAAAAAACGAAAAGTAGAGTTAATCGGTTTGGCAAGTGGAGCATCTTATAACGAAGTTTTTCTTTGTCATCTTGATGTCCGCTATATAAAAAACCAATTGTTCCCTATATTGATTTCGCATTCCGTATGCAATTGTTATTTGTTCATTAAACTCTGTTTGCTGTTTGATACATAAATAATGCAATCATTTTCTTTGAGTAAAAGATCCAATATTTCATTTTTTATGTATAGTAAACAAACAATTACATTCCCCATATTGATTTATTATGATTTTGTAATGTAAACAGAAATCCAAAGGAATATACATTTTACTGCCACGTAATATACTTTGAGGTTTATAACCATCATATAGGGAGTTATAACTTTTCCGCAAAGGATGTTCATTATAAAAGCGTTACCGTCAAGTTTGCCAAAATACTGTACTACACTACTTTTTTTTTATTATTTTTTAAGGATGTAAAGAAGTTTTTTAATGGTCTTTGATTTTTTCATATATGAGCAACTGATGATGAGTCATTTGCTACATGTCGACTTGAATTGCATTTCTGATGACGGTATATGGTTATTATATTGATGTTGACAGCCTGCACATATACAACGATAACTGATCCTGTCTTTATAACTCCAAATTATGTTAACAATACAAAACATGGAATTACAAATACCAAAATTATAACAAGCAATATGACAAAAAGTCGCTACCATACCCTCCTCTATTCTATCACTTTGCAATAGACACATTTGCCTAATGCTTAAAGATTTAAATTCTGCGCTTACTTCTTCACCCCATCACATCGTACTTTACTATGCGCCACCACCATAATATCTCCCCTCAGCGTGTCAATTTACTAAGACACCTTAGGCAATGACCGTGTCTTCCCTTAATCACCGAGTGATTTGTATTCTCCCTATCTGACAAGGAAATACGGTTTTAATAGCTTCAGAGAATGCCCTTACCGCGCCAACACCCGCCAACCTTCAAACTGGCATTTTTCAGTGTTACCCTACCGTATTTATCACAGCATGCGTAAGGAGACATTACATCGACACAACTGATTGTGATACCTAAGATGCAAAGAATGTCAATGATATTGTAGGGAATAGCATGAGCATATCGTAAGTACAACAACAATAGCTCATTGAAGTTGATGGGATGGGGAGAGGTGGTAAGCAAATTTCAAATGATATATAGACAGTGTTTATTTAGTAATACATACCAGCGGAAAGAGGGACGATGTGACATTGCCACTGTGTCACAATGTGATTGTGTGCAAAAGACGCAACCATCACTACAAGGAAAAGAGATGATGTATAAGAGTATTTGAGTGGGCTAATATTTATATCAACACCAATACACTTGTATAAGACATATTGCAAACACAAATTAAAGCAATAGATTGTAACATAGAGCGTAGGCTTTCTTTTATACGATTAAATGAGCTCTATATCAAAATACAAAACGTTATTATGTAAATGGGTATCTATTATTGAAATTTTTTATTAAAATTTTCCACTACTACTGCAAATGATAACGATGTTATTTATTCGATTTACGTTTCTTATGTAGTTTATATCTCATCCAAAGACATACTAAGTAAGAAAGTAAGAGTTGTACATTCTTCAAAATTTACTTCAGACATAACTATTAAAATAATAATATGGCATATTGAATAAAAGCTTGATTTTGAAAGACTATAGAATAATGCAGACCAGCCATTAACTGCAAACATAAAATGCATTTAAAAAATGTGTAAAATTACCTATCATTTTATTTAATTCCCTTCCTTTTTCTTGACCTTTACACCCCTACAGTACATATGTTTGCTACACCTACAAACCCAATTAGGCTGATTCAAACAAACAGTGCGACCTGCACAACAAATTGCGTGCAAATTTACTTAACCGCAAATATGATTTCATTTGCCACCAAATTGTAACCTGTGAGAATTCATATAAAACAAATTGGTTTCCGCAAACTCTAATAACTCAAAGTCCTTTGCAGCGGCGCATACAGTGAAAGGTTGTTGGTCAAATAGTAAAACGACAGCGTTGAACGAATATACGTATGTAACGCCTAAAAACCACAACATAATTTATGTTTATTTCCTTTTTCACGCCAAACAAAAAACATCGACCAACGACACACAAAAAGCAAAATAACAAATTATCAACAGAAGCCAACAATATTTCCATCGAGTCGAGAAACTTTGCAACAGAAAATGAAGCAATTCAAGCGAAACGCATGTTGTCCTGCTGTTGGAGGGGTTCAAACACTGCGTCCGCCACGGTTAACAGTGTTGGGGGACATGGCAAACCGTTGTTTGACAAGTGACATATGACTTCTAGCGTCATAAATTGTTATGGTTATTTTAACTAAAAAGTATTGAGCTTTGTATATCAAATGTTGTAGTGACCTGCATGTCAGCGTTTAAGTTGTTGCTCTAGAGTGCAGTATTCTGTTTATTCGATAGCTAGTTGTTAACTGGGAAAGACATCAATGTTGGCGGTATTCTGTTATATCACGTAAATGTCCAATTATCAACATTTTAAAACGAAACTGAGATGATGTAATATCTTATTTGTATCTGCCCCGCTCTAACCCGTAGGAGGCTAAGACCCTCTCCTCAGTCCCAGTAGCAGATTTTATACGTTTCTGGACCAAGATAACAATTGGTGTTCGCACGAATTTCTCTTTCTTCCCTATCCCTCCCACCTTTCCTTCTTTTTCATCTCCTTTATTTTTTTGGACAATCACAATAATTCAGCCGATCTCGGTGTATAGTGTGATTTGGTTTTTACCAGATTACACGTGTCTAAAACCAAACCTAGCCTAACTTCAACTTTAAGATATGAACTGCTTCTATGGAAGCAAGTACATGGCTCTTGCTTTAGAAACATTTTAAAATCCAATTACAAAATGATAGGTTTCGTTGTGAGAATCTAAAAATAGACACGTCAACGAACATAAATCTGGGAAGCTCTCCCATATAAAAGAAAAATAATTTGAAGTCAATACGAGTGAAGGGTTTTTTTTAGTCGTACACTCAAAAAAAAATATAGTATTCCGTACTTAAATCGTTCCCAAGCGGTGTCAAAAGTACGGTAAGTACAGATTTTCCAATCAGTACCATTTTGCTTTGCTTTTTTACTATCATTACTAACCTTAAGTGTTATAATCTCCACGAAATTAATGAGAAGTCAAAACACACTGGTGCGAAAATAGCATCAACGAAGATCACACGTCCCTTGATTCGCACAATCTCTTAAGGTTTTCATACTGGCTTAATTGGAGAATTTATACGCTTAAATTCAAGTACGATTTTTGCAAAAAATAAGAATTTTAAACTTAAATTTTTGAATGCAAATTCATTGTGCGAGAAAACATTATGCTGAGAGAGTAAAAGTTATTTGTCTCCCAAACAATTTTTTTTCAGAGATTTATATAAGATTTTTAATTCTTACTTTAAGTCAGAAAAAACTTGATATTAATTCTAAGAATTTTTTACTTTAAAGTTGAGAAATTCGTACTTATAAGTCTGTAATTAAGTTCCTACAAACTTAATTGGAGAATTCCATTCTTATTTTAATAATTTCTACGCTTACATTTTTGAAAATATACCGTTTTATAATTGATTTAAGAATAATTAGCACTTTTCGTACTTAAATATTTAAGTACTTTTTCTGCAAAAAATGAGAATTTCAAACTAAAATTTAGAATGCGTTTTTTTCTGTGTACACAACTTTTAAAGTGTGTTTGACGTTTTAAAGAAAACTTTGGCGAATCTCTATGCAAAGTCTTACACCAGTATAACGTTTGTAAATCGTGAAAATTCGTTCACTTCGTCTAGTTTACAGTGCGCATAATCGTCCATCTGAGCAGCTAATACGCAACACTATGGATCGATTAATGCCAACATTTCCAACTGGTTCAGAATTAAGGCCAGCGGACCATCAATTCCATCGAGTGTTCGGAAGTTAAACCTCATTTCTGGCTTAAGCAAATTGGGAATTCGGACTGCAAGGCGGTCAAAAGGGAAGGGCACCGCCCCATACAGCTCGAAATATAAAATGGCTGTATCTCAATAATCATTATAGTTACGAAGTCGAGATATAGTACACATGTTAATCGTACAAGTAAAATTACTTTTTTGTGGAAAGTTGGCGGTGCCACACCCCGTTTTAAAAAATAGTTATATTGGAAAATAAATGGACCGATTGCAATTATGTTTTTTTTGTGTGATACTGTCCATAGAGCCTCTATATTAGGCTACATGA
The DNA here is from genome assembly GCA_964034835.1 of Muscina levida. NCBI lineage: Eukaryota > Metazoa > Arthropoda > Insecta > Diptera > Muscidae > Muscina > Muscina levida. The sequence continues at coordinate 3,210,438 of OZ035881.1, read as the reverse complement.
AACCATATTTAGACAAAGGGGCGTGGCACCGCCCACACAAATCGAAATTTCAATCGGTCATATCTCAAGAGCCATTAGAGGTCTGAAGATGAGATTTGCTACATATGTTACTGATACAAAGAGGAATACGTTACGCTGGAAAATGGGCGGTGCCACGCCCTTTTGACAAAATCGTTATCTGGGCGAAATAAGTGTCCCGACTGCAATTAAATTTTCACAGTGTAGTCCTATCCGTAGGGCCTCTATCATAGGCTACATAAAAACATAAGTAGACAAAGGGGAGCGGCACCGCCCACACAAACAAAAATTTCAACCGCTCATATTTCACGAGCCATTAAAGGTACGAAGAATAATATTTGCTACATATGTAAATGGTACATGGGAGATCACTTCTCGCCGGAAAATGTGCGGTGCCACTCCCCATTTGAAAAATTGTTATGTCGATCATATTATTAGAACGATTGTAATAACATTTTCATAATATACTAGTGGGCCCGGCAATGCTTCGCTATTGCATATTAGCTTGTAATATATTTTACATTTCTTAATATCCTAAATGCTATATAAACGCTAATTTATATATTTGTAGGTAACGTACTTTGAAGACTTAAGCTCGACAACAATATGTTGAGTTTATTACATTATGTAACTAATTTCAGGTGACTTCTTAACATGGGAGTTAACCAATTAAGTTTTATTGTTTTAAAATCTAAATATCGTTGCCTCTTTAACGATAGTCATATCTGTAGTGCCGACATGTAGATTAACTTTATTCTGTATGTGGGACAAAACCCCACTTCTTTTACAAATTGGAAACAGACATTCCGCTAAAAATCAAAATTAAATGTTTATTTTAACCTGTAGCAGCGGGAACCGTCTGTATACTAAGTATCTCTTAAGGCGTAAAAACACTTTTGTCATGGCTTCTCCGCCTATTGACCGCAAGTGAAAATTTAGATCATGATATAAAGCCTTTTTTACTTTCAAGTTGTATGGGCGGTGCCACGCCCCTTTATCCAATCACATCCAAATGTAGCCAGGAACTATCTACAGGTCAACAGTACCACTTGTAAAAATTTTCGTATCAATCGGTCTATTATAAAAGCCGTCAGATCGATTTTTAAAAGGGGGCGTGGCACCGCCTACTTCCACCCTGCGTGTAAGTAATCATGCTCCAACAACATATATACCAAATCTCATCTTCATAACTCTGACCGTTCATGAGATATAACCCTTTTGATTTTCAAGTTGTATGGGCGGTGCCACGCCCCTTTATCCAATCATAACCTATTATAGCCAGGGACTATGAACAGGTCAACAGTACCACTTGGTAAAATTTTCGCATCAATCGGTCTATTAGAAAAGCCGTTAGAGCGAATTTTGGAAAGAGGGCGTGGCACCGCCCAATTTCCCGACTTTTCCGGAAGGTTTTCCAAAATTTTCTTTCGTAAAAACCTACTTCTGGCAATTACGAATAACTGAAAAAAAAATTGAGCCAAATCGGTCCAACCGTTCTCGAGTTTTGCGCTTAGCAACACATTCAGCGACTTATTTTTATATTATAGATATATACAAAATTGCTTGACTAACTGATTTGGGTGAAATGGCTGTAGATAGGATGATGAAATTTTAGGTGTTTGGTCCCCTTTCCGTGTAATCGTTAGCTAAGAATTGATTTTTGGAAATTCTTATTTTAGGTTTAAAAATTACCAATAAAGGATAAAACTTGTACCATCAACCAGACCAATGGGCTTAAGCTATAATCTCGAAAATTGATATGGACATGCTCACAATCAAATTGAATTGAAGGTTTTTTCGAAATCCGATATTTCTGGGTAAAAAAAACGAAAAGGCATAAAATCATGATAATTGATATGGGCTTACTCCCTGTAGAATTAGTATGAAGCAAGGACGGTTTGAGACGCTCTATGCTCAATTGGGTGCTAGAGGAACACATATATATAAGGACTGTTTTCGAAATTCGTTCTTTTTTATTTACATGGAATATTACTTATGATAATCATACGCCACGATATAACAACAAGAGCCTAAAACTTAACTTCAAATCGATATTAAATTATTATGGCATGTAACTTGACAAAACGAATGATGCAGAACTTCTTCCTTTTGGGTCTACTTGCACGTGCAGTTCTCAGAATAGAGTCCCAAAATTATGTGTTGTACTGTGTTAGTTTACATGCTATGAGCACAAATTTATAAAAAAATTAAATTTCAGAAAATTATCCTCTTATGATTTTTTACATTTCTAAACTTAATTAACTAAAAAACCTTGTTAAACGCCATTATACTTTTACGATTACGAAAACAAAAACAAAACAGTAAACCAGAAGTAAATAACCACTTTTACTGCGCTTTTAATTAAAATAATTTCCTTTTCAAATATTTTAAATACACCGCACTCGAGCTGTTGTCTTACTGCCATTAATTCTCTTTCGTTGTTTTGTGTTGCTTATTTATATCACAACAATCTAAATAGACTGGCATTATTAAGAAGAGCAACATGCGGCTACTTCCGCTTCCGGCTTGCTACTCAAACAAGCAAGCACGATGAGTCTGTGTGTGTGTCTACGTTTTTATGTTCCTTGTTCATTTTTTTAAGAATTTATTGTTCGACTAATGCCTCAATCAACTCTAAAAAAATATTTCCACACATTCGAAGGCACAACAAGGATACAACTCGTCGGCTTTTTGTATATACAACTAAAAACACAATATATCTATAGCTTAGGCTACTTGTAACACATGTATGTGTGTACTTACACGTACAAGCCCACAAGTTACACAGTCCGCATGTATGGCTGCCACTTGTCATGCCTTGACACACACGTCGCAGCAGGAAATTGTTATTTGACCCACAATGAACGCATGAGCGTTTGTCGGTTAGTATTACTCGCCAACATGTGCTCGTCGAGCGACACACGCACATTACTACGTAGTAACTAAGAAAGCTGAATGTTGTGTTTTTATATATTTAAATTATTTAGATGCACACAGCACGACGGCCAAAGGAAACTAAAACAGGATGTTTGCATGTATTGTTGCTTAATGTAGTATATCCGATTTTGACAATGGCTAAAGTCGTACAACTAAGGATGTGCGAGCTTTTACATATAACACAAAAATAAAACAATTCTAATTGAATTCCGGCCTAAGATTAATATCAAAATACATTGAGATGTATTATAAAATAGCTGACAAAACAAATTGGCGGTTTAATATTACAACGAGTGCTATTAATAACATAAGCACATAACATCGCATATATATAGAGAGTGTTTATCCTACTCGCTGTAATGGCATAATTGTGCCAGTTACAATAACTAATTTCCATTAAAATTCTTTTAAAAGTTTACAACTTAAAATTGTTCTAATAATAAAATATTAATTTTATTTCCTGCACTACAAACCAAAAGTAACCAAGAAATTGTTTTACAAATTCCTCTTGTTATATAATAGAAAAATAATCTGTATAGTTGCGTTATCACGTAAAATTTTAATTACTTTTAACAACGCACCGAAAATTGTACTTTATTACGCCACCCCAAGTGGTGAGCTGTTCGTTCATGATGAGGAAAGCATTATTTTTGTTTTGGTAAAAGCGATAGAAAAACTTTTAGAAATTCAATGGCAAAATCTTCTCTAATTTAATAAGTGGAAAATAATGTTGAAGTAGTACTAAAATACATTAAATGTACTCGCTTGCATGGCGCAAATAAGCGCTGCACAGTAAATAGAAAAATATAATGGAATACGTATATGAAGAACAATGTACGGCATCATACATGAAGTGATAGTTTAATAGATCGTAATACATTTTATAAATACTACTAAAATTATATTTTTTTTCAAAGCAATATTTTCATAATATCCTTTATATTGACTTCGGCAGTCCTTACTGCCCACTATTTATATATGCAATCGATATCGAGTACTTAAAGTTTTACTTATTTAAAGTCCTTAGAATAACTTACAGGAGTGTATCTACTCTCATGCCGATATGATGTTGATTTTAATTTTTTAAGACTACCCGCATTTATAGCTCAGATGAGCTCTTTAACATTTGCATTATTTAAATTATATAGGATCATCATCATATTTTAAACCTTATACCTGTAAACATAAACATAAAATCAAAAACAAATGTAACCCAAATATAACAAAAAGACGTTTAATCCTTTTTCGCACCCTTTCTGCTAAAAGTTATATTCGTGTTTTATTTTCATAATACCTCTTTCTTTCATATTTTCTTTTCAATTTATTCTTCATTATTATTATTATTCGTGTTGTGTTTGGTTGCGTGTGACATTTATGTAATTTTATTAAGAGCAACACTTGCACAAATTGATTTCCAGATTAAGTCCTGGCATACCATAGCACCTTCGGTGGCCAGCGGGAAACGTTTAGTGTTTGGGGTTTTATTTACATTAATGTAAAAAGATTTGGGACACAAGACCTTTATACACGTTTAAAAGCACACCTTTTTTTTTGTTGATGTCACACTTATTGAATAGAGTTTCAAAGGAATCTTTTTTTTAGCGGAATTCAGAGTACAAATACAAATAATATACAGTTCAATTTAACAGAATAATTATAAAACAATGGCAACTGACCCTTTACTGCAAGAGGTAGAAGTAATAAAATTAATCTTCTAAAAGAAATCATAAATAATTACAGAGTTGTTCGAATTTGAAATTTGTTTTGATTTTTTATTCGTTATTTTTTGAAAAAACGATTTAAGGTGATCACAATGAGTAATTTATTTTTGAATCATGTGATTTATTTAAATTAAAATAAAAAATAAAGCACTCAAATTTAAAAGGTTGAATAGTCCTATTATTATTATTATTATTAGCCTTAAAAACAACGACAATATATATGGGTATTTCCAGGGAAGGATGTACAATTTTATAGTATAAAATTGCTATATTTTTAATTTTTTGTTATTGTAATCATATAATGAATTTGTTATTCTTAAAAAAACAAACTATATAAATCGTTGGAAAGTATTTTCTTTCTAAATCCTCTGAGAAACTTAAAATCGGTTCATATTTATCTGCTTTACTGGCTTATAAGTTAAGTGCGTGTGTCCGGAACGCACGTTTAGATTGAAGTAGTGTAAAAGGTAAAAGTATTTAAAATGTGAAGTAAGTTGTTTATAAAAACGCAACATGGCTTCTTTATTTTACAAAAAAGAATATACTGATCACATAAAAAATTTCGCTAAATTTTACAAAATTTCATAGACACTTCAAGTGGCTATGGAAAATTGTGTGTGTCCGTAACGCACTTTGTGATAATCATAATTTTGAATACAACATTTTAAGTAAAGTTTCACTAAAAGAACTTTATAGTACTGTCCAAAATTTACATTTTGTTATATGAAAATAGTCTTTGAAGTATTTCAACTTTTCGAGGAAACTATAAAATAAGAAAAAAAACGTGCGCCCGCAACGCTAGGAAATATCCATATATTTACATCTTAGTGTCTAAGTCAGAGGCCGAAATGATTAGAGATTTCCATTTGCTTCGATCGTATGCGCACCGTCTCCAGTCAGTCCTACCAAGCAGCGTCAGTGAGTCCTCTGACTGGTCCTTCCAACGTAGTCGAGGTCTCCCTCTTTTGCGCCGTCTTTTGAGGTCTTAATAGAATACCCTCGCGCTGGAGTTTCCTCATCCATTCTCACGACATGGCCTAGCCAGCGTAATCGTTGCACTTTGATTCGCTTGACCACATCAATGTCGTGGTACAACTCGTACAGACATGGTTCATCTGAATCCTGAACTCGCCGTTTACGCAAGTGGGTCCATATATTTTGCGGAGTATTTTTTTCTCAAACCCTGTTAGATGAGCTGCTTCTGCCTGTGTAAACACCAAAGATTTGGAGGCATACAGCAGGACCCGTAAAATTAGTACCAGGTACAGTTGGACTTTGGTAGTTCGAGATAGGGTGGTGTTTATGAAGTGCTCGTGTAGCCCAAAGAAGCACCTGTTGGCAAGCACTATTCTCCGTTTTATTTCGAAGCTGACACTGTTGTTTTTGTTCATGGCGGATCCGACGTTCAACGTTCACGCTGCGTCCCCAACGGGTGGACACTTTGTTCGATGATACCATTAACTTCGTCTTGTCCTCATTCACTGCCAAACGCATTTTCGCTGACTCCCTTTCAACTGATAAAAAAACAGCTGTTACCTCTCGCATCGTTCGACCTATAATGTCGATATCATCGGCATATGCGAGCAGCATGTGGCTCTTATTAAATATGGTGCCTGACTTTTTACCCGCAGCTTTCCTTAACACCTTCTCCATCACTATGTTAAACAGCATACATGACAAACCGTCACCCTGTCTAAGACCTCTCGTCGTATCGAATGGTGCAGATATATCCTTGCCAATCCGAACAGAGGATTTGGTATTCGTAAGGGTACACCGGCAGAGACGAATTATCTTCGCAGGAATACCGAACTCAGACATGGCTTCGTATAGTCGATGCCTGATGGGACTATCGAAGGCAGCTTTGTAATCGACAAAGAGGTGGTAATTGTCGATTTGCTTTTCATAGGTTTTCTCTAGAATCTGCCGTAGTGTAAATATCTGATTCTCCGGGTCTAAAGTCGCACCGATAATGTTCAATTATGTTTTTCACAATTAGCTTTAAACGTTCGCACAGTATGCTAGAAAGGACCATATACGCAATTGGTAAGAGACTAAATCCACGGTAGTTTTTGCACTCACTACGGTCACCATTTTTGTAGATAGGACGTAGCACACTGAGATTCCAACCCTCTGACATGCTCTCCTGAAGCCAAATATTCTCTATAAACCGTTAAAACATGCTCATCACCACCCACCTTAAATAACTCAACTGGAAGACCATCAGCCTTAGTGGCATTGTTTTTCATTAGGTGGGATATGGCTGTTTATCTCAGCTTGGCTCTGAGGGGACACTCGATGTTATCGTCTCGGATTGGTACACAATCTTCAGTAGCCGAGCTTTCATACACCAATAGGCAACAGAGTGATCTTTCCATACTCTCAGTACGCTCTCGGAGTCAGTAACGAGATGACCATCCTTGTCTTTACAGGAGGGAAGACTTGTTCCATGTACCCTACCATTTATCTTCTGTAGAATTTTCGGGCTTAACCTTTGTGCCTGTATTCTTCAATGCACACATTATTCTGCTCCTTTAGCTCTCGTTTTTTCTCCTGAAGGGTCGGTCGTCTCCCGGCTCTTCTCCTTAAACATTTCATGACACAGCTTTCATTGTCATCGGCTGCAGTTTGGCCCTGTATGCAGCTTCTTGTTCCCGGGTAGCATTGCGGAATTTGTCATCGTACCAGGCATTATCGTTTAAGGGCTCCACATACGCCAGTACGGACCGCGCAGTCCTTTGCATCGATTGGACAATTTATTGCGACTGCGCGTTGGTATTTTTGGGGTTTGGAGCATCACGAAGTAGTTGAGTGATTTGGTTGGAATAGGCGTTGGCTATCTCTGCGGTCTGTAGGTTAGCGATGTCCACCTTTTTCCGTGCCTGGTTACGCAGGGCTTTTGCCCTGCTATGCCTAGTACGCACGTTCACTGCAGTGAGATGTTGATCCGAGTTGATATTCGCACCCCTGATCACTCGTACGTCATTTGTAGTCGGAAAGTTTTTGTTATAAGTTTGAAAGCATTTTAAACACTGGTGTAACGAGACAAATTCTTTTAATAGAAAACGTTTTTCCCTTAACATATTCTTAAAAACAGCATCGTCAAACAAATGCCCTGAATGTTGCTAATAATTATCTTAAATTATCAGCAGTGAATGCGACATTTTATAAATTCCATTACAAAAATTCGCTTTAATATAAAGTTACGCTACTTCTTCCCAAAAATTAAGACAAGTCCTTCTCAAAGAATCACTTTTTAATATCCGTTCAGTGGACGGTTATTGATGCTCAAACTAACGGCGCCCTTAGTTGCTTTGGCAGCCCCAAGAAACTATGACCTGGCTCGGCATTTTAATAAGATACTCTCCTTAAATAAAAAATATTATGAACACAAAAAAAGAAAAGATATGAAAAACTTCAACGACTTTGAAGCGATAAAAATTCCACCCCACCAAACATCTGACAAAGACCTTAGTCTCTGTTAGTGTCCTTTTAAATTTGTTTGAAATTTCCCTTAATCCCAGATAGTATAGTTAAATACAAAGGTGTGAATTTTCCTCAAACAACAAATTGTTATGTACTTATATGTTAGACTGGCGATTTTTGGGGTTTTCAATAACTATTGCTCATTAGCAGGGCAACCGGAGATATGCAATAAAAATCGCGTTTTATGCTCTAAAAATATTGCCTGGAAATAGAAAAATGTGATCTTAAAATCGTAAAATACGCTCTTAAAATCAATAAAAATATGCTCTAAAAAATTTAAGTCAAAAAATTTTTCGTTTAATGCACATAGGACAATTTATCAAGGAAGCTGTGATCAATTGCCTATTCCCCAATTGTTCAGTCTGCTTATTTTGACTTCTTTGATTTAGTTGAATATGTTGTTTCACTTGAAATCTGCGATCTGCTGCAATAACTCAGCTCGCAAGTCAGGAAACTCTTGTTGAATTACTTTTTTTTATGTTTTGTTTATTTATTAAGCAAGGACGTGTGAAAAACAAGGTTTTTAAACGTTTTTTTAGGAACGAAAAATTAAGTAAAAAAATTTTAAATATGCTTAAAAAGGGATATTTTTTTTTACAAAATATGAAAAATGCATATAAAATTATAATTTTTTTTTAAAAATATGGTTCAAAACCAAAATATGGTAAAATTGGACTTTATGGGTAAAATATGCAAAAATATGCTCTAACAAATAGGTGCCAAAACACTTATAAGAGTATGAAACATATAAATATCTTATCTATTTGTTAATACATCGTTCTAAAAAAACATGCATTTGCATATTTCCGATATTCAATAACTACGAGTATGACAATATAACAAAAGTCTGTTACAAAAATGTAAAGAAAAATATGTATAAAAAATAAACAACAACGTCAATTGATATTTAACAACATCGATTTATTTCCACAAACGTTCGACATTTTGCTTGCCGGGACAAAACATCCAGTCAAACCATAAAAAAATCTTCTATCCAGCCCGTTTCGTTGATTTCATATTCCGCCATATGCATTCCATATTTGGCAGTATGTGTATGCGTTACATTAAAAGTAGGTCATTTTGTTAAAGGAAAACTGAAAAGTGACCATTGACAATCCAACACCAATGTAACTCTACTCATATACGCATAAAAACAAACATACCCCTATTGAACAGCATTCAAAATGACCACTTCAAATACTGATGACTTTGACAAAAACAGACACCAAGACTTGAGTTCATCTGCCAAAAGGCGGCCCAGTAGAATTAGGGCGGACATAATTTGCATCAATACAGTTTACATGGTCACCACATAAAGTGTCAAATTAGCGCTGCAAGGGCTGTATTGATCGAAATAATCGAGTTTAAGCTTCAGTGAGGAAGACTAATTCTGTGTGTGGTGTTGGGTAGTCAATAGATTAAAGCTAGGCAGTACAAACTTATGAGTTCATTTGAAATTGTAGATAGACCTGCAAATTGCAAAATAGAAACATATTGCGATTTAATGGGACGCTCTTGCGTTTCAATATTGTTTTACAAAATCCTGCATAAATTCCGTATAATAGTTGGTGTTTTGTACTAGTACAAGGGTATTGGTCCACTTTAAAAATCCCTGAATAAATATTCATAGAACTCAATCAAGTAATGGTCAGCAAATTCTTCTTCTATCGTATATAACAGCAAAAATCACTTTATGACTCATATCTAATTTCCTTATTGATGCCAATTAAACCATTTATGCAAAAGAAAATAATTTAATACTACCTTTGCCTTTAAAATTTTAATGAACTTAAAATCAAACAATAAATAACTTAACAGGAAAATCTGTAGCCAAAGAAAAACAAGAAATGATTACATACTCCACAGAGCATACAAGCTACGCCCAACAACCTTTTCCGTTATCCTACTAGAGCTTTCCGCCATGTCTACATTTCCGTTCCAGGCACAAGCAGGAAAAACCCAAACCTCCACCCTCTACCCCAACTAACTCTTTCCAGGGAGTTGCATGAAGTTTACCAGACATTATGAATTATAAACAATAATTTTGTATGCATTGCCGTTGCAAGAGCATTGCATAGCTACGATGCTGCTGCTATCTGTCTCTGGTATGAAGAAAAAAAAACAAAACCAGTTTTATGAAAGACTTAAAAATAGCAAAAGAAAAAAAATGAACGCGTTGAAAGACGTTTACAAAAGTGGGGAAAATTAAAATGAAGACCTCATTATTAATGCACCGAGAAATTCATAAGATGAAGAAAAGGAAAAAATTAAGAATTGTGGAGTTTTTTTTTATCATATCTTCTTTTTTTAAGAATGAATTAAACAAAAATCATGATGTCTTCGCTATTTAATATAGCAGGTGATAGTCATTTGAAAACAAAATATATATTAAAAGGGTAGAAAAAGAAAGGAAACTTAGGCGGAGCCAACAGTGAAAATAAGGGACATCTGTGATATTAAGGAAATGAGTGAAAATATAACTTTAATTCATAACACAAGATCTGTAGATAAATTGTTCACAAACAGCTAATTGTATGTAATTCGATACAAAGTAAATACATATGTGTATAATTCTTCAATATAAATTCACAAGTTGTTATTTTCCATAGAAAAAATTATTTTCCAAACATTTTGTTTTGGAGAATGTGGAATTTTCTAATTTGAGTAACCAAAACGGCATGCTACCACCGATGCCTCTTTGGAAGTAGGTAACAGAAGTTACTAAAGCTCAACACAGAGGTTCTCTTAGTAACTTTGGCAGCCCCAAGAAACTAGGATCGTGCGCGGTGGTCTGATAAGCCACTCTCCTTAAATAAAACACGAAGAAAAGAAAAAACAGGGGTTCTGTTATAAAAACGTTATAAGAACCATTATTTAAGGATATGAACCTGGTATGTCCGAACTCTATACAGAGGTGGTGCCTCTATCCAACTGGCGGATGTTCTCGACATATACCATTCTGACATCACCGCCATACAGGAAATAAGATGGACAGGACAGGGATGCACACGACAAAAGAACTGTGACATCTTTTACAGCTGCCATGCAGAATAGCACGATGTGGTTTCATAGTCGGCAAGAGACTTCGACAGCTGTTCTCGCGGTTTAACCCTGTAAGTGACCGAATAGCCACTATTCGCATCCGGGCGAAATATTTTTAGATTACGCTGATTTGTGTACACGCCCCGACGGAAGACAAAGACGATGACATCAAAGATGCATTCTATGAGCGCCTGGAGGATATATATGACCGCTGCCCTGCACATGACATTAAAATTGTACTGGGAGATTTTAATGTTAAAATAGGAAGGGAAGATGCTCTTGGTTCAGCAGTCGGAAAATTCAGTCTACACAACAACACCTCCGATAACGGATTCAGACTGGTAAGTTTCGCGTCGGCAAGAAACATGGTTGGAACCAGTGGAACCAGATTCCCGCATAAAGATATCCACAAGGCAACCTGGATATCTCCCAATCAAAATACAAGAAATCAGATTGATCACGTGGTAATTGATGGAAGGCATGTCTCAAGCGTTATGGACGTGCGTGTGATGCGCGGTGCAAATATCGACTCGGATCACCACCTAGTTGCAGCCAAGGTACGCACACGATTAAGTAGAGCTAAAAACACTCTTAATCAAACGCAAAGTAAGCTAGACATCACAAAGCTGCAGACCACTGAGATAGCCAATGCCTACTCCAACCAACTCTCTCAATTACTCCATACAAATCCCCCTAGTTCTGATGTTCCCGACATGCAGTGGCAGCATATTGCGAATTCTATGACCACTGCCGCAACAACCGTACTGGGTTATGAAAAACCACGCTCAGACAAGCCCTGGTACGATGACGAATGTCGCGAAATGTCTGAGGAAATGGATGCTGCATACAAGGCAAAACTGCAGCCAATGGCGACGCGTGCGGTGACGGAGCGTTATAAAGAGAAAAGGAGGGAGATGAAACGCCTGTTCAGACGGAAAAAGCGTCTGTGGAAGAAAAGAGAGAGCCAGGATATCGAAAACTATAGGGATAGAGGTGAAACCCGAATGTTCTACCAAAAGGTAAAAAGTAAAAGTTTTGGAACAGGGACCTGTAAGGACGGAGACGAAAATCTGGTCACTGACATTCAGAGTGTGCTGCATTTATGGAGGGAATACATTCGATCTCTACTCGTTCCCGAAGGCAGCATAAGTGGCGAAATCACACCAATCATAGACGACGGAGTAGATTGTCCACCACCGAGCCAAAACGAGATCAGCACGGCGATCGCAAGACTTAAAAATAATAAAGCTGCGGGAGCCGATGACCTGTAGAGCTTTCTAAAGCCGATGGCGATGAGCTGGCTCCATGTATGTACCAGCTCATAAACACTATATGGCTCAAGGAATGCATGCCTCATGATTAGAATCTGAGTGTTCTAGTGTGTGTACCAACTATAGGGGGATTAGGCTTTTACCCATTGCATACAAGGTCCTGTTTAGTGCGTTATGTGAAAGACTAAGGCTTGATTGGACCTTATCAGTGTGGCTTTAGATCTGGTTAATCCACGACCGACCAGTTATTCATACTACGACAAATCCTGGAGAAGACCCAAGAAATGCAGATCGACACCTACCTTTTGTTCATCGACTACATTCGCTGCATTCGACAGTCCGATATGACTGAAATTGTTAGATGCTATGGCTGAGTTTGGTATCCCCGCAAAGCTAATACGACTTTTCGGGATGACACTGACTGACACGAAGTCTTCAGTGAAAATTGGCAAATAACTGACAGAGCCATTTTCTACCAAGCGAGACTTAAGACAAGGTTATATTCTGTCTTGCGAACTCTTTAACATCATAATGGAGATGATCATGCATAAGGCTGCAGTAAACAGGAATGGTACCATCTTCAACAAAAGTGACATGCTGCTAGCGTATGCCGATGTATTGTGGGATGTTACTGCGGCTTTTCCTAGCATTGAAAAGTAGTCGGTGGAAGTGGGTCTGGTGAAAAATAAGAAAAAAACCTAAGATATTTGTTTCAATGAACAAAGACTCCACTTGTCTGGGACGCTGCGTGAACGTTGGCAACTTTAATTTTGAAGTAGTAGACGATTTTGTCTACCTTGGCTCTGCCATAAACAAATATAATCATATCAGCCTGGAAATAAAAAAACGAATACTGATCGCAAACCGCTGCTACTATACGCTAAGCAAGCGATTTAATGACAAAGCGCCTTCTCGAAGAACAAAGATACAACTCTACCAGACTCTGATCCTACCTGTCTTGCTTTACAGCGCAGAATCCTGGGTAATGACACAACCGGATCAATCTATTCTGGGAGTGTCCGAGAGAGAAGAATGCTTCGCAAAGTATTTGTACCCATCATCGTTAACGGCGAGTATCGTCGTCGAATGACCCACGACCTGTATTTTTATTTGTTTATTAATTTGAAATAGCCAGAGTGCGCTGGCTGGGACACGTTGTACGAATGGATGAAAATGTTTCAGCTCGAAATGTTTTCGTCAATAAACTCGATGGGCGGGGGGCGAACAAAACTTCGTTATACTTGGTGTGACTAACTATCTACGAAGCGCAAAAGACCGAAGTGCTTGGAAAACTTTTCTACGTGCGGCTACCGTTAGATTCTGAATGTCTGAATATTAAAAAATTAAGTACCCTATTCCTTTTAATAACCAAATTGTGCGATTTTAATAAAGGAATTATAGAAATCTGTCCATCACTTATTAAGTTTATCCGTGACAAACTTTTTAAACCCTCACACATAGTGAAGACATACAGTTTAATATACCAAAAACCACACACTCATATTTAACCCGCTTTAAAACTTTAAAACGATTGGCAACATGCATCACTATGTATAGGACCTTGTTTTGTATGTTGCATTTATCCTTTCTAGTTCCCTTTCGTCCTTTTTTCTCCCTATTTCTCTCTTTCTATAGCTTCCTGTTTCATTACGTTAACAATTCCTGCATTTAAATGTAATAAAACCCCCGAAGGCAACTACACCAATAGTATCTTGTATATAGTGGCTGCATTGGTGTCTGCCACAATTGAAGGATAATTACAATAACATTAATCAAGAGTCAGCTATAACATTAAACCGTGGTCGAGTTATTTAAGTTCTTTGTTGAAAAATACCCGTTATTATGTTGAACAGAGTTGTGTAAATATATAAAATGTAATTGATTAACGTCATCAGTTGAGGTAATCTGAAAACAGAGTGTGGAAAGTTTTAATTAAGATTGATAAGAAGTCATATCACTTTACCGAGCAATATACTGCAACAGATATAACAATCAAATAAATTGACATGCAAATATCACCAAAGTCACAGATAATCAGTATACAGGCCAAAAGTCAACTGTTAAAGCTATAAAGTGCAAACAATTTAAAGAAGGAGAGAAAAGAAATTGTAGGCAAACATTTTAATTTAAAATGCCAACAAACTTCACATTATCTAATTTCAATAATACGATACCGGCCTTGCCAAACTGTCGACATTGGTTCATTCACATCTCATCTTTACTTCTTACAGTCTTACTTCATGTATCATTTTCTAAAGCATTAAATTGCCAAAGTTCATTTGGCATTTAAATAATTTGAAGATCATTCATTCTATTACAGTTTCTGTTTCACAATTTGCCATTTTCTTTGCAACTGTCAGCACTTAAGTGTTTTAGATGTTAATTAAAAAATGCATTAGAACACAACAGAAATAAGAAACTAAATTTAAAATTAAACATTCATGAACTTCAAGATTGGTATAGAAAACCTAAAAAAATAAATGGTCACTGGAGAGAGGTCATTGACATTAACTAGTTACCTCCTAAAATAACTCAGCTTTCTGTTTCCATGCCAGAATGGCAGGTTTTTCTATAGTAATTTGTCACGCTCTCAGCCTCTTCTTTAAGTCTATGCGGGTTACAAAAATCCTCAATAGATAATTTAGCTTTTGAACTGGTACAAAAGTTACATATAAACGATTACCGACAATGGCAAAAGTTTAAAGATTTTTCTTTCGTCGTTTTGCTTTCTTTAAATATTGAAAGTATTTATTTTGCAAAATGTGGCAGTATGGGTGAGATTGTTTGAGTTGAGCATAATGGAAAAAGTTACGAAAAGCGATAAAAATATTTATAAGATAATTGCCTGGATAGGATGGCAAGGGAGGGAGGGGGGAAAGCTCTATAACCTAATAAATATAATGGGATCTTACTGCCTATTATCAGTTAGTTAACCTGAGAATTTATGGGATGATGGTTCATTCCTAGTTATGTTAACAAGTGGCAGCAGCAACTGTAGCAGTTGTGAAACAGTTACTAATTAAACAATAGCTAATAAATTGTTGATATTTGGTAGGAATACAAATTAAAGTTTAAATTTATGGAAAATTACATTAAAATGATAAGAACGTAATTAGCAGTGTAAAATGTAGTTGAAGACTGTCTTTCTCAACAGAGAGGAGATGGCGTCACGAAATAACCCCACACCAAGAAATCCACAGAATCTAAAGAAATAATAACATATTACATGATTTTGGAACTCAATTCTGAGATCTGCACGTGAAAGTAGCCCCAAAAAAAAGAAGTTATGCAACATTCGTTTTGTCAAGTTACATACCATAATAATTTAATATCGATTTGAAGTTAGTAAGTATCGTATAGGGAAAGCTAAAGGTAATACATTTTTTAAAGTTTTTTATCTTTGCCTCTCGTCGTATTTTATGGTTAAAACTATATTGCCAATTTCTTTTAATATTATTTCATAAGTACACGTTTTTCGTGAATAATTTGTCCGCACAGCTAAAATTCTTCGCTCATAATGTACTTTCTGTAAGTTTATGTACTAACAATTGCTGTGCGTGTGTTTTCTCCATAAAAAAGTAATACATGTAAATTACCATATTGTAGCTGCCCTATGTTATTGCTTATTGATACACTAAATTTGTTTCAGTTTTTGTTAAGATATTTCAAAGTTTAACACAAGTATTGCTGTGGGGGTAGAGGGTACAAACTGGTACAGCCATTTGAAAATGTAAGTTATTTATTGCAGTTGTCAAAAGTTTTGCTGTGGCTAGCAGTTGCCTCTGGTCATACGGCTAACTTTATGTATTTATTTAATTTGAAAAAGGTGAATAGTTATTTGAATGCTATTAAGTGACTTAAAGTTTAAGTAAATAAAAACACCGCAGTAACATCCTATCGCATGATCATTTCCTTTATGACGTTAAAGAGATTGCATGACAGAAAATCGCATTGTTTAAAGATTTGTACCTATTTTCACTAAAGACTTCTGGGCCGTCAGCGTCATTTCGTAAAGGCGTATCAGCTTCGCTGGAATACGAAACTCAGCCATGGCTTCGAGTTATTTCTGCCGTATCAGGCTGATGGAAACAGCTTTATATTCGTCTAAAAGATGGTACATGTCGATCTGTTTCTCTTGGTTCTTTTCCAGGATTTGCCGAAGTGTGAATATCTAGTCAGTTGTCGATTTACCAGGTCTAAAACCACACTGATATGGTCCGTTGAGGTTGGGTAACACTTGCTTTAGTGTTTCACATAGCACACTCGACAGGACCTTATATGCGATGGAAATAAGGTTGATCAGGCGTTTGTTGGATCACACACTTGGATCACCTTTTTCAGCACAAGACATAATACGCTTAGATTTCAATCATCGGGCATGCACTTGTTAAGCCAAACCATGCTAAGAAGCTGGTGCATGCTCGTTATCAGCTTCTCGCCACCGGACTTAAAGAGTTCTGCCGGAAGTCCGTCGGCACCGGCTGCCTTATTATTTTTCAGCCACGATATTGCTATTTTTACCTCGACTTGACTTGGTGGTGGGCAATCTAAGCCGTAGTGGACAATTGGCGTAATACCTTCACGTGCGCTGCCTTCTGGAACCAGCAGTTGCTGCAAATGTTCTCTCCATATATGCAGCACACTCTGCGATCTGTAACCAGATTTCCATCCTTGTCCTTACAGGTGGGAGGACCATAACCATAGCCATTTGCTTTTACTTTCTGGTAAAATTTACGGGCCTCACCTCTATCCCTGTACCGCTCTATATCCTCGTTCTCCCTTTCTGTCATCTGACGTTTTTTTTAGCTTATATAGCTGTCTCGCCTGTTTTACTGTCTCCTTGTGCCGTTCCCAAACAGGGATTGGCCGTAGCGTTCATCGTACCAGGATTCTTCTGAGCCTTTTTTCATATCCTTGCACGGTTGTTGCGGCGGTTTCCATGGAATGCGCAACATGCTGCCACCGTGTATCGGGAACGTCAGAAGTATTGAAGAAGTATAAGCATTGTGTTGTAGTAATTGGGAGAGCTGGTTGGAGTAGGTAGTGGCTATCTCTGGGGTTTGCAGCTTCGCTATGTCCAGCTTTCTTTGTGTTTGGTTTGGTGTTTCGCTCTGACCAATCTTGTGCGCACCTTGGCTGCAACCAGGTAATGATCCGATCCAATTTTAGCACCACGGATCACAAGCACTCCCATGACACTAGATGCATGCCTGCCATCAATTACCACATGATCAATTTGATTTTTGGTGTTCAGATCGGGAGATAGCCAAGTTGCCTTGTGGATATCCTTTTTGCTGGAATCTGGTTTCACTCACTACCTAAACCCGTTGTCTGATGTGTCGGTATGCGGGCTGAATTCACCGATCGATGGATCAAGAACATCTTCCCTTCCTATTTTTGCATTCAAGTCTCCCAGAACAATAAAATTGGACCGGCCGTGGCATGATTATTAGAACACGCGACTATTTGCGGGAGATCCCAGGTTCAACTAAGCAAGTTAAGAACAATTTTAATGTCGTGGCCAGGGCAGCGGTCGTATGTATCCTCTAGGCGCTCGTAAAATGCATATTTAATGCATCATCGTCTTTATCTTCCGTCGGGCCATGAGCACAAATCAGCGTGATGTATAAATATTTCGCCTTGCGGATTGCGGCTATTCGATCACTAACAGAATTGAATCGCGAAACAAGATGTCTCCAACTTCAAATCCACATCCAAATTCGTGCTTTCGACATGGCAGCTGTAATAGATGTCGCAATTTTTACGTCGCGAGCATCCTTGTCCTGTCCACCTCATCTCCTAGATGGCGGTGATGTCAGCCTTATATTTTTTGAGAAAATCCGCCAGTCGGATAGTGGCACCTTCTCTATAGAGAGTCAGGACTTTCCAGCTGCGTATTCTTAAATCATGTTCGTTATTTCGTTTGCGGGGTCGTCAAAATTTGGGGTGTTCCGTTTGTTTCTTTTTCTTTTCGTGTTTTCATAACCAGTATAGGACCTGAAGGCGGGTGGCTAGGGTTCGTCGTTCACTATCAGCCGCTATTCATGATAAAAAATATCAAGAATAACGTTGCCCAGGTGCCACCACGAAGGAGGTTATAAGTCGGCTAGAGATGCATGATTCACTTTAAATCCCCAACGGCACCCAAAGGTTCAATCAAGTTCTTTAAAATGGGTTTTAGTCTTTCACCTAACAAAATAGACAGACACTTGATTGCGATTGGTAAAAGGAGGAGCCCGCGATATTTGGGACACACACTTGAATAGCCTTTCTTAAGTACAGGACATAGAACAAAAATTCACTCAAAATCCTTGAAGTATCAATAAAGTCCTGTAAGTCATCTGTCCAAATACCCATTGCTGATATGCAGTAACATTGCACAATTAATAAGTTGTAAATATTAAATAAAATTTCAAAGTCTTTCGCAACTTAATCTCCTTTTAATATTCCCCTGTTGTCAAAATAGCAAAACCTCTCCCCCTTACCCCTTTACGTAAGGTAACGACAAAAACCCGTGACACAACATAAAGTGAATAATGAGCAATAAAATTTATTACATTTGTTGCTCATAAAAAATTACACCTTTTATTGATTTTATTACTTAAAGACTAAAGACAATTTTGACACAGAGTCAAACTGCAGCTTATCCTTTTCTTTTGCTCTAACTAAACCTGTCATGTTACCGAATAGTTTCTTTTTGCCAGTCAGTCAGTCAGTCATTCAGGCTATAAACTGACTTGTGTCGTATGTCGCAGCCATGTCTACGGCCCCGAAGGGTACTAAGCTTAGTGTGCATTGCTGCTGCTGTTGTTGCTGCTGCTCCTGCTACTCCTGCTGCTCTCCAATCGCCCTCCACCAGTGGCGGCAGTAGGAAACACGCACACTTGTCAGCTCAGGTAAATAAAAACTGCAACTTCCTTTATGTTTTGTTATTGTGGCAATGGCGGTGTTATTGGTGTTGGTGGTGGTGAGGAAAACTTAAGAAAAATGTCGGATGCAATTGTGTTGATGTTTGTTGGTGTAACTTAGTTAGGTGGTGGTGGTGGCATTGCCTGGTGCCGGAGTGTGTCAGTGCTAAAAACTTTTTGTGTGTACTTTCGTTGCACGTGAATAAGGTTTCTTTTCACTAGATGTTATAACCTGAAGTTTGTGTTGTTGTTGTTGTTGGTTGCTTCTACCGCTGCTGTGGTTTACAAACCACAAAATGTAATTTAATGTTGGATAGGTAGATAGGAGGTTTAACTGTAATTTAAGTGAGAAAGAAAGAACGTTGTATGCATACTAAACTTAATCAGTATGTAAATTAAATATTTCAATTGTTTGATTGGAGTAAGAGAATAGATAAACAAATGATTGAGTGGGAGGAGAGTAAGGGTAGTAAGTTGACATATCTTAATATCGGTACTATCATGTAATGCATCTGTGACAATTGGTAATCGTAATAGCAATGAAGGTATTTATATTTTAGATTTAGCTAAAATTTTGTAAATGTACCAAGTGAAAGGTTTTTGTTACAAAATGTAATAAAAAAAACAATTTCTCCGCTCTCCACGACCATCGCTACTGTTTTCATAAAACTCCTAAACCTTTGGTGTTCCTAACAATTATTACACAGTAAAGGTACTCATCACATGTTTGCTTTGGTTAATATACTAAAATGCTTAAAACCTTAAAGCTTAAACGTAGACCATGTACAAAGTACTCGTTTAAGTACTGCAGACGATGACGTTGTCGACAACCGCTTACGAAGGCTCCTTAAGGTCATTTCATACTAATCACTGTTGGTGAATATTTTGCAGACTAAAAACTAAACTGGATAAAGTTTTATTGTATACTCTTATATTCGTGTATGCCAAAGTGGCCCAAACGGAAACAGTTTTTGTGTACGTAAGGTAAGTAGTAACAGCGTAAATACTAAATACCCTTAAAGACGTCTACGTTTACGACGGCGAAGACGGCTACGATGATGATGACTGTGTAGAAAGCCTCGCAATTGCCTCTTAGCGTAAGATTTTTATAGCGAAAGGGGGGAGGTGTCTTGCCACAGCAACAACTTAAGCCTTTTTACCATTTTCTTTTCTACTTATGCACTAGTACTCAAAAACATGTAATAGACGTTTGTGTAATTGTTTTTTTCTTTTTTTTTCATTCCAGGTTGTGGCTACCAAATTGCAGCCAAATGTCCAAAACAGCTATGTTGAAATGTTGTGTTCGCTGTAAGTACAATCCTTCATATTCCTACTGGCCCACGACATCTTTATCCACATTTTTCTCGGTTGTATCCTTTTGTTTTGTGTGCAAAGTAGTACAAGATTTTCCTAAACGGCTATTTAAGACCGGCGTAATGTGGTTAGCGGTTAGTCTCTTGGCCTCTCCAGCGATAAGTACATTTTTTGATTTAGCAAAAGGAGTAAATTAGTATTATGGACTTTAAGTGCTGTTCTTGGAAAAGTAGCAAGTTTTAAGTACTAACACGGCTGCCATACTATAAGAAAAGTTGGCGCGATGTAATGGTGTTGAGAATTGACGAACATACACAGAGTATACTTAAAGGCTTACGGGTCTCATTTCCTTTGACATGTTACATTATGTCGTAGAATTTTATACTTATTTTACATGCAATTTTTGTATAAAGTTAAAGGCTATGCCAGTCGCAGTGAATAGAGCAATGTTATGATGTTAAGAGAGAGAAAATTTGGAGTTGCAATTGCAGAAATTGAAAGTTTTTGTTTTGAGTTTAATGAACTTGATATTTAATGTTTACTGCTTAGACGCTATGAAGTCATGTTATGAACGTTGAACATAAAGGTTGTGCATTTTGGTATTAAAATTAACATAAACATGATTTCTTTAATACATTTATTTTCTAATGTGCTCTGACATAGAAATACAAATATTTTTGCATACATTAAGTGCACTCCTTTTGCGACTTTTATGACAGGTAGAGATGGCATAATTTTGGTATTTTTGTACACCGGGAAACAGAAATTTCTGTCTGGTGAACTTTCTGATAAATGCTTCCATCCAATGTTCGATCTGGGCCCGGGCGTGACATGATGGTTAGAACACGTGGGAGATCCATGTGGGAGATTCACGGTTCGATTCCTGTCTCCTTTGCAGTATAGAGTCGAGTAAATCGGCATGTCTAGTAAAAAGCTTCTCAAACAGTGACGTTCGCATTCTTCGATAAACAAGTAGGTGCCGTTTGTTGTGAATCTAAAAATAGAAAGCGCAATATGCCACTGAAGAGAACTATCACCTCCAAGCTTGAAAATCACATACTCTCTAGAAGGGTAACAAGAGGTACCAATCACTGCTACTGTGAAACCAAGCCGTCTACAGCGTGCTCAAAAAGTTGTAGTGGGAAGTGCACTGTGGTAGCGAACGCGGACGATGAGTCTACTATACTTCGAACGAAAGTCGCCGGACTTTATCAAAATCAAAGCAGACTGGTGCGCCAGCAGGGGACTTAATCCGAACCCTGATAAAACTAAACTAGTACTGGCCGGTAGGAAACAGAAATCGCACACTATATCTGACATTTTTTGGGCAAAAACAACTCAATTTTTCCTAATCTTGGACTGGAAGTTCAACTAAAAACAGATCCAACAAGACACTCATAGCTTTATGCACATGCAGGAAAGCTATTGCGAAAACATGGGGACTCAAATTCAAAGTAACACTTTGGATTTACAACTCTATTGTGAAGACAATACATAGTTACTTCCATTTCATAATTACCATATGCATGATATCAATCTTCTATTAGGCACTCTACACAATATTTAATCCACAACCATCAGATTTGAGCTGCAAATGCTCTGCTGTCAAATCAGCCATCCGACTAAACGGCACAGAAATTTGAATCCCTTTATCGGCCACTCAACGATCCTGAACTAACTCAATATCTCACTTGTAGCTGACTACATGCTTAATGCACGGAAATCGAACATCGTATACGAAAAAGCCATGTATGGAACACTAAACAACTTTACTGATATGTCCAAACTGAATGACACGGTTGGCTAAGGTATCTACTTTGCGGTTCTAAGCCTAAGTATAAGACTAAGGATTCCAGAATTCTGCAGCATTTTGCAAGAGGAAATGATAGGATTTTCGTATGGCTTTCGATAGCTCAGTGGAAGTGAAGTAGATTAGCAATCCGAAAGTGCCGGGTTCGATTCCCGGCCGGGGCACTGGCCAAATCGACATAGATGAAAAATTACCTTTAAAATTCTTTTGAGTTCTCCAGCCAACAAAACTCTTCCTAGATGCTTCCACAACAAAAATCCAAGGACCAAGGAAATACAAAAACAGCTGGCGCCATCTTTGGAGGAATTTGCCGGTTAAAACTCACAACATTATCTAAAAATCCCTTGACACAAACCCACAAAAGAACGAAACAGAGTTTCCAAAAATGATCGCATGATAAACGGATTACAAGCCTGATTAAATGCCGATAAATTGAAAAAAATTATTACCTCAACTAATTCCTCCAGCTGTTACAACAACAACGTGATGATATAACATCTAACAATCCCTTGACACAAATTACATGTCAAATAAGTGGCGATAAATTAAAAATCGGTGTAAAGAATTATCAACGCAGCTACTTCTTTCAGCTGTTACAACAACAACAACAATACCAACAAATGACAACGCGGAGATATTTACCTGGTCACAGACAGTCCTTCGGACACGCTTTCGTCGATGGTTTCAACAGATACTCTGCAAGGTGACCAAGAGCATGTGCAAGACGAAGTTGAAAAAGAAGTCCAAGATCAAGACTTTCTTGAAGGTATTGAAGTACTATCACTTGATGCCCACTCGTTATATCGCCAGCCTAATTTATTTCGAAAAATTGTTCAAAAGGACTTCAATAATCCCGCTAAAAGGAAAGCACACCGTTTCCAAATTCGTGTCGAATTTGAGACCTCCTACAAGGAAGGCAAGAACAAGTGGTTCTTCCAGAAGTTGCGCTTCTAAGTTCTATTTAAAGACAAAGTAGAGGTCTGTTTCTTTATTTTTTTTTTAAATATACAAATCCCGGAAGACAACACCGGTGGAAGGGATGCCAGAAACACCCCATGGGTAACACGATGTGTCCATAGGTACCTAAGTGACTCTTTTCGTAAAGGAAACTAATCAACAAAGTCATTTTGTATGGGTTAGACCGATATAGGCCATATCGTCGGTATCCTGCAAAAGGTCTCACGTCAAAATTTTTATGAAATGGACAAAAATGATGCAAAAGTGTCCCAAAAGTCATGGACTTTGTCTGGAAATAAAAATTCCATGTCTATTTAAAGTAGTTTTTTAGTTGTTGCTGTTTCAAAACACAAGCGGCCATAAAGCAATTCCATGTGAAACGATCACAAAAATTTTGGGTTATCTCTCCGAATTTGATGAAATTTTCTTACATATATCTTAAAGTGCGCTAGAAGAGAATTAATACTTTTTTTAAAAAAAACTTTGAGATTTGTCAGTATGAAAATTTTGGGAAATTCTTTTAAAAATTCTTCTAAATTATTAAATTAAAAAAAATTAAATTAAATTAAAAAAAAATAAAACTTTTTACTATTTTATTGCGAATAATAGAATCCCATACAAAACCATTACAAAAATATGCATTTCTTCAATCCAGTACAAAGTTAGAAGAAATTAAAAAAAAAAATTCCAAAATTTTCATACGGCCAAATGTAAATTGTTTTTATAAAATAGTACTAATTCTATTTCTGCACACTTTAAGGTACATGTTAGCAAACATTCATCAAATTCGGAGAGATGACCCAACATTTTTGTGATCGTTTCATATGGAATTACTCAGAAACTTTAAACTATCAATAACTCAGAAACACAAAAAGGGGACTTGAGACCTTTTTACTAAATTCAGTGTACTAACAAACAAGAAATGTATGTTAAACTTCGAAGGTGATTTCGGTCATTTTTGTGACCAAATAATAAGTTATGGAAAAATACAAATTTGTCAAATAGTTTGTTTCGGCGATTACTTCATCATTTGAGCGAAATCTCTTACCACGGAGCATCTTTTTGAGGTCTGTGAAGAGCCAGTAGTCGCTGGAGGCCAAATCTGGAGAATACGGTGGATGGGGAAGCAATTCGAAGCCCAATTCGTTAAATTTTGCCATCGTTTTCATTGATTTGTGACGCGGTGCATTGTCTTGGTGGAACAACACTTTTTTCTTCGCCATATGAGGACGTTTCTTTGCGATTTCGTCTTTCAAACGCTCCAAGAATATAATAGTCGCTGTTGATGGTCTGCCCCTTCTGGAGGTAGTCGATGAATATTATTCCATGCGCATCCCAAAATACAGACGCCATAACATTGCCAGCCAACTGCTTCGTCTTTGGTCGCTTTGGGCGGCTTTCACCGGCTGCATGCCACTCAGCAGACTGCCGATTTGACTCTGGAGTGAAATGGTGGATCCATGTTTCATCCATTGTGATGTACCGACGCAAAAACAAGGTGACATGTCCAAACAGATCTTTGATTCATCGATTCATTGTTGTTTTTGCTCCGGTGTGAGCAAACGCGGCACCCATTTGGAAAACACCTTTTTCATACCCAAATGTGTACACTACCTGCTGATATCTTTAGAATGTCAGCAATCTCCCTCACTTTTACTTTACGGTCGGACATAATGATTTTCAGTGTTTTTCAACGTTTTCCGGAATAACAGCGTCATTTGTAGTAGATGGAATGTCATCGATGTCTGTACGACCACGTTTGAATTCAGCATACCAATAACAAATGCTTCTTTTTAATGGAGCAGAGTCCGAATAATGTTTTTCAAGCCATTCCTGGCATTGAACAGTACTTTTTTTACCTAAAAAACAATGATAAATCAGCACACGGAATTGCTTTGAATTCATTTTTTTTAAGTCAAAAGTAGCGTAACTTAAAGCACTGTAACTTGTAAAAAAATGGTCGGATTAACATATGATTTTGACAGTAAGCCTAAAAAGGTTGCCACTTTGTGTCAGTCACACACGTTATTGAACGAAGTGTTAGATAATTTTGTACAGGAGGTAATAAAGCGGTGGCGCTGTTCTGTCTATTTACAAACGCTTATGTACATTTTGAAAGTATTAATACTGGTAAATTTTCATAGAGATGTGTGAAGGTTAACTCGTCTTATCTTGCCCACCAGCCAGACAGACGGACATAGCTCGATTATCTTAAAAAGCATCGAAACGAAAACTTGAGGACCAACTCGTCTCATTTGAGGCATTATACATTTTCTCGTATCAAATAATTAATTAATTACCTATGAATAAGTATTAAATTATTACGGATAAAGTCCTTAAAAAGTATTTCTTTTCCAATGCTCCTAATTATTTCTTTACGTATTCTTCGTTTCTCTTATTCTAGCTACAATCAGAAAAATCAAACATAAATTACCAAATTAGCCATTAGTCGTCGCCGTACCCTGCGGCTAGAAATCTGACTGGCAAATTGATGTCATTGTCTGGCAAATAAATTGATATCATTAACGTGAAAAGAAGTCAAAAAACTTTTTCACCAATGCCAACGAAGAAAACAAGTCAAAAGTCACCTTGTCCAAGGCAACGCACCCCATCAGGGTTTGTTCGAAAATACTTAGGCGTTTATACTGCTTGTACCATGACTATAAAAATAATAAAGAAATCAGTGTGATTTAAATAAGTCGGTCATGGTATAGCTAATAAACGAAACATACCATGCCACACAACATCAGCGCACCCCCAGCATAATCTGTGTTAATGGATTCAAGTGTTTTTCACTTTAATGTATTGACTTGGTGGGTGCTTCAACTTAAAAGACATCACAGTGGACTCGATAACGTTAATTACTAACCACTCGCTTAGAGCACGTAGTAAGAGAGTTGATCAGTGTCAATGTTGTAGTGTATTACTTAAATTGTTTGTGTGTGTGTTATTTTGACCACTCAATTAAGAGTGTGGGGACACACACATTAATTTCGTTGTCGTTTTTCTATTCCTGTTTTTGCTTTGTTTGTACATTCTCTGTTCGGAGGTGACTGAAGAGCAGCACTGTGTGATTTACCATTTGTATTAGTTAATAGAACAAGGACATCTGAAGTGAAAGTAATAGTAAGTAACAAATCAAATTAGCTAATGAGCGGTGAAAAAAAAAACAGAAATTAATTGAAATAAATGAAAATTAAATGTAAGAACTTATGAGAGAGTGGGGCTTTAAAAAGGAGGTTTGATTCTATGGAAAATTTTACAAAATACATACCAAAATAGAGCTTGGAAAATAGTGCCTGTAAGTAAAACAAGCTGTAATTTTCATACAAAGCACTCGACTATTGTTAGCCACAATTGAATAGTAGATCTTCTTAACGGCTACTTAAGGTCCACAGAGTAAAAAAGTGGCATTGTAATTCCTATCCTTCCATCGTCTCAAATATATACACCACACTCCCCCCGACCCGTCAATGCTTCACAATCGATACTCAATAACCTTTTAATTTTTGTCCTGCTATTTCAACTACCTTCCAAGGCCAAAGCCATAACTAAAGATAGACCCTTGACTGCACAATTATACGCCGCTATTATTTATATCACTATATTCTGTTGTTGTGGTTGTTGTTGTTACCTTTATAACCGTTGCCTTTACAGCTCGTTTTGCTGGTATTATTGTTTTGAGTAAAGTCCTCTTAGCGGTAACAACAAACAAGTGCTTGTTGTTGTGAGGATTCCACTCGATTTAGATTTAAGTGGAAAACTTTGTGGGTTATCATCTGCTAAAAGTTGTTTTGCATTTTATTTTTTTCTCATCTATGTTTACTGCTGTGTGTTTTTTTTCATGGTTTATGTTTCTCTATTAATTTGTTGGTAAAGGAAAGTTATGGAAAGCTTTTAAAAATCGTTTAAATCGTGGTACATACTCGTAAATGTGTTTGTGTGGGCTGCTTGGTATTGAACAGAAAGTAAAAAAAACATGTGAATGGCAATCATTGAAAAGGGAAAATTGGCGATTGAAACTTTATAAGCATTCAAAAATAATGCACTATAATCCTTGGTGAAAATCATAAATGAATGGTAAAGGTACTACTTAATAATAAAAGATGTTCATGTTAATAATTTTAACCAGTGACGCTGGCAGACACGAAGTCTTCAGTGAAGATTGGCAAGGATCTTACGGAGCCATTCTATACCAGACGGGGCCTAACACAAGGCGACGGCCTATCGTGTGACCTCTTCAACTTAAGGATGCGGATGATAATGAGGAAAGCTGCAGTCAAAATGAATGGCACGATGTGACTGCAGCCTTCTGAGGAATACAGAAGGAATCTGCGAAAATGGGTCTAATGGTGAACGAGGACAAAACGAAGTTATTAGTTTCAACAAACAAAGAATCTACTAATTTGGGAAACTGCGTGTATGTTGGCAACTATAATTTCGAGGTGGTAGATAATTTTATCTATCTAGGCTCCGCCATCAACAAAACATTTAATTTCAGTCCCGAAATCCGAAGAAGAATCCTGCTTGCTAATAAATGCTACTATGGACTAAGCAAGCGATTTAATGACAGAGCCATCTCTCGACGAAGTAAAATCCAGCCAGATGCTAGTTCTACCTGTTTTGATGTATGGTTCAGAATCCTGGGTTATAACACCAGCGAATGAATCGGTTCTGGCAGTGTTTGAAAGAAAAATACTCTATAAAATATACGGGCCCATCTTCGTTAAAGGAGAATATCGAATAAATCATGAGCTGAACAAGCTGTTCACTGACATTGGCGTGGTCAGATACATTAAGGTGCAGCGGTTGTGTTGGCTAGGTCATGTTGTACGAATAGACGATGCTCCAGCTCGAAAATTCTTCGACAATGAACTCAATGGACGGCGCAGAAGAGGGCGACCAAAGCTCCGTTGGAAAGACCAGGTTACTGAGAACCTTGCAGAACTTGGTGTGACTAACAGGAGTTGAAGCGCAGAAGATCGAAACGCTTATAATATGTTTTTTGCAAAGAAGTGCCAGCTTAGTAAGTAAGTGATAGGCAGAGAATAGCCTCGCGAGTCCGGCAACGATCGTTTCTTGCACACAGTCATGATCGGTAATTCACACGTACTCTATAGGTTTGTTTGATTCAAAACATTCAGAGCACTGTTTGAGTGTTATGGAAACAACATGACACACGCTTGTTTCGCATTTAACACAAAAACAGACATAAATGCAGACAATGGTACAAAGTTCAACGATTATAGGGAGAGCACAATATTTTCACCGTGTAAATTTTGACAGCGCTGACGCTTCTTGTGCGATCGTACACAATATTGTTGTATGCGTGTGTGCGGTTATGCCTGTCACTGATCTAAAGTTCCCAGTACGAAGTGTCTGAGAGACAACCTCATGCACGGCATCATGAGCGAAAATGTCAGTCAAATTGTCGTTGATGCCTATATAAGTGACATGTTGCCCACACAATGCTGTTTTTAATATACTGAACTTTTTTTACGTAATCTTTCCTCTCTTTAATTTCATGCCGTTATTGTCCCGTTACATTGCATTTTTTTGTTTGATGCACGACAACATTAGTGTTTTGATGACAAGTACATAAATTTTTCACATTTTGTGTTGAGAACAGTGTTGACGACAAAGTCACTTATATGAAAATGTCGTCAACGATTTGTATGGACGGTCAACGAAAGGTCTTCAACGATTCAACATGGTCTAGCACGCATCCTTGAGGAAGTTTTTAAGACGTGGCCAACTGGGATAAACTGAGTGCTCTGGATTAATCATAGCTCGCGTTCCTGTGAATTGCAGATCGTGTCTGCGTGGAATATACGACCTTAGTCAGCCTCGCGAGGCTGTGCGGTGCCTGGTACTGATCTTAACATACTGTTGGGTCAAAATGACACATTTTCTTTTGATGTGAATGTGACGTTTTTAAAAGCATAAAATGCTTCAACTCGTGAAACTGCTTAATTTTTATAAAAACCAGTAAGAAAGTTTCAGTAGAGAAATCCGACTTACACATTTCCTCAACCTCAATAAAACATACAATTTTCTACTATATTGATGTTATTAATTCATTTCTAATGTGGACGGAGTGGTACATTTGTATGGGAGGTACCTGAAGGGGCGCGGCTAGCCTTCCAGATTTTTTTCTTCAAAATTTTACCCTGCTTTGCTAAATGCAGAATTTGGGCACGATCGCGTTGTGTGTTATAATAATATTAATCGATTTCTAAAGAAGGCGGTACCAGATGGTTATGGGAGGTACCAGATGGTGCGTGGCTAGACTTTCAGTTTTTTCTCCAAAACGTATCCTGCAATAGCATAACTAAATACAGATATTTGACACGATTGATATTATATCTCGATTTCTAAAGTGGAAGGAATGGTACATTTGTAAGGGAGGTACCAGAAGGGGCGTGGACATGTAGCCTATTTTCAATACCGTAAGTAACTAGTTTTGGGAAAAATTAACTTGTGCAAAGTTTCAAAACATTTGGTTTCGTCTTTCGAAAGTTATCGTGCGTACCAGCTGGACAGCCAGACAGACAGAAGGACATTGCTCAAACGACTTAAAAAGTCATGAATCGAATTCGGTTCAAAGAAACATAGGGTCTAAAGTGACTCCTTCCATGAGTTACGCTTATGGGTCGTATCAAATGATATATACCCTCCTATCTGTAGGATGAGGGTTTAACAACATAGAGTAATTTTTGAATATCGTCATGCTTAATAAACATATTTACTGCAATTCAATATGTATCCTTTCTTCTTACATGCACAACTGACACAAATCTCTTAAAATAATCGATCGCACTGTCATTTGAGGTTACTAGAAAACTTTTTCACAACGTATGGCTACAAGACTTCATCGCCATACGCATTACGACCAACCATTGAATTGGTATTGTAATATTTTTATAATGGTAGAAGTTTACGATTGACTGGGCAATTTAACATTTATATGAAAGCGAAGTAAATTACATAATTGAAATGATATGTGCTTCTTTACACTACGCTGAATTGAAACGACGACATAAAGAGTTTTCATAATTGCAGCCGTGTATATATGTACATGGAAGGATGTCCACTCGAATTTTGCTTATACAGCCAATCATTTACACGCAGATATATAGCGGCAGAATTAAATTTTATATACATACGTGTAATGATACAATGCTATGCTTTAATGTATTACGCACACACACACACATGAGTGTGAGGCTAAGAATCAGCTGTATGAAGGATATAAACAATTGTGAATTGAGCTGCTTGCCGAGGACAGGACTGAACATATTATTTATGAGTTTTCATGTGTATGTTAAGCTGAGCTACAATTTCCGTTGTATTTATGTCGTAAATATTCACAAAATGCGAGGGATGTGGAACACCGAAGAATTGTGTGCTATTTTCGCACCAATTCTTATGAAGTCTTGTGAAGAGCAGCAGTCAATTTTGTGAAACATTTAATTGAGATCTTATATGCTGAGCAAAAGAAAAGTCACTGTTTTCCCATAAATAAAAAACAAATTGATCAAAAGTTTTATAAACCAAAAGAAGATAACACAGTAAAACAGTTTTCAGCTCATTGATTTGGGACTGAATTCTGTGAACTTAGATGACTATGGTTCTAGTGTCGTCATTTATTTTATTTCACAAACATATCTAAACTGTTACTTAACGTGAATATTAATATTAAAATTAACAAATTAAAACTAATCATCAGTTGAGACGATCAACTCTAAATTGTCTTTACAATTTGTACTCAAATTAATAAGTACCCAGCGGTAAATGAAACGAAGTTCCTTTTTAGTAATCCATGACATCAGCGACTTAAGATCTTAGAATGTCCTGCGTGTGAAATGTAAAAATATCGTCCACTTATTACAAATCCGATTAAAATGGCACCTACTGACATCGTCACTTACTTCGTAATCAAGCGTGTTATCAGGTCCGCTTAAAACACAGCTTATAACGTAATTGCAACTAAAATGACACTTAGTGACATTGTCACTGATTGCTACAAAATATAGCTGACATCAGTGATTAAATAATGAGTATTTTTATTGCTGGATATGTTTGCATCTCCCAAAATTTGCCTAAATCTATATGACTTGCAATCAACATTTTTAGAGACGCTTTGCCTATTATTTCTTTTTTTTTATCCAACACAACATATTGCCATAAAATTATAGTTTCACAATACAATGACCATTAATTTTAATTTATTTCACAGGGATAACCCTTTCCTATGCCCAAAAAAACCCCTTTCGTTCAATGAACCCCTAAATTAATTTTGCCAAAACATAGCGGTACTTAAAGCCTTTGCCAACAAAATTCTTTCTTATTAGGAAGCTTAAATTAAATCTATTATAATAAATAATAAACCCACTGACCCCCGTCCGCACTGGTTTCTTATGACATCAACCCGTTTTACTCTATAGCAAATTATATCTTGTGAGACGCCTTTATGTCTATGTGTGCGATACAAATGACCGCAATATGGCTGAGTCATTCGTTGCTACCACTACCACTACTCATCATATCCTGCTGCCATAGCAGATAATATATTCAGTAGATGATAATAATGTGTTTTGTTTGCCTAAATCCAAATGATGTGCGCTACAACGATTTGTTTGTTGGTTTTTATTGCAGTTTCGATATTTTCTGTTGTGTTTTTTGTTTGCACTCTCAGCCATAATGGAGACTTTTTGCGCTTAACTTGGCTGTTTAGAGGCGCACATAAATTACAGTGTTAAATGTAATGTATGTAACGTGTGTACACAAACATTGGCCAAAAACTGACGCATATAATAGAGAACATGTGTTAATGTTTGTATTTGTAGCGTAAGAAGTTAATGCATGATTTGGCTCATAACTGATTAACAATAGATGTTGCAGAATTGAAAACTTAGAGCAATTCCTTTTAATTGCACAATTTTAAGGACATTTTGTTCAAAAGAGCTAACTTATCGGACTCGAAAAAAACTAAGAAAAGAAATTTCATAGACTCATTGTTTTTACATTTTTTTATCTATATTTGAAGATTTTTTATAAGACCACGTTGGAACCATAGTGATCTAAGTGACATTTTGACTTTATCACACAATGTTATAGAAATAACTAAATTCTTTAATTCTACACCGATTTAAGTGATCTCCAGTGCTTCCTTAATTGATCATATCACAATGTCTGACTGGATAATTAGTGTAGCCCGAAAAGTTTCAGCTCCCGTTGCTGTTTTTTTTTTAGGTAACTCAGAAAAATGCTGTTGTGCCATAGATCATTGTGATTGTGGGGTCGTCATATATGTTTTTCATAGCTTACTCATAAAAATTATTATCTTTTTATAAACCAAACTAATAACAATTTAAAATTTTGAGACATTGACATTACCCTGCATACTGTAGGCAGTAAAACTGGCTTATTTTTGCATTTCCCAACCAACATATTTTCTATATTCATAAGCATTTAATACAATGCACAATAACAGCAGCAGCAATATCACTAGTTAGTAACTACACCAGTAAAAGAAACTCTTAATATAATCCTCAATGAAAAATGTCAAACAATTTTTTGTTTACCTTCTTTTTTAACACCATTCTGGCGTTTTATTAAACGAAGCGTAGAGGTGTTAGTAAAGGTTTAAGTTATACTTGTATACAAGTATATTGTAAGGGTGCACCACACACCCACACACCCAGTGGCATTTTATGTGGCTTCCTTTAACATAACTCGCAACCTAAGTAAACATTTTAAATATTCATGGACAGAGGATGCACCAGTAAAGTCAATGACATCAGTAACAATTTCTGTTGTAGGCTTGAAGAAAAAACAATTAAAGAAGATGGCCTTAAGTTTTTGTTGGAAGGCACATACGTTCTTGTAAAGCAATGGAAAATAATGCTGTAGGCTCTGATCATAAGGACAAGTTCATTTTGGTCATAGTATAGAATTAACATGCGTTTTATATTACTTGTCTTAAAGTTAAGCTGTAATTGTTGAAATTTTAAAAGCTAGTTTTGATACCAAATAAGATTATGCTTTCAATCGCTTGTTGTCGGGTGTCAAACAAATTATAAATTCGCACACAAAATTTACGATATGCGATGAAAAGGACTGTTTTGCATTTTAATTACTTCGTAAGTCCTTTCCAAATTTCAAAAATGTTATATAGGAGCTTTTAATTGGGAATGTAATTTCATAGCTATTGTTAAGTATTCTCTAAAAGGTGTATGACTGATCAAGAAGGCCTTATAGAACGCCCTCTACAGCAGTCAGTACGCATTTCATCCTACATTCCAAATAACATAGTGTGTTGTTGGAAGGCAAGACCTTCTATTAAAAACTTAAAAACCTAATTTCCCTTTGCACCCCATGAATGAGGTATGGGATAGCTTCTCGCGTTGTTGTGAATTAACACGCTTTCTATTTTTAGATTCACAACTAACGGCACCTACTTATTTATCGACGAATGCGAACGTCACTGTTTTGAGAAGCTCTTACTAGACACGACGATTGAATCGACGCTTAATACTGCGAAGTTGCTGTCAAACAACATTCGAGGGGAGCCGACAATGAAAGAAAATTTTATTTATTTTTTTCTTTTTTTTTTAAGATGACTGGAGCCATGTTTGAACCTGCGATCTCCCGCATGGTAGTCGCGTGTTCTAACCACTATGCCACGGCCGGTCCCGACCTTCTATTATCGCTACCTATAAGAAGGCCTGTATACTCATAAATAAAGAAGGACTTTCAAACAAAAAAACTATGCAGCTCACCCTCAAACGAATCGTTCACACTACTCCTATGTAGGGAGTAGTGGGGTAGGTAGTTCAAGCTTGGCCAATCGACACCTCCAAAACTGCAGGGTAGCTTTAGAAGTAATGAATACTTTGTTTTATCAAGATGGTTTACCGTACCAACATGTTTGGCATCGCTTACTTAAATGACTTCATAGCACCGTATTAACACTAATAGCATGTGTAAATCCTCCTAACTGTTCCATATCCCTAGCATTTGCACTTATTTGTTATGTAAATATGTGAACTATAATACGTTATTCCAGAACATGTATGTAAATGTTTTCGGGAAACGTACTTTTATGTTACCTAAAAACCAACAAATTGCCTCTGAAAAAATTTAAATGTATAATAGGCCCACTTCCCAACAAAAGCTTACACATGCCACATTGCAAATGGGAATATATTTACTTATTTACATTTCAAGATAATTATGATTAACATATTTTGACAGGAATATTATCATTTAGTTAGGGAGGTTACAGATATGTTAGGGTTGACAACAACACAAAATATTTAAGTTGAGTCATATTTTTTTTATATTTTTAAGCTTAAAGAGATAATTAAGGCTGGAATTGAACCCCGGATCTCCCGCATGGTAATCGCGTGTTCTAAGTATCAATCCCCGGCCAGTCACATATTTAGGTTTAATTAGTTAACCGCGATGGAAATTCGAAATATTGGAAGAAAGTTAAAAGAACTTAGGTCCTTGATATAGCAAAAAAGAAAACCAATTCATTATACAAATAACAAATTAAAATTTATTTGTAAAAGTTTCGCAAATATATAACTTATTCTCGTTTTAGCAGCTGCAACAGAAATTCATCCATCAGCAGCCGCACGTGATAAATAATTACAAGCGCCTCGGTATTTAGCGCTTTGTTGATAGTTCGTCACAACAACTCAAATAGGTCTATTTTGTAAAACAGCTCAAACTACTCATGGTTCATTCGACACAATGGTAATCTCCGTTAACGATGATTAAAACTTAAAACTTAATTTCCCTTTGCACCCCATGAATGAGGTATGGGATAGCTTCTCGCGTTGTTGAGAATTAACACGCTTTCTATTTTTAGATTCACAACTAACGGCACCTACTTATTTATCGACGAATGCGAACGTCACTGTTTTGAGAAGTTCTTACTAGACACGACGATTGAATCGACGCTTAATACTGCGAAGTTGCTGTCAAACAACATTCGAGGTGAGCCGACAATGAAAGAAAATTTTATTTATTTTTTTTTTTTTTAAGATGACTGGAGCCAGGTTTGAACCTGCGATCTCCCGCATGGTAGTCGCGTGTTCTAACCACTATGCCACGGCCGGTCCCAATCGTTAACGATGATAGGTCTCAATATTCTGCTTTGTAGGGCAAGGTAGCTGGGATCAGTATTATTATTATTCTTCGAGAGTGAGAATACCTGGTAGAGGATTTACAAAAACACTCAGATTACCATCATCGGGCATGCCTTCCTTTAGCCAAATCGTGTTTAAAATATATTTTTTATGGAAATATTGAATAATTTTTTTTGAAGTCAACTTCATTATAGTACGTTGCATTCATTACTTTGTAAGTTTCACAAGAACATTACACCCTACCCTATACTTTGGTATATTAATTATGAACCAAGCCCATCGGCTTGCCGTGTATTGGCTAAGTGATGGCCAATCTACACTGTCGTCCTTCGATATCTGCATCACACTCGGTGTGTCCGTGACCCGATTTCCATCTTCATCCTTTCAGGTTGAGATCACTGTTCCAAAACCTGTGTTTTCACATTTATTCATTAATTTTCCGTATCCTGGCTCTCTCTTTTCTTCTATAGAAGATTTTTTCACCTGGAGAGTCGTTTCATCTCCCCTTCTTATTATATCGTTTCTTTAGACAGCAGTTTTGCCTCGTATGCAGCATGAATTTCCTATGACATTCCCCAACATTCCATTTTAGAAAAAGCCATAGTAGTCAATTCGAAATATGCTGCCGCTGTTTGTCGGGAACATCAGAATTAGTTTGTTTTGTTTGCAGTAATGAGGGAGTTGGTTGGAGTAGGCATTGGCTATTCCGGTGGTATGCAGCTTTGTGATTACTACTTTCCTTGCGTTTGGTTGCAGCAGTTTTACCACTTCTTAATCGCGTGGGACCGGCCGTGGCATAATGAGAGATTACATGTTCAACTTCTGACTCCAGTCATCTTAAAAAAAAAAAAATATTTTTTTTTCATTGTCGGCTCCCAACGAATGTTGTTGACAGCAACCTCGCAGTATAAGTGTTGAGTCAATCGGCATGTCTAGTTAGGAGCTTCTCCAACAGTGACGTTCGCATTCGTCGATTAACAAGTAGGTGCCGTAAGTTGTGAATCTAAAAATAGAAAGCGTGTTAATTCACAACAACGCGAGAAGCTATCCCATACCTCATTCATGGAGTGTAAAGGGAAATTAAGTAAGTAAGTAAATCGCGTGCGTACCTTGGCTGCAACTAGGAGGTGCGCATGACACGCATTTCTATAACACTTGTAACATGCCTTCCACCGATAACCAAGTGAGCAATCTGGTTTCTTGTCTTTTTATCAGGATATATTCAGGCTGCCTTGTGAAAATTTTTATGCAGAAATTTAGTTTCACTCACTACCATGTTTCTGGCCGGCGAAAAGCTAACCAGTTTGAATCCGCGATACCAGATATTAAAGTCTCTTACCGATTATGAGTCCACATCAAAATTACTAAAATATGTCAGAGTTCTTTCTTTGCGTGCATTACTGTCACGTTCATCACATTTCCTGTACGACAATGATGTCAGCCTTGTATTTGTCGAGGACATCCGTCAATTGGATAGAGGCACCATCTCTGTAGAGAGTTTGAAAAATTTCAGGTGCATATTCTGGCGCTATGACATTAGGCCCCACGAAATTACACCCCAAATTGAAAATGAAATTAGGCCCCAAATTTGGGGTTTAAATGCATTATGAAAATAGACCCCAGGAAATTATACCCCAAACTTAAAATGAAAATAGGCCCCAAAATTTATATATTGGGGCCTAATTTCGTAGTTGTTATTTGAAAGTATGCAAATACACCCCAAAAAAATGCAAATATGCCCCAAAATATAAATATAGTTTTTGCTGTTTTGTATGGGTTTTAAATTGTTAGTTGCATAACGTAATATTTTTTGAGTAGTAAACATAGTAGGCAACACAAAACTTTATAAAAAAATGCGCGAATTTATAAAAAAGATTCGAATTTTTAAGTACAATTATTAGGTTGGTTGGTCTGTTCTGTGATATTAAACAAATCACTCGATTTTTTAAAAATAAATGTTCTTGATTTTAGTTTTTTAAAGAAAATTTTATTTTTTCATGTTCTTATATTTTAAAGAAAAGGGCTACAGACGAAAAATCACGGAATTTTTCAATGCATATGGTAAATGGTCTGTTCCGTAAAAAAGCGCGGCAGGCGAAAAATTATTTAAAAAAAATCGCGCGATCTCGGGGTTTTTTTTTTATTGCATATGGTAAATTTACTGTTCGGTGAAAAGCGACGCAGGCGAAAAATTATTTTAAAAAAATCGCGCGATTTTTTTAAAATAATTTTTCATGTTTTAGTTTTTTAAAGAAAATTTTAATTTTTGATGCTTTTAGTTTTTAAGGAAAAGGGCCACAGACGAAAAATTATTTAATAAAAATCACTCGGTTTTTTTTTGTTGCATATGGTAAATTGTCTGTTGTCGCGCGATTTTTTTAACATAATTTTTCATGTTTTTAGAAAAAAGAAAATTTAAATATTTTATGTTTTTAGTTTTTTAAGAAAAGAGCCGAAGACGAAAAATCATTTTCAAAAAATCGATTGATTTTTGTTTTCTTTGGTTTGTTAAATAAATGCGTGTTTTTAGATTTGTGAGAAAGATGGATGGTTTTTTTCTCCGTGCAAGATGTTATACAAGTTTACAAATAAGTTTAAAGGTAATAGACTATATTATTTTCAATAAAAAAAACCAAGGCTTTTTTATTTTGCCGAAGGAAATTAAACCCCAAAAATATTAAGCCTGACCCTAAAATGAAATTGGACCCCAAAAAAGCGAAAATAGGCCCCACAATTTTATGAAATTATGCCCCAGAAAAATTTTTGGGGTCTATTGTCACACAGACATTTGGGGTCTAATTTCATTATGCAAATATACCCCAATAAAAATATGAAATTAGGCCCCAAAAAATCATAAAATTTCGTGTTGTTGTTTTCCATATATTTTTTGGGGTCTAATTTCATTTTTGATTTGGGGTGTATTTTCGTGGGGCCTAATGGCATACCGCCGCATACTCTTTAGCCATGATCGTTATAAGATTTGCGCGGTTCTTGTCTTTTCATTGCTATGGGTTTTAATAATATTTTTTCTTGTTTAAGGAGAGTGACATATTGAGACATATTTCACGAAATTTTATATTCCCAAAAATTTTTAAAAATAACTCTTAATTTTTTAGCGAATTCACTAACAATTTCTAAACTGTAACCATTTGTACAGTTTTTATACATGTCGGTAGTAAAATCCTCAGTTACAACTCGAGAACCATTGATGATATTTCATATCATTCTTTAGCCAAATTGTAGCTAAGGCTTAAATCAATAATTTTAATTATTACATCCGTATAAAAAATCAAGTTGACTAAGACTAATTCTATCGAATGAAACTCTAAAAGTTTTCGCCCTAACTCAAAATTTTTGGACATATATAGGCTTACTCCGATAAGTTAAAACTGATCATTGCTGATGATATTGAATGACGAACCTGACCGAAGTACTGTATTGTACATATTTTAGCGAGTTTACACATTGCACTGGCTACATACATATGTATGTACAACGTATGAGTAATATTAATGTTATGTGGATTTTATATTAATCATACGTATTTCGTTCAAATATTGCTAACTTTATGGTTTAGATAATAATGAAAATGTTTAGAAGATTTCATTCGATAACATTTGTTTTTGATTTTTTACATAGTACTTTCACCGTGACTTCATTTTTGTATTATATCCAAATGTGGAGAAACATTTATATCCTTATGTTGGCAGTGTAAAATGTAAGAGAAAAACCTAATTTACATTATCTGTTTATGAAAGTACTCACTAAATTGAGATTGTAATACTTTTAGTTCTAGTTAATATTCGAAAAATCTTACCTTTTTATAAAAATATCAAATTATTTAAATTATTGTTTACAAATAAAGTGCAGCTATATGTAAAACGTCAATATACAGAGTATTTGCTTTGAAGGGGTCCCATTTCCTAAAATATCCAATTTATATTCTATTATAGTGCTGCCTTATGTATTTTGAAACATTTGTATGAATTTCAATCAATTCAACCCCTGTCGGAACTGTAAACATTACGCCTGTAGACATGTACATATGAACGACATCCTTTACCATTTCCGTTTGTTGAACCTTAAAACTAAATGAAAACAAATTATCGCTGCCAAAAAGTTTCGTTTCGGTAAATAGTTTTTGTGGCACATTGCGTTTTATGTCTCATCCTTTCTATGCTGCCGCAAAGCTTGCACTCAGTAAAGTAAAGTTTTTTTGCCATCTCAAAATTGCATTGCTATGTACTCGATTCGTCATCATTATTTTTCATGATTTTTCGTAGCAACTATTTGAACTTATGGTGAAAGGAAAGCAGCACAGACATTTAACCATGAATTTGTACAAATGCACATGGATTACTTTGAGTTGTTGCTGCCTGCTGCATGGCTGCAATGGCAATTCGTAAGAATTACTTTTGCCATAGAAAAGCTCCTTATAATGATGACCAAGTGGTTGGGAAATATTGATGACTATTGAGATAATGGCTGAGCAAAGACTTATGGTTTTGATTTATTGGAAGTGATTCCACAATATTGAGCGGTTATATGTTACAAATACTTTAAGAAATTGCAATCATTCTACACATATGTTGTGTGGTATGAAATTGCCTTAGTAGTTGTTGTTGAAGTTTGTAATAATGCTGTATGTTGAGCGGAGAAATGCTAAAATTGTATATAACGATAGTCAAATATTATTGAGTGACACGTTATATCTGTTAATGAGGTATTCCTAGTTAGTGTTAAGGTACTCGGTCAGCATAGTAAAACCCCTAAAGCGTTTAAAGTTCTCAGGCCTTTTATTTGACAATTTATATTTTTACTAAGTTTTTTAGCTATAACTGA
Organism: Muscina levida; assembly: GCA_964034835.1. NCBI lineage: Eukaryota > Metazoa > Arthropoda > Insecta > Diptera > Muscidae > Muscina > Muscina levida. The sequence goes on along the minus strand of OZ035881.1, from coordinate 3,169,974 downwards.
AGAACCATTGATGATTTCTCATATCACTCATTTGCAGAATGAGTTTAACTAACGCGTAAACAAATAATTTATATTAATATTTCTATGTAGAAAATCAAGTTGGACACAATTTATCGAATGAAATATTCAAAAAGTTGTCATTTATTGCCATTTTCTATAAAATTCCCTCCATAACTCCAAGTATCTGGTTATATATAGGCTAACTCATCTGTGATTAGTTAAAACCTGGTCATTGCTGATGATAATGAATGAGGACCCTGACCGAAGTACTGCATTGTAAATATGTAGCGAGTTTGCATATGGTACTCGGTACATCTATGTATGTATATAAAACGTATGAGTAATAATTATCTTTACATACATCATTCGCACTTAGTTCAAATATTGCCGATTTATGGTTTAAGTAACACAGTACAACCATTTCCAGCTCATGGATTTGGGACTTAATTCTGAGAACTGCACATGAATGTAGCCCCAATGAGAAGAAGTTCAGCATCATTCGTTTTGTCAAGTTACATACCATAATAATTTAATATCGATTTGAAGTTAGGTAGTATTGTATAGGGGAATTTGTCACGTTTAGGCTCTTTTTTACGTATGAGTAATATTAATTGTATACGGATATTATATTAATCATACGTACTTCGTTCAAATATTGTCGATTTATAAACTTCTAGAAGATTTCATTCGATAAAATTAGTCTTTGATTTTTGACATGGTACCTTCACTGTGACTTGGAATTTCTCACCCCTCAGACTATGACCCCTAAAATGGCCCACAGTGTTATAAACGGGAAAGGATTTTTAGTGCTACCGGAATATAAGAAAACGTATTTCATCAAAAACCACTGACTTAAATGATGTTTTCTCTCCATTCTTGCACACATCATTAAACTTTTCAATATGTAAATGTAAAAGTGATTTTTCTAAAAACAATTTCAATTACGCATATTTCATCTCGGCACAATCTTAGTTCATCTTATTAACATTTCTTAGGCAACGCAGTCATTAACTTTTTGTTTACACAGAAAGAAGTAATGAAAATTTGGGAAGAAAATAAAATCGTCTTAATACTGACTCATAATGAATGCAAATATTTTAAATGAATGCAATATAATCTAGGGGCACAAATCACAGCAGAATTTTAGTGCATAGCTCTTAATGAAAGTAACTTTACTATGGAGGAAAATAAATGATGTATTTACGTAATTAAGGAGCATTGCGATTATTCACTATTGTAAACAAAATGTCTTCAATGTAAAATGAAGGTGCAATGAAATTAGTTGCACGGCGACTTTGCCAAATCACCCGTCTCATAACATATCTGGTACAAAAGTACTTCGTTTTTTACTCTACAAACCGTTAGCGTTAATACTCCATGACCTAAATTCATCCCTATACATTCTTTGTTACATGCAAATTAGTAAAGTTTAACCTATTACCTCATACAAAATTACAACTATAGTTTGCTTAGTATCCACCCACATTTTATTACTAAGACTAATGACAAATACTTCCTAACTTAGTTTACATGTTGCTGACACTCTTCTTGGAATGTTGTGGTACTAGAATGTGTACCACCCCATATTCAGTAGAAGTTCATTCTAATATTTGTTGGTAGTATGAAGATTAGGAAATTTGTAGAAAATTTAACCACATGATTGTTGTAAAACTGTTGACATGTTGGGTTAGAGGAAATGCAGTTTGTAGTATGCCAATGATAATACAAGTTTATATGCAAAAAGTTGTGTGTGTGTGTGACCACTTCTCATCATGATCTCAAGCAACAAAGCCCTGTCAATGCACACACTCATGACAAGGAATCTTGCAATAGAATTCAAAGTATTATATTTATTGAAACACCTAACTGTGTGTGTGTTTATGTTGGTATTCTATATGAATATGTTAAAAATTTTGTTTCCTTAACAAATATTACCATTATCAATATCAGTTTTACTATTGTATTTTTTTTTCTATATCAATTGCTGTTACTTAAAATTCATAGCATAAGCCACAACGATTTGTTTTTCAATTTTTATCAATAGAAATTCCATATTTATACACATTGATAGTGTCCGTATCTATGCCCCTGTAGCAGTACTCATGTATATATGTATCTAGCCATCGATGTATTTGAACAAAGTGTTGTTGTAAAACTATTAACTTGCTGAAAAAGTGCAAACTAAGTTTATATTGTTGGCTTAGACAATTTTAATAGAGTTATGAATAAATGTAGATTGTGCTAATAGGGTTTATGTATAATTTGCATAGCCTAGTAAGTACTTTGTTAGAGTTACTGTGTTGAGGTTCTGCTTAAATAGATTAGACTCAATACAAACTGACGACAACTTGACAAGTTGTGCTATACAGATGTGTAGGTAAATTTGTAATTTAGCTATTTATATTCTCTATCAAATGCATTCAAGGATTCGAACACGTATATTTTTTTGAAATGCAGTGACAAAAATCTGATTATAAGATAATAGAAGATGAAAATATAAAAATATAGTTATCACTTATAAAGCGATTGTACTAATTCTGCATAGTACCTTAAGGTGAGGTTGTCTCAGTGGTCTCCAGCTACTCCTCAAGGACCCAGAAAGCTTTAAGACATAAAAGGGTAGATTTTACTTGACTAGGGCAAGATATTATATTTTGATTTCCTTTATTTGTATATAAACAAATGAATTTACATAAAACCAAACAACGCTTGATCCTTGAGCTAAAGTGCAATCGTTGATATGTTGTTCTTGAGAAGTCTGATGGCGGATAGTGATGCCGGGGGATATGTTTGGTCTGTGGCCTCTTATCGTTGATGGTGTCCGGTGCGGTGTGTAGTGATGCGTGCGAATTTTTTGTCCTGTGTTACAGGAAGGCGGTCCTTAGACAGGCTACGGTAAATCGGGAGCAGGTCGAAACTTCTGGTGAAAGTCGACAAGGTCCTTAAAAACCTATAAAATGAAGAAAACTAGTTCCAGGCTCTGGTTTGGCAAGCGCAAAAGGACTCGTTTTACAGAATCAAGGTCCGTAGTACACACTTACAGACCATTGTGTAGAGACTCAAAGACCATTATACAGGCTTTAAGTATTTTGTACAAGTGCAAGGACTCGTTGTAAAGACTTAGTTTCAGTTAAACAGGCTTGTAGTCCTTGGTACAAGTGCAAAGGTACTGCTTGTATTGACTTATAGTCCGTTATGCAGGCTTATAGCCCCTTGTACATATGCAAGTACAAGGTCCCGTTGTACAGACTCAAGGTCCTTCTTACAGATTTATAGGACTCGTTGTACAGTTTCAAAGTCCGTTCAACAGGCTTATAGCCCATTGTACAAGTGCACGGACTCGCTGTACAGACCAAAGGTCCGTTCTTCAGACTCGAAGACCGTTCTAAATGCCTATAGCCAGTTGTATAAGTACAAGGACTCGTTGTACAGACTCAAAGGCCGTTCTACAGGGTTAAAGCCTGTTGAGCAAGTACAAGGAATCGTTATACAGACTCAAGGTCCTTTTTGCAGATTTAAAGCTCGTTGTCTAAGTGCAAGGACTCGCTTTAAAGACTTAGTTTTAATATTACAGGCTGGTAGTCCGTTGTACAAGGAGTCGTTGTACTGACCCAAGGTCCTTTCTATAGGCTTTTTACCCGTTGCAATAATGATGCAAGGATTCGTTGTACAGACTTTAGTTCCGTTTTACAGGCTTATGGCCCCTTGAATAAGTGCAAGGGTCTGTTGTACAGACTTAGTACCCGTTTACCTTCGCTTTTCCAAGGCTGCAGTAGGTATGTAATAAGAATTCAAGCGGATGGAGTTTGCCTGTGTATTCATTGATAATAACACGATGAATCTCATTCAGGCTCCTTTCTTTTGTCAGGCCTACGTGAAGGCAACGAGGAAGGTGTTCGTTTATTTTCCTTAAAACAGTGTATCATAAGTTTCAACCACACAATTCAAATGCATCTTTATATGGCAGATAGTTGCATGGCAGACTAACTATCACGAGGTAGTGGGTTCAAACTCCACCTAGTTTTCCCAGCGGTAAAAATACCCATTACTTAATCGCTGGTGTAGTGATGATATTAGTAGCACTAAGTGATGATTTTTCGCTTAAATTCCTGCTTTAATTTAGCATATGTGTGTTATAGGCTGATTAATTGTTGCGCTCTCGCTTACAAAGTAAGCGACGATGTCAATAAGTGCTATTTCAGTTGCAATTATATTATAAACGAAGTTTTAAGCGAGCTTGATAGCGCTATTGATTACGAAGTAAGTGACAATGTGAGTAGGTGCTATTTCAATCGTAGTTATAAGGAGTAGATAATATTTTTTACATTACACATGCGTGACATTCTAAGTACTTAGACACTCGCTTACAATGTCATACTGATATCATGGATTACCAAATAGGTACGATATTTTTAACATTACACAGGCATGACATTCGAAGTACTAATATCGTACTGATGTCATGGATTACTAAATAAGCACTTCGTTTCATTTAACGCTGTGTTACTGTAGCGAAAAAAATACCCATTACGTAATCGCTGATGTCAGCTACATTTAGTAGCAATCAGTGATGATTCTCTCGCTTATGTTCCGCCTTACATTTACACTGGAGTGCCATAGGCCGTTTAATCGGTACGATCACGCTTACAAAGTAAGCGACGGTGTCAGTAGGTGCATTTTAAGTTGAAATTACGGAGTTTTAAGAAAGATTGATATCACACTTGATTTACATAACGCACGCACGACGTTCGAGGTACTTAGATCGCTCGCTTACAATATCATACTAATGTCATGGATTTCTAAATAGGTACTTCGTTCCATTTACTGTTGGGTATTTAAAAATAAACGGTGCGTTTTTAATAAAACTAAATAGTTTGAGGGTAATCTAGCATAATTTTTTTTATTTTATTTGCAAGTCCTACTTTTTTCATGTTTATGCAGACCTTCCATAAGGCCTTCTTATAGGAAGCGACGATGGAAGGCCTTGCCGCCTAATGACACGCAATTTAAAAAGGAAAGTCCAAGAAGGCCTACCAAATCCAAACGAATCCCTTCGGACTAATGAAAGAAGGCCAGCCTACTCATAATATCCGCCGCGGGGTTGTTATGTTCGGAGGAATTATTAATTTATTCACGTTACAATATGTTATTACGAAGTACAGAAGATTGGGTTTGTATATTTAATAACAATGTTTTATAAACCACTAAATTCGAATTAAGCTATGAATTTTTTGTACATGACTGAAACATAAGATGTATGTCCCTTATATGCCCATATGTATATTTTACATATTCTCCAACAGGTGCTTTATTGACTGTGAACCCGTATATTAAGAAATTATTTAGCTTTCTACACAACTTAATTATAGTGTTTGCAAATAGAATCATATTATCTCTTTTTGTAATAATTGAGTTATTTCATGCTGATCGTTTTACTTCCGCCCCTTTAAGAAGCTTTACTCTGAAGGCTAAGCAAAAGCACTAAACTATTTTACTCATCTGTTGGTCTATTAGAATCCTCTACAATATGGAATACTCAGATCGGTGCCTACAGAGTGGAATACATAAACTGTTTTTGGCCTTTTGCCAAGTTACAGAACATATGTGGCAGTCGTAAAATCATCATCAGCGAAGGCATCACTTTATGCCCACTAAGCCTATTATGCGCTAGCAAGTTGCATTTTTAACACATCGCTATGAACTTGTCTGAAATGGAATTCATCCATCGTAAACTTGGGCATCAGTTGCAGCGTGAACAATTCACCGGTACAAACATTGTTGTTTGGCCGGCAGTTTGAAATCAATGCCTCTTTCATGTCTATATGCAGTGGATTGCAGTAGGTAAGAGAGAAGGCATCCTGTGTTTTTCGTGTGTGTTTATTATGCAGTCAATATATTGAGTTCATGTTTTTTTTGGGAATCTCGTCTATTTGCACTCTATCAAGTAAACTGGGATAGTGGTTTGCAAACAGGGAGACGAGTCCATTAAATATTTCGAACAAAGATAAAAGGTTTTCTCAAGGTTTTTGAAACAGACACTGATTTCAGTGATGACCACTAGCTGGGGTGGATCGATTTGGCGAAAGAAAGTGAATCCGTTCACCCACCAGTTTTGAAGTTTGTCGGAAGACATTTTGAGAGCAGCAATTTTTTTTTGATCCATGCACTCTACGAAATTCCGAAATAGTATTTATTATGCATTTGATATAAAATCGAAACGAGGCGCATATCGTTATTTTTATATTATATAGATTTTCGTCTCGTTTCGATCGGACATCAAATGACGATAATGTATAATATACATTACAGACTATTTTGGAGTCGTTGGGTCGTACGTAGACTGTTAACATTATTGGTGTTGTCTTAACCCGGCTTATTGATTGCGTAGATTTACTGGAAGTGAGCATAACCGCTTCGAATGGGCTATAGTAACTTATACATTGTTGATCATAGGTTACAGTGCTATAGGAGATCCACAGTTTCAACATTCTGTGGGATCTCCTTTTTTGGCAGCTTAATGTGACTCCCTCACTTGATTTTTTCGGAAGAGAGTGGCATGATCAAAAGTCTTCGTGCTGATGAATAAATCGACTTCAAACAATTCGAGGTTGAGCTTGTCTACGCCTGGTGCCCTTGTAGTTCTTCAGTGAGCTGCAGTATTGGCAATCTCAGTTTCACATGGGTAGGCTGTACTTATGTCAGTTTTAATTTCATAAGAAGAACAATAGCATTGCCAAACAGTGGTAGGTTGCGCAATTGACAGTATGACGGCATAACAGTCAGACAATATTTTCAATTGCCGCTCTCCGCTCTTTCCTTCCGGATCCGGCCGCACTTGTGCTAGTACGACCACAACGGAATGCAGTTCAACACATCACAAACATTGAACATGATAGTACAGTCAGTATAATTGCAGTCATAATCAAACAGCATCATAATCAAACTTTTCCTAAACTTGAAGATAGTAACCTAATTATTACAATGTCAGTGGGACACACTTTCATCACACCGAATACTTACATCAAATGTTTGCTGATAGGAAAAACTTTAGAAAATGCATAACGACTCAAAATTCTAAACTTTTATGCGAATCACGAACGCACTCAATCGTTGCTGTTCTGTCTCTTGTCTATTATTTCATTAAACATGATCGACAATGGCATCGTCATCAATCACCATCATTAGGGTACAAAAATCAAACTAACAAAATGTATGCCAAAGAAAAAACAACAAAGTAATGAACAGTAAAAAAAATAACACAACTAGTAAACTCTTTCTGTTTCCTTTTATTCACTTTCAACTTTTACTACTGTTGAATTGTTAACTCGTCAGACCAAAGTTAAGATGCACAAGACACAAGTCAGCTAAGTAAGATTGAAAGGGAAAACAAGACAGTTTACACATGCAAGATAAATAGTTAACATAAAATCAAGGGTAATTGCGATGATATGAGAAAAGGATGAGCGAAAAAATATAAAGTTTAACTAATTAAGGACTTGGATAGAGACGAGCTTAAAGAAATGGGGAATAAACACAATAAAGTAATTAAATATAAAGAAATAAAAAGTTGTTACTTGTAACTGCATATTTTCTTTTATAAATCATCAATGTTTATTGTAAGAAACATAAAGGTGAGTTTAAGGACTTATACCATACATATCGACTTTCATGTTTAAAATACCTGATTCCATATCGTAGTCCTTAAACTTCTTGTTATGTTTCTTTCAATAAACGTTAATAACCCATACTCCTTACTGCCCCGCACCACAGCGTACATATACAAATCTCAACAGCTAAATGTAATTCATAACATCAGGAAACATTCATTGTAAACCGCTTTATTTAATTTGGCCTCAGCACCATGATTGCTGACTTATTGTCCGAATCCGGTTGTGCTGATGTTGTTGACGGTGATGTTGATATTGACGTTGGACGTCATTTGTTGGCCATAAAAGTATTTACTTGAATACAAATGAAATTGTAACCAATCAATCTTAATTAAACCCTTCAACAGTTTACCCTCATCACCATCTGGATGTGCCAGCAACAATTTTGTATTTTGCACAAATGTGTAATTTTTTTTTCTTTGGTAAATTTTTATTTACATGCTCGTATATACGTAGGAATACATATGCAACCACACATATGGGAAAAATGCGTATGCATGTATTAAATATGTATATACATAGTATAGTTTCCACAATTTCGTTGGTCATTTAATGGTTGGCGTCGTGGGTTTATGTTTATGTTGCTGTAAGTGGTCATAATGGTATGGAAGACCATCGTCGCTTTTACTGCTTTAAGTTCTGCTATGACTGCTACAATTTTTAATTTTGTTATAGTTTCATTTCATGTTGACAATTTCTACAGACATTTGGAGATAATAAAAAAAGAAATAAAAATGTATATTCATGTGTAGTAGCTTGAAGCGATTATTTGTTCTATTATGCATATTGCTTCGTAACGCACGGAGTGCACTTGCTTTCAATTCAAATTGCATATAATAGCAGCAGTAGCAGCAATAACAATATCGGCAATAAAATTAGTTGCAATAATTGAAAATTATGTCTTTCACCATAACAATGACAACAGCTAACATGTAGAAAAAACTCGATTGCAATTCAAGTTGCTGAAGAAATTTGAGTACATTTTTGTATGCTATTTTTTGTATTGATTTGTTCACAATTGTTATTCTGTCATAGAACACTGTAAAACATACTAACATGCAAATTGTTGTTTACTTACACAAACATACACTATTTACAGTTGATGTTGTTGGGTTGTAACAATAAAGTTGGAGGGCAAACAGTAGCGAACACATTAAATGACACTTACACCGCTGGAGTGTGGGTGTTTGTTTTTTCCATATTATGACTGTGTGTGGGTGTTGTACATACTCGTTCTCATAAGGCATTTTTGACTTTACATGATGTAAATTTTAAATGTTTGCCTAACTTTGAAATTGTTTTATACATTACTCAGTACAACACATGATTTTGGGAATCAATTCTGAGAACTGCACGTGAAAGTAGCCCCAAAAAGAAGAATTCCTGCATAATTCGTTTTGTCAAGGTACATGCCATTATATTTTAATATCGATTTGAAGTTAGTAAGTATCGAATAGGGAAATTTGTCATGTTTTAGGCGCTTTTGTTATATGGTGGCGTATGATTATCATAAGTAATATTCCACCCTTGCTTACGTAGGGAAGCGTTATATGAACAGATTAAGGAAATTGTAATTCCTAATTTTTTTAAATTTGTTTCAGCTAAATCGGACTAGTGGTTCTCAAGTTATGTCAAACAAAAGAGCCTAAAACGTGATACTTACTTACTTTAAATCGATTTTCAATTATTATGGCATGTCACTTGACAAAACGAATGGTGCAGAATTCCTTCTATTTGAGGCTACTTTCACGTGCTGTTCTCAGAATTGAGTCCCAAATCAATGAACTGAAAAATGTTGTACTGTATTATGAACAACTCTGATATTGAACTTTTATAGATTTATGACTTTTACGTCAAATCAAATTAAATATTATGGCAATCAAAGTAACATTGCGCAAGGTCAGGCTTAACTACGTTATATATTTGTTTAAAATACTTACCAGGCCATACTGTTCAGACCGTCAAGGTGACAGCATATGTAAAACTTACGCAGAATTCTGCCTTGCTCATCGATCCGATCCCGATTCTGTTTTCCAAATTTCAGGACGAATGGTGCGCTATGCCTCCAAATATTGCGTTTTAAAATAGGGGTCTTATTGGCGGTGCCATGCCTACTAATATAATTCCGCTCAATGTTGACTTGATCACGGATATTGTTGTTAAATGCATCCACACTAAATTTAATGTCTTGTTTTTCTTACTTGACATCAGCAACAGCAATTCATACACGTAGAAAATAATTCCAAGCTCTTCGGTCTTTTGCGCTCCGTAGGTATTTAGTTCGTCACACCAAATTTAGATAACAACTCTTTCACCTCGTCTATTCAACGAAGTTTTGGTCGCACCCTCTTGCGCCGCCCATCATGTTTACTACTGAAGACCTTTCGAGCTGAGACTTTTTCATCCATTCGTACAAGGTGTCCCAGCTGGCTATTTGAACGCGCTTGTTAACGTCCATGTTGTTATACAGCTCATAGCTCATATGACGACCGAGAACCGTTGATAACGTTATTCACTTTATAACACTTGATGAATAATTAGGATATACATATTTTGAGTTATTTTTTAAATCCTGTGTCCTTGCCGTGGACAAAAAACTGTTGTGCGTGGATTTTGCTGGGAGTGTGTGTAGTTCCACAAGAGTCCTTGGATCCCTTTCAACATTATGTAATATCTTCCTATTATCCCTTGGGCTTAAAAAAAGTGATGACATTTGAGATCCTCTATTCGTACAAAGTGTACAGCGCTTGCGGTCTATTTGAACACGCTTGACAACGTCGATGTCGTTATATTGCTCATAGTCCATTCGGAGGTGGTGAAGGATCCAAATATTTTGCGAAGTAGTAGTGTTTGTAATTCCCTAACAGTCATTGGATCCCTTTCAACAATCTGCAATTTCTTCCCATTATTCTTTGCACTTAATAAAATGATGACATTTTAGATCCTCCATTCGTTCAAAGTGTCAAAGCCAGCTCTTGCGGGCTATTTGAACGCGCTTGACTACGTCAATGTCGTTATATAGCTCAAGGTTCATTCGGCGACGATGATGGGTCCAAACATTTAGTATTTTTCTCTCAAAATCTCCCAAAATAAATTGGACCGCTTGTTCCATTACCCAGGATTCTGCGCTGTACAGCACAACAGGTAGGATTAGTATCTGGTAGAGTTTGGTCACTGCTTTTCGAGAGAGAGAGAGCATTGTCATTACATCGCTTGCACATAATAGCAGCTGTTTGCAATCAATACTATTCTCTGGAATTCCAAGCTGACATTATTATTTCTGTTTACGGCGAAGTCATGGAAGAATTAAAATCATCTACACTTCAAAGTTATAGTTGTAAACATTCACGCAGCTTCCCAAACGAGTAGACTCTTTGTTCATTGAAACAAATAACTTAACTTTGTTCTCATTTATCACCAGACCCTCTTCTGCCGAATGCTTGTCAATGTTTGAAAAGGCTGTAGTAACATCCCGCAGTTCTCGGTCAAAGATATCTATATCATATGCATACTCAATCAGCATGTGACTTTTTTATATGATGGCAGCAGTCGTTATGATGTTAAACAGATCGCATGACAGATTATCGGCTTGTCTCAAGCCGTAGCTTGGTAGAAAATGGCTCTGTCGGATTTTTGCCTATTTTCACTAATGAATTCGTGTCAGTCAGCGTTATCCCGCAAATTCGTATGAGCTATGAGGGTATACCAAACTCATTCAAAGCATCTAATAGTTGCTGTCGTATCGGACTGTATAATGCCAATAACTTTGTACAAATTACTGTGTATTTCACCTAACATCTAAAAGCCTTATTGACAAATGCCTTTTGTCAATACGTGCGTCACCTTGTAAAGGGTCGTAATACGTGATGTATTTATTTAACATCGACCTTATAACCCAAATGGGAGCAAATGGTGCAAATGCACCAATATTAAATTGTTTAACTAATGTTAACAAATTGCTTTGATCATTTATTATATATTTGCGGTTGATGGCGATGCCAAACAATAGCAAGTGTTAATGTTACAAATTGTTGGTGTGGACGAGCGAAACGCATATACAAATAATAGCAAATTCCATATAACATATGTGAAAATATAAATTTAAACAATTCACAATGTGTTTAACATAAGGACATCAATTTATCTTGTTGAGGACGCAATTTGCTGGCAATCATAGTACATATAACATCATGTTAGTAAAGTTGTTAAAACATCAATGAGATATTCTATATCTTCTGTATTGATTAGTAAGAGTGCCAGAGAACACAATTTCTCATTTAAATTGAAAAATGTCTAGCCGATCCTCGTAACATTGCTTATTGTTTTAATATGCGACTTATGGCCTTGTGCTGTCATTTTCCCAATAAAATGTTTTTCTTTTGCGGAATTCGACAAAATAATATTAAAGATATGTTTTTTTTATCTCAAAACACATAACATATTTCTATAAAACACTCCCTAGTCCCTGTTTCATTTCCTTTTTTTTTTACTTTTTCACGTTTTTTTTGTATTCCAATTTTGTCCTCTCTGGTTGTCTGTTGCTGCTCCCTGCTTTAACAACATCGTTCGCCAGTAACAGCACCAACATTAAAACAAATATATTGTGTCATTTTTATGCAGTGTCTTACAGAAGACAGCTCATAAATTAATTTTCTTGTCTGTTTCCCTTCATTGCGTTAATAATGAGCTTTTATGTTTTAATTTTCCAAATTTTTTTTGTTGCCCCTTGGGGTTTCACAAAGTATGACAGCAAATAATCTCTTGTTGGTGGCAACAGACAGCAACAGAGGCAAACTGAGTGTTGGGTAGATTGCAGAGCAGAGCAGAGCAGCAACCTCCCATTGAGAATGTATTGCATACTAAATACTTTAACGTAAATCATAAATTTAGTTTCACTTCATTTATTTCTATTGTTAAATTAATTAGAAGTAATGCAAATATAAACTTTGCGCTAAAGAACGATCAAAAGAGGAGTAAGGATGAAATGTGAAAATTAATTTTAAAGTAGTGGTTAGGTGAACATTTAACGAGTCGGTAGGGGGTTAATAGAATGAATTGATGGCGTACCTGCAATTAAGATTTTGAAAGCAGAAAAGAGAGAAAGTTTCTTATATGTACTTATATAACGATATCGGTAACGCTGTTGATATATTTACTATGAAAATAAGCCATTAGACTTAAGGCCGCTACATAAACAATGGAAATTTGTATCTATTTATATTTATTTATTTTATTTATTTACATTATATTATACTTATATTAAAATAAGAATAATATTATAAAAAAGATAGCAAAACTGGCGGCTAAGGCCATCGGCTTTTTCACGTTTTTAACAGCAGCCGATTCAGTTGATATGATATAGACCCAGTGAGTGGTTTTTGATATCCTGGAAGACATTTTGCTATAATAAGCATTCTAGCAGGTATCTCATATGTCCAAAAAATTTACAAAGTCTTCAAATCCTTGTGATACACTGGAGATATCCGATGTTTCTATCGAGATAACCTGCATGTCCTTTCTGTTATGCTGTGGATTACAATTAGTAGTATTATATTATACTGCCAGAGTCCATATAAAACCAACAACTTTGTTGAGATATTATAGGGTGTTTTTTTACACGCTACACAAGCTATCAATTGCCGCACGTATTACTAATTTCAAGATCTTTCGTCTTTTGCGCTCCGTAGAAATTTCGTCACATCAAGTTTAAATAACATCTTAACCTAGTAACATACAACGAAATTTTAGTCGTCCCCACCAGCGCCGCCCATCGACGTTATTGCTGAAGAGAGAATTTTATCCATTCGTACAACATGTCCCAGTTAGGGTATTCTATCATTATGAATGCAATTGACTGCGGCGATGTCCTTAATCAGATCATAGTACATAGGAAGACCGAGAACCTTCGTTAACGATATTCACCTTATAATACCTGATGCATAATTGGGATATGTTTTGAGTTATTTTTTAAACCCTACGAGTCCTTGCCGTGGACTAAAAAACTGTTGTGAGTGGACTTTGCTGGGATTGTTTGTGATTCCCTGAGAGTCCTTGGATCCCTTTCAACATTCCGTAATTGTTTCCTATTATACTTTGTTATTAAAAAAGTGATGAAATTTGAAATTTTCAATAGCTTGGTATGTTCTGTGTGTATTTGCCATACCCTACTAGTTCATTCCTATTCCCTACGTGTCTATTTGATATCCAGAGGGTTGGTATTCGGTGGCCTAAGGAATGTGTCATTTGACGATGTTTTTCATTCCGTGGATCCTTATGATACCACAAGGATCCTCAAAATATCCTACGACCAATAGTTTGTTATCTGTCGATTAAGTTATTGCCATCACATATTCTGTGAGACATTTTAAGATTAATGTGTGAGTTCAATCTGATTCCCTCTTATTCAGGAAAGTATTCTGCGAATAAGGGCGATGATCAGTTTCAGGTTACCCTGTATTCTTCGAGTTGTTGTTTTTCATAAACTAACACATCCTGGGGACTAAAAAAATGTGTCATGCAAGGACATTCTACATTCTTCGAGTCCTTTGAATAACACAAGGATCCTTGAAATATCCTACGAATCCTAACTGGTATTCTTTGGATTTAAATTGTGTTCTGCTTGGGGTCAATCTAATTCCTTAAAGTCCATTTAGTTATCTGCGAACCAGGGAAATTTTTTGTCTCAGGTTACTCTGTATTCTGCGAGTCGATGACATCACATCATTAACTAAAACATTTTGTGGACTAAAACAATATGTCATGTAAGAACATTCTACATTCTTTGAGTACTTTTGGTACCAAATGGATCTTTGAAATATCCTTCGACTCCTACCTGGTATTCTGTAGATAAAAAAATTTACATTTTCGAAAGTCCATGAAGATATTCTGCGAACCAGGGCATTGCCAGCACATCTTGAACTAACACATCCTGAGGACTAAAACAATGTATCGTGCCAGGACATTCTACATTATTCGAAACCTTTTGGTTCCAATTGAATTCTTGAAATATCCTTCGACTCCTAGTTAGCATTCTGTAGAGTAAAATATTGATATTTTCGGTATTCTGTGAGAACTTTAAATAAATTCGGGTATCCTGTGTAATGCTTTAGGTCAATCTAATACCTTAAAATCCATTAAGATATTCTGCCAACCAGTGCGATGTTCAGAATCAGGTTACTCTGTATTCTGCGAATTGTTGCCCATCATGAACTAACACATCCTGAGGACTAAAGGAGTGTGTCATGCAAGGACACTTTACATTCTTTGAGTCGTTTTGATACATAATGGATCCTTGAAATATTCTTCGACTCCTTCCTGGTATTCTTTGGATTAAAGCATTGATATTTTCGGTATACTGTAAAAACTTTTTAAGCCCTGTAGATAAATTAAGTTATCATTTGTACTGTGGAAAGTCAATCTAATTCCATAAAGTCCATGAAGATATCCTGCGAACCAGGCCCATGTTCAGAATCAGGTTACTCTGTTTTCTGGGACTCGATGGCAGCACATCATAAACTATTGAAGATTCACAACAAACGGCAACTACTTTTTTTATCTACGAATCCGAACGTCAAATTCGTCAAAAATTGCATATAATTGATTTTGGCGCAAGTGCAAAAGTTTTAGGTGGAGAAGTCATAGCAAAGGGTGCTGGTGAGATAGTTTGACAAATATTGAAATAGCTATCCGCCCTGCCAGCTGTCTCATAATCCATCTAACACAACTTTTGCATAATAAACTCTAGTAGCAATAATAGAAATGATCTTAAACCGGACGATGGCAACTTATTGATATTCTGCACAGATCAACTAAACAAAACAAGAGCAAAACAAACACGACAGGTAAACTGGGTTGGTACACTTGTGACAAAAACAGTTCCATGAAATTTTGTCCGATCGACTAATACTTAGACAAGAACTTGTTTGGATAAGTTATTTTACTACAGCACAAGGTTCTCATTGCTGTGTTAACAGGCGCTTGGCTGTTTTTTTATATAAAAATTGGCCAACAGTGTCCCGTAATTGACTACTCATACTGTGTTTTTAACAAAAAACTAATTATAGTGATATTTACCCCCAGGGAGTAAAGGCTCTTTTTATATTTCCCCCATAACACAGAAAAATATGCAAAACATGATTATGGACCTTTAATGAAACCACACAACGACTCTTACTCAAAAAGTAACCCACCACCACCTATGGTCACTTTATATATCTGAGTGTATCGAGTTTACATTAACTTTATCGACTACTCACTCTCAGTTGTTAAATGTAATATAACATTGGCACAATCGTACATTGTACACAATGTATACATGTACATTTTTCTCGTTTCCTTACACCATAGAAAACATAATCGATACTAAATCGTAGTGGAAGTAATTCCGACTGATATCCTTCCTTTTGTCCATCGTCGGTGTGTTTACCACCACTGGGGGGCAAATAAAGTTTTTCCTAAGCGACGTGTTCGGCATGACAAGATGGATGAAAAGGATACTAGAACACACAAATACACAGCTTGCATCTTTTTTTTGTTATTATGTTTAACATTTATACATGCACACGTAGATGCTACGTATATAAACATATTACCTTACACTTGAACGGTTATATGGAAAATGTATGCAAACATTTTCATTGGTTTTTTGCGTTTTGTTGTTTGGACAACTAACATTGGCAAATGTAAAAATAACTCAAAGCAATGCCAGAGAAGCATATTTCTATTTTTTACTTCAATTGAAAACGGAAGCGAAAGAAGCCACATGTTGCTTTTGTTTTTAATATACAACTAATCAAGTGAAACTAATGTATATGTATCTGCAAGACAGAAGATAAGGTGGGGGGGGAGTCGGACGGTTTGTTGATATAGTGGAAAAAAGTAGCATATGAAAAGTATTAAAATGTATAGCTGTTAAAAAAATTGTTGAATAGAGAATAATTTAAAGTTCTGGAAATTTTTATAGAAAATTGGATTTATTTTAGTAATTAGTAATAAGATTGTGACGTGACGAAAGTCATCTGTACATATATGATCTAGCGTTAACTACACAATTAAGACCTTATAACCTCTAACCACCAATAATATACTCGCCCTTCATTTATTCTTGAATATCATCAACCACCCCAATCTGCAAACACTGTTCCAATTACATCAAGGGGCAAACAACGCATTCGGCAATTCACGCGACTGCCACCAACGAAACATTCGGAAATCGCCACGAAAGGCGAAAGAGTGCGACGACCAACATCCAACCAAACACATTCAGAAAACGATATCACAAGAGAAAGTGTTAATTGATGCAGTGTGATGCGATATAATTCTCATTACATCGACAGCTCTACTTACTTCAATGGTCAAGTATTTTGCTTAGTTAATTCTTCGGTTGTTACCGCAGCGAAGTTTATTGCTAAGTTGCTCTGTACCAAATCTCTCCTGCTCTTCTCAGGGCAATAATTTACCGAAAGAAATATTCTTTTGAATCGGACTTCGGTCTGTTGAATCGGACTTCGGTCTATTAAATCGGACTTCGGTCTGTTGAATCGGACTTCGGTCTGTTGAATCGGACTTTGGTCTGTTGAATCGGACTTCGGTCTATTAAATATGATTTCGGTCTGTTGAACCGGAAACCTGTCTGTTGAATCCAACTCCCGTTGGTTATAGCGACTCGTCAATGGCACAGATTTCGGTCTGGTACACGAAGATACTTTTCGTTCCTGTAGCATTGTATTTTAAATAAGCACCGTAGCATTTTGACACTCCGTCAGGTACGATTATTAGTTTAGTCGCGAATTCGGAATCATACAACTACAAGTTGCAAAAGTCGATTCGCTGAAGAACGCGTGTAATCAACACGATTCTGAGTTGCGGATACCAAACTGATTACCGACGAAAGCCGAATCATCTATACAACCACGAGTTTCAGAAGTCGATTTGCTGAAGAACGCGAGTCATCAACTCGATCCTGAGTTGCGTATACCAAGCTGTTTTACCGACAAAAGCCGAAGCATCGATATATTCCCCAATTTTTCAAATTAACCTGAATACCCGACAAAACCGAAATCACCAAGACAGCCACGTATACCTGATTTAAACCTAAACCATCGACAAACCCGAGTCATCAATTATCGCTTGCTGATATTAACCTGAAACGCCGACAAAACCCGAATAACCAAGCAGACAGCATATATGCTGATAGCAATCGTAACTACTGCTGAGTTGCTGTTACGAACCTGAATTATCGAAAGTACCCGAATTACAATGTTCCTGACAACCGAAACGATCCTGACCTATCTAGTCGACCACTACAGTTTTAGGAGTATAGTATAAGGTTCCCGATCACCTCAAATCGACCGATTCGTAAAGTTCCCGAATATCAAAAACCGACCCGAGTACCGAAACCTGTCATTGCAGACAAAGGTCACATCAATACTCGCCGAGCGTATACTAAAAGTTCTCGATCATCTAAAATCGGGCTAGGTACAAATTACCAGACAGGACAAAATCGCTATCATTTCATTAATTGACAAATGCGGTTATCCGAAAAAACCACCGAATTTTACTTAACCATGTGGCTGCACATTGCAGCTTTTGTGATTTTAAAACTGAAATTTCTCTTTCTACAAAAAAATCTCCTTCCGTTAGTGTCATAATCTTTACACTACTCAAGCTTTTTTACTTAATGTTATAAGTATGGGATTTTCTACAATTGCATTAAGATTAAAACATCATAGTTCATTCGCTATGCCCTTCTTTAGGGTTAAAGTAAGTAAAAAGAATTAGCAAAAGTGTAAATGAGGTTTATGATTTTTTTTGTGATTTCCTTCTCTCGCACCATTATAAATGAAAGGCTACATAGCTGTAATATTTAAACTTAGTATATCTGCAGCTTTCTAGTTTAGAAACTGCAGACGAACGTATAATACTTATTACTTACACTTACTGTTTTTTCGTTGGGTCTACACATAAAATGCAAATTATGCAAAACATGCAGCTATGTTAAGGAAAAACAACGAAATTTTAATATATGCCGTGTTAATGACGAAAGCTAAAAGGTAACGCTGGCCACACTCTGCAGTCATTCAGATTAACTTGAAGTAATAAAAATTTAATTAAGCTTTTATTTACGGTACCCTATATTAAAGCTCCTCATATGCAATGACATAGAACTTAATATCCAGTATGTAGTCACTGCTTAACATGTTTATGAACATTTCAAATGAGCATGTGTGACCACATTTGCTCAATTTATGACACATATATATGTGTGGAACTGAGCTCATTGCATTTACATACAAATTTTCATTTCCGTAATTCCCTGTGCACAATTTGCATTTTTGCATATGCAAATATGCCCACAAGTGAAACGTTGGGCAGAAGCTTCACAACGCTAAAAGTACAACTGAATAGCAAAACTGTTATATGCCTAACTTGTTGAGCATTATGCTACACAATACCTGGGGTCCCCTGGGAATCGTAATTCTCGTGAGTAATAAACAAAACGTCTGTATTTATTTCAGTCGAAGCGTTGCATGGAAGCGTAAAGATGAACAGAGAGTGTGTACTGTCTGACTTTGCTGGGAAGTTGATACGCTAAACTGCAGTTAGTTTTGTAAAACATTAAAGTTTTCTTTTATGAAATTGTATTTTTTGTCTAGGTTTCTTCTTTGTACATACAAAAAAATTGTACAGATATTTTGCAAATATTAAGTCATATTTAGGACTGTGTTAATAATCTAGTTACAATTAATACATGTTTTATACAGTAGATCTCGAATAAATGATTGTGACATTTAATCGAATTTAAATTTCAAATCTGTAATTTATGCGGTGTTGCATTGAAATCTACATTGTTGCTCAATTGGGTCAACATATAACGCTACAGTACAAGAAAGCAATTTTCTCTCAACAGCATTTCTAGCCTGCACACACACATAAGCACAACAACTCACCAGTTATAGTAAGGCAAAGCTCCCCATCATATCGATTGTATACCCAATACTGTGAGAGTGAGTGCGTTAATGTCTATAGTTTTATATAATAAAGTTGTAATACCACAAATTGCAGGGATGCTAGCCAGATATATGTGTGCGTGTATGCGAAAGAAAACTAAGTATGTGTGTGTTTGTGTATGCTCCAGACTTCATAAAACTTACACTTTATTAATTCCCAAAAGTGTTGGGGTATTCTGTATTCATTCCAATGTTTGCTTATACATCGATTGATTACAATATTAAATATTTATTTCATTATTAGCACTCGGGCTTCTTTCTTTCTACATTATACATTTTTAATTAAATAAGGTAATATTATGTAATATTAAATTTATTTTGTGTTATTTACTAACTGTAGGTATTGTTACTTTAAACATATTAACATATTTCTTAAGAAATTAGTTTAACTTTGGGTAATTCAAATATACAATACGTTGAATGTTGAAGACAAGAGGAAGGGTTGTAAAGTACACTTTGCTAAAATTTAATTGGATTCAATTCTGCCGTGGGCCTTTTCTTCTCTTGGGCCTTTTTCCAGGATTTGCCGAAGTGTGAATATCTGGTGAGTTGTTGATTTACTAGGTCTAAAGCCACACTGAAAAGGCCGATCAGGTTGGATAACACTGGCTATAGTCTTTCACATAGCACACTCGAAAGAACCTTATATGCGATGGGTAAAAGGCTGATCCCACGGTAGTTGAAGCACACGCTTGGATCACCTTTTTTCAGTACAAGTCATAATACGCATAGATTCCAATCATCAGG
Source organism: Muscina levida (assembly GCA_964034835.1). Taxonomy (NCBI): domain Eukaryota; kingdom Metazoa; phylum Arthropoda; class Insecta; order Diptera; family Muscidae; genus Muscina; species Muscina levida. Next base: position 3,149,552 of record OZ035881.1, on the reverse strand, counting down.
CATTCACTCATTAAACCAAAACGTGCGTAGGAGCTGGTGCATGCACGTTATCAGCTCCTCGCTACCGGACTTGAAGAGCTCTGCCGAAAGTTCGTCGGCGCTGAATACTTTATTATTTTCAGCCTTGATATTGCTGGTTTTACCTCACGTTGACTTAGTGGTGGGCAATCTGAGCCGTCACACAGTGGTCCATTTCCCTGATCTACCGTAACGAAATTAAAATTTTCAATATTCGAAATTTACCAAAATTTTATTTCCCGACGATAACTAACTGTTCATATAGCAAATCGATAACTTCCAAATTTACAAATTTTCTAAAATTGATTAACTGTCGGCTTTTAAACACAACAAATGTCAAAGCAGCAGGAACAAAAACGTTTTATGGCGATTTTACAAGTGTGCAGATTGTGCAAAAAAGATTGGGAAAACTCATATTTCTGAAAATTTTTGGATTTTTTAAAAGATAAAATTATGTAGTTTACAAAAAAAGTGTATTGTGGCCCGTGCAATATATGAGGTGCTAAAAAATTGTGGTAGAAACCAACACTTTTGTTTAACCTTTTTTGTGACCGAATGTGAACTTCTGTAGAGTAGAACTTATGTAGCCGGTATCGGCCGGTGAAGAGACTGTTCTTATATGTTAGTATATTTCGGCTACCTTATGAAATGCCCAACATTTGCTGCTTTCAGTTGTTTCTGCTCACTATGTTGCAATTTTTAGGTATCATGTCGGTCAGCAATTGCAACCTTTTTTTTAGTTAGGCAGTCCGAGTCAGAGTGGATTATTGACATGAAATAATTTTCACATGCATACGTTTGGCATAATTGTTGATATATATACAGCTGATGATGTACCATTGTGCATCAGTTCGTCACAAAGGGGTCTGAAGATGAACTCGTCATGGAGTTCGAAACGCGTCATCCTAGTGCGTGACACACTGAATTTGACCAAAAATATCAAAACAATAAATAAAGAACACTTTTCTGATCTTGAGCCGAATTTGTTGTATCATTTCGATACACTTAACGTAAATTAATATAATGTACTGTAAGATCGACTAACAAAAAACAAATACAAATAATTTAATAATACAATTTAATACGTCTACAAAAAAAAAAGTAATTAAAAAAAAATTAAAAAAAAAAATTTAAAATAAAACGAATTTTTTAGAAAAAATTTCCAAATTTAAAAAAATATTTTTGGTGAAAATTTTTTTTTTTATTTGGTTCCTCCTTGCTATATTATTCTAGAAAAAGTTTCCATTTGACAAAAATTTTATTTTTTTTATGTTATTAATTTCGTTACGCTAGATCAGGCAAATGGACCACTGTGCGTCGTCGACAATTGGCGTGATACATTCACGTGCGCTGCCTTCTGAACAAGCAGTTGCTGGATGTGTTCTCTCCATATATGCAGCACACTCTGCGTATCTGTGACCTTGTCCTTACAGGAGGGGAGCCCATTACCGTAGCCTTTTGCTTTAACTTTTTTGGTAAAATTTTCGAGCCTCACCTCTATCCCTGTATCGCTCTATATCCTCGTTCTCCTTCATATGATGTTTTTTTAAATATGCTTAAATAGCTGTCTCGCCTGTTTTACTTTCTCCTTGTGCCGTTCCCTAATAGCTCGGGTTACAATTGGCTGTAGCGTTGCCCTATAAGCAGCATCCTGTTCCTCAGACGATATGCGACATTCCTCATCGTAGTAGGATTCGTTTGAGAGCAGTTTTTCATATCCTAGCACGGTTGTTAAAGCGGTTGGCATGTAATGCGCAATATGTTGCCACTGTGTATTGGAAACATCAGAAGTAGAGGCGTTGTGTCGTAGAAGTTGGGAGAGCTGGTTGGAATAGGCAGTGGTTATCAATGTGGTTTGCAGTATTGCGATATCCAGCTTTCTTTGTGTTTGATTACGTGCGTTTTTCGCTCTGCTTAATCTTGTGCTGCAACCAGGTAATGATCCGAGCCAATATTAGCACCACTGATCACACGCACGTCCATGAAACTAGATTCATGCCTGCCATCAATTACCACATGATCTGTTTGATTGTGGCTATTCGATCACTAACAGGATTGAACTGCAAGACAAGTTGCCTGAGTCTCTCGCCAACTACAAATCCACATCCAAATTCGTGCTTTTCGGCATTGCAGTTGTAATAGATGTCGCAATTTAAACGTTCTCGAGCATCCTTTTCCTGTCCATCTCATCTCCTGGATGGCGGTGATGTCAGTCTTATATTATTGAGGACATCCGCCAGTTGGATAGTGGCACCTTCTCTATATAGAGTCCGGACGTTGCAGGTGCATATTAAATCATGGTCCCTGTTCCGTTTGCAGGGTTCGTCAACATCTGGGGGGTTCCGTTTCTTACTTCTTCTTTTTCATGTTTTCATAGCCAGTAAAACACCTGAAGCTCATCCATCAAGATTCGTCGCTCACTATCTGCTATTCATTATAAAAAAATATCACGAACAACGTTGCCCTAAACTGGGCAAATCGCCGTTGTGATTTTGATTTCTACTGTATAACTACTGACCCAAACTATACTTTTTACTGTATGATTTCATGTAATTGGAGTAATTTCTTCTAATTAAAATTGAGAAAATTTCTATTTTTGTTATACAGTTACTAACAGAAATTCAAGGTGGTGCCACAATAACTTTGCCTAGATTATTACATTAATATATTTATATCGCCTTGTGCCTCAGCCTACATTCACACAGTGATTGCTTCATTAAGCCTATATTGTATAGGGGCTTGTCTAATGATGCCCCACACCTACACCTGTCTTACTACCAATGTGGCGAGGTCCAATTAAAGTGGAATATCTAATGCATCCGATTACAAATGGTAACCTCGCGCTAAGAAATGTAAATTAGAGCTAACAAAAGATGCCAGTGGCCTAGTGAAGCAATTGTGCCTTAACGTTGATGAGAAAATATTCCTGGTATCCTGTAAGGCATGATGACAGGATAACAAAGAACGATGACATTATGATTACTTTGTGTGTGTTCGTTCTGCAGGAGTCATCGTAAAGGTGATGATATAATATTTTCATTTCCCTTTCGCCAAAGTCAAGCGTTGTAGGGATTATATCAAAACGGTTCGAGCGTTATGAAAAAAAACAAGAAATCTAATGACTGACTATATATAATGAGGTTTTGCCCTTGGTGAAAAAATAATTTAGTTTTTACAATATCGTGTTTTTCTTTATAAATAAGAAGTGTGTTGTAGTTTAATTAAGTTTAACTTGTGGAGATTTTTCTAAATATCTCTGGGTACAGGGATTTATATGGAATCTTTTTTGCAGGTCAAAAGAGGCTAATTTATTCACTTTTATGTCTTTAATTACACAGCGTGAATATAAAAAATTTACATATGGTTTGACCATCAATTCTATGTATTCTGGAGGTGCTGCATTTAATGGTGTCCAATATATTGTGGTGTACTTTAATTGTAATGCAAAATAATTTTTTGGATATTATTTCATATGGTCCTGTGGGTATTATTTAATTTGCGGTTTATTTCACAGCGCCTTAACAATTAAAGTTGAAGTAAAAAATGTATATCATTTTCTGTAAAATTAATGACTATTTCAACTATGAATAACTAAAATGAATATAAAGACCACATTTCTATGTATTGGTTCTTTTCGCGATGAAATCATAAAAATTATAAACAAATGGCTCAACTTAGAATATTAATATTTTTCCCCTGCAGCTCTGAAACAAACTAATTACAATTTTGCAAATATTTAAAAAAATATGTAATATTATATTTTATTTTAATATACGTCAATTGCTCACACCTCAGCTAAAACTGTTACAAAATTTAAATCGTTCACACAAATATACATATGTATGTCTACGACTACATACGTATAATGATAGTCCGAAAAAAATTGCAATAAAATGTTCATGGCAAATCTACTAGTTTGAAAACATCTATTAATTATTTATCATGCAAATTTATTTATGAAATTCTGATAACTTAAATTCGATATGACTGCAATATTTATGTAAATGTGACTATCAATATTAAAAATTAGTTTAGCATTGATGCACAAGTTATTTGGCAATTACGCGTCATTTCACTAATGCAATTACATATACTCGTACATATTAATTGATATGTGTGTGTATATGTCTGCCAAATATATTGAAGGGTATACATATTTGTATTGGCAGGACATTGATAGCTTAATATTTAATTAAAAACATGGTGGGCGAAAAAAACGTAACATATTGAAATTGATATGTTATTACCAGGGCAACCGGAAATATGCTCTTAAAACCAAAATATTCTAAAATATGACTTTATGAGCAAAATATGCAAAAATATGCTTTAACAAATAGGTGTCAAAACATTTATAAGAGTATGAAACATAAAAATAAATTACCCATTTGTTAATATTTAGTCCTAAAAAACATGCATTTGCATATTTCCGATTGTCATATTGTTTTTTACAAATTGTCCCGGCTACTTTAAATGGTGATATTGTAATGGTACTCAAATAGTCCGAATGATTTACTTTGTCTTACTTTTGCACTGTAACCCACACTCAGGAGCAAACGATTGAAGGAATAATACAAAAACATTCATAACTAATAAACTGTTATAGAATCAACGAATTATAAAAGTAATAATGTTGGCAGTAATGAGTAATTCCCTAAGGCCGAGGTCATACATATACTGACCGGCAAAATTGCGAGCGACAGAGCGGTGAGCAGCAACAAATTAAAACGTATGAAATACTGTTGAAGTAGCCACACAATGAGCGGCATTTCTGAGAGGGGCTATGTTATATGTTTCATTGCGTTGCCTCGGCCTAAGAAGTACTAACCATATTTTTTTTGTTGGGTATTTCACTTTAATTTCTGCTGCCGCTAAAAAATATATACCAATTTCTGTTAGAAATTTTTGGTTCTTAGTTTTTTATGCCTCACAACTTCCAGTAAAGCAACTGGGCTTTGTCGCGTGTCGTGTCTTAAATACAATTCTTAATAAAATTCTTAGAAATCCCTTTCTGCTGTCACATTCCAAATATATCGTTGCGGTCTCAAGTTGTGGTCAAAAATTCTTCGTTATTTTTGCATTTACTACTGCTATGTGCTGATAAGGGTGGCCATAAAAATCGATGTTGGATTTTTGTCGGTGCCACCCCCAAATTTTAGGATAGCCAAAAGCTCCTACTCATACAAAATAATTTAAATTTTGTAAAACATTTTGATTTTCTGAATGAATTTATAAAATTTGTTTGAGGATATGTACAAAATACACCGACAAAATTCTGAAATTTTTTTTGCCCGTATAACTTCGTTTACCCTAGTGCTGATGCCGAACATTTTTGCCATTAAAACATTAATTAAATATAAACACAAAAATATTTTGCTGAAACGAAATATTCGCTGAAATATTCGTGTGGTAAAGTATAGTAGAAATATACGAAAGCAAGCGGTAAACAATAAGCAATGCTGCAAATTAATTATGTTGTTCTCTTAAATAGCAGAACTTAAATGTACGACTATGGTCATAGTTCATATTTGTTTGTAAGTATTAAATTTCAGTGAAGAGGGATCTTAGGGATAGAGTAGAAGTGGAAAACATTTTGCGACTATATATATGATATTAACGTCGTGTGACTATGTGAATATGGCGATACAGTAGACAATGTATTTGGAACATTGTATTTTGACTAAATATACGATTTATCATGAAATAATTTCAGACTTGGGTGCCGTTGGGGATGTAAAGTGAATCTTGCATCTCAAGCCGACTAACAACTTCCTCCGTGGTGGCACCTGGGCAACGTTGTTCGTGACAGATAGTGAGTGACGAACCCTGATGGCTGGGCTAGCCCTCCGTCTTCAGATCCTTTATGGGCTATGAAAACACGAGAAAGAAAAAGTAAGAAACGGAACCCCCAAATGTTGACGACCCCCGCAAACGTAATAAGTACCATGGTTTATGGATATACATCTAACGAAAGGCTGACATCACCGCCATCCAGGAGATGAGATGGATAGGACAAGAATCCTTGCGAAATATAATTTGCGACATTTATTGTACTTGCCATGCCAAAAGCACGAATTTGAATGTCGATTTATTGTTTTCGAGAGACTCAGACATCTTGTCTCGCGATTCAACCCTGTAAGTGATCGAATAGCCGCAATCCGCTTCAAGTCTAAATATTTCTACATCACGCTGATTTGTGATCATGCCCCGACGGAAGATAAAGACGATGAGATTAAAGATGCATTTTACGAGCGCCTAGAGGAAACATGCGACCGCTGCCCTGGCCACGACATTGAAATTGTCCTGTGAGACTTTAATGCAAAAATAGGAAGGGAAGATGTTTTTGGTCCACCGATCGGTAAATTCAGCCTGCATACCGACACGTCAGACAACGAGTTTAGGCTGGTTAACTTCGCAGCCGGAAGGAAGATGGTAGTGACTTGGCTATCCCCCGATCTAAACACCAAACTTCAAATTGATCATGTGGTAATTGATGGCAAGCATGTATCTAGTGTCATGGACGTGCGTGTGGTACGTGATGCTAATATTGTCTCGGATCATTACCTAGTTGCAGACAAGGTGCGCACAAGATTGAGCAGAACGAAAAACGGACGAAATCAAAGACAAAGAAATCTGGACATCGCGAAGCTGCAAACCCCAGAGATAGCCACTGCCTACTCAACCAGCTATCCCAACTTCTACGACACAACGCATCTACTTCTTACTTTCGCGATACACAGTGGCAGCATATTGCGCATTCCCTGGCAATCGCCGCAACAACCATGCTAGGATATGAAAAACGGGGCTCAGACGAATCCTGGTACGATGAAGAATCTCGCATAGCGTCTGAGGTACAGGATGCTGTTTATGGAGCCAATTGTTACAGATAGAAAAAGGCACAAGGAAACAGAAAAACAGGCGAGACAGCTATTTAAGCAAAAAAAGCTCAGATGAAGGTACGGGAGAACGAGGATATAAAGCGATATAGGGATAGAGTTGAGGCCAGAAAATTTTACCAGAAAGTAAGACCAAAAGTCTACGGTAATGGGCTCCCCTCTTGTAAGGACAAGGATGGAAATCTGGTTACAGATACGCAGAGTTTGCTGCATATATGGAGAGAACACTTCCAGCAACTGCTGGTTCCAGAAGGCAGCGCACGTAAAGGTCTAGCGCCAATTGTCGACGACGGCTTAGATTGCCCACCACCAAGTCAAGCCGATGTAAGAAGAGCAATATCGCGGCTGAAAAATAATAAAGTAGTCAGTGCCGACGGAGTTCCGGCATAACTCTTCAAGTCCGGTGTCGGTGACCTCATAACGAGCATGCTTGCCCGATGATTTTGATCTAAGCGTAGTATGTCATGTGCTGAAAAAAGGTGCTCCAAGTGTGTGCTCCAACTACAGCGGGATCAGCGTTTTACCATCGCAAATAAGGTCCTGTCGAGTGTGCTATGTGAAAGGCTAAAGCCAATGTTATCCAACCAGATCGGGCCTTATGAGTGTAGCTTTAGACCTGGTAAATCAACAACTGACCAGATATTCACACTTTATGAAAAAGATCATAAAGATCGGAGAGAAATATACCGACACGCACTATCTTTTCGTCGACTATAAACTTGCCTTCGACAGCCCGATACGGCAGAATTACACGAAGCCATGGCTGAGTTTGGTATTCCAGCGAAACTGATACGCATTTGCGGAATGACGCTGACTGACACGAATTCTACAGTGAAGATTGGTGACGTAGATATCATCGGTAAAAAACTGCGGCATGTGACTGCAGCTTTCTCAGCTATACAGAAAGAATCAGAAAAAATGGGTCTAATGGTATACGAGGACAAAACGAAGTTATTAGTCTCAACAAACAAAAAATCTACTCGTTTGGAAAACTGCGTGAACGTTGACAACTATAATTTCGAGGTGATAGATAATTGTATCTGCCTAGGCTCTGCCATCAATAAAACAAATAATGTCAGTCTCGAAATCCGGAGAAGAATCCTACTTGCTAATAAATGCTACATGTGGACAGACGCATTAAGGTGCAGTGGTTGCGTTGGGCATGTTATGTTGTACGCATGGACGAAAATGCTCCAGCTCAAACAGTCTACGATAATGAACTCGATGGACGACGCAGAAGAGGGCAACCAAAACTCCGTTGGAGACATAAGATTACTGTAAACCTTACAGAACTTGGTGTGATTATGTTAACTGGAGAAGAGGGGAAGAAGATCGAAGCGCTTTTAATATTTTTCTACGTGCGGTATATAATCGAATAGGATTGCAAGGAAATGCCAGCTTAGTAAGTAAGTATTTTCATACTTGGAAGCATTGAGCAAAAACTGCTCGTATATTTAATTCAGTGTTCCATAAATGAAGAAAAAAATACAGTAAAATAGTAATATGAATGTCGTAAGCTATTTCGATGCTCAGATACCCTTCAACATTTGTAAAAATGGAGATTAAAATATTAGTGGTATTCATGATCATAAGTATTTGGTCAATTATTGCAGTATTTTTCATAAATTTAGTACTACATACCAAATTGCAAAAACTAAAATAGCGAAAAACCAAGTTGTCTTTAAATTTTTGTTTTTGTGAATTTTTTTTAACCCCCAAAAAGGGTGAATTTTGTATGAGAGATGGGGTTAGTGTTTGTCTGATATTACTCATCATAGAATTTAGCTTCTCTAGAAGATAGAAGCTTGCATACCATATTTAGCGCGATATCTCTTATACTAAGCCCGTAATCCTTGTGACAACCAGACATCTTTAAATCGGCTCAGAATTTGATGCTGATTCGTTTACATATCGTCCCCTTAATAAAACAATAGTGTATAATTTTTTTAGCGTTTTGAGAAAATCGAGTTTAAAATTTTCGTCAAATCGGATGTCTATGAAATTTTTTAAGAACAAATTAAACACTATTTTTTCCAGTGACGTTTTGACGCACTTTGTGGAAGTAGATTTCGACGAAATTTTTACCAGACATAGAATCAATGATGGAGATTCTAAATATGCAATAAAAAAAGGTGTATGAGCACATATACTATTGTTATATTAAGGGGATGATATATAATTGTTTGTTAAATATTTTACAGTTCAATGTTCAGCATTCGTATGTCTATTTTCTTCTTCTGTCTTCTTCTGTCACACCTAGTACAAGCTTTACTGCCATAGAATATACAAAACACTCATATACTCGTATGTCTTGACGATGTTTTGTATTTTGCTAAAACGGAAATTAGAACATAAACAACACATATGGCCAAAACATGGTGAATATATTAATTCAACTGCGATTCAACAGATATGGGTAAGCACGATGAGCGGCATGAAAAGAATTACCATGCTGAGCTCAGGTTTCATTGCCCTATAAGCCTAAATCTTTGTAAACATTTTTATAAGCTTCACAATGTCATATTCTAGATATTTATGACATGCAGTGCCTGCTTTTAATTAATTACTTCATCACTTGCCGCATAACCTCTTTCCTTACCATTCTTTACCTTTCCTTACTTTTTTTCCTAATTTAATTTTCACATTTTCACGAATATGCAAGACAATTTATTGAGTTATTTTTTTCTTCACAGCACTTCTACTAAAACATTAAATTGCTTACTACGGAGCACTAATGGAGACAGTAAATTGTTGAAGTCGTTCGACTTCATGCCGCTGTACTTGCAAAGCTAAATTAAAAATTTAGTGTTAAAATGTGCAAATGAAATTGCGGCCTAGTGAATCTTTGCATATTATATATTACACAGCGATGCTCTCGAATCGTGTACGTAATTGCAACAGTGTGTAAAGCATACTAACACATAGTTATGGTACGGAATAGGTGCGCGAGGATGTCTGCTTGCAATATATTAATTTGTCTTTATAGTTTTTGTCACACTTTACACATGAATTAATTAACACTTCAAAAAGGGACTAAAACAGTCGTTAATTGCGTTTGTGAGTACATTAATTTACATGTGTTGTCATGGCAGGTGCGAATAAAATTAAATTTACTCATTATTTAGCAGTGTGCGAGTACACAGCAAACAGTTTACAAGTCATATTTGAGATACTAGATTCAAAATGGATACCAGAAAATATAGAACAATTTTATGTTAACAATTTCGCGGGCACAAATTTTAACAGATATCGTTGCTTTTAAATTTTTCAAAGTTCAAATGAATCACTTTGTAAAGTTAAATGTCAATTACTTGTTTCTGATAATGTTTGCGATGTTATAGAAATCTTCTTTTAAATAGTACTTTATTGAAAATTTTTGCTAACATAAAAAAGTTTTTTATTAGAAAAAACACAGCAGATATTAATTAAAATGAAATTCAATGCTCACAATACTATAACAAATATTTGTTTGCCATGTATCCAATATTATCATTATGATGAGTTATTGCATTAAAAAGAAACAAGTTGTTTACAAATTATTTAATTCGGATTTTTTGATTTTCAGGTCCATCAATTATGCCACCATATTGCTTATAAAGCAAACAACCACAACAAATAATCACATGAGCAGCAGAAAATTCGTGGAACAAGGGTAAGTTAAACAAAATGTATTCCATAATTTAAATGTATACGTACAATTGAAATACTGTAGTAATACTCATTTTATCGTTAAGGACATACATTACAGCGATTAAATATTCATTTCGATTATAATGTGATATTGAATATTTGAATAAACACAGGCGAAGCAGCAATCTGTACATGGGTATCCTCCAAAGACGATGTGTTTTTTTTTTTAAACTTTGGCAAATTGCTGACAATCAGCTCGATTGGTTAAAACTAACTTCTGTTCCCTTTACAATCCAAGATTGTGATATGATAAGGATCTCGCATTGGAAGAGCTTCTCGCTTTCATTTGTAGGCTCTTACTTTATTACTTAACAGGCACTTCTTTGAAATCCTATTGGATTATGTACCGCACGTAGAAAAATATTATAAGCATACGACGCCGGTACTCTCCGTTAGCCATGATGGGCCCATATATTTTACTGAGTATTTTTTCTCGAAAACTTTCAGAACCGATTCATCCGCTTGTGTCATAACCCAGGATTCTGAACCATACACCAAGACAGGTAGAACCAGTTTTTAGATTTTTGTTCATCGAGAGAGGGCTCTGTCATTAAATCGCTTGCGTAGTCCGTAGTACCATTTATTAGCAAGCAGCATTCTTCTCCGGATTTCGAGGCTGACATTATTTCTTTTGTTGATGGCGGAGCCTAGGTTGATAAAATTATCTACCACCTCGAAATTATAGTTGTCAACGTTCACGCAGGTTCCCAAACGAGTAGATTCTTTGTTCGCTGAAACTAATAACTTCGTTTTGTCCTCGTTAACCGTTTGACCTATTTTCGCCGATTCCTTCTGTATACTTAAGAAGGCTGCAATCACATCGTGCAGTTTTCGACCGATGATATATACGTCATGTGCGTACGCGAGTGGTATGTGGCTTTTGTTGAATATCGTGCCACTCGTATTTACTTCAGCTTTCCTCATTATCAATTACATTACTTTGTTGAAGAGGTCACACGATAGGCCGTCACCTTGTTTTAGGCCTCGTCTTGTATAGAATGGCTATGGTCCTTGCCAATCTTCACTGAAGACTTCGTGTCCGTTAGCAAAGGCGTATCAGCTTCGTTTAAATACCAAACTAGCCATGTCTTCGAGAAATTTACACCGTATCGGGCTGACGAAGAAAGCTTTATAGTCGACGAAAAGATGGTACATGGCGATCTGTTTCTCTTGGGTCTTAGCCAGGATTTGCCGCAGTGTGAATGTCTGATCAGTTTGTCATTCACCAGGTCTAAAACCAAACTGATAAGATCAGTTGAGGTTAGGTAACACTGGCTTTAGTCTTTCACATAGAACACTCGACAGGACCTTATATGCGATGGGTATAAGGCTGATCATGCGGTTGTTGGTTCATACACTTGGATCATCTTTTTTCAGCACAAGATATAATACGCTTGGATTCCAAACATCGGGCATTCACTCATTAAGCCAAACCGTGCGTAGGAGCTGGTGCATGCTCGTTTTCAGCTATTCGCCGTAGGCACCGACTGCTTCATTATTTTTCAGCCGCGATATTGCTCTTCTTACCTCGGCTTAACTTGGTGGTGGGCAGTCTAAGCCGCCGTTGACAATTGGCATGAGACCTTCACGTGCGCTGCCTTCTGAAACCAGCAGTTTCTGGAAGTGTTCTCTCCATATATGCAGCGCACTCTGTTCTCTCCATCCTTGTCCTTACAGGAGGGCAGCACTTTACAGTAGCCTTTTGCTTTTACTTTCTGGTAAAATTTTCGGGTCTCACCTCTATCCCTGTATCGCTCTATATCCTCGTTCTCCCTTTCCTTCATCTGACGTTTTTTCGCTTAAATAGCTGTCTCGCCTGTTTTACTGTCTTCTTGTGCCGTTCCCTAACAGTCCGGGTTAAAATTGGCTGTAGCGTTGCCTCATAAGCAGATATCGAATAATTATATGTCGTATTATTTTCTTATATGTTTATTTTTATATTTGTTATATAATTGAACTCTATAAAAACTTTAATTTCTTCAATTTTTTCGAGTTTATTTAACTAAGTCACACCCGTCGTAAAATGGTGTCCCACCCGTCTTTTTTTCTAACAAGTTTTTTATTAAGAAAAAAATAGTTTTTTGCGAACAGTAAGTACTTAACACAATCAAAAAAAAAAATATAGACAATTATCTACGTCACAATAATTGTAGACTTTCTACGGAAATTTGTCAGAATTTAACATGAAAGTCATTTTTTTGCAAAAGCTCAAATTCATAAGGTCACACCCGTTCTTCTCTTCTAATGGACATTCTGATCAGAAATCAAGGACAATCTGGACAAGATTATTTGCAGCAATACGCATTACAAAATCAGAAGACCAATCGGCAGGCGTTAAAGGAGTTAAGTGTTTAGTATCCGGCAAACACAACCATGATACTAACGGCAAATTAAAATCACCCATTACTATTATACGATCCATATCAGAAGTCAAATTTACTACAAAAGAAATTGCATCTAAATGCCGTTCATAAATACTATAATCGGAGGATGGAGGAATGTACGAACATGTGACAAAAAGTTTAGCAACACTTAGTTTTATCGACACTGCCAAAAATTCAATGTCATCAATGTTCGTCTGCACAATTTCATAATTGAACGAATTAAGTACGGCAATGAAAACACCGCCACCAGTTTTGACCAATCGATCCCTACGAGCAATGGAAAATCTATTACATAAAATCTCCGAATTAAGAATATGAGGCTTTAACCAAGTTTCCGAAAATACAATTACATCAAAATCAAATCCAAAACTATCAACGTAAAGAGTTGATAGTTTTGTGTTTAGTCCACGAACATTTTGATATAAAACATTAATAGATGAATTTAGTTTTTTGAAGCCGATAATTGAGGCTTTGGCAGCGACGCTAGGTTGTAACGCCTCTCATTGCCCCTATTTACAAATTCCTTTACCAATGCGTTTGCAGGCCAAAAATTGGCGTCTAGCATTTGCGAAAATAAATTTTCCGGGACAACAATTTTAAATGAAGAAAGCCTTTCCGAAAAAGCAGACTTCATCTTGAAACATGATAAAGAACTCATATTCTCAACTCTAGACGATATATAAAAATTTATGTCCTCGACAGTAATATCGGGCGAGAAACGAGATATAAAAATTGTTCGCCTAGCCGGAATCACAGTTAACTCCTTAGGCCCTGGCTTCAACGCCGATCTCAAGCGGCCGCAAATCGTTTGAAGATTAGAGCGTCAGAACTCGTAGTAGGAGTCACGTGAGCAGATACCCCACGAATAACAGATTTTCCATTGTCAGGGAGGGGCGAATTTACTTCCATTAAGCAAGGCGACACCGGGTGATTAATGGAAGGAATATTTTTTTTCGAAGTTTTCTTACGCTTAGGAGAGGATTTAGATGGAGAGTTCATACATTTCTCCAGCTCCGGATATTCACTGAACATTTTCGAAAACTTAGAGAAACGGTATGTGAGCACCGACAAATCCCTTTCCATATCCGAAAACTCTGACTGCATGCTCTTAAAGAAACGATAAAAGCTCACTTCTATCTTTCTACATTTGGTGCAGCACCAACGAATACCTCGATCCTCATTAAGACAGTCGGCTACTCTAACAACAATTCCCGCACATTTTGTATGACACAAATCATCGCACAACCAACAAGACAGTAAACGTTCGTTATCAGATTTAATAGAACAACTTTTATTTGAACACGACATCATTAAGATAAATGTGGTTCGTACAAAATAAAATAAATAAACAAAAGAAAATAAAAATAAAACGCTTAAAAAAAAAAAAACCGCTTAAAAAAAAAGAAAAATCGCTACAATGATCAACACTGACGAATATATAATAATAATAAAATGATGTGTTGACAACACTTAAGCGATGAAATAAACGAAACAAGAATAAAAAGGAACGTAAAAAAGTAAGCAACAACAAACAAATAAGGTTCTACAAGTAAACAGCAAAACAAATGTTGTTGTTGTTATTATATCCCAAACAGAGGCAAAAGTTTTAATAAACGAAACTAAGTTACAACAGCACTCAACAAACACACCACGATGTTGAGAAATGGTCAAAGTACTTAGCTTTATGTTAAACGTTTATTCCAATAGGTAACACAATATATAAACGGACAAAAGTATTGATTTGAAAAAATAACTCGCAGAGCACAAAAACACACAACTTGTTACTAAACGTTTTAAAACTTAACATTCTATTTATGAATTATAACCAAAAATATGAGTAACATGGTCACACCCGTCCCAATGGAATTGCCCATAAGTGAAATAAAAAATTGTACATTGTAAGTGATGTTCAATAGTGTTAACTTTGTTATTAAAGGATGTTTTGTTCTAGTAGAATAATGTGATCTACCTGATTTCCTTGGCTATATTAATATTAGCATATTTTTGAAATCTTTTCATTATTTTAAGATGAATGGTGTTATATTTGTCTGGCCTATCTTGGTCCTGTAACCATATACTATTATATTATATACCACCGTATACCTATATATTATTAGGCTTTTAGTTGTACCTTCACAAAAACGGCCTTTTCCATACTGTTAGTAATGTTCATGTTCATATGTTGCAAACGTTCCCCTTCGGAGGACACATAACTCATGCCCTAAATATACAATTTATTTATTCATGGGGTTTATCCTGCAGCAACAACAACAAACAAAATAAAAGACAACAACTTTTTAAATGTTTGCTTACTTTTTCCTTGTTAGTGCTGCTTTGTTGTTTGTACCTCGATTCCATATCATAGAGGCACAGTGGGTAACAATTGTTTCGAATCACCTCAAAAATTCTAATACTAAAGCTGAGGTGGTATAATAATAAAAAGTCAGCGGCGATATCCATATTGTCAGTTTGTTAACTGTGAGAAAATTTGATACTGAGCCAGCTCCTTCGCTTAGTTTAATAGTTATAATACATTTTATAGGAAATGTAAGTACTTAAAATAAAAAATATCGACTCAGTTCTTTCACTTAGTTTATAGTCTTTTAAAAAATTCATACGAAATTTTTTGATAAATTTAACAAAAAATATTTAAATTTTTGTTCAATAAATAAATTTGATTTTATTTACCTTAATTTTTTCTGAATAATGAAATTAATTTCGCTTAAATTTCTTTAAAATCATTTCCACCTACTGTACATGACTATTTAGCACATAAAAACACCGTAAGTTCGTCGACTGTAATTTACGAGTGTGTTTGTGTGTGTAATATCCTTGTAAGGATATGTGCACAAAATACTTGGCTTAGGTCTTTATGTATAAACATGTTGGCGGCAGTGCAACAATCATCGTTGTCGTTGATGATTCTTACATTTTGCCAGAATACCTATTTACTTCTTGACGGCTTCGCTTCATTAATATTTGTCCCAACATGGCGCTGCCTTTGCTAAATTAGGTATTCTGTGTTGTTGTTTTTTTGACAGTATCATACAGTGTTCATATCAATCTTATCGTATCAGCATGATAATGTCTATGGGTGTGTGTGTGTCTATGGGTGTTAATCGTAATGTAACTGATGAGCAAAAATTACACCCTTACAAGCAAAGGCAACAGCTGTGTAACATGCTGAGCCTTCGTATGGGTTCTTCTCAGTTTCACAATCCCGCAAATATAGCGGTTGCTATAAAACTATTCATATGAAGGAAATATTATATTTAGTAAAAAATATGTAAGTTAAGTTCTTATTAAAATAATAACTATAACAATTTGTATAAATGTAAACAAAGGGGTGTTACTTAAGGCTGTGAATTCTTAAGGCTGTGCTTACATCGAAAGATTTTATTACCAAAATGTTTCTTTTGTCGGACAAAGCGTTTCATTGAATTGTTCCCAGTGGTATACACAAATCAAGGAGGGTAACAGCTAAATACACAATGCAAATGTAAGTTTTGTCCATAATTATCGCCGCTAGTTACAGTGTCGTATACTTATTAGCAAACACAAATATTAAGTATACGTACAAACTTGCAAGGTTTACACTGTGACACTAAATTGTATGGGGAATAATTCCTTCCGGATTGATAGCTTTAGGTGAGTTTATTCATTTTCCCAGAGGACAGATCTGCCCTCGGTCGAACTTTTTGTATGGCCTGGTAAAGTTTTTGGCTTAAAGTTAAATAGAGTTTGAAATAGGCCTTAAAAAACTAAGTTTCTTATTGCCTTACGAGTAGTGCATTTGCGATTTCAGATATCTTCAGTGAAATTTAACGAAGAATTTTTTATGGAACATTGTAACTCTCCAGCTCTACTCTTCACATGTCCTTTTCGTCCATATTTTGAGAAAAGTTTAAAAAGGACCTTAAAATGGAACTTTACAGCATTCAAATGTCCTATAAACATGTTGGTCAAAAAATTTTACTTAGTGTGCTCTAAGACCAAAAATCGCTATCTCCAATATTTACTAATCATTTTTTCTGTTTTCAAAGCACTGTGTGAACAGCGACTAGAAATAGTCAGAGTATCTATGTTGCTTATTGTTTGAGTGCATTTTCAATATCAGATAACTTCCATGAAATTTAACGAGGAATTTTTGTTGAACATTGTAACTCTCTGTCTCAACTCCTTACGTGTCCTTTTTTCCTTTTTCGAGAAAAGGACCTTAAAATGGGAAATTACAACATTTAAATGTTCTATAATAATGTTGCTTAGGAAATTTTAATTGGGGTGTCCTAAGACGAAATATAGACATCTCCAACTTTTAATCATCATTTTGTGTCTTTTCAACGCACTGTGCGAACAGCGACTTAAAATAGTCATAGTATCTATGTTTCTTATTGCTGTAGTGAAATTTCGATATCAGATGTCTTCAATGAAATTTAACGAATATTATTTTTGTGGAACATTGTAACTCTATCTCGAATGCTAACATGTCCTTTTCGTCCTTATAAAATAATTTGTATAAAAAAGTATTTTTGCTTCACATTTTAAATCCTCTTGGTGGTCAATGAATCAAACAACGCAATTGATATCTAATGTGCAGTTATTCAATAATTTCCTTCAGTTGTTAAACTGTCATTTACTCACAATCTCTAAAACGACAGCGATAAAGAGTATTACTCGTAGTAGCCTTAAGATGCAAAATACTTAAGTAAAGCGATGCACGGATAACAAAAGAACAAGTGACAGAAATCTGACTCTGGCATATCCAACTGAGCGCCCAATAAAGTAGAATGGATTTATCATCTGTCACGTAAGACATTGATCAGAAATACGCGACACAAATGCCAATTGTGCGCAATCACAGACATGACCATGATGAGGGAAAGTAGAGAAAGTAAAAAAGAAAGCAGAGATGCTAAAACAAATCATATTTGTGATAGGTAATGATGTTGCATCAAGTTTAACAAAAGCTACAATTGTGATCTAAACGTTAATAAAAATGTTCGGAATAGTTGCGTGAGCCTTTTTCAATTAGTTAATAAAAACACTAGGTTTAATGTTTTAAAAAAATAATATCTTATATTTTATAGAAGCCTTGCTACGATAAAAAAAGTTCTGCCCCATAAAGCAAATATGTTGCTACACTTGTCTTAGTTTTAGTTTTGTTTATTTTATTAATGACATTTATTTTCTAAATGCCTGCCTAATGAAAGTGTAGCACAATTTGCATTTTGCGTAACAAATCTGTATACAACAATTTTAATTACTAAATTTCCATTTATAATATGACATTTTCTACTTAATCGTATTGTCGTCATTACTTGCTATTCATAGTGAAACTTTATATGTACTTCAGATTACCCTTTGGGATTTTGTCGGAAGCTAAATCATATCCCAAAAGTATGCAACGCAAATAGTAAATAACGATATGCAGCAAGAAAATTTCATTATCGTCTCTTTCATATCCTTAAAGTTGTTATATGAAAAACTTAACCGTGCACATCATGAAAAGCATTTGTACTATATTCTACAATTGACATTAAAAAAAGGTATGTGCCTCATTTGTAAGCCGTTTATGCAAGATATGTTAAGGATAACATATGATATAGGAAATATTTTTATATTTTTTGGTTAACTACTCCTTTCTCATTCAAAAGAACATGCGCGGGTGTATAACGTATATTTTTTATTAATTAAACAATCTCAAAATTTTATAATATATGCTAACTAAGATGACAGTGAAAATTAATATTCACCAATTTCAAGTACAACTTTTAAAGCATAATATCGCATTAAGCATGCATAGACCTCTGCCAGCAGCCATTTATATGCTTCTTTAAATATAAAATTGTTTTCTTCGATCAACGGCATATGTCTTTGAGTTCCTTCCAACACATTACTTCAATAGCAGTTGTTACCTTTGAAAAGATATAATAGCTGTGGCGGAAAATTACTTTGACAAACTATGAAACGTAAGTATATTGCAAAACTTCACTTGTTGTATGCTCATACATACTTTACTTTTAGAGCATCTACCTTAAGAGAAGTAAGTTTTAGTTTGCTTATGAATTTTGCAACAAAAAATTATCCACATTACAAAGGATTTATCGTGCCATTGACAACTTGCAAAGTTTCGAACACAATTAAAATTTCTCAGAGCAACCGCAGCACTTAACACAGCCTATTATGTTCGTTGCTTTCAGCAGCAGACGACAAGGTAAACATTCTTAACGGCTTAGACACCGGAATTGGGTGTCAGGTGGGGCGCATGTAAATTTTATCAAATTGAAGTATGTAATCGCCTGCTAAAGTCTTGCGCTTAAAATTCACAATAGTTTTGTGAATTATTTTAGTTCATAATGTATTCAATAAATAAACTGGAAAAAATCAATTTTATGGCATTTATTATATACTATTTGGTGATTCAAAAAAATGTATCCCGTATTTTTTTTTAATGACATTAATATCAATATCAACATCAATATCAATATCAATATCAATATCAATATCAATATCAATATCAATATCAATATCAATATCAATATCAATATCAATATCAATATCAATATCAATATCAATATCAATATCAATATCAATATCAATATCAATATCAATATCAATATCAATATCAATATCAATATCAATATCAATATCAATATCAATATCAATATCAATATCAATATCAATATCAATATCAATATCAATATCAATATCAATATCAATATCAATATCAATATCAATATCAATATCAATATCAATATCAATATCAATATCAATATCAATATCAATATCAATATCAATATCAATATCAATATCAATATCAATATCAATATCAATATCAATATCAATATCAATATCAATATCAATATCAATATCAATATCAATATCAATATCAATATCAATATCAATATCAATATCAATATCAATATCAATATCAATATCAATATCAATATCAATATCAATATCAATATCAATATCAATATCAATATCAATATCAATATCAATATCAATATCAATATCAATATCAATATCAATATCAATATCAATATCAATATCAATATCAATATCAATATCAATATCAATATCAATATCAATATCAATATCAATATCAATATCAATATCAATATCAATATCAATATCAATATCAATATCAATATCAATATCAATATCAATATCAATATCAATATCAATATCAATATCAATATCAATATCAATATCAATATCAATATCAATATCAATATCAATATCAATATCAATATCAATATCAATATCAATATCAATATCAATATCAATATCAATATCAATATCAATATCAATATCAATATCAATATCAATATCAATATCAATATCAATATCAATATCAATATCAATATCAATATCAATATCAATATCAATATCAATATCAATATCAATATCAATATCAATATCAATATCAATATCAATATCAATATCAATATCAATATCAATATCAATATCAATATCAATATCAATATCAATATCAATATCAATATCAATATCAATATCAATATCAATATCAATATCAATATCAATATCAATATCAATATCAATATCAATATCAATATCAATATCAATATCAATATCAATGGGACTTTGCCCAGAGGCTGAAAACTACTGATTGTCACTCACTTGGGAGTGACCAGAAGCGATTCCTTTGTGGCACTGTCCAAGCAGCTAACTACTTCCGGTCCTAGACCAAGTATTCCCTGGGCAATGACTTCAAAGCAACCGCTTAGAAGTTAGCTAGAGTTAGAAGGCGAAACGTTGAGTAACCTAATCGGCATGCTACCACCGATGCGTCTTAGGAAGTAGGTAACAAAAGTTACTGAAGCTCAACACAGGCTCTCCTAGTGGCCTTGGCAGCCCCAAGAAACTAGGATCGGGAGCGGTGGCCTAATAAGCCACTCTCCTTAAACAAAATTTATTATGAAAACACGAAGAAAAGAAAAAACAAGAACCCCCCCAAATGTTGACGACCCCCGCAAACGATATAAGGACCATGATTTAAGGATATGCACCTGGAATGTCCGAACTCTATACAGAGATGGTGCCTCTATCCAACTGGCGGATGTCCTCGACAAATACAAGGCTGACATCACCGCCATACAGGAAATGAGATGGACGGGACAGGGATGCACACGACGAAAGAACTGTGACATCTTCTACAGCTGCCATGCAGAAAGACACGAATTTGGATGTGGTTTCATAGTCGGCAAGAGACTTCGACACCTGATCTCGCGGTTTAACCCTGTAAGTGACCGAATAGCCACCATTCGCATCCGGGCGAAATATTTTTACATCACGCTGATTTGTGTACACGCCCCGACGGAAGATAAAGACGATGAGATTAAAGATGCATTTTACGAGCGCCTAGAGGAAACATACGACCGCTGCCCTGGCCACGACATTAAAATTGTTCTAGGAGACTTTAATGCAAAAGTAGGAAGGGAAGATGTTCTTGGTCCATCGATCGGCAAATTCAGCCTGCATACCGACACGTCAGACAACGGGTTTAGGCTGGTTAGCTTCGCAGCGGGAAGGAACATGGTAGTGAGTGGAACCAGATTCCAGCACAAAGATATCCACAAGGCAACTTGGCTATCCCCCGATCAAAACACCAAAAATCAAATTGATCATGTAGTAATCGATGGCAGACATGCATCTAGTGTCATGGACGTGCGTGTGATTCGTGGTGCTAATATTGGCTCGGATCATTACCTGGTCGCAGCCAAGGTGCGCACAAGATTGAGCAGAGCGAAAAACGCACGTAACCAAACACAAAGAAAGCTGGACATCGCGAAGCTGCAAACCCCAGAGATAGCTACTGCCTACTCCAACCAGCTCTCCCAACTTTTACGACACAACGCCTCTACTTCTGACGTTCCCGATACACAGTGGCAGCATATTGCGCATTCCATGGCAACCGCCGCAACAACCGTGCTAGGATATGAAAAGCGGAGCTCAGACGAATCCTGGTACGATGAAGAATGTCGCATAGCGTCTGAGGAACTGGATGCTGCTTATAGGGCAACGCTACAGCCAATTGCAACCCGTGCTGTTAGGGAACGGCATAAGGAGAAAGCTAAACGGGCGAGACAGCTATTTAGGCGAAAAAAACGTCAGATGAAGGAACGGGAGAACGAGGATATAGAGCGATACAGGGATAGAGGTGAGGCCCGAAAATTTTACCAGAAAATAAGAACAAATGGATACGGTAATGGCCTCCCCACCTGTAAGGACAGTGATGGAAATCTGGTCACGGATACGCAGAGTGTGCTGCACATATGGAGAGAACACTTCCAGCAACTGCTGGTTCCAGAAGGCAGCGCACGTGAAGTTATCACGCCAATTGTCGACGACGGCTTAGATTGCCCACCACCAAGTCAAGCCGCGCAATATCGCGGCTGAAAAACAACAAAGCAGCCGGTGCCGACGGTCTGCCCGCAGAGCTCTTCAAGTCCGGTGGCGAGGAGCTGATAACGAGCATGCACCAGCTCCTGCGCACGGTTTGGCTTAAAGAGTGCATGCCCGACGATTGGAATGTAAGCGTATTATGTCCTGTGCTGAAAAAAGGTGATCCAAGTGTGTGCTCCAACTACCGCGGGATCAGCCTTCTACCCATTGCATATAAGGTCCTGTCGAGTGTGCTATGTGAAAGACTAAAGCCAGTGTTATCCAACCTGATCGGGCCTTATCAGTGTGGCTTTAGACCCGGAAAATCAACAACTGACCAGATTTTCACACTTCGGCAAATCCTGGAAAAGACCCAAGAGAAACAGATCGACACGTACCATCTTTTTGTCGACTATAAAGCTGCCTTCGACAGCCCGATACGGCAGAAATTACTCGATGCCATGGCTGAGTTTGGTATTCCAGCGAAGCTAATACGTCTTTGCGGAATGACGCTGACTGACACGAAGTCTTCAGTGAAGATTGGCAAGGACCTTACGGAGCCATTCTATACCAGACGAGGCCTAAAACAAGGCGACGGCCTATCGTGCGATCTCTTCAACATTGTGATGGAGATGATAATGAGAAAAGCTGCAGTAAACACGAGTGGCACTATATTCAACAAAAGCCACATGCTACTCGCGTACGCTGATGACGTAGACATCATCGGTCGAAAACTGCGGGATGTGACTGCAGCCTTCTCAGGTATACAGAAGGAATCAGCGAAAATGGGCCTAACGGTGAACGAGGACAAAACGAAGTTATTAGTTTCAACGAACAAAGAATCTACTCGTTTGGGAAACTGCGTGAACGTTGACAACTATAATTTCGAGGTGGTAGATAACTTTGTCTACCTAGGATCCGCCATCAATAAAGCAAATAATGTCAGCCTAGAAATCCGGAGAAGAATCCTGCTTGCAAATAAATGCTACTACGGACTAAGCAAGCGATTCAATGACAGAGCCCTCTCTCGACGAACAAAACTCCAGCTATACCAGATACTGGTTCTACCTGTCTTAATGTATGGCTCAGAATCCTGGGTTATGACACAAGCGGATGAATCGGTTCTGGCGGTATTCGAGAGAAAAATACTCCGTAAAATATATGGGCCCATCATCGTTAACGGAGAGTATCGGCGTCGTATGAATCATGAGCTGTACGAGCTGTACACTGACATTGACGTGGTCAAACGCATTAAGGTGCAACGGCTGCGCTGGCTAGGTCATGTTGTACGCATGGATGAAAATGCTCCAGCTCGAAAAGTCTTCGACAATGAACTCGATGGACGGCGCAGAAGAGGGCGACCAAAACTCCGTTGGAAAGACCAGGTTACTGAGAACCTTACAGAACTCGGTGTGACTAACTGGAGAAGAAGCGCAGAAGATCGAGGCGCTTATAATATTTTTCTACGTGCGATATATAATCCACCGGGATTGCATAGAAGTACCAGCTAAGTAAGTAAGTATATCAATATCAATATCAATATCAATATCAATATCAATATCAATATCAATATCAATATCAATATCAATATCAATATCAATATCAATATCAATATCAATATCAATATCAATATCAATATCAATATCAATATCAATATCAATATCAATATCAATATCAATATCAATATCAATATCAATATCAATATCAATATCAATATCAATATCAATATCAATATCAATATCAATATCAATATCAATATCAATATCAATATCAATATCAATATCAATATCAATATCAATATCAATATCAATATCAATATCAATATCAATATCAATATCAATATCAATATCAATATCAATATCAATATCAATATCAATATCAATATCAATATCAATATCAATATCAATATCAATATCAATATCAATATCAATATCAATATCAATATCAATATCAATATCAATATCAATATCAATATCAATATCAATATCAATATCAATATCAATATCAATATCAATATCAATATCAATATCAATATCAATATCAATATCAATATCAATATCAATATCAATATCAATATCAATATCAATATCAATATCAATATCAATATCAATATCAATATCAATATCAATATCAATATCAATATCAATATCAATATCAATATCAATATCAATATCAATATCAATATCAATATCAATATCAATATCAATATCAATATCAATATCAATATCAATATCAATATCAATATCAATATCAATATCAATATCAATATCAATATCAATATCAATATCAATATCAATATCAATATCAATATCAATATCAATATCAATATCAATATCAATATCAATATCAATATCAATATCAATATCAATATCAATATCAATATCAATATCAATATCAATATCAATATCAATATCAATATCAATATCAATATCAATATCAATATCAATATCAATATCAATATCAATATCAATATCAATATCAATATCAATATCAATATCAATATCAATATCAATATCAATATCAATATCAATATCAATATCAATATCAATATCAATATCAATATCAATATCAATATCAATATCAATATCAATATCAATATCAATATCAATATCAATATCAATATCAATATCAATATCAATATCAATATCAATATCAATATCAATATCAATATCAATATCAATATCAATATCAATATCAATATCAATATCAATATCAATATCAATATCAATATCAATATCAATATCAATATCAATATCAATATCAATATCAATATCAATATCAATATCAATATCAATATCAATATCAACATCAACATCAACATCAACATCAACATCAACATCAATATCAATATCAATATCAATACATAGGGTGATGGTATATAACAGTCAGTTTAATTTGTTTCAACGAAATTGAATTTTTGTTAGAAAGTATAACATTTTCTAAAGAATGAGCTGATTTTTCAATTATTAACAATTTGGCTCTTGTGTCCTATACTTATTAACAAATATTAAGTATACGTATAACTTCACATTACTTAATTGAATTTTTAATTTTCTGTTTGGATTTATGTTGCTGTTGTAACAATAGAACACATTTGTTACTATCTATAGCCTATAAATGTGCCATAGTGAAAGATTTACTTGTATTTTATGCAAACATTGTATCTTAGGTTGGCAACGCGTCACCTTTTGTCTGTAAACAAATTGGGGGTGTATAAGTGTTAATATAAACCCTCATTGCTTTGATACAATGTTTAGCAACATCCATCGGTATACACTCGTTTTTAAACAAAACTACAAACTAACCACGGTTGCATAGCGTATGCCGTGAACTCTTCATGAACTCTCCGAGCCGTCCTCAGTATTAACTCAGTAATGTGCAGGCGTTAAAGACATTATGCTTTTCACACGGACTGCGAACCGGTGCACACACTAAGTAAAATACAAAAACTAAGACAATTGTTTATTTTCTTTGGTTCTTCATATTTCAACTGTTTCTCTCAGTGAGTCCGTTTGATACCATTAAAAATCTCTCTGTTGTTATGTTGAGAGGCTACTCTCTAGCACTCTCGTATGTTAATCCCGCACGTGGAAAATCTTTGTGTTACAGAGATGTTAACAGAAGTAAGGGAATAATAAGTCTAGGTTACACAATACTGTCATATGAGTGAACCAGAACGAGTGAGAAACAATGATGGCAAGTATTTTTGTTTACTTAAATGGTCTTGAAATTGTTTATAAACTTAAAGAAAAATGTTATAAATGGCAACATAATGAAATTAACAAAATAACATAAAAATAAAGGACCTTATAAAAAAAAAATATTAGTAAACTTAAAATAAACATTACAAATGACAACATAATAAAAATAAAAATAATTTGTAAAAGAAGGATATCTTCGAGAGAGTTATATGCATGGATACATATTTAGGTAATAACAAATTTTCACTAGCAAAATATTTTTTATACAGTAAAAGGCATAAGGAAAACGCAATGCTATAAATTGCAAAGACAATTTCAATAAGGTAAACAGATAACTGTGCATCTGTCTATTATCCCAAAAGTGATGAAGTTTTATTTTGCCATTTTTCATAACACAGTACAACACATGATTTTGGGACTCAATTCTGAAAACTGAGCTGAAAAATGTTGTACTGTGTAATTCAAACTATATACTAAGGAAATTTGGACACTTTTTGTTTATGAACTTAAATTTCAAATTTTTAGTTGAAATTTTCGAAAACTATATCCTATGTGCGTTATCGTACAAGATTTTTGCTGCAATCATTAGAGTTTTTCTTTGTTGTTGTTAATTATTCCCTCTGTCCTTAAAGTTCATAAAATTTTAATATTTAATTAGTTCGTTGCCAATGTGCCAGGATCGCAGTGTACATTAAGGATGTCAACTAAATTTATCTTTAACTTTGACATTTGCGACGAAAGCACATGAAACTGTCAAGAGCACAAAAAAAAAAACTAAAGACGATTACATTTTAGCTCTGTTAGAAAATGCATTTATAATTAAAAATTAAAATTGTCATTGCAACTGTAAAGTCATTATAGAGAGGCAAAAGCTAGCAAGAAGAAGAATAAACCTAAAGAAAAACTCTAAAGGATGATACATTTTAGTAATGCACTGTCGTCTATAAAAGATCTGAATAATTGTTCACATTAAAGCTGAGTGAAAATTTGGGTCATTTGAAGTTTAAAGTTTGTCAGTGTGCTGCAGTTACTTTAAACGTTAGCTTAGAGTGCGAAAATATATATTTATGTAAATAAAAGAAATGTTGAATTCAGATTAGGATATTCACAGCATCTGATTTCCATTATGTAAAGTGACAAAATAAATAAAAATTTAAAATGTATATAAAAAAGATTAATAATTGAGTTCTGATATTTTCAATTTTCATTAATTTATAGCCGATTCAATTTCAAAACATTAAGATATATCGTCGATGGGCTGCAAAAAAGGCTCAAGTCCAATTTTTTGTGAAATTGACTTTATGGTGCAAAGTTTCTCAAAAGTTATAGTCTATACCCTGTAAAAAATCAAAACAATTCATTAAACATCCTACCACTATCAGCTATAAAATTTAAATTATCAATAACTCAGAAACCCAATTAGTGAATTTGAGACCTTTTTGCAGCATACCGACGATATGAACAAATCAGCTGTTTGTATAGTCATTTAACACATCTCCACTAATCTCAGACATATCATCCTTTGTCTACCTATTCTAAACGTCCTAAATGACATATCAAGTAATTATAACCCGAAAATCGACATATAAACTTTAACAAAACACAGTACAACATTTTTCAGCTCATTGATTTGGGACTCAATTCTGAGAACTGCACGTGAAATTAGCCCCAAAAAGAAGAAGTGCTGCATCATTCGATTTGTCAAGCAACATGCCGTAATATCGATTAGAAGTTAATACGTATCGTATACGGGAATTTGTCACGTTTAAGGCTCTTTTGTTTGACATAACTCAAAAACCACTAGTCCGAATTAGCTAAAACAAATTTAAAAACATTAAGAATTACAATTCCTTTAATCTGTTCATATAACGTTTCCCTACATAAGCAACAGTTTCCAGTCATCAAATGATTTTGAACTGGGTTTATTTTGTAGCAGTTATTATAAAATTGTTGTACTCCGTGGCGTATGATTTACGTGGAATATTGCTTATGATAATCATACGAAACCATAAACTATTTATGTCATGTGAAACAAAAGACCCTAACATGTTACAAATTCCCCTATACTATACTTACTAACTACAAATCGATATTAAATTATTATGGCATGTAACTTGATAAAACGAATGATGCATAACTTCTTCTTTTTTGGACTACTTTCACGAGCAGTTCTCAGAATTGAGTCCCAAAATCGTGTATTGTACTGTGTAATGGTAAAGAAAGGTGTAAATTTAAAGAAATTAGTTTATTGATAAAAGCAATTATAAAATTTAGCTGCAAATAGATTCATTGACTCTTAGACAATAAACTCTTAAGTTCTGCCAGCGAGACTTAAACGTCTATGATATGACTGACAACTATATATTATATATTATATTTGATTCTTCAGTTTCTTTGATTTCGGATTCTATTAACCTTCTCCATGTGTAATATGACGACAATGAATCTGTATTTTTTCTAACAATGTTCCATATGTATGCCCTTAACTCTGTCTTACATACATTACAATCATTTACCTCACACAAACTACGATTTCTGCTATTGCACAACATAGAATCATCATAAACTCCCCTATTTAACTACTGCTCACAACTACTAACACTGCAGGCGTTCCTTGTCGGCATTTCTTACTCTAAACTTTATAGTTGAAGTTAGCAAAAAAACTAAAAATAAACTCAAAAAGTTTAAAAGATTGTGTCACAAAAAAACAATGAGGAAATAAGAGAATGCTAAGTACATGTGAACGCCAAGAGCAAGTCATACAATTTTAGGTCATTATATTTGTACAATAGCATGCAAGCAAACGTGTATAAGTGTCCTCTTGCTGGTGTCTAGGTGTTCCAGTGAACCTAAAATGTGAGCAAAGTGGAGTTTGTGGGCGACAACAAAAACAAAGTCATTGCACGTGGTCTATGTATAAAACAGAGGCGCGTTGTTTTTACTGAACTTTTAATGTGTCATGTGAACATTTGAAAATACCGGTTGCTGGTGTTTTTTTTTCTTTCTTGTTAGCGTTTTCAAGAGAGCGTGTGCCGGTAACCTAAAGTTTGGTGTGTTTTGCAGTGCCTGTCTTATTACAAAGGTTAAAGTACATGGAATCAGAAATTATGTAGAACTCTTTGAATTTATTTAAGAAATACACTAATGGCAGAAAGTGCAAATGTCATATAAGAAAATAATAAAGAAATTATATAAATAATATTGTTTTTAATTAAAATCCTAAATATTATTATATAAACTAAGTAAACTATATAAACAATGACTGTCTCTTCTCTCCTTCATTAAATTCTCATACAATCGTATTTTCAATGCACCTCATACATAAATTTTATACAATTTCAATATCTATCTATAATTAAAATATCTTTAGAAATCCTTTATACTCGTATATATGAAACACATTTCCGATGTGAATATCCATGCAGTTATAATGTATTCATAATGTAGTCAAAACGAAGAAAACTGAAATACATTCATTATCTGAAAAACAGTAATTGTACATTTGAAACTTGCCCAGTGAACACATTGAAGCCAATGTGTGTTCGCAATTGTTGTACATTGATAATTTTTCCACTTTATTCATACACCCGCATAGGTGTTACTATATCTGTTGCATCCGCTGTTATTTCACAGCTATAGGTGCTACACTCTTTCATTTTAGTTGCTTTATTTTATTTAATATTATTTTTATTTGGTAATTGCGTTTATTTTGTTTGTGTCGACCGTGGTCAATACTGTTGATGTGTGTATGCCGCTAAAACTTTTACATCTGTATACACATTGTAGTTTTGTATATCTCATACATACAACAACTTTTGTATGTCAAGTATACTTACACATATACCATATGTACATTGAAGCCAACTGCATTTATAATTTGTTTGTTTGTATGTAGTAGTAATTGTGTAATCGATGGTATTTATAGTTTACATTACAAATCATTGACTATGTTAGTGTAGGGTAATGATTTAATTTAGCTGTGATTCAATGACACATTCATTATGCAATAAAATTGAATGATAATCAGAAAAATTGGTGCAATTGTAAACGGGACATCATACGTAAGTGATTGTTACATTTTAAATATAGTTGTAGTTATCTTTGGCTATTACAGCAGCACATTTTCCAACTTCAAACTCTTGAACCAATTGAAACCCACAAAATCTGAAAGCTTATGATAGTAGAAGAGAAACCCTAACTGGGTTTTGAATTATTAGCTAAGGTTTTCTTTATTTCATTTTTGAAGTTTTCGACTAAGAGGAGGATTTAAGTAGTCTATATCTCGTGAACTATTCCAAATATAGCTTTTCTCTTTTCAGCAAATTTGTAGCTCTTAATCAGAACTAAAAATGTTGCCTTAAGATAAAATCAAGAAAACTACATCTTACTCAAATCAGCAAAACTGTAAAGAAATCACTTTCAAAAATGCTATGGTTTTCAAAATGAAATAAATACAAAATAGAAATAAATCAAAAAACAATAAAAATCTATAAACAAATTTTAAGATTTTTTTACATTTTTGTTTTTTTTTGAGTAAGATTTTGTTGTGTTTTTGATTTTATCTGAAGGTTAAATTATTAGATCTGATTAAGAGCTAAAATTTTACCAAAGAGAGACATCAAAATTTTGAATAGTTCACGAGATAAAGCCTTAAGAATCAGCACATGATTTAAAAATTGAACTATAAAAAAAACCTTAGCTAATAATTCAAAACCCCGCTAAAGGATTTCTTCTACGATCACAAGCTTTCAGATTTAGGCGGTCTCAATTGGTTAAAGTTTTTACTGCTGCACTGTGTTATTTATCGGCCAAATTTCCAGTGATAGTAACATAAAATAACATGCATTATTTCCCGTAGAATTAGGGAATAAGGTAACAGAAATTACTGAAGCTCAACACAAAGGCTCCCTTAGTGGCTTTGGCAGCCCCAAAAGAGTATAGGATAGGATGCGGTTGCATAATAAGTCAATCTCCTTAAATAACAAAAATGTTATGAAAACACTTGAAAAAACAAGAACCCCCTAAATTTGACGACCCCTGCAATCGTTATAAATGTCCGAACTCTCTACAGAGATAATGCCTTTATCCAACTGGTGGATGTTCTTTACACATACAATGCATGGCGAAAAAACTGATTTCAAGGCTAAGCTAGGAAGGGAAGATGCTCTTGGATCATCGGTCGGAAAATTCAGTCAACACTTACGATACCGATTTCAGACTGGTTATGTGCGCGTCAGCAAGAAACATGGTAGTAAGTGAACCAGATTTATAAAGATTTCAAGCACAGACAAGCCCTAGAACGATGAGAAATGTCACGTAATGTCTAGGTAAAATGAATGATGCATACAAGGCAAAACTGCAGCCAATGGCTAATAAGAGGTACAGTAAGAAAGTTCTACCAAAAGGTCACCAGCAAAGGTTTTAGAACAGCAATTCCCACATGTAAGGACTGAGATAGAAACCTGGTCACGGACTCGCAGAGCGTGCTGCAAATATGCCGGGAAGATTTTCGAGTTTGGCTCTTTCAGGAGGCAGCATTACTGACGAAATCATAATAAATTGCCCACCACCGAGCCAAAACGAGATCAGCACAGCTTCAAAAAACAATAAAGCCATGGGAGCCATTAGACTGCCGGCACAGTTTTTTAAAGCCAGCGTAGTTGAGCTGGCAACGTAAATGCATCATAAACACGATTTGGTTCAAGGAATGCATGCCCAAAAAATGAAATCTGAGTGTTTTATGCCCTGTGCTTTAGAAAGGCGATCCAGGTGTGTGTACCAACTAACGCCGCTTACAAGAACCTGTCTAGTTTGTTATGTGAAAGATTAAAGCCTATTTTAGCGAACCTGATTGGACCGTGTCAGTGTGGCTTTAGACCTGGTAAATATACGACCGACCAGATATTCACACTTCGACAAATCCTGGAGAAGACCCAAGAAATGCAGGTCGATGCATACCATCTGTTTATCAACTACAAAGCTGCATTCGACAGTCCGATACGACCGAAATTGTTGGATGCTATGGCTGAGTTTGTTATCCCTGCGAAGCTAATTCGACTTTGCGGGATGACACTCACTGACACGAAGTCTTCAGTGAAAATTGGCAAAAGTCTGTCAGTGCCATTTTCTACCGAGCGGGATTTGGCCAAGGCTATAGTTTGCCATACAATCTCTTTTACATCGTTATGGTGATGATCATGCGGGACGCTGCAGTAAACACGACTCGCACCATCTTTAACAAAAGCCACATGCTGTTCGCGTATGCCGATGATATAGATGTCATTGGCCGAGGACTGCGGGATGTGACTGCGGCCTTTTCGAGCATTAAGAAGCAGTCAACAGAAGTGGGTTTGGTGATAAAAGAGAACATAACCAAAGTTTCAACGAACAAAGAGTCTGCTCGTTTGGGACGCTGCGTTAACGCTGAGAACTATAACTTTGAAGTGATATTGTCTACTTTGGCTCCGCCGTAAACAAAAATAATAATGTCAGCCTTTAAATTAAGAGATTTTATATCAATCAGTATTGATCGCAAACCGCTGCTACTATGCGCTAAGTAAGCGATTTAATGACAAAGCCCTTTCTCGGAGAACAATGAGCCAAATATACCAGACACTGCTGCTACCTGTCTTGCTCTACAGCGCAGAATCATGGGTAACGAGATAAGCCGTTCAATTTATTCTTTGAGTCTTCTAGAGAAAATTAAGGCGAAAAATATTTGAAGCCATCATTGTTATAGTGGAGTACCATTGTCGAATGAACCATGAGCTGTATAACGACATCGACGTAGTCAAGCGCATTTAAATAAACCAAGCACTGGCTCGGACACGTTGTATGAAGTTCGAAAAGTTTTCGGCAACAAACGCGATGGGCGGCGCAGGAGTTGGTGACCACTACAGGAACAGGGGAAACAGCTGTTATCTAAACTTGGTGTGACTAACTGTCTACGGAGCGCAAAAGACAAAAGCACTTTGAATTCTTTTTCATGTCCTCCTACTGTCAGATGAATTTCTGTTGTAGCTGCCAAATAAGAAGAAGAAGTTTGGTGGTATGTTTGTAAATGTTTGGAAGTGTCTTATTATCATCTCCAACTTATCTGCGTGCACTTTAAAATTGATTCTTTGGGAATGACTTCCTACAACGTAACATTTTATAAGAATGTAGTTTATGTAATTTTTAACGCTACTTTAAAATATTATTATTATAAAAATTTAAGAAATAAACATAATAAAAATACACAGGTGCTCAACCACAGTAGAACTGCTGATAACATTGAGTGTCATTTGCTTTTTTATTTATTGACTCTTCCCGACGTTAGAATGTTATATTGAATCATTATAATAGTTTACATAAAAACCATTTTTTTTAAGCTTTATGTGTCCCTTGTTATCCTACGTGACCATGTGCCTTTTCTTTTCAGTTGGTTGCATTTCCTATTTTCTCTTTATATCTTTGTCTTTGGTTTGGCTGTTCCTTCTTCTGCTTCTTTGCTTCCGTGTATTCCACATAAGTCATGGTCGTTGTTTTTTTTTGTTCGTAGACGAATAGCGTACATAAGATAGATTGAAGTTAAGAAGTTTCCATTCATAATGCAATGAATATAAAACTGTTGTTCATAATTCATAATGTCAGCGCTTCATTTTGTGCAGATTCTATTGAATTGGTTGCAAAATATTTTATAAGACGCTCAACGACAAATTTGCAGAAAAACACTAGGAAGCGGTAGATAGTTAACGGAATTATTATAGAGAGCAGTGATATACTTATATAAGGAAGAAGGAGAGAATATATAAATTAGGCTGTAAGAATACTGCGGAAATATATATATTTTTTAATGGACTGCAAATTTGATTTGACTTGCATTAATTTGTTAAAAAATTTTAGTTCATTCTGCAATGTCATGTATTTTAAACGCCAGTTTTAGTTAGAATAACAACTGTTCTCATCTCTTACATATAAATAATTTACGTCTGCTTGTTGCCTTGTTGCCAACTATATATAAATGAAATTGTAAAATTTATAAACTCATGTTGCATAAATTGATAAAAATTAATCACCACTGTCAATGACGAAAGCATAATACAAAATTCCAAAAAAAATAATAATGAAGCTCTTTTTTTAAATAACATCTCACCTTTTGGGGCTTTTGCAGAATCCGCAACATCTTTCCCTTTTACGGTTTCCTCAAAAATCGCCATTATTCATGGTTTTTTCTTAGGATTTTCTTTTTGTTATTTATTTGTACTTTATATTAGCATGAAACCGAGTTTTTAAACAAATCAATAAATCTTTGGCACACAAAGGCTGAAAGGGTCCGTGTCAAAAAGGCCTATGCTCCATGGTTGGTAGACGGAACCCTCAAATGTACTTAAGTTAATGTAAGGAAACCCCGTGCATTATTTACACTCCTATAGCCAGACACATGAAAGGACCAGACACCCACTCACTCACTCACTCACTCACTCACTGAGTCACTCACTAACACCATGGAAATCTGTACACAAAAGATTTAATCTGAAAATCAATTTGTGCAAGTGTTGCTCTTAATAAAAAGCGAGCTTTGAGTGCGACACGCAAACATGAAACCAGTTCTAGTCCTTTTATCGACCCCGCAGTTGTAGGCAAACCCAACTGAGGGGAAAACAGGCGGAAATATATTTCAGGACTAATGTAAAAACAAATAGGGTTAGATGTTGTATTTGTTCCGTTATGGTTGAACTCTTATTTTTGTTTTGCGGTGGTTTTATGGACAAATTTGTTTGGTAAAAGTTGTCAGATGGTTTTCCATTAAGCGATTATTTGTGCATGACAACAAACAAATTACTGTCATATTTCAGATTCACATTGAAAATTGTTATTTGTCAAGTAATATTCTATATATAAATATAACAAGCTCAGAGTATAAAGTTATAAATAAACCCACTTAAAGCATCATTTTTAAAGATAACTTAAAGATAACTCTAATTAAAGCTAAGACATATAGCTGACAGCTAAGTTTTTTTACTAAACAGTACTGTAAATCAATTACAATTACTAAAATAAATAAATATTTTATTAATGAACAAGGAAAAAGAGTCTTATAAGCCTATTTGTCCAATAACATTCAACAGTTAACTATAATACTGTGTAAAATTTTGTCTGGGAGGTGAAAAATTTCATGTTAGGGAAAAGTTACTACGCTAGTATAGTAAAATACCTGAAGGGTTTGGATTTCTCAATGACCATTGATAAATTCTCATCTAAATCTTCAGCAGAATTGTCGCTAAGGCTAATTTCTTTTCTATTTCTTTTAATATATCTATGTAAAAAAACTAACTATTTGGCTTTTTTTAATTGAAACACGATTTAATGATCAACATTGCGTACAATGGAAATACACATTAATTATTTTGTGGTTTTAAATAGTAAAATAATTCAATATTTAAAATTTTTTTATTCAAAGTATTGCCGCCCACACTCCCATCAATTGTTTACTACTTTTAGAAAAACATATAGATTACACTATATTTTGAATTAATAATTTATTCCATTGTATTATTAATGACAGATTAAATCTTATTTGCGGTCAAACATATCAATATACAAAGCATATGTGATTGATATTTTGCTTTTACTCATCCTATGTATTAATTATTGCTATCAATAAATTATTAATAGCAAATAAAAGTAGATTGCATTTGTTTAGATGTATTTGTTGTGTTGGAAATTTAAAAGATTTATTTATATTTGCCATTTAAAATTTTACAAATAGGGGGATTCCAAATTGTTTTGAACCAATATGGATTTTGATGGATTTAGATTTTAATAAAATTTTTTTGCACATATATTCTACTCTTCTTCGTCTTTAATGGCAGCAACAACAGAAATTTATCCATCAGTAGCCGCACGTAGAAAAGTATTCCAAGCGCTTCGGTCTTTTGCGCTCCGTAGATAGTTCGTCACACCAAGTGTAGATAACAGCTCTTTCACCTGGTCCATCCAACGAAGTTTTGTTCGCCCCCTCCTGCGCCAACCAACGAGTTTATTGACGAAACCTTTTCGAGCCGGAACATTTTCATCCATTCATACAACGTGTCCAAGCCACCGCATTCGGTCTGTTTTAACGCGCTTGACTACGTCGATGTCGTTATACAGCTCATACAGCTCTTGGTTCATTCGACAACAATACTCGCCGTTTACGATGATGGTTCCATATATTTTGAAAAGTATTTTTCTCTCGAAGACTACCAGATTAGATTGATCCGCTTGTGTCATTACCAAGGATTCTGCGCTGTAGAGTAAGACAGACAGGATCAGTGTCTGGTAAAGTGGGATCTTCGTACGTCGAAAGAGGGCTTTACCATTCATTAAAACGCTTGTTCAACGCATAATAGCAGCGGTTTGCGATCAATACTCGTCTTTTGATTTCCCAGCTATCATTATTACTTTTGTTTATGGCGGAGCCAAGGTAGACAAAATCATCCATCACTTCAAAATTATAGTTGTCAACATTTACGCAGAGTACCAAACAAGCAGACTCTTTGTTCGTTGAAACAAATAACTTGGTTTTGTCCTCATTTAT
This sequence comes from Muscina levida, assembly GCA_964034835.1. Taxonomy (NCBI): domain Eukaryota; kingdom Metazoa; phylum Arthropoda; class Insecta; order Diptera; family Muscidae; genus Muscina; species Muscina levida. The sequence goes on along the minus strand of OZ035881.1, from coordinate 3,112,897 downwards.
CACCAGACCCACTTCTGCCGACCCACTTCAATGCTCGAAAAGGCCGCAATCCATGGCCAATGATATATATATCATCGGCATACGCAAGCAGCATGTGGCTTTTGTTAAAGATGGTGCCAGTCGTATTTACTGCTGCCTTCCGCATGATCATTTCGTTTATGATATTAAAGAGATTGCATGACAGACTATCGCCTAGTTTGAAGCCTCGCTTGGTTGAAAATGGCTATGTTAGATTTGTGCCTATTTTCACTGAAGACTTCGTGTCACTCAGTGTCATCCCGAAATACTAGACTTAGCCATAGCATATAATAGTTTCTGTCGTATCGAACTGTCGAATGCAGGTTTGTAATCGATGAACAGATGGTAGGTGTCGAGCTGCATTTCTTGGGTTTTCTACAGGATTTGTCGTAGTGTGAATATCTGGTCGGTCATGGATGAACTAGATCTAAAGCCACACTGATAAGGTCCAATCAGGTTCGCCAGAATCGACTTAAGTCATTCACAAAACACACTAGACAGAACCATGTATGCGATGGGTAAATGGCCGATCCCGCGGTAGTTAAAGCACACACTTGGATTACCTTTTTTTACCACTGGACATAATACGCTTAGATTTACATCTTTAGGTATACACTTATTAAGCAAACCCGTGAGTAGGAGCTGGTGTATGCTCGTTATTAGCTCCTCGCAACCGGACTTGAATTTTTGGGCCTCACCTCATTCCCTGTATCGCTCTACATCCTCGTTCTCTCGTTCTTTAATCTAACGTTTTAAAAACTATCCAATGTTATTTTTTACTTTAACAGGGAAGTTAGTGTTAATCCCATACCGTATTACTGCCGTGTGTATGAGCACAAGAAGGAGTGCGAAACAATCGATCACCTTCTTTGTAGCTGCTCTTCTCTACCCCGTAGGATGTTAAGATATTTATTGCAAGGATATATACAGGACCTAGAGTCTCTCTTCTCATTCGGATTATGTAACTTAATAGGTTTTATGATTAACGTAGTCAAAATGATTGACTTGATTACATCATATTAAGGTTCTCCACCAACTTCTTTCCTTCATTATCTTTACCTATTCTATTTCTTTATTCCTTGCTTTATATTTATTTCCCCTTCACATTTCTTGAGGGCAATCACAATGGATCAATAGATCACAATGTTGGATCAATAGATCACAATGTTGGATCAATAGATCACAAAATTAAATAGGAGAAACTTTTTAACACATCACACGTGTCCTCAACGTAACCTAACCTATGCTCTTTAATATTTATAGTTTTAAACATAAAACGCCATTTAAATATTTTTAATTTTAAATATAACTCCAAAACCAAACCTAACAAAACCGCAACACAAACTCCTAGCCATAATAACAGTCTCAAAAATATTGCGGTTTGTCTCGCCGGTAAATAACAAACGTTACCTATTCTTAGGCTGGAGTTTTTGATTTATTGCCAAATAGATGTTGTCGCTTTGCTATGGTAATACTTTCAGCCTTATTGTGTTGTTGATTTTTAGGGATTTGTTGTTTGTTTGTTAATGTATATAAATGGCGAAGCATGACAGTAAAAATACGAACGAACAAATAGTTAAGAGAGAAAAGTATGCCTTACGCATTCGCAGATACTTGACAGTCATAAGCACATTACATGAGAGTATCAGATGGGGCATAGTTAATATCCTTTGATATCTCTAAACATATTTGCATATTTATGACAATTTGTGCGCATTTATTGTCGCAGCTTTATGGTGGTCCCGTGTTCTGTTTGTTCTATTCCAAAGAAATGATTGATATTGAAAATTGTTTCTGCGCTAATAAAGAAATGTTGCTGCGCTTGCATTAGTTATATTTCATATCGATTTAAAAGCACTTTGTTAATGAAAATGGTACCGTATATCACTTTGCTTACAATATTGTGGTATGTACTAGTATTTTAAGCAAAAATAAGCATACTGTGGCATAGTGGTTAGAACACGCGAATACCGGCCATCTCGGTGTTGTCGACAGCAACTTCGAAATACAGTGTCGAGTCAATCGGCTTGTCAAGTAAAAAGCTTCTTAAAACAGTAAAGTTCGCATTTGTCGATAAACAAGCAGGTGTCGTTTGATGTGTTTCTAAAAATAGAAACAATAATGCTAGAAGCTATCCTCGAACCTCATTCATGTGGTGTAAAGGAAAGTTAGGTTTTTTTATAACTTTAATTCAATCAGTGGTTTTGTTGTTTGCTTTTAACTCATTCGTTATTGTGTTTTGCCAAGTATTCATTAGGCGTCTGGGACGTCGACTACCCTGGGGCTTTATCTTATACATAACGTAAAAAAGGATTCTATAATGTTTCCTTAACTGTGTACATATTCTTTTAGGTATAGGATACTAATGTCAACATTTGTTTTTTATTTTGTAGTGACAACATATCTATGTTTTTTTTTAAATTTTAAAAAAAATTTTAAATTTTATTTAAGGATTTAAGTGATTTTTAAAAATTCATAAATTATGCGATATAACATTATTCTATAGCACTAACTTTGTTGGCAACAAACTTCAACTTTTGTCTCTCTTTCTCTCCGGCTCTTGTCCTCCTCCTAAAACCCAGAGGGTGGTCTGCAATTACCCCCGGTAGTTATGGTATTCCTAATCGCTTAGTGGTGATGCGCTGCTATAAGGCAACAATACAAAATGTAAAAGTTTGTCGTTACACTAAAACAACAACAACAAGAGCAACAAATTGTTATCACAAAGGCCAAGCATTAAATTAGAGCTTATTAAATGTGTGGAAAGTTAGTTGAGCTGGCGTAGAAGTGGTTGACGTTGCTGGTAGCCACATTAAATGTTAAGAAGTTACGCAAAGGGCGTTTTACACTAATCACTCGGGGTAGATGGTTGTGGAAAAGCAAAGGGAATATAAATACTACTAATGCCAGCGAAAGTGACCTCAAAGTAAAGTTTACCGGCAAGTAAAAAAACTGTATAAAATTCATAAGTTTTATACTTTGACTAGAAAGATGATGACCATGGTGGCTACTTGTAAATTGTAATTGCTGTTGTTGTTAAAACAAATCCCCCAAAAGCACTTGGTTAATTTCTCGCCTACTTACCTGGTCTAGTGCTTGGGCAAGTAGCACAAACGAGGACTTCAAACTGTAGTGTTTTGTTATGATTTCAAACAACATCATGTAACTAACCTAAATTTCTGCGTTGTAAATTTGTGGATTCTTGTAAAGTACAATAAGCAGCCGCAACACCAAAAACCACAATCTGAATAAGTCAAAATTTTAGTCAAATAACTGAAATACGAACTTGACAAGTGGTTGAATTCCTTTGTGATCATCATGTCTGGATTTTTATCATAATTAAGCTGTTGTTGTTGTCCTTTAGTTTTTAAGTCAAATAGAACAATGTCCTTTGTGATATTGCTGTTCTTTGTGACACATGTACAAGTCTAGATTAGGCACTTCTGTGGTCAACCATACTTTTGTTACTTCCATAAATATTTCTAAAAGCATTGCCCTCGACATTAACTGAAACATAAATTCCCCTCCATAATGGTGTGAACGATATTTGTACCAAATTAGTGTAAGTGGACACAATTGATTTACTTCATTTCGTTTATTTATTCCTATGTAGGTCAATAATCATACTAACGCCATTGAATTGCTGTTCCTTTATTCCCCCCGCCAAACAATAGCCCAGAGGATAACATAGAGCCAACAGATACGAATGATTTGGCAAACAAATGTTTTCTGTAAACTTATGTCAAAGGGACGCAAAGTATTGCCAGTGAGGCGAGACCAAAAGGCGTCAGTAAAATAATGTTAGCTGATATTAAAAGTAGAAATTGATAAGAAGCAGCCGAAATTTAAAGTTTCATTGTATATCCGTGTTTACATTTTACTCAATAGAAAGACCATAAAAAGGTTTATAAAAATCCTAGGCGCCGAGTGCATTTTTAGCTGTGGTTTAACACAAAACTGTTTAAACTACGTAAAAATAAAACAAATCAAATTAATTCGTCAATTTGTTGTCCACACACTACCACACATGATTTTTGGACTTTATTCTGAGAATTGCACGTGAAAGTAGCCCCAAAAAGAAATTCGTTTTGTCAAGTTACATGCCATAATAATTTAATATTGAGTCTGAATTGAGTCCCAAAATAATGTGTTGTACTGTTTTATTAATTCTGTTCACATTTCACTCAATTGAAAGGCCATATCAAAATCCTAAAGAGCTAGGACATTTTTTACAATGGTTTCACAGGAAACTTTTTAAAGTACACTAGAGCCCCAACTTGCGTCGTCCCGATTTGCGTCGGTCCGAGTTGTTTCGTTTTGATCCAGATTTGCGTCGGTTCGATTTGCGCCGTTTTGTTGTTTGCCAGTTAATTAGAGTTCTAGCAGTTTTATTAGAGTTCCAATAATATTTTCAGCGATCTGCAACATCTTGGTGGGTTCTTTTTGCCTTTATATTTTATACACTGCCATTACACTGGTGACGAGTAGCAAGTCCAGCCCAAGGTATATATAAGGTATCAAATCATTGTAACAGAAAATATTTGATATATGTACATATGTAGAAGATATTCCCTTGCCTTATATATATATATTCATTGACTTTTTATATGTCCCATCACTAAATCCATTGCCATCCATATGATTTTATTAGACATCTCAAAAATTTAACATATATTTCTTTATCATCTCTATCCTGTATAATATATGAACTTAATAACCCAATAACTTCAAATTTTATTATTTTGTTTTGACTAGCACAACCTACATGACATAAGATTTCCTGCACTGTACGATAAAAACAAGCCATATTGTCTGTTAGTAAAATCTAGATATTTACTCTGATATTATTATGACAGAACCAAAAGTAATAAATCTCGCATACAGTTGAGACTTAACACCGGCGCAAACAAAATCATAAAATGCAAAATGAGACTTAACCGACCTCTGACAAATTAATAATTTATATTTGTGTGAAAAACACACATACAAATAAGAGAAAACAGAAAATTGTGACACAAGTAGTCATATATATCTACTATACGTAGTAGAAAAGTTGCATCACAACATAACGCTCTTTGCCCTGTATAAACAGATACTCACAAAGTATCATGTCATGTTAGTACAGAACAACTACATCAGGTTAATTGTTTTGTGTTGATTTACATGTGTTTGTGTTATATGTATATGTGGGAAAAGTTATAAAGTGCAGTGGCATTAAATTATAATGTATTAAATAATACAAAAAAAAATTATAGAGAATAAAGTTATAAATTTAAGTAATGCAATAAAATTTATTAATAGTGCATTTATTTAAAAATATGTCGCAGACATTCGAGATATTTTACGGTATTTCCATAAATGGAAATATCCTATTTTACCAATGTTTTGTTCAGTTAACATATGTACTATTTGTTTAATGTATTAATTAGCCTATCCGATCTCATCTTTCTATCTTTCATTAGTAAAAATAGCATTCACACATTTCGCCAAATAAGTTCTCTTAATTATATACCACAATAATCCTATAAAATATTTGCCAGACTACTTAAAAAGCTACAAAAAGCACGACACATTTTTAATTGGTATGTTGTTTAACAATTGTCAAGTTTTACTCTCGAATAGGAAATACTAGTAATTAAGTCAACTGTTACCTACTCAAACTCACACACATCGCTATAAAGTAGCACTCACATTTATCAATACCATTAGACTTTTATGGATGTATAGAAAATGGGTTATACATAACATAAATATTACAGCGGTTTTAACTAGAGCGCAACTCAATGATTTTCACTTTCAAATGTAAAAACATATATCATCATTCATATGAATATTTCCAACAGGATCATATTACTTTCAATATTCTATTAACCACAAATTACAATCAATGGCAGCTAAACAGCATATGCTGATACATTTGTGAAGGCTTTTAGCTAAGTTAGCGCTGATTTTAAAGTGCACATACTAAAAGCATATACACATTTCGTTGAATAGTAGCATAGAAACACATCTGTACAATCATCATTTGAAAACAGAATCAGTGAGATTAGCAAATTGCCTTTCCATTGATAAATAGTACATAGGCGAATATAGAAAGTAGAAAAGTAGTCATGTTCAAAATCTATCAATTTACACATAGATATTAATAAATTATTATTTTTATATTACACGAACTAAATACATTTTATTTAATACTAATTATGTAGTACAACAATAGTACTTTAACTTTTTTAATGACTTTCCATTGTTAATTTACGAGAGCAGTTTGATTAATCTGTGACTTTTTAACATGCCTTGTAATTAATTATAAATAGGCTACTGAAATTGTTGTCAAAGCTGTGGTGCTAAGTTTTTATATTGAAAGCAGAATTTGATGAAAATTGCTCAGAAAACATATTCTTTTTCAGCAACATCAATTTCATTGCTTAAAAAGAGGTTAACTGAATTTCGTTGTGGTCGTACCAGCACAAGAGACGCCCAAATATCGTCTTCACGTCAAAAATCCTTGACAAAATCCTTGTAATATAAACATTGAACGAAAAGTTTGTAATTTTACGTTAGTTAACTGAGGCAGTAGACAAAAATTTAAAATTAAAAAAGAAATTTGCGCAATTACTGTCACCAGCTTGTAAATAACCTGGTCCATTGACAAGGCTTTATAACATCACTCTAATAATCCGACAGGTTTCCAATCCAATGGCATTCGACATTTCATATAAATGCGATGAAAGTCGCAGTTCGTCTAGATGCTGCCAAACAGAGTTTACCACAATTCCAGTACTCGAAATTACAATCAGGATAGTCAGCACAGTTGCTAAATGTTCCCTTTGCTTCACTTCAAACGCCAGATCTGCATATTTCGTACTATTTTCATTTATGTTTTTAAATTTTTAAATTTTTAAATTTTTAAAATTTTATATTTTTTTGATTTTTATATCTTTATATTTTTATATTTTTATATTTTTATATTTTTATATTTTTATATTTTTATATTTTTATATTTTTATATTTTTATATTTTTATATTTTTATATTTTTATATTTTTATATTTTTATATTTTTATATTTTTATATTTTTATATTTTTATATTTTTATATTTTTATATTTTTATATTTTTATATTTTTATATTTTTATATTTTTATATTTTTATATTTTTATATTTTTATATTTTTATATTTTTATATTTTTATATTTTTATATTTTTATATTTTTATATTTTTATATTTTTATATTTTTATATTTTTATATTTTTATATTTTTATATTTTTATATTTTTATATTTTTATATTTTTATATTTTTATATTTTTATATTTTTATATTTTTATATTTTTATATTTTTATATTTTTATATTTTTATATTTTTATATTTTTATATTTTTATATTTTTATATTTTTATATTTTTATATTTTTATATTTTTATATTTTTATATTTTTATATTTTTATATTTTTATATTTTTATATTTTTATATTTTTATATTTTTATATTTTTATATTTTTATATTTTTATATTTTTATATTTTTATATTTTTATATTTTTATATTTTTATATTTTTATATTTTTATATTTTTATATTTTTATATTTTTATATTTTTATATTTTTATATTTTTATATTTTTATATTTTTATATTTTTATATTTTTATATTTTTATATTTTTATATTTTTATATTTTTATATTTTTATATTTTTATATTTTTATATTTTTATATTTTTATATTTTTATATTTTTATATTTTTATATTTTTATATTTTTATATTTTTATATTTTTATATTTTTATATTTTTATATTTTTATATTTTTATATTTTTATATTTTTATATTTTTATATTTTTATATTTTTATATTTTTATATTTTTATGGTTGGTTGGTTGGTATGCAGGCATCTCCTTCTTCAAAGGAGAACACTTAGGTCCCTATGGACCCATTGTGACACCCGTTGGGCATTTGTGCCATCCCTTCAACCTATGCTATCAGCGCGTGTGCTGACTGATCGCGTTGCCAGTTGTCGATTGGGAATCCGGAGTTTCGATCCAATCCGTCCAGTTGATAATTTTACAAAAGTTGTTAATCCTTCCGATGTCCAACGATGCAAGTTCTTCTACACCATTTAAGAAGGGTTTCCCCAGGGTTTCCAGTCTCCTTCTGTATAGCGCTGGGCAATCACAAATAATGTGGTCGGTGGATGGTTCATTGCTACTGTTTCCGCAGTAGTAGCATTCGCTTTTCGTTGCGAATCCCATTCTTCTCGCATGCTTGCCTATGGGTCCATGTCCCGTCAGGAAGGCAATAATCTTCCTTATCTGGTCCCTCTCAAGACTTACCAGGTACGATGCACGTTTCGCGTTGTATTCTGGCCAAGTCATTTTGGCCTTTCTACAGGTTTCTTCATTCTTCCATCTGTCGTTTGCAATTCTAAACGTTAGATTTTCAATGGTACTTTTACAGGTGGATATAGGGCGAAGTGCTACGTGTTCAACGTCGCTTTCCAGCAGGGCTGAGCCCTGTCTGGCCTCTTCATCCGCTCTACAGTTGCCCTCGATTCCGCTGTGTCCGGGAATCCACGTAACCAGAACTCTGTTGTTCCTGGATATCTCGTTAAGAGATTTCCGGCAGGCACTGACCACTTTCGATTTGATGTCACAGGACTTCAACGAGTTTACCGCCGCTAGACTATCCGTGAACAGGAGAATATCCTCCTGTGATATCTTCCTCACGTTGATCACGTCCGCGGCTCGTTTAATAGCAAGTATTTCCGCTTGGAAAACGCTGCAGAAATCTGGAATTCTTGATCTTATATTTAGGCCCAGATCCGCGGAGTAGATACCGTAGCCGACCTTGTCATCCAGTTTGGACCCATCGGTAAATATGTTTATTGGTCCATACATTGCGTTCTCGTTCTCTGCCCACTCCTTTCTGGAGGGCGTTCTAGTTTCGTATAGAACGTTTGATTTCCGTGTGTTTAGCACGTAGTCAGTTTCGAGTGAGATGTTGATATGGTTCAGGATCTTTGAATGTCCGATGGAACGATCCCAATGATCAATCTCGTTTAGTCGAATAGCCGATTTGAGAGCGGAGCATTTGCAGCTCAGATCAGGTGGTAGTAGATTGAGTATCGTGTAGAGAGCCTTAGAGGGGGTCGATCTCATACATCCGGTTATCAGGAGACAAGAGGACCGTTGAACACGATCCAGTTGTTTGAATTTGCTCTTCTTGTCGAGCGCGTACCACCAAACTATAGAGCCGTATTGTAGTATTGGCTTCACTATAGCATTGTAAATCCAGAGTGTTACCTTGGGTTTAAATCCCCATGTTTTCCCGATAGCTTTACGACATGTATATAAAGCTATGAGTGCTTTGCTGGATCTGCTTTCAATGTTCTGTCTCCAATTAAGCTTCCTGTCTAATATAAGGCCCAGGTAGTTCGCCGTATCGGAGAAGTTGAGTTGTTTGTTGCCCAGATAGATGTTGGATGTAGCGGGCGATTTCTGTTTCCGACTGAAAAGTACCAGTTCTGTTTTGTCCGGGTTCGCATTGAGCCCTCTACTGGCACACCAGTTTGCCAGGATGTTGATATAGTCCTGCATCCTTTGTTCGAGACAAGATAAACTTCCCCCAGAGACGCAGAGTGCTATATCGTCTGCATACGCTACTACTGTACATCCTTCCGACTCCAACCGTTTGAGAACGTCGTTGACGGCAAAATTCCATAATAGCGGCGATAATACTCCCCCTTGAGGGGTGCCTCTAGTCACTCTTCTAGTGAGGGTGTGATTTCCCAGCTTTGAGGTGATAGTTCTCTTTAATAGCATGTTGCGAATCAGCTTGCTAATATGTGAGTTGATATTTAGGCTATTGAGCTCTGTCATGATGCAGAGGGGTTCGATGTTGTTGAAAGCTCCCTCTATGTCCATAAAGGCAACCAGAGAAAATTCTTTCTTGTCTAGCGATTTCTCTATGGGATACAATAGTGCATGGAGTGCGGATTCTGTCGATTTCCCCTTTGTGTAAGCATGCTGAGCATTCGAAAGGAGATCCGGGCCAATTGAATTTTTGATGATGTCGTCCATGATTCGCTCAAGGGTTTTCAAAAGGAATGAAGTAAGACTTATAGGTCTGAAGTCCTTCGCTTTGGTGTGTGATGGCTTTCCCGCCTTTGGGATGAAGACCACCTTTGCCGTTCTCCATCGTATTGGTAGGTAGGATAATTTCACACAGCCGTTAAAAATAGCCTCCAGCCATGGCAATAGTATCTCCAGTGACTGTTGAAGTTCGGCGGGTATGATGTCGTCCGGACCGGGTGATTTGTAGGGATCAAAGTCGTTGATGGCGTCTTTGATCATGTTCCTTTCAATTACCGGTATTCTATCGCATAAGTCGGTAGGTGCGACGGTTATGGAGTTGGACTCTCCCCTGGGGAAGTGGGTATCCGATAGGATTTCCAAGGTTTCCTTTGAGGATTCAGTCCAGGTACCATCATTTTTCATTATGTATGCCGGGGCGCTGGTTGTCGAGGATAATACTTTCCTAAGTCTACTTACCTCTGCGGTTTTTTCGACATCGTTGGTGTATGTCCTCCATGAAGATCTTTTCGCCTTCTTTAGTAGTTTCTTGAAGAGTCTTAGATTCTCCTTGTACTCCTCCCATTGGCCTGTTCTCTTGGCCTTGTTGAAGGATTTTCTGGTGGAAGCACGGGATCTAGAGATATCGTCGTTCCACCATGGAGGCTTCTGCTTTTTCCCATCTTTTCGTCTTGGGCAGGATTTCCTGGTGCATAAGGCCAAGGCTTTTGTAACTTTACCTACCATGCTGTCCAACTTTTGTGGGCTGTCAATGGTGAGATCAGTTGTATTCGGTAGGAGTCTTGCAAGGTGTTCCCTGTAGACGTCCCATTTCATCCGTCTCTTGTTGAAGGTTACTATCGGCTTCGTTATTTGAGCAGATATTTCAAAGGAAATGTATTGGTGGTCGGAGAAGGAGTGAACATCCTCCACCCGCCAGTTTGATATCAAGTCGTTTTTGGCATTAGAAATTGTCAGGTCTATGACCTGCTCAGTGATCGAGTTAATAAAGGTGGGCGTATCTCCCTGGTTATGCACTACTAAGTTCCTACTTAGAATATAATCAAAGAGTAACTCACCTCGTTTGTTGATCGTTCTACCTCCCCACAGCGTGTGGTGTGCGTTTGCATCCATTCCGACAATGAGGGTGGTCTTGTTGTGTTCCGCCGTTAGTACTGCTTTCTTCAGTTCCTCTGATGGGGGGTTTTGGTCTTCGTAAGGAAGATATGCCGAAGCTATCCATAGGGTTGATTGTTTCATTTCTAAACCTATAATTGTAAGATCTTCGTTACCGAAAGTATTTAGCAGGAATGCGTCAAGCTGTTTCCGTACTAGGATGCACGCTCGTATTTTAGCATTTACCTTACCTTGGTAGAGTCTATAATTTTTGTGGTTTAATCCACAGACTCTGTTTTGATTTATCCAGGGCTCCTGGATGAGAAGTACGTCCTCCTGGAGCTCGGAGAGACGTACCTGAAGTGCTGCTGAAGCACTCTTAGAGTGGTGGAGGTTTATCTGTACCACCCGAAGAATGCTCAATGACGGTGTTGTTGGCGTCGTCGTCATCGCTCATCAGTAGGTCATCCTCATCGGCCTCCTGGAAAAGCCCTTCTAAGCTGACCATGGTAGATGCCATGGATTCAGCATCTGAGCAGTGCTCTTCATCTGCCGGATTGTTGCTTGGCGCTGCGAGGTTGTCCTCAGCGGGAGCTGCGGTTATTGGTGTCGGAGCGACGGATGGTGCTGTAGCTGCGGGAGTTGCAGTTGTTGACGTAGCTGCGGGAGTTGCAGTTATTGGTGTCAGAGCGACAGATGGTGCTGTAGCTGTGGGTGGCACGTCTGCGGTTACAGTCTGTGTGGCATGTTTTGTTTTATATATCCACATCATTGTTTCGGTGAAGCCGCAGAATATTAGGTTGTTCATTTCCTTTATTAGGTCACTGCTTTCATCGGTGATGAGGAGGGTGACGTGAACGAAGGTGTCCCGTGATTCCGATACCTTCAAGATTTTCCAGTTTTCCACATCGAGGCTGGGGTTGGAAATTTGCAGAAGCTCAAGTATTGCCTTTCGATTACTAGCCATTATATCTGGGATTTTTATACGACCTCTAGGCCTGTTGGGGATATCGCACTGCTCTACCAGACAGAGTTTAGCCCCTGGCCATACTTCGCCAATGACCGTTAGAGCCTTTTCGAATAACTCTAACGAGCGTTGGTCGTGGAATGCCATGAGCTTTACTCTGTTCAGATGCCAGCCTGCGTCAGTACATCTTGCTGGAGTGCCAGGATTGTCCCTTATTACACTAGCGTACGCAACAAGCAGCTTAGCGTTAGCTTTCCTCCAGTTATCAAACGAGATGCTACCGCTGGGATGTGAGTTGTCTACGACGGCGCGTGTGAGACTGTTCCTGGCTATGTCGCTGTACCGGACTCTTTCTTGGATCTTTGATCTTTTATGTGAACTGGCAATGCCAGGCTCATCAGCGGATCGCTGACGTTTTATGTTAGCAGTCCCTTGTGGGGTCTGAGATTGGTTCAGTTGGTTTTTGGCCTTTTGAACCAATTGGTTTTGCTCCGTGGATCTTTGAACCTCAGGGATTTTGCCAACAGTTGAAAGGATGTAGTTGGCCCTTCGACGGTCACGGTAGCGTCGATCATGAGGTCGTACCCGTTTAGCTGGCTTGCCAGCGCGAGGTGGGGAGGCATTGCCCGGCGTCGGCTTGCTGGTCCCCGAAGTAGATGCTGCCGTATCCCCATTAGGGGGGGCTTCTTCTGCCGCGTTCTTCCTGAAGAAGGAAGATAGGGTACTAGTATTGTAAAATATAGTATTTTATATTTTTATATTTTTATATTTTTATATTTTTATATTTTTATATTTTTATATTTTTATATTTTTATATTTTTATATTTTTATATTTTTATATTTTTATAATTTTATAATTTTATATTTTTATATTTTTATATTTTTATATTTTTATATTTTTATATTTTTATATTTTTATATTTTTATATTTTTATATTTTTATATTTTTATATTTTTATATTTTTATATTTTTATATTTTTATATTTTTATATTTTTATATTTTTATATTTTTATATTTTTATATTTTTATATTTTTATATTTTTATATTTTTATATTTTTATATTTTTATATTTTTATATTTTTATATTTTTATATTTTTATATTTTTATATTTTTATATTTTTATATTTTTATATTTTTATATTTTTATATTTTTATATGTTTATATTTTTATATTTTTTTATTTTTTTATTTTTATATTTTTTTATATTTTTATATTTTGTGTAAGAATTCGAAATGAACTGTATTTAGAAATAAAAGACTTAAGATTTCACTATTTTAGATAAACTAACGTGTCTATCTATCAGAATGTTCATTAAGGCCAGTTTCTTATTATTACATAAACACCACTGTCTCCATCCCTATTATTGTCTCATCTCCCAACATTATGTCAGTTCTCATTTAATTCCATTGGCGAACAGTCGGTAATTTCTTTTATTAATTACTCCGTGTAAATAGAACGCAGCGACATATAGTATGCATCAACGTAAAGTTTAATCGTTTGTCTATAAAAATGTGTGAAAATAATGCGTTAAACTTAATAAAATAATGAAAAAATATCTATTAATTTGTGTTATTATTATGTACTGAAGTGCGCATCTCGTAAAGTCTTTAGCAGTGAGTGGCTTCGTGGTGAAACAAAAATTTAAACAAACCTTTCCCTATGGTTTGTTGTTGTGCTTCCTAAATCATTGTGGTGACTTTTATATGGAGTGAGAGAAAGAGAATATGAGATAGAGAGATGGTAAGTTATTATCAAGATGTATCAATTACAAGGTGGTGTAATAATCTATAGAATATTTTCAATCAATACTGCTTCATGAAATTTAATTTATTTTTATTTTTTTACCTATTGACTCTTCGCGGGCAAGAAACACCACAAACAAATGAGCTAAATTTGACAGCCATAGTCATAAAATACAAAAACAATTTCCCTGTTGTTCTTGTTGCTGTGAAATTGTTGTAGCTGGTGCCACCACCTTGTAGTTGATACATCTTAGTTATTATTGAGTTGGAAATGCAGAGATGTATAATGGAGATAATGCAAATGCAGCAACAGTTTTGAAATTGCAGCCATTAATTTTTCAACAAATTCAATTGCTATCGTGTAGTAATTTTAGTTTATTTCCATATATTGCAAAATACAGATTGTTTAAATGTGACAAAATAGTTCACATACTATTTCTACCAAAAATTTTTAATACTACAAATTTAATCTGTTTTAAAGAATCATATTTAATTATTATTATTATTCACAATGCGATGTGAGTACTCCCGTCCATAACATAAACGTGAATTTTATTTTTATTTATTTAATATTTATTTCTATACCGATTGCGCGTTATGTTTCATATTAACACAATGCCCAACTAGCAACGAGTGACCACCATCCTCAGTTGTGTTTAGTCATTGTGTAGAAAAATTAAATATTAATTTAATTTTAGAACAAAACAAATGGTTATTTCTAACACCAATCTAACGTGCAATTAAATACAATACAGCTCATATTTATCACATTCAAGCTTAAATATATACGCACGTAATTATTTAAATAAATTAATATGCAATTGTTTAAATGCAAACACACCTAAATCATTTGAGCGTGTCGCTACACGCAGCATAATTTCATTTGATACATTTTAAAATATATAGATAGCGTATTCACATAGGCCAAGAAGATTAATTAATAGTAAGGGAAGGGAAAATACATATTAAATATATATAATATACATTTTTATACAAACTTTCAATTGACTTTGCGGTATTTGTCAATGAGCAGCCGAATAATTAAAAAAGTTTTTGTTGCAGTGTTTTTTTACAGTTACAGTTGCCAGAGTTTATAAGTTAAATCACGAGTTTGTAAAATCTCAGCTACAAGAAGTACATTTTCATTCAAGAATTATTACAAAAAACTGTAATACCGACCAAGAAAGTAATAAAGGCTGCAACTGATTAAAAAGGAAAACCCATCAAGTTAACAGTTGTATGTAACACATATTTATTATAATAACATTATCTGTAACTAATCGAACCTGTCGAAGCGTTTTAAATAAAGAATTAAAAACCCACATTATTTTCATTTAATAATATTTACACATGGTTGATTTTAAAACCATTTCTAAACAAATTGTAACAATTGCAGTATATTGTATTACACAGGGGAGGCAAAAAGTTCATATACATTTGAATCGATAACTGCGTCGGGCAGCCACAGCGGGACGGGGCAATATGGTATTTTGGTGTCAAAAATCACATTTTTCCTACTTCCTACTAAAAAATCTAATGAACAGTTTTGTAGACATATGTTTTAATATGACATTTGCATGATTGATTTTTTAACAAAATTTTATTTTATATTTGAAAAATTTAAGTAAATTCACAGCATATGTGTTAAACAAGAAATGACTTATACTTTCATGTAAATCAGTGGTCTATATGTGTAATAGGGTTGTTATAGTGCAATCAATTAAATATCGTATACAGATTTGTGTTTTAAATATCTATTTTTTCTTGTTGTTTAAATAGAAAATGTTAGCTTCATTTACTTGTTAATTTGATTTCGACAGAAAGGTGTTTGTTTGTGGGGCTTCAATTATATTAAAGCATTCTTATCTTCTCTCACCTGTGCCACAAAACAGACATGCCACACGCAAAACGTATGTGAATTTCTTTCATTACTCATACTCTGTCATAAAGAAAATGAAATTCGCGGTTTTTTGTCGCATTTACCTGGGCTTTGTCAACACATCAAATGTGAAATGCATAAGCAACGTGAAATCTCATAAAAGCCACACACGGCACTGGAAAAGCATTCTTCGTCACAAAGTGAATGAGTTTTGTGATAAAAAAAAAAAAATCTATCACTGGAGAGCATGATTACACATACGCCCGGATTGCTATATGAGGAATGGCTAAAGAGCATATCATTTTTCCATTGAATATCGCACTTCACTCTGTTGTATAGAAAGAATATTCCTAACAACGAGATTGCTTTGTGATACCAATATGTTAGCAAGCACTCAGGCTTTTGTTTTGATATCTATCTTGTTACATCACATGAAATTACAAGAACATTTTGCCTAAAACTCTAATTAATTACACTACAATATACGAAAGAACTTTTCGTACGGTGTCGAGGAGTAGGTTTTTGGTGTATTATAAAAAAAAGTTAGCGAATCTAAATATTACACTTTTATGAAAATAATAGTTATAGGGAAGCTAATCAAAGACTAAAGCCTCATATAGCTATAAAAACTTTAGTAATATTTTCTTTCGTAATATGATTTGATTTGAGTGTAGAGATGCGATATGTATCCAAAGAAAACATTGAATACAGAGACCTATTAGAATACACAGTACAACACATGATTATGGGACTTAATTCTGAGAACTTCACGTGAAAGTAGCCCCAAATAGAAGAAGTTTTGCATCATTCGTTTTGTCAATAATTTAATATCATTTTAAAGTTAGGAAGTATGGTATAGGGGAATTTGTCACGTTTTAGGCTCTTTTGTTTTATTGTTATATGGTGGCGTATGATTATCAAAGGTAATATTACACATAAATCATACGCCACGGAGTACAACAGTTTTATTGTAACTTTTGTACAAAATAAATCTAGTTCAAAATACTTTGATGATTGGAAAAGTGAAACTGTTGTTCATGTAGGAAAACTTTATATGACCAGATTAAAGGAATTGTAATTCTTAAATTTTTTTAAATTGTTGGCATGTAACTTGACAAAACGGATGATGCATAACTTCTCCTTTTTGGGGTTACTTTCACGTGCAGTTCTCGGAATTGAGTCCCAAATCATAGATCAGAAAAATTTTGTAGTGTAATAATGGAAACAAGTTTTGCATACTTCAATTGTTATTGTAACAGACAAGTCAAGGTTATGTGGAAATATGTGATAAAGAAAATCAGAGAAATTTTAGCTTATGTATCTGTAATATGAGAAAAAAATTTGCATTTCATTAAAAAATATTAATACATTTTCAAAATTGTACAATCGCTGTGTTCAAAAAAATATTGTAAATAAGATATCTAAATGTGGCATCCAGTCATTAGTATTTGTACATATATTCAGCAATATACATTTCTCAAGTCTGTACTTACCAATTACATCAATTGCATCTAAGTATACCAACACAACATTACATCTCTTCTATCATACAACTTTCCGTACAAAATATAGTTAATTACAAAATGATGTATACATTTGCCAGTAATTCTTAACTATGATAAGCATGGCCAAGGGGATTCACACACACACACATAAGGGTAAGACTTGCACAAAATCAGGTCTCATAGGCAGTACATGTTGTTCAAAGCATGATTGACATACCTCTGGAAATGCACAATTTCAATGAAGGAAGCACTTAGCTGTAATGGGAACATTTACAGTCTCACTTGCGATTACTTGCCTGCAATATGAAAAGTATTTGTATTTGAAATTAACCCCAAAAGTTGAATCTGTGGTAAATATTCACCTGTCATCTACAATTACCTTTACGTAATCATAATTTGAAAATCTATTACAAGCGTCTGTGGCATGTCAAAGTGTCATTTACATGTGTTTCTTCTATTGTATGTAAAGTGTGCTAGTATGAGTTAAACAAAGCCAGTTAGTAAAGATACAGGAACGTTTATATAATATGTAGACGTTGCGGTTGTAATAGGAATACTGAAAAGCTTTGTTTAACTTATGTAAAATTTAATTTTAAGTAATTTTAATTCAGGAAAAAATTGTATCATGGTCAATTTTAGTTTTTAGGTATCTTTAGACATAATGCGTTTTAAAGGATATGCGAGTTTGAGCAATTTATTTCAGCATATATCTTAGTTTTACAATGGTGATGTGGATATCAAACAACTGCATATCTGACGTAACTGCGGCCTTCAATTTCCTTTAAGGACCCCCTTAACCATTAAATCACTATAATCATCATAACTTCCAATGGTCACCTCTGTTGCGATCTGATTTCGAAAATCAGTTGTTCCATCATTACATTTGATGACCATAAAGTGTTTATTTGTTATTGTTTCGCCAAGGTCTCGCAACGTACATGTTTTCTGAAACAGAAACAACAACAATAACATAACAATTTTAATGAGCCATGCAAGCAGCTAATGTTGGTGTTTTTATAACATATGACTGGTAATATACAAAACCTTTCTTTGATTCAAGGTAAATACAAAAATCATGATCAATTTGTCATTGATAACCAACATCGTAAAGGGTTCATTTTTGTACGCTGTCCATAATGGTCAACATGACCCTGGGTTCACATAAACAAACTCGGTCACGTCTTACAGAAATCAAAAGAATTATTTGTTATGACCAAAAGCAGGACAATCCAATTGCCATGAAAATGCTACGTTGCTTATAGTATTATTGGATATGTGAGTGGTGATTTTTAGTATATCCTTTTGAGTCATCGATTGGATTAGATTGATGAGGTTGTATCCTTTTTTTAATACCGCATTTTTATGGGCATATAAATAGGTGGAAGGGTTTCTTTTATTAATAATTTTGTTTTGGCATACATAAATGTTTTATAGGGTGTATTATGAACGTCGTGCTTTTCCAAGAATTAATACATTTTTGCTGCTAAGAATATCTTAAATCAAAAATATCAAGTAAAAATTTGTTCAATTACTTTCAGATTTCCTTTAAAAAAATGCAATAACAAATAAACACCAAAAATAAAATTCTCGTAATTGCTGCATTCATTTTAAATATTCACTTTCCAATTCACTTCGTTTTCACCATTCTAATTTTGCAATTAAAATCAGCTCTTTTATGCATTTTACTTTATTTAACCATTATACCAATGAATACAACTCCTTTGCAATAAGTGCAATTATATATCTGAGCATCTCTATCTGAATACATCTAATTAAGATTTCAATGCAACTCTAAAATCACTTGGGCTTTCTTTCCAGCGCAAGGAATCTTTGCGGATTTGCGGCTAAATATTTGAAAATCTCCTTAAACAGCTTGCAATTATTTCCATAGAATCTATCTGCTGCAATAGCAATGGTATCGGTGATGCCTGCCGTAGATAGCTTAGTAGCTTCTAAGTGAAATTATCTCTTATCTTTTGATAGGAAACGAAGCAAAACAGCCAATGCTTGGTTAATGATTTTGTAATTAGTGCTCGCAATGAATATTGGCAATAAAGGAAAATTAAATCTTTACCGTAGACAAAAAGGGGGTGGAGAGTGATTTCTATTCAAATGTATGCAGCTATAAACTGTTCATAGAAATGGGTATTTAATACGTTTAATGGTTTAATCGTAATGAAAGATTTGTTTAAGATATCAAGGCAGGATTAAATTTAAAACCTGAGGTAAATTTGGGAAAGTAATTTTTAAGGCTAAGCATATACATATGTTGTTATATACTTGTCAGCAGTTAGTTATGGATTTTGAACAAAAAATTACTAATTTTGGGAGTAATTAAAAAAATGTTCTTCTGACAGCCCTTGGATGAGTTATTGGTAGATTGCGAGAAGTTCGGCATAACTTACAATACTGGACAAAAAAAAAAAATTTATATATGTCTATGTTATTGCAAGTTTTGCTTTTATCTCGTTTTTTCAGTAATATCGGTCAATAGAAAACATCTTTATCATATGACGTCTCAGGTATTAAAATGATCTAAGTGATATTTTTTACCAGTAATGAGTTTATCACACAATGTCATAGAAATATCAAAATTCTTCCATTCTTCATTGATGTTAGCGATCTTCTGTACTTCCATAATTGAGGTATAACAATGTCTGAAAGTATAATTTGTGCAGTCATCAAAGTAACAGTTACGCGTTTCCTCAATTTTCTCAGAAATACCCTGTTCGTCCTAGATCAGTCTGGTTTTTTTGTCATTATATATGAAGTAAAAACACTCAATGGAAAGGCTTTAAAAACTCTCAATGGAATGGCTCCCAAAAAACATTTGTAACATGGCTCCGTAACTGCGCTTAGGAACACCATCCTGTCGCTTCAATTTTGCATCACTTTTTCGAGCATAACTGGTCTTAATTCATCAATTGTGTATCGAATGTTGACTTCTGATCAATCGTTTCTGGTTAATCAGCATAGACAAGAGGTAGGCATGCCATTGCCTCGCGAATATGGCAATAATCGTTTTTTTTTCACACAGACAGGACCGGCTATTCACACTTATTACTAAGATTTGTTTGATTCAGAATAGTTGGCCTCTGCTTGAGTGTTATAAGAGCAACATCACACATGTTTGTTTCGCACTCAACCCATAGTCACAAGTACAGGCAAAGAAACAATATCTAGCGATTGCTGAGAGAGCATGAGAGTACGATTTGTTCGTACAGCACAACATTTCCACAGTGTATATTTCGACAGGGCTGATGCTTCCTTTCCTCTCCATATTGTTGAGTGCATGCGTTCGATTATGCCCTCCACTGGCATAGGCCAGAGATTTGATGTACCCCCACCGAAAGTAGACCTAAGATGTCAAATCACACAAACGATGTGGGCAATTCACAGGTCCATTTGTTGGTACAAATCTATCACCAAACATTGGTGATGTTTTCATGCGCTGCATGTTGGGTCGACTTGTTGGCACCATTTCTTCTCCATCTGATTTGCAATGAAATGAGGAATACAAAAATCACGAACCATTTTCTTATTGCGTTCGCCATTAACGGTAATGTTTAAAGGTAATGATTTAAAGACAAATGGGCCGAAGACGCCTTCGGCATGCAAAACCGGACCCAAATAGTGTTTTTTTATTAATATAATGGAGGCGCCGGCATCCGGAATGATGGTTAGAACAAGCAAGTATCATGCGTGAGATCCAAGGTGCGATCCCCACCTCCAGTGATCTTTATTTTTAGATTATGGGTAGGAGGAGACACCGTTTATACCAAATTCGATTCGTGACTTTTTAAGTCGTTTGTCTGTCTGTCACGCCCTTTCTGGTACCTCCTATAAAAATATACCACTCCGCCTACTTTAGTAATCGAGTAATAATATCAATACACCTAAAGCGATCGTGCCTAAATTCTGTATTTTATTGACCTTAAAAAGGATAACGTTTTTCAGAACAAATTGGAAATTTAGCCACGCCCCTTCTGGTGACTCCCATACTATATATCACTCCGCCTACTTTAGAAATCGAGTAAGAATATCAATACACCCAAAGCGATCGTGCCCAAGTGTTGTATGTTGATAAGCTAACTCAGGATAAAGTTTTGGGGAAAAAACCTGGAAGTCGAGTAACGCCCCATAATAATATCAAAACGCCCAAAGCAATCGTGCCCAAATTCTTTATTTTGTTAAACTTAAAAAGGATAACGTTTTGCAAAACAAACTCGAAATCTAGCCACGCCCCTTCTGGTATCTCCCATACAAATGTATCACTTCGCCCACTTTAGAAATCGAGTAAGAATATCAATACAACCAAAGCGATCCTTCCCAAATTCTATATTTTGTTAATCTAAATCAGAATAAAGTTAGGAGAAAAAACCTGGAAGTCTAGTCACGCCCCTCCTGGTACCTTCCATACAAATATACCAATCCGCCCACTTTAGCAATCGGGTACTAATATTAATATACTAATATTAATATACTAGACTGAAACTTTTTTACTGGTTTTTCATTGCCGAACTGGGATGTTGTCAGCAACTTCGCAGTATAAGTGCGGAGTCAATCGGCATGTCTAGTGAAATCTTCTCAAACAGTGACGTTCGCAATCGTCGTAAAACAAGTAGGTGCCGCTTGTTATGCATCTAAAAATAGAAACCGTGTAAACTCACAACAACATGGGAAGCTACTCCTTACCTCATTCATGGGGTGCAAAGGGAAGTTAAGTTTTGTACGACAAAAAAGCACACATGCGTTATTTTCATATAAACAATCACCACATCAACTACATCGTATCATGTATTACTATTGTTAGTCTTAATATTCTGCAAAAAAAAACACACATGAAGCACAAATCCCAATGACTACAATAGAAAGAAATTTAAAACTTTTTAGTAGGCCTCAGTTTCATATTACGCACCTCTGCCGGCTATAGCCCGTCCAGCAGCTTTAAATACTATAGCAGTCCTTCATCAATTCAAGTGACATCGCCCATTTGCCATCACATCTATTTACGGAAACAGTTTTTGTATTGTGACAAAATCATTGCTCTTTCTCATCAGCATACACGTGTAACCTTGGTGCCACGACTGGGATAACGTATGTCATACATGTATATATGTGACTGACATTATTGTTAAATTTCGGTTTAAAATGTAAACCCATCAACCAGGCCATCCAAGTAAATGTTAATGCAAAGTAAGGACCATCGGCTATCCCTATTCCTAGAATGTTCAATGATATTATTATTCTGTTGAGATAGATACCAAATGAATGAACGAACGAGTGTTTGGGACATGCTCATGCTCAAATATTTATAGCGAAGAGGTTGTAGGAAGAAATATAAATTATTTAGGGATAGCATAAAATTAAATGTGTAACATTATTTAGGCTTTAGGGCTATTTACATAATGAACACAGCATATTGACAATTGATTATCTGTCAGACACATGGGATCAAGCGAAGACATGTTGTAATCAAACAAAGCTAAGTTTACCCATTTCAAAAGGACTTAGGGAAAGCGGAGTACATGGGCAGGACTAAACATACTTGGCCAGTATAGTAAAATCTATTATTACAAAATTGCGGAAGCGAAATCGTATTATAGACTTTTGGAAGTAGACTCGAAGTGATAGATGCAAGGAAGTTTTTGAATATGGGAAAAATAGTAAGTATTCAATGATGTTAATGTTTTATAGAAAAGGGAAAAGCTTGCTAGCACGGGACCTTAGATGTGTAATGTTTATAATACTTAATTCTAAGTTAAGTTTAGTCTCGTTGTCAGTAATATACATTACCTACCTTTGATTAAAGGTAAATAAAAATCAGGACCAATTTATCATTGATAACCAACAGCGTTTAGGGTTCGTTCTTGTTATCTCTCCATAATAGTCAACATGACCCTGTGTTCATATAAAAAACACCCTCAAGTCTTTCTGAAAGCAAAGGAAAAAAATTTTAAGAACAGAAGCAGGATGATCAAATTGCCATGAAAATGATACGATTCAACGTAGAATATGTGAGTGTTGATTTGCTTTTTGCCCTTTTGAGACATCGATATGATTAGCTGCATCTTTTTTTGTATATTAATTTTATTGGCATATGCATTGGGGGCCAGTTTTTATATCCTTCATCAATGGCACGCACGTAGCGAAAGGTATATTAAGTTTGTTCTTCTATTTACATTTCCATTTGTTACGCCCATAAGGAGGCGTGGTAGGTATGACAATATACAGATATGAAAGATCGATGTCAAATTCTGAGTCGATTTAGAAATGTCCGTTCGACCGTCTTTCTCCCCAATTACAGCCGTAGGTTAAGAACTATAGAGATGAAATTTGGCATGCAGGCTTCTATACTCTAAACAGAGGTTAAGTTCTAAGATGAGCAAGGTCGAACGAAAACTACTACCACCTGTCATATAAACTCCTCCTTTTTTAGTGGTGGCCTTCTGCCTGGACCCCCATTACGCTTATAAACATATATTACTAACAGTTAACAGTACCACAAAAACCCCTTTCCGTGTGCTGTCCTTAACCTTCTAAGCATAGCATGTATAAGTATCTACATCCAACTGTTGGCAAAATCTCTCTGGCTGTGTGAATGTGTTGAACATTTTTATTTGCTTAGTAAATAAAGCCATTAGAAATATCCTTTGCTTTTTTCTCTCCTTATTTTGCAGACGACATCACAAATTTAATATTAATAACATAATCCACAACCATTTTGTTTTCAATTATTGGCATATTGTTAATATCAATATCTTAGCAAATACAGAAGTTTAAGCTAAGCAGTATACAGAGATGTATGTATGTAGAGCTCTTTGTTTATATTTACAAATGATTATTGAGAAACTGTAAACATGAGAAAATAGAGAGAGTAGAGTTGATTTAAACTTGCACTGTACAAACCTTTCTGTTGTGAAATGTACAAAAAATTCCCTCAAAGTCCCTAAAAAGGACATTTAGAAAGTCTTGCAGCTATTTAGTTTTACCAGTGGCAGGGTTTACTCCTTTGTGGACTAGACTGCACATTTTATTTTGCTATTTCATGAACTTTTACTGTTTCAGTCCTAAAAGTTTTTTACATAATTTAAGGTAGTCATCGCGAGTATTATTCCTTGACTGCCGCCACATTGAAGTATTGTCAGTGCTTAACATTGCTAAAGTTTATGAACCAGGGACACCCTAATACAAGTTCAAACGTCTGCATCTCACAAGTGAATCAAGTTGCACTCCAAATGATATTTAAATAATGCATATGCATGAGTTTCTATGCACATACATTTTACATAATATTTTTTGTCTATATACACTGGAAGTAATGTTCCCTTGACAAATGTTGGTATTATAAATATCCTTTATTGTTTCCCTTTTGTTGTTTACACACAATACACTCAACTCAAAGATGATGTAGCCATAACCCATCCACCCACACCAATTTGTATTCTCAATCTTTGGCTATTGTATTTGCTTATTGGAATATTGATGATATGCATATCCTGGCAAATACCATGTACAACAACAACGTTTTGTCTAGGTATAAACTTTCAACTCTCTGGAGTTATGTGCTTATGTAGTTTAGATAAATAGACAACATCGAAAAGGGCAAGTAAAGTTACTGCTGAATTGTAAAGATGCAAATAAATATAAAATATATTTACTTAGCATTATAGGTAATCGGTATTGAAAGTACAGGGTCGGCCATCATGTATGAGGATATCGGCAGTGCAGAAAATTTGATATTTGACGAACTTTTTATATTATTTGTTGTTCTGGTTTTTATTTGAAATGTGCTTTAGTAAAACTTAGAATGTATTTTTAATGTGGAAATTTAACATAACGTAATGAAAACCTTTATGTATTGTGTACTACCTCTTCATATAAACACAGTTAGAAACGTCTCTTATTTTTGTAAGACACATTCCTCCCTTAAAAATCCATACCATTAATCTTATATTGGTGCCGGTCGTGGCATGCTTATTAGAACACGCGACTATCATGCGGAAACCTGTCTCCAGTCATCTACACTTTCTTTCTTCGGCGGCCAATTTCGAAATATAGTGTCGAGCAATTTCGAAGTATAGTGTCGAGTTAATCGTCATGTCTAGTAAAAGCTTCTCAAACATCTGACGTTCGCATTCGTCTATAACGCGAGAAGCTATCCCATAGCTCATGACTGGGTATTAATTAACTAATAATATCCCTTTACTTATGTTATTTGTCAACCATTTATATGCTAAATTTGTAGCAGTACACACATTTGATTCACAATTCTTTTTTTAACGAATAGTCCTTCAGTACATGACCTAGAACAATCAGTCGCATTATACTTTTCCTAGGTGTTAATACAGTCACTGTGTCACTTTTCTATAATTGAGTTATGGCATTCTGTTGGTTTTCCTATCATTTTAAGAAGATTTGCTAACGATTTTCTAAAAACGTAAAACTGAATCATTTTGCCTGTCTCACAGCAAATTAAGTTCTGCCGCTGCCCTCTTTCAAACTACAATGTGGAGTAACAACACCAGAGTTTTTGGCATCTTGCCACGTTGTGTTTTGCCTACTAAGCCTATTTAAGAGCCGCAACGTTTGCAACTATATGAAATGGTTAGGATCTCATGTCTGGAGCCAGCCAGATGCCCATCACTATACACATTTTGCCAATAGAATGCCCGCTCGACTACATGAAATGGACATTGGAAATGGTCAGAAGCTATGGTTGGCTGGCTTCGTACATACGAGTATGTGTTGGGGTGTTGAAATTCTATTATTGTTGCACATTTCGATTGCTCGTTCATTTGAAGTCTACGTAAAGTTTATGGTAGAGTTGTAAAGGCATAATGTTAGTGCAAATAGCTTCATTGCATATGGTGATTATTTTATTGCTATTTACGGTGGGGCATAAAATGAGGATTAAACGAAAGTCTGCTATGAAAATAGGAGTTGATGAAACAAATTAATATTTGTAATTTAATTAGAAAACAAACATCATGCAGTATTAATGCATTAAGACAAAGCTAACGAAATATCAACATTAAATACTAATTAAAAGTAGTTTTTGGTATTGCCATTTACTGGTTTATGTCGTTGGCTGTTTTAACAAAAATTATATTTACAAATTTTTCAATATCAATATCAATATCAATATCAATATCAATATCAATATCAATATCAATATCAATATCAATATCAATATCAATATCAATATCAATATCAATATCAATATCAATATCAATATCAATATCAATATCAATATCAATATCAATATCAATATCAATATCAATATCAATATCAATATCAATATCAATATCAATATCAATATCAATATCAATATCAATATCAATATCAATATCAATATCAATATCAATATCAATATCAATATCAATATCAATATCAATATCAATATCAATATCAATATCAATATCAATATCAATATCAATATCAATATCAATATCAATATCAATATCAATATCAATATCAATATCAATATCAATATCAATATCAATATCAATATCAATATCAATATCAATATCAATATCAATATCAATATCAATATCAATATCAATATCAATATCAATATCAATATCAATATCAATATCAATATCAATATCAATATCAATATCAATATCAATATCAATATCAATATCAATATCAATATCAATATCAATATCAATATCAATATCAATATCAATATCAATATCAATATCAATATCAATATCAATATCAATATCAATATCAATATCAATATCAATATCAATATCAATATCAATATCAATATCAATATCAATATCAATATCAATATCAATATCAATATCAATATCAATATCAATATCAATATCAATATCAATATCAATATCAATATCAATATCAATATCAATATCAATATCAATATCAATATCAATATCAATATCAATATCAATATCAATATCAATATCAATATCAATATCAATATCAATATCAATATCAATATCAATATCAATATCAATATCAATATCAATATCAATATCAATATCAATATCAATATCAATATCAATATCAATATCAATATCAATATCAATATCAATATCAATATCAATATCAATATCAATATCAATATCAATATCAATATCAATATCAATATCAATATCAATATCAATATCAATATCAATATCAATATCAATATCAATATCAATATCAATATCAATATCAATATCAATATCAATATCAATATCAATATCAATATCAATATTTAAATACCGATTTAAGATATTTCAAGGCCTTTTAAAGTTTTAAGAAACTTCTCTCTTTAAAGCTTTAACACCTCTCTCCTTTAATAGTATCTCTGTTACGGGCAACTTTAGTGTTTCCTAATCTGCACTTCTTTTGTAAAAATATGCACACGTTTTTATGCTTCATTTGCTAGTGTCTGTTACTGTGCACTTCTATTTTTTTCCCCTAACTGCTACAAAGGATATCCTTAGCAGGAGTGTTATTTTTGTGTCTGTTCTCGAGAGTACTACAGCACTATGTAGTTAGTATAGCGATTCCCAGCGTTCAAGTGCACAGTAGCAGCAAGTGTATAAGTTACATAGAATGTGACAGGATATGTTTAACACTCTTTACACTCCTCAATGTGTTTATTTCTGTCGTACACTATGGTCTAACATTTATACTCCACTTTATTTTATCTTGTATATATGAATGTATGTATTTTGTATTTGTTTTAAAGTGTGGCCAAGATTACATTAGCGAACGTGACTCTGTTACTTAACTATTTGTTTGCATTACTGTGAACATGCTTATAAATTAGACTGAGAGGAAGTGAAGTGTTGGATGTGATATTTATTTTAGTTACTATTACTTGCATATATAATAAGTTATCAAAAATAACGAGTAGCTGGACAAATTTCAGCGAAATATATAAGGTGATACAAGATTAGCTTTATTTTCTTCTTAGATGCTCTAAAAAGGAATCCAAAATTTGTTTTAATAAGTTCATCCACAGAAAATATGAAGTTTTTTATAATTTTGTTATATTTTTCTTAACATTCATATGACAATTCACAAGGACTCTTATAAGAATATTCAGTAGTTTGTGATATAAAAAAATTTAAATCTTTCTGGACTGTCAATCTACCTTTATTTTTGCAAACCAAAAGTATCATACATTCTCTTCGTTCTTCAAAAGAAGACTTGTCTAATTAAATTGCAAATGGTAGCAATAACAATAAGAAATCTAACAAAAACATGAACATTTGCAATAATGAACAATAACGTCTTTGCCAGCGAACCAAAACAACCAAAAGAAAAATACAAACCTTAGTCATAAGCTAATGTATATTAGAATCAAGTGCATATACATGTGACTAACATTTTTTGCATACAATTGCTAAAGGAAGAGTTTAATTGCCTCTGAAAAAAAGCACCCCTTATAACAGTAATAGACATCCCAAACCTCCCAATAGGCATCCCAAAGTTCTACCGGCAATTCACACTTATTCGAAAGTTTTGTTTGATTCAAAACTGTCAGTCTCTGCTAGAGTGTTACGAAAGCAAGACCATAACCGCTTGTTTCGCATTCAACACAATTAGAGACAGAGAAACAACGTTCAACGATTGCTGGGAGAGCACAACATTTTCACCACGTATAATGCGACAGTGCTAACGCTTCTTGTGCGACCGCACATAAGCACACGATATTGTTTTGTGCGTGCGTTTGATTATGCCTACCACTGATTTATAAGACAATTTTGCGTAAACCTTTAAAAATTTATATTTTTTTGTATTCATGTCTTTTATATATTGTGATAGATATTTAGTATTCTCTTTAATATCTAATAAAAATACGTTTTACTTACATATAATTGTCTTTAATTTTGTCCGTGAAACGAAATACTGTGCGTCCTTCCAAACACTTCAATGTCTAGAGCTGCGCTAGATTTTGTTGTAACGTGCAATATTTAATTGAATAATTTTAAATTATTTTAGATTTTATTTTGTACTTCCAATTATTTTTTACCACCCAACCACTAGTAGTTAGTCTTACCTCCAACGACTAACTATTACTACAGTTTCTAGCTAGCTGAAGGATTGCAATATACTTTCATTTGTAAGTTGTATTTAAACTATAACCGAAGTCTCTATGTTGCTGTTTTAATATGCATGAGTATTGGCGGGCCCAAGTATTTGTCGTAAAAACTCATTTCTATATGTTGATGACATTTAACTATCCTCAAAGTATCCTACAACCACAAAGCTTTTAAGTGGCGCCATACATCAACTATCGCTGAGCTTGTGTGACATGGTTACATTGCACACACATCGTTACAAAGTATGTGTGTGCTACATTTTTCTTGTGTACGCCGCTATTAAGCGCAAATTTCACTTAATAGGCTCTAGAGTCTATTCAAGGACATTTTAGGTAATTGCTTACAAAATGTTGTTACTGTTGTGTGGGGAGCGAAATGTTGCATACGTAGATGTAAAAGGCCTTCTAGGTTAAACTTATTGTTGTGACCTAAAATAGAGTTTGAAAATTTTAACTCGCTATCTCGACTCATTGCCTGTCCTTTTCGTCCTTATATCCAAAAATATCAAAAGATGACCTTAAAGTGGGACTTTACAACATTCATAAGTTCTACAAAAATGATGCCCAGAATATAATACTTAACAGGTCAATTGAAAAGTCCCCGGCCTGACACATAGATGGCGTTACTAGAATTAAATCCATATGACTTTAAATTAGCCCTTACCTTCAAAAGACGCTTGTATTATTTTGACAGCTGTCGGATCAGTAGTTTGTGAATTATTGCATTTTGAGAGAAGAAGCTTTTCTTATTGTGAAAATAAAGGATAAAAAGGAATTTCGCGCGTTGATAAAATATTGGTTTTTGAAGGGAAAAAATACAGTTGAAGCAAAAACTTGGCTTGATGACGAGTATCCGAACACTGCCCTAATAAAATTAACCATCAGTGATTGGTATACTAAGTTTAGACGTGGTGAAATGAGCACCAAAGACGGTGAACGCAGTGGACGCACAAAAGAGGTTGTTACCAATGAAAACATTAAAAAATCCACAAAATGATTTTGAATAACCGTAAATTGAAATTGAATGAAATAGCAGGGACTATATAGATATAAACTGGACGTGTACATCATATTATTCATGAATATTTGGGTATGAGAAAGCTTTGTGCAAAGTGGGTGCTGCGCGAGCTCACTTTTGGCCAAAAACAAGTCAGTGAAAACGATGGCAAAAATCCATGAATTGGGCTTCGAATTGCTTCTGCATCCACCGTATTCTCCAGATCTGGGTCCCAGCGACTATTTCCTATTCTGAGATCTTTCGTCGAATGAAGAGGTGCACGCCGAAACTGAAGCCTATTTTGAAGCAAAGAACAAATCGTACTACAAAAGTGGTATCGAAAAGTTGGAGGGTCGCTATAATCAGTGTATCACCCTAAAAGGAAATTATGTTGAATAAAAAAAAACAAATTTTGCCAAAAAAAAGTGTTTTACTATGGTAGGCCGGGGACTTTTCAATTGACCTGTTAGGGTACTCTAAGACCAAAAATCTCCTACTTTAACTAATCATTTTCTCTCTTTTCAAAGCACTGTGTGAAAAGCGACCTAAAATAGCCAGAGCATGCTTATGAAATTTTACTTTTGGTGTTCTAAGACAAGAAATCGATAATCTGTTGGCAACTGGAGAGTCAAAGTATAAAAGCTTTAAATAACGGCTTATCCAATTATCATCCAAATTCCTATCCATTCAACTCCAGCATTTGTGTAATGAACATCATGGTTATGCAAATAGAATATCTTCTTGTAATCATTTTTTAAATATTTGCTTTTTTTATTCCCTCTTCCACTTTTACGCCTATTCAAAGACGACAGACACTCTCAATGTTAGTTTAGTAATTGAGTACACACTCATACACACAATGATCGATTGCTATTGATGTATAGATGTCTGCAAGGATATGCTACAGGCTGTTGATGCAGACACTGTGGCAAACTGTTGTCTTAACACGCACGGACGCTCGCACGCTCACCTATGTGAATTTGCTCGTACTCGTACGTGTGCAAATATTGTTACAGTTATTAACAGTTGATAGTTTTGCGACTACAAGGTGTAAAAAATTTGTAGCACATGTGGGTGGCAAATAAAGAGCATGAGCAGTAAATCGTTGGAAAAAGTTAATAAAATTCAGAAGATTAACATTGCTAAATTTTTGTCTTATTTAAGTGGATGATTTCAATTAGTTTATTTTTGATACGTATTATATAGCAGCCTTGCATTTTAAAACAATAAATGGTTGGTACAACTACGAACCACTAAAACTAATTTAATTGATGGTTTTATAAGCACAGAGATGCAAGTGACAAGTTAATTTTGAGATATTCGCCTTCAAAGTTTCAAATTCTAGTGTAAATGCAGGTATTACCTGAACTATTTTTCGGCTAGATATCAACACTGGTGTTAAAAATTGATCTAGCAAGAGATGATAGTAGGCATAGACAGTGTCAAGGAACATAACTATCTTACTCAAGTTTTTTATCTCAAGTTTTGTCAATTTGTCACTTCTACCCCTCATAATTTTAATTTATCTGTTTAATTTTCTTACAAAAATTTTAGTTGAAATCGAAATATTCTTGGTTTTTGTTTTCAATTTAATAAAACCATTATTATTTACTACATTTGTGAAGTTTTGAATAATTTATTATTATTATTTTCTTCAAATGTGTTACTTCACTTCTTTCCTTAAAGTATCCCTTTGCATAAAATTTGCCCTCATACAAAGGCTTCAAAAACAGAAGCAATTTTGTATTGTTTTAAATGTTTGCCAAAATAACTCTTTACGATTAACATACACACATACGCACATACATATATTATTACGTTGTATATCCCACACATATATTTCTCTATAGATGCTTTTGTCACCTTAACTTTTCTTTCCTTCTCACTCTCTTTGTATAAAGTTTGCCAGAAGATTAACTACGACTGCATGTGTTTGGAAGCAAACTACAATTTAAGAATTATTAAAAGTGAGAACAAAAGTGAACGAGCAGCTAAACATTAAATGCTGTATGCAAATGCTTTCACAGGAGCTGCAGCTACAAATGTATGGGGAATACACGTCGACTGCAATGTAAACTTAATGTCTGTGCTAATTTCCTTTCGTTTGTCTGAAAATATGCAGATGAGCTAGAAATTGTGTTTTCACCCAGTTGTATAACAAAGTTTCCTTTCGGCAGCAGCAGTTAGCAGTTGCAACATCTTTACAACTTGTGTGCGTGTGTGTGCGAAAACTTGGTCACGTTTTTGTAGTCGTTGCTTTTTGTTTTCCCTTAGTTTCTGCTTCTTTGAGTTTCGGGGATAAGGTACATACTAGATGCTTAACTTTGAAAATGTACGAAATGATGGTGTTCATTATGTCCTATCATGCGATAGGAGTGATAGGTGGTGCCTCCAGCTCTATGAGTTGCGGGTAGCAGTTCTTAAAATATTTCCTTAACTTGTGAGTAAATATCTGTTCAGTAGATTATGCTGAATAGTTCGACAAGCGATAAGGAAAATTGAACAGCTGTCAGCTAGTAAACAATTGATAAATATTTGGATATTGAAAAATAAAATATGGAATTTTAAGCAGAACAATATACCCAGCAAATAAAGAGCTAATCTTGAATTAAATTTTATAAAAAAAAACATTAGTTATTTTCGTAAATTTTTACAAATAATTATAAAAAAGGATCTTTTGGTAAACTAAAAGTACTTGTTGGTATAATAAATAAAGGTACACTATAACAACTTGTTGATAAAATTAAAATACATTTTGATTCCATTAACTTAAATTTTGAAACAATAAATGTAATTACAGTAAAAATACAGTAAAAATACTATTTGCTACAAAGAAAGTTCTTTTTTGGTACATTGACAGTACTATTTTGTACTATAAATATACTTGATGATACAAATACGACGGAAGTACTTGTTAATACGGTAAAATATATAATAAAAGTATATCTTTTAAAAGTACTTTTGGTACTCTAAAGTATTTGCTGATACAATAACAATACTTGGTGGTACAATTAAAGTACATGTCAGTGCAATAAAAGAGCATAGTACATTTTAATCAAAAAATGCTCTTGTCGGAAGAGGAAAAGAGTATGTGGTACAATTTAATTACTGTTCGTTACCATAAAAATCATTTTTGATGCAATAAATGTACTTGTTCATGCAATAAAATTACTTTTTGGTGCAATAAAAGTACTTGTTGGAAGAATAAATGTGCTTGTTGATACAAGAAAAGTATTTTTTGGCACAATATATGAACTTGCTGCTACATTTAAGGTAGTTGCCTATACAATACAAATTCTTGTCGGTATAAATAAATTAAATAAAAGTACTTGCCAGTGCAATGAAAGTGCTAGATGATACAATAAAAGTACTTTTGGTGCAATAACAGTACTTTTTGATTAAACAATTTACTTGTTGGTTAAAGCAAGGGAACATGTTGATACAATAAAAGTACTTTTTGGTACCATAAAATATTTTAAGATGCAATAAATGTACTTGTTGATGGAACGAAAGTAATTTTTGGTACAGTAACATTACTTTTTGGTGCAATTAATGTACTACTTGAGGGAATAAAAGTGCTTACAATAAAAGTACTTTTTGGCACAAAAAAAGTACTTTTTGATACAATAAAAATACTTTTTGGTGCAACAAATGTACTTGTATAAGTTAATTGCTTATATAATAGATATACTTATCAGTTCAATAAAAATACTTTTTGGTACAATGAAAGTAATTCTTGATACAATAAAAGTACTTTTTGGCACAATAAAAGTACTTTTTTATACAATTAAATTTCTTGCCATTGCAATTCAAGTGCTAGCTGATACAATAAAAGTGCTTTTTGGTAGAATTAAAATACTTTTTGAAGCAATAAATGTACTTGTTGACACAAAAGAGTACTTTTTGGTACAATAAAGTACTTTTAGGCACAATAAAAGTACGTTTTTGTATAATAAATGTAATTCTTAGTACAATAAGAATACTGTTTAGTACAAAAAAGTACTTTCTGATACCAAAAATTAACGTTTTAATACAATAAAAGTACTTTTTGAATAAAAATTCACTTTTCGGGGCAGTATAAGAACATATTGGTACAAAAAAGTACTGTTTGGTAAAATAAAAATACTTTTTGAAGCAGTATATGTGATGCAAAAAAGTACTTTTTAGTACAGCAAAAGTACTTTTTGTCCAATGAAATTACTTTTTAGTACAAAAAACCCATTTTTGCTACAGTAAACATAATTATAATACAATACAAGTGCTTTCTGGTACATTAAAAGAACTTTCTGATGCAGTCCGCCTTATTATGTATGTCGTAGTCACGTCTAATCATTGTCGTTTTTCAAATACGGTATCGCTGATATTATTTGCGATACTGAAATACGACTTGTCCTTGCTCCTATCATGTTCTTCTTTATCAGATGATGAAAAATTCTCAACACTAAATATTTCTGTCAATTATTCCTAAATTTAATTGAAATAAAAAAAAACAAACGAATGTTGTCGAAAGTCGACTACGACATACAGAATAAGGAACCAATAAATGCTCTTGTTGACGCAATGTTGACAATAAAAGTTCTTTCTGATACAATAAAAGTACTTTCTAGTTTAATAAGGGTACTTTTTGGTACAACAAATTACGTTTTGATACACTAATAGTACTTGTCGGTGCAAAAACGTTCTTGATAAAACAATGAAAGCCCTTTGTTGTAAAATTACTTTTTGGTACAATATAAGGACTTTTCGGTACTATTAAAGTAAATTTCCGTAAAAAAGTACTTTTTTTATAAATAAAAGTACTTTATTGTTATAATATCAGTTATTTTTGGTGCAAAAAAATTACTGTTTGGTATCATGAAAGTACTTTTCGGTACAATGGAACATCATTTAGGTACTATTTACTTTTATGTCAAGGGCAACATACCTGGGTATGTTTTGCGTTTTCAAAACGCTGTAGCTCTGAACTGGATAATCGGATCGACTTGAAATTTCGTGATATCCTACTGTTTAACGCAATAGTCCCAAGTTTGGTTAGGATAGGACCAGCCGTTTGGAAGATAAAGCCCACTTACATACTGGCACCCTTACGTCAACAGTATACACACCTGGGTATCTATAGTCGTTGTCCTTATGTACTGCTACCGAGCTAGAGTCTTCGGTGATAGATGGACTCGCCGTTTTATCGTCATCGATGTTGGAGCCCCCTAGAGCTGAAGGCTTCTTTCGGTCGTCACTTTTGTATACACGCAGGAAAATTGAGTCAAATCAATACAACAGCCTTCCTTGTGTCTCTCTAATTAGCTAAAGTGAGCCACTATTAAGTATTATTGTGGTCTTCCTTGAGTCTTCCGACGCATCAGTAACCTTAACCTTGAAGAATTGCCAGGATTTCCATAGGGTAGGAGGGTTTAGTGGTGTTTTGTGTCCACGGGAATTAGTAGTAGTCAAGGTGCTTCGAAGAGAATCGAGTTATTATTCGCCTTTTTCCTTGTTCAGCTGTAGGCACTAAAAAAGCTGAATTGGCGGCCAACTTGAGTCTTGTTGCGTCACCAGCACCAGAAGCAGGGGTTTTAATAGGGTAACATCCCATCACGTCCATGTGAGGCTTTGTTGTACCTGATTTCGAAGAACCATTATGTACCAGGCTTAGATTATGACTGCCTTTTGGCTGTATCGGGTTGGTTTTTGGCACACTAGTAGCAGATTTACTAGCCGAGCCTGGCGCCACCTCTCCACTAGACGAGGTCTCAGTAGCAGACAACATACTAGAGCCTGAAACCGACGCGGTAGTAGTCAGGCCTCCAGAGATTATGAAGCCCTTGACCAGGCATGATTTATATCGGCCATTTGGACAAAAACTAGGGGGTTGCATTATATGCCTTACTGCTAGGCGTGAAATTCTGCCGGTCCTCTGGAAACAGACTCAGCCCATCAACCGCTCACTGTGAGGACAAACGATGAGGAATTTTAAGTACCGGACCGACGACCTTTAGTTGGGCGAATAAAACACCCCTAAGGATCGACGGACGTATGTCTCCCGCCCCAACTGGGGAGAAACAGACACCAGGTGACCGGGGGAAGATTAGTACTTTGTTCGTATTAAGGTTAAGGCCTAACTGGCACTCAAGACTATGTTGGTAATAACTCTAGCTACTACCGGACTATACATGCCAGTGTGACTCTATTTTATGCGCGAAAAACTGCCGCTCCAATGGAGACAGGCGCAGACCATTAACCCTCACTGATTGAATTTTAATAAAAA
The DNA here is from genome assembly GCA_964034835.1 of Muscina levida. Lineage (NCBI taxonomy): Eukaryota > Metazoa > Arthropoda > Insecta > Diptera > Muscidae > Muscina > Muscina levida. Next base: position 3,076,276 of record OZ035881.1, on the reverse strand, counting down.
TACGGACCGACGACCTTTAGCGGGACGGACGAGGGATCTCTAAGGGTCATCGAACGTATGTCTCTTAGCCGCCCTCCACAAGGGAAAAACAGACGCTAATAGACATGTTTCTAACTATATATAAATACGCGTGTCTGCCAATACAACCAGTTTATTACCAAACACAATGACTAATTGTAAGGGGTTAAGCTTGTAATCATAAAAATTGTTAACCTTTTATCATGAATTGATAATGCATTTTCTTAGCAACTGATTTAATAATATTACGCATTTTATGTTCAAATATTGAAAATAAACACATTTTCCGAGAAAAGTAATACAAATTAACGAAGATTAAAAAATTGGTTACATATAAAATTTTGTATGCCAGCGGAACTCGATATCCTTTCCTAGAAATCATTATTTGTGCATTAAAACAAAATATATTTCTAATTTTATGATGTATTTGTATGGGAGGTACCAGAAGGCGCGGGGCCATGTAGCGTAAGTAGTTTTGGGGAAATAATAACTCGTGCAAAGTTTCAAAACATTTGTTTGCGTCTTTCGAAAGTTATCATGCGCACCAGCCGGACAGCCAGACAGACGAACATGGCTCAAACGACTTAAAAACTCATGAATCGAATTTGGTCAAATAAACCTAGGGTCTAAAGTGACTCCTTTTATTTGTTACACTTTTGGCTCGTATTAAATGATATGTATATACCCTCCTACCCGCAGGGTGAAGGTATACAAATAATAGCGAAATTCACACAAACGGGTTAGATGTGATCATTTTTATGCTAACGGCATGCGATTCCCAATCCGAAACGTTTGAACATACCCAGGTTTGTTGCTGTTGACGTGCGTAATGCAGTTCTGCTGTTGATTGAAATACTTTTTGGGCTAATGAAATTATTTTTTGTATACCAGTGAAAGAATTTTTTGTATACCATATTCAAGTTTCGTTCCTATACTGTAGCATTCCACAAATTCTCAATGTTGTATTACAGTAACTATATAATTATTTAAAAGTTATCCAGAAAATATCTGCAATGTTCCAGGACTCTGACATTGTGTCGTTGCCATAATAAAAGATTTCTGCGAAGCATCTGCCTAATGAGAAACAGCTTCTGCATTACTGTTTTAACGAACTCTTCTATAGTAAAGTGAAATACTTATAAACTTTAAAGGTTGGTGCTACACGCTTTAAACGTAGATTCGTCGCTTTCTCTGTCTAATTTAAATTTCTGCGAAATGTTAGTTTTAGCTTAGTTTTTCCTGTTTTATACTGTTTCTATGTTATATGCGATGAGTGAGTGCATTTTACTCTGTTTGTCTGTGTGCTTTGGTGCATTTCGATGAAATGCTTTTGCAAACAAATTGGTTTAGCAAATTCGCAATGAACAGCGAGATTTACTTTGTTGGCACATGCGGGTGGCAAGTTAGTAAAAGTTGTAGAATCTATACAGAATACACTCAGCATCTAAGTTTGGCTTAAAGAAGGGTAATAGAAGAGTTTAAAATGTAATAAAATCTAGGATCATGATTTTTTTACACGAAAACATCCTTTGCCAAGTGTTCATGAATAGGCGAAAACTTATTTATTATAATTTTTCGTTAATATTACAATATATGTTCAATTTAACTGTAAACCTTAACTACCTTTGAGACATTTAAATTGCTTAACATCAACTGAAGACATGACATCTCTTCGGTTTAGTTTATAAAACTTTTTCTACGTATTATATTTCCTTAAGACAGACAACCATTTAACTTTCCTACGTATAAACATTGTTGTGCTCGAAACTATTTCGCATTACATCACCCTCTCATATCGTTTCACAAGAGTGATTACTTAGTTCGATGTGTTATTAATTCTACGCAAAAACTTTCTAATCACTTTGCTTAAGTAACTTTAATTGTTTAGCATTTGTGTAGTGTGGATCAAAAGAAAGCCATGCGTGATAAATTCTTTTGGGTGCTGAGGTGAAACAAACTAGTTTAGTAACAGCTGTTTCTTTTGTAAGTATTTGAAAAAGGCGAAGCAGAAAACTATTACGTGGGAGCGTTAGTAAACTTGTAGTATTATTGAAGCAATTTTAATTACTATATAAGTGCTTACATACATACCTACAAAGGTTTAAACTTTGTTTATGAACTTTATTATAAAAAATACCGTTTCATTTCACTTACAAAGGACTTAACAATGTAATTGACAACTCGGCAAAGTTTAAACAATTTTAATTTCTTAGAGCAAACCGCAGCAGCATTTATTACAGCCCATCAAATTCATTACGTTATCGTAAAACAACAAAGGACTAACTTATGATGCAGTAAAGTATACAAACAACAATTAGAGAAAACGAGAGAGAGATAGAGAGAGGGATAGCGGTGGAAAGCAAATCTATTTACCAATACAGCTAAGGATACAGCAATAATTGCAATAGATGTCCTTAGACTTTACATTAAAGAATTTTGTAAAATATATAACTTTTCATGCATTTAATTGTTTGTGGTGAGTGTGAATGTTAAGTGCAGACCTTTGTTATGGTTTGATAATTAAATAAATAAGTAATATGCATTAAATATTAATAAACAAAGATCAACAACAGGTTGTAATTGATTAAATGGGAGATAAATGTATTTTGTGGATTTCTATGAAGGACCTTAGTTATTTTTGCATAATATTTAAAATTTAGCCACATTAGCAAGAATATGACCAGCATTTTAAAGGATCAGATATGTTTAAATATTTAATAGTTAAAAAGTTAGCTTTACTAGTCCATATCTGCATTCCTCTGCCTCAAGTCCTCGAATGTTCTAGTCATGCTAACAAATTTCAACAACAGAAATAAAGCAGAATGCGCTATGACATCAGTATAAAAAATAAGAACATCCACCAATACAAAAATCTAGACAATAGACTACAGTAGGAGTAATCCTACAAAATATGTTCACTTTAACTTCAAAAGCCTCCTAAAAAATGTCTACTAAACCACGTTACCACAGCCTCAATGTCAGCACATAACATACAATGATTTACTACCTTAGAGGGGCGTATGAATGCTATTCTGATGTTAATGGCGAATATGATGGCGTTGCTGTTGTTTGCTCTGCTAACTCATGTATGTTATGTTAGTCCTCAAGCGAAATGAGGTAAAACATTGGCATTTTTTTCTGTTTCTCCCTTTTGTTCATTTCGATAATAAAACAAATGTATAATAAATGCCTGCAAAACACAATCATAATGTCCTGTATATAAAACCAAACGGCCGATGAAATTCGGCTCATTTCATTCTGTCAAAATTCAGTACAAATTAACTTTCATAAAAATCAAACTCCCACAACAGAACGTATACAAAATGTGCCATGGGTTCAATTATTCATGACTCATGTATTGATGTTATGAAGCGCCAAGCAAAATTCATTGCTATGGGGCAAATGTAGGAACTCCCTCAAATTTGTTATGGAGATTGAACTGAAAAAAAATCAGAAAAAATTAAACAAATACAACGAAATGCAACTAAATGAGTATTGCTAGATATTTTGAAGATATGGATTAAAGTATTAGTGCAGAGAGCAGAAATGTAACTGAATCCGGCAATCATTTGTATTAGACATTATTCCTGTTAGATTACACTAATTTGGTATATCTTTATGAAAATGTACATAAAACTAAATTTTAAATATATATATATTTAAAATATAGTACCAAATTCGCTTCCTTAGTCTTACCGTGATATTCTTTAAAAGGAATTATTAAAATAGCTTCAGTACTTTTTGAGTTTACCCGTTACAAACATTTTTTCAACAAAATTTTAGTACTATCAAATCAAAGAAAAGAATAAATTTAAAAAAAAAAAATTACAAATTACAATTACAAAATTAACAAATTGCGGAAGTACAAAATTACAAAATTACAAAATTACAAAATTACAAAATTACAAAATTACAAAATTACAAAATTACAAAATTACAAAATTACAAAATTACAAAATTACAAAATTACAAAATTACAAAATTACAAAATTACAAAATTACAAAATTACAAAATTACAAAATTACAAAATTACAAAATTACAAAATTACAAAATTACAAAATTACAAAATTACAAAATTACAAAATTACAAAATTACAAAATTACAAAATTACAGAATTACAAAATTACAAAATTACAAAATTACAGAATTACAAAATTACAAAATTACAAAATTACAAAATTACAAAATTACAAAATTACAAAATTACAAAATTACAAAATTACAAAATTACAAAATTACAAAATTACAAAATTACAAAATTACAAAATTACAAAATTAAAAAATTACAAAATTACAAAATTACAAAATTACAAAATTACAAAGTTACAAAATTACATAATTAAATAAAAAAATTTAAAAAAAATAAAAATTAAGAGTGATTCAAATTCCATTTTGTATTCCCTTGAAAACTGATAAAACATATGAAATTATTATATGGAAAATTAAAGCTATCGCATAACCTTGCAGCAACTTAAGCCTTACTAATACTCTCCCTACAATCATTTTTACAAAATGTCTATTACACTTCATTATTTACGCAACAAATTTGGCTTCATCAATTGCAATGTATACAATTTCCTATCATATTATAATTTCTAAAAATTATGGTAGACAATTTATGAGCACTCAAGCGCATATTTATAATAATTTATTCATCTGCCTACCAGTGGATGAAGCGTAATGGCAGTTGCTTCATTTGGTGTCGAATTAGCGCCAAAAATAAAACTACATTATGTGCAAATCATATGCTCATTGAAAATTATGCAGTACAATGCAACAACATTCGTAAAGAAACAGTGTACGACAAAAGTTAAGGACAATGTCAATTTTAACTTTCAATTGAATAAAAGGCATTTATAGATATGTTGTCACATCGTATTTTTTTGTATGTATTAGAGATTTCTGATTGAATTTGACCTGCGTAGCTCCATTTGGCTAACAGCTTTAATCTGCCTTCATATTACTCAAACAAGTGTCATCATTTTGTCTACTACTCTTTGAGTAGCAACAAACACTCATACATCTATACACAATGCCTGTAGTTTCTACAATTGAGCAATCCGTTGCTTTCAAATATGTCCATTTTTATTTCCGGGTTTTGCCAGCGTCCATGTGAGAATATCTATTAAGCCAAGTGGTTGTGATTGAATGCACGAGTGGTGATGGACAAAGCAAATGGTATTATTTGCACTCACATTTAGCCCTGGCCACACTCAATAAATCTCCACGAGCCTGCAAATGCAGGTCCAGTGTAATAACAATACCACTTTGCACATACTCACATGCTCAATAGGTTGTTTTCCTTCCCGATTTCATGCTCCATGCACGATACGAGTGCACACAAGCGTGCTGCAATCATACATAATCACATATGCATGCACAAACATACACACACACATACTTGTATATACGTATGATGCCTGCATATGTGAGTGTATACGCAAATGCATCACTATTGGAGGTCATTATTTTCATGCCACTGGTCAGATAAAATTGAAATGGAAATGATTGTAAGCTGCATTTGCAGTCGCTGCAATTTCGCAGGGTAAGTGAAGTTCTGCTGCATTTAAAATGGATTAAAGCTGGAAAAACGTATGCTGTTGGTGATGCTATTGCTTCCTTTTTTCAGGCTTAAAAGTTGGATGTGAGCCCAAAAAGTGGATTTATATATAAATACTAGCTTAAGTTTCTTAAATAAGAGTAGAGAGTACTGAGAGGAAGATATAGGTTCTGCAATGGAATTGTAACATTAAACAATTTGATTGTCTTAGAGACTCAAGCAGCTTGGTAATGGACTAAGGGAGATAAACAAGAGATAGTACTTTATACTTTTGGTTATACTTAAATAGTAACACTTTGGAACATTTTCGGGGTGATTGTCTAGGTGAAGGTACTAGATCGAATGGTTGGGCGTTTACAGGCAAAATATTTTCTTATGACGTTTTATATTTTTTGCTTATCTTGTTTGCTTAGTTTTTTAGCTGTAACTCAAAAACCTTTGAGGGTTTCTGATTTCATTCCTTAGCAGAATTGTAGAGAACACCAAATTCTTTGTGGGTTTTATTGTACTGATCTAGTTCCTTCACAATCCCCCAGATTGGCTGTGGCACTGTGTTATTATATCTTCAATTCACAATATTACAACTCTGTGCGTATGATTAATATAAAATCAGCATAACATTAATATTACTCATACGGTGTACTTACATACATGGTATGTACGTAGCGAGTACAATGCTATTATATTGACATTGATATTGATATTGATATTGATATTGATATTGATATTGATATTGATATTGATATTGATATTGATATTGATATTGATATTGATATTGATATTGATATTGATATTGATATTGATATTGATATTGATATTGATATTGATATTGATATTGATATTGATATTGATATTGATATTGATATTGATATTGATATTGATATTGATATTGATATTGATATTGATATTGATATTGATATTGATATTGATATTGATATTGATATTGATATTGATATTGATATTGATATTGATATTGATATTGATATTGATATTGATATTGATATTGATATTGATATTGATATTGATATTGATATTGATATTGATATTGATATTGATATTGATATTGATATTGATATTGATATTGATATTGATATTGATATTGATATTGATATTGATATTGATATTGATATTGATATTGATATTGATATTGATATTGATATTGATATTGATATTGATATTGATATTGATATTGATATTGATATTGATATTGATATTGATATTGATATTGATATTGATATTGATATTGATATTGATATTGATATTGATATTGATATTGATATTGATATTGATATTGATATTGATATTGATATTGATATTGATATTGATATTGATATTGATATTGATATTGATATTGATATTGATATTGATATTGATATTGATATTGATATTGATATTGATATTGATATTGATATTGATATTGATATTGATATTGATATTGATATTGATATTGATATTTTTTTTTTTTTTTTTGCGGGTAAGGTAGGGGAAATGCATTACGCATTCGTGACAGTAGTCACGTTATGTCGGACTCTCCAATATGGTATACCGACTAAAACCCCTCCCTGTCTCCTCTCCGGGAAGTAATCCACCTCGGAACCGCTTACGCATTACTTCAAGGTGGTTCCCATGTGGCCATGTACGCCAACCTTCTCGATTGACCTGCTTTCAGGCCCCCGCTTGGTCTCCGCTGCACCTCAGGAAACTGCGGCGTCCAGGTCTAATTTTTTGCACCTAAGGATCTGCTCCGTGTATTTTGTTATCGCGATCCAATTTCCTCCACTGGTTGTCATAATATTAATAATATTATCGGCTGTTATTGTTCCTACCTCTTCTGTCAGTTGTTGACGATGAGCCAGCCAGCGTGTGCACACAAAAAAAGTGTGTTCTGCGTCATCTACAGCCTCATCTGTTTCGTACAGACAGAACGGATTGTCACATTTTCCGATTTTATTCAGGTACTTCCTAAAGTATCCGTGTCCGGATAACATCTGAGTTAGGTAGTAGTTTACCTCTCCACATTGTCGATCCAGCCAAATTTTGATGTTTGGTATAAGCTTTGCTGTCCACCTTCCGTGTTTTTCGTTATTCCACCGTTCTTGCCACGACGTTATAGTCTGGTCTCTTATTGACATCCCAGTTTTGCCGGATACCTTCATTAGGTATAATGTGCGTCGTTCTCTTGCTAACAGGTCAATTGGAATCGTGCCTGCTATTACCAGTACAGTGGCTGCTGATACTGTGCGATACGCCGAACAGATTCGTAAAGCAGCTGTCCTCTGTACAGCTAAAATAGACTGTGCCCTCTTTTTTATTTTACTGCCTTCGTCCCATATTTCACATCCATAGAGCATGATGCTGTTTGCGGCCTCCATCAGTAATTTGAGCCTGTGCTGCAGCGGTCCTCCTATGTTTGCCATTAGGCGGCTTAGCTGCGCAGTTGTGCTTCCGGCTCTGTTAGCCGCATGCTGTATCTGGACTGCGTATGTGAGTTTAGGATCCAGTCTTAATCCCAGATATTTCACCGATCTCTGGGTCGTGATTGTGACATCTCCAATATTCACATCCAATTCTACGGGGATGTGACGCCGCGTAAGTAGAAGTATTTCAGTTTTCTGCATTGCCAATTGTAAACCATGAGTATCAAGCCAAGATTTCGCTCTCATCATAACTTGTCTCAGCTTACGTTGTGCATCGTCCGTGTTTCGAGCCGTGATGACGGCTGCAATGTCGTCGGCATATCCTACTAAAAAAGTGCGCTCAGGCATTTCCATCTTCAGGATTCCGTCGTAGCTGGCGTTCCACAGGTCTGGTCCCAGTATTGATCCCTGAGCCGCTCCGGAAGTGACTTGTTTCCTTTTTGGTCCGCTGCTCGTGTTGTACAAAAGCTCCCTGTCTCTTAGGTAGCTTCCTATTATCCTCATAATGTACTGTGGCACAGAGAAGTTTTCTAAAGCGTCCAGTACGTCTTTCCATCTTAAGCTATTAAAAGCATTCTTCACATCCAACGTGGCGAGGAGTACAACAGGTCTACTGTAATGGTTCACTCGTTGTACGGCATCTACTACCTCCGTCACTTCTCTTAGGGCCCCAATCGTTGATCTACCCGGTCTGAAGCCGTATTGTCTACTGGATAAGCCACCTCTAGCGTCTATCGCGTTTGTAAGCCGTGGCTTTATCAGCCTCTCAAACAGTTTCCCCGCAGTATCCAGCATACAAAGTGGCCTGTATGATGACGGGGCTTCTGGATCTCCTTTTCCTTTGCTAATAAGCACTAGCTGTTGCCTTTTCCAAACTTCTGGGAATACACCTTCCTCCAGGCAGGCGTTATACATGTCCAGCAAAAGGTCAGGCTTTTTATTGGCAATCTCTTTGATTACCTCTGCGGGTATACCATCGGGGCCAGGTGCCTTGTTAGGTCGTAAGCCGTGCGCAGCTGCACTGAGTTCATTTACCGTGAAGGGGGTGAACTCGATAGTGTTTGCGGTATCCAAATTTTCCTCCCTGATTTCATGTGTCGGAAACAGGGATGTTACAATTCTCTCCACTGTCACCTCATCCATCAGTCCCACAGATTTCTTTGCACTCAGCTTCTCTGTGACAATTTTATAGCCAAGGTCGTAGGGGTCGTTGTTAATATCCTCGCGAAGTTCCTCGAAAATTTTCCGCTTGCTTGAGAATATGGCTTTTCGCAGAGATTTTCTCGCTTCTTTGTATGCCGTCAGTTCGGCTTCCGCTGACCCTCTGCGTCTTGCCCTTGTAGACCTTCGCCTGTATCGGAGGCAGTCCCGCCTGATGTCGGCGATATTATCGTTCCACCAATATACCGCTTTCTTCCTGATGTTTGGAGGGTTCGTCTTCGACATGGCCTTGTCACAACCGTGACTTATTATGTCCATAACTCGATTGGTCCTTGACCGTGCGTCCCCTGTGAGTTCGTCTTCCAGGTACTTTCTGTCAATTTCACTTATAAGTGGAGGCACATTTAGTTTTCGCGCGTCCCATTTTCGACCGTTTCTCGCATTGCTGTTCGTAACCACGTTTTCATTAGATCCAAAGGAGTATGAGATATACTGGTGGTCGCTACCGGTATATATTTCCAGGACCTTCCAGTTCACTAGGTTGTTCGCAACTCTCTCAGATACTAAGGTTATATCCGGGATAGTTCCTTCGCATCCTGTTCGTCTGAATGTTGTAACGTTCCCCACGTTTGCAACGTTTAGTCCCGTTCTGGCGGCCATGTCAATAATTCTTTTGCCTCTTGAGTTGGTGTGTGGCATACCCCATTCCGTCGCCCGGGCGTTAAAATCGCCAGCAACAATAAAGTTCCCTCCGATATCCAATATTGTATCTTCAATACCCTGCAACTTTTGTTCGAATTCACCGACACTGTCACTAGGTGTCAAATAGCAGCTCATAAGTGTTATCCCGCAGATCTTCATCCAAACGAAGCAATTTCCTTTGCCCACTGTCCTAGGTCGAAGTTGCCGTGTGTCAGGTATCTACAAGGCTGCAGTTGAGGTGTCATCTTCGAGCCAGCATCCACTATTCTTTGGGGAGTATTGCTCGCTTACAACCACAATATCGGCTCGTTGCTCGAGAACGATCTGTGACAGGAGAGAATCTGCCACCTTTCCTCTGTGCATATTCAGTTGTAGAATCCTCATTGATTCTGTCCTCCTCCAGATTTGCAGGCCCTTGATCCTGGCATATGATCTATTGCCTTGCCGGCATCCTTGGCACACAGGCAGCATTTAACCGCGTTTTTGCACTCCTTAAGTCTATGGACTTTTTCACCGCATCGGATACAAAGACCCATCCCTTTTCTGTCCGGGCCTTTACAGTCCCATTGTTTGTGTCCGGTTGCAAAGCATCGATAGCAACGTGTCAGTTCTTCTCTGAGTTTAATCCTGCATCGACTCCATCCGATTTTAATTTTCTCCTTTTTTAGCATTAAATTCGCGCCGGCTGCTGGTAGCGAAACGAAGGCTATGCGCTGTTCCCGACTATTCGCGTTTGTTACGCGAATTGTGATATCTGACGTCTTTACCTCGCTTTCCTTCTCCACTGCGGATAATACCTCCTCGCTTGTGGCGAGGTTATCAAGATCTCGGATCTCCAGCGTTACATTTGGTGTAAGATCTTTCACATCCGCGTCGTCCTTAAGGATTGATTTTCGCCTTTGCCCATCTCTATGAGTATCGCTCCCGTTTTCGTCTTTCGGACAGTGCGTATCCCCACTTCTGTTTCCTCCGGCTTCACCTTTGTTCTAAGGTTTTTTAAGACATCCGCATAGCTATGACCTTCTCGGGGTTTTATAACAACTGCTTCGGGTCGTTCCTTAGGTCTCTTCGGGCGTGGTTTTCTTCTTCCTTTTTTGCCATCTCTATTTTAATTTTCTGAAGCGACGTCCGGTTGGTTTTTCGCACGTACTGCGGCTGCAGGGTTCCCGCTAGCTTTCCTCTTATGTTTCTTTCCAGGGTTCGTTTCCGCTGGGCTAGATGCGCTTCTTTTGTTGTGAGAAGCTGGAATTGTTGGAGTTTCTAGGCAGATCTCCTCCTGCGTTTTCAGCAATTTGCTTGCTTCCCTTTCCTTTTCAGCAGTTTTCCAATTCCTTCGATAATCTACAATTACGTCCAGCAGTTCATCCATCCAGCTATGAAACGCCATTTTGGACATCCATATTGATGTTTCTTTGCCTGGCAATGGCCACTCTCATCCTTCGAAGAACGTCTTGGCACTTCGTCAAGGCTTCTTCCTCCGACAGTCTCATTTTGAGAATGAATTCGTGCCTCGGTGAGTTGTGCATCGGCAAGGTACTCTCCGTAGGCGTATCGGCAGCGTTACTCTGTGGTGTTTCGAGGTTCAACTGAATATTTTGCTCAGCGTCTGCAGTGATAGCAGTAGAGTTGACTGGGGTTCGCTTTATTCTTGAACTGCTGCGGAAAGCATTTTCAATTTCTTTGTTTGATTTTGGTGTTTCAATATTTGTGGTCATCATCTTCTTATCTGGGTCCCAACTCAAGAGCCGTTATCCTTACTCGTCATGCAGTTGCCCTTTTTACGACCCCGAGGGTCCCTTTGCAGGCAGTGAGGTCCTCGCGAGGGTTGACACAAGACTTTATGGGCGCTTGTGTTCAGAGCCAGGTCGGGCATTAATTAGGATGTCGTATCAACTAAACCTGCATGGCCAGATTAGTGGCGACGAAAATAAGAAGCGTTCTCTGAGTCCTTGCCAAGGTTTTATTAGGGACGGAAGGCAGCTGTGACATTAGCCTGAAAGCCATTTCGATGGGATGTCACTCTCACGTACTCAGGTAACAGAATGCCACACCTGTCAGTCCGTAGCAAACTAGTCATAATAGTATGTCCATGTCGTGTTCCAAATTCATATCCAGGTCTTTAACGTTTCTTGGTATTGTTGGCCTTGGGCCATAACATCTGCAACATATTTCGGCTTCGATGGGATTAGGGGGACCACGGAGGCATCACTCTCCAGTTTACCCTCTCTAGAGGGCACCCTTTGTGGGTGGACGCCTACTTAGATGGTGGCTTCCATTCGCCATGTCATGAAAAACGTCAGAGGGCGTTGATGCCTTTTTGTAGCATACCCTCGGCTTTCACCGCTCAATGATCTGGGACTGCTTATTTAATTCGCAGCTAACCTACATATCTGCAGGCCGTTCAGTTATCTGCCACCTGAGATTGGAGCTTTAATGGATATTGATATTGATATTGATATTGATATTGATATTGATATTGATATTGATATTGATATTGATATTGATATTGATATTGATATTGATATTGATATTGATATTGATATTGATATTGATATTGATATTGATATTGATATTGATATTGATATTGATATTGATATTGATATTGATATTGATATTGATATTGATATTGATATTGATATTGATATTGATATTGATATTGATATTGATATTGATATTGATATTGATATTGATATTGATATTGATATTGATATTGATATTGATATTGATATTGATATTGATATTGATATTGATATTGATATTGATATTGATATTGATATTGATATTGATATTGATATTGATATTGATATTGATATTGATATTGATATTGATATTGATATTGATATTGATATTGATATTGATATTGATATTGATATTGATATTGATATTGATATTGATATTGATATTGATATTGATATTGATATTGATATTGATATTGATATTGATATTGATATTGATATTGATATTGATATTGATATTGATATTGATATTGATATTGATATTGATATTGATATTGATATTGATATTGATATTGATATTGATATTGATATTGATATTGATATTGATATTGATATTGATATTGATATTGATATTGATATTGATATTGATATTGATATTGATATTGATATTGATATTGATATTGATATTGATATTGATATTGATATTGATATTGATATTGATATTGATATTGATATTGATATTGATATTGATATTGATATTGATATTGATATTGATATTGATATTGATATTGATATTGATATTGATATTGATATTGATATTGATATTGATATTGATATTGATATTGATATTGATGTTGATATTACATGATGGAATATCTGTTTTTATGCCTAAATACTTTCCACCCGTATCAATTACCAACTGAATTAACTAGATGCAGCCGCCTATTATTTGACAATTCATAAAAGCTTTATTCACAAAACCTCCCTTTTCCACTATATGTATTGTTTCCTTGAAGTTTTCCCATATTTTCTAAACAGTATTTAATAGAAATCCCTACAATGTTTAACAGCAGCCCAAATAAAAACGTGCAAGAGAAATCTGCAAAACTTTAGCCATTGTTGGTAATCGTTTTAGTTCAACTTTTACTTACTTGAGCTAAAATGTTACAACAAATCACAGCAGTTCATAGTTGCTATGAATGGCTGATAGAAAAGAAGAAAGTAACGAAAATGTAAGAAAAATAACAAAGTTTGGCTGCTTAGTGCAATGAACTTGAAAGTGGAAAGCAAAATTATGGTATTAGAAAAAAAGTTTTGTCTTCGCATCGTTATCATATTCATAATACTCGTTTTTATATTTTCGTTATAGTGCAAGAGCGGGTGGATGGTGCACTATTATGTGCTTGACATATAAATTCTAACACTGGGCTATATTTAATGGTAACGAAGATAATATTTAAGCTGAAGCATTTCGTTGAATGCTCCTAAGAAGGATATTCAAGCTCTAGATCATCGTGAAGTTAACAGTGCTTAATTCAGTAAGTTTGTGTATCATCTAAAGTAGTTAACAAAATGTAAAACAGTGATAGTTCATATCCTACACTATATATGATAAAGTTTAAAAAAATTATATCAATTTACGTTAGTGTATCGAATGATACATCAAATTAGTAAAAAAAAAGTAAAATTTTTAATCAAAAAATATTTTGATTCAAAATATTGCCGACATGTGTGTGTTATAACATATATATATATGTTATAACATCGTCCAGTTATATATATAAGAGAGAAACTTATGTAAATTCTGGCAATTCGTTGATTACGTGGCTGAATAATTTTTTTATTTCGAATTTTGACTGCAGCTTAATATTGTATTGTATTTTCAATACTTAACTTTATTTTTTAATTCTAAATTCTAAAATTCCTATTTACATTGATATTTGATAGAAATATTTTAGAAATATTCAATCAAATAATTTTATGCAAACCTTCCTACACGTTCCTTTTTGGCCCAAGCTTTGCTTGACATATTTCTTCAATTTCAAATGCGTTTGAATAGCAAAAATTTTGAGGACAACTAGTAAAACCTTCTCAAACAACTGACATTCGGATACGTCGTAAAAAGCTACTAAAAGCTGCTAAGTAGGAACATTTATGGAAAATACAGGGCTCATGACTAAGTTTATAACAACTAAAGTTCAATAAATCCTTCGTTATTATGTGTCTAAATATTGCCTATACATTATAATTCATAGGAAATTTGTTACATGCTATTATTGGCTAGACATGCATATACCACCTTTGTATGGCTTTGTTCACTGCGAGTAAAAATGCTCATTAACACATCATTAGCAATTCTTATACATATATTGTTGTCTATAATTTATGTTGGTATTTCCCTATAGTAACATGGTAAAACATATTTATGTTATGTAGATACCTAAAATCACATGTATGTATGTATATGAATGTTGATGTCTATTGTTATCCTTATGTTGTAACTTCTTACAATGTATTTACGACATAACTATATGTTGTAACTTGACCCAATTGACTGTTCGTTGTCATGAATACTTTATGATGGAAGCATAATATTTGTTATGTTATTAAATTGATTTATAGGTAACAGTAGATCGTGCTACTGGAGTTATTTTTGGAACTTTTGATACAAGGTGTTGTCAGACTACTTGTTAGTATTTTGGCCGTAAAAAACTTACGCTCAAAAAAATTATAACAGTAAAAGTAAGGATGATTAATTTTCCTTTATTACGTATGTCGTAGTCGATTTTCGACAACATTCGATTGTTTTGTTTATATTATTAAAATTAGTAATAATTAACAGAAATGTATATAGTTAAGAATTCTTCATCATCTGATGAAGAAAAACATAATAGCAGCAAGGACATGTTGTATTTCAGACTCACAAACGACCTCAGCGATACCATATTTGAAAAACGACAAAGATTCGACGTGACTACGACATACATTATAAAAGCGAATAAGAAAAGTTGTTTTTTTGTAACTTTAAATAAAACACTTAAATTATAATTGTATGGTGAAAACATCATGAAAAAATTTCCTTTTTTCCATATTTTTGCAATTTTCATGCACTGGATGCAATTTTTTTGTGTCGGCCTATTTGAGGCTTTCTTTGCTCTGGTTTAGATCTACAACTTTGCCGAAGACAAAAAGAAAAAATCCCGAACGGTTTATGAATTATGGACTCCGTAAAAATGGTCAAAAAATCGTGTTGGGGTGTAAATATTGGAGTATACATACAAAATGTTTCAAAGTGATGGGGCCAAGTCCTTTGGGGATTTTTTTAGTTTCGGTATATACTTCAAAAATATCTGGGTACGAAGGTGGCACTAGACGATGACCTTAGAAATTTTGCACTGTGTAATCAATACGATCGACTAAAACTAACAAACAACACAGTTTAAAATAATGTTTAGTTTATAAGCCAGGAAACTTAGGTGGCTTATCTACTGAGACTTTTAACTTTACATAACCTCAAAGAAGAACAATTGTGAGGTGTAATATTAAATGATCTGCTCAACAAAAGGATTTCTCAACTGGTAACTTCACCTGTGCCGATGCTCAGATACCCTTCACCATTTGCAAAACAGCTGATAACAACATTAGGGGTATTCAAGATTAGAAGTATTTAGTTTTTGAAGTAAATTTCACTTACTTAAAAAACACTATCAAATTGCAAGCAGAACCTAGATTTTTTTCACTGCAACTATATTCTATAAAATTTTGACCCGAGAAAGGTGAACGTTACTTTTCGTCGAGCGCATCCATTTTTTTATCAGTATTTTTTTTTTATTACTACTGAAATGTCAAATATGAAGCTTGAATTGTTCATATGAGCTGAAAATATTTTTTATTAATTTTTACCCCCAAAAAGGGGTAGTTTGTGTAGAAAGTGGGAGTAGGTTTTGTTCGAGTTTGTTTATCTTAAAACTTAACCTCCGCTGAGAGGATAGAGGCTAAAATACCAAATTTCTGCCGGATGGATGGACGGACATCTTCAAATCGACTCAGAATTCAACACTGATAGGTATAAAGATTGGCATACCTACCACTCCTCTTTATGAGAGTTACAAATAGAAGTACCAACTAAATATACCCTAATGTCCGCGCCAACAGTTGGTGAAGGGCATAATAATGCCATCAGATTTCGAGATGCATGTGCGGAGGTACCGTTTTTCTGAGACTTAATCTCAAAAGTTGATAAGCTTTTAAACCGGTGATACCAATTTTATAGCCTCGCGAGGCCGGCAAAATCTTTTTTTTACACAGATACGATCGACAATTTACACGTACTCCACAGTTTGTTCGATTCAAACCAGTCAGTCTCTGCTTGAGTGTTATGAAAGTAACAATCCACACGCTTGCTTCTCATTCAACACAAAAACAGACGCAAGTACATATAGCGAAACAATGTTCAACGAATGTTGCAAGAGCATGAGAACACGATTGTTAAGAGAGCACAAAATTTTTACTGTCTATAATTCGACAGCGCTGATGCTAGACCGCACTCCCTGTTATTAGGTCCGTGCGTTGGGTTATGCCTACCACTGCTTTATACAAAGTTTGTGACGTAAGTTACGCCAACCACAGCTTACCCCGGGATGGGTGTGGTTTATTCGGTGGCATATCATCAAATAACGTGCATTGAGACTGAGAAATTCGCAGATGTTTTTGCTAATACGGGATAGTTCGTAGCATGATGGCAATTCGAACGTACTCGAAACTTTCGTTTAATTCGAAACAGTCAGTCTCTGCTTGGCTGTTATAAAAGCAACACCGCACACGCTTGTTTCTCTTTCAACACAAAAACAGACACAAGTGCAGATATCGAAACAATGTTCAACGATTGTTGCGAGAGCAGGAGAACTACTACTTTAGACCAAGATTGTGGCGTAAGCTACGCCAACCACAATAATTTCCTTTCACTACGGGGTGAGTGTGGTTTATTCGCTAGCGTATTATCAAATAACGTTCACCGAGACTGAGAAATTTGCAAATAGTATTGTCGACATGATTCATGGTTCTTTTCCTGGCACAGTTTATCTACATTTTTTTTTCATTGCCGGCGCCCTCGGTGTTGTCAACAGCAACTTCGCAGTATAAGTGTCGAGTAAATCGGCATGTCTAGTAAAAGCTTCTCAAACAGTGACGTTCGCATTTATCGGTTAAGAAGTAGGTGCCGTTTGTTGTGAATCTAAAACAGAAAGCGTGTTAATGCACAATAACGCAAGCAACTATCCCATACCACAATTATGGGATGTAAAGGGAAATTAAGTTTTAAATTTTTATTGCCAATATAGGACCGATCGCGATGAATGGATCACGCGACTATTTGCCAGACTATTAGGTCCATTTCTGTCTAAGTCATCTACTGCCCTCATTGTTGTCGATAGAAAATTCGCAGTATATTCGAATCAATCGGCATCCTTGTAACATCTTCTTAATCTGATTCGTCATCAAAGTGAAGGTCTCGTTTTATGAGTATTGATTCCCAATAACGCGAGAAGCTTTTCTATATCTTATTTATGGAGTATTAAGCTAAAATTAGTTAACCAATACATACAAAAAGGAAACGCTAACTTTTCGATTATGAGTCATACATCTCTTAGATGTTCTGGGATAACTGTAACGTGAAATTTCTCTAATCCATACAAGGACAACATTCATTTGTACTGTTAAACATTTGTAGCGCGTTTGTGTACTCTAGCCCCCGTAATGTTACAGTTCTTGCATTACTAATGCAGCCTTTGGCAAATCGATGTTTGCCTACGTAATAATATTTTAGACATGTATGTACGCGACATCACCTGGTATCATCGGTAGCAATGCATGTGCGAAACGATTATTTCATTTGCATTTGAGTGCGTGTGAGTGCGAGTACGAGTGTGCAAGACATAAAAGCTCATGTCTATGATTGCGTGAGTGAATGTTTAAGCCTCATGTTTGTTGTAAAGTTCCTCAAATGCTCTTGATGTCACAGGCGGTCTAAGGATCTCCGGCTTTCATACAAGGTTGACGTTATTCCCCTATACTTATGTTGTCGTATTTCCAGATCTCTTTAACATAAAATATTTTTATGTCGGCTTCTATTAAAGTCCCGGTTTTATTCCCATCGTTATTTATCAGGTTCATTGAATTCTTTATTGCTAAGGAAATACAGAAATGTAAAAAGTGGCGAGGCGAGAATGTAAGATATGTACCTTGGAATGTTGTACGAGTACGAGTATGATGGAATCTAGCATGTAGGGGAAGCAAACAATACATGTAGATAAGTTAAGGCGGCAATAATAACAAGTTGGTGTTGTTAAGTAAGCGGAATCTTATGTATGTCTGCTTGGCCTTAAATTACTTTAAATTACACAAATGCCTTACATATTCTAAAGGTAAGGGAATTGATAGGCATGACTTAAGTTACTCGAATGTGTATTTGTTTTTATAGTAATTTTTAGTAAGATATAATTTTGACATAGAATTTTTGGAGGCAAAGTGCGATATTGTCCGTTATAACAACATTTATTCCAATTGTGGAGGTCGTAAGCAAAGTGACAAAAAGTTCATTTCGAGATATTCGCCTTCAAAGTTTCAAATTTAAGTGCAAATGTAGGTATAACTTGAACTGCTTTTCCGCTATATATCATCACTGGTAATAATAATGTATCTTAATTCATGCTAATAGACAGAGTTTGTGCTAAGGAACATAACTGCAACATTTTTGTCTATTTGTCAATTGCACTCCTTTAATTCTTACTCACTCAATTAGTAATCCTACTAACGAAACAGTTAACGACAGATATACAAATACATAACTTTAAAAATTAATTAATACATATTTGATTTTCAGTATATTTAATTGTTCTCAAAGCATTTGTATCACTGCAAATTAAAACTGTTTTATGTAATATTTACAGCAACTTTTATGAATTTTTAATATCAATTAACCTGAGTTGTGGTCAATATTTTTTGTACACAATTTCAAACGGAGGAAAAAAAACAGCCAGAGTTAAAATGTTTGTTAAGTGAATAAATAATGCCCGTCATACAAATGTAAATAATTGACATTTGAACTTTGAATCCCAGCGGCATTAAAGTGCTGGTGTTTTTTTTTTCTCGCGCGTTTTCATACGTATTCAAAACGTAAATAGGGCAATAAGCGCGACAGCTTAGTAATGTAGAATGGCAAATAATAAATTATGTAGCGATGAGCGGATGATACACATATGATATGAATAATTTAAACTTAGGATAAAAAATAATAACGCAATATTAGGGTGTTTATGTTTTGAGGAATTTGAAAGAACTAATTGGAGTAGGACTTCCTTAAATCGTAAACAGATCTAGAAATTAACTGCATTTACGATTGGTTACCATACTCTATAGCAGTGTAAGGTACGCACCCACAAATATTAAGTGTTTGTATATGTGAATGTACAACCAGCGTGCGTGGTGTTGCTTTTACAATACTCAAACAGAAACTCGCCATTGATTGACTTTAAGTCAAACTTTTTTGACTTTAAATCAATTATAGCTTAGTGTACGTGTGAATTGCCGATCGTGTCTGTGTAAAAAAATACGATTTTTACATGCCTCGCGAGGCTTTGGAATGCCTATTACTATTCTATAGATGGTAATATAATAAGCTTTACTATAATTTAGTAGATGTACCTATATCTATTTATGTAAACTACAACCTGTTTTTCTGCAGTATGCAGCAAGTGCTAAACTTTTTTGCAACAATAATAATTGCAGCAGACTTTTAGTTTGCATTAAAATCTCTACACACACATACACATTACTATTTACATAACCAAGTAGCAGCATTAAATATTCAACAGCATTTATTATTAACTTGATTATAATACTCTATTATATAAATTTAGTAAATATTTATGCAAAATCGGCTTACAATGCAAATACTACAATATCAGAGCCTGATGCTGTCTGTCCAGCATTTACATGCATGACTCTATAAATGTGTATGTATATAAACAGTTTGCTCATTCCTTACATGCATTGCTTTGTTTGTTGAGTTTATTAAATCAACAAACATATGGAGATTATAATCTATGAATTCAATGAACGAACACACGCATATGTATGTGAGTGTGTGTGTGTGGTACAATATGAAGTTCAATAGAGTGTTAAAATATATATTGAATTTATGGTCGATATAAATATTTTCAATATTTTCCACATAGGGATTTTAAACAGCAACATTTTTGTTTTTTTTGTATGAAATCATTGTGCACATATTTACTATGTTCGTTCCACATATGTAAATATACATATATAGAATGTAATTATAAAACCACAGACAAGTTTGCATTACAATGTGGCCAATGGGGGGCCATAATTCAATTTAACTCAAAAAAATTAAATATAAATGCAAAACCACTATTATTCGCATGTGTTAAATGCTAAGCATTAATAGAGCTTTATAATGATGTGCAAATCGCAAGGGTTAATTTACTGTCGCACGCTCAAGGGATTTGATGCAAAGACATATTGAGCTCTTGATTGCATGGACGTGACTATGTTTAGTTAATAAAGCAGGTCTATCGGATTTGGTAATTGTATAAACTGGGACAAATTGCACATCGGCCTGTCATAGAAGTTAGATTCAATTGTTCAATCAATAATACCGTAGAACAACATATGTGAAATATGATCAAATACTGTTGTCATATAACATAATTACATATCGAAACCCTTGCGCAACGTTTTCGACTTGTGCATCAAGGACTCTTTCTAAATGTCATTCACTTGTAGTTCAAAGTCAGTGATAGGCATCCAATAGGCTCTCGAGGCCGACAATTTACACGTACTCAAAAGTTTTGGTATGCTACCACCGATACGTCTTAGGAAGACAGAAGTTACTGAAGTTCAACACAACGGCTCTCTTAGTGATTTTGTCAGTCCCAAGAAACTAGAATCGGCCGCAGTGGCCTAATTAGCCACTCTCTTTAAACAAAACCAATTATTATGAAAATACGAAGAAAAGAAAAAACAAGAACCCCCCTAATGTAGACGTACCCCGCAAACGTCATAAGAACCATGATTTACTGACATGCACCTGGAATGTCCGAACTCTCAACAGAGGAAGTGCCTCTGTCCAACTGGCGGATGTCCTCGACAAATCCAAGGTTGATATCTCCGCCATACAGGAAATGTGATGGAAGGGACAGGGATGCATACGTCGAAAGAACTAGAACAACTTTTACAGCTTCTATGCAGAAAGATACGAATTTGGATGTGGATTCATAGTCGGCATCCAGTCTTGCGGTTTAACCCTGTAAGTGACCTACATGCCACTATGTATTCGCAACATTGTATGAGCGCCTGGAGAAAGTATATGAGACCGTTGCCCTGCAAATGACATTAGAATTGTTCTGGGAGATTTTAATGCAAAAATTGGAAAGTACGAAGCTCTTGTTTCAGCAGTCGGAAAATTCAGTCTGCACAACAACACCTTCGATAAGCGATTCAGACTAGTTAGCTGCACGTCGGCAAAAAACATGGTGGTGACCATGAAAAAAACCAGATTGATCACGTGTTGCAGCCAAGATAAGCACGAGATTAAGCATTGCTAAAAACGCTCGAAACCTAACGCAAAGAAAGATATACATCACAAAACTGCATAACACCGATATAGGCAATGCCTACTCCAACCAACTCTCTCAATTACTTCAAACAAATGTCCCTAATCCTAATACGATGAGAAATGTCGCGTAATGTCTGAAGAAAAGGATGCTACAGGGCAAACTACAGCCAGTGGCAACGCGAACAGTGACGGAGCGTTATAATGAAAAGAGGAGGGAGATGACACGCCTCTTTAGGCGGAAAAGGCGTCTATGGAAGAAAAGAGAGAGCCAGGATAGAGGTGAAGCCTGAAAGTTCTACCAAAAGGTTAAAAGTAAAGGTTTTGGAACAGAGAACCCCGTCTGTAAGAACAGAGACGGAAATTTGGTCTCGGACACTCAGAGTGTGCTGTAAATATGGAGGGAACACACCAATCATAGACGAAAGAGTAGATTGTCCACCACCGAGCCAAAACGAGATCAGCGCGGCGATAGCAAGGCTTACAAATCGCAAGGCTACTACTAATAAAGCAGCATGATCTGGCTCAAGGAATGCATTCCCGATGATTTGAATCTCCGTATTCTATGTCCTGTACTTAAGATAGGCGATGCAAGTGTGTGTACCAACAATCGCGGGACTAGACTTTTATCCATCGCATACAAGGTCCTGTCTAGTGTGTTATGTGAAAGACTAATGCCCATTCTGGCGGACCTAATGTGACCTTATCAGTGCAGCTTTACTTACTTACTTAATTTCCCTTTACACCCCATGAATGAGGTATGGTATAGCTTCTCGCGTTGTTGTGAATTAACACGTTTTCTATTTTAGATTCACAACTACGGCACCTACTTTTTATCGACGAATGCGAACGTCACTGTTTGGAAGCTTTTACTAGACATGCCGATTAACTCGACACTTAAACTGCGACGTTGCTGTCGACAACATCAAGAGGACCGGCAATGCAAAAAAAATGTAAATGACTTGAAGCGGGAATCGAACCCGGGTTCTCCCGCATGGTAGTCGCGTGTTCTAACCACTATGCCACTGCCTGTCCCATCAATGTAGCTTTAGACCTGGTAATAATCTGACAGAGCCGTTTTCTACCAAGCGAGGATTCAAGGCTGCAGTAAACAGGAATGGTATTATATTCAACAAAAGTCACATGCTGCAAGCGTATGGCGATGATATAGATATCATTGACCGTGGATTGCGGGATGTTACTGCGGCTTTCACGAGCATTGAAAAGCAGTCGATAGAAGTGGGTCTGGTGAATAATGAGGACAAAACTGAGTTATTTGTTTCAACGGACAAAGAGTTTACTCGTTTGAGACGCTGCGTGAACTTTGACAACTATTACTTCTAAATGGTAGATGATTTTGTGTACCTCGGCTCCGCCGTAAACCAAAATTATAATGTCAGCCTGGAAATCAAGAGACGAGTATTAATCGCATAATGCAGCTACTACGCGCTGAGCCAGCGTTTTAATGAAAAGCCCTCTCTCGACGAACGAAGATCCAACTCTACCAGACACTGATCCTACCTGTCTTCCTCTACAGCGTAGAATCCTGGTTAATAACGCAGGCGGATCTATCTATTTCGGGAGATTTCGTGAGAAAAATACTTCGCTGTAGAGGCGCAGAAGGGAGCGACCAAAACTTCGATGGATGGACCAAGTGAAAAAGCTGTTAGCTAAGCTTTGAGTGACGAACTATCTACGGAGCGCAAAAGACCGATCCGCTTAGAATATTTGTCTACCTGCGACTAATGATAGTTAAATTTCTGTTGTTTCTGCCTTTAAAGAAGAAGAAGAAGTTATTAAAGCAAACTCCACACACGCTTGTTTTGCATTCAAGAACAAGAACGGACGCAAATGCAGACAGAGATATAATGTTCAACGATTCTTGGGATTGCATGAGAGCACGATTTTTGGAATAGCGCAACAATATCACCATGTACAAGGTTGACAAGGTTGACGCTTCTTGTGCGACAGCCCACAAGCACACCTACATAATCATATAGCGTGACCTACATGTTATAGACCAGGCATGACAAACGATCGCAGAATGTGTGCAATAACAGAATTTTGTACACATTGATTACAAAATTTAAGTTACTACGTATAATCTTTATTTAATTTAGGAAGCTTTTACTTAATGTTTATTGCGAAGTTGCTGTATTTAACATCCAGGGGGCTGACGATGAAGGAAATGTCAATGACTCAGACCGGTGTAGAACCTTGGTCTACCGCCTAATTGTCGCGTGTTTTAAACACCATGCCACGGTCAATCCCATGAAATTCACAAATAAAATTTAGTAGAAAATAGTTTTCTGTAGTAGTTTTCTATGTATGCAATTTTACTACATGTATTATTTAATACCACTATGTATAGTTTCATTCGATTTTACTTTTATACATTTTACCTATATTTACAAGATTCCATTTCATTGTCCTGACTTACATCTAACACATATATTATTCCTTTCTTCCAGGTTGCATATCACATTCAAGTCAGTGACATGGACTACGCAAATGTTTGTTATATGCCACTCGTCCTGAAACATTGGTGCCACTATTAAAGCTGCAAGCATACAGCTATGTATGCCCATGCAGGTAAGTAAAATACAAACTTCTTTAATGATGCTTTAATATAAAGGTGGGTGTGTAACGAAAACTTGCACAAATGCACATGCAAATTTTGTTCTGGTTGTTGTAGTACCAATAGTTGCGAAGGAGATTAAGGTAAAATATTACCTCAAGTCAGGGTGAGTCAGGGTAGAACCTTAAGGAAAACATTTAATTTGACTACCATGTACATTGCAATGTTTATTTTCCATAGCTGCTGCAATTCGAATTGTAACCCTTCTTAGTGTTGGTAAGGAAACCACAAACTGTAATTAATTGTTTGTGGTAAGGTTAAGCTGTAACTGAATCTAGACATTGTATGCAAGTGAAATTTCAATAAATTTCAATTAAAGAAAAATTAAAATATTTCCTAAGATTTTAATCAATATGAAAGGCGTTGCAAAAAGGGAAATTAAAAATTATTTTGCATATGTCTAAAAACTATAATGAATCATAGCTAGAAGAGACAGTTTTGCATTGTAGGCCATATCTTACACAATTTCTTACGGGATTACGAATCTTTTACTCGTGAGAAAATTTTCAAATTTCGATCAAATATTCACAGGTGTACAATCGCTACATTTTTAATTTTTAGACTGTCCCTACATTTTTTCCTAATGTGTATCCCTAATTTCTTCACTTAAACATATCGTCAAACATATTCTTGTTTATGAAATTGATTCCATCACTTGGGTCCAAATTAACTGAAATATATTTAATAGATTTAATACCCTTTCTAACTATCCCCCGTGCCCTTGTCCAACTATCCCCTCACCTATCATAGGCCATTAAGTCGTCATTTCATTTGTTTTCTTTACGACTACCAGTCAACCAACTCATGCCCACCAAACAGAACCGAGAAACTCTCGTGTCCGATGGAGCAAACAAATTCATTTTATAGACTTATGCCAAGAGGACATAAAATGCTGCCAGCAAGACGAGACTTTGTGGCGGCTATATGATAAGGCCGTTTATATGACGATGTCTCCATTGGCAGGAAGAAGGCAGCGCACACAAGAAAAGTACAGACATTAAAAAAAACGTAGCCGGTTGTCAGAAGGAAGCTGTTAAATCTTTTAGTTTCACATGCACGAATATTTAAATCAATACAGCCCTCATAAAACACGCATATAGCAAATATGGAGGTGCAGTCTTGGTTAAGAGGGGCATGATGGTATAAAAAGAAAAAGGTTGCTGTGATTTTGGCACATGATGAGAAACATATTGACACATAATGTTGGCACATATACTAAATTTTAAAATAAAAAATTGGTGCATAAAATGTTAGCGTACGAGGTATAAAGGTATACATTGTCAACATTATCGAACATTTCTCATAACATTAAAAAGATGTTAACACGTATTTAAATAAACAGACTAGTGTCATGAAATCTTAGAAAGCGATTATAAGAAATTAGATTAGCTTTCATTCATTACAAATCGCAGTCGGTAGATGTTGAGTATGTGAAATTTCCTTTTGAAATTAATACGAACAACAAATTTATAGCCTTACATTTAGATATCACAGTACAACACATGATTTTGGGACTCAATTTTGAGAACTGGCGTAAAATTAGCCCCAAAAAGAAGAAGTTCTGCATCATTCGTTTTGTCAAGTTACATACCATAATAAGTTAATATCGATTTGAAGTTAGTAAGTATCGTATATGGGAATTTGTCATGTTTTATGCTCTTTTGTTTGACATAGATAACGCTACAAAATAAACCCAATTCAAAATCATTTGATGAATGGAAATGTGAAACTGTTGCTTATGTAGGGAAACTTTATATGAACAGATTAAAGGAATTGTAATTCTTATTTTTTGTTTAAATTTGTATTAGGTAAATCGGACTAGTCATTCTTGAGTTATGTTAAACAAAAGAGCCTAAAACGTGACAAATTCCCCTATACGATACTTACTAACTTCAAATCGTTATTAAATTATTATGACATATAACTTGACACAACAAATGAAGCAGAACTTCTTCTTTTGGGGCTCCTTTCACGTGCAGTTCTCAGAATTGAGTCCCAAATCAATAAGCTGAATAATGTTGTATTGTGTATTTAATCATTTAAATTTATTTTATACAACAACACAACAAATTTTAAGTTGAACATTTGAAATTTAAAATTTTAAAGTACCCTATCCATTTTAATACCAAAATAATGAGATGTCAAAAAGGAAAATCGAAAATCGGTTTATTAGTTATTGAGATTACCCGTAACAAACCGTTTTCATATAATCGATTTTATATATAGTACATGGATTTGTTCTCGAGGTAGGTGGCTTATAATACATAAGACTAATAAAGCCGCAATACCGCATTATTGTACAAAGCTCGAGAAAACAACATGAATATATTTAAATGAATAAGATTTCGAAATAAAATGCTTATAATGTTTAATTCTTATTTGAGCTGTAAAGTAGTGTACTTAGTTCTGGAAATTCTTATTAGTTTTTTTTAAAACTACAACTCAGTTTTAATGACCATCTTGACACTGCCCTTGAATTTCAAACACATTTATGCACAGTTTTTTTCCCCGGTTTTATATTCCAACGAATATTGTGGGTGCCCCTCACGCACCACCAACAAAAACAAACAAAGAGCCCACCAAAGGACTAACTTTAAAACAGTAAAGTTCTTACAACATAACGGCACAACAAAAAAAAAAATATCTCACAAACTTACAAACACTTCCTCATAACGCATAACCACCACGAAGGCACTTTAAATGAAATCTATTATGCATCTTGTGGCAGAAAATTTCAAGTTTGTTGAATCTTCCGCACAGAGTTTATTTTTAACAATTGTTAGTTTTTAATTTAACTTGTTGTTTGTTTTATGCTTGGTTTTTGTTAGTGTGGAAATGCATGTAGGTCACACAACAACAACACACGACTCAGAGCAGTAAGAATTCGAATTCCTTCACTATGATTCCCAAGACTCCTATATAGCCAAGAGATTGAAACACCAGGGAATCACCAGTTCTTGTTCATTTTATACCAGCAGCAGACGAAGTGGAGTTCATAATCAACACCCCTTCTTTTCCGGTGTTGCCTGAAAAACATATTTAAACGTTAGGTGGAAAAACAATTATTTCCGCATACATATGTGTATTATGTTGGTTAGCAATTTGCGAGAGTTTTCCGCAGAGCAACTCCTGCTCTCGTTCACTGGGGCAAAATCAACATTAAATGCCACTTTGAAGCCAATGGAACGTAGTTAATCTCGCACTCGACTGCACGTCCACTACTTGACCATATACATTTCCTTGGGACTCAGTCTGTGTCTGAGTCTATGGTCTGCTGTGAAGTGTACTGTAAACTTAGTTTTCCTTCACATGCATTTATCATTCATGTGAGATTTTTTCGAGATTTCATTACAATTCATTTGATTTCCTGCGTTCCAGTGCATTGCAGTGCACACACAAACCGCACATACTCACATGGCCAAGGAGGACATTCGTCGTTAGAGCTCTAATGGTCTGAGCAAAAGTATGGCAACGGGGGTCAGTATCTCATGAGAGAAGAGGTAAGTTTAATCGCCCTCTTATTACGTAGCCAGTATTGGGTTATTTGGTGGCTTTGGGTCTGGTTAGAAGTAGACAAGTGCTAGCAGGTCAACACGTGCTATGTAAGACGCATTATTATATTTCCTGCATGTTAGAAATTTGCATAAGAAGACTAGACTGGCCTCTATCGATGTGCGAAATAGACTAGTTTACGGGCAAAATGAGAACTCAATGACACTTTAACACTATTAAAAATTCTGAAATTCTAATATGGGATCGAACGGGGGCATTGAGGGATAAAACATGTGACTATTATTGACCTTGGTTCGCGTCCATCCACTTATATATTTTCTTACTTCGCGGGCACTTCAATTCCATGGAATTCCAATAGTATTGTTTGATCATATGCCTCACGAGACATGTTATATCATCGGTATCCTGCAAAAAGGATTAAAGTCCAAAGTTTTTTTTTTGTGAATTGGACTTTAGGATGCAAGAGAATCCCATGTCTATAGTAGTAGCAGTAGTAAGTAGTTTTGTAGTTGTTGTATCAAAACACAAGCGGCCATAAACTTAAAATCGTCATTAACTCAGAAACACAAAAAGTGGGGGTATCCTTTTTGCAGGATACCGACGATATTCGCTTCTATCTTCTACGCTTCTTGTCCAATTCGTAGCACCAGTAATCTAATCTCTTTCTTGGAAGCTTTGTTAGGTCTCCTCTGTGCGGTTCATCGAGTTCTGTCGAAGACTTTTCAAGCTGTAGAATTTTCATCCATATGTACAGCATGACCTAGCCAACGCAGCCGCTGTACCTTAATGTCTTTGACCACGTCAATGTCGTACAGCTCATGATTCATACGTCGATATTTTCCGTTAACGATAATGGATCCATCTATTTTACCGAGTATTTTCCTCTCGAATACTGCCATAATCGATTCATTCCGCCATTCATCAGACAGGCCTTCGATAGCTCAGTGGAAGCGACGTAGACTAGCAATCCGAAGGTGCCGGGTTCGATTCCCGGCCGGGGCACTGGGCAAATCAACATCGATGAAAAATTACTTTTCAAATACTTTCGTGTTCTCCAGCCAACAAAACTCATCCTAGATGCTTCCACTACAAAAATCCAGATTGCGCAAGGATCAAGGAAAAAGGAAAATGATTTATCAACATTGCATATGAATCAACAAGCCAGCTGGCGCCATCTTTTGTGCAATTTGGCAGTTAAAACTCACAACAACAACGCCTAACAATCCTTGAGACAACCCTTGTTATCTACAAAGGAACGAAACAGAGTTGCCAACAATGACCGTATGATAATCGGATTATATGCCCGATCGAGTGCCGATAAATAAGTCCATAATAGCATCTATTTAAAAGCAGTATTCTTCTACGGACTTCAAGGCTGACGTTATTATTGATGTCGGAGCCGAGGTATATGAAAT
The DNA here is from genome assembly GCA_964034835.1 of Muscina levida. NCBI lineage: Eukaryota > Metazoa > Arthropoda > Insecta > Diptera > Muscidae > Muscina > Muscina levida. The sequence goes on along the minus strand of OZ035881.1, from coordinate 3,046,759 downwards.
CATCCACCACATCGGAATTGTAACACAGTGCAACAGTGAAAAAAATACAAAAACGGGATAGTATAGGTTCGATTCTACTATCGAAGGGTAATAAAACCCTATACTCAGTTTGGCGAGATTGGTGACCAATTTTTTTTTATGGGCCCCTAAAGATTCTCAAAATCAGTGAGCCCCATGAAAAAAGGTGTGATCAGTTTTTGTCCAACAGCTAACTCACACTTCGTGATAGCGCTAAACTGTATTCGGCAATAATGTAGCTGGGAGTTTTGCGCACTAACTTTATTAACAAATTATGTCAAAAAGGTTGGTTATTCCTGCCCTTTTTCAAAAAAAATTGAAGAAGAATTTATTATTTTTTTCACTTTTTTGAGCATTACTTTGAGGGAGTCCAAATTTTTCTCTAACACTGTTCGCCAAAATTGTAGCCCTGGTAAAGATAAACAACTTTCGTGCACAAATCAATCCAATCTGAATGTGTTTAGGCAACCTAAATAGCTCATAAAGTTCACGTTGATACCGATTTTTCGAACCTTTACGCACTTATAAGCCAGTAACGTGGTTGAATATCAACCGATTTTAAATTTCTGAAAGTTGCGTCCCTCGGAAAACATGAATAACTTAACTATTTGTTAACAGATTCTTAAAAACAAGTATGCGTTTAACTCGTGAAAGCGTGCACTTTCTGAATAAAGTAGTAAACATTAGGGTGTCCTTATAAAATAGGGGCTACAAACTTCATCAAACTTAAAAATAGTGAAAAAATTACAAAAGTTTGAAATTTCGAGGCAAAAAACAAACAGATATGACAAGTTACCAATATAACTATATATATGGTTGGAAAGGCCGCAGTCTCTTCTTTCTAAATTCACAGAGAAATTTAAAATCAGTTGATATTCAACCACGTTACTGGCTTATAAGTGCGTAAAGGTTCGAAAAATCGGTATCAACGTGAGCTTTATGAGCTATTTAGGTTGCCTAAACACATTCAGATTGGATTGATTTGTGCACGAAAGTTGTTTATCTTTACCAGGGCTACAATTTTGGCGAACAGTGTTAGAGAAAAATTTGGACTCCCTCAAAGTAATGCTCAAAAAAGTGAAAAAATAATAAATTCTTCTTCAATTTTTTTTGAAAAAGGGCAGGAATAACCAACCTTTTTGACATAATTTGTTAATAAAGTTAGTGCACAAAACTCCCAGCTACATTATTGCCGAATACAGTTTAGCGCTATCACGAAGTGTGATTTAGCTGTTGGACAAAAACTGATCACACCTTTTTTCATGGGGCTCACTGATTTTGAGAATCTTTAGGGGCCCATAAAAAAAAATTGGTCACCAATCTCGCCAAACTGAGTATAGGGTTTTATTACCCTTCGATAGTAGAATCGAACCTATACTATCCCGTTTTTGTATTTTTCAAAAAGTCGTCATTTGTTGCATAGTGTAATTAACAGCGTTATAATGGAGTAAATTTTTTGTTCGTTAAAACTTATAACTTCATTATTTCATCGATCTCCATTAGACCCATTTTAGCTGATTCCTTCTGTATACCTGAGAAGGTCGCAGTCACATCCTGTAGTATTTGTCCATTGATAACTGTATCATCAGCGTTCGTGAGAAATATATGGTTTTTGTTGAAAATCGTGTCACTCGTGTTTACTACAGCTTCTCTCATAATCGTCTCCATTACAATGCTCATGAGGTCTCACGTGCTTTGCCTGTTACAAAATGCCTCAGTAAGGTCCTTACCAATCTTCACTAAAATCTTTGTGTCAGTCAGCTTCTCTTGAATACCAAACTTAGCCATGTCTTCTAGTAATTTCTGCCGTATCGAACTGTCGAAGGCAGCTTTACCAGGATTTGCCGTATTGTCTGGTCAGTTGTTGGTTTACCGCTGTAAAAAGGTGTAAGCAGATTGGATATCTTTGGCTTTAGTCTTTCAAATAGCACAAATACCTTATATGCGATGGGTAAAAAGCCAATCCCGCGGTGGTTGGACCACAAACTTGGATCACTCTTTTCGGCACAGGACATGATACTCTTTAATTCCATGCATCTGACATGTCCTCGTAAAGCCAAACTATGCGTAGCAGCTAGTGCATGCTCGTTATCCGTTCATCGCCGCCCGACTTGATGAGTTCTGCCGGAAGTCCGTCTGTCTCGCCTGTATTTCTATTTCCTTATGCCGTTCCCTTACAGCCCGGGTTACAATTAGCTGTAGTGTAGCCCCATAAGCAGCATCATGTTCCTCAGACGCTATGCGTAATTCTTCATCTTACAACAGTTTTCTGAGTGCCGTTTTTTAAATACCAGCATAGTTGTTGCGGCGGCAGCCATGGAATATGCTGCTACTGTATACATCTAGATATGTTGTGTCGTAGTAGTTGGCCAAACCATGCGTAGGAGTTAGTCCCAGCTCGTCATCAGAGTAGGTTGGCGCGACAAATTTCCCTATACGATACTAACTAACTTCAAATCGATATTAAATTATTATGGTATGTAACTTGACAAAACTAATGATGCAGAACTTCTTCTTTTGTTGGATTGAAGTGAGTCCTAATATTATGTGTTGTACCGTGTAGTCTAAAGGAAAAAAATCGATTTCTTTTATCCAAGATTAGTATTAAGTGTCAACTAAACAAAAAAGTCTCTCTTCAAATGGCTTCTGTCTCTTGTTCTGGAAAACATGTTTTATTCAATATAGACTTCTGTTTAATTACCTCCGACAACGCTTCATACTATGGCAAACCTAATAACCTTCTAATGAGCTATTACCCTTTTAGTTCAAAAATAATTACCTTGCTATGAAAATGCCAATACATCAAATTCTTAATAGTGGTCATTATGTCACAGCAATGACCTACAACTCTGCAGCGCTGACAACCCTTTATATTATCTCCTGTCTTTTATCACAATTTCATATTTGCAATACAGCTTCCCAGCTTTCGCTACACAATTAGTTGCTGTGGTCGTCCCTGATGTTTATCTCACAGCCTTAGTAGTCGTGGGCAGATGTTGTTGCTACTATGGCTTCGTTTTAGCTCCTCTTAGCCATAACAACCAAAACAGCTGGTGGTGATGGTGTTGATGACGGTGTTGTTCAGCTCGATTATGATTTACACGTCATACTTTGTGAGGCTATTATCCTTTTGAAATTGTTTCCGCTTGCTATGCTGTAAATGTAACATAAGCTTTCATCGTTTTAATTTTTTTTCTAAAATTTTGCTAGATAGTGTGTCGGCAAACAAAATCGTAACTTAATACGAAAAAATATAAATTTTAGTGTTTTATGTGTCCATATATTTAATGTTTGTTTTTTTTTTTTAACAGAAAATGACTTTATGACTTACTCAAATAATGTAGTACTTGGTTTATAAAATGCTGCGATCTGCCATCAGAAGGGAAACTATCTTAAGAAAAGGTTATATATACAAGATTGTATATATATTCGAAGATTGACCAGGCAACCCACGTCCTATTGTTTCTTTAAAGTAGTGGTCATATATCTTGAACAACTTTCATTCTATGTCCTTTTTCTCAACAAAGTCAGCCAACGGATTAAAGGAAACTTTCAAATGTTTCAATTGTTTGCTTATATTTTCAACTTGTGGTAATATTATTGTATTTATTTTTATAAAATACTGTAATTTATTTGATTCGACATTTATTACACTTCATATTGTGGTATGTTTTAAGTATTTGCGGTTATGTATCCATTTTGCTGTTGTTGGTTTATTTACCACTAACTATTTGTATGTGCAACAGTTAAAAACATATTTTTTTGTGTGAAATGTAACCTACTGATATTTAATTTAATTTCTCTAAAACAATAAGAAATACATTTAGTTAAAAAATCTATATAGTTTGCATATAAGCATGTTGTATATATTATAATAACTATAAAGTAAAATTTTTAATACATCAAGCACTAATACATAGTAATCTCAACTACATGGCGGTTTTATATGGGTATAGAAAGAGTAAGGAACTTAAATCGTTGCACAGAACCCAAACAAAGGCACTTAAAGTAGTGGCAAATCTCCCAATAACGTACCCCACAGTTTTGTTGTACACAGATATATTTCCAAAAGTTTTACCTTTATATGGAATATACAAAATGCGCCTATTATTATATGTTTTCAAATGTAAACATTCCATAGGACATCATACAATATCGTTTACAAGGAATCAAAGTAATTTTAACACAAGAAATAATAGCAATTTTCGTGTAGTGAGATGTAGGCTTGAATGTACAAAACAAAGAGTTGAATACATTGGAAGTCGGGAATTCAATTATTTACCTGAAATAATTAAAAGTGAAAATAGAATCTCTGTATTTAAAAGTCTATTGAAGAATTACATTCTCGATTGTATTGAAGAATTGTTGTAATTTTCTTTCCCTTTAAATCTGAATTATGTAATATTTTTCTCCAAATAATTGCATTGTAAAATTGTTATGTTTATGTAAAATGTCAACTATTGCCTCTACAAAGTCTTTTGGACGCTGAGGCTTAAAATCAAAAATGTTTTGCTGAAATAAGGTTGAAATAATAATAAAAAAAAATAAATAAAAAACTCGGCCACAGGGGCCGTATGCAGAAAAAAAAAAAAAAATTGCATAGAATGTGGAAAGTCTATCGATGCGGAGTTGCAAGCAGCATACTACTCATGGAATGACTTCAAATATTGGAGATGATAGATGAGACTCTTAGTATTCCGATTTCACTTACTTTCACTCAAAGGACATCTCCATCTCCCACACACAATATAAACTCAAATTAAATTATCTATCGATTTCGATGGTCACTATCAGTCGTTATCGTACTCTATGCTCAACATCAGTATTGTGTCATTGCTTAAATTACATACAACGGTAATCATCTTACATTTTATTATTGCCTCATCCGGGCATTTGAATGCAACTTATATGACACCCGAAAGGATACTAGATAATAGCATGTTTATAAGGAAAATAAAAATGCAACATGAGAAAAGCAACAAAAGCACCCGCCTGCAGCATAATGGCATGAATGCGATGGCCTGAATAGCAAAAGATAACGTCTGCATCTTGCAATGCCACGACTCGGATACAACAGATGCGTGTTTCTCTGCAACTGAACTAATCGCTTAGTTGATGGACATAATTACTTGATGTAACATGACCTTATACAATACCCGCATTAAGTATGAGATATTTTATAGTTTAGCGTATAAGAGAAAGTAAAGACTATTTACTTTGCAAAATGGTGGAATTTTGTGTAAGATCATCTTTTATTGGCCTGCAGGGCAAATGATGATAACGGATTTTAGAAAATGATTGCAGTTATAGCTGGAATTGCAATGGAATGGGTCATAAATTTGTATTCGAAGCTTCACTTTAATGTATGGATGATGCTCGGTGGCATGGCATCAAACATCTGAGTGCAATAACTATATGTAAAGCTCGTAGTGTGATGAAACTTAATACAGAAAATATTTGTACAGTAATTAAGAAAACAAATGAGAGAGTTTCAGTCTGGTAAACCGACTTACAAATATCCTCTTAAACTTAAAAAACTTAATTTCCCTTTACACCCCATGAATGAGGTATGAGATAGCTTCTCGCATTGTTGTGAATTAACACGCTTTCTATTTTTAGATTCACAACTAACGGCACCTACTTGTTTATCGACGAATTCGAACGTCACTGTTTGAGAAGCTCTTACTAAACATGCCGATTGACTCGACACTAATACTGCGAAGTTGCTGACGGCAACATTCGAGGGGAGCCGACAATGAAAGAAAAATTTATTTATTTCTTTTAAGATGACTGAAGCCAGGAGTTGAACCTGCGATCTCCCGCTTGGTAGTCGCGTGTTCTAACCACTATGCCACAGCCGGTCCCACCCTCAAATACCCTCAGTAATAACATAAAAAAATTACATATATTTAAAACAAAATATAGAATTTGGGTGTATTGATATTATTACTTGATGTCTAATGTGGGCTGAATGGTACATTTATATGGGAGGTACCTAAAGGGGCGTCACTAGACTTCCAGTTTTTTCTGCAAAAATTTAGTGTTGGGCGTATTGATATTATTACTCAATTTCAAAAGTTGCCGAAATGGTACATTTGTATAGGATGTACCAGAAGGGGCGTGGCCATGTAGCCCATTTATAATATCGTCAATAGTTTTGTGGAAATATAAACTTATGCAAAGATTCAAAGCATTTGGTACCGTCTTTCAAAAGTTATCGTGCGTACCAGCCGGACAGACAGACAGACAGACAGAGAGGCGGACATGGCTCAAACGACTTAAGAATGCATCGAATTTGGTTTAAAGAGAGATAGGGTCTAAAGTTACTCTTTCTACGTGTTACACTTTCGGGTCGTATCAAATGAGGGTGAGGGTATAATATGAGGACTTAAATTATACCCTAAAACCCAAAACTAATTTTTCATAAAAAATTTTTAATTTGGCTCCATTGTCTTGAAAAATCTTGTTGCGGGGTGGCAGCTGTAAAATATTTCACTTCTAATTTATCGTGTGCATCCCTGTCTCGACCATCACATTTCCTGTATGGCGGTGATGTCAGTCTTATATTTATCGAGTACATCCGCCAATTGGATAGAGGCACCATCTGTGTACAGAGTTCGGACATTCCAGCTGCATATTTTGTAATCGTAGTCCTTAAACGATTCTTCAACATTTTGGGGGTTCTTTTTTCTTTTCTTGGTGTTTTCATAATAAAATGTTTCTATTTAGAAGAGTGGCTTATAAGTCCTCTGCTCCCGATACTAGGAGATCCTTTGTGTTAAACTTCAGTAACTTCTGTTCCTCAGATTTTCTGCCACTGAACAGATGTTCGGGGGAACACGTGATACATAGGACGACATAGAAAAGCTGGTTCAGGAAATGACGAGGATGCTGCATGGTGGTTTTGAGAAGTCATGTCCTAATACTTACCCGGGGGGAAAATCTCAGCCAGTGTGGTGGAATGAAGAGCTGAGAGATAAACGGAAGATCACGAGGAAGCTATTTAACAGGGCCAAGTGATCTAAGGAACAAACGGATTGGGACGCATATCGCATAAGCTTCAATAAATACAAAAGGGAGCTTAAGCTAAGTGGTCTTCATGGGTCAATTCTTATGAAGCTATTAAGGACGTAAATGCGGCCGCGCGTTTTAGTCGATTACTCTCAAAGGACCATAAAGTACTCGGATGTGTTCAGAAACCAAACAGTATCGGACTGAGGCCGCAGAGTAAACCTTGGAAACTTTGATGAGTACACACTTCTCGGAATGCGAAAATATTGCTACACATGGGATGCAGTGAAGGCCGCACGAAACGCCGTATTCAGTACACGGAAACTTAGTAAACGACGTGATAAGTGAGGAAAAAGTAAAAAAGAACTTTGGTTACCTTTAAACCCTATAAGTCTCCAGGGATGGACGAAATCAATACGGCTATATTACAGCAGATGTATCTCTTGTCATTGCACTGATCCTAATGGAACATCTAAGAGGGTGTCTACGGCTATCGTTTATTCCCATTTCATACAGGAAAGTGAAGGTAGTTTTCTTACCCAAGGCGGGTAAATCAACACATTCACTACCAAAGGACTATAGACCTATTAGCATATCATCATCTCTTTTAAAGACTTTGGAGAGGCTTATTGATTTGCACTTGAGACGGAACCTGCCCCTTAGCCTCTTCAGTAGAGCGCAGAATGCATACTATAATGGGAGATCTGTGGACAGCGCTCTGCACGAAGTGGTTGGACATGTGGAGTACAGTTTAGGAGATGGTTTATACATATTAGCGGCATTCCTGGACATCGAAAGGGGGCTTCAATAATGTAACATCCGCAGCCATAATGGAAGCGTTAAGGACGACTAAAGCACCTCTGTTGCTTAGGAACTGGATTGATTCTATGCTGTCAAATTGTATAATCAATTCCACGCTTGCCACTGGTACTACGAGGAACCACTAAGGGTACACCACAGATTGCCGGTAATGGATGGTATCCAACTGAAACTCTCGTCTGAGGCGAAATATCTAGGCGTAATATTGGATAGGAAACTAAATTGGCGACGCAATACGGAGGAAAGGACGTAGAAAGGATTAAATGCCCTTTACGCCTGCCGAAACCCTGTAGAGAACTGCTGAGGACTACAATCTGCAATGGTATATTTGATATAGCCACTTCACTGGTGGTTCTAATATCAAAATTGGAACAGAATCGGGTAGCTTTAGTAAGGTACTTAATTTCAGGCAATTGGATGACAGATTTCTAATAAGAAATCTGTAGAGGAAATACGGGCAAGGAATTTAAAGGACTGTCAAGCGGCCTTGAAGGCTTAAGTATCAAAGGTTTTAATGTCGAGATTAGTGTACAAATGTAGGACGGCGCTCTCAAATCTGGCGGAGAATAGTGTTCAACTCTGTTGGGTCCCCGGACATAGTGACATTTTAGGAAAAGGCCAACCGAATGAACTGGCGCGGTAGGCTCTGCACTTGGACCCGGCCAATCGAATGGAACAGTGCGACCACCAATGTGTCATATATACGTAATTGTGACCCGTCACATCGAGCGGCTGGCAAATGAAACCTGGAAACATCGCACCGACTGCGTGGTATCACGAGATATTTGGCAAGGACTGGTGGATGGAAGACGAACCAGATCACTATTGGAACTGTATAGGAGGTCCGTTAGACGACTTATTTGAGTAATCACGTGACACTGTGACGTCAGAGCATTTACATCCAACTGGGAGACGACACAGGAGGATTATTGCAGGATTTGCGACGATGAGGAGGAAATTGAGACAATTGAGCATTTGTTTACTATTGCCTAGCTCTTCATGGAAGAAGGAAGTAAATGCTCGGGAAATTGTTCTTTGATAGTCTCACCGAATAGTCGTCATGTAACATGGAGAATCTGGTGAAGTTCACTAATGATTTAAGCTGGCTTACGGGCAGAGGATCATAGTTTCCCCACGTAATCTCACTACATTCTTGTATATATGAAGTTGAAAGGGAGAACGCACCGGAACTATTTTTTTAGCACTTCTATCCCTCTTCCGCTGTACTGTTCTTGTGAATTCTTTATTATATTGTAAAATACTCTTTACTTTATATTTCTTCCTTCTTAAATCAGGACAATGACAATGGACAATTATGGTCTCCGAGCGTTGTAATGGCATGGTATTGCGCTGTGTCATTACATGTCCTCAACCTAAACCTGAACCTACATAGGACGTTGTGAGCTGCTTAGGAACCTCCAAAGAGAGATTGTAGTTGCTCCAAAGTAAATGCCGACAATACCATTCCCCCACTGTTCCAATGTATAACTCAATATAAAATCAATGTCGTACCATTCAAATAGTATTTGGAATTATGATAAATCCGATATACGTTTATTAATTACTCTCTCTCTCTCTCTCTCTTTCTCTCTCTTATTGAAATGTAAAAAAGCCAGTCCCCGTTTCTTCTAACAGTCCAAAAGGTCAAGGAAATGACAGATGATAAAATAGGAACTATAGCCTCCCAATATTGTAAGGTTAAGATTTTTATGCACCGTTTTTTTTTATATCTTAGTTTAATGACCTCAATATTAATTCTGTCGCAGCCCAATTTTGGCACTGCCCTCAAATCTATTACACTAAATAAACCATCAGTCACCTCATACCAGGCTCACGTTGGCTGGCCTTAAAGGCAAAGATGATATAAAAATCGTTTCACTCCATTACAAACTGTTGTCTGGCAGGACGCCTTAATGTCTGTGTCAAATTTTTTGGCCAAAAGAGCTGAGTAATTTTCTTGAGCACATTAAAACCAATTCTCATCATATCCTTTTTAGTATGCGACACTGCTTGTTAGGATGGGAGAAGGGGGGGGATAGCAATATATATATATGTATATTAGGGCGTTTCACTAAAAAAAATATGCAACTCTTGAAGCGGAATATTACAGCTTGTGATCTAAAAGAATTTCGAAAATTTTTTGGGATTTTTTGAAGATGGGTGTGGGGTCGCTGAAATTGATTTTATCAAAAAAATGAGGTTATGGAGAAAAAAATTTTATATTATTTTTTTCTGGTGCTTTTTGTTCATACAACTAAACAATTCTCTTAGCAAGGATCCGATCCCACGACAAAAAAATTATAGGTGTGAAAAATTATTATATTATGGACCACTTTGATAGTCTTAAAAGTGAAAAATTATTTTTCCTAGATTTTAAACCTCGATAACTTAAAAAGTTTTCAAAATTTTTTCAAGATGTAAAATGCGTTAAAAAGATAATTTAGATACCTTTATTTTGGTATATATAAGTTTATATCTTACTTGTGAAAAATGTTGCAAAAAATAAAAAATAGACAAAAAAATATATTTTTTATTTTTAAATTCACACTATTTGAATTTTAAAATATGTGAAATAGGCCCTTTTTAAAATGTAACAAAATTCATAATGCATAATTTTGTAACCTCAAACATTAAAAGGGTTTTTGATGAATTAAAGTTTCCCACTTCCTTTTTTTCGAAAGATACACTTTTATGGGAAAATGATGATGATTTTGTTTCTTCAAAGAAAAAGCTAGAAAAACTATGTGTTGTGAATGATTTATCAGAAAGAGGCGTGGCGTCGACTACAATATATAACAAGAATGAGGATGATTTTCAAAACTTATTGACTAGAGTTGATAACAATCAAAAAATTATATCTAATGTTAACAAAAATGTTATTGAAAAAGCTCTTAAGAAACCAATTTGAAAATACTTCTACAGTTGTTCCACATTTTGTGGTTAATGTATTGTAATTTTAGATACAAATTTACTTTTTAATTTTAATTTGTTCATTAAATATGTTGATTTTGTTTATTTAATATCTTTTGATTTTGTATGGGAATACAAATATATTGATGATATTTTTGATATTTTTATTAAAGCAATGTGTTTTAGAAGTTTTTTTTTTACTTAACCAAGAACGAAACATAATGAAATTCTTTTAATTTTCATAAAATTTGATAAATAAAAAAAAAATTTTCAAACTTTAATTTTTTTCTTATATTTTTTTCAACAAGTAAAAATAAATCTATGTACCGAATGAAAGGTAATTTAAAGACCTTTCCAACGCATTTTACATCTTGAAAAAATGTTGAAAACTTTTCAAGTTATCGAGGTTTGAAATCTAGGAAAAATAATTTTTCACTTTTAAGACTATCAAAGTGGTCCATAATATAATAATTTTTCACACCAATAATTTTTTGTCGTGGGATCGGATCCATAAGAAGAGAATTGTTTAGTTGTATGAACAAAAAGCACCAGAAAAAAAATAATATAAAATTTTTTTCTCCATAACCTCATTTTTTTGATAAAATCAATTTCAGCGACCCCACACCCATCTTCAAAAAATCCCAAAAAATTTTCGAAATTCTTTTAGATCACAAGCTGTAATATTCCGCTTCAAGAGTTGCAAAAATCGCAAAAAACGCATTTGGTGAAACGCCCTAATGTATATGTTCGCATGTGTTTGTTTGTTTGTTTGCCTTAAGCAGCCAAACTTGTTCATAACTTTTGGCTAGTTTTTATTGCAGTTTGAATTTTTTTTTCATTATTTGTTAACTCAGCGCCATAATGGAGACATTTTCGCCCCAGTTTGAAAGCACAGTGTTAAATAAATTACAATGCTAAATATCATCATGTGAAAATCTAGAAATCAAACATAGACCAACAATGCGACAAAGAATGCAACAAACAAATGAATGTCCTTTCAAACAGAAGTCAAAGAAATGCAAGTAGGAGGGATGACAATGTGATACAATGTAAGAAGGCCATTGGGGAAGTAAGGGAAATTGGAAGTTTTAAGGAAAAGGATATATTTATTTTAGCCATTCCGCCGACTTTATTTAGTTTTTTAATAACTATAACAATAACACTACGCAACAGCCAATTTATAGTCAGTATAGTAAAACCACCAAAGGATTTGGTGTTCTCAGGCAAAAGGTAGTATAGTAAAACCCTGGGAAAGTAAGAGGAATTGGAAGTATAGTAAAACCCATTGGTTTTTTTTACTATACTGACCTAGTACCTTCACTCTCACTTAGAATTTTTCACACACCAGCCAATGACCCTGAAAATGTGCCACAGTGTAATTGTTCTCTACCCTTTACCTCAGTTTTCATTTATTTTCATTCGCGATCGGAGACAAAAGTAATAACATGCATTCATTTATTAATTAACCACAGTAAATTTTATCAACAAATCAACAAACATACAATTTATATCAACATTAAGTTTTGTTATGACTCTATAACAGTTTATGAAAATATTTAATTGAATTAAGTGTAAACGTGAGATAAAAGTGTTTTAAATTTATGCTTATTCATATGATGTGAGTGTGGTCTCTAACTGTGTAGTGTAAGAGAGAGAGAGGGCTCTAGTTGTGGTTGAGGCAGTCGTATTGTAAACAAGGGAGTAAGAAAAACAATGAGAGTGGATTGATACTTAGGACAAAATTACAGTTTTATAACAAAAGAGAAAAGCTGCGTTAGCTGCAAGTCGACGTCGCAGTTTAAATAGCTAAAATATCAAAAATAGATAATATTTTAGTGTTCTGCGTATAAAATGGAGTAACTAACAAACGAGTGATATTTCTTTAAAATATGTAAATTTATTTTTTAAAATTTAAAATTTTTTATGTATTTTTGTGCGATGAAATTCAGTCAGTTGAAACACATTTGAAGATTCAGTTATGTTATGTATTTAATCGACAATAAATAAAGTATAAGAGAATATCTTTATCATTGTTTTCTCTCTCAATACATTTATATCATCCTATTAAAATTATTAAGTACTTTCGAAAGCATCCTCCTATTTACATACCCTCAAACAATGTGTATATATGTGTGTGTGGGTTTTTTTCTGACAAAAATGCCGCAGTCATTGCCATCCTATTTATTTTACTAAATGGCGTCGTTGTCAACGTCGACGATACTCTATATACATATGTAGTGTTTTTTTTTGTTTCTTCGCTTTTGGCAACAACTCAAATATCACAAACACGCTAACCATTTACTC